>JAMXBC010000001.1:87023786-88457953 GCA_024138005.1 Lumnitzera racemosa | reverse complement strand
TGCACCCACATGAATGCATTGAGATGGTGGTGAATTCTAGATAACACAATAAAAGGCTCCAAGGTTCAAAAAGAAGCGAAATCCGCTATCTAAGTAAGATAATGTCACATTATCTTCAATTTTGTGACCATGGGTATAATTTTCCACTAGAGACCAATTAAAAATGTGTCACAAGGTAAATGGCCTACTCCATGGAAAGGACACAAGTTTTCAGGAAGCTTGAGCATTTAAATTCCTAAACAAAGACTACTTTCAAGATAAATCCCAACAACTGGTACACTGCAACTGCATCTACTAAGGAAGATAAAAAGTTCACTAGCTGCAGCAACATAACATACTATCAGAGTCTTCTCAAGCTTAACCAGAAAGCAATACTCTTAAGCTACTTACATTGCTTTGAACATATTCAGAGCTGGATCCTAAGATTTTCTCCCCATAAGCACCAAGTCCTCCCCGTATAAGCCCTGAACCAGCTCCATAAAATGCATTGCCAAATGGATTTGGTGCAGAACTTGTTGGCGGCACAGGAGCTCCAGGTGGCCCAGGCTGCGGCCCCGTGTTACCATACATCTAGTTTAACCAAAGAACAGTGAGGAATTCAGTTAGAAGAATGACTTTGGCTGAAGCACTGTCAGAAGCCTATGTTGTCATGCTTCCAGAATTAATATACAATTAAGTTTGTCAAAACAAACTATAACCCTTTAAGGATTATCCATAATACAGTAATCAATTGGAACAATCAACGTGAAATGATAAAAGCTCAGCAGGATGAACCAACTCCAATTATGTTCACAGTTCTAGACTTAAACACAAAATCTCATTATGAGGGTGAAAAATAGAAATCCATGACCCATCTTAAAACCAATAAAACTGAAATAAGAATGCCAACAATAACCATCAACTTTGAGAGCACCCAGAGGTGATCAAGACATAAAATCAACCACGTTGCTAAAAATTCACCTTGACTGCAAGTACATGATAGCAGAAACCATACATGTTTCAAAGATTATCCATGATCCCATTTACCCATTCTAGTTCTCATATGCAATCAACACTAAGTTGCAGAAAATTATAAAACATACATTTATTTATATCAACAAAACCTTAAAATCACACAATGCCCAGTAACTACATTGAGGTACAAAGTTAAGACCAAGATTCTACAAAAGCCATTCCGCTACTATCATACAGCATCCACTCAAAAAATTTAAACAGCTACAAACAACCTCTCACTTGGTAAACATTTTTCTCAAAAAAAAAAAAAAAAAAAAACCCCAAGACTTGCTTTCTTCTTCCACATTTGTCCAAATAATCTAGAACACCAACATCAAAAGGAACACTATTCTCCCATGGGGACAGAACAGGTTCGGCCCTCCTACACATCCAAGTGAAATATATCACACGAATCTGGTCTCTCATTACCAACAAGCTATCCATTCCCCCTTCATTATAGCATAAAAACAAAACCCTAGATTTCATTTGAAGAAACTAATCAATAAGGGCGTGTTTCCAACTACACAATTAACGATGTTTGGTTAATCAAACCTTACTTTGCTTCTAAAAGCTAACAAATTAGGGCACAAAAATCACATATTTCACGAACCCAATAATTAAATTGACAATACAAAACACAACACGAAATGAGAATACAAGAGAATCGATTGAAATTAATAAAATCCGGATCTAAAACATAAGTAATCAAAGGAAAAACATCATCATTCAGATTAATCCTAAACGTAATCAAGATTATATGAATGTGAGCATTATAGATCTGCGAATCAAACCTTGATTGGAGAAATGAGACAAAGAAGTGATTTGGATTTGTTGCTGGAACGGGTGAGTTTGAATCGTCTTTGCGAAAAGCCAAGTAGGAGTGAAAGTAATTTGAATACTACGTTCCAAGCACCTGACCTCGACGTGAAGAGATTATCAAGAACCGAAATTGAGAATTAGAGATAACGGTTTTCTTTTCTGGTTCGGCCCGGAGTCTAACTAAATGTATTTTGACATAAACTCTGCATGACGGTCCCTTACGAACTAGGCCGATGGGGATGGGGATAAAAAAAAAGTAAGGGTTGGTCTTGTTCGGTTCAGTTTAATATGATTTTTGTTTTTGTTTTTTTTCGATAAAAGACATATAAATTTATAAGGGGAAAAATACATCAGGTCCAAGGCCAAACCCAAAACATATAAGTCCGACTGCATGTTTCCATTTTCATTACAAAAGTACTCTTGCACACACGTCCGCAAATAAAGTTTTTATACTTCCCGCAACATTAGGACATGACATATTACTAATTGTATTATCATTGTAAACTAAATCTAGCTTTTAGGACATTGATACTTTAGCCATTCCTCATCCTCGGTGTCCATCTCAAAAGTCCAGATCCTCCTCGTCTGCATAAATCGCTTGCAAATATTTACAATGTTAGGCAAATAAAGATCATTCACATAGGGTTGTGTGATGTAATTTACTGCTTCCATTGAGTTTGATTTAATATTGGTTTTGTCCCATTTCTTCTCCTCTGCTAGTTTGAATCCCCAGTGTATGGCTCATATAACTGAATCTAAAGGTGATTACACTGACAAAAGTTTCAGGTATCCTTCCATGCATTTCTCGTTGTGATCCCATACTATACCCCCTACTAAAGCTTGGCAACATCCCTCTTTAAATGTTCTGTTACAGTTTATCTTGAAATATCCTTCTGATGGTGGTCTTCATTTCGTCTTTTCTTTGGTATGGTTTGAATGCACTCTCTTTTTTAGAATGTGCCCAAAATTCCTTCTCTTTGAGTTCATAGTGATTCAACTAGAACGTTAAAATAACTCTATATACTCTATCTGTAGAATGTGAAGGTAATGCTCTATGGACATCCCTCTTTTCCCCTTTTCTTTTTTGGTTTTTCATTCTTCTAAAGCCATTCTAAGAAGTTTAGATTGAAGGTCTCCCTGAATTTTCTAAGATTATTTGCTCCCCCCCCCACAAACTTGCTTGCTGACTTTACAATCCACAAGGAGATGTTTTATCAATTCTTCTTCTTCTTTCCTACCGTCATTATAATTTGAAACCAAACAGGAGTTAGACGAGGATATACAAAAATGATCGAATTAGGTTGTGTCTATCTTAAATTATGGATGAGTTACCGTATGCCAATAATTGGAGACATAATTAAACCACATAAAATGAGGAGAGTATGCATGGTGTATATTTTACTCCATAATTTTATTTTATTTTATTTTTTTAACTGATCTAGTAATTCTCATATTAAGAGAAATTTATTTTGGATAGTGAGATTTAAGAGACTAATTTAGTTGAATCGAGTCGCAAATTATTAGATTTAAATTATCAACTGAATTGAAATGTAAACATGAACTTAATCGAGCAATTAAAATTCATAATTTTATAGAAAATTAAGTATGATATATTTTATTTTTTTTTTTGGTTGGGTAGGATTCAAGCAAAGTAAGCGTGAGCTTTAGAATAATGATTGTAATTTTGGACATCGACTGTAATTGAAGTAACTACCTTTTACATGTAGGAACCATCTTAAAATACGCGTGTTTGGTTTAGCTCCACTTTTACAAATGTGAATGGCTTTAATAGTTAACTGTTTTAGTATGGTTTGAACCTAAAACGTAATTTTTTACGTTACAACAAAAATAAATTTTTATTGAATATGTACCCACTTTCGAGGTTGTTAACATTGTTAGCTCGGTACTTCCTAATCTTAGATTTTGCATAGCCTAACCATAGCATGAATTGACATTTTATGCTAAAAGTGATCTTTCGTTATTAATATTATTATTGATCGTATTTTTAACTTGAACTTGAATTACCCAAAATTTCAGTTGTTCGTGCTCATGATTCATTAAGGTATGACTAATTGTTAGAAGAATGCCTTACTTATGAATACCAAAACAAAAACTTTTTATTCATAATAATTGATTGATGGAACCAGATATTTTATCCACATAGCATTTACTAAAGGGCCGGCTTTACTAACTCCAATGTTTTTGTATTTTTTTTATTTTATTATTTATTTCTAGTTCTATTTCTATTTTTATTTTCTAGCCTTTTTTAAACATGTCACAATTTATCTAACCCAAATTTAATTATCCACCACAAATCCACTAAATCTCTAATCGCCTATAACTTTTCATTTCAATTCCAATTCTAATGATCTTACAGTCATTTTCTCTCAATTTCAAATTTACCTTCAATAATGGGGTCTAATTAAAATTTTCATTAATATTTCGCATTATTTAACTTTTCTATTGTAGTAAATAGGACATTATTTCAATATATTGGCTAAGAATATACAACTTACTGAATGTTATATAACATTGGACTATCTCAATATTTGTAAATTTTGTATTTGATATGTTGTTTTATTATAATTCAATTATATTACTTATGAGCAATGGGGTAAAATAGTAGTGTGATAATGAGTTATGGTGCAAGTTAGACATAATAATATTAAGAGTTGAGTAGAGCACTTGATATTATACTGTCAATTAAATAACCTGATCATCAAAACTCTAACCCAATCATAATGTACTATTGTTCTAAGAACATATCACGTATACATGCATACTTGTATATTAATTCTTGTAAATATATGATTCTATATTATTGTTATCATTATAATTGTGATCATCATCATTATTTTTGTTGTTGTTGTTTCATATTACTATGTTACGGTCATATTTTATAGATTTGATCATTTGTATATATAGAAGCATATTTTCTTCAAAATGTTTGGACTTTAAGCACATATGTATATGAATATATATATATATATAGAACTATAACTTTTCAAATAATTTCATGTCTATTGTGTTTGGATGTTGTAAGTACTGTGGAAATGAGTAGGAATCAATGGAAAGGAAATTAGAAGCAATGATAGGAATGGAAATGGAAGGAAACATAACACTCGTTTCTTGTTTGGATTCATATGATAGAAATGGAAAAAAATGTGTTATTCAAAGACAAAAGTACTCATAAGTTTACTCATTTGATTTTGCTTATGGGGATATTTTCATAATTTTACTCAGTTTCGTCCCATTTTAATTCATTTCTCTCTACTTTTGGAGAGAAACTTGTGAGCTTTAAAAGTGAAAATGTTTCCACTTACTTCTCTCATTTTTCACTTATTTCTATTCTCACTTTTAATAGCTAAACACAATACATCCACTTGTTTCTTTCCATTTCCATAGGTTTCCATGGTTACCAAACATAGTAGTCATTTAATTATGCCTTACTCGTACATTTTGATATGTATTTATCAGCTTCTTTCTTATAGGAAATATATATGTATATTTGTGAACAATTACATTTGGGTATTTATTTTTCTAGGAATTTATCCTAATTATCTATCTATAGGACCATATCACTTGAAAAATTATTTATTTCACTTATCTTTCTAGATTTCTCTTAAATTTTTTATCACATATAATGTTTTTGTTTTAAATTTGATTTGTTTGATCTTATAATCAATCTTTATCACTTTCAGATGTACTTTCACATAAGGAGATTAGTTTCGAAATTTAGGACCCATATTTTCTTATGTGAGCCTAACTAGTTACGAATTTTCATGTAATTAGGCCCATTCGCTTTTTATTTATTTGTTATGAGTTTTTCATGGGAGTTTTATTAATTGGGCTTTATATAAATTTATTAATGGGCATAGAATTGTGTGGTTATAACTTTTACATGTTTTATTCCTATTGGGCTTAGGTCCGTTTGGGAATTTAGTATTCGCATTTTCTAATATGGGCTTGACTAATTGTTAGTTTTCATGTAATTGAGCCCATTCACTTTTTATTTATTTATTATGGGTTTTTCATGGAAGCTTTATTAATTGGGTTTTATATATAAGACCCTTCAAAAACTAGTAATTACTTCATAGTTGGTCAATCTAGAGACGATTTGTAAAATTTAAGGTAATTGCGTAAATTATCCGACTAAGTTAGAATTTTACGATAAAGTTAAAAATATTAGTAGAAATGATCCTATAAGTTTAGAATTAGAAAAATAAAATAATTAACTATATAATTATTAGGTTATAAGTATATTACCCGTTATTTATCGAAAACCCGTAAAATGAGTTTCAATAATTAATAAATTGTTAGAAATAGATTATATGTGAGTATATAAATTAATTAAAAAAATGATGAAAAGTTTAGCGCTTGAGACAAACTTTAAAAAGTATAAATTATAACAACATTCTTAAAATTAAGTTGAACCTTCATGACAAAAGTAATAAAAATTAAAAGAAATAACCTTATAACTTTAATATCTCCAATTAAGCTCATTTATATACGATTTTATTATAATTATCAAGTTTATTAGGCCTAGCAGCTATATCGTAGAATTTTGTAATTTTAGATATAACTTATGATAAATCTTTTAAAATCAACTATGTAATTTTAATAATTAATATTAATAAGTAAAATACTATATAAGATGTATATAATTAAGTTCTAAATAATTAATAGAATTTAACTATATATTATATGTTACTAATATTTTTACTAATAATTACGTTAAAACTCACCCAAAATAACAATATATAAAAAAATAAAATTCCGATTATAAATAATTCTTTACTAATTATATTGGCTGTGAAAAGAAAAATATTCTTTGAATATTTTAAAAATTAGGATAAGTATATAATAAAAATAATAAAATATCTAATAATAATAATAATAATAATAATAATAATAATATATTTTAATGATGGCAGTGAAATTATCCAGCATATAAATGGCTTTAAGCCATTAGCAACGAGATTCACAGAGAGAGAATGAGGCCAGTGAGAAACAAAAAGAAGGCGAGAAAAAGAAAAAGAGAGGGAGAGAAAATTAAAAAAGAAGAAGAAGAAGAAGAAGAAGAAGAAAAAAAAGAAAGAAAAGAAGGAAAATGTTAGAAGATTAAATTTTTTTAATGTCTAATTTTTCAGGTAATTTTGTTTCTATAATTATAAGTTTTCTTTCTTTTAAGTGATATTTAATAGTCTTAAAAAAGATATATACATAACCTCATTATTCTCCTAAATTGATTATTTTATCCAAACAATTCTATAAATTTCTTCTTGTTCAAATTTTAAAATTAGAATATTGATGGTTATATTTTTATTATTTCCGTTCAATAACTTGCAAAGGAGCTAGTTAAATATATATATATTTGTATGAATAATCTTTTTCGTATATATATAAATAAGCTATGAATTCAAAATGGTGCCTAATTAAGCTCATCATTGATACATGTAGTACGATATGATGACTTCATGTATAGAATAAATTACATATTGTAAAATATTTCAAATGTACTTAGTCCTATTTGAAAAATATATATACATACTATAGACATATATTACTTATTGAATAATACTTTCACTAATAGTATTATGTTATATTATTATATTACAATTATATATATATATATATATAATAAGGGTTATATGATAAGTAATATAAAAAGGATGGTACATGTTCAACATATATACATTTAACATAATGATATATATATTTAATAAAGTTTTTATTATAATTAATATAGAACCTAAACAACTGAGTAAAATTATAAATTTAAATAAAAAATAATGATTTGAAACATATATTTAATAAGGATATAAATACTAAAATGATATTTATATTATAGGAGCAAGCGACGACAATATGACTCATATAAGACTTAAGTGAGCAAATCAGAGACTTAACGTAAGTTAGGATCCATACTTCGTAGTATGTTGGAGTACTATGTTATAGTATTCGAAGACCCAGGAGTACTTTTGATTGTGTTTGTAACTCGATTGAATGTATACATGCTTCATGTATGATTGTTACTTGAATTATGGACTTAGAGTGCTACTTTGTGTGTTCATATTTGATTCACTTTGCTTTATGAAATGTTTGATCACCATGTAACTGGACATAATTAAAGACTAATTTGTAAACCCCATAACTAACCACTCGAGGTTTCGATCAGTTGAAATACTCGATCGAGCCTAAATTATAAAGTAAAGCTAAAAATATTAGGAAAATGATCCCATAAGTTTAAAATTAAGAAAATAAGCAATAAAATAAAAGAATATAAAAATTCCAAATTTTAAGTATATAACTCGTTATTTATCGAAAATGCGTAAAATGCATTTCGATAATTAACGAATCGCTCCAGATAAATTATATGTATATTAAAAATCATAAAATAACTTAAATAATATTTAGGAATATTTATTTGTATTGTAAGCCCTAAAGTTAAGCCAAATGACCGTAGGATTGAACTTAGAACACAAGGTTTAGGGCGATCGGTTAAAGGATCTGATCAAACCCAAATTATAAACTATTGAGAGAAATATTAGTAAAAATGACCCCATAAACTTGAATTTAAGAAAATAAGTAATAAAATAAGAGACTATAAAATTTTTAAATTTTAAGCATAATAAGTACTAATTACCGAAAAGGCGAAAAGCATAATCTAATAACTAATAAATTACTAGAGATAAATTATATGTATACTAAAAATTTTAGAATGACCAAAATAATAATTAGGAATGTTCACATGTACCCCACATGTATTTACGTGTAGATAAAAATACGCGAAATTTTCTAAATTAGCCAAAAACTAATTATAAATTAATTATAGAAAATTATAAATTAATTATGGAAAAATAAAAAAAAAAATAGAAGAGGATAGAATGATCTAAATCAGGTTGTGGCAGGTCAAGATTTGCAAAATAAAAATTAATCAATTAAAATTAGACAATACAAAAGCCAAAAATCAAGGAAATTGGACAAAGTCATGTCTAATTAATGCATAATAATTACAAAAATCGTCTATAAATAGGGGAAAAATTTTTAGAACTCATTTGGATAGTTTAACATTAAAGAAAAATAGAGAGACTCAAAAATTTGAGAGAAAATTCAAAAAAAAAGAAAAAAAGAAAACTGTGCAGATAAGGCTTTTAAAGGGAACCCACACCAGACAAGTAACTAGGAGTGGACAGCCACCACCACCACACAGTAGTGGCAGCGGCCAGGCTGGCTAACAAGGCCACGGCGGCCGAAAGTGGCCGAAGACACCTAGACCGGTGAGTCCCTCCTTTGCCTCGATTTTGAATAATTTTGTAAAATTAGTTATTTTGCCCAGAAAATTATGAAACTTGTTATTCTGAGGTTTTCTTGTATGTCGATTTAGGGAAAAATAGTGATTTAGTTTAATTACGTCTGAAAATATAGGATCCTTAACAAATTGATCAAAACCGAACATGATTAGAACGAGAAATAAATAGGCTTAGAGTGTAGTTTAGAGCTCAATTTTTTTTTCTATAGAATGCTTATGTGATATAGAACAGTGCTATAAAGCCATTTTTTTAAATTAATTTTTGAAATTTTTAAATTAATTTTTAGCCCTAAAATGATGGAAAAATTGGGTAATTTTGAGTTAATTAGGTGATTAAGATACTAATTATTGATTTTTATAGTAATTAGATATTTAAGGATGTTAATCTCTAATGTAGAACCCTAATCTCAGCCTTTGGAATATTAAGTATAGTTAATTTAGGAAATTAGGTAATTATTGTAAGAAAGTAATAATATATGGAATTGGAAATTGATAAATCTAAAAAAATTAGGGTTATTTAGATAATATTAGAGTAAAAATCAGAATAATATTAAATTTAAATTAAGATTAAATTTTAGGTAATTATATAAAAAAGTAAGATTTTCTCACATTGGGGATAAATCCGATACCCTAATTAGAACTAATGTGTACCGAATAGCTTAGAATGCTAAATTAAGAACCAATAGGATATTTGAATACTCGAGCTTAATGTGATTAATTTCACATTAGGATTCGAGCATGTTTAGGACTTAGAAATCGAACTAAAACCTAATTTAGAAATTTATGCGGAAACCGAACCCGAACCTATCCCCAAATCTAGAATAATTGTAAAAGACTTAAGACCTAGATAATTAGGTATATTAAACCCTAAACAAAATATAACAATAAGCGTTATAGGTTAAAATGAATCTATAATCGTTATATGAAAAACTGAAACCACGTTTGTATTATAAGGATGATCGACGATGGCCTGAGGAAGTCGGACCTCGAGTGAGTGAGCGAGGAGTCGAGATAAGTTGGGATTAATACAATGCTGTATTTTGGAGGCTTGAGATTATGCTTGGTTGTACTTGTTAGATGGTTAGATGTGTGCATGTGCTTGATTATGAGTGATGCTATGATTCTGTTTGTTACTCTAGCATGTATTGTATGATTTGTATGAAATGATTGATCACCCTAAACTGGACTTAATCAAATATATAACCAGTAATCATTATCGGACATGCATGACAACCCGTTAGGGGAACTTAGGACTCTCCGGCCAAATACCGACCCCTTCGAAAAGGATAGCGCAGGATTGCAATTGGTCCCTTCTTCGTCCTTAGTTGAACTAAGTGACAGGAGAGGAGGTCGCGGCGAGGGTGAAGTCAGTGGTTTAAAGGTAGTCGCGAGTGGAGCTAGATCTCCATTGCATAAGCCTGGGTTTGGTCGTGAGCTGTTGCATTAATGGCAACTCCTCAACCCGGGTTAGAGTGGGCGCAATTTCTCTAATTTCACGACGGGCCGGATAACGTCGTGCGATGGCATTTGTTTGTGCATGCATTGCACCTAATAAGTTGACTGAAAACTTTGTTGTGTTTTTGGTATAGTTTTAAGTCCTCCATCTCAACTTACTGAGCTATGGTTACTCACATCCCTATAGACGTTGTGTAGATGCTGGCTAAAAAGCGGCAAACAACTACTCTGAAGCTAGCAACTGCTGGATTCTGGGGAGTAAGAAAAAACATTGAAGAATCAACACATATTTTATTACTTTTCATTTCTGAATAATGTATAACTAGGAAATATGTTACGGAGAATTATTGTAAACTTTAATTGCAATAATTGAATTATAGTGTGTATATATATATTTCCTCACTTTCTTAGATAAATGATTTATTTAAATTACAAATTGTTTACTTCAAATCAGGTTAGTTGTGGACGCCTTGTGTAGATCAGGTCTAAAATAGCGGTTGTAAGGCTAACTTCTATCTTAGGATGGTTTACACGGCGGGACTGTTACGATTCTACTGCTTCGGAGCGTGACATAATCTTTCATTAATGGGACATACATAGCAACCACTAAGGGGAAACAATTAGGACTCTCGAGCCAAATATAGACTCCCTTTGATGAGGATAATTGAAATGGTCTTTTCTTCATCTTTAGCCAAACTAAGTGACAGGAGAGGAGGTTATAACAAGATTGGGAGTAGTGGTTTAAAGATGATCTTGGAAGGAAGGTGTTCTCTATTTCACAAGCGCCTGTTTAGTTTTGATTTGCGAGTGTACAACATCAATCTCCTCAACCCAAATTAATGCAAGCGCAATTTCTCTGATCTTACGAAGGACTGGATAATGTCATATAATGGCATTTGCTTGTTTGTATTGCATTTCATTAAAATAATTTGATTAAAAAAAAACATGTTTGTGCTTGATGTGCTCTTTTGTCTCCGTTCAGCTTACTAAGCCAGTTATGCTTACATTCTTATATACCTTACTACAGGTTAATTAATGATTAAGGAGACTATGCCATAACTACCTCAAGATAATATACTTTAGCTAGGGAATGAGGACAATTGAAGACTTGTAAGAACTAAACTTTCACTTGGCCATCTTTTACCTTTTCAAGAAAGTAACTAGCATATGGTACTCTAGAGATGTCACTGGTTTCCAACGTATTGTACATAAACGCTGAAACCTATGGTTTTTAATAAAAATTTTAAGAATGCTAGAAACTTTAGTTGAATGAAAATATAACTATTTTACTAATTTATAAACTATTAGCATTCTTAAGCAAGTATTTGAAAGCTTTAACATAGGTTTCACTAATAACAGGTATAGAATTACATCCTTTAAAGCAATTGAGTTAAGTATGCCTGGTGTAAATTAGATTTATTGTTGTAGTTGCAAGGCCAGCTTCTACCCTGGAATAGTTTACATAGCGGGATTATTGCAACTCTATCCCTTCGGAGCATAACGGTTCTAACTTGATATTAAAGCATTCTACTAGCTAGAAGGGCAAGTCCCTACCTGGTAGTAATCTTGGACCTATGTGAGGAAATTAACAAAGACACTAGCACTATAAAGGGAGTTAATTGTAATTCCCTTTGCATGCTAAGTGACTCAACTTTAAATCATCAAGGAACCTTTTTGGTGTAGCTATTCAGAATGCATTGAAACTCCGAAGTTAAGCGTACTTGGGTTGGAGTAACCCTAAGATAAGTAACCTACTACAAAGCTGTTGTACCAAGGGATAAAACTATGTAGTATCATAATACAGTTCTAATGAACTTGCTTTAAAGTGTTATAATTAAAAGAAGTAAACATTATAGGAACACAGTAAGAGCAAGTAGTAAATGATTGTGCTATAAATTATAGAGTAAAAAGTGACTATAGCACTAAACTAAGATAAACTTTAATTGATCTTGAATCCAATTATGGGATCGCATGAAGAATTGATAATTAGTTAGAGTAATTCAAGTGGAATGAAGAAGAGTCTCTTATCTAATTCAGAGTTGAGATGTAAAGATTATTATTAGAAATGATAGCTTAGGATATGTTTAATACTGTGGATTGGACTATTGAAATGTCCATTGATGGGAGGTGTTATAGTTGATGATAATGGAGATAATTTGAGTCCCCAGAATAATAGATATACTATGATGATACTATTGATTAAAGATTGATAAAAAATAAGAGATTACAACTTAAAGAATGTCAGTGAGTTACCCTATTAATATGACTTATATTCCAATTAGCATATTATGCATCTTTAAATGTTATCCTTAAAAGATTATTAATTGGTTTCTCGTATTTTCTTGGATCAATTGGAGTAGGTAAAAAAAAAAAAAAAAAAAAAACTTAAAGCTAAAAGGATCCTACACTAAACTAACTATTCAATGAACTATAGGTGAATAAAAAACCTATAGAATTTCAAAAATGATATCAACTTAATATTTAGAATAAATATGAGATAGTCTAGTAGAGTGTGAAATAAAACATGGTGTAGAAAATAATCCTGAAAAAGATAAAACAATAAAGGGAAATGTCAAAGGCTAATTTAGAAAATGAATCAGAACTTATATTAAATGCATAATCAAAGCTAATTTAGAAGCAGATCTTGTACAAGAATGAGAATGCAATATGTGAGATAAAAGCTAATACTAGTATAGAAGTGTAGACACCTAATTTTTGCCCCTCTGAAGTCCTAATTTTTAATTTTTACAAAAATAGTTCTAATTCAAAAATAATAATAATAATAAAAATAAAAATTAACAAATAATGAAAATACCAAAAAAAAAAAGAAAAGGAAAAATTATAAAAATTTTGTTGATTTTTAGGAAGTAATTTATAATTAGTTTTAGTATTAGTTTTAATTTTAGTTTAGTTAAAAATTTTATTTTAAGGATTCAGATAGTTTAAATATAATTTAATTGTAATGAATATCAACACACAAATCAATAGCTTAACGGATAAATAACGGAGTATTTTGGTGAATTTAGTTGAAAGTTACGGGTTCAAATCTCAATAGACATAATGTCCTTATTTTGCAGAAGCGAGACAAAAATCAGTTTCATATCTAATTAAATCATATGAGTCTAATTAAAATTTAGGACTTTATAAAAGAAAAGAACAACAACATTAGAGGTCCGAATTCCAATTCAAAAATTCAAGTCAAAGTTCCCTGACATAAGTCCATTCAAAGAAAAAGTGTCCAAACGTTTGCAGTCCAACAATTCCAAAATCAACAGTTCTATTCAATTTTCGAAATCAACGATTCCGAGCTCGACGAAGCCAACGAGTTCTATTCAATTTCCGAAATATTCCGAGCTCAATGAAGCCAACGAAGCTCCTTCATGTTTAATTCAAAAATAAGTCCGACGAAAATCCAATGTTCCAAAAGACGTTTCTAAAAGATGCCAAAAGGAATTCCAATCCGCAGTCCTTACGTCCCCACAATCTGATCCCTGACGACCAGAATCCCGACGTCTCCATTCAACCCGCACGCAATCCGAAGTCCCAACGAGTGCCATTCGAAATCCATCCGCAATCCAACGAAGTCCAGACAAATCGTGACGGCAATTCCGAAATCCAAATCGAAAGCCAATCCGAATTTCAATGCGCGTCCTGACAACATCCGAATCCTCGCCTTGCCGATTGCTCCACCAATCCGAAGTTGAAACGAATTCACTAACACCAGCAATTCGCAATCCCCGTCACTCGCCTGATTTTCTGAATCGTCCAAATCAGGTTCGAATACTAGTTTATATATAATTGAGTATGTTACATAGTTTATTTAAATAAGTAGTTGTTGATAATAAAATATAATTGTAAATATATATATATTAGCTTAAGAGAGTTTTTTTTTTAATATTATTTTAGAATTCTTTACATAGAAAAACTTTCTTTTTTATGAAAATCAATAGTGTTTTTTTTAAAAAAAAATTTAGGGTTTTTAGAGAATTTTTATAAAATAGAATAAAAGAACTTAGTGAATTAGGACCCTTTGAGAGTTTTGAAAAACTAAATTGATAATAACATAAACTCGGTCGGTTTTCAAAATTAGAATCAAGTAACACACTAAATATTTTTTTGAAAGAACTATGATCGTCTGATTCGGCTAGCGGGTATGTAGGCACTTTCGAGGTAACGATAAAATATGTAAAAAATTAGGTTCTTTTTTTTTCTTTTGATTTTATTTATTTATTTATTTTTAAATATTATAATTAGAAAAATAATTTTAATTTCGGTAATAAATAGTGGTACTCGTTAGGGTTTAATAGGTTAGCCCCCGAATTCGGAACCCTCTAGTTCTTTATTAAATTTGAAATCAAAGATCGGTAGCTAAATCATAACCAATCCACCCAATTGGTTACAGTTTCTTTTTCTTTTTCCGACTTCGGTCGGGTGGTGACTCCAAAAACTATTTTTAATAAAAAACTGGAATTTCTCAATTTTTTTAGTCGATAATTAATATTAAATGAGTTAGGATTTAGTATTAATCAAGAAATGAGAAATCGATTTTTTTAATAAGAAATAAAAAAAATCAGACTCGACAGTTTGGCGACTCCACTAGGGACCGCTAGAGGGCTAGCCACTAGAAATTGTTGAAGATAGGATTATTTTTTTTAAAAAAAAGGAATAATGAAAAATAATAATAATAAAAAATAACTTAGGTATGTTATTTGATGTATTTGTTTATTTTATATATATATATTTTTTTTTACTAACATGTTTTTGATGTGATAGTTCATTTAAGGGGGAATTTTGAGGGGTTTTACTTTTGTCTTTTATGTATTTATTTATTTATTTTTATTTTTATTATTGTCTCGTTTCTGCATCATAAATATATGGTAGATACGATCAGAACTAGGCCGTCTTAGGACTTTAGGAGGGGGGCCTTTGTGTAAGCTTCGGATGTTGTAGGGTAACCACCTTCCTGGGCCGATCAGGCTATCCCACTCAAGTTCAAATGCGACCACAGAATCGTTGCTTTGAAAAAAACGTAGTGGTTGTAGAACTTGAGGGCCTTTAGAACCTACCCTTTATATTACATGAAAACTTTTTCAAAAATCACAAGAACCTATGATGTGGCAAACCTACGTTGATAAAGCAGTTGTGAAGTTGTGATTGTAATTCTAATATTCCCTTGTAAATAATTTGTAATATTTTTTTATGTAAAGTTTACAATGCATTGTAACTGTAATTTTAATTTTGATTAGTCATGGTCGAACCAAGTCAAGGGCCTTTTGAAAACATTCATGTCCACTTACCGCATTGGCCTCAGAAGTTGCTTCAAACGTGGTTTCGATTCTTCAGCCCAGATAAACAAGAGTTTATTAAAAATAAGATTGGGCCCATCCTCTCTCTACAAAAGATCCCTGTGAACATCACTCTAATGCAGGCCTTAGTCCACCTTTGGGAGCCCGAATCCACCAGTTTTTGTATGGGCCTACATCAGCTAAGCCCAACTATAGAAGAATATTCCCAATTGTTATGGGCTCCTACAGTCACTAATGATATTTATGTCCTAGACTTGGAAGCTGCAGCACCGAAGATCTTTAGCAAGTTGCTGGGAATCAGAAAAACCGAAATAAATCGGGTTCTAAATCAAGGAAAGACCATTCGATTAGAGGATGTCATGGACTGGTTTTCTACTGAAGTGAAACATAAGAGAAAAAATGAGGTTTTTTGTGCAAGTTTAGAAGAGTGGCTCCAATACTAGGTCAACGCTTTTATACTGGTAGTCTTCAATACAATCCTGTTCCTTGATGAAAGACGTCGAATCCATTTCAGAATTGCAGAACTCGTAGCCTAATTAATTCCTTGAAGGGAAATCATATATCCCGGCCCTTCTGGCCAAATAGATCCAGTCACTAAACCAGTTCAAGAAAAAGAAAAGAGGAGATCTGAAAACTAATATGGTCCTACTAGTGGTCTAGTTCGTTAGCCACATGAGAAGTTACCAACTTGATTTTAATCGGGTCGAGTTTACTCAGCAATATGATCTCATCAAATCCTTTGGAGAAAGAATCGAGCTACCAGAAAATATAGCTAGCCATTACTGGGTCCAATACTTTCAGAGTATGAAAGCGGAAGAGTTGTTGTTGACACCCAGGTGGTTTGCGAGCAAGAAAATGATAAGAGGATGTAGAGACTTCAAAGCGGTTCCTCTAATCGGCTTCAACCTCTATACCGCATACGTTCCAGCCAATGGACTCATTGAGGACACGATCCCTAGACCATCATTAGAAGCTGCCTCGCTGGACTTCCTTAACCCTGGTATGACGATGGTTGATAAAATAACCAAGCTTCAAAGCATCCGAGCTCTTTGGTGCACGAGAAAGACCACCCTTACCACTAGAGGGATAACAGCCAAGAGTCAGATAACAAAAAGATTTCTTTATCACCAGCTAAAAGGGCTGAAAGATATGGAAGATAACGAAGAGAAGAGGGAAGTTCAAGTTGAACCAGAAAGGACGAGTAAAAGAGAGCAGGAGTTGGAAAGCCGTTGCAAGGAGTACCATCAAAAGATAAAGGCATTGGAAGCACAATTGAAGAGGACCAAGGGTAAAGAAGAGCAAGTTCCCATTATCCGAAAGAAGAGGAGGATGCAAGATAAGCTTTCTAGTCATTAGGAGATTAAATTTTAGATTTTAGGGTTTTTACGTTTTCATTATGAACATAATAAGAGGTGTAAAGCTTCGCAATTGCAAGAATTAATAAAAGTTAGTTAGGTTTGCCACATCAAAGGTTCCCCCTAATTCTTGATTTTTTCATTGCACTCGTGTGACATGCATTTTATGTTTGAACGATTAACCACCTCTTTTTAGGAAAATATAATATGTACTAACCCTTTGTTGAGTTGTTTAATCCAAATCAGGTAAAATTTCAAGATAGCTCCCAAACGTCAAGTCTTTCAGAGAAGTTCGATTAGAACACATTCCCAGACCAGGATGGCCACTACTCAAGGAAATGATGGAGACCCTGAGATCAATGATCCCTTTGAGCTGAGGTTTCGTTCCATAGAAAGGGCTATGGAGAAGATGGCATAAAAAATGAGCTTTCTAGCAAACAGCATTTCTTTGCTACGAGCTACAGCGCCGGCTAATGAAGAGGGTTCCAAAACCTGTGATGGGAAGAATACACAAGCTCCTGAAGCAGAACACGAATATCAAAATGACCCATTCGAGTCGAAAGGAGTTTACCCGAAAGACAACCCGACCTTCGAACCTGACACATATGCGGCCCTGATACCTTTCGACCATGAGCCAAACACGGACAGCTTGAAAGAATTAGAAAAGAAATTGACACAACAGATCTCTGAGAAGATGAAGGCATTCGTAGGGTATGATGGATTTGAACAGGCGGGGATCACAGAGTTTTCCATGTATGACATGGAATCATACCCTGAAAAGTTTAAGGTACCAGAATTCGAAAAATACAATGGGACGGGTTGTCCCAAGCTCCACACCAGGTTGTATGTCAGGAAGATGGGTAAATATGTCCAATACGATCCACTCATGGTACAGACATTTCAAGATAGCCTGACCGGACCAGCCCTGACTTGGTATGCCCAGCTTGATTTGAATCAGATAAATACATGGGAGAAACTTGCTCGAGCGTTTTATCAGCAATATAAATTCAATGTGGAAGTAGCCCTGACTATGATGGATTTGGTCGCCCTACGAAAGAAGAATAATGAATCGTTCAAAGAATACGCTCAAAGATGGAGGTCCTTAGCTGCAAGAATCTCTACTCCAACGACTGAGAAGGAGCTCCATCCACTTTCATTAACACCGTGGAGAGGCCCTATTTTTCCCATCTCATCGGGCAGGCTTCATCCAGTTTTGCTGAAGTAGCAGCGGCCGGGTGTAGGATTGAAAGTGCTATCTCTTCTGGTAAGCTGCAGGACACAGCAGATAGAAGACCACCTGCATCATCATCTGGTCCTAGACCAGCTGTCAGCAAGCCCAAAGAATCCACGGTTGGTATGGTAAATTCAAATGCCAGACCAAATGCTCAAGTCGCTTTTAGGACGAATACACCTCCCGCTCAGCAACAGTACAGAGATCGGTTTCAAACTAACAAGACTTATAGGTAGTTTACCAAGATACCGGTTCCTTTGAGTCAAGTCTTCAAGAAGTTGCAAAGGGAAAATTTGATACGGTACGAACTTCTTAGCGATCGATATCAACCGAGATTCTTTGACTCCACAGTAAAGTGTGAATACCACTGTGGATAAGTGGGGCATTCGACTGATGCATGTTGGAGATTGAGGAATAAGATTCAGGAGATTTTGTGGAAGCCCCGGCTCCTAATGTTTACAATAATCCCTTACCTAACCATGGGCCGATGATTGGTATGATCTTTAATGACTGTGTTGTCAAAGTCATTGACGTAAATAAGAAGCCTAAGGTTTTTGAGTTCTATACTAGTAACCGGACTCTAGAAGTGAAGAGGTACACATTTCACGTATCGTTGCCACCAGAAAATTACAAGGCTGCTCCATTTAACTATCACCTTGTAAATTAGGAGAAACCAGGTTCTCTAGTAGGGAGCATTGCCCGATTAGGAAATATTTATCACCCAAGAGAGGAGCAAGGGAGGAAAGTCATGTCGGGAGAATCAAATGATAAGACGGCGGCCGAACGCATTGAGGGACTATCGGCTTTTACCAAAATGCTCAAGTCAAGTGAGTATAAAATCATGGATCAACTCAGTAAGACTCCTGCACAAATATCGCTGATGGGCCTGCTACTTGCATCTAAACCATACAGGAAGTCTTTGTTCCGCACTTTAAATGAGGTGAAGGTCCCTTGAGAGATTCCAACTGAGAAGATGGGACTGGTTACTAATTCAATCCTCGCAATAGATCAAATTTCATTTTTGGCTGAAGAATTGGTCAAGGAAGGGAACAAACATACAAAGCCACTCTTTATCATGATAAAGAGTAATGACATAATTGTCACTAGGGTGCTCATTGATAATGTATCGTCGCTGAATGTCTGCCCCCTCGCCACCTTGGATTGCTGGGCATCGATACATCTGCAATTAAGCCTTCTTCCATGACAGTCAGGGCCTTTGATGGATCCAAAAGAGAGATTATAGGGGAGATTGATTTATCTGTGAGTATTGACCCTCAACACTTCACTATTCGATTCCAAGTCATGGACATTCCAAGATCTTTCAACCTATTATTGGGAAGACCTTGGATTCATGCAGCAGGGGCCATACCTTCGAGCCTGCACCAAAAATTGAAGTTTATCTCCAATGGCCAAGTGATTACAATTCTGGGAGATCAAGATTATGAAATTTACAAGGAGACGGCTATACCCTACATAAGAAGTGGGGGACAAGAGGAGCTGGGGTTACAAATGTTTGAAGAAGTGAACATGATTTTCGGTTCCGACAGAGAGGATGAGAAAAAAGAAGGGATTCAAGGAAGGCCAGATCGGCACTTACGGCCTTGGCTACAATCCTACCCCGGTGGAAGAATTCCAGAAGAAGCAGGAGAAGGGCAAGAGAGGTAACAGATTATACCATGCCTTGATGACCTTTCCACCACTAGCTAAGACGTTTATACGAGAAGAGATTCAAGCCCGAGAATCTAACAAAGAAGGATCAACACATTCGCCACCCAAGTTCCAGCATCATTTGAACAACTGGTTCTCCATCCTGACGAATAGCAACAGGTCTTCCCTAGGGTAAAGGGATGACCCATAGTTAGTATTTTCTAAATTTTTATTTTCAATAGTCATCGTTTTAAATGTATCGTTGAACCTTTCGTTCAAAATTAGTTAGGCCTTTATCTCATTTGAGACCATACCTCCATTTATTTAATGAAATCTTAGTTCGTTTCTTTCCCATGTTGCTCTTCAGTTCTCTTTTGTTTACATGCATTTTTTTCATACATTCTCATTCAGATTCAATGAACCAAGCGAAAACCAGGAATACCTCGCCCAGGTAGAAAATGAGAGTGTCGATATCGCTTCCGGCCCTACTGGGTTAATGTCGGGAGTGATGTCGATGACCATGGTAATATACAAGAGGAATGGCAAAAATATGAACTGCATAGGATCACTATTGATGAACCGATTGAGACAATTAATGAGGGGAATGGAGAAAATCCTAGGAATTTAAAAATTGGGGAGAGTTTAAAAGAGAAACAAAAAACAGAAATGATTATGTTGTTAGCTAATTATCAAGACATGTTCGCTTAGTCATACGAAGATATGCCTGGGTTGGACTCGTCGATTGTAGTCTACCGTTTACCTACACGGGAGGGCGTCAAACCAAAAAAGAAAAAATTGAGGAGATTTCAACCTAACGCTTACTGAAAATTAAAGAAGAAGTGAAGAAACTACTGGAGGTTGGATTCATCGAAGTGCCGGATTACCCGGAATGGGTAGCTAATATTGTTCCAGTAATGAAGAAAAATGGGAAGGTTAGAGTGTATGTAGACTTTCGAGATCTCAACCAGGCAACGCCTAAGGATAATTTTCCATTACCTCACATTGATGTCTTAGTGGATAACACTTCTGGAAATCATCTATTCTCTTTCGTAGATGGTTTTTCGAGATATAATCAAATTCGGATGTCTGAAGAAGATAAGACGAAAACGACTTTTATTACGACTTGGGGAACATTTTGCTATATGGTGATGCCGTTTGGGCTGAAGAATGCAGGTGCAACATATCAGAGGGCTATGGTTGCAATTTTCATGACATGATGCATAAAGAAATAGAAGTGTATGTTGATGATATGATTGCGAAGTCTAAAGAGGAGGAGGATCATCTAGAAAACCTGAGGAAGTTGTTTAATAGGCTGAGAAAGTACCACTTGAAATTGAATCCGAAGAAGTGTACCTTTGGTGTGACGTCAAGAAAATTGTTGGGGTTCATAGTTAGCTAAAGAGGTATTGAAGTCGATCCTGATAAAGCCAATGTTATAATTGACATGCCTCTTCCACAAACGCTCAAGGAAGTGCGAGGATTGCTGGGTCGTTTAAATTACATAGCCCGATTCATTTCACAATTAACGAACAAATGCCACCCTCTTTTTAAGCTGCTAAAGAAGAATGCAAAGATCAGCTAGAATGAGGAATGCGAAAAGGCTTTCACGAAAATCAAAGAATATCTCATGAAACCTCCAGTGTTGGTAGCTCTTAAACCGGGAAAGCCGTTGTTTTTATACCTGACCATAATGCCCAAATCCATGGGATCCGTACTTGGCCAGAAAGATGAAGAAGGGAAAGAGAGAGTCGTTTACTATCTAAGCAAGAAGTTTACAGAAGGGGAGCAAAAATACTCAGAAGCCGAAAGAACCTGTTGTGCATTGGTCTGGGTTATGCATTGACTCAAACAATACACGTTGTATTATCAGATTGAGTTGATAACCCAATACAATCCTTTGAAATACTTAGCTGAAAAACCGGCTCTCATTGGCAGAGTTTCAAGGTGGCAGATGTTGTTGACAGAATTTGACATTAAGTATGTAAGACAAAGTTCGGTCAAGGGGCAAGCGTTAGTGGATCAATTAGCGGAAAACCCTTCTAAGGATACCCCTCAAGGAGCGAGGGTTGAGTTTGCCGATGAAAATATCCTAGTAACGGGAAATGATTCTAATGGTGAAATAGTCGAAAAATCTTCAGGGTGGAAAATGTTCTATGACGGAGCAACCAATGTGTCTGGATGTGGAGTAGGGGCAATTCTGGTATCACCTGGAGGTACACAATTTCCAATGGTTGTGAGATTGGTTTTCCTATGTACTAATAACATTACAGAATATGAGGCGTGTATTTTGGGGCTCAAAATCGCATTGTTTAAGGAGATACGAGAATTGCAGGTGTATGGAGATTCTTCGTTGATTATAGGCCAAGCTTGAGGTGAGTATAAGAAGAAAGACCCCAAATTAGTGCCTTATCGCCAACACTTGGCCGAGTTGATAACTAAGTTTGAAAAGATTACCTTTGTATACGTACCAAGGGTTCAAAACCAATTTGCCGATGCTCTTGCTACTTTGGCATCAATGATTCAAATATCGAAAGGAGTGGAGATTCAGCCACTTAAAATTGAAATTGAAGAAAAGCCTGCTTTTTGTTTAGCAATGGAAAGTTCATGTGACGAAAAGCCTTGGTATCATGATATCAAAATATTTTTACAACATGGTACGTACCTCGAGGGAGTAGAAAGGAAGGATAAAAAATTAATTAGAAGATCGATAGCTCAGTATTTGATGAGCAATTCTACGTTGTACCGACGATCATTTGACGGTACGCTTTTACGTTGTGTAGACGGGAATGAGGCAGAGATGCTAATGAAAGAAGTGCACGAGGGAGTGTATGGCCTTCACATGAATGGCTACATGCTCGCCAAGAAAATCATGAGGATGGGATACTACTGGTCAACTGTAGAAGTAGATTGTATCGCACATGTTAGACGCTGCCATTTGTGCCAGATCTATGCGAACAAGATAAATGCTCCACTTTAAGAGTTGCATACACTATCAGCACCATGGCCTTTTTCAATGTGGGGAATAGATGTCATTGGCCCAATCACTCCAAAGGCATCCAATGGGCACCGGTTTATATTGGTAGCTATTGATTATTTCACTAAGTGGGTTGAAGCCTCATTCTACTCTAGTGTGACGAAGGGAGTAGTGGTCAAGTTTATTAGAAGAGACATACTGGCTCAGTATGGTACTCCAAAAACGATTATTACTAACAATGGTACGAATTTGAATAATAAATTGATGTCCAAGTTATGCCGACACTTCAGGATCATTCATAGAAATTCGACTCCTTATCGGCCCCAAATGAATGGAGCTGTGGAAGCAGCCAATAAGAATATCAAAAGAATTATTGAGAAGATGGCTATTACATATCGAGATTGGCATGAGATGTTGCCATTCGCACTTATGCCTTATCAAACTTCTATTAGAACGTCAACTGGGGCAACCCCCTATTCGTTGGTATACGGAATGGAGGTTGTACTGCATGTAGAAGTTGAGATTGTGTCTCTCAGAATATTGTCGGAAACTCAGTTAGATGAGGCTGATTGGGTAAAGAAGCGTGTTGAGCAGTTGAACCTGATTGATGAAAAGAGGCTGACAGCTTTATGCTACAACATTTGCTATCAGCAACGAATGGCTAGGGCTTTCAACAAAAATGTACGACCCCGAAGTTTTGAGCAAGGAGATATGGTGTTGAGGAAGGTATTGCCTAACACAACTGATTCAAGAGGGAAGTTTGCCCCAAACTATAAAGGACCTTACATTGTGAAAAAAATATTGTCTGGAGGAGCTATTATTTTGTCTCAAATGGATGGTTCGGATTTGAAGACCCAGTAAACGCTAATGCGTTGAAAATGTACTATCCTTGAACATCAATGAAATTTTTGCAAATACTCTTACTATTATTGTGGTCTCGTTTTCATTTTTTACATGCAAAGTTGGTATTCCTAGTAGTCCTTAACATTGGATAATATCCTTATCCTTTCTTTTCCTCATTCCACTAAAAGACACTGCTTCTCGCTCTATCATCTATCAAAATAAACCTTACACAAAGAACCATAAGAAAAAATAATCATTTAATTTGAAGCGGTGACTATTGATAAAAATTCTTTTAATACTTTATTGTGGTTAATTCCCCAAAGAAAGGGAGATCTGTTTCCTATTTTTCAGGACAGGACCATGTTCAAAAAGGGTAATGTGTGGCGTATAAGTAGAAACTCGCTTGAGAACAAAATGCTTGCTCGGAAAGCTAATGTTTAGACCGGAAGTTCAATACAGGACATCCTTATTCAAGAAGATTATGTTTTAGATTCAATTTAAGCTTAAGTTGTTTTCAAATAAAAAGAAAAAAGAAGAATAAAAAAAAGAAGAAGAAGAAAGAAAAAAGAAAAAAGAAAAATAGGGGTTTTGGAAAGAGACGGCAGAAGGAAGAAGAAGAAGAACTAGAACAAGAAAAGCAATAGTAAGGGTCAGAATTATTGGTTCTAATCAGACTGCTTAATAAGATGAGAGATGATTCGGGAGCTATCATCGAAACCAGGTAAATGGTTCTAAACCTGATAAAACATTGCTTTGACCATTGGTTTCCCTTCAAGGATAATAACTTATTTTCCAAAAACAATTAGTTAGCTCGTAGATCATGGTCCCAGTGTGCCTTCAACTTCCAATCATCCAACTCGCAGAACGTTATTCAACTCAAAATTTCTTCAAGGGATTTAGCGTTTCGATCAGCTTATGGAGCGTTATTTCGACTCATATTCTCATTTAGGGATTTAGCTAGTTCATAGAGCGTAATCTTAATCCAGAGTTTCTTAAACTCCTAGTAGTATGACTCATAGAATGATAACCGACTCCAAGTTTCTCCTAGGAATTTAGTAAGCTCATAGAGCTCTATACCGATCCAAGTCTTCTTTATATTCTTAGGTCTTAGCCAGCTCAAGGGGCGCTTTGACCGCCTTGGTAAGTCAGCTCATCAAGGGCACGATCCAAGTCTTCTTCATATTTTTAGGTCTTAGCCAGCTCAAGGGGCGCTTTGACCGCCTTGGTGAGTTAGCTCATTAAGGGTACGATTCAAGTCTTCTTCATATTTTTAAGTCTTAGCCAGCTCAAGGGGCGCTTTGACCGCCTTGGTGAGTCAACTCATTAAAGCCACGATCTAAGTTTTTTTTTTATATTTTTAGGTCTTAGCCAGCTCATGGGGCGCTTTGACCACCTTGGTTAGTCAGCTCATTAAGGGCACGATCCAAGTTTTCTTCATATTTTTAGGTCTTAGCCAGCTCATGGGGCGCTTTGACTGCCTTGGTTAGTCAGCTAATTAAGAGCACGATCTAAGTCTTCTTCATATTTTTAGGTCTTAGCCAGCTCAAGGGGCGCTTTGACCGCTTTGGTGAGTCAGCTCATTAAGGGTACGATCTAAGTCTTCTTCATATTTTTAGGTCTTAGCCAGCTCAAGGGGCGCTTTGACCGCCTTGGTGAGTCAGCTCATTAAGGTCACGATCCAAGTTTTCTTCATATTTTTAGGTCTTAGCCAGCTCATGGGGCGCTTTGACCGCCTTGGTTAGTCAACTCATTAAGGGCATAATCCAAGTTTTCTTCATATTTTTAGGTCTTAGCCAGCTCATGGGGCGTTTTGACCGCCTTAGTTAGTCAGCTCATTAAGGGCACGATTCAAGTCTTCTTCACATTTTTAGGTCTTAGCTAGCTCAAGGGGCGCTTTGACCGCCTTGGTGAGTCAGCTCATTAAGGGCACGATCTAAGTTTTTTCATTCTTAAAGTCTTAGCCAGCTCAAGGGGCGTTTTGACCACTTAGTCAGCTCATCACGGTACGATCAAGATTCTCGTTATTCTTTTTTAGAGATTTTTGCCAATTCACAAAGACACTTCCTATTATCGTTCTAAGCCTCGTCAAGTATCTTAACGTTCCTTAAGATAGAGTCATTCTGAGGCAAAAACGGTGTCTCTTTTATCTTTGTAGCAAAGTTTTGCTCAAACTTCACCATAAAGAGGGGCAGCTGTCGACACTTAATTTTTGCCCCTCTGAAGTCCTAATTTTTTAATTTTTACAAAAAAGGTTCCTAATTCAAAAATAATAATAATAAAAATAAAAATTAACAAATAATGAAAATACCAAAAAAAAAAGAAAAGGAAAAATTATAAAGATTTCGTAGATTTTTAGGAAGTAATTTATAATTAGTTTTAGTGTTAGTTTTAATTTTAGTTTAGTTAAAAATTTTACTTTAAAGATTCAGATAGTTTAAATATAATTTAATTGTAATGAATATCAAGACACAAACCAATAGCTTAACGAATAAATAGCAGAGTACTTGGATGGATTTAGTTGGAGGTCATAGGATCGAATCTCAATAGGTACATATATTTTTATTTTACAGAAGCGAGCCAAAAGGAGTTCCAATTCGTAGTCCTTATGTCCCCACAATCTGATCCCTGACGACCAGAATCCCGACGTCTCCATTCAACCCACACGCAATCCGAAGTCCTGATGAGTGCCATCCGAAATCCATCCAAAGTCTATTCGCAATCCAACGAAGTCCAAACAAATCGTGACGGCAATTCCGAAATCCAAATCGAAAGCCACTCCGAATTCCAATGCGCGTCCTGACAACATCCGAATCCTCGCCTTGCCGGTTGCTTCACCAGTCCGAAGTTCAGACGAATTCACTAACACCAGCAATTGGCAACCCCCTATCGCTCACCTGATTTTATGAACCGTCCAAATCAGGTTCGAATACTAGTTTTTATTATTATTGTTATTGATTAATTATTATTATGTTTTAGTTACTTAGTTATTTAATATTATATATGTATATATAGTAAGAAAACTTTTAATACTAGTTTATATATAATTGAGTATGTTACATAGTTTATTTAAATAAGTAGTTGTTGACAATAAAATATAATTGTATATATATATTAGCTTAAGAGAGTTTTTTTTAATATTATTTTAGAATTCTTTACAAAGGAAAACTTTCTTTTTTATGAAAATTAATAGTGAATTTTTTTTTTTTTAAATTTTAGGACTTTTAGAGAATTTTTATAAAATAGAATAAAAAGACTTAGTGAATTAGGACCCTTTTGGAGTTTTAAAAATGGTTTTCAAAATTAGAATCAAGTAACACACTAAAGATTTTTTTGAAAGAACTACGATCGTCTGATCCCAGTTAGCGAGTACGTAGGCACCTTCGAGGCGATGATAAAATATCTAGAAACTTAGGTTCTTTTTTTTCTTTTGATTTTATTTATTTATTTATTTTAAATATTATAATTAGAAAAATAATCCTATTTTCGGTAATAAATAGTGGTACCCGTTAGGGTTTAATAGGTTAGCTCCCGAATTCGGAACCCTCTGGTTCTTTATTAAATTTGAAATCAAAGACCGGTAGCTAAATCATAACCAATCCACCCAATTGGTTACGGTTTTTTTTTCTTTTCCTGACTTCGGTCGGATGGCTACTCTAAAAACTATTTTTAATAAAAAACCGGAATTTCTCAATTTTTTTAGTCGAGGATTAATATTAAATGGGTTAGGGTTTAGTATTAATCAAGAAATGAGAAATCAATTTTTTAAATAAGAAATAAAAAAAATCAGACTAGATAAGAAGAATCTGATGATAATAATAAGGTATATGGAATAATTATAGTTTCCGATTTTCCTATAGAGGTATAAAATATTAAATCAACAAATGGAAGTAATGATGATTTAATTAGAGAATAAATGTAGTCGAAGTCTTTTGAATGAAGTGTTGTTATAGTGACTTAAATGATGGATATATTATGATTGATGGTTATGTTTTATTGTGATGTTAGAGTTAACTCTATGTTAGCTGTTCATATATGTGAACATCCTCTTGATCACTTAACATATATCGTTGTACTTCTTCATTCTTTTGGATATGTGCATGTGTTATAACATTTTCTATACTTGTAGTTAAGGATATAAAATGATCATATGTGTTTTAGATGATTAATATCCAAAGTTCTTTGCATATGTAAGAATAGTAGCACAAACTATAATGTGAGGCTATAATTGGGGTATGAGTCATTTATCCCTTAATGAATAGAGAATCGAAGACTTATATCTTTGGAATGGTAGGAAAGTGTAAGTGAAGTAGAATAAGTTAATAAGATCATTATGTTATGTTGAGACAAATGGAATGATATCATTATGTAGTACTTATGTTCGGTTATAAGGGATGGATGATCATGAAATAGTACATAAGAAGTGAAATAGGATTATCAGATAAACTAAAAATGAATATGCATTCAAATACCATAAAGTAGTAGCAATAGGATGAGTAACGATTAACAGTAGAAATAGAAATTAAAGTAAAAAGTTTAGAGAGGATCAATACTTTCAATCAAAAGTTTCCTCTCTATTCCAAGATCAATCTAGATAAAATATAACCACCAAGAAGTGAATTTTATAATAAGGTTACCTACTAGTGCATTTATTATAATATGATGACAAGGAATAATAACCTAATACCTTGCTATAGGAAGAATTAGAGGAGGTAGAAGGTGTTAAGAGGTAAAAGAAGTATAGATAAAATTTAAGGAGATGATAAATTGTTTGAGTTCACCAAGTAATGTCGTATCCTAAGATAAGATGAATAAGTTACTTAGAGTGATAATTTGTTAGTCAAAGAAAGAAAAGCTTTAAACTCTTGGAATTTCATAATATCAAAGATTGACTTATGATACAATCATACTAAAGCTAACAATATGAGTAGTAGAAAATTTAAAAACAAGGTGATTAAAAGGAAAGATTGGATACCTTAACGGGTGTTTGGTAGTAAGTTAGAAAGGAATATATAATTTTATAATGTTGTTTAGATGAAGACGATATGGAAACTGTTCCTTAACAAATTTGGTTTAATTAAGTGTTGTGAGTTGGAAAGTTATTGTTTAACACCTATTACTGAAGTGATGGATAATAAGTATTGATCTGAGATATTTATTTAAAGGATCTAGATTTCAGGGAGTCAAAAAATAAATAATGAATTTTAATTAAAGATAATCACTTACTCTTAGTTGAGTGATAATAATGAAAGCTTCAAGTATTGGAATAGGGAGTACATCATTTCCTCATATATTGTAATCAACTTAAAAGAGAAATATTATAGAAGTATTGATATCAGGCAAGTGTACCTATCAGTTTTAATATAACGGATGTTAGTCCGAATTGATCCCTCAGAGACTTCGAGTACTAATATTAATCTTAGCTTTATTATCTAACTAGAAAATTATGAAAGTTTGAATTAATTAAAAATACTAAAATTAACAAACTAACTTAATTATAAGACTTGATTAAGCAATTAAAAAAACGATAAAATTAAGAACGACTTCAAGAAAGTAATAACATATTTAGGAATTATTTCCCCTAGAGTTTAACATGTGATCGCTTAAAATATATTCAATTCGGTTTCTATTATTCTTGACCGGAGGGATTCACAACTAAAGTTAATACCTTTCTCAAGCATATTAACCCTAATCCTAAATTATTTACCGGAATCTCTTCACTTAGCAATATAACTTAGAATTGCATTAATGTATAACGAATTCCCACACAATTAATTAACTTTCCGGAAAAAACATGTATCTTATCTCTAAGTATACATGTAATCCTCTTCAATTATGTAAAGATCTAATTACACATGCATAATATCATATATTGATATTCTAGAAATATCAATCAATAATTAAACGACATAATTGAATCAAGTAAAGATAGAAACTTTATTGAAATTTCTAAATCAATCCAAGAATCACATGAAACTCTAGGTTCCATAATCCTAAATACTCAAATTCTAAGCTATCATAATGAATATAAAAACGAGTTCCATAAAAAACGTAAAATAAAACATGGAAAACTCCTTTGATTGATGAAAAATCTCTCTAATCTTGAGGTTGGTGTTGTTTTTGCCTCTTTCTTGATGTTCTCCTTAGGTCTCTTTCTCTTCTCTTGTGTCTCTCCGTTTCTGTAATGTCTCTCCTTTTTTTTTTAAACCCTAAGATATCCTTTTATATATGTATTACAAGGATTCTGTTTTCGTCACCAGACACGGCCTGGGACATGACCGTGTCCCCAGGTCGTGTAACTTTCTGCACTAAGGCAAAATTTTCTGCACAACTTCATAACTTCTTCATTTGAACTCCAATTTGAGTGAAACTTGATTCCTTTTCTTCGTTTTTGATCCTAGAGCACATTTAAACCTTAAAATTAAAATTTTACTCAATTAAGTATCAATTTCTTTAAAGAAAACAAAAAAATGTAAGGGAAATACTATAAAATCACCATATGAAATATGTTTAAAATCAGAGTTATCAAATTTCTCCACACTTAAGCATTTACTTGTTCTCAAGCAAATAAACCAAAACAAAACTTTCAAGACAAGAAACGCTAAACAAAATTTATCACTATTTAGGAAACCGGTGAACGAATACACTTGAGCCGTAGAAAAGTAAGAAAATCATTCTCAACTAACTTACAATAATAAATTCAACTAATTTCATCTGACCATATTCGAATGCTCCAACAATACTTAATACTAGAGTTCACTAGTTAATTTATGAAAATCAAAGTTTACCCGAGACATTTAACCAAGGATTCCTAAACTAAAAATTGGATTTAATATCTCGCCAACCGAGAAAGAGTCATAAAAATTTTGTCCATTTGACTAAAGTGTATACAATTCTCTCTTCCATCTCACCAAGCACCATAATCTAAAAAAAACACATTTTACATCCACTCATCCTCTGATCATCCCCCTAATTCATGCTTTTGTTGAGAGGTCTTTTTAAATTTACCTTATTTAAGCACAATTGTGTTGGTAGCGGGAAAGAATCTCGCTCTTCTGACTGACCAAGACTGATCCATACCAACTTATTCCTTATATTGATAACGGGAAAGAACCTTACTCTTCTGATGGACCAAGGCCGATCTATATCAATTTTTTTTTCATTAGAATTGGCATTGGGACTCAATCTCACTCTTCTGACGAACCAAGACGAATCCTTACCAATTTTTTTTATTCTTACACTTGTTATTACTTTTGACCTCCATTCATTATGATTTTTCAAGAGTTTCTCAAAAGAAGAATTTCATTTGTTTGTTTACTAAAAATTATAGGACTCTTAAAAATTTCTAAGAGAAAGGTATACATAAAAGTAAATTTAAAAATAACCATGACTAACTCTCAACTAGTAATGTTGCTCCAATCTCAAGTCTTCAAGTCCTAAGCTAAATAACTCGTAACTTTGCCCTCCACAAATTTGACTAATCAATTCTAGTAAAGTATAATAAGATCAATAATAATCAAGATGATACAGTTAATTTGGCTCAACACTTATTAATCACCTATTGCAAGTTAACTTAAGAATTAATTGCGTCAAATGTGAATAATTGATATCCTAAACAGTAATAAATTCAAGAACAAAATGGAAGCTACACTAACAAGAAAATTTGTAAGGTTATAGAGTTAAGTCATAAGATAGTATAATATGACTAAAGGACTGTAGTGAAGGAATAAGGTATGATTGATATCGAAGTATAGAATGTAAAGGAAGAAAATGGAATTGAGAATTTAAGAGATAAATAAAGGAGTTAAAGTAGAGCTCAAATAGAGGAGGATTTGAAATCTCAATCAGAAGAGCGATTCAAAAGCCTAATCAAAAGATGGTTCCAAAGATACGAAATAGACTATAATTTTAAGAATATATACACCTCTTTCTAGGGAAGATTTAGATTACAGTAGTTTCAAGAACAAAACTATTTGTAGGGGGGGGGGGGGTGAAATGTGAGACCCTACAAAAGCTGGTAATTAATTCACAATTGATCAATCTAAAGACGATTTGTAAAATTTCGGATGATTACATAAATCATTTGATTGAGCTAGAATTTTACGATAAAGTTAAAAATATTAGTAGAAATGACTCCATAAGTTTAGAATTAATAAAATAAAACGATAAAATAATTAAATATTAAATTATTAGGTTATAAATATATTAATCATTATTTATCGGAAATGCATAGAACAGGTTCCAAAAATTAATGGATCATTAGAGATTGATTATATGTAAGTACATAAATTAATAATAAAAAAATGATAAAAAGTTTAAGCTTAAGACACACTTTAGAAAGTGTAAATTATAACAACGTTCTTAAAATTAAATTGAACCCCCATGGTGAAAGTAATGAAAATTAAAAGAAATAACCATATAACTTTAATATCTCAAATTAACCTCATTTATATACAATTTTATTAGAATTATTAAGTTTATTTGGCCAGCTATACTGTAGAGTTTTGTGATTTTAGATATAGTTTATAATAAATATTTTAAAATTAATTACATGATTTTAATAATTAATATGAATGAGTAAAATGCCATATAAGATATAAATAAATAAGTTCCAAATAATTAATGAAACATAATTATATGTTATATGCTAGTAATATTTTTACTAATAATTACGTTAAAATTCACCCAAAATAATAATATATGGAAAAAGAAATTTGCAATTATAAATTATTCTTTATTAATAACGTTGATAGTGAAAAGAAAAAATATTCTTTAAATATTCTCTGAATATTATCAAAATTAGGATAAGTATTAAATAAAATATCTGAATAATAATAATAATAATATATATAAGCCACCGTCATAATGATGGCGATGAAAATATCCAACATATAAATGGCTTTAAGCCATTAGCAACGAGATTTATAGAAAGAGTAAGGCAAGTGAGAAACAAAAAGAAAACGAGAGAAACAAAAGAAAGAGCAGAAGAGGGAGAGAAAGAAAAAGAGAGGAAGAGAGAAAGAAAGAAAAGGAGAGAAAGAGAAAGAAAAAGAAGAAGAAGAAGAAGAAGAAGAAAAGAGGGAAAATGTTAGAACATTAAATTTTTTAGATGTTTAATTTTTCAAGTAATTTTATTTCTATAATTATAAATCTTGTTTCTTTTAAGTGATATTTAATAGCCGTAAAAAAGATATCCTAACCCTGTTATTCTCCTGAATTGAATATTTTGTTTGAACGATTATATAAATTTCTTCTTGTTCAAATTTTAAACTTAATATATTAATAGTTATATTTTTATTATTTCCATTTAATAACCCATAAAGGAGTTAGTTAAATATATATATATATATATTTGTATGAATCGTCTTTTTCATATATATATAAATAAGCCATGAATTCAAAACAGTGTCTAATTAAACCAATCATTGGCATGTGTAGAATAATATGATGATTTCATGTATAGGATAAATTACATATTATAGAATATTTCAAACATAATTAGTCCTCTTTGAAAAATATATACATACACTATAGATATATATTACTTATTAAATGATACTTTCACTAATAGTATTATGTTATAATTATAATTATATATATATATATAACAAGGGTTATACAATAAGTAACATAAAAATAATGGTACATATTCAACATGTATATATTTAATAAAATGATATATATACTTAATAAAGTTTTGATTATAACTAATATAAAACCTGAACAACTGAGTAAAATTGTAAATTTAAATAAAAAAATAATGATTTGAAATTTATATTTAATAAGGATATAAATACTAAAATGATATCTATATTATATGAGCAAGCGGCAATAATATGACTCACATCAAACTTAAGTGAGCAAATAAGAGACTTTAGGTAAGTTGAGATTTGTACTTCGCAACATGTTGGAGTATTGTGTTATAGTACTTGGAGACTTATGAGAGATTTTGATTATGCTCATAACTCAGTTGGATGTACACATGCTTTATATGTGATAGTTACTTGAATTATGGACATGGAGTGTTGCTTTGTATATTTATATTTGATTTACTTTACTTTGTGAAATAATTGATCACCACTTAACTAGACGTAACTAAAGACCAATCTTTTACTAATGGGACATGCACAACAACTACTAGAGGGAAATGATTAGGATTCTGAAACCAAACACGTATTGCCTTCAACGAGGATAACTAAAATGATTCTTTCTCCATCCTTAGCTAAATTAAGTGATAAGAGAGGAGGTCACAATAAGGTTGAGGGCTATGGTTCAAAGGTGGTCATTGGAGGAAGGTATTCTCCATTGTACAAGCTCTAGTTTGGTTTTGATTGGTGAGTATGCGACATCAATCCCCTGAACCTGAATTAGAGCTAGCGTAATTTTTCTGATCTTATGATAGACTGGATAACGTCATCCGATGACATTTACTTATTTGCATTACATTTTGTTAAAATAATTTGATTTAAAAAAAAAAACATGTTTGTGCCTGATATGCTCTTTTATCTCTGTCTCATTTACTAAGCTAGTTGAGCTCACATCCCTATAAACCTTACTACAAGTTGGCTAACGATTAAGGAGGCTACACCATAATTACCCTCAAGATAGTGTACTTCAACTAGGAGTGAGGATAATTGAAAACCTATAAAAACTAGACTTTCACTTGGCCATCTTTTTACCTTTTCCAAAAAGTACCTAGCATTTAATACTCTAGAGATGCCATTAGTTTTCAACGTATTGTATGTAAACACCAAAACCTACGGTTTTTGATAAACATTTTGAGAATGCTAGAAACTTTAGTTGAATGGAAATACAATTGTAAGAACTAAACTTTCACTTGGCCATCTTTTACCTTTTCTAGAAAGTAAATAGCATATGGTACTATAGAGATGCTATTGGTTTCCAATGTGTTGTATGTAAATGCCAAAACCTATGGTTTTTGGTAAACATTTTAAGAATGTTAGAAACTTTAGTTGAATGGAAATACAACTATTTTACTAAGTTATAAACTGTTAATGTTCTTAAGCAGGTATTTTGAAAAGTTCTAACATAGTTTCACTAATAATAGGTATAGAATTGCATACTTCAAAACGATTGAGTTGAGTATACTTGTTGTAAATTAGGTTTATGGTAGTAACTGTAAGGATGGCTTTTATCTAGAATAGTTCACATAGTGAGACTGTTGCGATTTTATCCCTTTGAGGCGTAACATTATATAAATTTATCAGTAGGCTTACAATTGTGTAGGCATAACTTTTACGTGTTTCATTCCTATTAGGCTTAGTTATAAATTTTATAATTTCTTATTAGGACCTTATGTCAAAATTTACACCAAACTCTAGCTGGGTTTATCTAAATGATTAGTAGGCTTTTTGAAATTTTTGTTTGGGTCTAAATAATTTTATTAAATTCTATATTTTTTGGTTTTTTTTTCCTTTTTAGGTTGGATTCTTTTATAATAGCCTTAAATGGTCTTTTTCTTCAATTTTTTTGATTTATCGCAAGTTAAACCTATCAAATCTTTATATTTTAATTTGTATGTTCACTCAACAAATTTTGGAGGGTATTCTTCTTTTAAGGCCAGGTTTGATCGTAGGGTACAAGTGGGCTTCCAAGTCCATTTTGTGCCAAAATTGATATATCTCTTAATCTAAGCCCTAATGGATAATTTTATCCTAATTAACCTTAATGTAATAAGCTCAAATCTCATTTTAATATTAATTTCTCATTTAAAAAAAAGAAGATACTCTAATTCTTCTTTGTGTACTGCATCTTAAGGACTTAGGGTGATTTTCTTTATTTTATTATCTAAATCACGTTTTTAAAATTCTATAGTTATAATATCACCTGACATGTCAATATTTCTAGATAAAGTCGCATATAATTTAAAGCATACCCTTAGATATATTTAGTCAAATGTATGTATGTATGTATGTATGTATGTATGTATATCTTCAAGAAAATATATGTTTACCATTTTTTTTCTTTTTTTATTTTTCTTAAGTTCAAGTGCTATTCTTTTATATCATTTGTTAATGTCTTACATTAGAAAATCAAAATGACCCAAGGAGCTGCAATATAAACTCAAAATAAATGTATACATGCCTATTTTCTTTTCTTGTTACAATCCTTTGAAAAGAATAAGGTATATTACATATAGTATCAATATTTTACATTCATAATCAAATGCCTCATTGTCTCTAATGTACATAGACTTAATATTACAAAAATTATCATCAAATACATATACCTACATCTAAAAACTAATATAAATATAAGAAAAATACATAAGAACGTTGAAATACAAAAAGGAAACAATAGAAAATACATAAAACTTAGATATGAAAGAAAACAAAAAAGGTTTAACTCTAAGGATAGCTTAGAGGTTGTGGCTTGAAGTTTCTCGAGTAATCCTTCAAACTCTTATTCTTTACTCTTGTAATAGTCCTAAAGTATGTGAAATGTAGCTTGAAAATAAGAAGATATTGGGTCACACAATTAGAACCAAGAAGAGGCTGTAAGCTTTGTTAGAGGTGGTGGTGTAGTGTGATTTTGATGAGTGAAGGTGGTGGTGGAATGAGGAAAAGTGGTGGTGGAGTGTGAAGCTTAGATGGAGAGGAAAATAGAAATAAAAATGAGAGTTGTTATTGTTTCCTTTCTAGGTCATACATAGAGGATTAGAAGAAGTATAATTATAGGAGCAAAATTAGAATTTAAATTGTAAAGTGCATGTGAGTGTTGTTGTGTTTGTCAACTGACACAAGAAAAAGAGAAGAGAAAGAGTGATTCTTTAAAAGAAAAAAAAAGGAAATGTGTGTGAGAGTATTGTTATGTTTGTTGATCGACATAAGAAAAAGGGAAGAAAAATAGTGACTCTTTAAAAAAAAAAAAAGGAAATGTGTGTGTGTGCGAATTGTGTTTGCTACTATCAATTAAGGAAAAGAAAGAGGAGAAAATGACTTATCATGGAAGGCTTTGGTACATTTTCAATGGTCAAAGCATTGTGAGTAGATTGGTATATATGGTTAGCCTTAAATGAGGGTGAAAAGAAGGAGATTTGATACTAGAAAAATTTTAGTATAGTATATAGTATAATACTTAGTCTTGGGTATAATAGAAAGTAAATGAATCATGATATATATATTTATATATACATATGTGTAGCATCCCATGTTGTAGGGGAGTTGTTATAATTTTATTATTTCCGTGCTTTAATTGGCTTAATTAATTCTATTGATTTTGTATGGTATATTCTATAATTTTAATGTACATGAAAATTTTGATATATCGTTTATCGTATAATATGATTGTTCAAGGAAAATCATATGTGGTATGCATATACATGTATACATATGGAGATATTTATATTTTAAGAGCAAGGATGAAATTTTATTAATTTATTGATATTATTTGGTGTTTTTTATTTTGTTATCATATGTGATTAAAATTATTTTTACAAATACACATATATAGCGCAATTTACATATTTTGGGGTTAAGTTGTAACTTTACTTTTTTGTTTCTTTAATTAGCTTAATTAAAATGAGTTGGTTCTATACGACATATTGTACATTCTATCATATGTGAACAAGACAGTATGTTCGTATGTACACATCTAAGAGCCATGTCCATAAAAGTAGAAGTAAAACAATAATTTTTTTAATTTATTACTTCAAGTGGTTTAATTTAGCTAGTTCTTATTAATTAGGAATATCTCTCATCATTTGTTGGCGATTTTATGTGATTTTACATATTTTAGGATAATATTAAAAAATTAGGGTTTTTTTAGTATTAGGATATATTTTAAGGTTTTAAAACTTAACATTTGGGGTTTAAGGTTTTTATTAAATTTAGGCTCAAATTTTTATAAGTATGTGTACATATGGTCTAAAGTTTTCTTATGCGATTAGGGATTTTGGATTGTATGTTAGGGTTTTTCATATTTATTTTAGGTTTCAAAACAAAATTTGAATCAATTTTAAATTTATATAGTCTTGTTAACTCAAGGAAATATCTATGACACTCGCATTAGATTTAAAATCCTTTTTGTAAAATTTACCACTTTTATATCCTTTTTCCCTTCAAATAAGTTTCGTCCTTAAAACTTAACTATAATGACTTTATTATCCTAACACCCTCCATTGTGCCTTTCAACTTACACTTGGAATTCATGTATCTAATTGAACATTTCATACACTTCCATCGAGTTTTCCATCGAAAAGTAAAATACAGTTCTCAATACTAATTTTACTACTTGAAATACTCCAAAATATTTGTACATACTCGTTAAACTATATTACGCATTGGTATAAATTTCAGAAAAGTCAACTTCTAAAAAGTTAGTCTCTAATAAAACCTAAGATGACCTATTCACACAATTGAAGGTGCTCAATATTGCATGAACAGATATGTTATAATGTTTTGCTTCATGAAGGGAATTCTTCAAAGGACCACATTTGATCCCAAGCAATCTAAATAATTATCCATTACTAAACTAGTTAGTCTTTCTTCTTCTCTTCTTTTGTTAGCTTAACAAAAGGCATTATCATATCCTATTACTTACTGCAAGAGTGTTCTCGATAGACGCGTGGTCATCTCTTGAATTGTCAACTTTTGATAACACTTAGAAACATCATGGTTGTACTTTCCATAGTTATGGCATACTACAACACCCTTCTTGAAACAACATTTCATTTTATGCCTGGTCTTTCTATAACAAGAACACCTGCCTTGTAATTGTAGGCAATCCTTTAGGCAAACTTATTCGGTATGGCTTCTTTGAGATTGATTCATTCACCTATAATCCCAATGTCTCAATTAGTCTTTTATTACTCTTCTCAGTATCTTTTGTTGACTCTTTGCCCAACTCAAGGGCTTCCTTATCTTCCTCATTTTTCCCTTTTAGGAACTCTCTTCCTGCATATTCTATTACTTTTGTTCTTTCAACAACTTTTTTATAGGTCTTTAATTGGAATTCTTTCAACTTAACTTAAATCTCTTGATCTAGTCTTGCCATGAACACCTGTATGCAAAAATGATCACTAGCTCTCATTTATGGACAAGTAAGATCATCAGTCTCTTAAGCTCACATTCATATTCACTAATGCTCCTATTTCCTCTTCGCATGAGGAGTAAGTCTTCCTGAAGTTTCTTCTACAAGCTCTCTGAAATATATTCCTTTAAGAACTCCTTTGTAAACTTATTTCAAGTGATAGGTTGGGACATGGTTCTTTTCTTGAAGTCCTATCATATTCTTACATCTTTGTATAGCATGAAAGTCTCATGGATCATCTTCAAGTCCTTAGATATTTTATAAAATTCATATGATCATTCAATTCAAGCCAACCAATCTTTTGTCCCAACTGGGTTGTTGAGTTTACCTTGAAAGTATTTATTCACTTTAATGAATTTAGAGAGCATCCCCATATGGGATTCCATTGATCTCAATATATCTTTAAATTGGTCATCACTTCCTTAATTATGTACCATAGATAGGGGATCAAGAATATGCCTACTAGTTTTAGCCCCACCAAAATAACACTTTTTCTAAGTTAATGTCATCTAACCGACTCATTTATTCATATCATCCAATGTTTCATATGCATATCCTTTGACTATCATAAGTCCCCACTTTATTAGATAAGATCATTTATTAGTCTTCACTTGACTCCTATATGTTATATTTACTTCATTCTTACTCGAGAGGTATTTGGAAAATCTATCCTATAAAAATCCTACCGTAAAAAAAAAAAAATTATTATCCAAATCTTAGTAGTTTCCCATTCTTAGATCTTCTGGGTCATATTAAAAAAAAAAAATCTCGAAAGGCCTAAATTTGTAAAAATCAAGTAATAAGTTTGCCAAGGTACTTACATTGATGAAACACTCAAGGTTTAATGGTACTCTATATCACAAATTTCTAAAATATACAGGCAATTTACACCAACATAATACCATAAAACATAATAATCTATCTAATCAACTATTCAAATTCGCAATTAATTATCACAACACCTTTCCAAATCTCCATTCACACTATTAAACTTTTCAATTCAACCGTTTCTGCCATCATTAGGGTTAGCAACTCTAATTAAGATACTTCAACTTCCAATTCCATAATTGAAGCATTTTAATACTCTCGATCACTCGAGCATACTCTTCTTTAGTTACATATTGAGGAATACTTACTTTGGTACAGCCTTAACACTTTACTTCTTAAGTCTCAGCTCAATATCTGAAACTTATGTTACGTAATTCTTTGAGGCATATTCATCGGAGCATCTTAACTAAGGTAGGGTTAGATGTGCATTGGGGGGGAGGGGGTAGGGTGTGGTGTGGTGGAAGGGGTTATAACTAGTAGCGAATGCACTTACACATATGCTTTGTCATGAATACATGTAATATATATTCTATAAGTCTAAATCTTTTATTGTTTAACCTTAAGTCTACCCTAAGTCTATCTATCTCACCATTTGATAGGTTTCTCCTACCTCTTATAACCTATAACCTGATACCAGTTCTATCAAGATCCTAAAAAGGGCCTAGTAAAATTCCCTAAAATTTTTATATCACATGTGTACTCATAATATAAAAATGGCTTTATAAGTTAGAAATTATAAGGTTTTAATTAATTAATCGTTAGACTTTCAATTTTTAATTCATTAATTTAACATAAAATATAAATAACTATGGATATCCAATATTTTACTGTCTATCAAAACCATAGAGAATCGATATCCCCTATTAAATAGTAAGGTTGGATATAAGATTCTAAAATTTATACAACTTATTAAGGTTATAAAATCTAAATAACAAAATGGTCATTACATTTAAGGTTTCAAGCTAACCATATAATCTACCTTCTAATTCTATCTTTTTAATACCCATCTCAATGCTTGCACTTCGCATTCAACTCCTATCCTAATCCCCACTTAAGGTTACCTGTAAAAGAAACTATGAGGAAATGAGTAAACTTTTGCTTAATGAGTTCATTCCTTACAACTACCATTCAAGTAAATTATCAAGTATTTTTAACACATATATAAGTCTATCTACACACCAAATGAATGTACACACAATTAATGTAAACAACACATCCATAGAAGTCTAGATCCATAGAATGGATTTATAGCATTTATATGTTGATTGTCCCCCTCATACTTACCTATACGGAGCAACTCACTTTATTTGCATGAGGCTGTTTGGGGGCACTATCTCTCTAGATGACACTTGAATATTACCTTAATCAAGAAATAAATACAAACCAAAATAGGTGAATCCCAACTAAGGCTATCCACTATCAATAGATCATAACCAAAGGCTTACGTGCTTAACATCAATAAATTATGTTCGTGGCCCTACGGGCTCAACTGTGCAAGTTCTCTCACTATCAATTAATTGGAAATATTTTACTAACTTTACCTCAATGACAAAAATATCATCTTTGGTCCTTAGGAGCTCGTGTCAAAGTTGTATAAAAATCTTTTCAAGATAAGAAAAACACTTCCAAAATACTATTCTCAATCCATTTCAAAAATTGGTAAAACTAACACTCTCTATAAGTATATCGATTGGGTTATAAACATGCGACAAATATAATCGATTGTTTTTGTCAAATATTTAGTTTTACCAATTTAACGATGTGATTATGCAAATCATAGCATACAAAGCAAATAGTCATTCTATAAACAATTAATGATAACCAACAAATCAACAAGCAATTTTAAGCATAAGAAAATAGTAGATAATTAAAACTCCTTCATTAAGGCCTACTCACTTACTAGTCCTATCTTAATCCTTAGGCTCATGAATCGAAGATTAAGTCACCTAAAATAATAATTGAATCTATACAAGTAATTGGTAAAGAGCTTTTTCAAGACCCTAAGACTCTACTTAATTTCTTAGATTTGTTACAAATCCCTAAGCTTGACTAAATCTCTAATTGCACATAACTTTTCATTTTAATTCCGATTCTAATAATCTTACTATTGTTTTCTTTGATTTTGAATGTACCTTTCAATGGTGTGGTCTAATTAAAATTTTCATTAATATTTCATATTACTTAACTTTTTTTATTGTGGTAGATTGGAGATATTATTTCAATAGATTGGCCAACAATAATCAACTTAGTGAATGTTATACAACATTGGACTATCTCAATATTTTTGAATTTTGTATTTGATATATTGCTTTATTATAATTCAATTATACTACTCGTGAGCAATAGGGTAAAATAGTAATGTGATAATGAATTATGATGCAAGTTAGACATAATAATATTTAGAGTTGAATAGAATATTTGATATAATATTGTTGATTAAATAACTTGATCATCAAAACTCTAACCTAATCATAATTTATTGTTATTCAAAGGACATATTACGTGAATCTCTATCTCTAGTAACCTTAGACAGAGATGCCGCAAGTTACAACCGAAGTCACAGAATCAAGACATCAACTTATAATAGGTTGGATGCACGGTAAAACTCAATCCCAAAATGGAAATCCCAAATGGGTTGGGAATAAGGTCAAGCTCAAGTCGTTGGTTAAAATAGGTTTTAGGAGCCCGTGGTCCAAAATTACCCATCAACGTAAACTCTTTATCCTCACTAGTTCTATTTCACCTTAAATGGCCGATCACTCCCATTACAATTTACTAAAATATTTTATAATCCTTTACTAAAATATTTTATAATCCTTAATTTAATATTACTAAATCAAGTAAAAAGAAAATATAACCCTATCTTTTTTTTTTTTTAATTACCAACTACATTACAAGTTAGAGGATGAGAAATTTGAACCTAATCATCCCATATCATGTATAGATTAAATATTACTTGCATTGTATAAAGTCTTAAAAATGTCCATAATGATAGGATGCAAACGTGAAATCGCGTACAAAATGATCTTGCAAACTTTCCCTTAGAATTATCTAGTAGGTATTTTGCTCGATAGCAAACGCAATAATTTATTAAAAGCTATCTTTTCAAGCATTTTTAGATCATGTGGATCACTGAAACCATATAAATCCACTATGGAGTTTATATATAAAGAATGGACACTCTTATGGGTTGTACATCATTACACTTTCAGTTGATACATATGGTAATGATAAACAGCTCATCTCATATTGTGGATGAGGCTATAAAACAATAAATAGTGATAATATATAACATGAACAAAAACCAAAAAGAAGTGCGAACTATCCCACCTTGGGACTATAAACTAAGTCATTAATTTCAAACATTTACTTGAGATTTGCTTTGAGGAGAATAAATAATCCTTTTCTGAATCTACTAAGCCAATACAATTATGCATATCCACGAATAAATAATAACAAAATCTAAATTTGTGAGTGTGGTGAGTTTTGACAATTATCATTTGTATAGGTAGCCAAAACAGGAAACAGAATGAAAAACCGGGGAGATTTATTGCATTAATAACTTAAAACAAGAGTCTTTAATCATGACAAGCCTTGAAGAAAAATAGCAGAAAATGAGAGAGAAGAATATGAGAAAAACCCTCTTCCTCAGAAGAAGCATGATCAGCCCCTAAATATGATAGAATAATCGGGAAAAAAAATAAAAATGAGAAAAAAAAAGAAAAGAAAAGAAAAGAACCTACAATAGAAAACACCAAACGCCTCCATTGTATCATTTTCCTCCTTTGAGGAGAGCAAGAGCTTCGGATTCAGTAGGAAGAGCCGGGATAGCGCCCTTCTTGGTAGTGGTGATGGCTCCACAGGCACATGCGAATTTAAGTACCTCCCTCAACCTTCCCTCATCCTGTAATTCATAATCCAATTCATGTATCACGTTTCTGTCTTTCAATTTAATATTGATAGACAATAGCAGAAACTCGATCACTTACCTCAAGGATGGACTGATCATCGACAATCTTGCAGAGGAGAGCACCAACAAAAGAATCTCCAGCGCCTGTGGTGTCTATGGTTTTAACATGGAATGCATCTACTGATCCACGGAAATTCTGTATTCATAGATGCATTAGAAAATGTCAGCTCATAAGATGCATAATTAGTCTTACCCAAAAAAAAAACGATACATAATTAGAGTGGTTAGGATGGATTCATAACAATTACATGTAATCACTAAAATATGCACTTGAAAAAATGTGAGAGAATGCCGATCTCATCTGCTGCCATTAAAATTATTATTTATTTGCTGGGGACCAAAGCATATTTAAAAACAGAAAAAAGAGGAAACAACTAACGAAAAATATTTCTTTAACAAATGCACAAGTACACTCTGATGTTTCCGCACGTTCAAATAAACAAAATTGAGTAAAATACAGCTCAAGGGAAGTGGACTGACTGATTGTCAAGCAGCCACCTACCATCCCCACATGAAGAAGGCCATTAGGGAAAGTTTAATAAACAATTTGGGTCTGCCCTTCAAGTTTGTAGTTAACATAAAACTACTCTTCAGCATGTGCAATTTCTTCCTCAAGGTGAGTTTTATATTCTTAATGGACTAGAAGTGCTTTGATTGTTAGACAACTACATACATTATCTTTCAGGTTATTCCTTGTGAATACGCCCATAATTTTTAATAGAGCATAAATATGAAATTACTTTAATTCAATAGCCAAAGATACTAAGAAATGGGTCCACAGTTAATTTCTTCATGCTTACACTTAAGGATCTTCGGCAAAAAAGAAAAAACTCTGTTTAGCAGCAGGATTAAAGTTGTCGGTTGGCTAAGAGACATTGGAAAACTTGCTAAGAGAGTCTAGCCAATAACAATAGCCAAAAGACAGTTATCTTCAGTTGCCTCTTGGATTGGATAATTATTCAATGCTACCAAATTTCACTGCCCTCTTTCAATGCATATTAAATAAGGAACGGCCAGTTAACAACCACAGCTTTCATCAAAAAGTCAAAACATGAAGGTAGAGTCACGTTGAAAAACTGAAATTTAGAGGAAGTGAGGAGTGCTTGGTGTACCTTAGTGTAATATCTGCAGCCGTTTTCACCAAGAGTGACAAGTAGGAGCTTCAATTCGTGGTGCCACAGCAACATTGCAGATTCATCGTCAATTTTATCACTCCCTGTGAGGAACTCCAACTCAACGTCACTGACCTTGATGATATCAGCCTTCTCCCAGATGCTCATGATCTGCTCCTTAGCCTCGTTAGCTGAAGGCCACAATGGAAGTCTGAGGTTGGGGTCATAGGAGAGGAGGGCACCAGCATCTTTGGCCACTTGCATGGCCTTCAAATGGGCTGATCTGCAAGGCTCCACAATCAAGCTGATGGATCCATAGTGGAAAACTTTGGCCTGTGTTAATTAACCAAAACACAGGAGGAACAAAAATTAATTATTAAAACTTCGGAAACAGCAATATTAAGTCATCAAAGAAAGAAAAGTTGAATGATGCATTCCAAATATATAAAAAGAAGGGCAAAAGAGGAGCATGGAGAAAGAAGGCAAAAAAGCCGTTATGGGTATAGTCACAATACGTTACTATTTCATCATAAGGATTCAGATTCTCCCCAATATCAAGCAGATCCAGATCCACATCCTGAAGCAAGATTAATGCTTGAACAACAAAATCGTCATCCACAAAAGTAAACCGTTATTTTGGTTTTCCTTCACACGCATAATAAGATCAAAGGAATGTTGTCCATATGGTATGAATCTTAATGCAACAAATCACAATCCATCTTTATAAATGTAGGTCTATAGGGAAGTTTGATACTAGTTTGAAGATAATTGTAAAAAGGTTCCCTTTATGAGTTTCCAAGATTAGCTAAAGTTAATTACAAAGTTTACGAGAAAGCAAGTGGATAAAATGGTAAAGATATTTCTAAGCTCCTGTTAATACTTTCCCCCACAAAATTATGTTGGTTGGTACAACTAAAAACCAAACACACGCTACTGTTTAAAATAAGACAAAGAGGTTTCATCCACGTGAGAAACAATGCGTATGTTGAACTTTCACAGATCTAGCGCGGCACAAGGAAAAACATAAATATAGTTAGTTTATCCAAAAATCCAGAGAAATTTGGTCAAAGTATCCATAAAATACCCTCAGTGATTTACGAAAAGCCAACTAAGCAACAGGTCAAGGTGTTGGAAAAAGCAGAAGAAGCTGAGTCAGATAGGCCCCACTTTATACTTGTTTGTTGGCGTATACCAGTAAACCTGCGCGTGCTGCATGATATATTTAGCCAAATCGTAATTAAGCAACATCAATGTGCACGCACATCATGACTATAATTTTGAAGTCAGAGAAAAAATTTATTTTTTCCAGAGTATTTGAAGTCAACTAAATCCATTCGCCAATATCCAGAGCTTTATTTTGGATAGTCGTTGTATTATAATTTTACATTATTGACCATATAAAGTAATGATTCTTCCACGGACTATTCATCGATGAGTTAATTAATTGAGATTTCAACTATTAGATTGACTGGCCAATCTTGTAAATGGAACGGTAAAATAACCCTTGATCTATTATTTTAGAGACTTAAACATCCAGTGGAGATTAAAGTAAGAACATATTTGCTTTATTCCAAATAAAAGGGGGAAATTTCTACTTACTCGAAATGAAATATTAAATAAAAAAAGCAGAAAATTTAGGTAGGTGGTCTTGGGATCTGCTACAGCTTCATAAATGACAACAAACACATTTGATTCGGTACCTTTTTCTTTCAATATAATGCGAGCAATTAGTTTTTTTTTTTTTTTCTTCCCTCAACATTAGGTATTACAATTTAGAGTAAGGGAGTTCGTTGAAAGACCAAGACCAATATTCGTACTACGACCAAGTTACAGTAGCTGTAGCTAATGTATAAAATAGTTTAACTTTCTACATTTTCAGCAATTTCCTAGAATACGTGAAAAACAAAAAACCAACAATATTTGAGAATCCTAATAAATTGTTATATAGAAAAATGAGTGCCAAGGAACAAAATTTCTACGTTCTTACTTTTTCCCGAATTCCTAATCAATCTGAATCAATCAAAAAGTTTTCTTTTAAAACTTGTTAATTACCATTGGCGTACTTGAAAAGAGATAATTGACAAAGAGAATCTTAGTTTTATTCACGAGGCAAGTTCGTTTCCTATGTTATTTTCCCTTCAAATACTTGTCCTTTTCCTATCCTTGTTACTCGAAGTTCGGGTTTTAAAATAGTATTATGCCAAATATAATAAGTCAAAAAAGCCCATTGTAGGGGTTTGCATTAGGTAGCTGTAAGGTGAAGAGCAAACATCCATATATTAAGTCACATCACATGTAATAATATCTGCAACAATTATTTATGGAAAATAAAACCAAAAAACATAAAGTCCTAATTTAAAAATTAAAAAAAAAAAAACAATAATCTCCGTCCCCCATCAACGGAGATTCAGGTTTCTACTGATCCTGTTCTGGCGTCCCACTAGTCCTCACGTGACGGCACGTGAGATCTCCCCTTCCTCACCTAATGGCGAAGAGAGAGAAAAAGGATCACACTGAGGTAGATTCATAGATCTGCATGTGGGACCTATTCCACGCGTACACAACCACTACCATCAAGACTCGTAGTTCATTCAATCGAACGGTTTCTAATGAATCCGCAGATCATCGCAAATAACAGTAACAAAAACGGTAAGAGATAGACAGAGAGGGAGATCGAGTACGAACAGATCTAATGAGCTCGAGATTGAGTTCTTCAGGCTTCAAGAGCATATCAGCGCTAGGGTTGCGGTAAAACATGAACTCGCGCTCACCGTCAGCGCGTAGAGTCACGAACGCCAACGCCGTCCTGGCACCTTTATCGAAGTTGATTCCCTCACAGCTAACGCCGTTCTGCTTCAAGATCCCGGCGAGCATGTGCCCAAACTCGTCGTCACCAAGCTTCCCAACGAAGGCCGACTTCCCTCCGACCCTCGTGACAGCGATCGCCACGTTGGCTGGGGCACCACCGGGAGCCTTGAGGAATCCGGGCGCCTCAGCGAGTGAGACGCCAGAGACAGTCGGGACGAAGTCAATCAGCATCTCGCCAAAGCTGACGATGAGTCCGTTGCTGATAGAGCCGTTGGACGCCATTGAGCGGTGGTTGTAGTAGCGAGAGAGAAGAAAGAAGCTTTCTAGTGAGAGAAAAGTGAGGGAAATTTGTAGAGAGAGAGAATGAAATTGTATTAAAATCGAGAGAGAGGGAATGAAGGAGAGAGAACGGCAAGGAGATGCGTGGGGTTTATTTATAGGAAGTCGTAGGGAGAGAAGCGGAGTTAAGACATTAGATTATAGATATATATATATATATAAGAATAATTAAATGGACTTCGTTGATTTTATATATCTATTCGGTCTATCCCCCATTATAACTTTGGATTCTATTATCTCCGTAAGTTTGTTTATTTTTGAATTGAAAGCAAAAAATTATTGTATTAATTATTAGATAGAGTCTATTATTTATTTAGATTTGATTTTTTTACTTAAATAATAAAATTTAAGAAATTTAATTCATATATTGAGAAAATTAAAGGAGATTTAAAATAAAAATCATTGAATCATTTTGTCCGCATACAACTTTTTTCAAATAAGCTTATAAACCAAGAGGAAGATTATTAATTTTAGATTTTTTTTAAATAATTATGAATTTAATAAAACTTCAATCATTAAAATAATTTAACCGATATCAACAAACTTAAAAACCTAGAATTATTTAATCAGCTCCATGTCACTATGTGTAATGTGGCATTCTTGTGTCTTTCACATGATCAATCCAATCAGAAGCTCTCATTTACATTTGATAAAAAAGATTTCTATTTTTTAAATTAATTTCTAACTTTTGGATTTGATCTATTTTCCATTTTATGTTACTTTCTAAAATTTTCCTCAATTTAGTGGTACATCGGCACAAGCGCTATTTTTTCATATAATGAATGGAGTTTAATTATTCTTTTTAATTTTAATATAAGTAATATTATTTTTAGATTTAGTGTATATTTTAGATATTATTATATATACCTATAATATGTCATGTGAGATTTTCTTTTCAATTATTTCTTTTGTCTACATTCCAATGGCTTAAAGGATAAATATAATATTTATTTGTACATTAGATAGAAGCATAATTATGTTTTAATATTCTATTAGCAAGCATGCATCTATCTTATATGTGTAAAAGTAAAATTAAAAAAAAATATTACTGCAACTATTAAAAAGAAAAAACTAAATATAATCTATTCCATAAAAGATGGATAAATGTTATAGAATTATTTCAATTTTTACCTTTTAGCAATTCATTATCTATACATTAGTGTATAGACATTTTAGAAGTTGCAAATTAGTGTTTGTAATATACTATTAATGAGTACTAAATCATAAGTTTACAATTTAATAAAGACAGTATTTTAAAATTTTTTAAAAGTATAGGCATTAAATTGTATAAATATAAAATATAAATACTAAAAATAAAAAGTTAAGATGATTCTATAATATTTATCATATTAAAAAAGATTAGATTCTTATCAATAAATTATAAAAGCGATAGGTACCTAAGATATGCTATGTCATAATATTACACGTAGTGGTACTACTTTTCAGTCTTCAATGAATAATTAAATGGATGGAAAAAAAAAAGAATAATCAAATGCAGTTGAAATTAAATCTTCCATTATCCTTTTGGACGAATCTATGGCATCAATAGCCATATGTATGATGGTAATCTTGTTAATGTTATATATATATATATATATATAATCCTATTCTTTTATCTGCTTCTCTAGAATTAAATATGAACTGCTTTTACGTATTATAATCTATTTCAATGAGTTCATATATAGAAATGAAATGGAGCAAGATCTAGGACCTGCTTCGACCCCATGCTAAAAGGGTCAATTCCAGGCTAAACTTGTGGGCTTGAGGTAAAAAAAAAATATTAATAATGAATATGTAAATAACATAACCTCTATGAGCAGACCGTAAACTTGTGAAAAAAAAAGGTACTGAAGGATCCGCCATCCGGTTTCCCGAACTTTTTCCTGTTGGATCGCTTGCGCTTCTCTCTTGATCGTTGTAATAATAATTCTATTTTATCCTTTTTTTAATAAAAAATATTACAGCATTTAATTATATTTTAAACCCATAATAACAATTCATAAGAAATTTATTATCATAAAAATATTAAATAGTTATTATTCGAATATATGAATAATTAATTAATGTTGGAATTCATTCAAAATACATTTAATAAAATAAACGAATGGCAACATATTATCCATAAAAAAAATTATTACAGCTTCATTTCATTTCATAATAACAGCTATGACTTTAAAATCTTGTTCCGTTTAACATAGTAAATCGGCTATAAAAATTTGATATTAGAAATGAAATCGAGATCTGCCTGTCGAAGGAAACACTTAAAAAAAGAAAAGATGTATTTCTAAATGTTAATTCTAACAATTTCGGATGATTTCTTAAAGCATATAAAATTTTATATGTATTGATCATCTTTTACTTAAATAGTACTAAATTCTAAACCCGCATTGTAAAGTCAAAATCTACAATAGCTATCAATAAAGTTTATCAATCATAATCAATTGCTTTTCCTTTTTCAATTCCCCTTGGTTGATTAGTCCTATTACTAGAGAAATTCTCAAATGATAAACCTAAATGATATATTATTGAGGCTACTATAATTCTGGGTAGATTTAAATTTATTTGATATACAAAAGATATTCCACTCCACCGTCCAACATGCAAAACTCGCACTTAAACTCGTAAGTGAAACTTATGTGAAAATTGCAAGCACCAATTGTTCAAAATTCATATTAACAAATTCAAGTAATGTAGTTGCATTAAAATAAGGGCTGTAATCCAATTCATGAACCGGAGATTATATGGGTTTAGATTCCGCAATCAGAATGATCCAATCGAATAATTATATCCACTCAAGTGGCTCTTATTTTACCTCTCAAATGGCCAAGTCGACAATAGATTGCTCAAATAAATATTTTTACTATGGTGTACAAATTGGTCAGTACATTACCATTGCTATTATACTATGGGCATCCTTTCATACCGTGATTAATATACTTTGCAGTGCATTTACTCACCATGGTAATTAGATTTGTTCTGTCGTACGACCATCCTTAGGTATACAGCAAAAATTTCACTCCTCAATAGCACTTTGTATATTTTCTATCCAAAAACATTCGAACTGGTTCAATCCTCCTTTTCGATACCTTATAAGTTATAGTGTTAATAAATAATATAATATATTTAAGAAATTCACATTTTAGGTTAGAAGCACGTGATCTTTACACAATTTCAATTTAGCATGTTGTCATATCTCAAACTCAATAAAGTATGTTAGTTCATCATTTGTTCTTATCAATTAGTCAGCTGTGAAAGACTTACTGTACCTAAACCACTAATAAAACAATACCAAAATCATTGCAATTTAATAATATGAACATCGATTTTTTAATAGAATGAACCGGTTTTGATTTCCTCTCCTCTAAGACTATAAAATGATAATAATTAACATAATAATAATAATAATAATAATAATAATAATAATAATAATAATAATAATAATTTGGAATTCTAAAGCAATTGATGCTATAAGGGGCCTTTTGGAATTCTAAGTAGAAGATTAGCTATCTATGAATAATAAAGGAGGAGAAGAAGAGGAATGTGTTAAAAGTAAGCGATCTCCGAGTTCACCAAAAAGAAGGCAAAGGATGGTAGAAAGGAGAAGATCTCAATGGTTAAAGTATTATTTCCATGATGACTCAGATTATGCTCGAGATCGTCTAAAGAAGGGATGTTTAGATGCTCTCCTTGCGGAAGACAAGTTTGATGAAGAACAAAAGGGTCAACTTGGTACAATCTATCTCCTTTATTCCATGAAGTCTCGAGATGCTAATGAATGGAAGGGTTTGATGTAGATTGAAGCTATAGTTGCACAGGAGATAGTAAATGCGATGGTAGATACGGGAGTTGCACATTTATTCATCTGTAAGGATGCGACTATAAAACTTGGGTTAAGGGTTAAGAGAAGTAAAGACAAACTCAAAACTGTAAACTCCAAGGAAGTCCCACCATCAGGAGTAGCGAAGAATGTTGATTTTAGTATTAGAGTTGGCATTGTAAGGAGAACATGGAGGTAGTCCCTATGGATGGCTTTAAGTTTGTCGAAACATAATTCTTAGATAAGATCGACGCCATCATTATTCCCCGATCTAACTACATTTGTTTGCTCAGTGAGAACTCCTAATGTGTTGTTCCAATGATAAGGAAGAAGAGTCGAGCAGCATAATTCTTAGATAAGATCGATGCCATCATTATTCCCCGATCCAACTACATTTGTTTACTTAATGAGAACTCCCATGTGTTGTTCCAATGATAAGGAAGACGAGTCGAGCAGCAAAGTTCCTTATAGCAATGCTAATCACAATAGGGGATAAAACAAATGTGTCGACATCACTTAAGGAACGAGATGACTTAAGTTCAGTAGGGAAGATTTTCATAAGAGCTTGTTGATGGAGCTCCCTAAGGTTTAAGACAAAAAAAAAATCAATGAAATAGTTAGGAGTACTAACAACAAGGTATAAACTAAGAGAAATTAAGGCAAAGGAGGAGACCAACAAAAGAAGGTAAATGAGGACAAGTGTTAAGGAGAATTTCCCACTAAGAAGTTAAGGATAAAAGATAAAGCAGATGAAGACTCAAGGAGGAAGCCACAAAAAGGGCATTTCTTGATTAGGTAAGAGAGAATGTTATGAATGAATTATTTGGAGCCCTGAGGATACCCCACTAGGCACCCTAAGAGATCGATTAGGAAGAGTATATGCTAAGAAGGAGGCTTACCTAAAAGAATTATGGGTTGAGATATTCAAAACCATAAAATACTCTAGATCCAAGAATGTTCTAGAAGGTTTCAGAAGGCCCTAAATCCTTGTACCATAGATTGTAGAATAAGTAGAGGTGGTAGTTAAAGTGTTAAGTGGGATTTAATCTTAGCCCTTAAATTGATTAAATCATAGCCATCCATTTAAAAGAGCCACTTGCATATATAAGGGGTTTCCCCTCAATTGTATATCATTTATTCTTTAGTGAAGTTTCCATTCTCTCAAAAGCTTCTCTCTCTACATACTTATGTGAGTTTAGGTTTAAACTGACTTAGCACTATAGAAGGGCTTGAGAATGTTTAAGTGCTACTCGGGAGCATATGAAAGAATATGCTTATGACATATATGCTACATATAACTTAATTAATTGTGTAGGAATCAAATTAAACATAATAATCAAATTTCTAAGAGAAGGCTATAATAAAGTCACTTCTGCTATTTTAAATGAAGTGAAGGAGCTTAGAAGTTATCATTTGTAGCATCTTGTACAAGCGAACAATTTCTTGCAAGTAATGATTAGAAAGTTAGAGTACATGATCCTAGAGATAGCATATCAGACCACTACGATGTTGTCCAGCCAAATGATCAAAATTTGGTAAGAAACGAATCTGTTAAAGATAGCTTGTCGTGGTCTACTCCTAATATATGGTTGCCTCCAAAATATAATTTTATTAAAATAAATTGTGATGAGGCTTTGATTTAAGTAGAAGAAAAAGGGGGGATAGGTGTTCTTCATAAAGATGCTTTAGGACAACTTTTGCAAGCTTCACTATAAGTAGAAACTAATAACATAGAAGTTATAGAAGCATTGGCTATAAGGGAGGGACTGTTAACAACAAGAGATAAAGGTTGGCAAAGAATCATGGTGTAACATATTCCAAAGTAGTATTTAATCAAATTTCCAACAAATAATCTCTTTCATGGCAATCTTAAGCTATTATTAGAGACATTTGTTCTTTGAAGAATTGTTTTCTAGCTGTATTTTTTCGTTACTATCTAAGAAATCTAGTACACATGCTTTGGGTAGCTATGTGAGGTAAGCATCAGATAAGCAATAGTTATAAGGCTGATGAACCCTCATCCTTTTTTATTATACTATCATTTGTGGACTAAATTCCCCATCCAACAAACTTGATTACCAAATAAATTTTCCTTTAGACGAAAAAAGAAAAGAAAAGAAAAGAAAAGAAAAATGTTATCGTAATTTGTTGACCCATTTCTAACTACCAATGATTAGTGCATTGCCTATGCACCTAATCACTTATAAGTCAATTGGAGTCAAACTAACATCTTCTTTTGATTTTCTAACCTCAAACTAGCTATTAAAAGTCAATCCTTAATGCATCTATTGCGAGTTCTTGTAAACTTCGATGCCAGAACTATATCAACCATCTCATCTTAGTTTCTCTACCTATTTTTAACAATTAGTTGTCAACTCACTGCCTGTTAGGATACTAATGTCTTGATAATGGCTTTTTTCCAAGTTACAAATTGAGGGTTAGCCAAAGATAGTCTAAAACCTGCTTAGTTCAAGTAGCTAGGATTTTGATGCCCTAAACCAACTAGCCACTTCATCATTATTTATTGACTTACATGAACCATTATAAGTTGATCTATGACTTAACTATTTGATTCAACCAACAAATATCTCGTTCAACTACTTCTCTCTCAAATTTTCAAAGGAATTATTAGCTTTTAATAACTGGTTAAAGAGACCCACATGCTTAGAGATTCATATGCTTAATGCTTATTCCAGGGACTAACATCTCGTGTCAACCAAATCAACAGTCAACTAGATATCTAGCTTATATATACCCACCTACATATATGCATAAGCATGTACGCGTGCATACAATTGTGTATATGTACACACACACGTAACTTTACACATACATACATGTAATTGTATGATTAAGTATACTTAGTTGTTATTTTTCTTGTTGTTAGTTAATTACCCACTTAACTTAACACAAGTTGAGGAGTTAGCTTATCTAACCATATGTACCAAAGACAAAGTAAGTTAAGATGTAGAAGTTGAATTGGACACAACAAAGCCACTAGCTATAAGGCTTTATGTCAAGTCCTTAATTGCAGTGTTATGGAAGACTGATGTTGTGTTATGATGTTATGACGTCTTTCATCCTATCTTCAGCCTACTTCTAAACTCATACCCTAAGATAGTATTTGTTTAATTGAACTAGATAATATAAAAAGAACAAGACAGCGTAATATAAGAAAAACAGGATAGTCTAATACTGTTTGTACCATATTTGATATATGTAGTGTTACAAACAGAGTTTTGTAATTGGAAACTTTAAAAAAAAATTAAAAATGAATTACTCATATCTTATATTTCAATAAAGTTTGGTATTATGATTGGGGAATTTGATATAGGGTTATTTTTTGGAAATTTAAAGGATATTTATTCTATATTGTAAAGTAATTTTTTGCACTACCAAATATTGCAAACCATATAATGGACTTGTTTTTAATACCTTAGGTTAGATAAGTTACCTTATAAATTTTATGTTCTACCCTATAAATTTTATGTTCTACTAGAGATAAACTTTACTCAAGAGTGTACCTTGTCAATACAATTTCAATGAATAGGATGTTATGTAAATAATGATAAGTTCAAGCATTGAATATTTATCTACCTTATAAATTTTATGTTCTACCAAAGATAAATTTGCCTAAGGAGTGTACCTTAATATAATTTGAATGAACAGGATGTTATGTAAATATTGATAGGTTTGAGTTATTGAATAGTTATCTTACAATTTTAATATTATATGTAATAGAAAAATTTACAACTTCCATAGGGTATTTATCTTGTGTAAACATTATTGAACCAATCAATATTATTGAATCTATCAATGTTATATGTAAAAATTGATAAGCTCAAGTCATTGAATATTTATCTAGCAATTTTAAATTATATATAATAAAAAATTTACAATTTTCGTAGTATATCGTATACTCTATAGGTTTTATATGGTATAGATTTTATGAAGATTTCAAAGTATTACAGAGTAAAATTCTACTTAAAATTTTGAGAACTATTAAAATAAAATATATGTAAAACTTTATACCCAACTTAACCTGTACTTGCTTATCTCTAACTGTAAGTGTATATATTATTCCTACTATTTCACATGTAGGTATATATGTTCCTTTTGGAATATAATTCTTTTCCTTTAAACAAAAAGAGGCACTTTATGAGGCAGGAATGATAGTACGCAAAAGGCAGAAGGATCTTACACACCGTTTTCTACTTCTACATGGCGACATACAAATTTGTCCCGAATGCAATAAGGGAATTTTATTTTCAGACTCAACCTAAATTGCAAAACCTAGCAAGCTATTACTTTCTTCTAAAATTAATAACAAGCTACGTATCCCTTTTCCATTAAAGACGCAACTTCGTTGTCACAAGCATTATTCCCCCACGACAACTTACGTGTAGTTGAGTACTTCCCGTAGACAACCTTATGAGTTAATCGTTTTGATGTGGTTTTAGTATCTTCTTAAAATCGAAAGTTTAAGAAATAAATATGTATACAAAATCACAACGTAGATTTTCCAATATTTTAAGGTTGCAACATGATATTGATAATAGTTGACGAAGAAAAACGTAATAATATAAATATAATTGAATTTTGAAACATATAGGACCAATTTATACATTCAACAAAACTTTCATGGGATAATGTCAAATCTATCTCCCAAACCTAAATTTTTTTCTTTTTTGGTTTTATATCTATGTTTTGAAGTTATAAAATGTCATATCCAAAAAGAAATTTTGATTATCAAGCTTTACTTGAATTTTGAAGTTGCTAATGATCCAAAAGTACAATTGTAAATGATGAAAGATAATATAATATTTAATAATTTTAAATTTCATAAGTAAAATTCAAAAAAAAAAAAAAACTCAAGTGGTAAATTTAATATTATCCCATCTTATTCATTTTTTTCACGAGTTCTTCTGTCCAAGCTGTAAAAGTATTCATTATATCATCTTTACTTTTCATTACAAATCATTTGATTTATTCTATGAGGTACGATTTGTTTTTCCCTTTTTTCAACTATCTATTACATGTTGGGGAGGAGGGAATTAAATTTAGCCTACCCCAACGTTAAGAGTTTATTTAATCCAAATCATTATTATTTTTCAGTTCAAGCTCGAAGAGATGGTAGGACTGCGACTAATACCCATTGTAAATTTGTATTTCTTTTTTATTCTCACTCCTACATTATATTTTTACCTAAATCTCTTGAAAAATAGTAGTAAGTTTAGTTCTATAGAGTTTTATTTTAAATCTCACTGTAAAAAAAAATGCCATTTATCTATTATAATTAGGAGTAAAATACCTATTTGGTGTTTTGCAACATGAACATTCATTGTTAATGCTTATAACTTGTTTTTAACTCCATTTTATCCGACCATTTTAAATCTATAAAACTGTTGATAGAAAAATTATACGATGATTAAACTAAAAATACTAGATCTGGGAAAATTCACTAATATCGACCATAATAACATGAACATGATGGTACCAGACTGTTGAACAATCACTCCTATTATAATTAAGTGCAAGATCCGGGAGAATTCATTAATATCGACCCTTGTATCTTGAATATGATGGTGATAGACACAGCTTGTAGAACTAATACGACATGACATGCTTAAGCAAAGAATACGAATGAACATGATTATAAAAGAAAAGAGTTCTCTTACTATCGTAGCATATTCTGCAAATTTAAGCATACAGATTTATTTTAATTTTGAAAATCATCATATTTACGTTTTAATTTATTTTATTTTTAAAAAAAAGTCAAAAAGGAAAAGAAAAATAAAGAGACCCTAATTATATAGGTGGTTTTTTTTTTTTTAAACCCTAAATAAGCCCAATCATTAACAATAAATGTATCGATTATATCCTTCCCTAATAAAGGAGGAGTGATCTTAGCTGACGTGCCTCTCTGTACTTCAATTTATAAATAAGTAATATTCTCTAGTTAGAAAGTTACCCGATGCCACTAACTATAAGAGTTCTCCTCTTCCTATAGAAATTGTATCTAAACTAATATCTAGGGTTCGCATGTTGTCAGAAATCACCTTTATAATATGCAATAACCTCTCTTCATTCTAACCATAGAAAAGGTGTTTCACATTTCCACAATCATTGGGTTCGAATGGCAAATGTTTTTTTATTTTATTTTTTAAACACCAATATCTCACATGTTTTCACGTTTTTTATTAATATTCTTTTTTCATACATATCATTGGTACGTACCTATCTATAATTTGAAATAAATACATTACACCAATGTAAATATACCTATTCATGAAATAATTCAATGCATGACTCTATACATGCATACATACATAGATAATATCAAAGGAACTTTATTTCCCTTTTCTTATATCATTTTCGTAAAAAAAAAAAAAAGGGTGGCAAAAAGGTTGAGATTTATCGGATAAAGAGATTCCTCTTTTGTTTTTTTGTTTTTTTCAAATGATTCGCGCGAAAAAAATTTGTGGAAGAAAAGCAACCTTAAAAAGTTAGCTCTTAGAAATGTAAACAGATCATATAAAATGAGACACATCGATTTAACCTTCTGTTTATTTATTTATTTTTTTCTCCTTCTTCTAACCTATAAAAATAGCGTCCACGAATTTTTCAAACAGCTTTTTCATGAAATTCATTTCCCCTTTAGAAAAGCATGACTAAGGAAAAAGAACGGTTTTGATTCTTAGAAGGATCATTTATAAATCTTAAATGAAAAAAAAAATCCTTTTTATTAGTAGAACTCATTTAATTTTTCCTTTCTACCTCCCCCAATCCTCTCTCTCAAGGATAAGGTGAAGATCCAGGATGGAGGGACCATAGCATGATTGAACATTTATTTGAAGGAATGAGTTAAGGTATCAATTCCATGATAATTACCATTTTATACACTTTAACACCCGCAAATAGTCCTATTTTCTACCACAAGAATAAGGGCTAAAAGATCAATTACTCTAGTTCCTATTTCAAAACAAATAACTTTATATCTAACCATATAAAAGTAGGCACATATCTATGAATAGATATTGTATGAGTATCTACAAGACCTAAATCACAAAAAAAAAAAAAAAACTCTTCAAGCATGACAAAACTACATCTTAGAGTCACTCTACCGACTAAAAGAGATGAATCTTTGTTCATCCCTATAAAGATTATCTCATGAACGTAACAAAAACATGAAAGGATCAAGTAACATTCGCTTTAGCCTAGAACATAACTTTAAAACAAACCGATTTAAGGGCCTCGATTGATAATTAGATTGTGGGATTTTGAAGATTCAATTCTAATATTAAAGCTAGATTATACAAAATATAAATATATATATACATATATATATATATATATATTAGAAGCAATTCTATGGGGCTATGATGTCTGCAGTTAGAGTTTGATTAAAATTTCACTTAATGGGGAAAGAATAGCTAATATTTGTGTTATGATTCCTTAAAGAAGTAGTTCAATTAAGAAAAGGTGAACCTAAAGTATTTACTAAATTACTTCAGAGTCTTAATGTGTTAAAATTTACTCCAAGAGAGTCAATCAACACTTAGTTTTGTTGATCAAGCTAAAAATGCAATCGATCTAACCTTATCTTTCACTAGTTGAAATCTTCTTTAGTTAACTAAACCTAATCCCTTTTTAGTTAATTAAAACTTTTCTTTGCTAATTGAATCCTCTTTTCATCCAATTGAAGCCCCTTGTTTAAGTTTGCCTTACATCTTGTCTATGAAGGTTAGCTAGAATGCCAATCTATGCACTTAAATTGGAATTATTCTTATTCAACGTATAATTACTAATTGCCAATTATTGTTTAACTTGGTTGTTCTTATGCCAAAAGCCTAGGTAGGATTTCAAAATTAGACTACATTGCAAGTTCATTTCCGATGAAGCTAAGGTGTTGATTATTGATTAACCACAAGGAGGAGAGATAATAGAAGTTCCAATGTTAGAAGCTTAGGTTAGGATGTTGTATGAAATAGTTCACTAAATGCCTATTTCTAATAGGGAGCATGGTCCATGGTTGTGTATTGCTTGCCATTAAGTTAGGATTATGACTAGTCAAAGGCTTATGTAAGGGAAACTAAAGCACAATAGTTTCACTTAACACCTATATCTAATGTGAGATAGATAATACTCTCTTGAGCGGGTTTATGTACTCAATGAGAAATGCTACAAGGCTTAGAGTTGTGACAATTTCATCAAGAAGATCCTTGAATTGTAAGTTTCATCTTGCTCGTTGATTTGACGTACGTACAAGTCCAAGAGTTTATAAAATATTTAACAATGCCTCATCATTCGGTACTTTTGGAAGAGATCAAAGAAATAATACTCTAGTACAAGAGTTCTACTCTCAAAATTCAAATAACTACTTCAACGAAAAGTATGTTCAACCGCTAAAAAATATAAGGCTTTAGGTTTTCTTATTTGTCACTTGTGTATTATTTGAGACTTTGACATTATTTTTTTATCCTCTTAATCACTCTTTCTAAGTATTCTTTCATGTATCATCTTTATATCACTACTCTAAAATCACATAAATTGCAATATACATGTTGTATGCGCATGACCATATCAACCAACTCCCATAATTTTCAGTCCAAGAATTTGGGCATAACAATATTTTTGGTCATTCATAATGAAAATGCCAACCATTAACTATCAAGACATCTTTCTATTTCCATCCAAATATTTGAACAAATTATAAGCAGTTAAATGGAAAATCATTAAAATAAAGCTAAAAAAAATCCACCATAGAACTTATACATTCTAGAATTCAGATATCATAATCATTCAATTAGTATTGATCATTTAATTATCACCTATTTCTAAAAAAAATTGATATACATATTAGGTGTGATAAGTTAGTTAAATTGGACAATCAAATTCCATTTAAGTTATGATGTGTGACTTGAACATGATACCTTTTTTTTTTTTAAAAAAAAAAAGTTGATTTAAAACTAAATACATGTGATGAAAGTTGCAATTAGGCAGCCAGGCAGTAAAAGCCACGCCAATTTAAATGGACTTTCGTTGTTGCATCTAATCTTTAGTTGTGGGTCAACGTCGGTGTCTTTTCCCCTACATCTTATATGATTTTTATTTGCGAAAACTCTATCCACTCTTCCACATGCGAAATAAACAAATGTAATCGAGATCAGGTTCTGCCCCCACTTGAAATACAAACCATATAGGAAAACGATATGTTTCGAAATCAGGAAGATGTCACGGATTCATCCCAATATATATATATATATATATATATATATATATTATTAAGTAGTGAACTTAATGTATTACTGTTAAGTCTCATTCTATAAGTTTGGAAGATTACTAACCAATAAATATAAAATCACACAAGATGAAATGGACTCAAGGTTTTATATCGGTTGGTTATACATATAAATTTGGCAAATATGATCAGTTTTGAACCAAATAAATTTTCATATATAAACCATCTTGCATTATCTATATGACTTCTGGAAAATGATTTTTTTAAAGAGATAAAGCTTGAAACCAGTGTGAAATCACATTATTGTACGACACTATGAGGTTTAATTTAAACACTAGCTAGATCAACTTGTTAAATTTAGAAAAAGTCACTTGATTTAAGGAAAATTAGGGTTCGATTTTCTCTTTTGGTAAGTTGGGAGTACACCCACTTATATTTGTTTCATCCATGATTTGCCCCTTATCTTTAAAATCAAGGAACACTTACATCTTTGAAAAATATGCCTATAGATTCTTACCTACCCATTTTAGTATTTCTTGTTATGATTAAATCTAAAGGAAAAAACAAAGTAAAATCAGTTAAAAAAAAAAGAAAAAAACATGTTTTTCAAAGATTTATGATTTAGACACCCAATTTTATAGATAGAAGATCTAAGACATCTGAAACAAACATAAATGACTCAAGAGTAATAAAGTAATATAAATATTGGTTTCTTAAAGAGATAAATTAGATTTAATTTTTTTCCTTCCTAGCAATTGTAATAATAGAAGTTAGCGGAAGAAAAAAATAAAAAATGAAATAGATAATATACTTTTTATTTATCCTTTTATTTTCGTTTTATGGTCAATTTGATTGGTTGGGGTTGTGGAGATCATTAACAATAAATGGCGAATGGTTTCATTAGGTACGCACTCCACATATGTATGATATATAATTATAATAAATGGTTGGTGTCAATAATTTAACCACAAATCTCAGCTACCTTTCTTTCTTTACTCACTCTTCGTCTTGTCCAAGAACCATATTCTTGATTCCTACTTATTATGTTGTTAGGTGGTCCATTTTTGCTAGATCTTTTTGTTCTGTGTCTCAACGTAGTCCAGCAGGAACATGCCACGACGTTATTGCACTAGGAAGATAAATTAGGTTGGATAAACTATGCTGAAATCCTCGATAAAATTTATTAAAATGGTAGAAACAACTTGAACTTATAAAATTGTGAGATCCACTTTTATTACTTTATTCCTTATTTTGAGTATGATCTGTACTGCATTAGCCTACGTCGTCATTTGTATATAAGTTTCATTGAGAAAATTATATGTTGACCACCAAAATTTTAAAAAATTACATAATAATAAATTATATAAAAAAATTATCAAAATACTATTACTGCATCGCATTTTTAAGATACGATATTAATATTTGTATATATATCGCATCTTGAAAATACGACGTTCTTAAAAGTATATTTGAACTTGTGTTACATTTAAAATACGATATTAGTATTTGTACATATATCGTATTTTAAGATGCAACATAATTTTTTGGTATAATAATGTTATATTGCATCTTTATATACAAATATTAATATTGTATTTTCAAGATGAAATTTAAAATTTTGGTAATATTTTTTATATAATTTATAATTGTATAATTTATTTTTTAAATATCGATATACATATATTATACCCAAATTTTATTCCATACTTTGATTGGATATAGTATTATATCATTTTGAATTCAAGATATATTACCATCTTTAGTTTTTTAAAGATATCGATACAACGAAAAATGTTGTGCTCACGGAAGAAAAAAATAAAAAATATTTTGTCGGAAATGATATACTACATGCATTAGGACATTGACATGGTAGGTAGAAACAACAAATTATCCGATACCTATAAATACTTATAATCTTCCATGATTGCAATAAATGTGAATTAAGTTTTTTTTTTTTCTCTATTTTACCTACTAATAACTGTGCATATCGATTTCTCTTTTTTTTAGGTAGAATGAAGAAAAAAATAAAAAATATTTTGTCGGAAATGATATACTACATGCATTAGGACATTGACATGGTAGGTAGAAACAACAAATTATCCGATACCTACAAATACTTATAATCTTCCATGATTGCAATAAATGTGAATTACGTGTTTTTTTTTTTTTTTTATCTATTTTACCTACTAATAACTGTGCATATCGATTTCTCTTTTTTTTTAGGTAGAATTTACCCTATCACACCAACTCGGCTAAATTCATGGATGGTGATGGAGCAATACTAGATTTTCTTTTTAAATTAAAAAAGTTTACAAGATTCTGGTTCTGGCTCACTTTGAATCTATCCATATATATGCTATGGGCCCATTTGTAGGGCCTTCTTTCCATTTTTTTCTCTATTTTTTTTTTCCCTCCCTGTACTCTAACAAAAAGGGCCCTCGTAATTTTTAAAAAATTGCAATTGAATTTCAAATTTTCAAATTTTGCAAATAAGGACTTCTTATAGCTAAGGATAAACCTCGCAATGAGCTAGCCCTTTGGAGGTGGTTCTAGGCTATTGAAACCTTTTTATTATTATTATTAATGTTTTTTTTTAAATATATTAATAATTTCTAATGACTTGACATCTTTTTTTTTAATGTACTAATTTATTAATAATTTTGATTTTTTTATTAATATCTGACTTAATATGATTTTAACTTTTTTTATTTTTTTTCCTCTCAAATTTTATTTTTTTCTCATATTTAAACACTTAACATTTGACAAGTTTTACAAAAAAGATTTATATTAACTTAAATTGAATTTCTCATCTATTCTTAATATATAATTAACTTATTATTAGTAATCTATCATTAGTTTAATGATATTATTTTTAAAAAATTATCTTTTACCATCACAAATAAAGTAGATTTGACATTAATTATTATTATTATTATTTAATTTATTATTCATTTTTCTAATAATGTCACCTTCTTTCTTTTTTTTTTTAGTGTACTAATATATTAATAATTTTTAATTTTTTTATTAATATTTGACTTAATGTGATTCCAACTTTTTTATCTTTTTCCCCTTAAATTTTATTTTTTCCTCATATTAAAGTCTTTAATATTTTACAAGTTTTACAAATAAGACTTATATTAACTTAAATTAAATTTCTTATCTATCTTTAACACATAATTAATTTATGATTAATTATTTATCATTGGTTTGATAATATTATTTTTAAAAAATTATCCTTTACCATCACAAATAAAACAATTTTGACATACTATGACCTTCTAGATATTATCTAATTATTTTTTTCCAACTTAATGACCTTCATTTTTTCTCTTTTTTTTTTTTTTAAAAGAGTGAACTAGTTGAGCCTACCAATCGATTCAATGGTTGATCAACCTAGCGATTCACAAACCGTCGGTTTAAGTAATTCCGCCCTCTTAAACCACTAATTGACCCTTGCACAAGTTTAGCTAAAGATAGGTATCAAATTGAACTAAACAATGAATCGAATGAATTGGACTGAAAACTCTATCCTTGCAAATTTTGTTTGATTTGCATGGTCAAAGAAGACATAATATTTCTTATGATTCGAATGGTTAATCAAACCAAAAGTTTTTTTTTCTAAAGTAAAAGCAGAAAAAAAAAATTAATAGTCCAAAATTCCATTCATTTAGTATGATATGAGAATAGGTTTATAGTCAAATTGAATTATAACCATATGTGGAAATCTCTTCGGTTAGGAATATTAAATAAGGTCAACCGAATTGAATCATACCTAATACTATTTCTAACCTCCAATTATGATTTTGAGGGAGAAAAAGTGCCTCCTACTTTAAAGGGTTTTTATGATAACACTATTTAATACTGATAAATCAAAATCATTAATTTATTAAAATTTAATTTACACTGTTTATTCTATTAAAATAACTTAGTCCATTATCTAAACAATAGGTCAATAAGTTTCATGAATAAAAAATAGAAAAAAAAAACTGATTAACAAATAATATTAAATAAAAAAAAAGAGCCTCATATAGTAAGTTATATTGGCCAACCTTATGATATCACAACATTACTAGTGTTAGGAAAATTCCCTATTCTAACATGATAGTTTGAGATCTAAAACGGAACCCTTCAACTAATATTGCTATATTGATAACCGCTAATATTAGTCTAATGTTTACCTAGTGTCTAGGTTCTAATACGGTATGGTTAAAATAGAACAATGTAGCACAGCTCATGTGGAACAATATTACACAGGCTTCGTTTACTCAACAACGTTAAGTGCAACAATTCTCTCTTTTGGCAGACCTCATTTCCGTTATTATCTAAGGTGTGTCTGTTTCAAGGAAAACATTGTATTACCATTGTAACAATTAAAATTTTAGAGTGATCAAAGCATTGCTAATAGCAATTTCAATTGATTGCAGTTATTCTTTTTTTTTTTTTTTGTGATAACTTGATGGTGTGAGATGAAAGAGGTAGGTGATGGCCAAAGTTACTGATTGACTACCGTGGAAGATATTATTAGAAAATGGGAAAAATGATATCTAATTTTGAAATAGTAAATCTGTTTTCTTATAATCCATGATTGTTAATCACCATTCTAAGAGGTTGGCACTATTATTATTTTCCACCATCATTTGATTTTAAAAACCATTAGTTTATATAACTTCTTTAAAGTATTAGGACAATATCCAGCATTTGTAAAGTATTAATTCTAATAAATGCTTTGAAAAGTAGACTAGAAAACGTTTCTTGCATAAGAAATTTTAGTTGACAAGGAAATTTACAAGTTTATGGGATCAATATATTAATGACCCTACACGGCGGGAAAAGAAAATGGAAATGGCACTATCCAAATTTGTAAAGGAATGAAATAGTTAAATGATTTGGGGAGATAAATACATCTACTCCTTGTAATTAAATTGCTGCCTTTTTCACTAAAATATTTGATAATTTAATCTTCTTTTATAACCACGTTTGATCATGCCGAATGATTTAGTATTAAAGATAATGGCTAAACCAATTATTGCAGCAATTTTTTTCCCATCTATTAATTGCGTTCCACACCAAATTCTCTCAAATAAGACGTTTTCTGAATAGTATATGATTTCCATTCGAGTTTTTGCTTTTTCTTTGGTACATTTTAATATGTGATCGGAAGTGCTAGAAACAAAGATATACAAACGCGATTCTGCAAGTTAGAACAGGTTTTATAAAACTGGAATGCGACCTCAAATCATATTACTTAGCCTAAACCCTAATGTCAAATTCTGTAAGGTATCTTAACATATGTTTGTAAGGGGATCGACTAAATTATAAGATACTTGCTATCTGCTCCAAATTCAACCTATATAAATAAATCTAATTTAATTAAGTTACATTATAGTTCCTACATTAATTTTAGGATGGCTTTATGCTGTTAAATACTCCATACTCTTTTTATAAAACCGAAACCCATCAGAAATCTTATAGAAAAATACCTCATCATAACCTTATTGCGTTCCATTCGAGTGGAATACCTTATGTCACACAGACTTCCTTACATTTCGTAGAGAAACAGCATTTAATAATATATAAACTTGCTCCTAAATTGCTCATGTCATATTGTTACTTACAAGCATGCGAGTTAAGCAGCGTTGACCTCTAAATTATTTTCAAATCTTCATCTAAATATTAAACACTTTTTTATTGGGTGGCAATGGCATGCAAACTTCTCTCCGTCGTCGTCGTCGTCGTCGCATGAAGCATGAACATGTACTGTCAATTTGATGAAGAACTTAGCGATCAGAAGGGTTTCTCTCCCTTGATTATTACAATGCAAAATTATACCAGGACATGTCACGAGGTCGTATGAATGTATGTAGGGTCCAAATGGAATGGTATACTTAGGCTGCACGATAGGGCCACAGTCCCCATGTAATCATCATATTTTATGCATCATTCACTTTGGATCCAACAAAACCAGGCATTTGCCTTTGCTTTGAAGGGAAGATTCGTTACCCGAATGGCTCATCATATGTTTCTTCACCGGCGTGGGACTAACCAGTAGTGCATAGCGGAGAGTATAATATGGCCCCCCGAACCTTTAAACGGAAATTGAAAACCACCTGTCCCTGTTTTGAAGTATTCTATTTTTATGTCAAAATTCAACTAAATACCATTTATTTTTAAGTACTCTCTATTCGAAAGTACCGATATTTACGTAATAATTATGTATTTAGAAACATCTTGTTTTGTTTAGATGCTGACACTGAAATGGATCGACTCCAACGACTAATTGTTCTCTGTTCATTGGTTTAGTATTGGCTGATACTCTTTTTGACTGCCTTATGTACTAAAAATTGCTCCATTGATTGTCATAAGATAAAACGTATATTATTTATCGGTTAGACCATCAAGTCACCATGGTTCTATGAAAGTGTTAAGAGTAAATTTAGAATCTCTCCATTTATACCATTTTAGTTTATTAATTTACTTTTTTTAAATATTGTCATGTATAATTAATTATTGGCATTATGACAAATTTTAAAAAATGATGGCAAAAAAATATCATAAGGTGATTTAACAATTTACATAATCATGATTTGTAAATTAATAAAAATTAAAATAACCTTTCACAGGAAAAGAAAAGAAAAGAAAAACCAAGAGGAAGAGAATCTATTTCCCATCTAGAATAGTTAATGCAATTCTTCTAGATGCATCAAATTTAGTTCTCGATAGTTAGGGAAAAGAAAAAAAAAAAAAAAAAAAAAGAATATTTGATGCAATTCCCCAAATGGCGATAGGCACAACTGGTAGGTGGCTGACTTGGATCCTACATGGAGAGTGAATGCGATGACCAATGCCTTGCACGCCTGTTCTCCTTTTGTTTATTTGTCTTTGGGATTAAATATAATGTCCTTGAAATTGAAGCAAAGGAACTATTTTTCATTCCAAGAGAAAAGAGAAAATATGCACACATACCGACTCACATGATCGAGCTGTGGTATGATGTCGGATCTCTCTCTCTCTAATTGCAAGTTCAAAAACTAAATGGAAAGATACAAATAATATGGATTAATAGGAAGAGAAAAGAGAAACAAAAGAAAAAGATAAAAGATAGTAAATCTAGACATGAGCAAGAGTCAGGTTCGTCCCTTGCTCCATCTATAATGGGTCTATAATAGGGATTAAGATTATGAGAGCGGGCCTTGAATTGTCAAGTAACTCGATGTGTCTACAAATCCGGTGCGTCCTCAAACCCTGCGGGTCGCTATGGCCGACGGGTCAGGCAATACAAAATTTAAAGAAAAATGAAATTATCAAAATTTTAAAAAATAAGACGAAATTGAATAATAGTGAGAATTTAAACTATTAATATATAAATTAAGTAAAATTCCTATTCACAACAATAACAATATAAAAATTTAATGTGCTAATATTATATCTTAAGTGTTTGTTCGGTCTTATGACTATAAATAAAAATTCTTATTCCTTAATAATGTGGAATTGACTTTTGTCGTTTTATATTCTTTTTAAGTTTCCTTTGTCTTCTCAACTTCATTAAATATTAGACTAGGCAGATATGGTTTTAAGACCAAAGGTTTTTATTAGGTTAAAACATAATAATAAAAAATAAAAATAATTTAGGCTGACTTGATAGGTCCAAAACCCCTAAATTGATACTATAGAGCCAACAGGACCTTAGGACTTGCCCCAAGACCCTGCTAGGGTGAGCTTATCCTTATTCCATGACTAAGGGCAAGCCAGCAAGGGCTTTAATAGCAAGTTTGGCAAGGGCCTTAATAGCAAGTTTGGTCAGGTTGATGCTTTGCGCCTACTTCTACATAAATCTAACTAAATAATACTATTGAGCCCAAATTTTTGGTTTTCTATTTCAATTTGATTTTCATTTTCTAGTTAACACTAAACCTTAATCCATTTTGTATTAACTCTCGATTAGAGAAATTTGAAAATTCTAGTTTTTTATCTAAAAAAAAACTTTTAGAGTCACCACATCTTAATCAATTAGTTGGATTGATTACAATTTAATTATCGGTTTTTTATTTCAATTTAAATAAAAAATCAAGTTTTTCATTCGATAGCTAACCTATTAAACTTTTACGAGTATCGTTATCTATTTTCCAAAATTAGGTTTATTCTTCTAAATTATCCCTTTTTCATATATTTTTAAAGAAATTAATAATAAAATAAAAACTAAAGTTTCTATAAATTTTAACGTTGTCTCGAAGGTGTCTACATACCCACTAGTCGGAATTAGACGACCATAGTTCTTTCCCATAAACTTTAATATGTTTGATTTTAATTTTGAAAACCAATTGGATTTACATTTTAATTTATTCAGTTTATTAAAAAAAAACTAAATGAGTCTTTAATTCTTGAGTGTTTTTATTTTTTTTAAAAAAAACTCTCTTAATGTTCTAAAATTTTTAAAAGGGGTTTTTTATTATTAATTTTTATTTTTTTTAAAAAAAAAATTCTATGTGAAGAATTAAAAAAAAAACAATACTAAAAACTCCTACATATACATATCTATACTATTAATATTATACAACTATCTACCTAAATAAATAAAACATACTATACTTAATTATATATAAAGAAACTAACACAAAAGAATTTACTAACCTAATATGCATCACTACTTATAAATATCTAAGGTTTTAATACAATATAATAATAGAATAGAATAGAATAATAATAAAAAAAAAAAAAACTTAGAAGATCCGAACCTTGCTTTACTGTTCATTGTACGGCAGTGCGTGTGCTGATCAAGGAACCATGACTAATCGTCGCCGAGGGCGACTACGGCGAGCATGGACAGAGCAGCGGTGGACGTGTATGGTTGTTGTGAATGCAGTGCTGCCTACTGTCTTCAACGTGGTTGCTTGATGTAGATCGTTGACAGTTAGTGCGTGCGTGAGCTGCTGTAGGCATGGACTGTTGTGTGGTTGATCGGAGTTGCGACACAAATCGTGCGTAAATTTGTTGCATTAGCGTGTAGCAATGAATCGTTGTAAATAAACTATTGTGCATATCCTGTTTAGTCAGTGGGCGTACTGTTTGGTGTTGGTGTTGTGACCAATGTGTGAATTGCGGTTGCTCAGCGTAATTATGACGATCGTGTGCGGTGCAACGGCCTTGACTGTGTTCAATTGGGTTGGACGTGGCTTGGGGCATTGATGTGGTATTTGTGGTCATGGTGCTATTTGTAGGTGATTTTCTCGCCTACTATGGATCCCATGCTATCCCGTAAACTGAATACCATTTATGGTGACCGGTGCCTGTTTGAACAGGCTCAGTTAATTCTGCTTTTATTTGATAAGAATAAATACAATCTTTCTTCCTGCGGATGAAATCCAATAGGATCTAGAGAAACCATGTCTTCATCCATAGGATCCCAAGTACCTGAATCAATCGAAAGTTCGATTCGATCTGAACTACTCATTTTCAAATGATATCCACATTGTTCATAAATATTCATTTTTGACTTAAAAAATTTCTTATAATTTAATTCATAACAATTTTCGCATTGAACCCACAAATACCTATATTTTTGAGTTAAATCGAAATCGGTAGAATTTTCTCTTATCGTGAAATCAATAGTATTCTTGCTAGTTCTTATACTGGAGCTCCCCCTTCCATTACTATTTTCACTTTCACTATAAATGTAACTATAAATGTAACGGTGGAGAAGATAGCCGCGGCCGCAATTGTCCGTGTTGGTCTATAGCTTGGCAAGTTGACGGGCCTGCGAAGGAGAGTGTGCAGCTGTGTACTATGTAGTTGGAGGTGTTCAGACATGCATGAGTATAGGCTTGCGAACTTGAGGGGTAATGTAGGCCATGTTCGTGCGATGGACTTACTAATCGAAGCAGCATGCGTGGGTTTGGATTGGTGACGTTGGGGCTGGGGTATTCTTCGTGTGATCTGTAGTGGAATGGCAATGGGGAGTTGATTTCATGGTGTCTGATTGGAGTGGATTCGTGTTTGTGAGGGTACTATCGGTGGAGTGTTGTAGAGTGTGGAGTGGGACGAAGTGCACAGTGTACGTGGAATTGGGATTATTGACTTTCTTTTTTTTTTAGTAAGTGTGTAATTGTGTTTTTTTTTTTTATGTTGCACAATCCATATTTATAAAGTCTAGAAATAAATCATATCATATCAAATCGAATCTGCTATATTGACTCGATCTGATTTGATAAAAATCAAATTAAATTTAAATCATTTATATCGATTTAAACCCGATTTGATAAAAATCAAATTAGATTTGAATCTTACGAATCTTTATCACATTAGATTAAAAAGATTTGATAAGATTTAAAATTAGCTTTAAATCTCATACACTCAATCGATTTTCGCAAAATGAAATGTAGAAAATAAAAAACACATTTATACTTAGGAAGATTCGAACCTATGAGTTCAAACTAATCCAATGCCAATACTCATATGTTCATTTATTAGGCCATTGGCCCTACCTCGATATTTAGTATAATTAAATTATATTTAAATTACTTGACTCTCTAAAATAAGTTATTTGAACCAAACTAAAACTAAATTAATTAACTCTAAAATATTTTACTTTCTAAAAACCTAAAAATTCTTTATAATTTTTTTTTATCATTTTTATTTTTTATTATTTTTTTATTTTGGAATTAGGATCCTATTATAAAAAACTTAGAACTACGGTGGGTAAAAATTGGGTGTTTACAAACACTACTTAATTTTGTAGTACCTATTGGTCGGATGTTAGTTTATTAGTTTATTTTTATACTTTTCACATGTAGTTCCATCGGTTCATAATTTTTCAAAAATATGCAAAAATAATAATAATAATTCTCAAATCATCACTAAAGCTTAAATTTAAAAATTTATGATTCTATTTCTATCCAATCAAAAGTTTAGAAAGTATATTTATAATCATTAAAAAAAAAAGATTACTCCATTAGTTCTTACAGTGTAAATGTTAGCTAAAATATATGGAGCAACAAAGACTAATTATATATATATATATATATATAGTATATTTATGTTTGCATATATATAAAATACAAACTTCCAACTAATTTGTCATAAAACTATATAGGTATTCCATTGAATTAAAAAAAAAGTGAATTCTACTAAAACCTTGATATAACAAATAGTTAAAAATATACATTTGCTTTGTGAAGTTTGTAATCATCAGCATGTTAATATATTGAATTTAGAAGAATTTAGAGTGGGGTCTATGGTTAGCTAAGATCATGTCGGATTTATGTGTTCACCTCATATGTTGGTCCATAGCTAATCACAAATAATAAAAGGAAACCCTATCATATGTATGTATGTATGTATATTAGAAGACGAAGTAAAAGTGTATTCATGAAAAAGGATTTGTAATAAGCACTATCAAGAAGAAGACGAGATAGCACCTACATGTGTTAGAGTTAGAATTCAAGCATCTTTCTTTGGTTTCGAACTTAGAAAAAGCAAAGAATTCTGTCGGAGCAACTCTAAATCTATAATTGGACGATCTATTGAATCCCAATTGTAATGAAACTTCAGCCTTGAATTCATAGCTTGAAGCTTTAAACGATTGTTACCTCCAATCCTTGTCAATTCTTCTTAATTGTTTGGGTTGAATTTGCGTTTTCGTAATTCCAAGAATATAGTTTATTTTGTGATTTTGTCGATATCTATCATTTCTTATAAAGACTGTTTATCCACTAGTGTGGATAGTGAAGAGATATTTTGTAAGTCTACTATTTTTTATAATGGAAGATTTTACACTATACAGTCTTGTAGTTTTTTTTTTTTCCTAAGTTGGGGTTTTCTACTTTAAATTGTTTATTGTTTATATTTTATTTTCTGTTTTGTATTCCTTACAAGGAGTATCTAAGCTAGAATTAAAGTGAAAAAAATAATAATATTGGTTTTTCTGTGTTGCAAGCATGGTAAAAGTATTGAATTTTATGATAAAATTAAATCCATCAAATTATTTGATTTGGAAGTTAATGATGGATTATCTTCTATATTGTGAAGATCTATATGCACTTTTAGGTGGTGATAGTGCAAAGCCTTAGAATAAATCTAATCAAGATTGGGCGATTATACATAGGAAAACTGTTAGTTATATTTGATAATAAGTAGATCACAATGTTTATCACCATGTTACTTAGGAAATTAGATCAGATGCTTTATAAATAGAGCTATGCAAAGGGGGTAGGTTACGTAAGCCAACCCACATAACTTACAAAAAAAATTATGATGATCTATTCGTACGTTCTATTGAGATGCATTTTAGGTCCTATGATGAAGTTTTCACAAATTGAATTGATATTATATTTTTTTTCTAAACATATTCATTCATTGAAATCTAAGCAATGCTATTTGATTTGCTCATATGTAACTAAACATAATTACATTGTTCAATATATCACACGATAATAATTTGTTTAGGAAATAATAAACATTGTAAATGGTTACCATATATACCAACTTATATGGAACATTAAATATAATTGCATAATGAAGTTGATCATCATATTAATATTATAAAGTATATGATCATTATTGTTATGTAATGCTAGTCACATATGTAGTCTGATATTTTGTTAAATAAATCTATGAAACAATTTACTTCTTTTGTTTTTTTTTTTTCATCTTTATGTTTGATTTTTATGGAGTATATAAACATCAATGCAAATGTACGTATATTATGTATATATTTTCATGGAGAGATTGGAATTTTATTTTTCTAAAACAAAATAAAAATTAAATTTTATAGTAAATAAAAACTAAACATATACATTAGAATCAATAAGATTATAAATTGTAATTTGAGATTTGTGAATATTCCACATAATACATCCATGAAAATGAAGGATGGTACAATTTGCGGGTTGACTTGCTTAACCAGCCAATGTACAATAGGGCAGGTTAAGTTAGAAATTCTAACTTACATTTGCAAGTGAGCCAACTTGCTTAACTTGCGGGCCAATATAGGGTAGGACGAAGTGGCTCATTTGGCTTGCTTGCACAGCTCTATCTATAGAGGAAATTGGAGCACATGTATGATAGGTAAACAGTCTTGCATAAAATCTCCTTAATTATGAAAGTGGTGAATTTGAAGTATAAAGATGAATCAAATATGACGGAACACTTGAATGGTTTTTAGGATCTTGTAAATCAAGTGACTACCAGTTGGCGAGTTGAGTTAGAAATTTTAGCCCACATTTGCAAGTGAGCGAACCCGCTTAACCCATGGGCCAGTATAAGGTAGGACAGGTTGGTTCGTTTAGCTCGCTTGCATAGCTTATTTATAGAGGAAATTGAAGCCTATGTGTGAAAGGTAAATAGTCTTGCATAAAATCTCCTTAATTATGAAAGTGGTGAATTTGAAGTATAAGGGTGAATCAAATATAATGGAACATTTGAATGGTTTCAAGATCTTGTAAATCAAGTGATTACCAGTTGGTAGTTTAGGTTGAAAATTCTAGCCCGCATTTGCAAGTGAGCCAACCCACTTAACCTCTAGGCTAATATAAGGTAAGACGGGTTGGCTCATTTAGCTGGCTTGCATAGCTCTATCTATAGACGAAATTGAAGCTCATGTATGAAAGGTAAATAGCCTTGAATAAAATCTCCTTAATTATGGAAGTGGTGAATTTGAAGTATTAGGATGAATAGAATATGATGGAACACTTAAATGGTTTTTAAGATCTTGTAAATTAAGTGACTATCATGAAGCTGGTGCTTGATGATGAGATTCGAACACTATTGTTGTTGAGTTCATTGCTAGACAGTTAGCAGACACTTATACTTTCTATTATAATTCTACTTCAAAAGGAAAATTCACTCTTGTTATGATGAAAGATAGCTTAGTAAATAAAGAAGAAAAGAGCAAGGTATCAATTTTGAGACTTGGGCACTTATTATTAATAAACATGAAAATATAAGAGAAGTAAGATAAGAAGTTCATCAGATAAATCCGATAGATCTAATAAATCCAAGTGAAGATCTAACTCAATAAGGAGAAATATTAAATGTTATCATTGTGATAAGCAGAGATAGATAAAACAAAAGTATAAAATATGGAAAAGGTCAAGATGTGATAACTATAGCAACAAATAGTGAAATTGTTGTTGCTTAGGGTGATGATTGTATTAGCCTTGCATGTCATGATAATGGTAAGGTTATTGACTTTGGTACCTCCTTTCATGTAACATCACATGATGAATTCTTTTCAATCTATACGATTGATGATTTTGGTAATGTTAGGATGGGAAACAAAGGTATATATCAAATTATTGGCATTGAAAATATTATTTTAAAGACTAACACTGATTGTAGGCTCATTCTCATAAATAATAGACATGTCTCAAACATCTGTTTAAACCTCATATCTATAAGAGAGCTTAATGATGAAGGATGTAATAGCTATTGTGGTGAAGTTAAATGGAAGCTCACAAATAGTTCTCTGATTGTGGTTTAAGGAAAGAAGAGAAACACCTTATACTTAATATTAGTAAAGCTAAGTAAAGGAGAGGTGAATATGATTCATGAGTCATCAATTGAACTTTAGCGTAAACTGCTTGGTCACATTAGTAAGAAATGATTGCAATTGTTCACCAAGAAGCAACTCCTCTAAGAACTTGTATTGATTTTCGTACTAGTAAGCAACATGGGGTTACGTTTCATAGACATCCAAATCCTAAGAAATCTCACACACTTGATTTAGTATATACTTATGTATGTTCATGAAAGATCAAACAATTGATGGTGCACTTTATTTTGTGGCTTTCATTGATGATTACTCTTGAAAGTTGTAGACTTCTACTTTGAAATCTAAAGATCAAGTTGTAGATTTGTTTAAGCAAATACATACTAGAGTAAAGAGAGAAGTAAATAAAAATGTGTCCAAGTAAATAATGGTGGTGAATATAAAGTTCCCTTAGAAGACTATGGTAGAACCTATGGCATTAAACTTGAGAAGATCGTACCTAGGACCCATAACAGAATGGCATCGCGAGAAGGATGAACTACATTATTATAAAGAGAGTTAAGTATATGCTATCTCATGCTAAGTTGCCTGAATCATTCTAGGGAGAAGCAATGAGAATAGCAATTGATTTGATTAACCTATCTTCTTCTTATGCTCTGGATCGTGATATACCAAAGAGAGTATGAATAGGTAAAGATATTTCTTATAACCATTTGTGAGTATTTAGCTGCAATTCCTAAAGGATGAAAGTAGAAAACTTGATGCAAATTCAAAGTAGTGTATTTTTCATGGTTATGCACATAATAAATATAGCTATAGATTGTGGGATCTAATAGAGAAGAAGATTGTCAGAAGTATAGATGTGGTCTTCTTAGAAAATCAAACTATTAAAGATAGAAAAGTTAAAAAAGGCTAAATCCTGAATCCTGAGTTAAGATCCTTATTGATGTAGATTTAGTGTCCATACCTAAAAATTATACTAACGAAGGGGGAGTTATATAAGATTCAATTGAAGATGATACAATAACTCAAGACCTTGATCAGCAAATAAAGTTGAGGAGATCCTCAAGAGAGCGATGACCATCCATTAGATATAGCTCACATGAGTATGCAATATTAACAACTATTGGAGACTAGAATGTTATGAGGAGGTTATATTACATAAGCAAAAGAAAGGATAAGCAAAAGCCATGCAAGAAGAGATGATATCCTTATGTGAGAATCAGACTTATGATTTGGTTGAATTGCTTAAGGGCAAGCAACCTCTAATAAGTAAATAGTTGTATAGGTTAAAGATTGAAGAGAATAGCTTACAACTAAGGTACAACGAAAGATTGGTTATGAAGGGGCTTAGCTAAAAGAAAGGTATTGACCTTGATGAAATTTTCTCACCAGTGGTGAAATTGTCTTCTATTCATCTTGTTCTTAGACTTGCTATCAATTTAAATTTAGAGAGTAAATAATTAGATGTGAAGATAACATTTCTTCACGATGACTTGGAGGAAGAAATTTTTATGGAGTAGCTTAAAGGGTTTAGTGTCAAGGGAAAAAAGCAACCAGTTTGTTGAAGAATAGCTTGTATGGGATGAAATAAGCTCCAAGGTAATAGTATAAGAAATTTGACTCTTTCATAATTGACAAGGGATATACTAGGATTGCATCAGACTATTGTGTCTTTATGAAGAAGTACGAAAGTGATGAGTTGATTATTCTTTTGTTATTTATGGATGATATGTTGATTATTGGTCATGATGTTAAGAAGACTCAAGATCTAAAGATCGTATTGAGTAAGTTTTTTGCCATGAAAGATCCATGACTCGTGTACTAAATTCTCAGTATGAGAATTATACGTAACAGGAAGAGTTAGAAATTATGGTTATTGTAAGAAAGATGCTTGGAGAATGTATTTGAGAGATTTAACATAAGAAAGGCAAAACATATTTGTTCTCCACTTGCAGGTCACTTCAAACTTAGTTTTCAACAGTATCCTAAGAGTAAGGTAGACAAAGAAGACATGAAGAAGATATGAAGAAGATATCGTATGCTTTACCTATTGGTAATTTAGTGTATATCATGATATGCAATAGATCAAATATTGCTCATGTTGTTGGTGTTGATAGTTGCTATATCTCTGATCCAGGTAAAGAACACTATACTACAATTAAATGAATTCTTAGGTATCTTAAAGACACTTCCAAATTATGTTTGCAAGTTAGTGGTTATAAACCAACATTACAGGGGTTTACAAATGCTACTAAGGTTAAAAATCTTATTCTAGGAAGTCTACATCACGCAACCAGATTACTTATGTAGGCAGAGCTGTGTCTTGACAATCTAAATTACAAAATTGTGTTGCATTGTCCATCACTAATGTGGAATACATTGCTATATATTGAAGCCTACAAGGAAGTCACATAGATGAAGAAATTTTTATAAGAGCTAGGTCATGAGTAGGAAAATTTTAGTATATATTGTGACGGTTAAGAGTACAATACATCTCAGTAAGAATCTTACCTTGCATTCTATGTTAAAACATATTGATATTAGATATCATTAGATTCAAGATATATTACAGGAGAAGCTTTTGAAGTTAGAGAAGATCTACACTAATCACAATGGTTCTCACATAATGACTAAAGCCCTACCTAAAGAAAAACTTATTACTTATCGATAGTTAGCCGGTGTGATGGAGCTTCCCATATGACTTGTAAGGGGGAGATTGTTAAGCTTACTGGTTTAACTCATATGTGGTCCTGTAACTATTAACAAATGATAAAAGAAAAAATAGAGAAAAGGAAACCTTAATATACACATATATATTACATAAGACAAAGTATAGTGTGAAATGGGAAAAAAAAAATGAGTGTGATTGTGAAAAAGGACTTCCGAAGAGCACTATCGAGAAGAAGATGAGATAGCATCTGCATGTATCAGAGTTGGAATTCAAGCATACCTTCTTTAGTTTCAATCTTGGAAGAAGGGAAAAGAATTTTGATTGAGCAATTTTATATCCATAATTGGATGGTCTATTGAATTTTAATTGTGATGAAACTTCAGCCGTTGAATTCATGGTGTAGAGCTCTAGAAGATTGTTATTTCCATTCCTTAGGAATCCTTCTCAGTTGTTTAAATTAAATTTGCATTTTCATGATTTCGTGAATTTGGTTTATATTGTAATTTTGTTAATATCCAAAGTTTGTGGTGAAGACTGTTTATCCATTAGAATAACTAGTGAAAAGATATTTTGTAAACCTATCGTTGTTGATAGTAGAAATCTGATACTATTATTTTTTTTCCCTAATAGGGGTTTTTCACTTTAAATCATGGTATTCATTGTTCATTTTTAATTTTAATTTTATTGTATTCCTAACATGTTCATGAAGAAGTGAAATAAAATGATATTGATAAGAGAAGGAAAAGCAATTAATTTTGCTTTAATCAGGGATAGAGTCAAAAGGCACATAAGTTAGCTAAACTCAAGTAAATATCAGTGTAAAATACATAAAATATTAGGTAATGATAAGCTAAGCTAAAGTAGGTTAAGAGTAAGTGGTCTTCAAGCCTTAAATAATTTCTCACAATTAATACTAATGTCTAAGCAGAATTTGGCCTATAGTTTAAATAAGATATCAACTAAATATGGAATAACCATAATGTATGTACAATGTAACCAACTTATGTAACTTTTCACATGACCAATCATTTGAATTTTTTCTTAGGAGATTTCCTTATATTTAATTGTAATAGTCATACTTAAAAATAGAACTAAAGGTATAAATATATATTACTCAATTTCTTGCATTTGAGCTTACTTTGTATTTGAAGCAACCTTTACGTCTATTTTGTTACTTTACTTAATCATTCAATACAAACTTATATTCATTTTGTAACTATGACATCCTATGGTTAAGTGTCCCATATGAGTTATAGAAGGTTATGGCCTTATATTATAAAGCTATGGTTTTGCGACTATAAGATCTCATGGTTAAGTGTCCTATATGAGTTATAGGAGGTTATAATATTAATTTATAAGACCATGGTTATGAATACTTTATCAACACAAGCTTGAAACTTTTGAGTTAAATAGTTGAAGTTAGTGCATTAACATTTGTTGGCTTGGTTATTCACTGCTTTTAGTTTAGGGTATAAGCCCCAAAACTAGCAATTCGAGATTTCGATCGGTTAAAGTTTCGATCGGTTGAAAGATCTGATCGAATCTAAATTATAAAGTAAAACTAGAAATATTAGTAAAATAATCCCGTAAGTTGAAATTTAAGAAAATAAGCAATAAAATAAAAAATATAAAAATTCCAAATTTTAAGTATATAACTCGTTATTTATTGAAAATGCATAAAATGCATTCCGATAATTAACGAATCGCTAAAGATAAATTATATGTATACTAAAAATTATAAAATAACCTAAATAATATTTAAGACTATTTATTTGTACTATATATGAATTTACATATATGTAGAAATACACGTAATTACTTAAAATACACGTAATGTGCTAAAATAATATTAAATAATTAAAGAAAATTCATAATTAATTAAGGAAAAATAAAAAAAATGAGGAAAAAAAAGGAATAATCCAAATATAGGTCGTGGCAGCTGGGAAAAATAAGAAAAAAATTAGCCAATTAAATTAGAACAACACAAAAGGTAAATTGGAAGAAGATAAGGCAATTGTCTAATCAAATTAATACACAATAATTTCCTTAAAGCTCTATAAATAGCAAGAAAATTCAGAAGCTCATTTGGTCAGTTTGGAGAGTGATAAAAATAGAGAGACTCAAAAATTCAAGGGAAAAACTAGAGAAAAAAAGAAAAGAAAAGGGAAACTTTGTAGTTAGGGCCACAAAGGAGAACCTAGACCCGACGAGCAGCTGGGAGTGGACAGCCACCACTATCACACGGTGGTGGCAGCGCTTAGGTGAGCCAACACACCTATGGCCACCGATGGTGGCTGGAAATACCCAAATTTGTGAGTTCGATTTCTAGTCCGATTTTATGTAATTTTGTAAAAATAGTAAATATTCTTAAAAAATTATGAAACTTGTTATTTTGAAATATTTTTGTATGTATTTTTTATAAAAAATATTATTTTGATGAAAATATGTCCCATGATATATAGTCCTTAAGAAATCGTGCAAAACCGAGCATGTTTCGGTTTAGAAATAAATGACCTTAGGAGTATAGTTTTGAACCCAAAATTTTTGTGTAGACTACTTAGATGATATAGAACAGTGCTATGGAACCTGTTTTCAAAAATTAATTTTTAAAATTTTTAGATAATTTTTAGGCCTTAAAATGAGGTATAAAATGGGTAATTTAGGATTAATAAAGTAATTAAATGGATAATTACTGATTTAGTGAATAAGTATATGTTTTAAGATGTTAAAATCTGATGGAGTATGATACTTATAGCATTTAGGGTGTTTGATATAATTATTAGGTTAATTATGTAGTAAATAAGTAATATGGAAAAATAGTACATTTTAAGTTAATTTTGTAAATTAGGGTAATTAAGTGTAAAATCTGATTTAGGATGAATTTAGAAATTTTGAAATGATAATTAATGTTGGGAGATAGTAATTAGAGTGATAAAAATATTAGATGTGTATTATGTACATAATATGTAATAGTATATAATACACAATTATTAGAAATATAATAAATAGAAAATAGTAAAATAAAAATTGATTTTATGATAATAATAAAAATGTACAATAAATCTAATAGGAAACTTAAATTTATGTAATTAGAGGAAAAATATAAAAATTTCTCACATTAGGAGTAAATTTGGTACACCAATAAGGATTTAAGTGTATCAGGTGGAATAAAATACTAATTAGAGGTAATGATGGTATTTAGGAGATCGGGAAGTAATATGATTAATTTCACATTATGAGTTGAAACGAATTTCTAGGGTTCGAGTATAAAACAATACTAAAAATCGAACTAGAACCTAATTTAGAAATTGATGCAGAAACCAAACCTGAACCTAACCCCAAACCTAGAATAATTGTAAAAGACTTAAGACTTAGATAATTAGGTATATTAAACCTTAAACAAAACATAACAATAAGTGTTATTGGATAAAACGAACATATAATAGTTATATGAAAAACTGAAACCACGTTTGTGTTATAGAGATGATCGGCGATGGCCTGAGCAAGTTGGACCTCGAATAAGTGAGTAAGGAGTCCAGGTAAGTTGGGATTAATACGTTGTTGTATTTTGGAGACTTGAGATTATTCTTGGTTATGTTTATTAGATAGTTGGATGTGTGCATGTGCTTGATTATGTGCGATGCTATGATTCTGTTTGTTGTTCTGGCTTGTATTGTGTGATTTATATGAAATGATTGATCACCCTAAACTGGACCTAATCAAATATACAACCTATAATTATAATCGGATCTATATGACAACCCATTAAGGGAACTTAGGACTCTCCGGCCAAATACCGACCCCTTCGAAAAGGATAGCACAGGATTGCAAAATGGTCCTTTCTTCATCCTTAGTCGAACTAAGTGACAGGAGAGGAGGTCACGGCGAGGATGAAGTCAATGGTTTGAAGGTAGTCGCGGGAGGAGCCATGTCTCCATAGCACAAGCCTGGGTTTGATCGTAAGCTGTTGCATTAATGGCAACTCCTCAACCTGGGTTAGAACGGGCGTAATTTCTCTAATCTCACGACAGGCCGGACAACGTCGTGCGATGATATTTGCTTGAACATGCATTGCACTTAATAAGTTAGTTGATAACCTTGTTATATTTATGGTATAGTTTTAAGTCCTCCATCCTTACTGAGCTGTAGTTGCTCACATCCCTATAGATATCGTGCAGGTGCTAGCTAAGAAGCAGCAAACAACTACTCTGAAGCTAGCAACTGCTGGATCTTGGGGAGTGAGGAAAAATTTTTGAAGAACAAACATATATTTTTAAGGTCTAAGTTTTGTTTTATTTTAGAATTTTTCATTTTTGAATAATGTAATAAATGAATTATAGCGTATATATATAAATTTTCTCACTTTCTTAGGTAAATGATTTATTTAAATTACAAACTGTTTACTTTAAAACGGGTTAGTCGTGGACGCCTTGTGTAGATTAGGTTTAAGATAGCGGTTGTAAGGCCAACTTCTATCTTAAGATGGTTTACACGTTGGGGCTGTTACAACTTTGCCATTTCGGGGTATGACATAGGGCGTTACAAATGGTATCAAAGCAAACTCCCTACCAGTAAGTGGATGATTTGGGTTTGGCTCCAGTTTAGAGAAGAGGTCCGAAGAAGGTAGGGAATGTCATTAGGATGTGATTCATTACATCCTTCTAGGATGACCTACAAAGAGTGGATGGCCCGAATTGTACACCAAAAAAGGGGAAAGATTCGAGCCCAATTATAAGGTTTCGTGATGAGGACGTCACATGTTGAAGGAGGTAAGATTGTGAGATCTCATGATTAAGTTTCCCACATTGGTCGTGGGAAGTTATGGTACTAATTTATAAGACTATGATTGTGAATACTTTATTAATACAAGCTTGAAACTTTTAAGTTAAGTGGTTGAAATAGGCCCATTAGTGTTTAGTGACTTGACTATTTATTGCTTTTGGCTTACGGCATTATAGTAACATCTATGCTTAAATTCATATTCATTAGTTCCATTTGGTAGTAGAGTTTCATAGTGGATCGCCATGACTGAAACATGGGAGTTTAAGTGTATTGAGGTAATAATTTGACTATAAACAAGCAAATAAACACAACAATTGGTCAAAACATTCATGAAAGTATATAGAAACAATAAGAATGAATAGAGTAATAAGGTGCTAATTACGAATTGAAACCACACACAATAATTCACTAAGGTTGAATAGTTACCTATTAGTGCACAAAGTGTTAGTGTAATACTCCATAAAACATCAAAGAAACACCAAAAGATGGTTCATATATCCAATGGAAGCATAAGTGTCAGGTTCCTACTTATTTTACCAACCTTGATTTTGTTAGGTTTAATATCAACAATGTAAAGACTTACTATAAATTTGACCATGTTTTTTAGCTTGATATCCTACTTAAACTATATAAGGTAAGCTTAGCAATTATGCATTTAAAAGAGCATGAACTACAATTATATCAATCCTCTATTAAGACCTGAACTACTACTAATATAATAAAGCTAAGAAAGCCTAGTTAAGGGTCTAAAATCATGATTTAGTGAGCAAGGATTTAAAGATCCAATGTCACATTGTCATGTACATCTGAAATCAAATATGCATGTGTCAATCCTGAACAAGACACTAAGCCTAAGACCTTAGTTGAACATTCTTAAGCAACACTAAAATCATCAAACAAACTCTAAAAACCAACTAAGAGTCTATACACTCTAACTTAAGCCCATACACCATCAATAAACCAAACAAATATATCAAAAAAGCCCATCCAATCTATAAATGCATCAAAAATTTCATAAAAATAGTCACAAGGATTAGTTGACAACTCACAATAGCCTCGATACAGCTTCCAACCCAAAACATAGTCACTTAACTCATTATTAAAGAGCTAAAAGAATAGAGGCGGGGGGAGGGGGGGAAGTGTTGTTGTTAGTATGGCTAACATTTTTAACTTAGGCATAGATGTAAAAAAGGAAGCTTAACATGTTCATAACTAATGTAAGGGATATTGAAGGAAATATTGAGTTGCTGGTAGAAGAAGATAGAAGTTTACTCTTAGTGATGGGAATAAAAATGATTGTAAAAGCATGAAATTGAATGGATTTTACAAGAAGAGAAGATTGAGCATTTTCATAAACACTAGTAGTTTGCTAAATTTTCTAAATCAGCAATTAGGTAAGGAGTTGAAATGTAAACTAATGGCTATACCATTGATTGTAACATTGGCTAATGAGTTAATGATGGTCATTCACTCTGAAGTTACTTATTTTCAACGGTGACATAAGGAACTAAGTTTGAAGCTAAAGTTTATCTATTGCCTCTCTTAAGGTGTGGCTTAGTATTAGAAATTCCATGGTTAACACTACAACTAATTAAAATTTCCAATAATTAGATATGGAATTCGACTTAAATGAGCTATATTACCAAATATTAAAAGAAGAACAACCACACAACAATAAAGGTAAAATTGTATATAAAGTGCTCACTAAATCCAATCTTAAAATGGATACATAGTCTTGGGTTCTTAGTCCATCCATTGTAGACACATAATTTTTGCCCTTTTGTAATCCTTATTATTTATTTAGTTTTTATTTTTTACAAAAAAGGGTCTTAATTCAATAATAAAAATAAAATTTTGAAAAAATGATGAAAACCCAATAAAATGAGAAAAGGAAAAAATATATAAAGATTGTTATATTTTTTATTTTAGAGTCAATCGTTTTATTTTAGCTTAGTTCAAAAAAATTATTTTAGGGAATCGTGTGGTTTAAGTACAGTTTAATTGCACTGAATGTCAAGGCACAGGCCAACGGTCTAACGGATAAGCATTGGAGTATTAGATTGGATTTAATTTGAGGTTTTAGGTTTGAATCTCACTAGATACTTAGGTGTCTTTTTTTTAAGCGAGTTGAACGCACGAGATTCATATCTAACTAAAATCATTTAAATCTAGTTTGATTTTATTAAATCGGATTTGAATTAATTTGGATCCAATTTAATTATTATCAAATCAGATACAATAGATATGATAGCTCAGGTTCGACCGTGTTTGGTTCTTTTAATTTTTTTCTATTATTTATATTATATTATATTATATTATATTATCTTATATCATATTATATTATTATTAGAACCTTAAGTGATTTAGCATAGTCTATGAAAATAATAATAATTTAGGTTGTTTTTTGACATTAGTTTTTTTTTTTAATATAGATTAGGTATATTATATTTATTTAAGTGAATGTTTATTTAATAAGTAGTAATATAGATATAAAGACATATATATATATAGATATATATTAGTTTAGGGATTGTTAGGATTGGTCATATTTTAAGATTTGGTTTTATTTAAGGATTTATCACATAGAAAGTTATTTTTCTTTAAATAAAAATTAATAAAAGACCCTTTTTAAAAATATGATCGTTAGAGCATTTTTTTTATAAAACAAAAATACTCGAGAGTTAGGGCCCTTTTAGATTTTATTTAAATAAACTAAGTTAGTAACAATATAAATTCGATCGGTTTTCAAAAATTAAAATAAATCAACACATTAAAAATTTTTTTAAAGAACTACGAACGTCTGATCCTGACTAACGAGTACATAGGCACTTTCGGGACGACATTAAAATATGTAGAAACTTAAGTTATTTTTCTTTTAATTATTTATTTATTTATTTTTAAACATTATAATTAGAAGAATAATCCTAATTTCAATAAATAGATAGTAGTACTCATTAAGGTTTAATAGGTTCGCCCTCAAACTCAAAACTTTTTTGTTCTTCATTTCAATTGAAATAAAAAAACAGTAGCCAAATCATAATAAATCCTCCCAATTGATTATGGTTTCTTTCCTTTTTCCCAACTCTGGTCGAGTGGCAATTCCAAAATTTTTTTCCAAATTTTTTTTCCTAAATAAGAAACCGAAATTTCCCAATTTCTTTAGTCAAGGATTAATGTTAAATAGGTTAAGGTTTAGTATTAATCGGAAATAGGGAATTCAATTTTAAATAGAAAACTAACAAAACAGGCTCGACAATTTGGCGACTCCATTGAGGACACTAGAGGGCTAGCCACTTGAAGTTACCGAAAATAAGATTATTTTTCAAAAAAAATAAAAATATAAAAAGATGAAATAAAAAAAACTTAGGTATGTTATTTTATATATTTATTTATTTTATTTCTTTTTACTGACATTTTTTTCTCACAGTTTATTTAAGGGGGTAGTTTTGGGGGCATTACTTTTATTCTATTTTTCTATATTATAAATGCATGGTAGATACGGCCAAAACCAGGCTGTCTTAAGATCTTAAGAGAGGGGTCATTGTGTAGGCTTCGGATATTGTGGGTTAACCACCTTCCGAGGTCGATCAAGCTACCCCACTCAAGTTCAAATGCGACCACAGAATCATTACTTTGAAGAACGCAATGGTTGTAGAACTTGAAAACCTTTAGAATACACTTATTGCATCACATGAAGACATTTTTTTCAAAAAAAAAAATTGCAAGAACCTATGATGTGGTAGATCTAAATGGACAAGGGCAGTTGTGAAGTTGTGATTATAGTTGTAATATTTCTTTGTAGATAATTTGTAATAATTTATGTAAAGTTTAGAATACGTTGTAATTGTAATTTTGATTTTAATTTTTATCAATCATGGCTAAATTAAGTCAAGAGCCTTTTGATAACATTCATGTCTACCTATCGCATTGGCCTTAAAAACTGTTTCAAACATGGTTTCGACTCTTCAACCTAGATAAGCAAGAGTTTATTAAGAATAGGATTGGGCCCATCCTCTTTCTGCAAAAGATCACCGTGAACATCACTCTAGTACGGGCCTTAGTCCACCTATGGGAGCCCGAATCCACCAGTTTTCGTATGGGTTTACATCAACTAAGCCCAACTTTAGAAGAATACTTTCAATTGTTATGGGCTCCTACAATCACTGATGATGTCTATGTCCCAGACTTGAAAGTTGCAGCACCAAAGATCTTGAATAAGTTGTTGGGAATCAGAAAAACCAAAATAAACCGGGTTCTAAATCAAGGAAAGACCATTCGATTAGAGGATGTCATAGATTGGTTTTCTACTGAATTGAAGCATAAAGAAAAATGGGAGGTTTTTTGTGTAAATTTAAAGGCATGGCACCAATACCGAGTCAACGCTTTTATATTGGTAGTCTTCAATACTATCTTGTTCCCTGATGATAGACGCTAAGTTTACTTTAGAATTGCAGAACTCGTAACCCAATTCCTTAAAGGAAAATCATATGTCCTAGCCCTTTTAGCTAAGTAGATTCGGTCACTGAACCATCTCAAGAAAAAGAAACGAGGAGATCTGAAGACTAATATAGTCCTACTGGTGGTCTGGTTCGTTAGCCATATGAGAAGTTACCAACTTAATTTCAATCGGGCTGAGTTTCCTCAGTAAAACGATCTCATCAAGTCTTTTGAAGAAAGAATTGAGCTACCAGAAAATAAATCTAGTCGCTACTATATCTAATACTTTTAGAGTATGAAAGCGGAAGAGTTTTTATTGACACCCAGGTGGTTTGCAAGCAAAGAAATGATAAGAGGGTGTGAAGACTTCAAGGAGATCAATTTGATCGGCTTCAACCTCTACACTGGATACGTCCTAGCCAATGGACTTATTGAGGACATGATTTCCAGACCATCATTAGAAGCTCTCTCATTGGATTTCCATAACCCTGGCATGATGGTGGTTAATAAAGTAGCCAAGCTCCTGAGCATCCAAGCTCTTTGGTGCACAAGAAAGACCACCCCTACTATTAAGGGGATGGCAGCCAGGAGCCAGATAACCAAAAGATTTCTTTATCACCAACTAAAAAGGTTGAAAGATATGGAAGACAACAAAGAGAAAGGAGAAGTTCAAGTTGAAATTGAACCAGAGAGAACGAGTAAAAGAGAGTAGGAGTTTGAAAACCGTTGCAAGGAATACCATTAGAAGATAAAGGCATTAGAAGCACAACAGAAGAGGACTAAGGACAAAGAAGAGGAGGCTCCCAAGATTTGAAAGAGAAAAAAGACGTAGGATGAGCCTACCAACCACCAGAAGATTAGATTTTAGGTTTTTATTAATATTTTCTTTAGAATTCTTTTTTCAAACAGAATAAGAGATGTAAAGCTTCACAATTACAAAAATTAATAAAAGTTAGTTAAGTTTTGCCACATCAAAGGTTTCTTCCCAATTCTTGATTTTCCATTACATTCGTGTGACATGCATCTCACATTTATACGATTAAAAATGTAATATGTACTAACCCTTTGTTGAGTTGGCACCACAAATAGGTAAAATTTCAAAATAGCTTCCAAACATTAAATCTTTCAAAGAAGTTTGATTAGAACACGTTCCTAGACTAGGATGGCCACTACTCAAGGAAATGATGGAGACCCCAGGATCAATGATCCCTCTAAGCTGAGGTTCCATTCCATAGAAAGGGCTATGGAGAAGATGGCAAAACAAATGAGCATCCTAGTAAACAGCATTGCTTTATTGCGAGCCACAACATCGGCTAATGAAGAAAGCTCCAAGACCTCTTTTGGGAAGAATACACATGCTGCTGAAGCAGAGCATGAATATCAAAAAGACCCATTCGAATCAAAAGGAGTTTATCCGAAAGACAACTTGACCTTCAAACCTAACACGTATGTAACCTCGAGACCTGTTGACCAAGGGCCTAGTATGGACAGCTTGAAAGAACTGGAAAAGAAATTGATACAACAAATCACCGAGAAGATGAAGGCACCTATAGGGTATGATGAATTTGAACAAGCGAGGATCACCAAATTTTCCGTATACGACATAGGATCATACCCTGAGAAGTTTAGGGTACCAGAATTTGAAAAGTATAATGGGACAGGTTGCCCCAAGCTCCACACCAGGTTATGCGCCAAGAAGATGGGTAAATATGTTCAGTATGATCCATTCATGGTATAAACATTTTAAGATAGTCTGACCGGACCGGCCTTGACTTGGTATGCCTGGCTTGATTTGAACCAGATAAATACATGGGAGAAGCTTGCTAGAGCATTTTATGAACAATATAAATTCAACATAGAAGTAGCCCCAACTATGATGGACTTAGTTGCCTTACAGAAAAAGAATAACAAATCATTCAAAGAATACGCTCAAAGATGGAGGTCCTTAGTTGCAAGAATCTCTACTCCTACCACCGAGAAGGAGTTCACATCAGTTTCATTAATACCTTGGAGAGGGCTTACTTCTCCCATCTCATCGGGCAAGCTTCGTCTAGTTTTGCTAAAGTAATAGCAGTAAGGTGCAGGATTGAAAGCGCTATCTCTTCCAGTAAGCTTCAAGAGCCAGCAGATAAAAGAACACCAGTGTCATCATCTGGTCTTAGACCAGCCAGTAGCAAGCCTAAAGAATCTACAGTCGGTATGGTAAATTCAAATGCTCAACCAAATGCTCAAGTCGCTTTCAAGACATATCTTCCTTTGACTCAACAACAGTTTAGAGACCAGCCTTAAGTTAACAGGACTTATAGACAATTTACCAAGATACCGGTCCCTTTAAGTCAAGTCTTCAAGAAGTTACGAAGGGATAATTTGATACGGTACGAACTTCCTAGCGATCAATACCAACCGAAAATCTTTGACCCCATAATAAAGTGTGAATACCACTGTGGACAAGTGAGGCAATTGATTGATGTGTACTGGAGACTAAGGAACAAGATTCAGGACTTGATAGATGAAGGGACAGTATAATTAGATTTTGTGGAAGCCCCAATTCCTAACGTTAACAATAATCCCTTACTTAACTACGAGCCAATGATTGGTATGATTTTTGATTACTGTGCCGTCAATGTCATTGGTTCAGATAGGAAGCCTAAGGTTTTTGAGTTTTATACTAGCAACTAGACTCTAGAAGTGAAGAAGTACACATTTCACATACCGTTGCCACCATAAAATTACAAGGCTGCTCCATTTAACTATTACCTGGTAAATCAGGAAAAACTAGGTCCTCTGGTTGGGGGCATTACTTAATTGGGAAAGATTTACCACCCAAAAGAGGAGCATGGGAGGAAGGTCATATTGGGAGAATCAAACGATAAGACGATAACCAAACGTGTTGAAAGGTTATTTGCCTTAACCAAGATGATCAAGTCGAGTAAGTATAAGATCATGGATCAACTCAGTAAGACTCCTGCACAAATATAGTTGATGAGCTTGTTAATCACATTTGAACCACACAAGGAGGCTTTGTTTCGTACTTTAAATGAGGTGAAGGTCCCTCGTGAAATTCCAACGGAGAAGATGGAACTGGTTACTAATTCTGTCCTTGCAATAGATCAAATTTCTTTTTTAGCTAAAGAATTAGGCAAAGAAGGGAACAAACATACAAAGCCACTCTTTATCATGGTAAGGAGTAATGACATAATCATCACCAGGGTGCTCATTAACAACGGATCATCGCTAAACGTCTGCCTACTCGCTACCTTGGATTTGCTGAGCATCGACACATTTGTAATTAAGCCTTATTCTACAACAGTTAGGGCCTTTGATGGTTCCAGAAGAGAGATTATAAGGGAAATTGATTTATCTGTAAGTATTGGCCCTCAACACGTTACTATTCGATTCCAAGTCATGGACATTCCAAGATCTTTCAATCTACTCTTAGAAAGACCTTAGATTCATGCAGCAGGGGCCATACCCTTGAGCTTGGACCAAAAGCTGAAGTTTATCTCAAATGACCAGGTGATTACAATTCTGGGAGATCAAGATTATGAAATTTACAAGGAAACGGCTATACACTTCATATGAAGTGAGGGACAAGAAAAGATGGGATTATAAATGTTTGAAGAAGTGAGCATGATTACCGATCCTAATAGAGAAGATGATAGAAGAATAGAATTCAAGGAAGGCCAGATCGACACCTACGACCTTGGCTATAATCCTACCTCAGTAGAAGAATTCTAGAAGAAACAAGTGAGGGGTAAGAGAGGTAATAGATTATACCATGCCTTGATGACCTTTCCACCGCTAGCTAAGACATTCTTACCGAAAGAGACTTAAGCTCGGGAATCTGGCCAAGAAGGATCAATAAGCTCGCTACACAAGTTTCAGCATCATTTCAATAACTGGTTCTCTATTTCGGTGAATGGCAACAGGTCTGCCCTAGGGTAAAGGGTAACCCGTAGTTAGTATTTTCTGAATTTTTATTTTCAATGTCATCGTTTCAAATGTATCATCGAACCTTTCGTTCAAAATTAATTAGGCCTTTATCTCATCTTATTTGAGATCCACTTCTATTTATTTAATGAAATCTTAGTTTGTTTCTTTCCTCTGTTGCGTTGTAGTTCTCGTTTGCTTACATACACTTTTCTTTATGCATTTTCATTCAGATCCAATGAACCAAGCGAAAATCAAGAATACCTCACGTAAGTAGAAAATGAGAATATCGATATCGCTTCCGACCCTACTGGGTTAGTCGTCGAGAGTGATGTTGATGACCACAGTAATATACAAGAGGAATGGCAAAAACATGAACTGGGTAAAATCATTATTGATGAACCAATTGAGACAATTAATGTGGGGAACGAAGAAAATCCTAAGAATCTAAAAATTGGGGCAAGTTTAAAAGAGAAACAAAAAACAGAAATGATTACATTATTATCCGAATATCAAGATGTGTTCGCTTGGTCGTATGAAGATATGCTTGGGTTAGACCTGTCAATTGTAGTCCATTGTTTACCTATACAAGAAGATGCCAAACAAAAAAAAAAAACAAAAGTTGAGAAGATTTTGACCTGACGTCTTGCTGAAAATTAAAGAAGAAGTAAAGAAACCACTGGAAGTTGGATTCATTGAAGTGTCAGATTACCTAGAATGGGTAGTTAGTATTGTTCTAGTAATGAAGAAGAATAAGAAATTCAGAGTGTGTGTAAACTTTCGAGATCTCAACCAGGCAATGCTTAAAGATAATTTTCCATTGCCTCACATTGATGTCTTAATGGATAACATAGCCAGAAATCATCTATTCTCTTTCAGGGATGGTTTTTCGGGATATAATTAGATCCGGATGTCCAAAGAAGATAAGACAAAGGCGACTTTCATTACAACTTGGGGAACATTTTGCTACAAGGTGATGCCGTTTGGGCTAAAGAATGTAGGCGCAACATATCAAAGGGTCATGGTTGCAATTTTTCATAATATGACACATAAAGAAATAGAAGTGCATGTTAATGATATGATTACAAAATCCAAGGAAGAGGAAGATCACTTAGAATACCTGAGGAAGCTGTTTGATAGACTAAGGCAATACCACTTAAAGTTGAATGTAGAGAAATGTACCTTTGGCATGATATCAGGAAAATTGTTAGGATTCATAGTCAGCAAAAGAGGTATCAAAGTCAATCCTGATAAAGCTAAAGCCATAATTGACATGCTTCCCTCACAAACACTCAAGGAAGTACAAGGATTGTTAGGGCGTTTAAATTACATACCTCGATTCATATCACAGTTAACAGACAAATACCGTCCTCTTTTTAAGCTATTAAAGAAGAAAGCGAAGATCAGCTGGAATGAGGAATGCGAAGAGGCTTTCACTAAAATTAAAGAATACCTCATGAAACCTCCAGTGTCAGTAGCTCCTAAACTTGGAAAGCCATTGTTTTTGTACTTGACCATAATGTCCAAATCTACTGGATTTGTGCTTGGCTAAAAGGATGAAGAAGGGAAAGAGCGGGTCGTTTACTATCTAAGTAAGAAGTTCACAAAAGGGGAGCAGAAATACTCAGAAGCCGAAAGAACCTATTGTACATTGGTCTGGGTCATGCATCGGCTCAGACAATATACACTTTATTATCAAATTGAGTTGATAACACAATACGATCTTTTGAAATACTTAGCTAAAAAATCGGCTCTTATCGGTAGAGTTTCAAAGTAGTAGGTGTTGCTGACAGAATTTGACATTAAGTATGTGAGCTAAAGTTTAGTCAAGGGGCAAGCCTTAGCCGATCAATTAGCGGAGAATCCTTCTGAGGATACCCCTCAAGGAGCACGGCTTGAGTTTCCTGATGAAAGTATCCTGGTAACAAGAAATGATTCTAATTGTGAAGTAGTCGAAAAATCTTCAGGATGGAAAATGTTCTTTAACGGAGCAGCTAATGTGTCCGGATGTGGAGTCGAAGCAATTCTGGTATCTCTTGAAGGTACACAATTTCTAATGGCTATGAGACTGGCTTTCCCGTGTACTAATCATATTGCAGAATACGAGGCATGTCTTTTGGGACTCAAAATTGCATTATTTAAGGAGATACAGGAATTACAGGTGTATGGAGATTCTTCGTTGATCATAGGCCAAGCTCAGGGTGAGTATAAAATGAAAGACCCCAAATTAGTACCTTACCGCCAACACCTGGCCGAGTTGATAACTAAGTTAAAAAAGATTACATTCGTATACGTACTAAGGGTTCAGAACCAATTTGTTGATGCTCTTGCTACTGTAGCATCAACGATCCAGATATTGAGAGGAGTAGAGATTCAGCTACTTAAAATTGAAATCGAAGAAAAGCCCGGTTTTTGTTTAGCAATGGAAAGTTCATGTGACGAAAAGCTTTGGTATCATTATATCAAAACGTTTTTACAACATAGAATGTACCCCAAAGAAGCAGAGAAGAAGGATAAAAAATTAATTAAAAGATTGACAGCTCAGTACTTGATAAGTAATTCTACGTTGTACCGACGATCATTTGACAGTACGCTTTTATGTTGTGTAGATGAGAAAGAGGCAGAGATGCTAATGAAAGAAGTGCACGAGGGAGTATGTGGCCCCATATGAATGGCTACATGCTTGCCAAGAAAATCATGAGGATGGGATATTACTGGTTAACTGTAGAAGCAGATTGTATTAGACATGTTAGACATTGCCATTTGTACCAGATCTATGCAAACAAGATAAATGCTCCACCTCAAGAATTACATACACTATCAGCACCATGGCTTTTTTTTATGTGGGGAATAGATATCATTGGCCCGATCACTCCAAAGGCATCTAACGGGCATCGATTTATATTGTTAGCTATTGATTATTTCACTGAGTGGGTTGAAGCCTCCTCCTACTCTAGTGTGACGAAGGGAGTAGTGGTCAAGTTCATCAGGAGAGACATACTGGTTCGGTATGATACGCTAAAGACAATTATTACTGACAATGGTATGAACCTAAATAATAAATTGATGTCAAAGTTATGCCGACACTTCAGGATCATTCATAGAAAATCTACTCTTATCGGCCCCAAATGAATGGACTCGTAGAAGTGGCCAACAAGAACATCAAAAGAATTATTGAGAAAATGGCCATTACATATCGAGATTGGCATGAGATGTTACCATTTGCACTCATAGCCTATCAAACTTCTATTAGAACAACAACATGGGAAACCCCCTACTTATTGGATAAAGAAGTGAGTTGAGTAGTTGAATCTAATTGATGAGAGGAAGCTGGGTGCTTTGTGCTATAACATCTGCTATCAACAACGAACGGCCAGGGCTTTCAACAAAAAAGTGCGACCCTGAAGTTTTGAGCATGGAGACATGGTGCTAAGGAAGACTTTGCCTAATACAACTGATTTGAGAGGGAAGTTTGCTCCAAACTATAAAGAGCCTTATATTGTGAAGAAAGTATTGCTTGAGGGAGCTATTATCTTATCTCAAATGGATGGTCCAGACTTGAAGGACCCGGTAAACACTAACCCATTGAAGATGTACTATCCTTGAACATCAATGAAAGTTTTGTTCAGATTATGAAATGCAAATAATCTTACTATTACTATGGTCTCATTTTCATTTTCTACATGCAAAGTTAGTATTCCTTGTAATCGTAAGCATTGGATAATACTCTTAGCCTTTTCCTTGTTCTATTAAAAGACCCTACTTCTCGCTCTATCCTCTATCTAAATAAACTCTACAGATAAGAAGTACAAGAAAAATAAACACTTAACTCAAAGTGATGCCTATTGATAAAAATTCTTTTAATACTTTATTGTGGTTAATCCCTCAAGAAAGGGAGACTTATTTCCTATTTTTCAGGACAAAGCCATGTTTAGAAAGAGTAACATGTGGCACATAAGAAGAAACTCGCTTGAGAATGGACGTTTACACGAGAAGCCGATGATTAGACTAGAAATTCAAGACATGACATCTTCATTCGAGAAATGAATATGTTTTACATTCGTTTCAGTTTCAGGCTTAAGTTTCTTTCACAATAAAGAAAAAAAGAAGAAAAAGAAAAAGAGGGTTAGAAAGAGATGGAAGAAGATAAAGTAAGAAGAGTAAGAACAAGAAAAGGCAATGGTAAGGGTCAAAACCGTTGGTTCTAATCGGACTGCTTAATAAGACATTTGACTACTTGGTAACTATCACTAGAACTAGGTAAGTGGTTCTAAGCCTGATAAACAATTGCATTTGCATTTGGTTTCCCCTTAAGATCGGACTGCTCAATAAGACATTAGACTACTTGGGAACTATCACTAGAACTAGGTAAGTGGTTTTAAGCCTGATAAAACATTGCATTTGCATTTGGTTTCCCCCTAAGATCGGATTGCTCAATAAGACATTTGACTGCTTGGGAACTATCATTAGAACTAGGTAAGTGGTTCTAAGCGTGATAAAACATTGCATTGGCATTTAGTTTCCCCCTAAGGATGGCTGCTTATTTTCCAAAAACAATTAATTATTGCGATGGCTGGTTCTTAGAGCATAGTCCTAATTTATAATCTCTTAGCAAGCTAGCCAACTCACAGAGCATGGTTCCAATCCATAGTTCCTTAGACTCCTAATCACCCGACTTATAGAATGTTGCCCAACTCATAATTTTTTAGGGATTTAGCAAGCTTATGGAATGCTATCCCAACCAAGTTTCTTCATTCTTTAGGTTTAACCCAACCCAAAGGGTACTTTGACTACCTTGGTTAGTCAGCTCATTAGGATACAACCAGGTTTCCTCATTTTTAGGTCTTAGCCAACTAAAAGGGTGCTTTGACCACCTTGGTTAGTCAACTCATTAGGGGACAACCAAGTTTCCTTATCTTTAGGTCTTAGTTCGCTTAAAGGGTACTTTGACCACCTTAGTTAGTCACTTCATTAGGGTACGACCCAGTTTCTTCATTCTTTAGGTCTTACATAACTCAAAGGGCACTTTGACTGCCTTGGTTAGTTAGCTCATCAGGGCACAACCAAGTTTCATCATTTTTAGGTCTTAGCCAACTCAAGAAGCGCTTTGACCACCTTAGTTAATCGGCTCATTAGGGCACAACTAAGTTTCCTTATCTTTAGGTCTTAGCCAGCTCAAAGGGCTTTTTGACCGCCTTAGTTAGTCAACTCATTAGGGCATGACTAAGTTTCCTTATCTTTAGGTCTTAGCCAGCTAAAAGGGCTTTTTGACCGCCTTGGTTAGTCAACTTATTAAGGCATGACTAGGTTTCCTTATCTTTAGGTCTTAGCCAGCTCAAGGGGTACTTTAACCGCCTTGGTTAGTCAACTCATTAGGGTAGAAATAAGTTTCCTTATCTTTAGGTCTTAACCAACTCAAAGGGTGCTTTGATTGTCTTGGTTAGTTAGCTCATTAAGGCACGACCAAGTTTCTTCATTTTTAGGTCTTAGACAGCTTAAAGGGCATTTTGACCGCCTTTGTTACTCAACTTATTAAGGTACGATCAAGTTTCCTTATCTTTAGATCTTAGTTAGCTCAAAGGGCGCTTTGACCACCTTGGTAAGATGATGTTTCCTTATCTTTAGGTCTTAGCTAGCTTAAAAAGCACTTTAACTGCCTTTGTTAGTCAGCTCATTAGGGTATGACCAAGTTTCCTTATCTTTAGGTCTTAGCTAGATCAAAGGGCGCTTTGACCACCTTGGTTAGTCAGCTCATTAGGGTACGACTAAGTTTCCTTATCTTTAGGTCTTAGCCAGCTCAAAGAGCCCTTTGACTGCCTTGGTTAGTCAGCTCATTAAGGCACGGCCAAGTTTCCTCATCTTTAGGTCGTAGCTAGCTCAAAGAGCGCTTTGACTGCCTTAGTTAGTCAGCTCATTGGGGCACGACCAAGTTTCCTCATTTTTAAGTCTTAGCCAGCTCAAAGGGTGCTTTAACCGCCTTGGTTAGTCAGCTCATTAAGGCATGACTAAGTTTCCTTATTTTTAGATCTTAACCAGCTCAAAGGATGCTTTAATCGCCTTGGTTAGTCTACTCATTAGGGCATGACCAAGTTCTCATTATTCTTTTAGGGATTCTTGCTAACCCATAAGGGCATTATCCTTGCTATTCTTCATTTCAAACTAATCATCGTCAAATGTCTTAACATTCCTTAGGATAAAGTCGTCTTGAGACAAAAACAGTATCCCTTTTGTTTTTGTGGCAAAGTTTTACCCAAACTTCACCATAAAGAGATACAACTGTAAACACTTAATTTTTGCTCCTTTGTAATCCTAATTTTTATTTTTTTTTTAATATTTTACAAAAAGGGTCTTAATTCAAAAATAAAAATAAAAATAAAAATTTGAAAAAATGATGAAAATCCAAAAAAATGAGAAAAGAAAAAAATATATAAAGATTTTTATATTTTTTATTTTAGAATCAATCATTTTAGTTTAGCTTAGTTCAAAAAAATTATTTTAGGTAGTTGTGTGGTTTAGGTACAATCTAATTGTATTGAATATCAGGCGTAAGCCAACGGCCTAACAGATAAGCATTGAAGTATTGCATTGGATTTAATTTAAGGTTTGGATTCGAATCTTACTAGATACTTAGGTGTCTTTTATTTTAAAACGAGTTGAATGCGCGGGATTCATATCTAATTAAAATCATTTGAATCTAGTTTGATTTCATTAAGTCAGATTTAAATTAATTTGGATTTAATTTAATTATTATCAAGTCAAATACAATAGATATGATTTGGTTTAGGTTTCATAAATAAACACACTAGGCAAATAAGGTATTTTTTAATGAATCCAATTCCCCGACTTTGTTCACGGTCAAGAATACAGCACAATCAACTCCAAATACAAGCACGATCAACTTCGATCAGTTCACTCGCCCGAATAGCACATCACACCATGATGTAGCACACATCGCTGCCAACACTCAAATTCACGTACTACCGAACGAAAGTTTACTACTGATCACACATCTCCACGTCGAATACAGTCACGCGGTAGTACACGTTCCGCATAGAGTAGCTGCTCCTCTATCCTCGCGCCACTGTGATGTCCCTACCGCACTTCATCAATGGAGCTTCGACACAATGCTTAACGTTACTGTCCTGACCGCACGTTGAAACAACCCAACGTCTTGGACTACATTGCACAACACACGCTAAACTTCACCACGTACAGAGCACAGCTTCCTTATCGAGCAACCAGTACACATCATAGCCAGATCAGTCTACGTGCACATACCGCTTCATCCTTCATCCATCCACTGCACCTTGCACAGCGCACAGCTTCCTCGTTGCTGGACTCGCCTGACTATCGCTGCACTCGCTTGACCGTCGCTACACTCACCAACCAAGCTGCCGAATTCCCTCCATCTACAAACAGACGCAACTGCATTACAATGCACGCCTGACTCACTTGCGACGACACTGCACATCACATACCGAACAACAGACGACAGCGCACATCTGCTTGTCCAACAAATAGCATTGCAACGGACAAATAAGCTCAAGTTCGGCCGTATTTGGTTCTCTTAATTTTTTTTATTATTTATATTATATTATATTATATTATATTATATTATACTATATTATCTTATATCATATTATATTGTTATTAGAACCTTAAGTGATTTAGCATAGTTTATGAAAATAATAATAATTTAGGTTGTTTCTTGGCATTAGTTTTTTTTGTAATATAGATTAGGTATATTATATTGATTTAAGTAAATGTTTATCTAATAAGTAGTAATATAGATATAAAGACATATATATATATATTAGTTTAGGAATTATTAGGATTGGTCATATTTTAAGATTTGGTTTTATTTAAGTATTTATTATATAGAAAGTTGTTTATCTTTAAATAAAAATTAATAGAAGACCCTTTTTAAAAATAAGATTGTTAGAGCAATTTTTTATAAAATAAAAATAATCAAGAGTTAGGGCCTTTTTAGATTTTATTTGAATAAACTAAGTTAGTAACAATGTAAATTTGATCGGTTTTAAAAAATTAAAATAAATCAACGTATTAAAATTTTTTTGAAAGAATTACGAACGTCTGATCCCGACTAGTGAATACGTAGGTACCTTCGGGACGACGATAAAATATGTAGAAACTTAACTGCTTTTTCTTTTAATTATTTATTTTTTAAAAAATATTATAATTAGAAGAATAATTCTAATTTTGATAAATGGATAGTGGTACCCGTTAATATTTAATAGGTTAGCTCCCGAATTAGAAACCCTCTGGTTTTTCATTCATTATGAAATAAAAGATCGGTAACCATATTGTAATAAATCTACTCAATTGATTATGGTTTTTTTCCTTTTTCTCGACTCCGGTTAGGTGGTGACTAAAAATTTTTTTTCTTAAATAAGAAATCGGAATTTCCTAATTTCTTTGGTCGAAGATTAATATTAAATGGATTAGGGTTTACTATTAATCGAAAATGGGGAATTCAATTTTAAATAGAAAACCGACAAAATAGGCTTGACATCCATTTTAGACTTATTAGACAAATTTACAACTTATTTGATGAGCTTAGTAAGGTACTTAACCCCCACTCCCAAACTGCGTTGTGAGCATAACCATAGAATTGATTTGTTAGAGTAAGCTCATTCGATGAACTGAAGAACCTATAGGCATTTTGGTGACAACATCATCCTAAGTAATCAATACTCAGAGGCATAAATCTACTTGGTGGATGGAAGAAACAAGAAAATTCAAGCACTAGAGAGGTTTACGCCCTGAAAACATGTCCGTGAACCCAATGCGTGAAGTTAAGCCCGAAGGATTTGTGAAGCCAGAGAGAAGCTCAGTTGAGAAACCCTTCATTAATCTTGTTTCTCATTATTTTGTTTAGTTTTTGAATATTTTTCCTTTCAATCAACATTATTAGTATATTAAGTAGATTTAATTTACACTCATACCCCTAAGGTTGTTAGCAGATGATTGTAAATACTTTCGTAACATTAGTTTTAGTATGTAGTGAGAGTTAGATAATTATTTGAGAATATTGATTATTGACTATTGTCATTGAACCTTAAGTTCTTTTTTAATGCATTAAACATATCAATCCTTGTTTCAAATTGTGGCATTCTTTAACATTCATTTTCGATTAATTAAATTATGAGCAATATCAATTGAATATATTGAACCCTTCATGCTATTCAATGATGTGTCGTATCAATTGAATAATTGTGAACTGTTTTGTTTAATTGTTGACTGTACATCATATCTAATTCTTAAATTATCCATATCTTTATTATTTTATTATTTCTTCATATTTAAAAATCTATAAACATCACATTTCTTTTTTTTCAAAGCTACAAATTATTTTTATGCATGTGAACCCTTTTAAATAATAAATTATTATTCAAACAATTAATTACATTGATGTGCTAGTCAAGTTTTATCATTGAAAGAAGTTTTAAACCTAGATAGAATGGTTTAAAAATTGAATCATATTGATATAGAGTTAATAATTTTTTCAATATAATGTTTGATACGCAGAGATAGCCATGGGAATCATAATTTGAAGTTTAATATCCTCTCTTATGTTTGGATGTATTTTTTGAAGACAGAATCACGATATCTTGGAATTAGTGATTTAGGTTTCAAGAGATAATTCGATTCTATGTTTGTAAAGCATGGTTGTGATTCCATTTCACCTTATAATTATCACTACAATTTACCTATTTGATCTTCAACTTAATTATGGCATCTAATAATTGACAGCACTATTGATAAATATTATTATGTTATGTTTGATACACATGAATATAATAGATTGAAGTAAAATATAATGCAATGAGATCGAAATGATAAATCTTTTTCTGTATTTGAAAATGCTTATGGAATGGAATAATAATAAATGCATAAGCCATAAATAATATTAATTGTCAAAATTACTCTTAATTATTAGATGTCATAATTCATTTGAAAGTTAAATGAGTAATTTTAAAACAATATAATTAATGAGGGTATAATGAAATTGCTATTCTACTTTCTTAAAAACATAATCAAATTCCTCATTAAAAGTGGAATTGAAGAATCTATGGAGTCGAGATTCTATCTCCAACTAACATTTCCAAATAAAGGGAAAGAGAATAGAATTTAGAATTATAATTCCGGTCCATTTACGTGTACCAAACGTGACATTATATAAGTATAAAAGTTTATTCTCAATATGTTACAACTAAACATGTTATTGGCGTAAGGAAAATTACATGGGGATGTATCAATGTTTGTGGATAAATTTAAGTAGATGATTAATGTTTTAAAATGTTTAAATAAAAAATTAATGAGATTCTATTGACTTACAGTTATAATGTTATTAAATCAATTTGATGTAGTTGTTAAGTGGTAGATGATGCTTAAATGGTGTCTATGTAGCATTTACATAGTGATGAATTGGAAATAAAGGAGGAAAAAAATTGACGTAAAATTATAATAAAAAATAAAAAAATATTTTTAAAAAAGTGGAAAAATTTTGTAAAAAATATATATAAATAAATATCTATATGTAATTAATTAAAAATTAAAAAATCGAAAAAAAAGGAAAGCTGTAAAAAACTTTAGAAAAAAGAACAATTAGCTACGTAAGAATAAAAGGTAGCTGGCGCAACCATAGAATAACTAAGTGGATCATTCAACCCACCAAAAGGTAGTGGGTGGCTGCCCCCACCTTGGGGCTCTTAAACTAAAAAGAAAAAAGAAAAATAACAATAAAAATGCAAAGAATACCCGATCGAGTTACATAACCTTAAGGTGGGAGCATCCACTCACCTGGTTGTTTCGTAATTACATTAGCCACCAAAGTTTAGGAGGTAGAGTTGTGTTTTTTTTTTTAGTTTTTTCTTTTTTTTTCTTCTAATTTTTAATTTTTGATTAATTATATTATAATATGTAATATATAATTAGAATGTAAATAGTTATTTATATTTTTATCAAAATTTTAACATTTTTATTTTTTAAATATTTTTTTTACTATCATTTTATGTGATTTTTAAAAAAAAATTTCTCATTTATTTCCAATTAAGCTCTAAGTAAGCCCCCACATAAACACCATTTAAGTGTTACCTGCCACTTAACAAGTATGTCAGGTTGATTTAACAGTGTTATAATTGTGAGTTAATTGAATCCTTTACTTAAATCATTTAATGAAATGTCGATCCCTTATTTAAACTTTTAAAAATATTAATCCCTTATTTAAACTTGTTTTCAATTATTGATACTATCCTATCTAATTTTTCTTGAGGAAAAGTACAAAAAAGTTTTTAATATTTTACATTTTAATAATTTAGTCCTTAATCTTTTCTTTAGCATATTTCAATTTTTACATTTTTTAAGTTATATTAAATAAGTCATTCCATTAAAATTTATTAAATTTTCTATTACTGTGGATACATATTAATATATAATTTTTCCATTTATAATTTTTAAATAAAAATAATAAAATAATTATAAAAATTATAAAACTATAAAAAATGAAAAATGATAAAAATAAAAAATTTTCCATAAAAGTGAAAAAACCTTAATAATGTATATAATAATTATATATATTTATATACATATATATAAATATTTATTTTAAAATAAATTAATATAAGATAATAAAAAAAATTCACATTTGGTCGCTCTCGCCCTTGAGGTGGTCGAAAGTAATTTTTTTTGTTCATTTATATTAATTATTTTAAATTAAATATTAATATATATTACTAAATAATATATATTATTTTTCATATTTTTGTATTTTTTTGAGTTTTTATCTTTTTTTATATATATTTCTTATTATTTTAATAGTATTTTAGTTTATAGAATATATATTATTAGGTTATCTTATTAAATTAATTATTTGAACGAATTATATTTTTCTACGTATATATATTTATGTTAAAACTAATGAAGGGATCATTTTGTAAATTTATTAAAACGTTGATGATTAAAATAAACTAAATAAAAAATTAAAGATTAATTTATTTATATAAGTAATTGCTAAGAATTTTTTCTTCCAAATATAAAAATAAATTGATTGTTTTAGTCCAGATTCTATTTATTTCAATTTACTTCTTCAAACTATTGCTGCATTTTAGATATTACATTGGTATATAATATTGGTAACTCTTTATCTCGTGTTCACGTTCAAACAGATACAAGTATCAGAATAAAAAGGCCCTACCGAAGGGTCTTTAATAACATTTCATATATACATGGCAAAGTGAAAGGTTTAGATGATGGGAGCAGAAGCATGTGTGTTAATACACGTGTCCCATGTTCATCAGCTTGACCAACAGCATTGACTCCTTTCAAACGAAACAACGAATTAAATGCTTACACGTGCCCTTTATTTGAGTCCCCATATTTACAAACTGTGAACCCTAACTCGTCCGAGCCCATCTCTTTCTCTCTCCTCCAGTGTGTACAGGATCTTTCGATGCTGGCATGGTATTAAACTGAAGTAAATCGGCGATTTCAAGTTAGTTCATTTCTAATTTGCCTCCAATTCGTTATCTTTTCTTTTGTTGCTCATTGATTGGTGTTGATTGTAAAATTTAGGGTTTTTCTTGGGTCACCCGCGTTGATTGGTGGCATTTTGTGATTATTTAACACATAGTTCTTATTGGGCTTTGTTTGTTCGGTGATTATATTAGCTAAAAGGAAAGGGAGTTCATTTCTTTAGCTATTATTTTATTGATTTAAAAAAATGAAAATTTAAGGTGAAAAAATGGATCTATTATTAATTCTTGTGCTGCATCATTTCGGGCTATCTGGTTTAAATTGATATCCGACGAAAGTAAACTCAGTTGTTTCATATTTGTGTCATCTGGGGTTTAGTTAGTGGGCATGGTTTTTGTATGCATATGCCCGGTGTATGATCTCAGATAGGTAAATAAGTTGAAAGGATCATAATCTAATAACGGTTTCGAAAGTATAAAATTTTCTTGTTTGCATTTGGCGTTCTATCCATATACTCCAATCACATTTGCACTATACAAATGGAAAAATAAAACATTGACGACAAAATGTGATTGGATAGCATACAGACGAATAACTAATTGCAGACGGGGAAACTAAATCATCACAAGTATATGTTGTTTCACCATCGTGGAAGAGAATATCGTGTGGTTTGTGTTGGTTCAGCTTCATGGGGCGATGGTTTTGATTCTAATGATTTGATGTATAAGCTCTCCTAAAAGTAAAATGGTTCAAGGCTATGTTCTTAAACAAGAAAAATGGTTTAATGTTCACAGGAGTGTCTTTTTTAAAAAAAAAAATTAGTTAAAATCAAATAGCTTATCGCTAGATTCTCTGAAACCTGGCCCTATGGCTTTTAAGTGCTTAGATTACATATTGTATGGACTCTATGGATTCTAGAGTGTTGTATTATGCTCATCTTAAAGGAGAGTCAAATTGCTCAAGTTTTTCCCAAATCTTTCCATTTTTGGGTTGTGTCACCAGTTACTGATTTAGCATCACAGTCAAAAAAGAATGAATGGTAGAGAAAAAGAGGTTGACTTGCCATCACTATTTGAATGTCAAAAGAAAAGCTTATTCAAATGAATTGTCTAATTGAATGAGGCTTTTGAAACTAGCAAACCTGTTTAGCCAATAAGGAAATCAATATAAGCTCAAATGCACAAATATAGGAACTTTAGGGGCCTCAAATGTGGGAAATAAGGGCTTATATTAGGTGCCAAATGTCTTGTTGAATCCCGTTATGCTTTGCTTTAATGGTTCCTTGAATCTAACCTGTGAAATCCTAAGGCTAGTAAATTTAATGGGAGCCGATACTGCGGTAGCATTTGTGTACTTATTTATTGTTTAAATTTCCATTCATTACAAGTCTTCGACAAACTAGTTTAGGTTTTCACCTGAGACATTGTTTATACTCTGTGATTATAACATGGTTGTTATCGCTACAATTATTGGAAAATCAATAAGGTATTATTCAGTTATAGGAAATCAGTTCAATCTGCTTTATGGTGCAGTGGATCTTGCAGTAGATGGAAATTTCAACAGAGAGTTGGTAATAAGTCCGATTGAGGTGGAGGGAAGTACATCTGTTGATGAAAAAGAAATCGCTGCAAGTTCTGTTGAGGCAGAATTTCAGCAGGCATTGGAGGCAAAGACAAATGAAGGTACTTTAGAAAGACATGACAATATGGAGGGGAACCCTGTAGCTTCAGCAGCTTCACCAGATGAGCCGTATGTGGGTCAGGAATTTGATACAGAAGCAGCAGCTCATGCATTTTATAATGCATATGCCACCCATGTGGGATTCATTATTCGTGTAAGCAAACTCTCACGATCAAGGCGTGATGGCTCTGCAATTGGACGGGCATTTGTCTGCAACAAAGAGGGCTATAGAATGCCGGACAAGCGGGAAAAGATAGTCAGACAAAGGGCGGAGACTAGGGTTGGTTGCAGGGCGATGATGCTTGTGAGAAAAGTAAGTTCTGGCAAGTGGGTAGTTACAAAATTCGTAAAGGAGCATACTCATGCCCTGACACCGGGCAAAGGTCGAAAAGACTGCATTTATGATCAATACCCGGTTAGTCACATTTTCTATTCTTCTCTCTCTCTTTTTTTTTTTTTTTTTTTAATATTTAAAGTTCTCAGAAGCATTCTTTTCCCGTGCAAGAGTTTTTGGTCCTTTCTTTAGGTAACTTTTAATACAATATCTTTCTTTTGGTTAGGTAAAGGAAAAAAAATAATAATAATAATATAATAGTTTATGTTCTACTTTGGGCTGCTGTCATAAGCATTACAGGTTCATGACAAAAATGATGCTTAATAAGCTAAAGCAACATTCTGAAAGTGCAAATTTCCAGTTTATGGATTCTATCTTTATGACCCTTTCACAACGCCTTTTTGGTGACTTTGACTTTTTGCTTGATTATTGTTGCCTTGGTCCGATCTTGATTATGATCAGAAGGACTTTATAGAAAGTTCTTTTGCTCTTTCAACTGTTGGTAGCAAAAATAGTTTTCCATTAGGTAGCCGGTATGCATTATTTTAATCCTTGCTCATAATTAATTATGCTATTCTCTATCAGATATGTGTTATAGTCTTTCTTCTCAGAGTCTGTATCCTTTTAGGTCACCTTTTTTCCATTACGATGTTGCTAGTTCCATTTCATTATCCTTGCTCGACTATACACTTTTTGGAGAATTTATCAATTCAGCCAGTCCCATCTTACACTTGTATTCTCATGCTTAATCATCAAACATTTGCATGATAAAACATTGCTGAATTTTATTGGAATACCTTTGAGTTTAAACAAAATAGGATCGGTGAGGATTGTGAACTCACTCCTACTCTGTCCATCTCATCTGAATTTTAGGAGTCACATCTACATTTTCACTACTGAATCAATCCTATGAAGGAATACTTTGCTTTCCAGGATGATGCAATTGCATATTTTGGTAATTGTTTTAATTAATAAACTTGCATTGTTTATCTTGAGGCCCACTTAATTTTAATCTTTTCATATTATAATTAGAGCTCAACCTCAACTTCTCTTCTCTTGCATGATTTTCCTTACATTTTTGGTAATTACTATTTCTTCATTTCCTTCACCACAACTGTGTATAATACAAATCATTTTAAATGTGTGAGGATTCCAGTCAGCTATTGATAGTTAGATAGCAATTAATACAAGAGATTAAAGTGAAATTTTAGTGTCTTACTATGATCTAATCTCTGTACATGTCTAATAATAGTTATTGCTTCACGTATATATCAGTGTATGTAATGAGTACTTGCCTCTTTGAGGTTCTTGTTGAAATATTTTTTAGAAAGCCTAAAGTTTTCAAGGTTTAATAAAAATCATAACTCGTTAGTGCCTTTATTTACCATTATTTATATTCATCCATTCCTTGAATACCTATAGAAGAGCCATAGTCAAGAATTGATTTATAAGTATAGTGATATTTCCGAATTGCTGTTTCGACATGTCTAACATAATTCTAGCATGGCTTTATTGAATGAATCATTAGCTTTTCTATAACCTGGCGATTTAGAAGAAAAAATCTATATTGACATGTCTGGCATTTGGAATTTAATGGCCACTTAATAAGCAAACATTATCCTGTTTGACATACGTTTGTATACTTAATCAGAATCCACTCAGGACCCTCCATTATATACAATTCTCATGTTTCTCGAAACTCTTTTATGTGCCATGTGGCAAATTTAATGTGGTTCTTTAAACCTTCTTAAATTTAGGAGTGTATAGCTGATTTTTCTTGTTTTGCTTTCCGACTTTTTGGTGTCTTGGCATGCAACACCTTCTTGATAGTAATATTTTCTTTTAGGTATTTAGCTGTTGATTAACCTGTCATGAGAATTGTATATTGTGACATCAAAGTGTTCCATTTTTTTGAATTGTGCCTAGTAGCTTTGAGGAGAATGTTATGTAATACACTTCTGGAATGGGAATTTTACAGCAAATAGAATACTTACAACGTCAATGAGAGATAGATTACTAAAGTAAAATCTGGCACTAGTGTAAAAGGGAATGCTTCAAGGGATCAAGGTTTAAATTGTTGACATTCAGAAATGGTTTGTGGAGCCAAGCTGGTGTTATGTAAATAAATCTTACTTTCTCCATAGAATGCCATGCATGAGTTCTTGTCTTTGCCACTTTTGCTTCCTAAAATGTTTATTCCTGTGTTTCTTTTATTTGAAGGATGTTATTGAATTTCATGGCATGCAATGGTAGCTCTTATGGGTACATTTCTGTCTTTTCTGGATAAAAGTTTCACACTTGCTTATTACCCAAAAAATTTCATACTTGCAAAATACCTATGAAATTTTCATTGCGACTTGCAAGTCCCTGGAGTCTACGGTGATTCATAGATTCAGGAAAGCACTTCCATGGTCACACCTAACTGGTTTGATTTTAACATCTTTAGACGTATGTTCAGTGGACCTGCAGGCTTTGAGGCGAGGTGGTTTTTTCCATGATTTATCAAACCATTATAGTAATTTTCATGTTTAAGAAAAGCTCCATTGCCCTTGTTGCTTATTGATCCCATGTCTAATGACGAAGATTATTGATCTTACTTTACTCTATAATTACTATATTTTGTAATTGCTTTGTCATCCTAGTTAATCAGGATTATTTCCTTTTGTGGTGCTTATTACACATGAAGCATGGGATGCAGGCTGTTTGGGGTCTTCCTATTATTGTATCAAGAAAATACTAGATGAAACCTTTGGTTTGTTATTTTGTCAATTTTGAAAGCCTTCAATGAATGTTACAATTTTTATAAACTATCTTGCACAGATGGACTATAACGTCAATCTTTGTTCTCTAATTTTACTACGGATTGATAATGTGTTTTCCTGCTTCTGCAGAACGAACATGATAAAATTCGGGAGTTGTCGCAGCAGTTGGCTATTGAGAAAAAGCGAGCTGCGACTTATAAGAGGCATCTTGAACTGCTCTTTGAGCACATTGAGAATCACAATGAGAGTTTATCAAGGAAGATCCAACACACAGTAGAAAATGTCAGGGATATTGAAAACAAAGAGATGGAAAGCCATAGGTAGTTAATACACAACTAGGTTTTCTTCTTTATCTAGCTTAATGGGAAATTAGAGGTGTTGTGGCAAAAGCTATTAGAAGGCGTCATTCCTTTGCTAAATTTTCATAGATTTTTAGTTATACCTTCTCTCTTCTTTGTCCCATCTTTGTTCATAGGCCATCTGTTTTCCTGTTAGGAAACTTTTTTAAGGCATTCATTAAACTTCATACTGTATTGATCTGATCTCATAAATAGAATGCAATTAAAAGTCGTTGCTGTGCCTTTTCAAACCGTTCTCATCTTCATCAAAACATCACATCATATGACGTAGGTGATTCTAATTATCAATTCCGATGTATTCATTGTAAATCCTTGAACGCATCTACAGTAGTACAGGGTTTGAAATAGCTTGAGCCACAATTAGGCAATCTGGCCTTATCCCAAGTTAATTGAGGGGCTTGCTTAACCTACCCTTAGGTTAGGTATGTTACACTCATTTACCTTTGAACTGCACTGCTATCAAGCAAGCCAATCTAAGCTTTACCTAACCTAACCTTAGGTTGGATCCTAATAAGCCTTATATGAAAACCTTATAAATTTAATCTTTTGAATGTAAAATAAAACTTGCATACTATAAATAATTTTTTGAAGTCAATAAAGTAAATAAATTTAAAATTAATTAAAATTTTAATTTTAAACTTAAAATAAATATGAAAAACCCCAATTTGTTAATCGAAACTCTCATCACATACAAAAAACTTAAACTTTAAATATATATAACTGTAAAAAATTAACCTCGAACTTGATAAAAATCTTAATCGTATGTGAAAACCCTAAATTTTGCATATATATATGAGAAATCGAATCCAAACCTAATAAAAACCTTAAAACTAAAACTTTAAGTTTATTTATATACTAAATTGCTACAAAGGTAAAAAACCCTAATTGAGCCAAATAACTGAACGATATACTCAATCGTGTAAAATCGTTAGCGAATGATTAAAAATAACTTTTAAAAACATATAATGTAAAAATATTAAATTAATTCATAAGAATTTATAATATTATTTTATAATTAATATTAGCCTTACATTTATATAGATAAGTTAATATTATGTTAATTTAGACATTTATTGTTTAATTAGATAATATGTAGTACATATAAATAACACCACTTATAATTTACCTTGTAATATATACTAATTGTTATTCTAAATATTATTTATAGGATTAGAATTGTGTAAGGAAATTCTAATATATGTTTTATTAATTTATTACATTTAATTTTCTATTTTTTCCTCTTATTTCATTTTTCTTTCTCTATTTCCTTTTTATTTTCAAATTAATTATGCATAATACATATAATATATATTAAAAGTTGATCAAGTAAACTTTAACCTAGTCAACTTTGACAAAGTCAACATGTTTTTTTCATACATTTAATGCATTTTTTCTTTCTCTTATCTTATCTATTTCTATTTCTATTTCTTTTCTCTTTCCTCCCTCTCCAAGCCCACTTTTCCCTCTAGAATCGTCTCTTAAATACTTGATTTTTGCTAGAAAATCTTAGAATCATGTAGAATCCCATCATTACAACCAAACCGTCACACTCTCTCTCTCATTTTCCACTTCCATCTTCTAATATTTTTTCTCTCAAACTCACTTAACTTTCAACCTTTATTTCTACCAATCAAACACCCACTTTTTCATCACACAAAAAGGAGGATTTCTATATCAAAGGAATTCCTAAATCAAGTAATTGTATTTTTTTTATATTTCCCATGTATCTTGGTTGTATTTGTTGTAGTATGTACATTAGCTTTTAAGTAATTTCTTAAGTATAAATATGTGTACTATTATGGTAGGTGTATTATACGTGTAACTTAATGTTTTGTAAATAAAATTATTTGTATTAGTATTAAAGTTTGTGTATATCGACATATTTCTTTTAGAAATCATGTGTAAATGTATATATATATATATATATTAATATACATATAGATATATATAATAATATGTTATGGATTTAGTAGTTATATATATAAATATATAAGTATATATGTATGGTATATATATATATATATATAAATATACATATACATTTAGTATAGTGTGTACATAAATCTCCTTATAAGATATGTTAGGTATTTATATATATATATATATATATCAATAAAATCGAAAATATGTATATATGTATATAAGTTATGTATTGAAAAATCCTTAAAAATACATATAAATGTATGCGTATAAAAAATACACATAAAAATTAAGTATAGGTACGCGTACATGTATATGTACAAGTACATAAATATGTATAATAATTGTAAATTATAAGTATAAATACATGTATTTACATATGCATACATGTGCAGACAAACGTGTGTATACATGTATATATATGTAAGTACATATACTAATATGTTAAGTATAATGATATAGATAAGAACTTATATGTACATATGTATGTGTATGAGTATATATAATGATATACTAAGTATAAATACATATAATAAATTATTAGGTATAACAACATAAGTGAGAATATATAGGTACATAATCATATGTATATAAGTACATGAATATATATATTTAGTTAGGTATATATACATATATGTATATTCAAGTGGGCCGAAACAATGAGGAATAATTAAGGCCTATATATATATATATATTAATAAATTATAATAACATATAAAAATATATAATAATATAAAATTTGAGAAGTATGAAATATTTAATAAATAATAATAAGATATATATGTATATACTATGTATGGTTAAAAAAGTATACAATCTAAAATTTAAGAAATTAATTAAATAAATAAATAAGTAAAATAAAGGAAAAATTAAAAATTTCCATGTAGATAAATTAGAACATGCCGCGTCAGCAATTTACCTAAAATAATTAATTTTACTGAAAATTTTAAAATAATTAGAAAATAATAATAATTAATTAATTAATTAGGAAAAATTTCAATAAATATAAAATTAATATAATAGGTAATTAATTTTAAATATGAATAAATAGTGAAATATATATAAATTGGACTTAAAAATAAAATATTATGAAAATATAAAATTTAGAAATTAATTAAATTATAAAACAATACAGAAAAGCTCAAATTTGATAAGTAAAATTTTTCGAGTCAAAATAATCGATTTTGTAACAATTTAGAACCATATTGAAAAACGTGGCTTTTAACATGATCTTGTTACATAAATGCAGGTCTGAAAATAATAAAAATCAACTATGAGTTTATAAATATTGGAGTTAAAACAAAAAAATTATACACAATTCAAGATTTAGGAAAAATCAAGAAATACAAGTAAATTGATTACATTATTTAAGTGATATAATGTTATAAATAAATAATTAGGATAAAGCTCTAATTAAATAAATAAATATCTTAACACGATTATTTACAAGTGTACATACATAATCTCCTACAGAAGGAAACTAACAAATACATATTCAAAAGCATGAATAAAATATAATTATAAAACATGAAGTTCTTCAAAAAAATCAAAATATTATATATACCTATATATTTAAAAAGTCAAAGTACTTCGAAGAAGAAATGCTTTTATATATTACAACGATATATGTGAATATAAAATGGTAATGATGATAACACCTAATAATAATAATAAGATGGAATTATATACTTGTAGGAAATAAATTGAATATATATTTATATACAAACACAATATAAAATTAGAATGATATTAAAGTATGACAGAACTACAGTTTTTAGTTATCTAATTATAAAATCTTAAGATATCCCACCTAACTCTATTACTTTATCTAATATATATATATATATATATATATATCGTTACACTAGTATTTATTTTACTATATATGAATACTATAATTAAATCATGTTATACCAAAATATCAATACAAAACTTACAAAGAGTCGAATAATCTAAACTAATATAATCTTAAATAAACCATACGTTGTTATCCATAAAATAAAGTAATGCAAACTTACTAAGAATTAACTATGAAAATGAAAAGATTTAAAATAAAACTAAAAATGTTATATGAAGTTTAAAACCTAAGCAGAAACGTAAATCATAAAATAGATAATGAGCTGGTGAGGCTGTTTAGTATGACGTCTAAATACTCACTAAGTTGATTTCATTTCTATTTATCAGGGAATATTGATCAAGAAGGCAAAGTGCCTACTGATGCTAAGAGTCATATCGGCTTTAGTCAAGTGAGTACTCTTGATAATTTTGTACTTGTTTTGTATTTGTAGTTAGTACACCTAAATTAAATATTAATAACTTGATATATGGAGGTCCGAGTTATGCATGTATCTAATATTGATTAATTGCTGTGCAAAATACTGCTAAATGTGATAAATTGAAGATTTAATTGTATGATTGACTATTGTATGATTTGAATGGTTTGTTGATATTGATTGATCACTCAATAATTTGATTTAGTTATATTTGCCTTATCTTAAATTAAAAGGATCATTCATCAATCATACATTGCATTACTTATTCCGATTGTCATTTCACGCAGAAGTAAAGAGAGGCCTTACGGGAATTATTTTTATATATTGAATTAAAGTGTTTAGTATTGTGTATACGTATAACATGATTTTACTCTAACCTACGGGCTTACTAGGTGTTGAAAATGCCAATCGAATGACTGGGGATTGAGTTTAGAAACCTCTACTGTAGGGTGTGAGTGTAGACTACAGGGGCTATCTTATTGCTAGACTTAATATTTTGCGTACTGTTGGATTTTTTTGAAATGAAAATGTATTTCATGAAATACGAAATTTAAATTTATAGTTAAAAAACCTAGGTGCTAAAGCTCAATTGTGATTAGTACTGATGTATTTTCAACCCTTATCTTTGAGGGTGATAAATCCGATATTATATGCAGCACTAATCAACTACATATATTGTTTGGCATACTGCGTCTATACGTATTTATATGATTGTTAATAATTTATCTAATAACTTGTTTACCAATATAATATTAAAAATGACTCACTAAGCTCTTATAGTTTACTCTTCAATTTTTTTTTTTTTTTTTTTTTTGTAGATTGATAGATAACCGAGTATGAGTTAAGAGCCGAGAGTTGAGTACAAATATTGAAATGTTTTAGATGTTAGAATTAGACAAAAATTGTATAGCTCATTTGAGACTTTAAATGTAAATCTAGTTATATATTTAGATTTTGTAATTTTAATAAATTTAAATTTAAGTCTTTGCTACTTGATTTTATCATTTGGTAAGGAATACCAATTTTTTGTGATTCTGAAACACTATAGACAATTAGATATCCATAATTATTTATATTTTATAATATGTTAATTAATTAACAATTTAAAAATTTCTAGTGATAAATTATTTAGATTTTTGCAATCTTTAACTTGTAAGGCAATTTTTATATCATGAATATACATATGATATGAAAATTGTAAACAATCCTATTAAGCCCCTATAGAGTTATGACATCACCCTTCTAAGAGCTTGTCTGAGCTCACATAAACCTAGCCTATTAAACTTAGGTTCACTTCCTTGAGGAAATCCCTAATCTCTATTTAGGGAATCCGTACTACTTTATGGAGTTGTCTCTAACCTAGGCTTATCCCATCAAGGGCTGTTGCAACTCGTATAGACCTTAGCTCTTTAACCAAGTTAGAGTAAAAACAAAGTCATTTGTATCTATGGTAAACCTTACAAAAGATATATTCGAGCTTCTAAAAGATGCATATCTATTCAACTAAATAGACTTACTCATTTATGAAGGCGCCTAATTAAGAAGTGCCTATTTAATATATTAGTTTCATCCCCTATAAATAAGCAACGAGACCCTAGGTATGATTACCTCGACTCGCTTACTCCTTACTCTATCTCTTTTTTATCTAAGTCTTACTTAAGTGTCGAAATACCTACAATAAATCGAACTCTGATGTATTTTTGTAGTTGTCTTTGCTCGCGATTCAACCTTAGATGCTCAGACAATAAGCCTAGTGATCCAATTTCAACCCTCAATAAAATGCATTATCAAACACTTTCTTTTCCTTGTTTCTCCTTTATTCCATTAAATTATTAACAAGATTACACAACATCCAAAACTTCATTCTCCTTCATTTTCTCCCAATAACAATAAACAAATATAAAAAAGTATTTTTCCCTCCAATTTCTTTTTCTCTATTTTCCCACCCATTATTACTTCCCTCTTCACCTTATTTACAAACATGAAAAATAAACCGTGTGTTTGGCAACTCTTATATAAAAAGGAAAAAGAAGGAAAACTGTGGAAACAAAAAAAAAAAAGGAAAAGAAATAAAAAAGGTAGGATTTTTGTACTTGTTTAAACATAAAGAGTGGAAATGAAAAGAAATGGGTAAAAATATTTCCATTTCTCTTGTTTAGTTAATATAAAGGAAATGATAAGAGAAAAAATAACATAACAAAATGACCAAATTTGACATTGTTGCGTTTAGTTTCCTCTCTTTTAAGGGGTATTTTTGTAGCTTTACAGCTTTTATACTTCTTTCCCTTGCTTTCTAGACTAAAAATAGAGAGAAAATAATGTGGCTCTGGATTGGAAATCATTTATTTCATTTTCATCCATTTCATCTCTTTTTAGCCTTTTATAAAATTAACCAAACACAAAATTTCCTTTGGTTTCATTCTACTAATTTCACTTAAAATCCACTAATTTCTACCCGTATAAACGCAGTGTAGAAGTTATAAAACGTGACTTCATGGTAGAGCACTTCTCTCTGGGAGCGGTTAGGATCGAGTCATGTTTGCCAAGTGGAGTAAATGGAGATTACTTCCTTAATAAATCACGTTGCTTTTACCCAGCCCTTGCCAAAACAAAAAGAAAATAGATAAATAAATATAATAAAAACAGAAGGCATGACGTAGCTACCTGCTAAGGAATTTTTCATGCTCCTGCGGTGAATGAAAAACTGATAAAACCATAAAAGCAAAGACAGTCTCTCTTCTCTTTCCTTCGAACATTCAGCTTTCTGGTTTTTACTTACTACAAACAAGAAAATAATCGAGTAAGTATGATTTACTTCACTCTTTTACTGTTGATGTAGTTCAAATTTCTTCTCTACCAATTCCATCCAACAATCTCTTGAATTAGATCTATGTAACCCTCTTTTTCTTTTAATTTCTGCTCATCTGGGTTTGGTTTGGTTTGGTTTTGATGAAATCCACGAGACTAAATTATGTACACGGTCTTTTTTTTTTATTTTTCTATTTTAAATCTTCAATTCTTGTATTGGTAATGTGATTATGTTGTTTGATTATATTCATGGCTGTTAGAATCTTGAGGTTTTGCCTTGTAAAGGTATTAGAAAATTAATCCCAACATTTTAGCACTGAGAATTGCACGAGGTCCTGTGTTTAAATTTGGGGTGTAAATGAGTCCAACCTATTCAAGTTTAGCTTGAAGTTTAATTGAGTTAAACTCAATTATAATTGACTCGAGCTCAAGCTACTTAAGCTTGAGTTTCATGATGTTTGGCTCGATAAAATTGCAAAACTAATTGAGCTCAACTTATGGGGAAGTTAGGTTCAGTTCGATAGAGGCATTAATATTATCTTATTTTGAACAAAATTGGATAAATCAACTCTGCCTGAACTAGTTTGAGTGAGTCAAGTCTGATATTGTTGAATGCCATGCCAAGTTGAGCTTGAGTTTGAAATTCTCAATTCAATCAAGCTTGAATTGAGTTCGAGCTTTGAATTTTTGAGTTGAACTTAATCTTGTGCTTACCATGCTGTCTTGGCCCAGCTTACTTACACTAGTTCAAATACTACCATAATCAATTTTTCAATTACATATGTGATGCAGCTGAACTGGTTACTTCATCGATTCTTTATGATCTAAATATGTCCAATGGTAGCCAATCCAGTTGTAGCCATGCCTTTCATCAAATGTGTACATACATTTTGGAAATAAAGACAAAGTTGGGATTTCAAGTGCTAACATATCGAAAATTAAGAATATTATTATTATTAATTTTTGTTTGTACATTTGGGTTCTTAGGAGTGCAGATGAGAGAATATTGGAGATTATTAATTTATTCATAGATAGAATCAAATTGAAGTTAACATGGTAAAAGCCATTTTGATTTTATAGATCTTTTGGTTATTTAGAAGGTTTTTCCATTCAGTGCTCTCCTGCACTAGTTAAGAGGGTCAAAAGAAAATTTTCATTTTCTAATTACCAATTATGCACTTCATGAAACTGCAAATAAATAAAAATGCATAGAAGTTTCTTATTTTAATTGTTACCACAGACCTCTGGGTACCCTCGAACATTTTCCTATTTAGAGTGGTACTTCATAATCTATTATCAAATCTTAACTCAATATTCTACTTCTATTTAAAATAATGGAGGCAGCGTGAGATTGTCATTGCCTAAAAGGTGATATCATTTCTTGAAAACTCTCCATTGCTTTTGAAAAAGTTCAACATTCAGAAGGCACTTTTCCATTGATGACTTGCAATTAATTACTTTTAGCAATTTTCTCTATGTATATACAACTTCTAGAAAGCTCATATTCAAGGGTTTTTCTCTTCATTTTTTAGTGTGGATAGACAGGATGATATTAAGGTAGGCTACCTTTATGATACAAATTTACCATGACCAGCTAGATTCAGTTTGCGCTACGTAGGTAACTTCTTGGCAGAAATTAAATCCTGGACGCCATTGTATGGCATGCATTAACTGGTAGGGCAATATCTCAGGTTTTCTTGCTTGGTCTTATGTTTGATTATCATGGAATCTCCATGTTTAGAGTATCATTGATGACGAGCTCATGCATGGCCATGGAGGTGGTGCATTTAAGGTTTTTCTTTAATGTTGTTGCTCATTTAGATGATGGAAAGATTGCACCCCCATCACACATTCTCCCTCTCTAAGCGAACAATCCTGCATACGTATCGTCTGAGTTACTTTCCTTCTCCTTTGTTTCTTAAGACGAGTAAATTGTATAAGGTCATGTAATTTTAATATGTGGAACAAAATTCTCATGGAAGTTTGTAATGAAATCTTGATAGCAGTGGATCTAGACGAGGTTGCTGGTGTTTGTGAGACTTCTGGCAGGGGTGACTTAATTGATTGGGCAGGAGATCCTGTAGCGGAACCATATGAAGGAATGGATTTTGAATCTGAAGATGCTGCAAAAATTTTCTATGATGACTATGCAAGGAGGGTTGGATTTGTCATGTGCATGATGTCCTGTCGACGATCAGAAAGAGATGGCAAGATTCTTGCCCGTCGACTTGGATGCAACAAGGAGGGATATTGTGTTAGTATACAGGGTAAATATGGACAAGTTAGGAAGCCAAGGCCAAGCACAAGGGAAGGATGTAAAGCCACGATCCATGTAAAATATGACAGTTCTGGTAATTGGATAATTACAAAATTTGTGAAAGAACATAACCATCCACTTGTGGTTGCTCCCCGTGAAGCTCAGCAAACAATGGTTAGTCACTATATCTTTTTTATATAGTGAAATCTTACTTACAGAGGCAAATTATCTGCACGATAGCCAGTTTGACAAAGCAAACCTGTCCATTCATGGTTGTGCTTTTGTATCAGAAGATATCCAATTTGTGAATAAAAAAATAATAATCTACAAGCATAGAGCACTATGATACAGGGTGGATTGTGAATGGACATTTTGCTATGTTTTCTATGCCATGCTTGTTGGTAAAACTTGACAGATTCTCTTGCAATAGAAAAAGCTGGTTTGTTTACATACCACATTGGTAATCATTGAGGTGTTAGGTACAAGCAATGGTGTTGACATGCATGCTCATAAATATAAACAGTTGCAGGCATACAATAGATTCACAAGTTCTTTGCCTTTTGCATACATTACATAATCTGCAGAAAGGGTTGGTAACTATTATTTGAGTGGAGACCTGGCTCTACTTGGCTGGCTTGTGAACCAATTACATCTTGAGCCCTTATGGAAAATGAAAGAGGATTACATACTCATAATGCACACTTCTTTTTCTTTTTAAGGCTTCTTAGTGTATGCATTTAGCTTTCTATAAGGTTAGGTTAGTACAAGTAATCTCTTGAAACTGACCAATCCTAGCCCATCTGGTCATTCTCTTATCCATTACTTGTTGAATCCACTTATTTACAAAGCATGTATTACTCTGCAACTAATCACTTGAAACTGATCGAATCCTAGCTCATCTGTCATTCTCTTATCCATTACTTATGGATTCTACTTACTTTCTAAAACATGTATTATAATCGTTTGTGTCACTGTAGGATGAGAAAGATAAGAAAATTCAGGAGTTGACGGCAGAGCTACGGAATAAGAAGCGACTTTGTGCAGCATATCAGGAGCTGCTAGTGGCATTTCTTAAAACTGTTGAGGAGCACAATGACCAGCTTTCATGAAAAGTCCAGGCTGAGGTTAACAATCTTAAAGAATATGAATCTCTAGACATGGAACTCATGAAGGAAAGATGAATACATAAGAGCCTCTCTGCTATCAATTACATGGTTAGTATTTGGTGGATGTTTTCTATTTTGCCGACTGTTGGTTTAAGTTTTGTTGAGGTAGTTGTATCAGCTTGTGATTTTCTGCCCACTTTTTCCTGACCAGAAGCTTGCGTCACTTATATCCATAATGCGATAGAAATGTGCAGATAAGTGAACTACATGCAAAGTGGTCTCTTAACTCACATATAGACTGTCATTCAGTGAAGTCTCCGACTTCCCAGATTATATAGAAAATTGGCAGGTGCTCAAATAAGGTTAACCTCAAGTATAGTTAAGAGCACCAAATTAATAATGCCACCTATGCCTTTTCGAAAATCTTGGCTCTTGCTCATGTAAAATCCTTCTATTTTTCAATGTGGTTTTGATAAAGGGCTAAAAACTACTAAAGGTTAGTAGTCTCCAGAGTTTGATGAAAAATCTGAATCTACCGTTCATCTTTTGTCTTGGTCATGCTTATAACTATAATTTGGGAATTTTGACGTTTCCACCTGTGATGCCTTTTGGCCAAATCTCACAGAAATTTCATCCAATATGTTGCTTATCTGATGGATGGTTAAATACCGTTTGGCTTGTTGAAATAAAAACCAAGAACCTTATTCATATTTCCTCTTAACAAAAAGTATCCCAATTTATCACTTAAAGAATCTGGCTTTTGATAGATTTGAGGATTTTTAATGAGAGATATAAAATATAAATTTGTTCATGAATCTAGTTTTATAGGACAGGACATAAGGACATATCAGAACAATTTTGTAATATTTTAGCAGAAAGTCCATTGGAGTAGGTCCTAAACTTTTATGGGAGGTACATCCAAGATAATTAATGGGTGGTAGCAGTGGTTAGTAACTTGTGGTTTTTAGCCTTTCATAAGTTATTAGGTGACAAAAAGCGGATGATATTTACAATTACAATGTGCATGATCAATGATTCGATCGAATTGAAGTTTCAGAATAATATGTGAAACAATCTAAAAGTTGCTAACTGTTAGGATCAATCATAGAGTGAATGTTATCTAACGCATAGATGGAAACAGTCATCACCGATTCAATTAAGAGCGGGGAATTGTTTCCTTGGCGAGAACAGAACATAGGGTGGGAGTGCCTTCCTTGTAAATTTTGTCTGGGAGATATTAAGCAGCTCTCTCATGCTTTTGTCTCTGTTGTTGATATTGAGTGCAGATTGCGGAAAAGGAGAAGACTGGATGTCTAACATGCTGAAAAGGAGAAGTGGGCTGTACCTTTTATGGGAGCAATGGGGATTTCAGTCATTTTGTACCAAAACTCAAAGGTATAGATTAGGCGTTTGGCAAGTGATTGGTGCAGGTACTGACTAGTCATCCATCGGAGAAGATTGGCTGAACGTTGGCAGCTTGTATTTTATTTAGCTCAATGTTTATTGATTGCTATCCAACGTCATGGAGAAAATATATGCTTTACATCACATTATTAAGTAAATCTCGTTGGATTTGTAATAATTATTTGAAGCAGAGGAGAATTTACTTCAGAGTCCATCCAATACTCTAAATTATCTTTTGCATTTCTCTGTTACTGGTAGCATGGTTTTCACATTATTGATAGGACCCTCTTGGCTGGTAATTAATGGTTCTTCTTCAACATTTTTCAACCTTACTGCCGTATACTGGACCCAGGAAAGGTCGTTATGATCAGGACACAACAAGGTGGATAAATCACTGTTTCCTTTTAATCAACATGATTGTAATTAGAACTATGAATGGTTTTAGGAAGATGGCAATAAAACTACTGGCAGATGAATCAGTAGAATTCTTTTTGGTAGGTTTTTTTTTTTTTTTTTTTAACTCCTCGTGGTTTTGGTGGGGACCCACTTTGCATCGCTGTAACCATTGTATCAGCCAAACTCTATTCAAATTAAGTTTTGAATTAGTAGATGCTTCTTAAAATGGTAACATGCTGTAAACTCCTCCTTATGTTGCAGGTATATGATTACTTTGTTACATTTGATAAAAAAAAAAAAAAAAAGATTTTATGAAATATTAAATCATTTCCTATAGTCGAAAATACTTATGAAAAATAATGGAATGGAATGGCAAATGCATAAATAACATTATTTCTCAAAAATATCTTTAATTATTACATACTATAATTTATTTAAAAATCAAATAAGTAATTTTAATTAATCTTACTTAATAAAGAGGAAATAAAATCATGATTTCACATTTTGAAAAAGTAAAATCGAATTTCTCCATGAATCATCCATTTTATAAAATTATAATTCAGCTTTCTTGCTATACTTTCATATATGAAAAAAGAAACGACGATTTCATTCCAATAAATTATGAACACTATCATGGGAACAAGATAGCAGCCATCATACATTATACGAGGAGGAAAGGGTTTAAAAGGAAAAAAGAAAAGGAAAAGGAAAAAAGGAATACAAGCATAATTTCGCGTTTACATAGCATCCCCAGGCACAAGGTAACAGCTTTTCCAGTTTCTAAATAATCATGAATACTACAAAATGTAAATGGCAATTATAACTTGCGGATTCTTTTACAAGAGCTATTCCAAGCTACCATTTGTATTAGCGGCTTCCTTCTCCCTCCAAATTGCATGCACTTCATCAGTCCGGAATCTCTGGGTGAATGTCGACTCCTCCAGCGGAGTTGTCACGTCATGCGCATACGCAAGGAGACCAGTATAAGCAATCATTGCGCCATTGTCTATGCAATACCGATCATCGGTTGCAAACAACCTTCCACCCCTCTCTGAACACATTGTTCTCATCATCTCCTGCAGACGCTCATTGCAGCCCACACCACCAACAATGAGAACATCTTTCGAGTCACAATGCGCCATTGCCCTCTCGGTAATCTCCACAAGCATTGCAAATACCGTCTCCTGTTAAATCAATACAGAAACTTTCCATGAGAATGAATCTCTTTCATATACTTCATCGACAAAAGATAAGCTAACTTGGTCAATTATTTCCTTTAGAGCAGGGAGGAAAAAGTAAATGGCTTTACCTGAAGAGAATAGCAGAGGTCAGCAGGTGTGCACTCATTATTCTTAAGCTTTTCGACAGCGGTTGCTTCTATAAAACTCAATATTCCACTGAATGATACATCCATTCCTTTGACGACATATGGAAGTTCTATGAACTGTTCTCCTTTCTTTGCAAGCTGGTGGAAGAGAAAGGATAGAGAGGTTGAGTGCAATTGAGCATTTAAATCTCACCATTTAGTCCAAAAAATTAACAAAGAAAACCACTGTTAAGGAAAGAATAATATCGGCGTGTCAATCCAATGAAAGCTCGAGCAGTAATTGCCTAGTTGTTCACAACTATGATTCTATATTGCACAATTTCCAGAGATATGCAGCATAAGAACAAAATGGTCCTCATCCATATAGCCTACTGTCCATTCAGACATGATCCGTAATTGTAAATGGTATTATAATTTATAAGACACAAACTCGGCTGCCTCAGACTGTTTAGTAGAAAGAAGGCCATGGCATTATTTTTAATTAAGATACAGGCTTTCGACATCAAACATCACGAATAGGAGGGATCTAATCTATAAGAAAGAATTCTATTCTATCAATTTTTTTTTGGTTGATTATCAAACGATAGTTGTCAAAACAGAAAAATTTAGGCACAACTCCGGGAATATCCAGGTGGCATACTTATATGATCAGGAACAAGTAAGAGACGAAATTGATGCTATTTTGGCAATTTAGGCAAGGCTACAAAATACTATGCAGGACATATAACAGAAAAAAGTTATGAAAAGCAATTGATTCGACCAGCTTGAGCCTTTCGGTTAAATATCCTAAACCAAATTGGCTAGAATTCTGTTTCAAATTCCTAACATAGTGCACCATCGAAATCCAATCAAGATGAAAACAAAACAATTGACAAGCATATTGGAGAACTATCTGGTAATCATTCTGCTGCAAGCAAGCAAGCATCACGGACAATAAAATCAATCTAGTTTAGACTAGCCACCCCAATGAATGTTCAAAATTATACATACACCAGACTTTTTCTATTATACGTATCCCTTCTGGTCTGAGCCCATAGCAATAACATGTAAACTACCGAATGACATATAACATAAGAATCATAACAAATATAAAGATGCAACCTGGATAGAATGCAAAACCCGTGTGAAAAACACCATACAAGATTGTCTTGTGGACATTCTTTTGGATTCTATAGCAAAGCAGTAGTTATGTTGCAGGGGCTCCTACCACTAACTATGGCAACAAAAGAGATGGGTAATCATATAACTTCAAAAGTTCACGTAATGGTCAGTGTAGATGACTTAATAAATTAACAATACCTGTTCGATGTTGTACCCGGGGCTAGGGTTATTAGACAACATAAGAACCCTAGCAAATCTATCCAAGCAATTCCCGACTGCAATGTCAATCGTCTCTCCGAAAATCCTATACCGTCCCTCGCTATACGCAATAACCTGAGTATTCCCCCCACTAACATACAAAACAACAGGATCAACCGCACCCGTAACTACCCTCCCCATTTCAATATGCGCGACACAATGATTAACTCCTACAATGGGCTTCTTCCACAATTGAGAAAGCATCCTAACTACAACAGCCGAGACTTGTAACGGGGCGCCCATTCCGGGGCCTTTAGTGTAACAAAGGCAGTCAATTTCATTCGGGGTGATTTGGGCAGTTTCTAGCGCGGATTTGACTAAGGGGAGCACGTGTTGGAGGTGATGTTGGGCAGTTTCTCGGGGTAGGAAACCCTGACCCGGTGGGGTTATGTATGTGTGGCGTGGGTTTGAGAGGATTGTTCCGTCTAGGGTTACGACGCCGACGCCGATTTTGTTCGCGGAACCTTCAAATCCTAGGGCTATCATTCTCTTCATTTCTAAAGGAAGAGGAGCTCCGGGAAGAAGGAGAGACAGAATCGATGTTAGCTAAAACCCTAAAAACCGCCAATTGTGTCTCCCCAAGCTAGCTTTTTTAGCTTTTAGCTACTGCTTCCAACTTCCAAGCCTGAGGTACCCATTTTCTTGGAGTTATAACTTACCAGTCAAATTATAATTAGTTTCATTTTCCTCGGTCAAAATTTATATTGAAATTTTAATAATTTATATAAATTAAATTTGGATAACAATGTATATCATGTATTTATGAAAGAGAAAAAGAAAAAATAGATGACTGAAGTGCATATGTATAAGAGAAAAGTCACTTTAATGTAATTTAGCATTCATTATCAATATCTCTTTAAATTAAGGGAAATGTACATTTTTTAATTATCAGCACTTATCTATTTTTTAATTTGGTTTCTTTGTTTTCTTTTTTTTTTTCCTTATTTGAGTCTCAACTTTTTCAAAGCTTACAAAAATAGAAATTTCATTAAATCCATCTAATTTTCCATTTAACTTGCTTCTTGGCTTTGGATAACTTGACAAAGTGGCTAGCTTTAATTTGCACTTGCATAAGTTTTTTCTAATCATCTTTTTCTTTCTTTTAATTATTCTTTTTATTTTTCATTATTTATAGTACATCATGTAATAATATATTTAATAGTTCTTATTTATTATATTATGTAATTAAATATATTTAATATTATCGATATATTGAATTAATTATTACGAGCCAATTTCAAGCTAACAAATACACGATAGATGAAAAAGTTCAAGGAATCTAATGAAGGTTCCATATATATAATTTATAATTTTTTTAAAAAAAAAAATTGAAACTCAATCAGAAGAGAAAAAAAAAAGTTAAAAATTCAAATTGAAAAGTAAGTAGGCGTTGAAGATTAAAAGCATTATTTTTTCACAAATGAATATATATGAGAAGACTTCCATGGTTGATATGCCTCTTTCTCTCTTCAAACATAATTATTGTGCTAATATTTCACTCATTAAAGTTTTTGAAAGACTGCTTTTGTTTTATGCCATATTATTTATAAATACAACATCAATTTCTTGCTTGACAGTAAAATATTAGTTGCAATCTTAGTAAAAACCATGTTTCTCCTCTATTGTTTTATAGGACGTAATTTTGCCATATTATTTATAAATATAACAACAATTTCTTGTTTGACAGTAAAATATTAGTAGCCATCTTATTTTTAAACCATGCTTCTCTCTCCCGAAAAGGAAAATGCTATCAGGTCTTTAGAGGTACTCGTTATCACTTCTTGTAAACTTTAATCACTATATTTGATACATGGAACATCAATACGAGGTATGACTTTTTCCACGTCTTGCCAGGACAGATTATCCATCCAATGGATAAACCTTCCAATAAGAGGACAAGTAGTCTTTTGGCTTTCACCGAAAAGAAGTTGCTTCGTTAGACAATATGGCCTGACATTTTGCTGAGAATTTCAAATCGAGGATTGCTAATTACTTGTTTATTTTACTGTTCCCTTGATTTAACTATGTAATTCATCGAATTGCCACGACAATTACATTGCCAATGGAATAATACACATACATACCACTACAATCTTGTGCAAGTTTCGTCTCATTAAAGAAAGTGGTTTGGGGTGGGATGGCTGTGTTGCTGGGGCGGTGAAGATGGAGGATGCATTGGTGAAACCGTGTGAAGTTAAGGCAGATGTTAAGGCTTCGAAGCATGAAGACAAAGTTGCCTTGCGGGGATGCATTTCGATGAAGATAGGACAAAATGACACGTGGTTGAAGTATACCTTAAGTGAATTACAAAAGAAGTGGATTGGCCCTATTATGGGCTTACATAAGGGTGTGCACAATCCATGCGAACAATAGCTATTTTATATTTCCTTGTCCATAATAATTATTTTATGTTTTCCTATAATAAAGTTATAAAAAGGAAAAAGAATAATAAAATACAAAAAAATAGAAAATATGAAAATATAAAAATCTAGATAGCTGAGTTGGCATGCGCCCATGACAGAATATTCACAGGTATTCGTAAATTCTACAAGTATATATCACTATCAACAAAGAAAAACAACAAAATATTCACCCAAAAATCATCTATGTTGTATGCTCTGTGATGTGTGTCCTGCGAATTGTGATTGTGTGTGTAGTTTCATTGATAAGAGAATTTCCTTCTATCAACAGGTATCAAAGCCACTTGACGTAGGTGGTAGCCACGACGGACGGAACCCGTGACTTTAAGTGCATAGAGTATGCTCTATGCATGTACTGGTGGAGCAAACTCAAGATTGGCTTATAGCATTCAAAGATACTCTGCAAAATCAACAAGATAATATTGATAACAATTACATTGGTGGATATACAGTGTCGATTGGGAGACACCTTGAAAGTTTCCACTTCTTAACAGCTAACGTCGAATAATTCCAAGGATGGTGTTTCAGTTGTGGGTAACACATATGTTGATGCAAGGGCTACTTTAGTCGAATATTCTGCACCTACAAGAGGTAATAGGTTAGATTTCCCAATCTGTACTAGGGATGAATTTAAAGCATGCATCAACAAAGCACAACTTTACTTCTACATTTATGAGACACCACCACATCTTAAGGTACAAATTGCTTCTTTACATTTTGAAGATAGAGCATTATAGTGGCATCAAACTATATAAATGATAGAAGCTTACGTAATCCATTGACATGGGAAGAGTTGCTTCTTGGGTAAAATGATAGATTTAGGGACAAAGTATATATAGACCTGTTAGGGGATTTAATTGGTTAAAGCAAGACGGAACAATACAAGAGTACATGGAGCAATTTAAATAGTTTATTACCTAAGTTCAGCTATCTGAGTCTTTTTCAAATTAGTTTCTTCTTGAGTGGACTCAACCTTGAAATTCAATACCCAATTCACATGTTCTAACCAAATAGCCTTCAGCAAGCTTATGCTCTAGGTAGGGTACAAGATGCAACCAATTCAACACTTAAGTCCTCACTCTTAAACCTAAAACTTAGTTTTTCCACCGCTTCATTGCACTAACACAACCCACTTCTATACCCATAACTCCAAACACTTCACAATTTTCTCAATGCTGCCACCAAAGCCAAACACAAACTTACCCAACCTTCAATTCAGCCTGATTTCCATCTCTTCCAGCTGCTAACTAGAACCAACTCTTGAGATTCCAAAATCCACTCATTAACCAAAACAAACAACCCACCAGACCCATTAGGCGAATGACACCTGCTGAACTTGATGAAAAGAGAAGTAAATGTCCTTGTTTTTGGTGTGATGAGGCATATATGCCAGGGCATTGCGGTAAGCAAAAGAAACTTAGTGCTATTGTGCTTACCTCTAGTGACATGAAGAAAATGACATAGTGGAAGAAGAAGTGGATGCCCAACTTGATAATGAACTAGCTAATTTAACTGTTTGTTCCCTCAATGGAGAACATGATAGTAGTGGTAGTTCACACATGAGGTTGCTTGAGTTCCACAAAAGAAGAAAGATTAGTATCTTTGTTGATTTTGGTAGTTCATTAAATTTTATTGATGCCAAGTTAGCTAAATGATTACATGGTGAGCTTAAGCCTGTATCACCATTAAAAGTAACAACCAGTATAGTGTTGGTTGATAGGCTTAAAACAAAAAGAGGATGATAAACAAGCATATTGTCAATTTTTACACCCTAAATAGATGGACCTGCTGGAAGAATTCATGAATTATTTGAAGAACCACAGGGATTGCCACCAGAACAGACTCATGATCACCAAATTAACCTAGAAACAAGGCCTATCCTATTAATCTTCGGCCATACAGGTATTCTACTAAGTAGAAAACTGTATTAGAGGATGCCATTAAGGAATTGCGAAGACAAGGTGTTATGAGGCTTAGTAAGAGTTTGTTTGCGTCACCAGTGATATTGGTAAAAAAGAAGGACAACGCTTGGAAAGTGTATGTAGATTATTAAGAGTTGAATTGCCAAACAATAAAAGATTGCTTTTCAATTCCTATTGTGGAGGATCTGATAGATGAATTGTATAGTGCTAGTGTATTTAGTAAGTTGGATTTACAGTTAGGTTGTCACCAAATCCAAATGCACAAGGCAGATTTATTTGAAACAGCTTTTGAAACATACAATAGACAATACAAATTTTTGCTCATGCCTTTTAACTTGACTAATGCACCATCTACATTTTAGAGTTTGATGAATGAAATATTTCGACGCAAGTTGAAGAAATTTGTATTGGTCTTCTTTGATGACATTTCAATATACAGTAGATACATGGATGAACTCATTCAACAATTGCACCAAGTCTTTGAAGTATTGCAAAAAACAGCTGCTGTTCCTTATAAAGAGCGAGCACGTTTTGGGGAGTTGTTATGTAGAATATTTGGGCTATATTATTTCTAAGGTAGGGGTGGCTACCAACCTAAGGAAAGTTGAAATTATAGTTAATTGGCCAAAACCCAAAACTTTGAAACAACTTAGAAGATTTGGGGATTGTCTGATTACTACAGGCATCTTATCAAGGGATATAATAAGATTAAACAAGCCTCTCACTGATTTGCTTAAAAAAGACCAGTTTCGATGGAATGTGAATGCAAATGATGCATTTGAGAAATTAAAACTGATTTCGACCCACTCACCTGTCTTCAACCTTCCTAACTATTCTTATCCTTTCACCATTGAGACAAATGCCAGCAGTAAGGCACTCGGAATTGTTCTTCTTCAAGAATAGCATCTAATGGCTTTCTTGAGTAAGTCCTTGTCTCCCAAGCAACAAGCTTTATATGTATACGAAAAAGAATTGTTAGCTCTTATTATTGTAATAGAAAAGTGGAAGTACTATCTCATTGGAAGACACTTCATTATAAAAACCGATCATCAGAGCTTAAAATACTTGTTAGATTAGTGGCTGTCCAACCGCTATCAACATAAGTGGTTGACAAAATTATTGGGATTAGACTTTGAAATACAATATAAACAATATACTACTAATGTTACTGCCAATGCATTGTCAAGGTGGGAAGATACAGAATTTATGCACTTGGTTAGTTTATCTTTTACAGCAGGTCTGATGGATACCATTAGACGAAGCTGGCTTCTCGATACACATCTTATTAAATTGTTGGATAATATGAAGAGGGGTGAGGATGCAGGTGTATTTCATTTGGATCGTGGTGATTTATGCCGAAAAGGGTCAATTGGTTGGATGACCTGATCAGGATCTTAAGTGGCAGCTCCTTAAGTATTATCATGACAATACACTTTGGGGTCACTCAAGTGCCACTGCTACTTATAAAAGTATAGCTTCCATTTTTTATTGGAAGGGTACAGAAAGAGATGTTAGAAGGTATGTGTGGGAATGTGAAGTATGCAACGCTTCAAGTATGAAGACATTGCTAACCCTCGATTATTACAACATCTTCTTGTTCCGGAAAGAGTGTGAATGCTACTTATAAAAGTATAGCTTCCATTTTTTATTGGAAGGGTACAGAAAGAGATGTTAGATGGTATGTGTGGGAATGTGAAGTATGCAACGCTTCAAGTATGAAGACATTGCTAATCCTCGATTATTACAACATCTTCTTGTTCCGGAAAGAGTGTGAATGGATATCACAATGGACTTTATCAAAGGGTTACCTAAACAGGAGAAGGATGTTACTATGGCTGTCGGGAACCGTTTTACCGGGTATGCCCGCTTCATTGGGCTGAATTATCCTATTTTGGCAGCTAAAGTTGCTCAGTGTTTGGTATGTCTACTTATACGGGTCTCCTAACTCTATTACCAATAATCGAGATTCTATCTTCATGAGTTCATATTGGAAGGACTTTATCAAGTTACAGGGAATTGAACTTTGAATGTCAACTGCCTGTCATTCGCAAACAGATGAGCAAATTGAGGTAATAAACAAATGTTTAGAGATTTATTTACGTTGCATGAAAGGAAAGCATCCTAAAAGATGGTCTCAATTTTTATCTCTTGCTGAATGGTGGTATAATACTACTTTTCACATATCCATCAACATGACCACCTTTGAAGCGGTTTATGGGTTCTCACCTCCTCTCCATTTACCTTATGTTCCTAAGGACTCTACCGATACATAGGTAGATGAGATTCTCAAGGACAAAGAGGACGTGACTCGAGCCTTCAAATTTCATTTGAATAGAGCTCGAGATAGAATGAAGAAATTGGTTTATAAAAAGCGAAGTGACGGACAATTCACTATAGGAGAGTGTGTTTGGGCTAAATTACAACCTTATAGCCAGCAGAGTGTTTGACATCAACAGTATACAAAATTTTCACCTAAATTTTTTGGTCCATTTAAAATACTTGATAAGGTTGGGAATGTTGCATACCTTGGGTCTGCCATTTGACTGTACCATTCATCTTACTTTTCATGTTTCCCAGTTTTGTCCCTGTTGCTTGTCGGTGACTGTTCAGCACATTCCTCTTTTCAGGAAAGATCCCTTCTTTTACGACAGAATCATATGCTGTTCTTGACAGTCGTCGCTACCAAAGTCCTTGTTCAATGGCAAGGCTTCGATGCGTCTAAGGCTACTTGGGAAATTTTGTCTGACCTCCAAACGCAAATTCCTCATGCCCCCTTGTAGACTAGGGTCTCAGAAGGAAAGGATGGCGTTACCGGGGGGAAAGGATGCTCCGGTGAAATTGTGTAAAGTTAAGGGAGTTATTAGGGTTTTGAATGGTGAAGACAAAGGTTGTGTTGAGTGGTATGCTGCGATGAAGACACGACAAAATAACATGTATAAAGTAAATTACAACCGGGTCGGCCCTATTATGGGCTTACATAAGGGCTAGGTCGAGAAATGGGCCAATGCACAACCCATTTGCACCAATAGCTATTTTATGTTTCTTTGTCTACAATAGTTATTTTATGTTTTCCTGCAATTATAAAATTGAAAAAAGAATACAAAAAAAAATAGAAAATATGAAAATATGAAAGGATTTAAATAATCTCAATTTACCTTTCTTCAATTTTTTTCAATTTACAAATTAATGGTTATAGATATTTTGATTTTTAAAACACGTTATGATATTATCATGACATTATTATTTTTCTTATAAAACAAGTTAAGATTTCAAAAACCGATGATTATAATCTTATGCAAGTAGGTATAATTATTTATGAATCTTTCCATTATGATAAGAATGCCCCATTTACAAACCTTAAGATTATAAAGTTATACAAACAATTGTCAAAGATTTTATTATTATTAAATACATAAATACTTATACTGCATATTCCATAGTAAATCACCATTTATAAAATAAATACTATGAAGGATACCTAAACAATTTATTGTAACCATGTTGTTCATCTACTAGAATTTTATATTTTGAATTGTAATGCTATTTCATTATGCATATCAAGGTCTATTGAGTGGTAAGGAACATATTTTAGACGTGTAGGAATCATATAATACATAAATTAACTAAGTATGGTTGTTACAATCATAAGTTTCTATTATTTAATTATCTATTTTTGTTTATATATATATGCACACATCTTTATAGTTCTCTTTTTTTTTTTTCTAGCGTAATTATAGGTATGCTATTAGCTTATTTAAGAAGCATAGTCAATATTATAGTTTCGACATATTGAAAATATTAGGTTACTTTTCAAAATAAATAATAATATTAAATAATTTTCCTAAGGTATATATCATATATTCAAGGTTTTACATCTCACGTAAAGCTTAATATCTTTTATGTATAGTACAATAAAAGAACTATAATACCATTAGTGAACTTAGGTCACATAGGTGGTCCAGTTGTGTTTAAAACAAAAGATTAAAGAATAATCTAAATCTATTTGCTCCTCACTCTAAACTTGTTGCCTATATTTTATGCGATTGGAGGTTAGTTGATCCTGGCACTTATCTGTTAGTATTTTGATAAGCTCCTAATTATATATATTTTATAGAGTGATTTTTAATTATTTTCTCTTGAATTTTCATTTTGTTTTGAGAAAATGATATTTAATTAAGTAAAATCTTTTTGTTTTTTTAGGTTTTGGACAATCTACGAAAGAAAACAAAAAAATAGAAATTAGTTTTAGTTAATTTGAAACTAAAATGAGAAAATTATGAAAATTTGAAAATCAACGTGACAAATGACATGACTGTATCGTTTTCAGGAGAATTTGAAGTAAAAACATGAGTAGTCAGTGGAGGAAATGATCAAACGAAATAATCATGTCCTTAGTCATGTCAATCCCAAGTGTTAAGAAGATGTGGAAAAGAATACAAAAAGATTTGATTTAGCTTATCAAAAATGACATTTAGGTGACATGGTCGTATCTCCAATCGTTTCATCCATTGTGGATTCTTTGTTTTGCTGTTACTATTTAAGGCTTCATTAGTGTTTTGTGTCAAAACTTTTGCATGTCTTTTAGGGAGAACTTCAAGAGTAAAACACTCAGGAAAGCTTAAAGATTCAAGAACTTAAGATTCACCATTCATCTCATCGCATCTATGGATCTTTTTTTTACTTTTCTTTTAGTTTTTGTTATAGATTTTTTTTTTTTAATAATGAGTTAAGAGTAGATTTTTTGTATTTAGGTCTTGTAAAACCTAAATCTACCATATGACATTGGTTTTTATTAGATTTAATGAAATTCTATAGTTTTCTTGAATTGATTATATGTACTCACATGTTTAGATTGATATTTCTACGGGTATTAATCTAAAAATCTAATATTGCATAAGAAAATCAAGGGATTTTTTATATAATTAGATCTAGGCATAATTGATAAGGGTTTCTATAATGTTAGAGATAAATTGCAAGATTCTTCTAAATCTTTAACATTTTCTTTAAGAGAATTCTTTATGCATTCATGTGATCTTAAGTTATGCTATGGGGAAGAGATTTTATTAGGTAATTTAAAGATTATGGTTACTAGACTTGATAAAGCTATTAGCTTTAATAGAGAATTCTTCCAATCAAGAAAATTAATAAATTAATTAGATTATCTTTAGAGAAAATCACATGTATAAGTTTAGGGAAAATAAGATTTAGGTATGCTATTGAGTCTTGAACTAAATCTTTAATTGATTGTTTTCTTGTTTTGGTTCTTGATTAGTTGTTAAAATCATTAGTTGTTGCAATTTTAATTTAGATGTTTAAGTTCTTGAAATTGAATCTACCAGTTAAATAATAGAGCTAAGGTTAGTATTAATACTCAATTTTTATAAGGGATTTACTCAAACTCATATTCGTTATATTAGAATTTGATAAGTGCACTTACCTCGTATCAAACTTGTAAAAGAATTATTGTGATGTGAGCAACTAATGCTCCATAAAGGGATGAAAACAAAAGCATATACAACAGAATGAACAAGTAGGGTTATTAATTGGTTAGTTTGATGCAACACAATATAATCAAACATATGCCATCCAAACAACTTCACTAGTCAATCGTGAAATTAAAGAAATTGTATCGCATGAATTCGAGTTGAAGAGATTTAATGTAATGGAGGCTTACATTTGAGAAAATCATCATCAAACCTAAGTTTGTGCAATGGAGCTTGCTACTCTTGAAAACTCTTCAAACCAACATCCCCAACCCCATCACAACTTCCTTTACTGTCACTTAGCTCAACCTTGAGGATAGGGAAAGGTCAATTTTAGCTACTTCATCAAAGGGTTGGTATTTGGCTAAATAGTCCTAATCGTAGCTCCTAGTAGATTGTAATGCATGTTTAGTTCATATTTAAGTCCAAGTTTAGCTTAGTTAGTTTTAAGATTGACTAACCAATTACAAATACTTAAATCAAGAAATAAAGCACAACAAGGAAATCATAACATGTAGCATAGCTACCAAAACAATATAATAGTTTCCAAACACATACATTGCATGTGCATAGTCGGCTATGTTACAAGGCTCAAATAAGTATACATCTTAGCCTCTATAACTTACCTTAATTCCTAATCGATCTTATATGTTTAAATACCTTAGTTTTTCCATTATCAAGGGTCCCTATATTAAAAACTATATTTTACTTTCTATATAGTTTATTGAAGTAACAATATTTTAGTCATTATACTTTTGATAGGTTTATTATTTCTTTTAAGTATTCATTAAGTGTTTGTTATGTAAGTCAAATGTTATTTCTTTTACCTAGGATATTAGAATCTTCCTCTCAATCTTCTAGGTATGTAGGATTTATGTATTCAAGCTTATGATACCTTCTACTCAAGTATCTATTAAGGTCTTAACTCATGGTTTTTATTGAATAGACATTATATAAAACCTTGAACTTGTATCTCGATTCATGGCTTTTATAAACAAAACCTTCCATGGTTCCTTCCACTTGGTTTTATGTTAGAATCAACCACAATACCTTATACTAAAGTTTCCACTATTATGTTTAAAGTTAATTAGAGAAACTTCTACTTTAGCCTCTACTTTCTTCCAAATTACTACAAAATCCATAAAACCTTTTATGGTTGCCAGATTCACTTTATTTTGCCAAAAGCTTCAAATTTAACACTTTTCCTCACTTCTTTCCTATCCAACTTGTTGAAACTCCTCCAATATTGACTCGCATGGCCCAGACTCATCCAAATCAGCATACAAAATCTAGAAGTTCAACCAAAAAGGGTGTTAAGCACAATTAATCAACCAATGCACCTCAAATTCTTGTCTTTGGCTGGAGAATCATGATCTTAAAATAAAAAATCATCATGTAAAATAGCTAGTTACTACCATTTTTCACCAATGGTTATGGAATTTTAATATAAAAATAATCAACTCCTCAATCTAATGAAAACTAACATAATTACCTAAGTGAAAATTATCGTGTATAATATGGAAAAACTATCTCTTTTATCATGATGTTTGACATTTTTCTCTAAAATTAGACATCAATTTATTGCATGTAACCAAATACTGCTCAAAAAGTAAGGGATATCAAATTAAACTAAAAGATTATTTCAGCATTTTAGGTTTTTAAAAACAAAAAATTAACCTTAATCAAATAAAATGTTGTTTAGGAAAACTTTACATAGCGATTATCTATATAATATAGGGTATTTAGAAAAATTTTGGTAAGGAAACTATCATTTGGTCTTTTGAAAATTAAATCAAGGTGTTGTTCAAAAATGCATTTTTCTTAAGGGCGACATATGAAATGAAAGATTTTTATAAAAACAATAATTTTACATGAAAATATACTCAGAATAATATTGGAATAATTTTTTTTTCATAATTTTTAGATTAAATTTGATAATTTTAACAAATTTGCGGAAATCAAATGAAAATTAAAACTCATAGGCGCATGAGCTTCTAATAGCTATTAGTGGTGTCGGCACAAGTTAACATGTGATGCTCTGATCGATGGTGGCGGCCATTTGATGTCAAGTCATCTTAAAGTCTTAGAACTCTAAGCCTGTGGAATCTTGCATAATTCTTCTCAATTTCTCCAATTTTCCTTAATTTCCCAAAAAATTTCCTAAGAATCTTTATCATGCCCCAAGTACCAATATCGTAACAGTCCGACTATGCATATCAATAGTTAATGATAACATAGGGCCATAGTTACCATCACACCATTGATGTATATAAGGCTTCACATTTGAGTCAGCAGCATTTAGTGAAAGAGAAGCATGGTAACCAATAACCCTGAAAAACAATGTCTCCTTTTATCTTAAAGTTCCTATTTTAATTGCTTAGTAGGGAATACTTTCTATTGATTGAACTTCACTCGATGCTCCCATTCCAAGCATTTGTAGGATTAACTTGCAAAAAAATAATTATAAGGTGTAAGCAAAACTACGCGCTCAGTAAGTAGTAAGAGATATGCGTCATATGCAAACAAACAAGGCAAGTGGGTCTTTTTAAAGTGTAATGTAATGCAACAATCAAAGTTCCATCCACTCGACGTTGATTGGAAAGTTGCAAGACTAGAGAAAATAACTTAACTCTAGTTTGGGTTTCAAGGAATTCTATTACACTATAACTAAATGCTTCTTGGGACCAATTTTCCATCAATCTGAGGATGTGCAATAGGCGTTCACTTATCCTTTCTATACTCATTCCATACTATCCTTAGTACTTTGCAAACCTAAACGGTAAGACCTCATCTCTTATCACTTAGTTCTGCAGGATTGAAAAGAATGAAACCTTGCTATTTTCCTCATCGTATGGGTGGTGTTGATGGGAAAAATAAAAAAAAAATACGGAAATGCAATGCATGTACTTATTTTAACAGTCGAATATTACATTAGCCAAGTTATTTAGGTGGTCAAATAGATGAATCATTCCATACATGGTATTAAATGCACAAGTGAAGCACATCAAGCAAGTACACTCTTCTACCACAATCATTATATCTACATACTCGGCATGTACAATCAGCTAATTATAAGTATAAGCAGTATAATGGCTTACAAGTCCTTGTTAACACAATTTAAGAATATCGTGAGGCAAACAACTTACCTAAATGAAGTTGCCCAATATTCCTTTAAAAGTTGAGTTGAAATCCTATGCAAAATTCATTATTAATTATATTTTAGTGTTTAATTATGTTATACTATGGTGATAGTAAATTACTAATATTTTACTTGTAATTGTTTTATAGATCCTATTATTTCACTATGTAATTATAAAATAATAAATATTTACTAAAGGAAATCTTAACTTTTATAAAGAGTGTAATTATTATATATAGTATATATACACATACTAAAATTTTGAAATGTAGTTTTAGGATCATTAATGTAAAAGAACTAAGATAAGATTTTATTATTATTGTATAACCGTTATAAATGGTAAAATAAAGTTTTAGGAAAACTTAAAATATATAATAATTAGTAATGGCTAATATTTAGGAGTGTTTATATATTATACGTTAAACCCATGTAAAGGCTGGTTCTAAACTACAAACTGACTTGGCTTGGAATGGTTGGGTCTAGCCTGTCTTATGAACCATCGGGCCCATAAGGGCCTAAGCGGTTCAAGTTATCTAAACTGGCGGTTCAACGGGCTGGTTCATGAACCAGCCTAAGCGTTGCAAAGTGGAAAAAAAAAATCAAATGACCAAAATCTGCCGACACTCCATTCATTATTGTCTCTTCTTCACAATTTACATGCTTCACATTATGAGTCATTTAGCAAAAATAAATATTCCCATCATGACTCTTCCTATCATTGTTTAACTATAGCTACACCACACATGCATGCAGAATACTCCATTAGCAATTTGGTATTGTGAAGTTTGTCACTTTGTGACAATAATTGAATTACACAAGTGACAATTGATAGAGATTTAGGGACAAGCTTTGTGATAATATTTGGTGTTAGTGTGCAGTACAATTCAGGTTGAAAATTTTTTTTGCAAAGATGAGTATATGTCTGAACGATTAGAAAATTTAAATTTCGAACATTGAAACTTTTCAATATAAATTTGCTAGCATCGACTGCTTGAAGACTTCATAAATTTTTTCTTTCCTCATTCAAGCATTCATACTGCCCTAATTTCAATATATGCTCATTTATATTTTCCTCTCTTTTAAAACCTTTATAGTATAGTTTTGAATTTAACCATTTTTGCTATGCTTTTTTTGTTCTTGCAATAAATTTAAACAAAAGAATTCCAATTATCACTATGGAATGATTCTTGCACCATACATTCCCTAAGAAGAAGCACGGTTACTCCTCAAGTGGGAAAGGTAAGGTGAAGACTGCAAGAACGGGTATGTTGTTTGAGTCATAGCGATTCAACAACATTCAAGTGTACCTAGAGTATGAGTATACCACCTCCTAACTTTAACGATGAGAGAGAAACTGGAAGCAAACCACCACCACCTATCAACGGTGGGGCAGTGTCCAGGGCTGCCAACATGATGGTGGCAGTTGTTGATGGCCGGATGGCCAGTTTCCGATGAGCTCTGGTTTTCTTATATTTCTTCAAAATATTACATTAAGTCCAAAAATTTTGAAAAGAAACTATTCTGGAATATTTTTGTACCTATTATTTGGGGAAAATGTCAGATTGCAAAATTTTTAATGAATATATGACCTTCTAAACAAATCTTATGAAACTGAACAATTTCCGAAGTTGTTTTAAATAGCTTTATTTTTGTTTTGAAACCAATTTTTTTTATGCAACTTCCCTATATTACATGTATGAATCCTATGAAAAAGATTTCAACCAAAGACATTTTTCATGATTTTTCATACTTTTTTACCCTCTAAAATGTGGTAAAAATGCTATTTTTGGATATTTTTGTGTAATAAATTGTAAAGAAGCTTATTTACACTAGTTCTGGAGCTCATTGGTATTACATATTATTGGAGACAGCAATTTAGAGTTGGTTAGATCAAAAGGGATTTAAGATATGCATAGACCATTGGTTATGGCTTACATGCATTAAGTGGGGATAGGTGGATTTGGAAGTTTGAGTGATATGGTGATTATGGGCATGATAGACCTATTATATAATCATGATTTATCATATTTCTAAACTTTAATAAGATGCTGTAGCAAGTTTCTTTGGGCAAATTTGTACATTTAAACTGTTAAAAAAGTTCTTCAAATGGTTAGTTTGGTAAAAGAGCAACTTAAAATCTTGGTACAAATGCTTAACTAAAAGGTTAACTGGTGTAGGGACTTCGAATATAACAATTCTAGAGTCTTGGTTAGGACAATGTTTGATAAAAGAAACGTGGTTGAGATGACTTTAAAGACATATTTAGAAGGTTGGTGGAGGAAAGGACTTTGACTCTAAATACGTTGGAGCTTCGTTTAAAGAATTGTTTGGTAAAAGAAGGATGATTGTATTGATTTCAAAGACTTGACTAAAAGGTTGGCTGATTTAGGAGGCTTGGATGAAATCACTTCAAAGAAATCTTTAGAAGGTTTGTCAATGAAAAGGAGAATTTGCTTCTTTGATTCAAAGGCCAGATTAGAAGGTTTGTTTAGAAAGTATTTGATAAAGGAAACGTAGTCAGAATGGCTTTAAGACTTGATCCAATGTTATATTGGTGTAAAATCTTAGAGGAAAGAACTTTAGAGGCTTGTTCAAAAAGTTAATTAGGGTAAAGAGTACAACTGGGATAACTTCAAAGACTTTATCAAAAGATTCTAAGACTAAAACTTGGTATTAAGCAAGTTCTTAGAATCTTGTTCAGAGACCTCAATAGAAAGATGGAACTCGATACCAAGCTTACACAACTTGCTAAAGATAAGTCACAATTGCACCTAAAATTATTAAAATAAACTCATTTACTTTATATTTAATAATACTAAAGTGATTGCATTCCAGATATAGGGGAAAATGTGGACAAGAGCCATAGGCACATATATAAAGCGTTACATATCCATGTAAGTGGGATCAGTGCTTCATTACACTTCAAAGTATTATTTAAGGATACTTAGAGGTCTTAGTATATGTTTTGATTGTGATTGTAAGTTAGTTGACCGTGCATATGCAACATGTGTGCCTAAATGATGTTTTTCCCTTTGAAATACTGGATTTTATATATGGATTTCTTTATGGTATTGCTTGATCGAATCATTTGAAATTGCTTGATTACCCCAAAAGTAATTTAACTAAAACTTAACCTAACTTCTAACTAGACATGCATCGCAATCCACTAGGAGAATGACTTGAATTCTCAAGCCAAACACGAACTCTTTGATGAAGATAGTTAAAATGGTCTTTTCTCTACCCTTAGTAGAACAAAGTGACAAGAGAGAAGGTAGCGGTAAGGTTGGTGATTATGGTTTGAAGTGAAGTTTTGAGCAAAGCGCAATCTCCGTTGTGCAAGCCCCGGTATGGTTTTGATTTATGAAATGCATAGCACTAAACTCGTCAATTCAGATTAAAGTAAGCACAATTTCTCTAATTTCATGATGGATCGGATAACGTCGTACGATAACACTTACTTGTACATGCATAATATCTAATTAAACTTACTTGAAAACCCTAATTGCTGTGTGTCAGATATGTGCTACTGTCTCTGTTCCACTTACTGAGCAAGTTATCACTCATTCTCCTATAATTGTTTTGCAAGTTTCCCAACAGAAACACTAATACTACTCCAAGTTCCAGAAAAGTAAAGAACAGGGTTTATAGAGTAAGATTCAAGACTAATCGGCTGGATTCTTATTTTGTTTATTGACGTTGCTAACCTTTAAGAAAACTAATAGAGTCCATTCGGGTGACTTTCTAGTTTTCAACTATTGTTACCTATATTATATTCTATAAACTTGTGGATTTTTATAAATTATTACTATGTCGTTTTTTCTAAATTTATTTATGAAGCTTGATTTCTTCTTAAGCATTTATACCATAGAATTTCCTTTAAAAGCTATTTTGGCAAGTTGCACCATGTTAATACCAAACAAGTACTGAATTGGATGACTTAAAGCTGTAGAGTAGTAAATGCTTAGTGTAAACTATACCTATGTTAGTGGTTGAAGTGGTTAGCTTCTAGCGTAAGTTGGTTTACACGACAAGGCTATTACAACTTTTTAGTTTGGAGCATAACAGAGATTTGTCTGAACAAGTGCTAATAAGGTACGATCAAAAGAAGTACAAGTACAACCTCACAAAATAACTGGTTAACATGCACCTATCATTTAACGTTCTTACGTCAGAGTAGCAGATCTAATATTAGCAAGAGATGTTCAACCCCAGCTCGCGACAGCTAAGTCACACTACGTTGAGCTGAGCTACACAAGAGCTATACCACAAAGATAAGCAGGAGCTCGTACGTAATTTCACTTCACTCAATATGTTAGTATTCATATGTGCAGACATATGAACATATTCTTTTTGTAATAATTATTACATGGGTGTAATTGTTCACTAGATGGAGGATAATTGGTAATTTAATAAAAGATTGTTGGTTTTAAGGATATTTAACAAGGGCTACATGGTATAAAACATTTATAATATTATTAGAAAAATCCTAAATAAGTATAGTTTAGTTAGGAAAATTTTTTTTATTAGTTTTGACAATGTAACTGCTAACATAGCCTTAATACCATATCAGCAAAATTTTTCTCAATCGGTATTTTAGGTGGTTATAGGGGGGTGGGGGAGGTAGTGGAAGGGAGTGGTGCTCCATATACGTTGTATATGTTATTCTCTTAACTTATGTATCAAGGATGATATTGTAATTTTACATAACAGTATAGCCCCAATTAATAACATGGTGAAGATAATAATAGAAAGGCTATTCCTCTACAAGAAATGGAGAAACTTTTGTACGAAGCATAAGAAGAGGCCCTAAAGATTTAAGATGGAAGTGCAGCATTGTTGGAACTCTACGTACGAATTGTTGCATAGCATCGTTTCTTACAACAAATTGATGTATGATTTCACTCCTTCGCCACCCATAAAGGAACATTATTACTCATTTATTACTCATTTATGGGTGAGCAATTGCTAACACAGAAATTAAGGAGACAACGGTTTGGTGGGTTATTGTCTAAGCTTCAGCAATGCATGAACACTAATTTCAAGTTTTGTGAAAATATCTCGATCAAAGAATTTTGTCTTAGAGTAGTGTTAAAGGCACATAAAGGACTATCTACTCTTATCTTGCATTGCACGTGAAGTCTTTGTTGCTTTAGTGTCGATAGTTGCCGTTGAGCATGCATTTAGTATTACAGGCCTCATCCTCAACAATCGGCGAGCCTACTTTTCTATTATTAACGTTGAGGTGAGCGCTTACATAGAAGACCGGTATGAGGAGGTCTGTAGATAGTAAGAATCATGTAGGATATCGAGTGAGGAGGATGAGTGCTTTAGTGACTAGAATAGATTTGACAAAAGCCTAAGCTTGGCTGTAGGCACTACTCTTGAGAACAAACTGCCACGTAAGAAGACGTTTAGTAAGTTTTATTTTTATTCATTCAAAAAAAGTTCTGTTACTTAAAAAAATTGTTTTGGCAATTACTTTAGAAAAACTAAATGATATGGTTTTTTCAAAAGTAGCGATCTAACCTTAGGATTTTTCAAATTATCATCGAGTAAAATCATTTTTTTCCAAAAAATTAAATTGGATAATTACATATACTTGGCTTTCTTTTTTCATAATTTAAAATTAACACTAAAGATTTTCAAAAAATTCAAACCTAATTACGGTTATTTGATTCCAACTAACACATACGTAGACATCTTCGAGACAACTGTAAAATTAACTAAAAAAGATTTTTCCCCTTAACCACTACATTCTCCAAGACTAAACTTTTATAGTAATTTTGTGTACCAACTAGTACTACTAAAAGTGGATAGTATTTTATTTCCTATTTCTACTTAACTACTACACTCTAATTGAGTAGATAATTTTTTATAACGTATTACCATGATTTATGGTTAATAGTGGTGTTTTATTTTATTTCTTTATTGTAGTTTGTAATTCTACGACCAATGAGAATTATTCATCCTTTACAACTTCTTTCGTTTTGTTTAACATTATTCATTATTTTAATATTGCACTAATATTAACTTAACGTGGGACAAATATATTATTTTGGAACAGAGTAAAATTTCAATCGAAAATATCGATTAATTATATACGCAACATTACATGTTATGGTATGAAAAATTGCACGTTACATTGTATGATAATTTTTGAAAAGAAATACAAGTATGGGAGAGGATTGACAAATATTTCTAAAAACAGAGAATTTGGAAATAAGTAAAAATTAGAAATTATTAATGTAAAAATAAAAAAAAAACAAACATGAGATTTGATTCAAGGGCCAGCTGAACTGGCCTTGAACAATGACCAATTGATTTAGTTTTGGGTCGGTTCGACTTGACGAGTAGGTATACTATACATTTATTGTATATTCTACATTTAAAGTGAGAATAAGGCCAAAATACCAAGAAAATTTGAAAATAATTTAATAATTATCAATGATGGAACCAAAATGTTATATTACTTATAGGAAACCATGACAAAAATTTTGGAGACTCTAGGAAGTTAATAAAAACTTATGATAGCATAGCCTTAAAGTTAAGGGTGAGGTTCAAACAAAGAAAGGCTTACAGTGGATACCTACGCACCTAGAAATGAGGAAGCATTTCTTCTATCAACCTTATGTTAATAAAATTAGATTTAAAAAAAAGAAAGTTTGAAGGAAGTAAAAGAGGGAGAGGGAGGGATCAATAGTATAGTAGACAAAAGCTATTTGATTTCTAAAAATCTAGCATAGATTTTTTCATTTCAATAACTTTTTTTCTTTCTATTCCGAATCATGCATCTTTCTTTTAAGATTGAAAGCAATAAATAAAATTGAAAAGAAAAAGATAAGCAAAATTTGTAAAAATAAAAAGAAGCGCTTCAAATCATTGCTATTTAACTTAGAACTGTTCTAAAAGAGTCTAGGCATTTCGAATTGTTTGTTAACATAGATAAAGTCAAGGAAAACATCTAAAATTATTTCTATATTAGACTCAATGACGAAAATCCCTTTTTTACCTATCTCTATCTTAATGACATGAAAGCAAAGCTCTTAGTCTTATTTTCTGCTGAATAATGGTTTGAGTAAGTCTTGAATTATATACATATATATATATATATATATAACTAATCACATTACATATTATAACTCGAGAATGGTAGATTCAAATTTAATTCATCACATCAAAAGACTAATATTTATATCATTAAATTATAGTGACTCTGGTAAAAAATTAAATCTTTACCTTATGAAGATGAAATTTCATTGTATTTTCTCTAAGCAGTGCTTGACAGGTATGTAAGAACAAGATTATATCAAAAGGAAGTGGTACAATGGATTGCCCAGGTAGCAATCAAGAAGGCATGCCTCAGCATAAACTTACTATAGGTTTTAGTACGACTTTGTTCATCCTTTTGAACTAATCAGCTCCATATATGGTTCTACAAATTCGTAGAGACTTATGTTTTCATTAAATAGTTGCTCGGGATCGATCATTGCAACCCCTTTCGTGAGAATTGAGAAGGCAGCTTGACCCTAGTGTAGATCATTCATAAACAGCCCAAAACGGGACTCGAACTAGCGGGTTTCGGTTCCAAAAATTATTGAGCCAGCACAGGCTCGACTAAGGCTGGTTTCAAGCAGTTCTTGAAACCGAGAGTTCCAATGCATCAATTTATTTTGTAAAAAAGAAGAAGATGAATTTATAAGAAAATAATCAAATTTTAATTAAAAAAATTCAGCTCCAATACCTTAATTGTCTTTTATCAATTTTTGAAATAGTTATGAAGAATGTACAGTTATTTATATACAATTATATCCTATTCGAATCATAATATTATCGATGTAGGACAAAAACTCAAATGTCATGAAGAAGACCAAAAGATATAAGTTGGTCTCACATTACTAAAGAATCAACGTTTTCTTTTGGTAAAAATTTATATATACCAAACAAGATAAGCTACATAAGGTTTTTTTTTTTTTTGCTTTAGTTCATTTTTTTGCAACACATTAAATGCTGTTAATAGATAAGAACACACTTAATGGCTATTTGATTTGAGGGTACTCCATGATGGATATAGGAATACTTATATATTCCAAATAGAAGGGAAGATGATTATACTGACTCCTATGAGCCCGAAAGAAGCTCGAGAATCCCAAGTCACTATTTTCAAATCCTAGTAGGATAAGTCTTTGGTGATTTCCTGAGCACAATTTTCTAAGGACATTCAGAACGAAGAGTTTGTACTCTTATTGGTCAGAAAATTACTTGAGCTTAAAGAGGCTGGAAAATTACTAGCAAAGGTGTAAACCTTGCTCTAGAGTTATGCTGACCTATTTCCAGTAAAATTGTCAGATGGTTTATCCCCCTTGAGAAGCATAAACCATTACATTGACCTCTAGCCTAGAGTTGCTCTACCTAATTGACCTATCTGTAGGCTCAATCTCAAATAAGCAGCCAAGTTGAAGAGATAAGTTGATAAGTTGATCGAGCGTGGATATATCATAAAGAGCATGAGGCTTTGTGCCATACCAACTATCCTAATACCTAAAAAGGATGGCTCATGAAAAATGTACATCAATAACCGAGCTATCAATAAAGTTACTATCAAGTACCAATATTCGATCTCATGATTAGATGATATGCTCGATGAGTTGCATGGTGCTTGGATATTTTCAGAGGTAGATCTAAAGAGTAGTTACTACCAAATGATAATGAGATCCAGAGATGAGTGGAATACTGCTTTCAAAACAAAAAATCACCTATTTGAGTGATTGGTGATGCCATTTGAAATTACCAACACGTCGAGCACGTTTATGCAACTTATGAATCATGTTTTGAGGTCCATGATTGGTAAGTGTGTTGTGGTCTATTTTGACGACGTCTTAGTATATAATATCGATCTCAACTCATGTCAAGCACTTGAGATCAGTATTTAATATCCTCCGAGTTAAACGGCTATTCGGCAACTTGAAGAAATGCGAATTCTATTAGAGCAAGGTAGCATTCCTCGAATAAGTTGTCTTTGGAGGAGGTATCAGGGTTGATGATGAGAAGGTTTGAGCTATTTTTGAATGGCCGACACTGACCAGTGCTGTTGAAGTGAGGGGTTTTCACGGCCTAGCTTTGTTCTTTTAAAGATTCATTTGAAAATTTAGTCATATAGCTGCTCTACTAACCTAGTGGACTAAGGAAAACTCTAAATTTAAATTGTTTGAGAAAGCTTAGAAAAGTTTTGATGAGATTAACTCAAATTGACTTCTAATCCAATACTTATACTACCTGAGTTTAAGAAATTTTTTGAATTAGGGTATGACACTTTAAGAGTGGGTATTGGGGGCTATCCTTATGTAAGAACGTCAACCTGTTGCAATATTCAGTAAAAAACTCAAAAGTGCCGCTCTAAATTACTTGGCATATGATAAGGAGTTCTATGCCCTTGTTTAAGATCTTCAGAATTGGAACATTACCTTTTGCCGAGAGAGTTTATTATTTACACGGATCACGAGTCCCTCAAATACCTCCAAGGCCAACAAAAGCTCTCATAACGTCATGGTAAATGAGTCAAGTTCTTAGAAACCTTTTGCTATATCATCAAATACAAGGAGGGAAGTGCCAATATTGCGGCTAATGCCCTTTCTCATTAGCATGTTCTTATTACAACATTATAGGCTATAATACTTAGGTTTGGTACCCTAACTGATCAATATGAAAATGATCTGTGCTTTGGACCTTTAGTGGCTAAATGCAATGTTGGTGGAGTAATAGATAGATTCTACCTGAGCTAAAGGTTCTTGATGAAAGGAAAACAAGTATGTGTACCGAGCAGTTATGCTTGGAAGGCATAAAGCCAAAGGAATAAGCTCTTATTTACATGAATGCTAAATGTAGCATTATGGAATAACATATTTATGAAACTTATTCGAACTAAGGTGTTGAGAACAATATCAAGATTGAAATGAAAACAATTCAAAGAAGGAGCCATTTTGAAAGCAGAACATTAACCATAGGCAGTCTTAAGTGATATGTTAATATTACCTTAGCAGCTTTATTAAGAAAAAAGAGGGAAAAGGAAAGTACTGCATGCTAGTGTCTAAAACAAATGATGATAAATATATATTTATCAAGACGAACAGTGGAGGTACTAGTGAGACCAGGTCTTAGGGTTGTACGAATCTAATGGTGCATTTGGGAATTAAGATGTAAATGAAGTGGTTGATGTTCAAAAAGAAAGTTATGTAAATGTATAGCTTAGTTACAAATCTTTTAATGCAACTTCCATCATCCTTTAGTTTAAAGGTCTCTAGAACAATACAACGAAAAGTGAACAATATTCTAAACTACATCAAGTAGCCGTGATTTCTTTAATGAAGTGAAACTATTAGACACACTAAGCAGCTAGTTCAGTTAAAGTTGCATTCCTATCTTTGTCAGTTTATGAAGAAAAGTATATTGGCAAGAGCATTACATCAGGGTAATAAAGATAGGTGTAGGTGCAGTTCATGAGAAGCTAGACAACAACTCGAATAAAAGATATACAAGTGTAGTTCAATATGTGTCTTTTATTCATCTATCTCCCATCACCCAAAGTCTAAAGTCCCCATCAACATAAACAAGCACAACCTACTATAACCATCATTTCATTAAGTTAAAAAAAAAAAAGAAAAAAAAAAGTTTGGGGAGGATGGGGTGGGCAAGGAGGGGGGAAAGGGGTAAGGTGGGGGTTATAGGGGAGGGGAACACAAAGCAAGTAACTCTAAAAACTTAGGCATATATTAGTAGTCGAGTAAAGTATAGTGCATGAAACAAAGAGTTACAGCAACAAAGTGCCTATAATAATGCAAGTAGAACACCTAATGTCATGCGGCATATAATAAGGAGATATACAACAAATTTAGAGCATAGGGACAACAATACAAACACTACAAAAATCAATTGAGTAGCTTAATAGGCAATAGAGAATCGAATAAACTGCTTTAACTTTCAAACCAAAACCCAACAACAACACGATACTGGAAGGAAATGGCAAGAGCTAGAACAGCCATGAGGAAGGTTAGAGAAAGGAACCAAATTTGCCAAGTGACATTCACCAAAGGATGGCCTTGAGCACTATAATTGCTTGAAGTTTCTATATAATCTAAAATAAGAGAAAGGAAAGATAAGTTAGAGGCTTAAATAAATAAATATATATATATATAAGGAAATTTTGTAGCATGCCATCATTACCTTACAATTGGTTCATTAATGGTAGCTATACACCTTTCATCTCTGACAAGTATTCATCTTGGAATTTAAATAAGGACCTGTAAGTGGTGACAAAATGAGAAACACAAAAAAAAAAAAAAAAAGAAAAGGTAAAAGAAAGAGAGAAGAAAAAATTAGTGAAGGATGTAAGAACTTACAAAGTAAAGCGAAGCATTTGATTTCGTAATTTACAAAATGGACAAGAAGAAGGAGAATAAGCCACTTGTATGCATGTTGTTTTTGCTTCCCCTCATAATGGAGACTAAGTATAGCAAAAACGGTTATGAAAAGTTGTTTGTATAGCAATAACAAAAGGAAAAAACAATAGACACTTGTCAGACTCCTAATGGGGAGAAAAAAAATAATAAGGTTTTGTCTATTCTTAACCAATCTAGTAAAGTGGCCAGCTCAATGTATTGGTTGATGTCACGCCCCGAAACGGCAGAGTCGTAACGGCCCCGCCATGTAAACTATTCTAAGATAGAAGTTGGCCTTACAACCGCTATTTTAGACCAAATACCGAAGAGTCCTAAGTTCCCCTAATGGGTTGCCATATAGGTCCGATTATGATTATAGGTTATATATTTGATTAGGTCCAGTTTAGGGTGATTAATCATTTCATACAAACCATACAAGACAAGCCAAAACAACAAACAGAATCATAACATCACTCGTAATGAAGCACATGCACACCACAAACTATCTAACAAGCACAACCAAGCATAATCTTAAGCCTCCAAAATATAGCATCATATTAATCCCAACTTAACTCGACTCCTCGCTCGCTCGCTCACTTGAGGTCCGACTCGCTAAAGCCATCGCCGATCATCCCTATAACACAATAATGGTTTCAGTTTTTCATATAACTATTATAAGTTCGTTTTATCCTATAACGCTTATTGTTATGTTTTGTTTAGGGTCTAATATACCTAATTATCTAGTTCTTAAGTCTTTTACAATTATTCTAGGCTTGGGGTTAAGTTCGGGTTCGGTTTTGATTTCCGCATCGATTTCTAAATTAGATTCTAGTTCGATTTCTAAATTAGATTCTAGTTCGATTTCTAAATACTGTTTTATACTCGAACTCTAGAAACTTGTTTTAACTCATAATGTGAAATTAATCACTTTACTTCTAGATATCCTAAATACCATAATTACTCCTAGTCAGTATTTTATTATATTCAGTATACTTAAATCTTTAATAGTGTACCGAATTTACTCCTGATGTAAGAAATTTTTACATTTTTCATATAATTACATAAATTCAAGTCTTCTATCAGTTTTATTATATATCCCTATTATTTATATAATATCAATTTTTATCCTAATATTTTCTATTTACTGTATTTCCAATAATTACATATTATGTATTATCACCTATTATGTATATAATACACTTCTAATATTTCTATCACTCTAATTACCATCTCTAAATATCAATTATCATTTCAAAATGTTTAAATTCATCCTAAATCATATTTTACATCTAATTATCCTAATTTACAAAATTAACTTACAATTTACTATTTTCCCTATTACTCATTTACTACATAATTAACTTAATAATTACATCTAATACCCTAAATGCTACAAGTATCATACTCCATCAGATTTCAACATCCTAAAACATATACTTATTCACTAAATCAGTAATTAACCATTTAATTACTTTATTTACCCTAAATTACCCATTTTATGCCTCATTTTAAGGCCTAAAAATTATTTACACTATTTGGAAAATTAATTTTTGAAAACGGGCTTCATAGCACTATTCTATATCATCTAAGTAATCTACACAAAAATTTTGGGCTTCAAACTACGCTCCTAAGGTCATTTATTTCTAAACCAAAATATACTCAATTTTGCATGATTTCTTAAGGACCATATATTACGGGACATATTTTTATCAACATAATATTTTTTCCTAAAAAATAAATATAAAAATATTCTAGAATAACAAAATTCATAATTTTCTAAGAATATTTACTATTTTTAAAAAAATTACACAAGAATCGGGCTGGAAATCGAACTCATCGATTTGGGTGAATCCGGCCACCGCCAGCTGCCGTAGCCTTGTCGTCCAGCCTGGGCGCTGCCGCCACGGTATGGTGGTGGTGGCAGTCCACTCCCAGGTGCTCGTCTGGTGTGGGTTCCCTTTTAAGGCCCTAATTGTACAGTTTTTCCTATTTTTTTTCTAATCCTAATTTTTTTCTCAATTTTCGCCTCTCCCTAATTTTCTTTGATTTATAACTGTCAAAATGAGCTTATGAATTTTTTTTTGCTACTTATAGGGCTTTGTGGTAATTAATGTGCATTAAATTGGACAAGTCATTGTCTAAATCCCTTAATTTTTTGCTTTTGTGTTGTTTTAATTTAATTGGCTGGTTTTTTTCTTATTTTTTCCAACTGCCACAACCCAATTTTGGATCATTTCTTATTTTTCCTGATTTTTTCTTAATTAATTATGAATTTTCTTTAATTATTTATTATTATTTTAGTACATTTCTCGTATTTTAAGTAATTATACGTATTTCTACCTACATGTAAATTCATATATAGTACAAATAAATATTCCTAAATATTATTTAGGTCATTCTATGATTTTTAGTATGCATATAATTTATCTCTAGCAATTCGTTAATTAACGGAATGCTTTTTACGCATTTTCGATAAATAACGAGTTATATATTTAAAATTTGGAATTTTTATAGTCTTTTATTTTATTACTTATTTTCTTAAATTTAAACTTACGGGATCATTTTACTGATATTTCTAGCTTTACTTATAATTTAGGCTCGATCGGATCTTTCAGCTGATCGAAACCCTGTGTGATTAGTTATGGGACTTACAGTTGACATAAATCTTCCTTGTAGTTGGGACTAGTACATTCAAAATGAAGCTTCACTTACTTAGTCGATTTTCTTAATTATTATTATGAGGCCCCTTTCCTAATATTTATTGGCCAATGAATAATGGACATAAGCATTCTTAGTCCATAAGCTTGACATGGACATGTGTGTTAAGTACCTAAGCATGTTCTATTAAAATATTTTTGAAGGAATTTTCTAAATAGAGATTTAAAAATTTATTTAGCTTCTAAGGTACTGCCCTAGAAACCTCGTAAGGGACCATCGTATTCATTACGTAATATATGAGATTTGGTTAACACAAAGTGTTTATATTATATATGAAGACCATATAAGAAGAATATCAAGACAATATTGATACATGGAGTCAGTTCAATGAGATTGCTAATATGAACTTAGCGTATAAATTCAACTTAACCAAATCAATAACTTATATGAATCGAATCGAAGAAAAAAATCAACTCAAGAAGAGAGTTTAAAGAAGATTTATTTCAGAGTGATGTCTTGGGGGCAATATGCAACTTGATCCAATTGAGGCACAATGCATAATTAAGAAGTGTTGCAAACCCGCACACTAAGATAATTCTTAAATGAATTTGGCAACAATACAGTTGTTTAATAGTATGTGCCCGAGTCATCTAAAAGACTCAATAAATACCCAAACCCTTGTCCAAAGGACTTTGGTCAAAGGGAAAAATGTGGCAGGATAAATTCACGTTTAGGCTTTAAACCCATTAATTAATTCGGTTTGACTCTTTGGGCTAAAATGACAGAGACCAAAAAGTCAGGTCCAAATATTCAAGATGATCAATGGAAATTTGGCATGATAAGCTTGGAGTAGGGCCTATTAGATCGATCCGTTCGATCTTACCTTTCTTAGTTTGACTTATACTAAAATAATAAATAAAGTCCTTATTTGAGCCAAAATCTATGAAAATAACTCACTTAAAATCTATTAATAAAAAGCTTCAATCTTAATCATTGACTATCATCATAGTTCGACGGATGAGATCAACTACCATTTCTTATAAATACCTTATTCACATTCTCATTTAGATAAGAGAAAAACCTTCATTAATACTATTACTCTACCAAAATCTTGTTTTAAAAATCAAATACTTAAACACCTAAAAAACTTACCCCATTATTGATAAATCGTGGAGTTTGATGCTACTGCAGTCCTTCACCTATCACTATACATGTTAAAGAGTTACTAAGATTACCTACTTCTCCTCTGTACACTTTCCTCTCGATTATCATGTATGAGTCACTCAAGTCATTTCTCTAGTCACCTATAACATAACTTCACACGTGATATGCATATGACCATTGTGTCCATACTCACACCCCTACATTTTTTGCAAGGTACAAAAATAGACTTTAATATCGAACCAATCCACTGCTCCGTATGACGATGGTGCACCATTATTCATTATTAGGATGCATGCTAACCCTTTCATGAAAAAAGACATGCTAACTACTCATAAGAAGTTAACAAACATGTTACATAAAAATGAAAATTTCTAGTTTGGAGCAAAGAGTGGAAAGAGGAAGAGGAAAGAGGCAAGAGATAAACTTTATACGATAGAGCTAATTCATTAAGGATCTTAGAGTAAACTTATAAGAGGTGTCTTTCCTTTATTTTGGAAAGCACTAAACGGTGGTTAGATTGAGTGCTTCACAAAGCATGGTACCTACATCTAAAAATCTGACACATTGTCTAATATGGGCCCTTTTTCTTTTTCTTTAGTTTCTATTGTAATAGTAATAACAATAATAATTTATGCCAATATTTTAAAAAATATTTTATATTTCAATTTAAAAAGTAGTAATAATATGAAACCTACATAAGTTTTAAAAAATTGTCAAGTAACTTTCATTAAGTAACATTTTATAAAGTGTGGAATTACTTAAGCAAAAGATGTACTTAAAATGCTGATAAAGTATCCTAAGCACCTCATTGAGTACCCTACTTATAAACACACTCGGGGAACGAGTTCAGCTTACATTTGTATTCAGGGTCAATCATTTTATATATAATACCTAAGTGGTTTAGTTTGATTCTAGTATTGGAATTGAACAATGAATCGAAATGTTACACCCAGTTACAATCATGAATGGAATCAAATTGAAAATAAATAAAAAAAAAAAACAAGAATAGTTGTACGTTCTACTTGATCTAATTCGATTTATGTTTTAATCTATTTTATCCATCCATAATTCTAAGCATCTCTAAAACAACATAAGTTAGACACATTCCATATCTCGAATAGTTCTTTCCATTACAATAATTAGATGCACCAGAAGTGAAAAAGAGAAGGTGGTTTTGCTATGAGTATATTTCTTTCTGTTTTCCTATTAGTATAACAATTTCGAATTTGTTTATCACATTTCTTTCTGTTTTCCTATTTATATATTCGTGCTCAGATAATTATCAATACATACATAAACAAATTACCTAGTAGATAGTGAAATTCACTAGAGCTTGGTTGAGTCAACCTTGAACAATTTTTCATCCATTTTATTTTTCATCTATTTCAACTGAAATATTGTCTTTAATAGGATTGACGATTCATGTTCATAAGTCGTGGCTGATACACTTACCATGGACAGGTTTTTATCTAAAAATCAACGAAACATGATAAAAGTTTCGATACTTTATCCAAAAAGGTCCAATCACAAATAATCTTAATTATTCCATGTACTTCTTCGATTGAAATATCTCAGAACATCTATCCTCACTCAAAACCTAATTGCTTGTTGCAACCTATTCAATAAACATGTTAAGAAATCCAAAACTATAGCTCAAGTTAGGTGAGGATTTTTTGGAAATGAATACAGACAAAAAGTAAACGCTGAGAAATCGAGTTAATTCCTTCTAAGAATGTGAAGGCAGAGTTAAGGAACAAAATCTGTGAGGCAACATCTATCAAAGAGGACCGAAATCTTGGTACGTATCTGGTTTTCCTATCAAAGTAAAGCATAGACTATAGAGATCTACACTTCCTTGTAGAAAAAAGGCTGAAAACAAATTAGCCCATCGGAAGGCTAAGTTATCAAGTTTTGGAAGGGAAAAGGATTTTGATCGGTTTGGTGAGAGAAAGCACAATGGACTAAAGGTGAAAATTGAAATACGTCGACCAAATAAATTTAAAATTAGGGATGACTTGGTGAATTTTTTTCTAAATCATTTCTAAATTTAATAAGGGAATCTTTTAATTTATTAATGTTTATAGACGTTCTTGCTGTTGCCCTGTGTCATTAGACTATATGGAGTCTACTAAAACCCTGACTCATGAAAGTAAAAAGAATAAAGAGAGCCCTAAAGTTCCCCATGCTTGTGACACCTAGGAAAGGTAGGGGAATCCTTCTCATCCAATTTTCAATTTCTTTTTGCAATTTTCAAGTTATGGTTATGCAAACGCAATTAAACCATATGAATTAGGAGATTTCGAGAAGATAGAAATTCAATAAGATGGCTACAGTGATTAGGTGACATTGAATTATAGTTGTAAATTTTGTTTTACAACATGCTTAAGCCTAATTACGAGTTGATTATGGATTTAGTAAGATTGGTGACCATCTTCTTCAAGTGATGGTGTAAATCACCAAAAGAATTATTTTTGCTAACTACATTACATACTATTACTTAGGTGAAAGGAGATTGAGACTTAGTCAATCTCGCTAGACTACAGTAGCTCTAGCTTCCCATTCAGTGAAGGTAATTGAGGGTTTATAAATTTATCTTTTATGTGAAATTGCAATTTAATTTCAAGGTTGATAAGTGGAGAAGGTTGGTTAGCAATAATCTGAACAAGTTTTAGGGGTTGCAAGTGTTTGACCTAGTAAATTAACGGATGTAAATCCTCATCTTGTTTTTAATTAGAATAGATATATATGGATCCATTATTTAAATTCTGACCTTACTAAGAAGAGATTTGATATTGTTATTAAAGAAAAGCATTGTTTATCGAAATATTTATAACCTACTTACTTTTTAGAATGGAATAGATAGTAAATGAAAAAATTGTATATTGACAATGATCATTATCAAAAACAAATTAAAAATTTATAATCCAATATTTACATAGTAAAATTTTCAATTGAGTCAAGAATGTGATCAAGTATTACTATTATACCCCTGTTTGGACTTTTTGAAAAATAACAAAATCATTTAACTTTTATTATTAATTAAAGCATGAGTATGCATTAATTAGAACTTTTTATTTCCGCAGAGTGTCATCTTAAAAAAAATCACTTAATAAATTCTCAAATCAATTTCCTAGTACATAAGGTGGTAGAAATAATTTATTAATAGTTATTATATTCCCTCTGCTAACTCCAAGTAAATAGGTACTTATTATGATTTCGATATTACGAGTAAAGTTTATTACAAACCCTAGATATGTTTTAACAGTAAACATTTCCACCCAATGTCATATACTACCGGATTCCATCGGTCAGCAATATCCGATGCCATCAGACATCTGATACCAACAGCCACAGATTAACACCATCTATTACCATCATATTATCTAATAACTACACCTACTAGATCATCTTGAACATTTAAAAAGGACACTAAAATTTATTTTTCCACAAAACAAAGCACCTCATCGAATGTAATTATACACACCTAAGACACCTCTACTACTAGGATAATACCCCTGAAAGTATCAAAATCACAGAGACACGTCCAATGTCCTATTAGAGTTGTAGGGTGGAAACAAAATAACATATTTATGAACTATGAAAACTAGGCTCATGAAACAAACCCCACAACTCCGACAGGTGCAATGCAATGCTACATTTTCTAAATCTGGGTTGTCTCCATTAGTTTTAGGGATGGATGTTAGCATCGTTTACCAATATTATTATCACATACTTTTTCTTTTGGTAAGATTAAGTAGACAGAAATCTAGAATATGACATGTATACTACGATCTTTGCCATTCTTTGCTGCCTTAATTGAAGTATAAAATTAAAAGACAAACTTCACTTTATCTACCTATGCTGGCACTTTTCATTTTGTCTGTAGTACCAACTCCATAATAAAACATTTAGAAAGAAAGTATTTCACATTACACTTGCTTGAAATCCTATCAAGTGCAATCGCCAGGCGTATATGTAGAAGAAACAGCCAAGTTGTTACATGATCTCAAGCGTCAGTGATCAATCCAAAAAGACGGAGAAGATAGAAAACCATTAAAGTGCCACAGAAATTACCGCGCAATGTATCCATGTAGCGATACTCCAGAACTCCATAAGCAATGTTAGTAGTTAGAATGGTCATGTCTGCATTCATGTGAAAAGGCATTGAAAATAAATAAAAGAATCTCAAAAACAACTTCTGAATTTTAGTATTTTACAAGGTGCAAACACACACACAAAAAAAAAAAAAAAAAGTTCGTCTGTTAGTTTTAATTTTGTAAACTAAGAAGTCCTCGTATAATTCTCACTCTAATTAATGTCCAATGCTGATGCACGAAGTAAGAATTTCCAAAATTTCAACTGTAGCTTTTGTTAACAAATAATTCTCATTTTTGTATACGAACACCTATAATATAAAAAAAAGCAACGAGGAGCATTGTCGGGTATTTCGAAAGAGTAAAGCTGTTGAATGATTATGAGAGCGAAAAAATAGAGAAAGAAGTCCCTCTTACCTAAGAGTTTTATCTGCTATTTATAGTAAGTCAATGAAGGTTATTCCTACATCGTAATCATCTGACTGGATTTAGATATTATACCATCTAATATAAGCATATATAATAATTATTCAAAAATATCTATCAACACCTTCCATGTCCATATCTAGCATAAGGTGTATTTGGAATGTGTTGATATATTACCCACATTAGCCGAATCGTATTTACAGAAATCTCATTAGTTCTGCTTCCTGCTGTTCAGCATATTCAATCAATGAAAACATTTGTAGAAGACTAAACGGTGTATTTTTGTTGGTTAATAGTACTTTAGGCTGGATCTGCAACAGAGAAGCAAGTAGGCTAATGAGATGAGATCAATCTGGTGCAGTTTACAAGATGCTTCTAAGGATCAAGCTACTGACCCTTAATGTAGAGAAATCAGACCCAATATAATACACAGCCAATTATTTCATACAAAAGACCACCATGCTACTGCGTCTTGAACTGAGTAGAATATTCTGATCACAACTACATGAAACCCAAAGGAGAACAAAAAGCTTCATCCTCACCCAATGGAAAAAAAAAAAAAAAAGAGTCAAAATGTTGTACTTATCGGAAACAAATAACAGCATCAATAATGTTTTGCTTGTTTTTATGCAATATCATGCATAAAATGGAAAACCCAGTGCATCATCCAATGGAATAAGTTGATAATACCACTTCTACAGACTCTTATTGAATTATCTCATCATTCTAGCATTAAGTAGCATTAAGAAGCCTTCGGACAACTAAACTGAAAGAGACAGACCATTAGACAGTGAGTTAAATACTTTCTGCTCGCAAGATGTACAGGTCTAGACGTTAGGAATGTTTTAGGGATATCTTCTATAATAGGGAAAAAAAAAAAAAGATTATCTTGTGGTTTATTTACTGGTGTTATGCACCATCAGTGTTACTGTTAGATAAAAATCATTATTTGGGGAAAAAGTACGATTTGAAAGCTTATATGAATAAATGTTCCACAACATCAATAACTGAGCAAGAAGAGTAAATCAGAAATTAGTTCAAGGTAGTTGAGTAGAATGGAGCGTTCCCATTTAATAAATCCTCAAAGCTTAATTTTACAGTAAGTTTCACCAAGATAGGGAGGAACACCAATAAAGGGAAATCCATCCTTGATGATGAAATTGTAAGAATCCCCCATTGAGTAGACCCATTACCCGGCCTATAACAATAGATAAAAGAAAGGGAAATCGATTCTGAGATTTGAAGGAAGTTGACAGAAATAAGCGGCACAAACTCATCCAAAAATGAGAGGCACTAACTTTTAGTTACCAATAGACCATCAAGGGAACTAACTTTTAGTTACCAATAGACCATCAAGGGAACACCAGGAAACACACCTTTATGTGTGCAAGATGACTACTGATTGTTATCATCTTCTCACCGACATTAGAGAGTGAAGGTAAAGTCATGTGGGTCAGAACATTTAAAGGAATGCTGGTGCTAAATCCACAGGCCCATTCATTCTAAGGAAGCCAAGCTGGGCAGACAAAGAGAGTAGTTGTAATGTCCTTGAAATCTTCAGAGCAAAGTCAATATTACCCATGGAAAACAAAGCAATAAGCATGGAGACTTCACCCACAACACCACCACTGCGCGCGCCCCCCCCCCCCCCCCCCCCCCAACACACACACAAAACAACCCTCCCTCTTCCTCTTTTGGGGTATTGAGGGTATAGGGGTATAAACACAGACAAGTATTCAACATAAAATTGCAGCCAATGAATTGTAAGTCCCAGAAGCAATGATATGGCAACTGACATCCAGATACATGCAGAGAGAACTCCCACACATAACTTTCTTGGTTGTTTTAAGCAATAACGAGTCAGCACACAAGTGTAATTGAAAAACAGAAAAAACCACGAAATACATTATATACTCCTTGATATAGGGAGATTACAACAAAATTGATCATTATACGTCTTTAAAACAAAGGTTGAGGAACTTGTCATGTTGTTCATAGTATGTCAGGTGATGTATTCATCCTTTGCAAATATGTAATGTCATTTCTCTATTATAGCTCGGTATGAAAACTTTATTAATTTATAATCAGCTCAGGCAATTTAATTGGAACACTCTCTAAACTCCCAGTATTTTCAGAGATTTACTAAACTTATGCAGTACTGCTTATATCCAGCTCCTACCAGGCATTTTCTTAACCAATCTCTTGTGCATTAGTACCCTAATCTCTAAAGCATCATTCCACCGTCCAACGGCCCTATATAAATTACTCAGGTGGACATAACTCAAGTGATTCTCAGGTTCTAGTTCCATCACTTTCTTTGCAATGCGCTCTGCAATAGCAGAGTCACCCGTATTGCAAGCACCAAGAAGAACTTCCCAAAGAGATGGCTCGTTACAGCAATCAGCATTCTCTATCAGTTTTTCAGCTTCCTCCAGAAGACCTACACGGCCAAGAAGATCAACCATACAATTATAATGCTCGATTTCTGGTGTTACTCCATATTCTTCAGTCATCGAGATAAAATGCTTCTTCCCTTGATCAACCAAACCTGCATGACTACAGGCAAAGAGAACGCCAACAAAACTGATGCTATCAGGCTTAACACCTGCCACAATCATGTCATTGAATATTCTGAGGGCTTCTTGCCCCCTTCCATTCTGAGCAAATCCACAGATCATTGAGTTCCATGTTATCAGGTTTCTAACTGCCATCTGTGAGAAAATTCGATGAGCATGATCAAGACCGCCACATTTTGCATACAGGTCAACTAAAGCAGATTCTATTATGATATCCTGCCAACCGCCCCTCCTAACATACTGACAGTGAACCTCTTTTCCCTGTCTCAGGGCTGCAATGCCTGCACAGGCACGGAGAACAGTTCCAAAACCGTAAAGATCCACTTCCTGCATTTGCCGGAAAAGCTGGATAACCTTTTCAAACTTCCGGCTTTGACAGTATCCCCCAAGCAATGCACACCACGAAACTGAGTTCTTGTTGGGCATCCTATCAAATAGGCGTTGAGCTTCATTAACCAAGCCACATTTCCCATACATATCCACAAGGCTACTCTCAACAATCACATTACCGCAAAGTCCTGCACATATCACCTTTGAATGTATCTGTCTCCCTTGTTTCAACCTCCCTAAATTCCCACAAGCAGTCAAAACACTCCCAAAGGTGTACCCGTCTGGTCTAAACTCCCAATCTCTCTGCATCAAATAGAAAACTCCAAAAGCCTCCTCAAAGAAATCACTCCTCGTCAATGCTGAAATGACTGAAGTCCAACAAACCGAGTCTGGTTCAGAGACTTCATCAAACACCTTACGCGCATCAGTACCGTAAAAATTCCTTCCATACATATCAATCAAAGAACTACACACAACACAACTAGAACCAAACCCACGTTTCACAACCACCCCATGAAACTCCTGACCCAACCTAACCTCCCCGAGCTCCGCAGACGCCTTGACCACCGAAGATATTGTAAATCCATTGGATTCAATCCCAATATCCATCATTTCCTTAAACAAACCCAACCCATCCTTACATTTCCCAACCCGAATACAACCCGATATCATAGCACTCCACGAGACAACATCCTTAACAAAAAGCCCATCAAAGACCTTCCTAGTATCTACAAACACTGGGCTGAGCTTGAAATACAAAGAAAGCAAACTATTCCCAATGAATCTATCAGTTTCAAGACCTGACTTGATGACATGGGAGTGGATTTGGAGACCGACTTTAAAGGAGAGAACTTTAGTGGAGGTTTGCAATAAGGAAGCGTACAGGAGTGGTTTATTAGTGATTTGGGACGTGGGAAGGGTGTTAGTGAGTTGGATGGCGTGAAAGAGAAATGCTTTTTTGCAGAGGTCGAGGATTTGAGAGAAATGTGATATCGGGTTGGTGCAGTAGGGTTTTGGAGGGAGGTGCATGAGATAGATGAGAGTGTATCCACTATGGTGGGCAGTTTTTCATATAGTGAAGTGCTTGCGGTGCATTTCTTTGTCTTCTTGTCGCACTTCAACAAGAGTGAAAAGAGTGGGTACCTGCGATAGGCTGTATTAGGTGGAATGATAATTTCCCAATTCCAATGTTTCATGTCTGTTCCCTCAGACGAACCCGCGAATCAGGTCGATGCCAGTCTTCCCCGTGCCCCCACGGGGGACTCGCCCCGCTGGTTTCAAGATCCTGGCCTGGACGGATCCAACCAGAGATATGCACCCGATTATATCTGTGTACCGGTCCCGGAGCTGTCTTTCTTAGCCCCAGACCGACCGGGTTTAAACTTTAAAGAAAGTGTACAATTACCCATCAATTGAACGGGTCGTTAACGGCTCCTAGTTTTCAACATTTAAGATACAATGAATTAATCCGAATTGAGTTGCACTAGTCCTCTTACCAATCTCTAAATAGTCATAGATGGTATATATTATGTAAAAATACACATATAACTATAAATTGGATTCAAATACTTGATTTAATAACAAGTGATCATTTAAAAATTTATTATCTATTTCATCATATATATATAAGTATAATTGATAATCACATTACATATACTTATACATAATATTTATTATCTATTGAATCATTTTTCTAAACTATGATGATTACTTATAAAGTTATAGATGATTACATCTAAGAATATAAATCAAAATACCATTTTAAATAGTTTATTACCAATATACTTCACATGAATTACCTTGTGAAGAATAAGTATACTATGTAAAAATATTTGTATTTATTGGTGATAGTTATTCTAACATGATGAATGAATTTTTATTTTCCCAAATCTTAGCTTAAGTCCATTAAAAATTGGCTGGTTCATACTTATATAGCAGTTATATATCAATTTTGAAGTTGGTGTTTTGGAGTAGTCTACCACTAAAATATAGTCCTGTCAGTTGCCCTTCTTTAATTTTTATCTAATACAAGAATCCATAATCTTCCTTATTTCTACTTTTCATATATGCAACTACTATTGTTGTATCATCATTACTTGCATATACTTATCATTTCAATTCTGTGAAATTTTATAATTCTCTTTTTGTGAATCCCATTTTATCATATCAGTCTAATAAATTGACTAAATACTCCATAATTTTACTAGGTTTCTTTTTTCGATTAAAGCAGGAATGTTATACATTAAAGAGTGAGCGTTTAAAGAAGCTAGACAAACATAAGTCACGACTGTTCGACGAACCAACAGAAACAACGTCGTATAGGAAAACTAAAAGACATAAACATAACATAACAAGTCCTTTGATAGTAAACATCAGTAAAGATAAACAGAACAAACAAGCACACGAACAAGAACAAGAACACCAACACATCCTAGGCTCGAGACATAGTGACTTAGACATTCTCTATCAAAAGTAGCTCAGGTGTCTTACAAAAAGCATATGTTGTAGATCAACCAGAGGAACAAAAAGGATGGTTTCTTGTACTCCATTATCAATATGCGCCTGTCGTGCAGGTGCATCTGCAACACGGTTAACCTCTCTATATATGGCGCCGATGATGAAGCTGTCAAAAACGATAGCTTTTCCCTGCAAATAGAGAGGATGTGTGAGCATCTCATTACGGTATTATTATTATTATTATTATTATTATTATTATTTTCAAATTGCTTATTTTGCGGCTTTGGAATTAAAGTTTACTTCAACTTGCTTAAAACACATGAGATGGCAGTAATGCAGTCCCTAGAAAATTCCCCATAATTATGCTTGCAATATGTCAAATTTCCCTACTTTCTTACTGAAACCCATAATCCAATGTCCCCTTTCGTCTCTGATGATTCCTCCAACTGTAGCATGACTTCGATTGTTAAGAATTGAGATATCTGTGTTCACTTTCACCCATCCTTCTTGTGGTTGTGTCCATGTGATGTTTGCAATTTTAACGCTATACATTTTCTTCTTTTTCCTTTGAATCATCCAATACTGATAAGTTTGGATTCTAATATCTTAATGCAAGGTCAAATCATTTGTTCTACTTTTTGCATTGCGAAAGACAAGCTGCTTCCTATCATACCAAATCAACCAAATTGCAAAGGCAAAAAAAACTCCCTAAGGTGGCTTGTGATCAGTCAGTTGCCCTTTTCAGATAACAAGGTTGGACTGCAGTCATTCAACTAGGTTAGTTTCAAAGGTATTTATCATGTTACTTGGGACTTGCAGCATGCCCCATACATGCTTTAGGCTTGAACAATCGTGTAAAGCACGTAATATACTCTTAGAGTCTAGCTTACATCATGGGCATTGTAATGATACATCAATATTACGTTTCTACAGGTTATCCCTTATTAGAATGCAGTTATTGGCACATCTCCAAACAAACATATTGATTTTTGGTGGAAGCACCCGGTTCCATATCTAGGGATAATAATTTGGTATGCCCTCAGTCCTCCGCTCTTCTATCTCCTGATGGATCCCTTTCAACTAAGCATTATGGCTTCCATTTGAGGATAGGTATATATGTATAGCGTATCTCTTGTTGTACTAACTAGATGAATTAGGCTGATTTCATAGTAGAACCAATCTAAAATAGGATATGGGATGATTTCTTCATTCCATTGATTGTATTGAACCCAGCAGTCCCTTACATTAAGTTTGATAAACATGGGGGTTAAAGGGACCATAGAAGGTCTTATATAAAGAACCTAGTACCGACCATGTACTTTACCAAAATTTTGCTCCCTCACCATCACCTAGTGAATAACTGATTCTATCTTTTGCCCAATATGCACTTTGACATAGTTCTCGCCATAATGGGGAAGAAGCATTTGTTTCTTATGTGGCTAGATGAATTGTTATAATGATATCTAGCCGTACAGAACTTAGCTCATGTTGTTTCTTGCTTCAAGAACTCCCGAAATCTTTTTCCTGCCTATGCCCTGTTTCGAATCGTAAGATCATCAAGCCTTAAGTCACCTTTAGCTTTTGATGGGTTGAGAACTTCCCAACTTATCTAATGCAATTTTTGTGTATTCCAAGTCACCACTCCAAATGAATTGCCCAATAATTCTATCTATTTTGTGAATTATAGAAATAGGTAAAGTTGTTACTTACGTGGTATAAGCGAGAATAGTTTGGAGAACAATTTTTGTATGTGTTAGTCTCCTTGCCATGCTTAGTAATTGCCCTTTCCAGCCGCCAATTTAGCTTGTACTTTCTAAACTAAAACATTAAATTGGGAAGGTTTACATTTCCCCCCTCTCTGGAGTGGAAATCCTAAATATTTTCCAAAACTTTTTGTTTCGTTTAGTTGTAAAGTATTTAGGATTTGTTGCCTCATATGTTTAGGGACATTTAAGGAAAACATGATCTTAGATGTTGTGTAATTTATTCCCAAGCTTGACCAGCTCTTGAACTACTCTAATGTTTTGTTATATGGCAAGAGCTAATTGCTTTGTTGCTTTTGCCATTAAGACCAAATCATTAGCATATAGCATATGGGAGAAAAAAATTATGTTCCTCTAACTCGGTTAGGTTCCATTTGCCCTCTTGAATACTAAGGGTAATGAGCTTACTTAGTATTTCTAAGGCTATTATGAATAGATAAAGGAAATTGGATCACCTTATATAATACCTCTTGTTGAATGAAAGGGCTCAAATAGTGATCCATTGAGCAATATTTCAATAGAGTTAGTTGAGATGCATGATAGGATCAGTTTAATCCACTACCATGGGAATCTTAGGACCATGAGTGAATGCTTGATAAAAGGCCATTCAATCTCATCAAATGCTTTTTCCAAATCAACTTTAATGAACATCTACCCCAGTCTACCCTTCTTTTTGTTAGATTGGTATAACAGTTCATTGAGAATAATAATATTATCACTAGGCTTCCTTCGAGGAACAAAAGCAAATTAATACAGGTGAATGATGTCATTTAACAGTAGCCTCACTCTATTAGCTATTTTTTAAGCAACAATTTTATAGATTGTGGTACTGAAGCTAATTGGTCGAAAATTATTGATCTTGTTGGATCTTTATGTTTAAGTATGAGGACCATCAAAGTTTGCTTCATTTCATGTAGTATATACGGTGAGTTAAATACTTGAAATATAGAGTTGCAGACCGAGTCTTTAGTAATGCTCCAAAACATCTTATAGAAGAATGCATGAATTTCATCCTCCCCTAGAGAATTCAAAGCCATAATAGATTTCAAGGCTATTTCAATTTCCTATTGTGTTATAAGCCTTATTAGATTTTGCACTTAAGCATCATTTAGGCCTCCTTTTAGCTCATCAAGTGTAGGACTATTAATGGGTAAGATAGTATTAATAGTCATAAATAGCTCAGTAAAATGTTTATTCACATGTAACCTAATGTCTTGAGGTTCACAAATCTAATTACCGCATGAATCTTATAATGAAAGTTTTTTTTTTTTACTTCATCTTTTAAGAACTGCCATGTGGTAGAATCTTGTATTTTTTATCCCCATCTTTGAGCCACTAAACCTTAGCTTTCATCTTCCATAGAATAGCTTCATGCTTAAGCGTGATGGCTAGTTAAGCTCTTAAAATTTTTTTCTAAGCAAAGGGAGTTAGCTAGGCATTCAGATAATGCCCTTTAATCCCCTTAAGCTCGACTTGTAGTCTTTTCTTCCATTGTCTAATATGTCCAAAAACTTCCTTATTCCAATGAGAAGCTAATGTTTGGAATTTGAAAATTACATTCTCTAAATTTTCATCATTTCCTCTCCAAGCTTCTGCAACTACAGCCTAAAAGAAGGATTTGATAACTACATAGGTTGGAAGCCAAAAGGTTTGTCTATGGAAAAGTGGGTGTTGTAGTATTTGTTTTAAGCAAAATAGTACAATGATAAAAAATGCCCTTTGAGAGATGAAATACAGCTGAGTTTGGAAATGCTTCTTTCCACTTTAAGTTCCCCCATGCTTTATTTATTCGAGTCTAGATTAGAAAGGGTAATTCTCTTAGGTTAGACCATGTATTCTTAGGGTTGATGTATCTTAGGTCTAAAAGACCACATTCGAACATATATTATGCATAAGTTGGAGCTTTAATGTTGTTGATCCCCCTTCCTCCCTATTTTTCATTTGCTTTAATAATTTCATTAAAATTATCCATATTACACACCAAGGCTGGTTCTTGATGTGTTTAGCTATGTTTACTAATGTACCCTATAAGTTTAACCTCATATTGAAATTAAGGCTAGCATAAATAGTAGTAAAAAAGAAAAAGGTAATTTAATTATTTGACCTAAACAAGAGAGTATATTTCCTATTGGAATGATGGATTATGGTGATGTCTAAGAGATTGGTGTTCCACAATATGATAATTCCTCCTCTCTTGCCTTTTGCCTCTAAACAAACAAACCTATTGAAGAGGAGTTGATGATATAGTGTATGTGCAATGGATCCATCAAGTTTGGTCTCCAAAAGAATCATGATATCAAGATCATATTGGTTGACAGCCTCTTAAAGTGTAGTAAGTTTATTCAAGGCATTAGCCCCTTGAATAATCAATGCACGAATCTTAGTTAAATTGGTAAGTTAATACTACACCATGGAAGGAGTAAGTAAGGTTGCCTTGATTCTAAACCACAGAGTATTAGAGTTGGCACCATTATTAGCTAGCCTATTGATGTCTAAGGAAATCTAGCAAGGGAAGTGATTAGCAATAATCAAATCTTGGTTTCGTCTTTGTTTTGAAAGAGAAACTATTGGGTTTTGTTGTAATTAAGTTGATAAGTTGTTAGATATGGTGGTAGAGGTAATAGGAGTTGTTAATTGATCGTTACAAATTGATTGATGGTTTGGAAATTGTACTTTTACTCCATTGTCATGTCGAATGGAATGTAGAAGGAGCCTTAAATAGTTATAGGGATGATGATGTAGAATTCCTTCATGGTTTGCAGCCTTAATCCTACTCTATTCACCAATAGTAGGCCTTGTTCATGTGTTACTAGTAGAGCAATAGATGAAACTTGGTAGATGAGGAGTTAAGCATTCTCCATGATGGTTATCTTCATTAACATAACTACTACTTTCATTAAGTTTTTTTTTTTTAATGGGATGTAAAATAACCTATACCTTAGGGTTAACCATAGAATGTTTGAATTTAGGTGTAGTATTTTAACGTTGAAGGTTATCGGTGTTTTTTATCCATTTGGTACATTTCTTGTTGTTCACTTGATATGAATTAATCTTCTAATTGTTCTCAGTGTTAAGTTGTTTGGATGAGTTAATTTAAATTTATAAGAAAGTAGAGGTTTAGTGTTGATGTCTGTTTCTTAAATTAGAAGTGGTAGATTTGACATAAGAATTGAATTATGCTAATTAAGATCTTCCTTTGGGAGATTTGCTAGCTTAGCCATCATTTCACCATTGTTTACTGTAGGAGAGGCATTAAGATAAGCATCATAGGGAGAAGTAGGAGCTTAGTATTATGTCATGAGCCTTTATCAAGGTTGATTGTGTTTATGAGTCATTGTGAAAGTTGGCTATGAAAATATGTGAGGATACAAGTGTGTGTAAGTTAAGAAAAGAAATCCTATATTGGAATGATGAGAATCATGTGACTTGTACATAAGTGTAGATGACCCATTAACCTAATAACTTAAGGTTTTTGTTTGAATAGGGTGCCAAGCCTACTAGTCTATTCCTTTATAAGTGTTCTCCCCCTTATTACGAGGCTACTTAAACTCAACAAGTGGTATCAAAGCCAAGATTGAAGGAAAAAAATATTATTGGTTTTCTATGTTATAAGTATAGCGGAAGCATCGTATTTATCATAAAATTAAATTCATCAAATTATTCGATTTGGAAGTCAATAATGAAAGACCTTCTATATTGCAAAGTTCTATATGCACTTTTACGTAGTGATAGTGCGAAGCTTAAGAATAAATCTGATTAAGGTTGACTGATTATGTATAGAAAAAATGTAGGTTGTATTTGACAATGGGTGGAGCATAGTGTTTATCGTCATGTTGCTCAGGAAGCTAGAGTAGATGCTCTATGAAAGAAATTGGTGTCTATGTATAAAAGGTAAACTACCTTATATAAAACCTCCTTAATTAGGAGAGTAATGAATTTGAAGTATAAGGATGGATAAAATATGAAAACAAAAAATACTTAAATGATTGCTAAGGTCTTGTAAATCAATTGACTACCATGATGCTAGCTCTTGACAATGAGATTCAGGTACTATTGTTATTGAGTTCACTACTAGATAGTTAAGAGACACTTGTAGTATCCATTAGTAATTCTACTTAGAAGGAAAGCTTACCCTTATTGTAGTGAAAGATAGCTTAATAAATGAACCAGCTAGAAGAAAAGAGCAAGGTATCAATTCTAAGAATTGGGCACTTGTTACTAACAAATAGGAAAGATGTAGGAGAAATAAGACAAGAGGTTCATTCGATAAATTTGATAGATTTGATAAATCCAGGTAAAGGTCCAATTCAAGAAAAAGAAATATTAAATGCTATCATTGTGACAAGCCATGACATATAAAGTGAGAGTATAGAATATGGAAAAGAGAATAGGGTAAAGGTAAAGGTGATGGATAGGGTGAAAATGCGACAATTGTAACAACAAATGGTGAAGCTATTGTTGCTTGGGATAATGATTGTATTAATCTTGCATACCGTGATAGTAATTGGATTATCCACTCTGTTGTCTCCTTTCATGTGACGTAATATGATAAATTCTTCCTAACCTACATTGCTGATGATTTTAGTAACATTAAGATGGAAAATGAAGGGATATCTAAAATTATTAATGTAATACTCCATAACCTCGACTTGCTAACTTTCGAGCAGTTTTTATCCTCATAAGTTAGGCTAAAGGTATAAAAGATTTTATATTAGCTTTACTAATGATACAAGATAATGTGTAAAAGTAATTTATATTCATTTGCCATAATAAAACACATACTCAAATTAATAAAACCACATATAGGTATCAGAATATTGAAATTACATCTAGATTTGGATATGCAATTATATAAATTTGAAATGAGTTAATCGAAAAGTTTAATGATTAGGACGCACTCTAAAAATTATAATTTATAACAACGTTCTTGAAATTAAATTAAATCCTCATGACTAGATAATAAAAATTAAAAGAAGTAACTATATAGTTTTAATATTTCAATTTAAGCTCATTTATATACAATTTTCTTAGAAGTATTGAGTTTATCGAGTCTATCAAGTCTAATCGATATACGTATGGTTTTATAATTTTAGACATAACATATGATAAATCCTTTAGAATCAACTATGTGATCTTAATAATTAATATTAATAAGTAAGTATATGAATAAGTCCTAAATAATTAATAGAATTTAACTATATATTATATTTTATTAATATTTTTACTAATAATTACGTTAAAATTTACTCAAAATAACACCATGAGGGAAAAAAAATTGCGATTATGAATTATTCTCTATTAGTAATGTTAGTAATAAAGAAAGAGAATATTTTTTGAACAGCCTAACATTAAGGATGAACATTAAATAAAATATAATATAACAAAAAAAAAAGGATTAAAGTAACCGCCATAAACAAATGGTAGTGAAGGCACGAGTTACGTACCTATAAAATGGCTTAAAGCCATTCATTAACGGAGGGAGGAGATGAGAGGATTTAAGAGATAGAAAGAGAGATTGGGCGAAGGGAAGAGAGAGAGAGAGAGGGCTAAAGAGATTAAGAGTTATTGGAAAATTAATAATAAATAAATAGAAATAAAAGGGAAAGAAGAAGAAGAAGAAGAGAAAAGAAGGAAAAATAAAAAAAGAAAAGAAAAGAAAAGAAGAAGAACAAAAGAGGAATGAAAGATTTAATTTTTCTAACATCCAATATTTTTAGGTAATCTTATTTCCAAGTTATAAGTATTGTTTTATGATTATCGTCTTATAATTATCTTATAATTGATATATAATAGTCTTATTGGAGATATATCCACATCTCCTTGTTTTTAAATTGAGTATTTTATCAGTATAATTTCATAAATGCATTCTTTTTTTATTTTAAATTTAGAATATTGATAGCTATAGGACTTATATATTATTAGCATCAATTCTCAAAATGAGTGGATCTTTAGTAATAATCATTTACCAAAACTATTAAAAATTAAACTTTATATTTTTTCTAAATCAATTATCATTATTTTCATAAAATTTAAGTATATATAAATTTTAGTAAAAAGTACATGTTTCTAAAATGAAAGTTCTTTAAAAAGATAGAAACTTTTTAAATAATACTAGAAATTGATGTTATATAAATTTTAAATATAAAGTTAAATTATAATAATATTACATAATAAGTATCTATGTTTATATTGGGCTAAATCAAAGGGGACAAGTCTAATATACTAAGCAAGTCTCATTTAAGTATTGTATTTTAATTCTCACTCTATTTTGTATCAAATAGGCCAGACTCGTAATCTTATTGAAGGCTGATACGAACGATTGGTTAGGAAGCCAAGTAAGTGGGATTAATGCTTAATAGCTTGTAGGGATATTATTTCAAAATATTTAGAGGTTTTAGTATGTATTTGCTTGTAATGTAGTTAGCTAATTGTACATGTACAGTACTTATGTTTTAGATTCAATTTGTTGTGATGGGAGCTCAGCTCTATGTTATAGTTGTTTTGTGAATATTATTATACTTAAATTATCTAAGCTTAATTGATCACCTTAAAACGAACAAACTCAAACTCGGCTTAGCATCAAAATTAACATATATCACAACCTATTAGGAATAATGGTTAGGATTCTTGAGTTAAATACGAGCTCCTTTCAATAAGGATAACTGAAATGATCATTTTCCTATTCTTACTTGAACTAAGTGATAGGCAAAGAGGTTACGATAAGAGTGGAGGCTATGGTTAGAAGGTGATCACAAGAAAAGGGTGAGTACACGGCATTAAGCTCCTCAACCTGAATCAGATTAGACGTAATTTTTCTAATCTCAAGATGTATAAGATAACGTTGTACGATGACATTTACTGGTGCATGCATTACATCTAACTAAATTGGTTGAAAACCTTGTTTGTGATATATCGAATGCATAGTTCTTTCTCCATCCCACTTACTAAGCAAATTATTACTTATTCCCCTATAGTTTAATTTGTAAGTTCAAGGTAGAACTACAAGTACCTCACCTAAAACCAAAACATTAGCAAATGCGATTAAGGAGTGAGGACTAAGAAGAATTTGTCTGAATTTTGTTCTTATTGTTGACTTTTCCCTAATTGCTAAGAAAATTACCTGAGATTTCTTCAGCGACTCATTAGTTTTCAATCTTTGACTTATATAGTGAATAGCGTATGCCTGTGGGTTTTACATATACTCTTCTAAAATGTCAAGTTACAAGTTTGCTTATTAGTTTTTTTTTTTTAAAAAATTATTCTACAAGTTTCTATCAAACAGGTATCAAACAAAATGCTTCAAAGCGGTAGGGCCGAATGCGAACTAAGTTTATGATAGCAACTATAAAGTCAGTTTTTGATGATTCATACGGTGAGGTTGTTATAATTCCTCCTTTTTGAGATGTGACAATTAGCATTAGTGATATTATTTTGAATACTAACACTAGTTGCAAGCTCACTCTCAATGATGTTAAACATGCATAAATATTCGCCTAAGCCTCACATATGTACAAAAGCTTAATGATGAAGGGTTTAGTAGCTGTTTTAGTGAGGGTAAATGGAAGCCCACTAGTGGTTCTCTAATTGTGGCTAGAGGAAGAAAGGATAATACTCTTAACTTAACGTCATCAAAACTAAGTAAAAGAGAGGTAAATATGATAGATGGGACATCAATTGAACTGTATATTAATGGCATAGTCATATAAGTGAGAAGGGACTACAATTGCTTTCTAAGAAGCAACTTCTCCCTAATGTGAAAGGTACTCCTTTGAAAAGTTGTACTAATTGTCTTGCTAGTAAGTAACACAGGATTATATTTCATAGAAATCCACCTTACAACAAATTTTATGTATTTGATTTAGTCCATACTAATATATGTTATATGAAATATAGAACACTTAGCGATGCACTTTATTTTGTGAGATTTATTAATGATTACTCTAGAAAATTATGGATTTTTACTTTGAGATCTAAAGATCAAGTTCTAACGTTTTAAGAAATTCCATGCTAAAATAAAGAGAGAAACAATGAGATAGTTGAAATGTGTTCAAGAGATAATGGTGGTGAATAAAAAGTTCCCTTTGTGGACTATTGTGGAGCACATGGCATGAAACTTAAGAAAACAATGCCAAAAACCCCACAATAAAATGGCATTATAGAAAGAGTAAACCGCACTATTACAAAGAGAGTTAAGTGTTTATTGTCTCATACTAGATTGCTTAAATCATTTTGGGGAGAAGTAATAAGAATAGTAGTTGATTTACTTAACCTTTCCCCTATTTATGCTCTGGATGGTGATATTCTAAAGAGAGTATTGATAGGTAAAAATGTTTTTTATAATCATTTATGAGTATTTGGTTGCAAGACATTCATACGTATTTCTAAGGATGAAAGAGAAAAACTTAATGCAAATTTAAAACAATGTATTTTTCTAGGTTATACACATAATGAACATGGATATAGATTATGGGATTTACTAGAGAAGAAAATTGTTAGAAATAAAGATGTCGTTTTCTTTAGAAGATCAAAATGTTATGAGGAGGTTATTTTACATAAGTAAAAGAAAGAATGGGTAAAAGCCATATAAGAAAAGATGAAATCCTTGCATGAGAATCACACTTATGATTTAGTTAAATTGCTTAAAGGCAAGTGGCCTCTGAAAAATAAATGGTTGTATAGGTTAAAAACTAAAGAAAAATAGGTCATAATCATGGTACAAAGCGAGATTGATTGTGAAGGGGTTTAGTTATAAAAAGCATTTGAATTAGAGGACATCAACACTGATTAAAATGGTTTAGATATGATGTTTAAAGCCTTACTTAAGGAAAAACTTATTATTCTCTATAGATAGCTTTGTGATGGAGCACTCCATATGAGTTGAAAGGAGAGATTGTTAGGTTTAGGAATCTACGTAGACCCATAACTATTAATAAATAATAAAAAAATATACTACAAAAGAAACCAATATATATATATATATATATATATATATTATAGAAGGTTAAGATAGCGAGAGAAAAAGAAAAAAAGAAAAAAATCGATGAAGTGTAGTTGCGTAGAACTGAAAAAGGAAGGTGGAAAGCCTAGTTGGTGTAAATAGGTGGCGTCGCTATTAAAAAAAAGAAAAGTAGAGAATACGACTTTGGAAGTGAAAAACTAATCCAGTAGAGCAACTTTAGATCCAAGATCGAATGGCTATAAGATTCCAATTGTTATGAAACTTCAGCCATTAGATTTGTAGTGTGGAGCTCTATAAGATTGTTATTTCCTTCCCGGTAAATCTTTCTTTATTGTTGGAGTGAAATTTGTATTTTCATGATTTTACGAATTGGTTTATATTAAGATTGTCTTTCTCTATTGTTGGAGTTAAATTTATATTTTCATGATTTTACGAATTGGTTTATATTAAGATTTTGTCAATATCCATTTGCGATAAATGTTGTTTACCTACTGGTATAAATGGTGAAGAAATACTTTGTAAGTCCAATATTTTTTTATAGTAGAAGGTTTTGTGCTACGTGGTCTCATGAAAGTGAACCTATACATGTTTGGTTGGCTGAGGATATAATTTACGAACAGCTAAACTATGAAAGTGCGTATAGTAAGGGGCTGGATTTGATTGAGGAAACGAAAAGCTCCTGCTTGCTAGAAGGCTTTTATGTGGATTATGTAATGATGCATGACGTCGTTCGTGATGTTGCAATAGGGATCGGGAAGTTGAATGGCACATCTATAGTTTTGTCTGGACATGGAAATTTCAAGAGTCCAAGAGCTGCCTTGCCGAGGGAAGTTGAAAATACCAAGTGGATCTCTTTTGTGGACGATGAGAAAATAGAACTACCTGAATATAAGGAGGATTTCCCCAAGGTGACTACCCTTATGCTTCACAGTAACCTATCGCACAAGCAGATACAAGTATTTGAAGGGTTTCTAAAAGGATTAGAGAGCAGTTAGATTCTTGAATATGTCGAATCTCCGATTCTTTTTGTGTCCACTCCTCCATCAAATGGAACTTCATGCTCTTGTTCTACGGAATGTCAATGGTCTAATGGAAGAACTGCCTTGTGAAACCGAAATCATGGTACTTAAACCTTTCTTTGTCTTTACTTTCTAGATTGCCTACAGGAATAGAGAAACATACCAACTTAAGGAAGCTAGATTTGTCATTCACTGATAATCTGAAAAGCATTGAGGTAGATGTCATACCTGAATTTCAGTTCATTGGAGATTTTAGACATGAGAGAGGGTGGCTACAAATGGCATACCAAGGGAAGATCCGAGCCAAACGAGCCAGTATCACGGGACCTATCGGGGCTCAAGTTATTGAAGTAAGTCTATCTTAACTTAGCTGATGTCGAAGCCACTTATGCAGAGTGTAGCTGGATGGAAAGACTGAAAAGCTTTGTTATGGCTCATTCTATCGAAAGTTTAAAGATAAGGTTATTTCTATCGAGAGAGTTGAAGACAATAAGGTTGGATCTTTCATTTTACATGCAAAAACAGTTGAACTAGCGGACACGAATGTGAAGGAGATTTTTTTCTAATTTTAACTCAATCGATCAGGCTAACTCCAAATTGAGGTCCTTGTCCACGGTAAATTGTCTATTTTTTGAAGAACCGAGTGGATACAATCGGAGTTTCAGGTCTTTTGCTCTCCATACAGTACGCAAATTCGGAGCTTTTTCTCAAATAGCTAATGCTTTTGGGGCGATATTTCATAAATTAACAAGTCTTCATATATATCAAAATCCGAAATTGGAAAATGTGTTCTCTTCTGATTATCCTCACATGGTATGACTACTTGAATTGGAAGAGATCATTGTAGGTTATTGCAGGAATGTGACATTGGTGTTCCATGATGGTTCATCGGAAATCCAAGCTAAGCCTTCGTTCCTAAAGTGAAGCGTCTTACACCAACTTGAAGAGCTTGCATAGTCTCTGCAATTGCGAGTTGAATGAGCAGTGTCAATACATAAAGGTGCTATCAAGAGTATATCGATGCCATAACCTAAAGAAGTTACCTCACATGACTTCCATTAAAGAGATAAGAGCAGAAGAAGAATGGTGGAACAATCTAGAGTGGGGATAGTCCAGATTCAAATGATACATGATTCATTTCTTCAAGCCGCAGGATATATTTGAGATTTGAGGTGCTCGATCGTGTCTTCTTTTTTTATTTGTTGTTTTCTTCACTTGTAATATTTTGTTGCTTACTGAGGGGATTTTTGTTTCTCTATTTCAGTTTTTGGTATTAGTTTTAAGCCTCTTTAAATCATACGCTTGCTAAGGTATCGAAAGCATGAAACAATTATACATATATACACGTACAAATATACAAATTCTATACCTATTAGATCCTTACATAACTTTCTCTTTATTAGATAAGAGAGATTGTGGTGTGCAATTCACCTTCTTCAGTTAATAACTAAGGTTAATTTAAGGAATAGATAAAGAATATAAAAAGAGGAACATGACTTCACCTACATTGCTTAATTTATCATAGTACTCCTAATGGGCATTCCTTTGATCCCATCTGATAAATATTTACTTTGCAGCAAAAGATTCCCTCTTTAATCATTGTTATCCATCTTCGTATGATTTTGCGAGCTGGATGTATCTAGTCAACTTAATGCAAACAAGTTGCACAATTACATGTACGCGTTTCTGAGATTTATTTAACCATCCACGGTAGAGACTTGACTTAAAGTTCCCGTCCAATTCTATATCTGTATCTCTTTTGATGAGGTCTCTAACTTTAGCATATGTTGTTGCTTCGATCTCAACTTCAGTGGTGGCAGCAGTTGGTGGTCTTTGTGCTCCATTATATGATGAGATAAAAACTTCTATATATGTTCTCAATGCTGCCGAATCAATTGATGCCGATTTGGAGAAGCTATTCCATATGATAGGTAATATAAAAAGAATGCACTCCTCGGATGGGATCGACAAATGGCTTTCAAATGTAACAAAGATGGCGATGCCTCTAGTACAATTGACCCATTATAGATACTTAAGTATAACTGGTGCATGCTGCATCTGCGGCAATGGATTTTTACGGTTTAAGTTACTTAAGAAAGTGACAAAATTGATGATCCAAGGTCAAAATATCATCACACGCTCCCATCCTAATACAGAACCTGTTGAATACATCCATGGCATTCCCACTGTAGAAGATGGCACCACTGCAGAAAGAAATTTGAAAAGATTACTGGAAATGTTAAGTGATGATGATGTTTGGAGCATTGGGGTGTGGGGACCAGGAGGAGTAGGAAAGACCACCCTTGTAAATGCACTAGATAAGAAGCTAACGAGCAATTCTTCATTCAACTTGGTCATATTGGTTCTGCTTACCGTGGATGCCAACGAAAACAAAGTGCAGAAAGCCATTGCTAGAAGGCTGAATCTGAATGTAAAAGAAGGGACAGACATGGAAGAAGTTGCAACTCAAATTCACAGAAAACTACAAGGGAAGAAGTTTCTCCTTATTCTGGACAATGTTCGGAAATGCATGGATTTGGTAAGCATAGGCATCCCTGAAAAACAAAAGGGTTCCAAAATAGTGCTGACTACACGACCTAGGAGATTGTGTACCAGGATGAAAGTTAAAGCAATCAAAATTAGATGCCTAACAAAAACAGAAGCTTGGAAGGTGTTTGCCAAACACGCTGGGGATGTAGCGGATGAAGAAGAGATCCGAGCACAAGCTAAAATTGTCTGTCGAGAAGGTGGGGGTCTGCCTCTAGCTCTTGCTGCTGTGGGAATGGCCATGAGAGGGCAGAGGAACCTTCACCAGTGGCAAACTGCTGTAAATAAGTTGCACAGCTGTGTTCCTAACAATGGAATCAAATCCAAATTCAACAAGGCAATTTAGTGGAGCTATGACTCCCTACCCAGTGATACTCTCAGGTCTTGCTTTCTATATTGCTCTTTATATCCTGAGAGCTACGATATCCCAGTAAGTGAACTCGTACAATGTTGGTTGGCTGAGAATATGATTGATGAGGAGCTTTACCATGAGAGTGCAATTAGTGAGGGTATGGACTTGATTGAAAAATTAAAGAATTCCTGCTTATTACAAAAAGGTTGGGTTCGTGATTCCATAAGGATGCATGACGAGGTCCGTAGAGCTGCAAGATTGATTGCAAAGTTGAAGGGTACATCTATGGTTTTCCCTGGACATGGAATTTTCAAGAGTCCAGCAATTGCATTGCCGAAGGAAATTGAGAATATGAAGCGGATTTCCTTTATATACAATGAGAAAATAGAGCTACCTGAAAGTAAGAAGGATTTCCCCAAAGTAACTACCCTTCTACTTTGCAAAACCAAAGATGGCGCACAAGTTCCCAAAGAGTTTCTAGAAGGATTTGAGGCTCTAGGAGTCCTGACTATGCCGGACCTGCAATCTTTTCCAGGTTCTCTTACTCGTTTTATTGAACTTCGTTATCTTAATCTGAGGAATTGCAGCGAAGTGGAAGCATTACCAAGAGGACTAAAGCAACTTACCAACTTAAGAGTGTTAAATTTGTCATACACTAGCAATCTAAACAGCTTCAAGAGTGATGTCATATGTAATTTAAGCGCATTGGAGATTCTAGACATGATATGGAGTGGCTACAAATGGCCCACAGTGAGAAGATCCAAGCTGGAAGGGGTAGTATTGCAGGATCTATTGGGACTAAAGTTGTTGAAGGAAGTTTATCTTGAATTAGGTGACGCAGAAGCCACTTATGAAGAATGCAGGTGGATGGAAAGATTGAAATGTTTTTGGCTTTCTCATGTTGATCCTAAAATTGGTTGATTTAACTGCAGACTCGGAGAGAAGATTATTTCTATCATTGGGACTAAAGATAATAAGGTCGGTTCTTTCGTTTTACATGCCGAAGAACTAAAACTGAAGGGTTTGTTAATCAATCTGAAGGAGACGTTTGCTAATTTGGACTAAATCAACCAGTGCAGCTCCAAATTAAAGTCATTGGACATCATAAAATGTTCATTTTTCCGAGAACTGACAGGACCTGCTCCCAACCATAGTGCCTTATCGAATTTGGAGTTTCTGAATCTCTACGAAAACGAACAATTTAGGAGCTTTTCTCAAATAGCTAAGGATTTTGGGACAACATTTCCTAAATTAAGAAATGTAAAGATATATGGGTGTCCGAAACTGGAAAATGTCTTCTCTTCAGATTATACTTACATGGTATTGCCCGAACTGAAAGAGATCAATCTATTTGATTGCAAGAACATGATCAAGGTGTTCTATGATTGTCCAGTACCAACCCATGTCGTTGCTCCTAAACTGAAGTCGCTTTATCTTTGCCAATTGGAGAGCTTGTGAAGTCTATGCGATTGCGAGTCTAGTGAGCAATGGCGATCTCTAGAGCTTCTGGAAGTGAGACGCTGCTTTAACCTGAAGAAGTTGCCTTTGATGACTTCCATAAAAGAGATACAAGGAGGAAAAAGATGGTGGAACGAACTAGAGTGGGATAGCCCAGAAACCAAGCCATGCATGAATCGATCCTTCAAGCAATGGAAAGTCAGGTTTGAATCACAGTAATGATCAGGTTGAAATAACCACTAAACATCCAAAGTGTGCTTTCACCTTCCATTGTATGCACATATATAATCTATAGCTGAAACTTTAAACACTTGCTAGCTATGGTCTTTGGATTTGGATCCATTTCCATGGTCTTTTTACTAAAGTTTTTGAGGTCTTAGCACTTTTTAAAGTATCTGAATGTTTTTAAAGGCAAAATCATGCTTCAAGAATATAGAAGTGACAAATAATTTTATGGTTCTATCTACAATTGCTCCCAAAGGTTACGCTAGACTTTATGGTTCCAAGTAATCTCAACCAGCATGCGTTGAATAAAGGGATGCACTAAGTTCGGTTTCACAAGTCAAGTGTGTGTAAGCTATCTGGTCTTTGATTATATTCCTCCTTCTGTTTCTGGTTTGTATTCCAGCATTCTCTGTAATTTTTCATGTACTTATGTGGATACATATAATGTTTGGTTTGCTTTCCTCGGTTGTAATGTTCTAATACTTGTTAAGTGTGAAGTGTATTTATATTCAATTATTGACATAGTATAATAATTTTTAAGGCTTTTTCTTTTCTTTTTTTTTTTTTATATTCTCTTTTACTTTTTTAAGAAATGGTTTGAAGAAATCGCCTTATTAACTGATGCATAACCTATGAGATTTCAGATGGAAATCATCCTGACCTACTCTCCACGCAAGAACAATACAGAGATCCATCAGATAGAAATCAAGGAGTAGCAGAACCGAATCCTATTTATTTAAGATAGTTAAGTATGATTAGATCATAAGGATTCTACTCCTTTAAAATAACTACATTAATGAAATCGAAACAACTCATGCTTTACCGTCACTTACTCGCATCCGACATTTATTCAAACTTCTTAATACCACCATCGGAATCAAAACTCAATAGTCAGAAGAAAGAAAACAAATTACAGTAAAGGCACACAAAAACATACTAGGAATTCAATGAAACCCAGCTCTTGATCCACAAGTCCAATTTAATTACAAAAACAAAGAAAATCACTTATATAATATTATAGTTAATGGGTCATTTTTGGCCTAGGCTCCCAAGGTTCAATCATGTACCTCGACCAGCTCAAGTATCCTTGAGTACCTACGCCAAGACGAAGAGCCCAACCTTCTCTAGCAACCTACTTAGTCCCCATTGTGAGCTTAGACCCAACCATGCAACTTGCTAAGAATCTCCAAGCACCTTGCTATGCTCAATTCATCCCTCAAGCCAACGTAACCTGCTTGAGCCACCCCAAGGACCTTAAGGTCCTTGAAAGCCTCAGCCTAACTCCTCAAGCCAAGATAGACTCAGTCCTCCTAAATATGCACCAGGTGCTGGACATCCAACTCGGTGACCGCAATGCTTTTACTTTGCACTCTATTCATTAGTTGGCTTCTAACATTCATGGTACAATCAGCATACCCTACAACTCCGAACCTATTAGCATCTCAAGTATTAGATGTCGACACCAGGCTATCCACGACCAAGTGACAAAACCATTTGGTCCCCCCCCTATAGCACAAGTCCCTTACAATGGCTATGTACAACTAAACCAAGAAATGCCACCTAACGAGTGAACCCCTTGGCCTATAAATAGGATAAAGAGCTAAAGATACCGGATACCTTTCTCTCTCTCTAATTCTCTTTACACATCGAGTACTCCAAAATACTTTCTACAAGCACCCCAATCAATTAAAAACACTTCCCTTTTACACTCTCCTTCCTTTCTAATTTAAGCATCAAAGGTCCCCTATGAGCACCACCATAAGGGACTTTTTATATGTCTTCCAACAAGCATAGTTGAAGGACCATCTAAAGCAACCACCTATCCACTCGATGTGATATCACATATCACCAATTACAAATATTATAAAGAAGCAATGAATTTTGAAGGAAGTTACCTAAATTGTCCTTGTGTCTACTAATTGTACTAACAGTATAAGAAATTTTTAGATTAGCATGAATCTTGGCAAACATGCTCTATACCAAGTAAAAAATTTGTCACACATGACTAGCCTTTTCCTTATGACAAGGTGATTGTGGTACTAAGAAACTAAAAGTGTACAACAAGTGGAGTGGTGAATCTATTAACTACTACTAAGTAAGGTGGCTTCTTCCAACACACAATATTTAATTAGTAATAATTTACAAAAATTGAAAAAAAGAACAAAGAGAAAAAGAGTATTCTAGTGTAAATAAATGCACTTCAACGCAAAAAACTATAATAAGTACGCAATTGAACATTTTAATTAATGAAGTAATGAAAGCATTATTTGCATCCATACAAAGTTACCTTTATACACTCATTTGCAATGCAAATTTTAGAAATTTTAAACCTAATAAACAATCAACATCTATTAAGGACACTAACACGCAAAACTAAGGCCACAAATTATTACTGTATGTTATTGGATCATTGTACATTTACATGTATAAAAGGGTAGAATAGTTTTTTCATTGTACTAAGGTTACAAGTATTGTACACTATATATACACACATGTTTGTAATATATCTTTCAATTCAATACATTATTTCTCTCAAGTACTTGTACATGGTATTAGAGCCAATATATACAATAAAACAAAAACCCAAGCTGTTTTTTTTTTTTCTTTCTTGTCGTAGCACCACCTCCCTTACTGCTTTTCGATCCTTTATCTTGCCTCTTTTCAATCGTGCACTCCCTTCATTTCATGATGTCAACTTCTTCTATTCCTACTTCTGACATCCTTGTCGCCCTCAACCTCCTCCCCTTGAGTCTCTCTCATCATACGATCAACCCCACTAACATCAACCTCTCTATTATCGAGCCCTCATCAATAATCACCACTATGCCTACAATACTTCTTCTAACCTAAATTGTAACACCATCCCTCTCTCGTAACATCACCTATTCACTGTCCACATCACTGCTCAAGTCCATCACAAAGTCAACCCCTGCTCTCCCCATCACTACTTCCCCAAATCTACTCCTTAGAAATTCCTTCATACCATCTTCCACATCTCAAGTTCTTCACCATATCACCAATCCTAAATCCCATTAAACCACTCGTACCTCCAATCTACAACATCTTTTCTTCCCAACTAAACATATGACATTCTTCACTCCATCACACCCTTCTCTATAAGCATCACGACCATTAAGCTTATCAAACTTGCAGTAGACAACTATCACATTTGGCTATCCTCTTGTTTATACCACTATGTTGACGGTATGATTTTGGTTCCATCACCCATAGTCACCATCTCCTCAATCTCTCCTCCCATCCTAAATCTAGCTTATACTAATTGGCTTTGCATAAATCACACAGTTTATTCTCTCTTGCTTACTATGATCTCAATCAACATCTTTATTGAGATTTATGATATCCTTCCTACTAGATTGCTCTTTGCCAATGCTTCCTTAAAATTCCATAGCGAGAGAGATGGAACTCAAACAATGCCTACTCTTACTCCGTATGAACAATAATGCCATGATTCAATATCTCCAAGAATTAAGTCTATTGTAGATTAGCTTTCATCTATTGGTTATCCTCTCACCACTACTAATCTGATATCGCAGTTGCCACTTTGACTCATATACCTATTGCTCTAACATTTGAACAACTTAGAGTCAAGTTGATAAATCATGAACAATGGCTCAAACCTCATATTGCTGATGAGCCCACTATTCCTATCCCTACAACACTCCTTTTAACTCTTATCTATTCCTTTTAGTAAGAAGTAGTGGTAAGTAACTCTTTAGTTTGGACCAATGTATCATATCCAGCAGATTGTAACCCAAATATGATAATATGTCATATCTAATTGATAGCTACTTGGATTTTGTTAGCTTTTCTTTTGTTTCTTCTCTTGTTATGGTGCCTTTTCCTTATATCATACCCCAGAGACGCATTAGTAGCCGACCATAATTCAAAGCTACCCTGTCAACCCCATAGCACATATTCTTAGTAAGCAACTAGTATGGACAAACCCTAAGCTGACACGCATCCCTAATAAGTAAGCTCCTTGCCTTATAAATAGTGTAAGGAGCCAAAAGATAAAGGGATTTGGATCTTCTCTTAAACCTTGAATCTCTCTCCTTTCCAATCACCTAGTCACATACCGGACCACTTGAGCACCTTCTTCCCTAAGCATATAGTACTTAAAACCTCCTACTCTTTTCCCCTTTCTCTCTCCTTACTTACTTAAGTATCAGAGGGCCTTTGTGAACCAATTCACTAAGGGCTTCTTGCAAGTATCTAAGAGTGAAGAGGGTGCTCAACATCAAGGCCCAACATTACTCTTTCTCAAAGAATCTAAGCCCATTTCCTCAATTATATTTAGTTGATTTCCCTAATCAATGTACTCCATAACTACTCCTAATTAGGACAAACAATTAGTTACTTACCCTACTAGCTTCATACAATACAATGTTATTATGCATGGATTTATACTGGTAAAGTCCAACATGAGTGATTAACAAGTTGGAGTCAATTGTACTATATGTTCGGGTTCGTTTCTATCACCTAAAACTATTTACTAACTCATTTGTTAAAGATTTTTTTTTCCTTAATCATGTCAATGCCCTTATCTATAGACCTTCCTAACAAGGATGCAATCAAACAAGTTATTATAGGATACTGAACCCGTTGAACCCGATAAAAAACCCTATAGAGTAGGGTTTTGAGACGTGATTCAAAACTCTATAAAGTTTAGGGTGAGTTTTAGGATTAGAAAAAACCAATGAGAAATTCAATTCGATAAAAAAATAATATATTAATAAAAATATTTATTACTTAACCTATACACTATACACGCCTTATATAATTTTTACATTATATAATATATTTGATTTTTAATTTTAATTATTATATAAATCAATAAATATAATTCTAATCATATTTATCCCATTTCCACTCTACTCTCTCTTTTAACCCATCAAAATATCATGCATTATAGGAATACGTTTGGATTTCATAAAACCTATTCAGAACCAACCTTAGTTGCACCCCTAGTTGCTGGTTTCACCGCAGCATTCCCACTTAGCTATAAAAATTTTTTATCACGTCTACAGATACGCTTCACATTTTGCCAGACTTCATGTACCACTTTCCTTCAAAATATACGGTGTAATCTTAAATCTCCATATCCACAGCAAATTTCACCTGCCACGTTACCCATATACATGTCTTATTTTTCTCGCGCCGTCGAGGAATGACTGCGAGCAAGCATGTACCTTCGTATCAAACACCATCTATGTTGTTATATTCTTATATAACGAGAGTATATTATAGAAATTTGTTTGGCTGGACCTTGGTGCTACTCATAGCTCTATTTGTTATTCGAAGGAGCGAATAGTACCTAAGGCAAATTCTCATCTAAGGGTTAATATTTTGCTCTGACTGACTGACGAGTATAACAAGATGCCTATCAAATTTTACTAATTTTTTAATAAAATATTCAAAAAATAAGGAGGAAAAAAATAGAAGAGAGAAAGAGAAGAGGAAACCAGGGGACATCTCTATCTAGTGGTGGTGGCAGACAGAACAAAAGTAGGATAGGGATTGGTTGGCATTAGGACATGGAAATTTCAGGCTATTTGGACCATATTACAACAACACAGATAGACTTTTGAATAAGACTTTGCATTTTAAGTCTTCTCCATCGATTTTTTCTTTCGGGAAATACTCGTAAGTTGTATTTGGATATCACTTCAACAAATACAATCAATTGTAATATATATGATTCGAACACTTTTATTATATTAAAGAAGGAAATCTAATCATAATATTATAAGAATATGTTTTGGCTACTGCTACACGTTACTTGTCACACTGTATCAAATGCTATTCTTCCTGCCTTAATTGGCATTATGACATTGAATTGGACCCACTACCACAAATAGCACAACACTAACGACTTTGTAGAAGGCCTTGCATCTTTTAAGTCTTCTACCACCATCTTCGTGCCTGTGGAGCGGAGAATCTATCAACTGCTGCTGACTATATAAGATGGCTTCCTTTAATTGTGCTCACAATATTCATCTAGTCAAGTCACTACAATTTATTAATATTGATAGGCAGAAATAATAATAAAAAAAAAAAATAGCAAAAAAGCAATCTATTGTAAGCAAACACGCTTCAATGCAAAAACTTCAGCATTTCAACCAAGGAAAACAACGAAAACGTTATTTTGCATTAATCATATCAGGAATCATTTTAAAAGTGAAGAACGAATTTGGAGCTTTTATGGCCCTAATAATCAAGAAAAAAAGATTAATTGATACTAATATATTATATGTTTGGATAGAGCGGTGGTTAAATAATAATAATATTTAGGGTAGAATATAAACACACCTCCTTATATTTACTTCATATATACTTAACCATCTTTATTTTTGAAATGGTGTGCTTGGAACTATATATATTTACTTTATATAAACTTAACCTCCTTATCTTTAAATCTATACGCTTAAACCTATCTATGATTACTTCGTGTGCACTTAACTTTCTTATCTTTGAATTCATGTAATCTAACCTCTAAATTTTTAAAAGATGTGCATTTGGACCCCTAAAACTCATTAAAAAGCACATCTCTAAACACTTGGGAGTCTAAATACTACATTTCAAATATTAAGGTGCTAGCACATGAAACAAATATAAGGGGTAGATTTGCAATTTAATTTTTCTTTTTTATTTTAGAAAGGAAAGATCACAACTAAACTAAACTAAAATAAAATAAAATGCTTTGATAAATAAATAAATAAATGGGCAAATTAGGTAGACCTACCCTATGAACTTTTGTAATTAAGCGGATACCCTCCGTTTTCAAAATAAAGTACTTATACCTCTAAAATGGATGGGAGACCTATATTACTTAAATAATAAAATATCTATTTTTATTAAATATCCATATTAGATATACTTTATGAAATAAGAGTCAAATTGGTCTCCTCGAAGATATAAAATTTCTTTTATTAATTTTTATTTTTCTTGTAATTCCTAATTAATTTTCTTGAAGAACTCATATAATTCCTAATATTTCCTAATTGTACTTGATTTGCAATTATCATCATTGATTGTAAAAACCAGGATTGCTGCGAGTTCCTAAGGAATAGTAAGAATAGGAAGACAATTTTAAAATTTATGAATTTCGTAGAGTCAAGTTTATTCTCCTAAAATTTCATAAATTTTTTAATTTTCTTTTTATTTGTTTTTATAATTTATATCAAGATTCATAATTTTCCTTATACTTTAATCACTATGCATAATTACTACATTTATTTAAACTCCCTTATAACTATTCCCACTGTAAGTTGGAAAGAAATATATTTTATCTTTTGTTACTTTTATACTGTTCCTTTCTTTCGTAATGTACACCAAAAGTATCAACTTCGCTTTTCCTCTTTACGTAGAATAACCATTATCTATATTATTTATGATTTAATTTTTTAAATTATATTTTTAATATTTACCATTCTTTTTCCACCACTAATAATATAAAGGCTATTACAGTAAATTCATTACTTTAAGTACTCTTCCTCTCTATTGACCTACTATCCCCCTTTTCTCTCCCTTTCTTTATCTACTATTGGCTTCCATTTAGACAATGAAAAAAATATTATTCTTTTCAATATTTCTTCTCTCAAGGTTTGCTAATGGTAGTTTTGATTTTTTTTTTTTTAAATCGTGTATCCTTTATTTGACAAATGAGAATAGTTGTCGATAAAAATACATTAATCCTAAGTATATCAAATTTATTATACCAAAGATGCATTATTGGATTTTATTTACTTTTATGCACCCCTAATTGTCTTTTCTGTTAGTTTAAGTAATATGAGTCTAATATCCATTTTAAGGGTGTAAGTAATCTATTTTGAAAATGAGGGGTGTTAATGCAATTATAAAAGTTTATAGAGGAGATAGGTGCAATTTACCCTAAATAAATATAAAAGAGCACAATTCATATTTTTCAATCATACTCAAAATAGCATGGTTTTGTGATATGATATTACTTAATGGAAGAATGATCCTCCTTCTTAATCATTACAAAAACTATTGTTTACAAAAATATTTAAATCAAAAAGCGAGTAAAATAGAACCACCAAAATTATGTGATTATAACCACATACGTATGAGAGAAGATTTTTTAAATTTTTTGTAAGAGTATTTCGCTTAAATTCTTTGGATTTTAATTCTTTTTTAACTGAGTAATATTTATTAAAATATTTATTTATTTGTTTACTCATCAACTTTTTTATTTTCTTTATGATTTTTCCTTTCTAAAATTTTAAAAAATGTTAAATTGCAAATTCATCCCCTTATGTTTACTTCACATGTATTTAGCCTCTTAGCTTTAAAAGCATACATTTAAACCCCGAAATCTTTCTAAAATGTGCATTTTTCTAACTACAAGATTTTTTAAATTTTTTGTAAGAGTATTTCGCTTAAATTCTTTAGATTTTAATTCTTTTTTAATTGAGTAATATTTATTAAAATATTTATTTATGTGTTTACTCATCGACTTTTTTATTTTCTTTATGATTTTTCCTTTCTAAAATTTTAAAAAATGTTAACTTGCAGATTCATCCCCTTATGTTTACTTCACATGTATTTGGCCTCTTAGTCTTTAAAAGCATACATTTAAACCTCAAAATCTTTCTAAAATGTGCATTTTTCTAACTACACCTCTTTTAAAGATCTAGGGCTCTAAGGCATACAATTTGAAAAATAAAGAGGATAAGTATCACGCACCAAAAAGGTGAAATCATAATAGTTCCACCGTGTGAACCATCCTAAGATAGAAACTGTCTTCACTGCTACCATCTTAGACCTAGTTTACATAAAGCGTACTCAACTCTACCCCTTTGAAGCATTCAATTCGATATTTGTTTGATATAAATTTGTAGAATAATCCTGTGAAATAATTTATAATAATAAACTTATCATTTAACCTTATAAAAAAAATAATAATAAATCCCACAGGTACCTGTTATTTCATATACAGACCAAAATATTAAAAACTACTAAGCCCTTTGAGGAGTCTTGTGTAATTTTTCTTAAAAGATAAAAAGTTAATACTAAGGATAATAACCGACCATTTCTTGTTGTATCTTGCTCCCTATCTCAACTTACCATGGTTCTGGTGTTAGGTAAGCACTTATAAGCCATTTAAAACCTGCAAAACAAACTATAGGGGAATGAGCGATAACTTGCTCAGTAAGTGAAGGTAGAGATAGAAGTATGCATTCGGTATATCATAACCGGGTTTTCAATCAAGTTGGTTAGATATAATATATGTATAAACAAATGCCATCGCACAACGTTATTTGGTCCGTCGTGAGATCAGAGAAATTTCACCTACTCTAATCCGAGTTAAGGAGATTGACGTCACATACTCATGGATCAAAACCAAACCGAGGCTTGTGTAATAGAGAACATATTCCTTCCATAACCACCTTCGAACCACGACTCCCAACTTTATCACAACCTTTTCCCCTATCACTTAGTTCAGCTAAAGGTAGGAAAATGACTATTTCAGCTATCCTCATAGAAAAGAATCCGTGTTTAGCCCGAGAATCCTAGTCGTTACCCTAGTGGGTTGCGATGCATATCAAATTAGGTATTAAGCCAAGTTTGAGTTAGTTCATTTTTTTAAAGTGATCAACCAAGCTCAAACAATTCAATAATAATATTCATAGAACAATCATATTATGGAGCTCAACTCCCATCATAGCAACTCGAAACTCAACCATAAGCATTGTATACGTACAAATAACTAACATCATTTACTATTTAGTTTTAGTTGCTTTGTTATTTTTTTTGTGTTCTATTATTATTATTATTATTATTATTATTATTATTATTATTATTATTATTATTATTATTATTATTATTATTATTATTATTATTATTATTATTATTATTAATGTAATGTGTAATTGTAAATTAAAGTGAAAAAAAATCCAAAAAAAAAGAAAAAGAAAAAAAGAGAGAAAGAAAAAGAAAGAGAAAGAGAAAATAAAAAAAAAAAGAGAAGAGAGAAGAAATTTTTTTTTTACCATTTTAGCCAAAAATGGTAATAAATAATGAAAGATAATAACAAAATGAAAAATAATAATAAAATAAAAATATTAAAGTTATTTTATCACTTAGAAAATCAATTTTCCAATAAAACAAAAATAAATCAACCATTTTTCTAAACTAGGGCATTTTAGAATTTCCAAAAATAAATCCCTAATTAGGACTTATAGAAAATTTCTTTAAATAAATTGAAATAGGTAAAAACGTAAACCTAATCATTTTAAGAATTAAGATTAATCAACACACTAAAGTTTTCGTTAAACGAACTATGGAAGTTTGATATTGAATAGCAGATATGTAGACACCCGTATATATGGGGTGATTTAAAATATAGAAAGTTTTCTTTTTTTCATCTTTGTCAATATTTGTTCAATTTAATTAATTTAGTTGTATGTGATATTATTTTTTGTTTAAAAATTGAAAAAGGGTATTATTAAAAAGGAAAATTAAATTTGGAAAATTAAAATGTGATACCTCTTTAGAATTTAATAAGATAGCCTCCGAATCTAGATCTCTAGTTTTAAAAACGTTTTGAAAATCGATTTTATTAAAAGACCGGTGGATAAATTATAATGAACCTACCCAATTAATTATAATTTAACTCCTTTTTTCAACTCCGATCAAGTGACAACTCCAAAAACATTTTCATAATATAAAGAAATGGGTTTCTTTAAACCCTAATCAAGAATTAGTATTAAACGGATAGGGCTTAATATTGATCAATTTAAAGGAAACTAATTTATAAAAATCAAGAGAAAAAACCAGGCTCAACACCATTCATCCAAGGTTAGTATTTAGGTCTTCTTTTATTCATTGCTAGAAAGAGTTAACCATATTTAACATTAATATTTTCATCCTTAAGGTAGTGAACCTTGTATTTTCTTTAAGAGATTTGTTGAATATTGCGAGTGCTTTTGAGTGTATTTCTTTTATAATTAGATTGATTCAAGAGTATATCAATCTTTCTAATTATAATATGTTTTGATTTCTATAAACTTGAGGATATCAAAATAGGATTCAATACCCAATTCAAATATTGATTTCTATTCTTTTTTTTTTTGCATTTTTTTTACTTTTTCTAGTTCTTAAATTTTTCTATAAAATCTTATTTATTTTCTGTAATTTATTATATTATTTATTTAATATTAATTATGTAGATCAATAAAATTGCCTATGTGTCATTGTGTAACGGAAAATTTAACAATAGTGCACAAAAGTCCTCGTCTGTAAATTTTTATAAATGTTAAGAGCTCAAATAGAAAAAGAAAAATAAAGTTAAAACACTTAATTAAAAAAAGAAAAGAAGGATAAATTTTGAGAAAAAAAAAGTCTGTTTTTCTCGTACTCTTACTTTTCCTTCGTAATTATTCTGAAAACTGGGAGATTGTCTCCATCTTTTGGCTCATGACAGCATCATTATATCAATAGATGATTCCAACCCTTGCGCCAGGAAATTCCATGTCCTTCGACAAACTCTAGATGCCGTGGACGAGATCGCGACGGCATTCCATTGCTCCCATGACCTCGGCTGTGCGCACTAACTTAGGACAAACGGAACACGGAAGCTTTTTCCTAGTCCGGAAGAAAAATAAGAGCCTCGCTGTCTTCCTCTTTCGCTTTTTTTGTAATCAAGGGTCAGTATGCTTTTTCTGACTACTTGCTTTGTGATTTTTCTACAAATGTGAATGCTTAGAAATTGTGGCATACGCAAGAGTTTGCTAGAATTTTCTCTTTTGCTGGGGCATCATGATTCACGACTTATTTATATTTTTTTATTTTATTTCTTATTTATCTTTTAGTTTCCGCTCTCCCTCTCTCTCTTTCTTTTTAATTTTGATATCCCTTTTATTTTGTTATAATTCTGTTATGTGCCATTCTAAAGTGCAAGCTTCACTCATATTCTCTTTTTGTTTTTTAATTTTATATGTTCCAATTTTCCTCCATTATTCTTGTTGATTTATTTGTTTATTTCAATTTTCCTTTTAATTTGTTTTTATTTTTGCTCTAGCATGTGACAGTCCCATAAGAATTTTTAATTTTTTGCCATCAAATTATAAATTTTCAATTTCATTAATCAATTTACATAAATTTTTGGAATTCCTTAATCAAATAAAACTTTTTAATTTTATCAATTAAAGCTTAAAACTTTTCAAAACGGTAAATTCGAATGATAAAATATGTAAATCAAAGATAGGTACAATTGAGTAAGACATGTCATCATGAGGCAAATTAAAAGGGAACTACCATGTTATCCATTAATTTATAAATTAAGAGAGAAGATAATTATTTAGAAATGATATAACTTCCAATATTTTTGCAACATGAGTAGTGGATAAGAGTTCGCATTAGTGAAAAAAATATGAACATGAGCAAAATATTATCATAAAATAAAATTACTAAAATATCCTTATTAACACAGTTATCTTCCAATAAGTGGTATGGTAGTTAACAAAAAATATAAAAAGATATTTTAGTCATTTTATTTTTCTAAAACATATAAAACACTAAATTTTGGTAGTTATTAGCAATTATTACAACACTTTAACTTTAATAATCCATAATTTTTCAATCACTTGTAACAAGTAGACCTAAGGTTGGTTGCAAGCCTGAACTGGCACGGAACCAGTCATCAATAGCAAGTTTGAATCAATCGAAGACTAGCTGGCTCATGCAAGTCCAAGCGCTTTAAGCCTCCAATTTGCCTAAACAATGAGTTTAAACCCTTTCTTTCTTTCTTTCTTTTTTCAATTTACATATAAATATTAACATGTATATTATATTACATATATTATATTAACATATATATTATGTCACATATACATAATATTAACACATATATTTATACATATTAATATATTATATAAATTATACACACTAATATATATAATATTATATATCTATATTATTAAAGTGAAAATATTTTTTTAACTTTTATTTACTAATTATTTAATATCTTTAATGTTTAAATTTATTGAATTGTCTTTATATTTTACCAATTCCAATTGTAAAGTAACTGCACACACCCATTACATTAGACATTATCCTTCGACATGTTACGGTTTCTTTTACTTGCACCATTTGCTGTATTTCCAGTGACACGTTCCCATTTCTTTCTAGCATGTTTTGTTGTATTTTCACTTTATCTCATAACCTTTTTGCATTTAATATCACATTCATTTATTATCTTTTCATCTAATTCTAGAAGGTTTGATTACTAATTGGTTTTAGTTGCGAAATTTGTTTTAGGTTTTTTATTACTATAACTTCCTCCTTTTTCAAGTTGGGGACACATTACATTACAGGTATTAAATATATTTACACATGAGAGTGATAGATGTAATAACAATATAAATTTTTATGCGGTTATTTTTTACAATTAATACTATAAGTATAAGGATACTAAAAAAAGTAGAATACCACTTTGATATTATAGATTTATAAAATTATCTTTATAACCACAATGCGGGTGCGTTGTCCACTTGTATAATATAATATAAATATTTTGCATATATAAATATATATTGCAAACCTAAAATAAAAAAAGAAAACAATTCAGTTCACAATTCACAGGTTCAAGAACCAATCATAGATGGATCAATTAAAGTTCGAACTACAACTATCATGACCCTAAGGGGGGCTTAATAGGATTGATTTAAATTTTCATATTACATGTGCACCTGTAATACAAAAACCGTCTTACCAACTAAAGATAGTAAGACTCTAAATAATTAATTATTAAAGTTTCGATTCTTAATTTAATTAGAACCTTAGAGAATCTATATCCCCTACCAGACGATAAGATTAGGTAGTAAAGTTCTAAAACTTAAACTTACAAGTCCTAAAATATGAATATAGAATTAATAATTATATGTAAAAATTCAAACCGTTTACACAATCTATCCTCGGATTCTAACTTTTAAGCACCTCAACACCGGTACTCAACACTCAGTTCTTTGCTCATGCCCAATTATCTAGTAACTTACAAGAGAAAACTATCGGAAAATAAGTTATAAGAGCTTAGTGAGATATCCCTCATAATATACCAGCAAATAAGTTATCAAACAAATTATTATCAAACATATGAATGTATGAACAAACAATATGTCAAACAATATATATACAGTTGATCGGTGCTGCATAAAACATTGGATTTAACACCCTTCGAAATAAGGGTTAGAGATACATTGGCACTAATCACAACCAGACTTTAGCACTTAGGTTTTTAACCATATATAAATATATATAGAAATTCTCTATTTCACAAAATAGGTTTCTATTTCCAACAATAAATAGTATACAAATATTCAGGTCTAGTGGTGAGGTAACCTCCACAGTCTACGTCACACCCTACAATAGTGGTCTCTAAACGCGACCCCCAGTCACCCACGGTTAGTGTCTCCGATACCAAGTAAACTCACGAACCAAGGGTAGGGTCTTATTGTACCAGTACTACTGCACCAGTACTACTGCACTATACTAATTAAATCATGTGAAAATCAATCCTTTTAAGGCCCTTCATTACCAACCACATGAGGTGACAGTCGAAACATTATTCACGATGTTCGTACTTATGCATGATCCATTTAATTTTAGTTGAGTTAAATATGATTAAGTCAATTTATGAGGTAATCAAACATTATGAACAAATCATTCCAAATTATGCAACAATCATTCATATAACTAAATCTTCAATAATCATATTTAACAGTATTTTGCACAAAATACTGTTGTACTAATACTACTGCACTGTACTAATTAAATCATGTGAGAATCAATCCTTCTAAGGCCCTTCATTACCAACCACATGAGGTGACAGTCGAAACATTATTCGCGATGTTCGTACTTATGCATGATCCATTTAATTTTAATTGAGTTAAATATGATTAAGTCAATTTATGAAGTAATCAAACATTATGAACAAATCATTCTAAATTATGCAACAATCATTCATATAACTAAATCTTCAATAATCATATTTAACAGTATTTTGCACAAAAATCAATTAAAACCAAACACATGTATAACCCAAACCCCTCATGCATCAAGTTATTAATATTTAATTTATGTGTATTAACTATAAGCATAAAATAAGTATAAAGTCATCATAAGTACTTACTCAGACATAATCAAAGTCAAAGGTCGTAATAGTCAGCTGATAAGTCGATGTCAATATCGTGATCACCTAATATTAAGGAATATGAAAAGTAGTAAGTTTTGGAAATTAAATAACTATACTAGTATCGTAATTCATATTATTTACTTAATTTAGCTATTGATTTATGTAAAATCATCGATTCGAACTTTTTATCGAATCGCGTATAACTTTTTCGATTTAACTTAGATCTTTATGAACTTATAGTCCATTTCGATCGTTTTCGAACGTATTTTCTTATAGTGAGATCTATTTTGGATGTTATAACTCTTAATTTTGACTATGATATAAAAATATCACAAAGTTCATTATTTCAACTTAAAAAGCTATAAAATATCAATTTAAGTTTTTCTTAAAATATTTACAATTTAATAACTATTTAAATCGTATAGTTAGTAATTTTATTATTATAAGCCTATTTTACTATAATTACCTTTTTTTACTTTTTTTTATTTTAGAATTACCAACTCGATTTTTTTCTACTTAATTAATTATTATTAATTATGAAAATTAATTAATTTATAATAAATGATGATGTGGCAACATATGGAAGTACCATGTGTCACCTTTGTACTTTTTCCATAATTTTCCATTATTTTCCTATTTTACGATATAAGTATATATATATACTTATGATTATATTTTATCAAATTTTCCAACTTACTTAATTATTAAATTTTTTTCTCTAAACTTACGGTATTCTTATATATATAAATGTATAAATATACTAATGAACTTAATTTATTTATTAACCTAATATTATAGTATATTGTATATACCATTTACATATACTCATATTTTTACGTATACATCACAATTCATATACGTATGTTTATACGTATACAATATGTTATATAATAAATTATTCTGACCTTGTTTATATGTTATGTACAAGTATAATGCACACTTATTTATACTTTGTATCCTTATGTACATATACGGTTGTACTATATACGTATATATATGTAAAAAAATACAAAATGCAATTATTAATATACATATATACCTACATATCCAACACGGTTTGCTATATATATATATACGAATATACTAAAATTCTTATACTTTGAAAATACTAAGTATATATATATATATTTACTATTTACGTATACATGTATATATCTCATATAGTAAAAATAATAATAACTACATATATATACATAATCACGCATATATATATAAATAATTAAATAAAATACTAAATATATATACATGTATATAAAGGAAACATTTAGTACATATACATATACTATACGTGTATAGCTACATATATTATATAACAAAATACTAAGTATATATACATATATAATACACATGCATACATATGGACAAAAATACATGGGAAGGAAAAATACATACTATATGTGCTACTATTTATACCTATATACATATACAGTATATTATACATAATAATATATATATGCCTATATACATATTTATAACCCAAATAAGTAAAATACCTAATATATATGTATATATCTATTTATACATACATATATGTACATGTAAATAAATAAATACTTAGGATACATGTACATGCTATATGATATCCATATATGCAAAGAAATTAAATATATACTTACCTAGTTGTTTTAATAATTTGAATAAAAAAAATCCCTTAATCTTTTCCTTCTTCTTCTTCTTAGTTTGTATGTTGAATTTGAAGGTTCAAAGAAATAAGAAAGAGAGGTGTATGCGTTACGGTTTGGATGGAGCAAAAGAATAATGGCAATTGGGATGCTTTGTATTTTACTGTTTTCAACGTGAATGAAAGGGGTTGTAGCTGAAACTTTATGGAGACAAAACAAAATAAAAGAGAAAGAAATCAAGCCAAGATATTGTATTTATGGAGACAAGACATATTTTTATCTCGGTTAGATTTGTATCTTATTTTAACATATGGTAATTAAACTTAGCCAGACAATTGCTGTACAAGATCTGGACGTAAATTGTGTTGGACGTGGCAGCTAGGAAAAAAATAGGAAGAAGAGAAAAGGAAAAAGAAAAATGAAAAATAAAAATAAAAATGTTAGGTTTTTCCAAACACAAAAATTATAAATTTAGTATTTATAAAATAATATTGAAATTTTATATAATTTTATTTATTTAATTGTTATCCATTATGATTATAATTTTTTTTAGTTATTTTAACGTTTTCATTAAAAGTTTTATGCGATTACATAATTTAATCGATAATTATAATCGACTACAATTATATCACTATTAAGTGATATTTATTCATTTTATAAGCTTAAAGTTATAGTTTTAGGATTTTGATCAAGTTCTGGTTCGATTTTGAGTATTTTCAAGTACATCGGATTTAAGGTTTTTTATATGCGATTTAGATTTCAATCGAATTTTTAATATTTTATTATTTATAATTTATTAAATTTTTATCTTACTCAACTTTAACAACTCGTGAATTCATTTATAGTATTAGAATTCAATTATATTCTTAAATAACTAAATTTACGGAGTTTACAACAACACAATGGTTTTGAAATGATTTTTAACCAGTTCAAGCCTGGCTTCATACAAGATAGACAAAAAACATACTTACTATAAGGGTAAGCTTCTAAGTTTATGCTTTCATATTTTTATTGATCGCATTTTACTAATTCTCCTTAAGAAAAGAAAGAAAATGCATGAACCCAAGCAAAGTTATAAGGACTTCAATTCCCTTTTGTTTTTCTCTGCATCAATCCTTACCTCCAATTGTATAACCCAGTAATGGCATCATTGACCTTCGTTGTATTACTTATATTTTTTCTTTTTTTTCTAGCCTAATTTATATATTTTTCACTTTTATTTTCATTGTTCTATGCTTATTTTTTGTGGAATCAGTCATGCACTATATCTCATCCTTGACTTATCTTCTTTTAAATATAAATTATTGAACAAAGTATGAATTTAATCGTTCGTATTTAATAAAATAAAAACGAATTATGAAACGAGAGGTAAGATCGGTCCTATCAAAATAAAAGACGAAATCATAAAATCTCCTATTTTTCACTTGTGTTATTAATTTATCCATTAGAATAGCTACGTTTTAAATAAATTGTTGGGGCACTAATATTAAAAAAATATAAAAAATGAAATCGGGATTTAGTTTTTAGAAAATGTAATTTCAGAGTTCGGAAGGTGTCTAATAAAATGTCGAAGAAAATAATTCGAACGGTGTTTATTTGGAAATATGAAAGGCTGCTGAAATAGTAGTTAGATAATATTATTTCTGTATTGATCTATAATATTTAGAAGTTCATATTTATAAAATAGGACTTCTTTGTAATATTCAGATGGATTGACAGGAATTGCGGTGATTTTTATCGCCAGAACATATATCCATTGGACTTTTTGATGATACAGAAAGATAGATATAAATGAAGGCAATGATGTAAACGACCTTTAGGTGCCATATACTGGATCTAAATGAAGAATATACAGATATGGTTGAAGGTGCCGAAGTCTTTCTTTCTTCTTTTTTGGGCACCAGTGACAAAGAAAGTGCTAAATTAAATGCTACGACTAACACCCTTTTTCCTTTTGCATTTATAATTATTGTATAAATCTATCCATAATTTTCAATCAATCGATTCGTCCAATATGGACAAAATTAAATGTTACCACTAATAACCTTTAAGTTAGGATATTCAAACACAAACCCATTTAGAACTTTTAGGAATGTGTTTTATGAAATGTTTTTACTTATCTTAATAAACTCGCAGTTAATCCAAAACAACAAATAAAAAAATAAAAATTTAGAACCGAACACATTATATAATCCAATAACATGAAGCGTCAGAGTCCTAGTCTCGGTTGACACGAACTTCTATTTTGATTGGTTGGTTATCTTATGATGTGAGGTTTTCCTTTTTAATCATGCCATTGTCTCGGTTGATTGAACTTACCAGCTCGATGAGAATTCCCCATAAAAATCTTTAGTCAGTTAGTGATTACTCTTCATATATTCATGTTTCACCTTCCCTATAAATCTTTCTATGAAATTTTTGTTAGATCTTATTTTTCTCCTCCATATCCACTATAAGAATAAGCTCCACTAGCCACGTTAGCCGTTTTCCTTATTTTGCCAATAAAATGCTTGGCCACAAGAGGAATTCTCTTTCGATGGGGCCACAACTTTGTTCTTTCCTCAGTGGACTCATTAATTTGTGAATTTTATGATTAAGATTCCATGATTCCAAGGCATGATTCTTTGATGTTACTCCTACTATAAACCGAACATAAAATTCATTTGACATGACACGTGTGATATATACCTATTAAACATAAATATTAATAGCATTAATGTTTTGACACCAACTTCCTGCCTTTGTCTATCGGGATAGTACATTGTTCGCCAATTTGGACCTACTACAACAATAATACACGAAGGACTTTGCAGAAGACCTTGAATCTTTCGAGTCTTTTGCCACGTACTTCCTGCCTCCAGCTGTATTTTAACTCTTGAACCATCCATGGTAGAGACTACACACTACACTCGTATATCTCCCTACAAAATTTTCTCTTTCAATGGGGTCTGTAGCAGATATCGTAGCTTCCATGGTGACTACAGTGGTGGGAGCAGTCGGTGGCCTTTTATGTGCTCCACTATATGATAAGATAAAAGCCTTAAGGGTGGTTCTCAATGCCCCTGAATCGTTTTCTGAAGATGTGAAGAAGCTAAGAGATTTGATGAATGATATTAAAGGGATGAGCCGCTCAGATTACATAGATGCATGGCTTTTAGAGGCTGAAAGGATCATGGAGAAGGTTCCTCAAGTACTATTGGACCGAGAAAGATCATCGGGTCAAAACTACGGATCGCAGCTATCGTGCTGCATCTTCGGCCGTGGACTTTGGCGGTGCAAGTTACATAAGAAAGTGAGAAAACTGACTATCCAAGGCCATAATATCATAACATGCACCAATCTCAATATAGAAGCTGTTGAGCACATCCGTGGCGTCCCTAATATTGAAGATGGAAGCACTGCTGAAAGAAACTTGAAAAAGGTCATGGACATGCTCAAAGATGATGAAGTTTGGAGCATTGGGGTGTGGGGACCGGGAGGAGTGGGTAAGACCACTCTTGTAAATGCAATTAATAACAAGCTGAAGAGCACTTCTTCATTCAGTGTGGTCAGACTAATACCGCTTACCAAGGATGCCAATGAAAACCAAGTGCGGAAAGCCATTGTTGAAATCTTGAATCTAAAGGTGGAAGACGGCATGAGCACCAAAAGGATTGCAGATCGGATTCACAATAGACTCCGAAGGGAGAATTTTCTCCTTATTCTAGACAATGTTTGGGAATTCATTAGTTTGGCAAGTATAGGCGTTCCTGAAAACCAGAGGGGTTCAAAGGTAGTGCTTACTACAAGACTCAAGAATGTGTGCAAAAGGATGAATGCCAAAGCTATAAAAATAGGATACCTAACAGCCGTAGAAGCTTGGAAGTTATTTATTGAAAAGGCTGGAGATGTTGTGAATGATGAAGGAATCCGACCACTAGCAGAAGCTATTTGTGGAGAATGTGGGGGTTTGCCTCTCGCTGTCGTTGCGGTGGGATCAGCTATGAGGGGAAAGACTAACATTCATCTGTGGCGGAATGCTGTCAACGATCTGAGGAACTCCGTTTTTCCTGATGATATTGAAGCTCAAGTCTACAAGCCACTGAAGTTAAGCTTTGATTTTCTAGCAAATGATACCCTTAAGTCTTGCTTTCTGTATTGTTCTTTATATCCCGAGGGCTATCCCATCAATGTAAGAGAACTTGCACTGTGTTTGTGGGCTGAGAATATAATTGATGAGCAGCTAAACTATGAAAGTGCATATAGTAAGGGGCAGGATTTGGTGGAAAAATTGAAGAACTCATGCTTATTACTACATGATCCTGGTACTAGTGATTATACAAAGATGCATGATGTAGTTCGTGATATTGCAATACAGATTGGGAAATCAAATGGCACATCAATTGTTATCTCTGGACATGGAATTTCCAAGAGTCCAAGAGTTGCATTGCCAGAGGAAGTTGAAAATATAAAGTGGATCTCTTTTGTAGACAATGAGAAAATAGAGTTACCTGAATGTAAGAAGAATTTCCCTAAGGTGACTACCCTTCTATTTTGCAAAACGAAAGAGAAAGTTCAGATTTCCGAAGAGTTTCTGCAAGGATTTCCAGCACTTAGAGTCTTAAATATATATGATCTCCAATCTTTTCAGTTTTCTCTTCTCCATCTAACTGAATTGCGCGCTCTCATTCTATCAAGGTTCCACGGTATAATGGAAGAATTGCCATGTGGAGCAAAACTCATGGTACTAAACCTGTGGGGTTCCTCATATTATAGATTGCCAAGAGGAATAGAGGAACAAACCAACCTAAAAGTGTTAGATCTGTCATACACTGGAAATCTGAGGAGCATTGGGGCAGACGTCATACTTAATTTAAGTGCATTGGAGATTTTGGATATGAGAAGGAGTGGCTACAGATGGCATACCAAGAGGAGATCCGAGCCGAAAGAGGTAGTATTACAGGACCTATCGGGACTCAAGTCATTGAAGGAAGTCTATCTTGACTTAGCTGATGTGGAAGCCACTTATGCAGAGTGTAGCTGGATGGAAAGACTCGAAACTTTTCGTTTAACCTGTGGTTCTTCTTGTCCCATAGGAGTTGGTCAAGAAAAGTTCATTTGTATCGAGGGAGCTACAGACACTAACGTTGGGTCGCTGATTTTACGTGCAGAAGGACTTTCTCTAGTGGGCATGAATGTGAAGGAAATATTTTCTAGTTTCGACCTGACGCATCTGGCTAACTCCAAATTGAAATCATTATACATAAGAAATTGTCTCTTTTCGGCAGAATTAACTGGACCTATTCCCAATTATAGCTCCCTACTCAAGTTTGAGTTTCTCAAACTCGAGAGAGATGAGCAAGTGAGGAGCTTTAATCAAATAGCTAATGCTATTGGGACGTCAACATTTCCTAAACTGAGAGAAGTAGCGATAAATGAGTGCTCGAAACTAGAAAATGTCTTCTCTTGTGACTATCGCGACATGGCATTGCCAGAACTGCTGGAGATCTCAGTAAATGGTTGTTGGAATATGACAGAGGTGTTTCATTGTGATCCAACAGAAACCCATGCTGTTGTTTCCAAATTAAACCGTCTTAATCTTCATGACATGGAAAGCTTGCAAAGACTCTGCAGTTGCGAGTCGAGTGAACGGTTGCAATCTCTGGAGGTCCTAGAAGTGTGGCGATGCCCTAACCTGAAGAAGTTGCCTCACATGACTTCCATAAAAAAGATAAGAGGAAGTGAGGAATGGTGGAACGAGCTAGAGTGGGATATCCCAGAAACCAAATCATACATGACCCAGTTCTTCGAGCCATGGAATGATGAGTACATTTCCTAGGTGTGGCTTTCCAATCCCTTTCGTATTTTTTCGCGTATCTTCTTTAACTATGGAAATAAATAACTCCCAATTATCAATGCTTTGGGTGTCCTTTTGAATAAAAAGATAAAAACCGAAGTTCCCTGATAATTGAATTTCAACCCTCAAGAGCGCATGTATGTTAGAGAGATGAGAGCCCAAATCCGAAGTTCAGAATTTTTTTTTTTTTTTTTCCTTCTCTTCCTTTAATAATTTATTGTTTCTGAGTCACTGCTTCAACGTGGACAAAAGTAATGTTTCTATTATTTTCTTCATTTGTAACGTTCCCTTGCTTACTATGGTTTTTTTTTTTATCCCTATTTTTTACATTATTTTGATTTATGACTACATAACGGTTTCAATGGCAAAAAAAAAAAAAAGAAATACATTACGGTTTCATTTTCCTATTAATAAAATATGTTTTTAAAACATTTTCTCTTAAAAGTGCTTGACTTCTCAATTATCATTCCAGTCATCATCTCCATAAACAAAAAGAAAAAAAGAAAAAAGTACTTTATCCGAACATCAAGTGATCAAATAATTTTCCAAATGTCATACTTTAATTACATATACATTAGGCACATAACTGATACAGACCAAAAAAAAAAAAAAAACGAATTGAGTGTATTTGGTTTCGATACAATACAACATTTTCTTTTATTTTATTTTATTTTTTTATAATTTCCAATGGAATACGGTAGTTTGGCTGATTGAATATAATCGCTAGAATAGAAAGAAGCAGTTTTTATCGTAAACATAAAGAAGAAATTATTGAACTTGTTTTGGAATGTTTTGGAGATGATAATCTGCCGAGTTTGACGGAGTGGTTTTGATGTGTTCTCTGTTCGATTGCTTGCAAATAAAGATAGAAAATTTGAATTTGTATGGGAATTATTTTAACGTTTTGTTTGTTTTGCCCCCATGAATTTGCACATTGTTCATGATCACATTGCTTGGTTTCTATTAAATGATGGTGCTTGTCTGATTTATATGTTATACCGGGAATGATAACAAAGATTGAAACAGAGATCCTCTTCTCTACAATAACCCAAAAAAATAAAATCATGTTTCATGCCAGTTTTTCTACCTATTGAGGAATTCTTATCGGCATATGGGGTTCTGAATTCCATGACCACAATTTCCTTGTAAGGAATGATCAACCGCAGCACTCTTTGCAGTAATTTTTGTATTGTGGTTAATGAATACTCAGCTCAGTGCATTACCAGCATCTATAGGATATCACTGCTTTTTTTTTTTTATTATTATTATTAATTCTAACTCGTACTGAAGATAAAGTTCATAAGGTTTTGAATCTTATCGTGTTCAAAGGGCAGATGGATGAATTGATTAGTGAATTACCTGGATTAACACATACACATAACAAAGTAATGGTACATTGTGCTTCGTGTGTTCCATTTAGAAAGCATACGGAATAGGGACAGATGTAACGAGTGATTTCTTAAATGTTTATTCATAAGATAGAAGCTTTCCTTAGGGTAAACAGAATGACTCGTATTTCTTTCGTGTTTCTTGCTGCAGAGTGCAGAGATGTGTAGTGTCATTGCAAATAGATTCAACACACTCTTCGTTTCAGTCTATGTTTCTAGTTTGCCACTTTTGAACACTGCGGTAATGCGATCTAGTGCTCTCCTGTAAATTTTATTTTCATTTCCATCATCCAGATATCGTCTTATTTCATTGCATTTTATCGTATAAGAATGACTTTGGTGTTCCTTCTATATTCCCATCAGACCTCTGGTTTATAGGGCTCTGCAGCGGAGATTTGAACAAACCGTGTTATCACTATGCAACAATGCTGCACAAGCATGTCGTGTGGCCAAATCAAATTCGTGCCTGTGCCAGACATATAAATTAATTACATAAGATGTGTAATTGACTTGGTTGTCGATTGTATTAATTCGTGTTGCTTTAATATTATCTTTGAATTAGTTGTGTTGTTTTGTTTTGTATCAATTTCATGTTTTTCTACAAGAAAGTTGTTCTTAGATTAACTAACTTTACCATGTCAAACTAGGAAATAATCAAACGGTGTATGCTTGTAGTCCTGTTGTGCATGAGTAGCCATGTTGTACCACTTGCTCCATCAAAGGTTTATCTTGGTGAGCTTTAGGGTCTATAGAATTTTACTTGCTGGGTGAGATGCAAACAGAGAAGGGAATGCTCTGAAGCTGCTTTTGTTGTCGATAGGACCTTGAAGGACGCAACTGATTGAACTGCATACAAGAATAAATATGTCCTTAGGATGAACTGAACCCTTCTTACTCTCGTACCAGGTTTAAGGCTCAATACAAAGGATGGTTGATACGATTGGTATATAGTTCCTGAAGTTAGAATTATTCGTTTCTTAGAATTGTGGTCATTTGACTGACAAACATCAAATCTAAAATCAGATCTTCGAGAATATTTGCGATATGATTTTGATGCATTGGATTTGCCCTCATAATTTACTAAACGGAGTTTTGGAAAATGAAGAATTGCCTAGAAGATAGGTTGACGTGTTTCATTTAGGATAGAAGTATGCATTAGCTTTAGTAACTATGCAAGTCAAGAGAACTTGATTATATGAATAGGGATACAAAGGAATGGAAACACTCGCAAGCTTATTTGATTTTGGACTCAGTTTTTACTCAAGTTCTAATGTTTGACTCAACAAACTTGCAATTGTATGGACTATTAATAATTAGGATAATCGATATTCTTCGATTGCTTCAATACAAATGGATGATTAAATTATTGAAAATTTTGACTCGAAGCCACAGACAATGCATTGCTGAAACTTTTGGTAACCGATGAGGAGGTATCACATAACATAGATGTTAATGATAATATGATCCAAACATGTACTCAGAGACAACCCTCATATTTGAACCTTTTTAGAACCATATATTGGCATGGAATTTGGATCAGCAGAGGATGCTTGGGAGTTCTAGGAGATGTATGGGTGGGGCATGAGCTTTATGTCAAGTGTGGCCTTCAAATATAAAAAGGACGTATGTGGAAAAAAGCTAAATACGATATTACGATAAAAGAGATCTATATAATTGACCTAACCTAATGAGATCAACGCTTCCATATCGGTATTGATGTTTAATTTAATTTTCCAATCCATTGACAATACCTCTTTCGGATTCACGCATTGTGGAGCGCGCGAGGATCAACCAAGGTAACGTGCTTTTTAAAGTGGCCTGCCGCACTTTATCTTCTTTCTTTTTTTTTTTTTTAGAGTGAGTTTATAAGAGATATTTCAAACGAATTTCTATACTAAGCACCCCATTTCTCTTTATAATGGAAAAGTATCAAAGGTGCTTAGAGATAACCGGGTGCTTTACAAAGCACCAGTACCTCCATTGAAAACCTGATGTATTGTGAGGCATTATGCTGGTCAATATGGCCGTTAGCCATTTGCCTTTTTTCTTTTTTTTTTCTTTTTTCTTTTAATTTATTTTTTAATTTTTATAATAAAATATTATAATGTATAATAAAATAATTATTTTAACCAATATTTAAAAAATATTTTATATTTTAATTTAAAATGCAATGATAATATGAAATCCACGTAAATTCTAATATGAAATTATTAAGTAACTGTTTATAAAATGAAAAGTTACCTGAAACAATGAGATACTTAATAGTTGATATAACACTTAAGCACTCCTCCAACCACTCCCCTTACAAATATATCCTTACTATTGTTCACACGTTGTCCTTCGAATTAATGCGTTGACATTCTCACGTTAAACAAATGCAACACAAGCGACCGTATCAATTAGTTATGTCACAAGTGGAAAGTGAGATTGCTTTTATAATTTTTTAAATGGTAAAGATACGATTTAGATATGATATTTAGATAATTATTTTATATAATCATATTGATATAATTTTTTTTATAACAATGATAGACATGTATCTTTTTCTAATTTATCATTACACCTAATTATCATTTCTATGATCCTATCTAATAAATATTTATTTTGCAGCAAAAGATTCCCTCTTTAGTGTAATCTTTCTTTTTTATTTTAATAAAAGCACTCTCTTGGAAAAGAAAAAAGAAAAAAAAAAAGAAGAAAGCAAGTTTGACATGCCAAAATCCATAAATTAAAAGAAAGCATTATAAGTGCAAGTTGCAAAATATTCAAGTAATCAGAAAAGTAATCACCACTTTGCAATAATTGCATAATTTACATCAATCCCTTATGTCATGTTTGGTACAAAAGAATAATCCGAAATAGAGTGAAATGGAAACTGGATTGAGAAATCATTTCTTATGTTTGGATATGGCCATGAAATATAATGAAATAGAACGACGTCAAATGATCAAATATAATTATTTATCGAAAAATCACTTAGATGCATGTTATAATTTCTTTAAAAATTAGAAAATAATTTTAATTAATCATAATTAATGAAGGGGGAACAAAATCACAATTCCACCTTCTCAAAAGTGAAATTGCGATTCTCTCTTTAACTACAATCATCAATTTCACAAAATCACAATTCTAAGTTTAAAATGTACTTTTAAACATAGAAAATAAAAATAAAAATAAAACTCAAAATTACAATTCTATTTTAATCTATTTCCACGTACCAAATAACACATATTAAAATTCTACCAATTTATTTGCATTGCTTTTGCTTTCGTCCTAGGAAAAAAAATGAATAAATAAAGCAAGAAAAGTATTACTCAGCATACACCGTTCACCCTAGCCATAAAAAGGTAATGTTTGCAGTTCTGCAATTGTGATTCAGCTATTAACTATCAATTTATTTTCTACGATGTGTTTGTTTACTGGTATGCATATACGATAAAAAAAAATAATAATAATAATAATAATTGTACATACACTAAAGATTCTTTATAGATGGCAATATATAGTTAGATATGGTTCGAATAAGATACAAATTAGGGAAGCACTTCGTGCAACAAAATGTCAGAAATCTCCTCCTTTCAAATTTTATATTCCTATGCAATTGTTAGAATAGTTTTAATTAATTCATTGGAAAAAAAGATAAACAATAGAAGAGGTATGTTACTGATAACCCTCAACTAAGGGGGAAACATGCAATGAGATCTAAAATCTCTACATACTACATTAATCTCAATATAATAAAAACCCGCATTCTCTCCATCTCCATCTCATCTAATCTGATCGATTCACCAAAACCCATGAACCAGTCTCTAATGCTATAAATTAATACTAATTTAGTAATCCTAGTTTCCTCGTTGGCTTATAATGCTTTTAGGTCAGATCTAAAATAAGACTACATAACTAACGGATTTTCTAAAAGGTATACCAAGGAGCTACTTAGTATAATATCAATCTAATTTTTACAAACCGCTAAACTTGAATTCAACATAGCTTAAATAAGGTATGTCATGTCCCAAATCTAAAGAGTCGTAATAGTTCCACCGTATAAACAAACATAAACTAAAAACTAACCGCTTAGTTGCTAATGTAGGTATAATCTATGTAAGGCGATCGTAACTCAACCAATTTTGAAACAGTCACATAGGTACTGATAGAATATATAACCTATGGAGCAACTCTTTACAAAATGTGAGTCTTTATAATACTAAAAGTTTAGACTTTTGTATATAACTTTATATACATTAAAAGTTCAAAGTTTTCAAAAGAACTATGCAACTCCACAAGCGATCTTATTTACATGTGGGTGATCATAGGGCCTCTTAGGAAAACTCTCATAGTTTTCCCATAAGAGAAAACAAAAGCAAAAAGAACAAAGTGATCAATTCATTAGTTTCAACATCTTCAATAGCCAACCCATTGAAACTAACCAGTAGGTAATTGTAACGTGGCATCTTCATGTACTAATCAATTCATGAAAAACAGTTTATTGAGATGTAAGCATAATTAGTTCAATAAAAGGAGACAAAGTCATAAGAGTACATTAGACACACATGGTTATTAAATCATTAATTAAATGCAAATGCAACGAGCAAATGATAATTTATCGTACAATATTTAACCAGTTTATTGTGAAGTTAGAGTAATTGTGTCTGCTCTAACCCGAATTAAGGACTTTCGATGTGACACTATTAAACAAAATCTAAGCTTATGCAATATTGAACATATAAACTCCATAAATTTAACTATTTAAGAGTAGAATTGAACTCTAGTATTGTAAATAAATTCAAGAGTCGATAAGGCTAAGTAAGATAAAAATTTTTATTAAATTATAAATTTGAATATATTATAAGTAATAAAAACTTTAGAATTTCAATCGAAACCTAAATTATATACAAAAATCTTAAACCCTATATACATATATATCCAAAATTGAACTCGAACTTGACGAAAACCCTAAAACTATAATTTTAAGCTTATAAAATGACTAAATTTACCTTAATAGTAATAAAATTCTAAACGAACATAATTATTAATTAATATGCATAATAACGTAAAATTATCAATAAATGCGTTAAAATAACTTCTAAATATTAGTAAATTTATAATTTTTATATTTAGAAATTTCTAATTTTTCTTTTCCTTCTTTCCTCTTTCTTTTCCTTTTTTTTCCTTTTTTTTTTCTTTCTTTTCTTTTTTACTTCCACGTAGATCTTCTAAATTCTTGTTCGGCTACTTTTTGGTTTGTTTCATTTATCACATGTTCTTATTTAAGAAGATAAAGCTAACTAAAGATAAGCCACATGTCAAGATTCATTAATTACATCTTATCTCTTCCTTTCTTTTTGTTTTTCTTTTACTTTAACCTTCTTTTCTTACTTTGGCTAGCTGCAACTTAGAAGTGTTTCATTTTTCTTTTCCAAAAATCAAACTCAAAAGGAACCTAAACACAACTCCACCAAAAACCCCTTTCTCTTTTCCCACTTCTATTTACTTTACTTCTAAATTTTCCTTCTTGTTTATCAACAAATTATAAGAAGGAGAAGAAAATCTTTTGGAATCAACAATTTTCAAGACATCAAAAGAAGTAATTAGGTAGTATTTAATGTATTTATTTTGTTAATTTATTTGTACTCTTGTTATATATGTATATGTTATAGAAATACATGTATTTTCTTTTCTTTGTATTAAAATTATTTGTACATGTAATAAGATTATATGAAAAGTTAGTATTTTATCATCTGTATGTATTCATATATGTATATAACTACTTAAGTATATATTTATGTATACATATATGTTATAATTGAATATGTAAGTACATGGTATAAAGAGATTATGTATATGTATATATGCATATATAGTAGTTATATTTATTTATTTTCATTATTTAATATATATGTACATACGTATTGTATATATAGGTTTCTAAAGTGACATATGTATTTATACATAAATAAGATGAGAAAACAAAAGTGTATAAGTATAAAAATACGTATACTAATAGTATATTATAGTATAAATACATGTATATATTTGAATAACATACATGCAATATACTAAATTACTAAATAAAGTAATATAATATGTATATATATATGCATATATAATAGCATTTACATTATGTATTTTCAATATATAGATATATAGATAGACGTGGTTGTATATGCATATATGTACAAAATATAAAATGCAAGTATAATATGTAAATATATATAGGTATCATGTATATATGTATATACATATACAATATGTAACATATTTAGGGTTATGTTATTTAATTACCTTAGTATATATGTACGTATAAAAATACATATATTAATAATATGGTATATATAAATATACGAGTATACTTAAATAGTACATACATAATATACTATAATACTAAATTAATCAATAAAATAAGATAGTTTATATAAGTATACATACCGTAGGTTTCAAAGAAAAAAGGAAGATAATTAATTTGTAAAATTTAATAAAATATAATAATAAATATAATTATATACATATTAAGTAAAAATACAAAATTGGAAAAATTTGAAAAACATAAAAATTCATGAAAAATGGCACGTGTCACTTTCTTGTGTTTCCATGTCAACATTTCATAAAAATTTAATTAAATTCGTAATAATAATAGTAACAAAATAATTAATTAACTAGAAAATTTTTAAAATAGCAAAAAAGAAATAAATAAGTATTAAATCTTAAAAATAGCAAAATATGTAAATTATGATAAAATAAACTTTTAAAAAATAAGAAAATTACAAAATGTATTATTTAGATATTAATTAAATCATAAATATATTAAAAAAAGCTTAAAATAATAATTTATAATTAATTAGGTTAAAATAATAAAATTTTTTATATTTTTACATCATAAAAGAAAATGCAAGTTATAGCATCCAAAACAGACCCCGTTATGTGAAAATACATTCGAAAAAGATAAAAATCAATTAGAAGTTCATAAAAATCGAAGTTAAAATGAAAATGTTATATGCAACTGAAAATTTAAGATAAAATGAGAAAAGTAAGTAAAAGATTTAAGTTAAACTATACTTATAACATACTTATGTTATAGTGAAAAACTAGGCAAATAATAATAGATATTTAGTTAATCGACAAATTTTATTTTTCAAAATACCTATAAATTTATTTATCTTTTAGGTATCTAATTATCAAGAACTGAAAATCCCAAAAGATTGAAGAGCGACCATTAACCCAAGTGAGGGAGTTTTAATTATCTACTATTTACTTATTGTTTGTTAATTGCATACTGCTTGATGGTTGATATTGATTGTTTGTTAAATAACTGAATAACTAATTGTTTTGTGTACTATCATCCATATTTATGACCCAATTGGTATACTGATGGAAAGTGCTAACTTTGTAAATTTTTTAGAAAAGCATTTTTGGAAAAAATTTTCCATTCTTAAATATATTTTGTATGATTTCTAAGAAGGCTTGTACTGCCCGTAAATAATATTTTATCGTTAAAACAAAACTAGCATAGTATCTCCAATTAATTACGAGAGGACTTGTATATCTGTGCCTATGGGGCCTTAGATATGTTTTGATAGTGAGAGAACTTGCTTTATGTACCTAAGGGGCCTTTAGTGGATGACCCTAGTTAGGGTCCACCTATCTTGATTGCTATTTCTCAACCAAGGTAATAGTCAAATGTCGTTTGAAGGGGTAGCACCCCCAAATAGCCTTCTGCAGTTAAAGTGAGGTGCTTCGTATGAGTAAGTACAGAAGATAATCAACGTGTAGATAACGTAAATCTAGACCTTCTATAATTCCTGACTCCTATGGATGTATTGCTTACATTCATTGCGCTTATAGATAGATTGCATATGTGCTAATAATGTCTGATAGCTTGTTTGAAAGGTAATAATGAAGAACGAACTCACTAAGCTGTGGCTTGCTCATTTCCCTATAGTTTCTTATGCAAGTTCCTTTAAGTAGGGATTGAGGAAACTTTTAAAAGCAAAGTACAAACCATAAATAGGTTTGATAATATTATTGTTGATTAAAGTATGTATAGTTGCTATAGAAACAATTAATAATATTTAGATGATACAATTATGCATAATATAGTATTTCTTGTAAATTATTAAGTTATTTTACCTTATCTTAGTATTTGGTATAAGATACCGATTCTTTACAGTTTTGGTGAACAGTGGAATATCGAATATCCATAGTCATTTATATTTTATAGTAAGTTAATTAAATTAAAAAAAAAATTGAAAACTTTAGCAACTAATCATTTAGAGTCTTGCAATCTTTAACTTGTAAGGCGGTTTTCATATTATGGGTGCACACATGATATAAAAATTTTTGCAATCCTACTAAGCCCCCCCCTTAAGGTCATGACAGAACACCCTCATCTCTCAACAATATTCAAATCACAATTCCCAACCTTACCACAACCTCCTCTTTTGTCACTTAGTTCAACTAAAGGCAAAAAAATAATCATTTCTACTATCCTTGTCGAAATATCGATATTTGGTTCTATAACCTAATTTGGTTCTATAACCTAATATTGTTACCCCTATTGGGTTGTAATGAATATCCGGTTAGTATTTTAGTCAAGTTAAAGTTAGTCTAATCTTTAGGTGAGCAACAAAGTTCAAAATATGCCAAGTATGATATATTCAACCAGAAAGAGCACCCAGAGATCATCTCCCAATAACAATAGTATCACGAATACACACATACACATACAATCTAGCTATAACTATAAACAAATACTCTTAATCCTCCAAGTATCCTGAAATGATACCCCTACATGCTATGAAGCACCGATCCCAACTTACTTGATGTCAATGCAAGTAAACCTTGCTTCTCATGCTCAATCCCTTCATAAGTCTCTAAACAGTCAACATAAATATTTTAATTTTCGCTATATAAAAAGCAAATGAATTTTTTTAATGTTTAATATATAGTTTTGATTTTGTTCAAGTAGGTTAACTAAGTATTTTATTAAGTTTGAGGTTATTTTTAAAGTCTCTAAACAACAGTTTTAATATAGTTTTTACTCTAGAAACCTATAAAGAAATATTTGAAAACAGCTTTACAAACTAGAAACTCCCCGATCAACTTTCTGATATTATATTAGTTAAATTATTCACACTAACTAACCTTCTGATCAAGTTTTTGAACTTAAGATAAAGTCATTCTTTTATTAGATCAACCCTTTAAAAAACTCTCTAAACAAATTCAACTTACAAGATCACTTTAAGCAACTCATTTTAGCATCATATTTCAAATTGTAAACATACTAAAACATGATCATACATTAGGTTCATCATACTAAGTAATACAATACTACTAAAACTTCTAAATTCTCATATTCACATTTCAATGCATTAAGCCCATAATTAGTAACTTGTATATATTTCAACTCCAATCCAATCCCCTCAACTCCAGATCATTCTCTATAGTAGAATTTAACACAAATAAACTTCAAAACTTATACAAATTGGTTTCCTCAAAGCTAATTACACAAACTCTCCAAAAAATAACATTTTTCACCAAATTTAGACGCCAAAAAATTCCTAAAGTTCATGGAGAATGTTTTAACCCAAAAACTCTTTATACAATGCTTACATGCAATATGAGGATGTTTAAAAAAAAAAAAAAATTGGTTTCCAAACTACACTAATAAGGTCATTTAAAATAACATCAAAAATTGTTAGGATAAGAAATCGAACTCATTGGAAAAATGACCTTCCGACCACCCCTATGTCGGCCCCTCTAGCCATTATTCCCATTGTTGGGTGGTAGTGATGGTTCACACCTAGTATCACTCTAAACCGTGTTTACGAAAATAGCTTAGTTTTGCCAAATTTCTTTATATTTTTCCCTAAGTTTTTCCTTCACTAATCTTCCCCTTTCTAAATTATTACCAGATATCCCAAAGCTTAAATGAGGTCCTGGAGAGTATTTTCGTGGTAATCCTAAAGTAGTTTAGGGATAAAAGAGATTTTCTCTCTCTATTTGGCTTATATGCCTATCCTTAATGCATATGTAGGTGTCCTAGGATTATAATTCTTAATCAACACTTGTCCCAAAAATGTCCTATGCCTAGAGCCTTTTAAATTTGGTTGATTAACAATTTTTTATAAATTTTTAGTTAATTACATATATTTTTAGTGTTTACGAGTATATATTCATATGTATTGATTAAACCTAAAGTGTGTGTACTATTTTCTATATACTATTTTATGTCATTTTATAATTTTAGTATCTAAATAATTTATCTCTAAAATTTTGTTATTGGTTGTTACCTAAATTACACGTTTATAGTGTGTAAAATACAAGTTAAATATTTTTAGCTTCAATATTTTTATTTTATTATTTTTCTACACTCTAGACTCATAGAGTGTCCTTATCTAACTCCTAGGACTGACACATTAAATACCATCTTGATCAGTCTGCTTTCACGTACTCCCTAAATTACTCTATTAGAATCCAAAACGTAAAACTACGAGGCTCACAAATTGATTAATTTTAATGATCTTAATTAATTAAAATAATGTCAAATTACTTCTTACTACGTATACACTGGAAAGTAGTTTTGGAATTTAAATAACCAGCTCGATTTGTGATCATAAGAATATCTAAGTATATAGTAGCCAATTTATGTTATGTGTACCTATCCAAATATAAACTAGATGAATATGTAAACTTGGTTAATTAATCATGTGCAACTTGCTTGTACTTGTTTATTCTAGGTTAGTAGACAACACACTTGATCTTGATTTATAGTCGCAGTCGTAAATGCTAAGATGATACGATAGCTAGGCACTTTAACTATTGTTGACATGTATTGATATATTAGTTATATTTATTCTTTACTTCTTATTTTTTATTTTACTAATGTGTGCTTTTCCATATGTCATATTACTTATATATAAACTCTCACACCTATACAGTTGTTTAGAGAATTCACAAATTTTCATTTCCATTTGATTCGTTTAAATGGTCTCTACATTCGCTTTCTTCTTGTTACTATACTGTAGGTTTTCGAATACTATTTTACATGAAATTCTTGCGATTTGCTCTTCGACATGGTATCAAAGCATAGGAAATTTTGTATTTGAGGATGAATTTAATTTTTTGGTTGAGTTTTAGTGTCTACTATAATTATTATCCTGCAACCATGAATGGTAATCAAGAGTTGCATTATAATGATATATAATATCTCTTTAAATCTGAAAATCTAAAACTATAATCACGAATGCAATATTCATTGGAACAAATTACGCTAGTTGGAATAGATCTACTAAACTTACGTTAGGGGCAAAGGCAAAGGTAGGGTTTATAGATTGTACCTACTTAAAACTTGAACCAAATTCCAATGATGAAAATAAATGGATGCATTGTGGTTTTATGGTCTATCACTAGATCCTTAATTTCATGATTAAAGGGTTGTCTGAAAGTTTCATATATGGGAAGTCAACAAAGGAGTTGTAGGACGATATTTGTGAGAGATTTGGTTTGCTTAATGGTTTATTAGTGGACCAATTGCAATTAGAAGTTGTGAATTTCAAATAGGGCACTACATCTATTATGATGTATTATAGTCATTTGAAGAAGTTATGGGACAAATTGGATAGTATGATTTCAATTTCAACTTGTAACTATGGTGCTTTAAATGCTTGAACTTGTGATCTTGTTACAAAATATATGGAAATAGAGAATAGGATTAGGCTTGCTTAGTTCTTAACCAGATTGAATGACATTTACAAGAATACAACCAACCATATTTTATCTATGGGTTCTTTACCCATAGTCAATAAAGTGTACTATCTTGTGTTTCAAATTGAAAAACTAAAATAATTGACTTCAATAGGAAATGTGAACGATGAAACTGTTGCTTTTCTTGTAAAGGGTCAAAAGTGACCTAGTTTTGATTATTGTAAGGATAAGCAAAATAAAGGGAATGTAAGGCTAGTTTGTGTGCATTGTAAAAGGGTTGGATACACTATTGACAATTGCATTGAGATTGTTAGATTTCCTAAATGGTATAAAGACGTTGGGGATAAAAGTAGTAGTAAAATAGAAGAACATGTTATAACTAAGAAAAAGAATGTAGCTAGTTATACCGTAAACAAGTGATATGTTGATGAGCCTCTTAATATTATGCCTAATAATGTTAGTGTTACAATAGGGAGCAAGCAAGCTCAAGTGATTCTCAGCTAGTTTCAAAGGTCTGCGAAGAAGTCTTGTGGATGCTTAAAGGACAATCACTGGAGGACAATCAACATAATTATTTCATGGCCTTTGCAGGTATTACAGATTGCCTTGCTTCTTTTGGCAGTGAATTGTGTTCTTGGGCATTAGATATAGGAGCTTCAGATCACATGACCCTGCATATATATTTGTTAACTCAAACACAACTCTTCTTATACCCATTTCCATTAAACTACCAGATGGTTAGAAAAAGCTTGTATATAACATTGGATAAGTTAAAGTCAATGATTAAATTGTCTTGTTTAATGTATTTCTTGTTGCTAATTTTAGTTCTAATTTACTTTCAATCAACAAACTCCTTAAAGATTTTGATCTAATTGCCTTATCTAGCCCATAAAAATGCTTATTTTAGGACCCAAAATATAAAGAAGTTATTGCTACAGCTGACAGCTACCATGGTCTTTATGTCATGGATTTAAAACCATCTCCAAACACTTCGTCTACCTTACATGGTATTGCTGGACATTCCCACATTCTCATGCCATGTTTCCTTGTTCTAATAATGTGTCTCTGGAGTTATTTCATAGAAAACTGGGACATTTGTCAATTTCTAAAATGCAAAATTTGCCTCAATTTCATGGCAAGAACTTATCCAAATTACTTTGTGATACTTGTTTGGAAGCAAAATTTCGTTGTTTGCCATTTACACAAAGTACTTCTATTTCTTTATATCCTTTTGAGTTAATTCATATTGAGATTCGGTGACCGTACGATACGCGTTCTATTTCTAGTGCAAGATTTTTCGTCATCATTATAGATGACATGACTAGGTACGTAGACCTTTTTGATGATACATAATACCAAGTTCTCTCTATCTTGACCAACGTCTTTGCCTATACTCAAACATATTTTAATAGTTATTCAAAAACCATCAGATTAGATAACAAAAGTAAATTTCTTTCAAAGGAATGTCAAACTTTGTTTGCTACATATGATATTTTGCATCAAAGGAGTGATGTTCATACTCCACAACAAAATGGAGTTGTAGAACGAAAACACAAACATCTTTTAGATACAACTAGATCCTTACCTCTTAATGCTTCTCTTTCAAAGAAATTTTAGGAAAAATGCCTTCTTATCGCCACATACCTCATCAACCTTATACCTACACATACATTACATAGGAAAACACCTTATGAACTTTTGTATCACAAATCCCCCTCTTATGATCATCTTAGAGTGTTCAATTGCCTATTTAAGAATAAGTTTAATAAGGATAAGTTTAATGCTAGAAGTACAAGCGTATTTGTGGGTTACCTAATTGGTCAAAAAAGGATATAAGTTATATGACTTGGCTTCTTATTGGTTGTTTTTCAATCGTAATGTTCATTTCTTTGAGCATATGTTTCCTTTTAAATCAATTGTCACGACACTTCTTTAGGTGATTATGCTTATAGTCTATTTCCTTATGTTGGTATTTATGATTATATTGGCAAGTCATGCATTCTGATTCGTTTTGATTCAACCATTAGTGTCGATACTCCATCAAGTCAACCACCTTCTACTCATACTGATACACATTCAACTCTTACTGTTTCCATCCTTGTAGACCCTTTACTTTGTAGATAAAAAAGAACCAAACATCCTCCTTAATGGCTTCTAGATTTCATGCATAATAGCCATAGAAATTGATATGTTGTGGCTAAAGAAAGACAAGGGTAGCTATATCAAGTGGTGGGTTCAAACCTCTTGAAAGCGTGAAGTAAAGGATGAAAAGTCGAAGAGAGAATCAAACAAAACTAACAAACCACTCCAAGGATATTATACATCAAGGAACTTCCATAAACTAACCAAGCTCAGTTGATATGATGTATAACCACCCCAATCGAGTTACTCTCCATTGAGCCTTGCTTAAGAGTTTAGATAAAAGTAATGTAAATTGCACTTAGAACATAAGCACAAGTTATAGAGGAAAGTTCAAGTACATATTAATGAAGATGATGGTTACGCCTGCAAAATACAAGGGTGTTTATACTCAAAATCCTAAGGCTACTTTTACAATGATAATTTAGTAAATAAGCCACCTTGCTTAAAATAGAAAAGTACTAAAAGAATATATATTGGAAAAGGACAAATTGGTAAAATGCATAAAGCAATAACCATCCTTTATCCTTACAATACAACTGTCAAAGGATGCATGTCAAGTCTAGGCTGGCAGTAACTTCATTGGGTGGAAATTGAGGTGGTCTTACCTCTTCTTACTATCATATTTATGTGAATGCATTTCCTAATGATATGTAGATAAGGTATTTCCGGTCCTTTATAGAGAATATAGATCATAGATATTTGTAATCAATCATTTATCACTCGAGGAGGAATAATAGTATTTCATTGCTATAAATATGGATTATTGAAAAGCTTGAACGACCTTCAACAAAAAGATACTTGTACCCAAAATTGACACAGGTGAGTAGGTAAAGAATACCTAAGGGCACAAAATAACTCACTTTAAGGAACTCGGCAAAATAGCCCCATAACTTCGAGAGAAGGGGTGCCTCCTCACAAAAGGGATTGCAGTGACCAGGCTTAAGCCACTATTTACCAAAAAAATATAAGTCTTGATAAAGTGATAAGACTATACTTGGGGGCTAATGCCTACCCTGTGTTAGAAGGTTAAGGAAGTTAGTGACTTGATGACAAGGGAGCCGACAACTAAAGCCCCAGTAAAAGGCATTCGTAACTATAAGAGTGCTAAGGTAGTAAAATTCCTTATTAAGTTCTAACACGTACGGACAAATCGGTAGCGCTTAGATTGGTTTGTGTAGAGTCCTTGCATCTAGAGATGGACATGGCCGAGCTATTGGGCATGCTTGCTAAGCTGTTTAAGGATTTGGCTAGAGCTCTATCTAGTCAACTCTCTATGACCTTAGATAATCTGTAAGGATTGAAATAATTAGGAAAGCATAAGAGGTCGAAGGCGAATAAGTCGTCGGAATCCCCAACAATAGGTTGGTAAGAGAGAAGTTGCTAAGCTAAACACTTTAAGCCTCAAGCTCGCAACCCGGTCACATGTCTATCTATTCAATTCCCATCATCCCTGCCCAATTGATTAGGATTTGGGATCAAATCCGAACTGCCTTCAAGTAGCTTGTCTTCTTCTTTTATAGTGTACAAGCTTAAGTTAGCAATGTCGAACATGTCAAAAACTCCATAATCCTCCGATAGTTCTAGTTGGTAGGCATTATCATTAATTGTCCAAAGTATTCTAAATGGTCCTTCAATTCAGCAAATAGTTTGTTCTCCTTTTTACTCTAGAATCCTTCTCTGTTTAAGTGCAAACAAAGTAGGTCATCAGGCTGAAATTGCCTCTCCTCCTTCATTGTCCTTCCTATTTCAGCTTGCTTGCAATTCACTTGATCAGTTGAGTTACCTTTTGGTAAATCTTTTAGAGGGATTGAGCTTAGTGTCTAGCCTTTAGATCTTCTTGGTCAGGTATGAGCATAGGTATATAGTCAAGGGATAGCTCAAGATTAACATCATAAAAAACCTCAAAGGGGGTCTGGCCTATAATGCTATAAATAGATATGTTATAAGAAAATTTGACTACAAGCAAATAGACATTCCGGTCAACTAAGTTTCTTCCCATAATTGCTCGAGGCTGCAATCCCAAGGTACAGTTGACAACCTCCTTCTAGCCATTAGTTTGGGGGTAATAAAACGTACTGAAGAGAAACTTAAGTCTTAATCGATGTTAGAAGGTTCTCCAAAAGTGGCTCAAAACTTAGGGTCTCTGTCTAACACTAGACTCCTCAATATGTCATATAATCGAACAATTTCCTATAAAAAGAGAAAAGAAATAGCCGAAGCATCATTAGTTTTGGTATATGGCAAAAAGTATACCATCTTACTAAATTTATCCACGACGACCATAATTGAATCTTTTCCTCAAGCTTTCTTAGCTAAGCCAAGGACAAAGTCCATGCTCAACTCAACCTACGGCTTAGTCAAGATGGGCAAAGGCATTGTTCTCCCTTGTTATGCTTGGCTCTTAGCTCTCTTACAAGCTACACAACCTTCCATGGCATAGTAGATATCTCTTCTGATCTTACGTAAAAGAACCAAGCACTTAACAGCTCAAAGGTTCTCTTTTTTTCAAAATGTCTGAAGAGTCCTCCATTGTAGGCTTCTCTCACTAACAACTCCTTGAGTCGGCACACAAAGTTTACCACCTTGAAACAAGTATCCGTCCTCAACATGATAATTATCTATTGCTCTTTCTTTTGTACAACGTACATATATAGTACCAAAATGAGGATCTTAAGGGCATTACTCCTTGATGCTTACAAACCCCGATAATCTGGTCTATAAGTTAATAAGTAAGGGGTATCATCTAGATAGGGTATTGGCAACCACATTTGCTTTATCGAACTTATACTTAATCACAATATTAAATCCTTCCAAAAATTCCACTGATCTTGCTTATCTCTCTAAAAGCTTAGGTTGACTTCTTAAGTACATCAAGGACTCATGGTTAATATAAATGATGAACCACTTAAGCAAAAGTTAATGTTACCACACATGAAGAGATCGAATTAACGCCAGAAGTTCCTTATCACATACCAAATAGTTCAACTGTGTTCCTTTGAACTTCTCACAGTGGAATGTAATAGGTCGGCCTTCGTGCATCAATACAGCTTCAATGCCAACACCTAATGCATCGCATTCCAACTCATGCACTTTTTCGAAGTGATATAGAGCCAAAACTGGGGTACAGGTCAATCTCTCGTTCATCTCGACAAAACTCCTTTCTTCTTTCTCTTCCATTTAAACTCTACACCCTTCCCTATTAACTCAATAAGAAGAGCAACAATTATACTGAAACCCTGAATGAAAAGATGGTAAAAAGAATCCAACGCATGAAAGCTTCTTACCTCGTTACTAAAGGTCAAAGCTACTCGATAATAGCTTGAACCTTCTCGTTGTCTACTCATAAGTCCCCTCTACTAACCACATATCCTAGGGAGACTATTTCTTCTTAGCAGAAACAATATTTCTTTATATTGCCAAGCAACTTCTCAAAACATAATGCATTAAATACAGCTTAGAGATGGTTGACATGGTTGGACAGGTTAAAACTATAAACCAAAATATCATCAAAATGGACCGCAATAAACTTTCCGATTAAGTCCCTCAACATGTGGTTCATTAGTCTCATGAAGATGCTCAGAGCATTAGACGAACCAAATGGCATGACTAGCTACTTGTATGGGCAATGGCAAGTCTTAAATCTTTTCTTATACTAGTCCCCTAGCCTCATTCTAATTTGATGGTAGTTAGATTTCAAATCTATCTTACTAAATACTTAAGCGACATGCAATTCATCCAACATGTTGTCCAAATTGGGAATGAGATACTTATACTTGATCGTGATTTTGTTGATAACTTGACTATCTCCAGGACCCATCCTTCTTCAACATAGGAAAGGCTAGGACAGTACATGGGTTCAGGCCTTCTCTTACATACCCTCTTTCCATCAGCTCATTAACTTGTTGTGGCTTATCGATCGGGGCTCATTTGATAAGCCAGCTTATTAGGCAGTGTAACACCAGGCACCAAATCAATATAATGCTCTATCCCTTAGAATACGAGTAGCCCATCAAGTATTTCCTTGGGTAACAAGTCAGCATGCTCACCAAGCAACTCTCTAACCTCTTCAAGCAACTTAACTTACTCCTTCAACTTTACTAATTTGCAAACCAATAAAAAGGTCATCATATCTGACTTCATAAATTCTCTAAGTTCGGATTGACTAAGCATATGCTTCTTCTTAGATCTACAAGCTAACTTAGCCTGCAACTTATTAATTAGACTTAGGGTCATTAGATTTAGAGTAACCTTTCCTCTATCTTATTCAAAGGAATATATGTTCTTGTACCCATCATACATGACCTTCTAATCAAATAACTAAGGTTGGCCTAATAATATGTGTGATGCACACATGGATAGCATATAACAAAGGATTTCATTTAAGTAATTTCCTATTAAGATCGACAAGAGTACTTACTAGGTCACTTGGAGTTGCCCCTTCTCATTTAGCCAGTGCAATTTGTATTGCTTTAGATGAGATTAGGTCAGTAGCTTAAGCTTTGTACCAAGCTTGCGAGATAATATAAGTACAACTTCTAACATCCACGATCAGTACACATACTTGGTCCTTAAATTTACAAGTAATGTGGAACAAGTTCTCCCATTATTCTTCCTCTATAGATAGTTCCAAACTCATGACACATTAGACAATAAAGGTTAACTTGCCTAAGTCTTCAACAAACACATCTTCCTCAATAAGCTCATTGGCTTCCTTCTAGGCTCTTTCCTTCACTTCAACCCCTTCCTAAGGTTCTTCGTCCATGCTTTCTACCTCAATGGTCAAGGCTTCTCCCTTTATGATGATGTTAAGATAGTCTAAACACTAGGCAACTATGTGTTCGAAATCTTAGCATTTGAAGCACTTAATTTCACCAATCTTCCTACCTAATGTCTAACCTTTTTCAAATCTCCTCAGTACCTTGTTCTTGATAGGTCGGCCTTTATTATCAACTCAAGCCTCACTTCCTCCACTTAGCTTAATATCGAGTTAAGCTCGGCTTCCATTTTATGTAAGTTGATTTGTTGAAACAAGTTGGCCTAAAGGAGTTTTGCTCAATCTATTTCTTTTCTACCTTTCCACCCGCAAAGCAACTCTTATGGCCTCATCAAGTGTTGTAAACTGTTGTAGTTCCACAACATCTCAGATATCATATCTTAGTCCAATAAGGAATCTAGATACTACTAGGGCTATTGGCTTACTAACCTCACAGTAGATCATGAGCATTTGACATTCGTATACATATTTGTCGATAGTACAACTTCCTTGCTTCAACTCTTAGAGTCAAGCAAATCTATCTTGTAGGTAAGAATCTAGAATGAACTATGCTTTAAGAGTCCTTTTCATTTCTGGCCAAGTACTAACTTTATAGTACCTTTCTCTCCATCACATTACCTAAAAGTTCTTCCACTACATAGTGGTATATCATGAAAACTTAAGGGTGACCATCCTTACCTTATCATATGTCACGCCCCAAAGCAATAGAGTCATAACAGTCCCGCTGTACAAATCATCCTAGGATAAAAGCTAGCCTTACAACCGCTATCTTAGACTTGCTAAGATCAAGAACAACGTAAAATAAGGTATTACTAGCAACAAATGACTAAACAACACAAACCACTCACTTCTACCTGTGTCACTACTACTCATAACTACAATATTCACTCATCGACAGTAACATACTTACGAGCATACTCATAATATAAATATAGCCATAACAAAACAACTCACCACGTACAAACAGGAGTGACTTCTCAAATGCTATCTCCCTTATGAACTTTTGCTCTGATAGCAAGATGATATGCCACAACCAAGGAAAGACAAGGGTGGCCTTATCAAGGGGTGGTTCTAAACCTATAGAAGGCATGAAGTGAAGAATAAAAAGTTAAAGGGGGAATCAAGGAAAACCTACAAACCACTCTGAGGATATCACGCACTAAGGAACTTCCATGGACCAACCAAGCTCAGTTGATATGATGCACAATCATTCCAATTGGGTTACTTAACACTAAGCCTTACTCAAAGGTTTGGATAAGAGTGATGTAAAATGTACTTAGAAAATAAGCACAAGTTATAAGGGAAAGTTGAAGTTTGTATTAATGAAGATGATGGTTACAACTACAAAATGATAATTTACTACTTAGGGCACCTCACCTAAAATAGAAAACTACAAAAAGAATATACACTGAAAGGATAAATCGATAAAAGCAGATGCCTTTGTCCATACAATACAGCGATTAGAGGGCACATGTCAAGTCCAAGCTGGTAATAGCTCCATTGGGTGGAAACCGAGATCAAATAGGTCGATAACGCTTAGATCAGTTAATGTAGTGACCTTATAGCTAAGGATGCACATAGTCGAGCTATTGGGTGAGCTTGATGAGCTATTCAAGGATTCACCCATAGCTTTACCAAGTCAATTTTTTATGCGTCTTCAAGGTTTGACACATGGAGAAGCACCACAACAAAACAAATCGAAAAGAAATAGAAGAAAAGCTAGCAAAATCTGGGCAACTACAAAATGGATATGATGCACCACTCGATCCTACTCAGCTTACAATCCGCCGAATATGACACACTAGTCCGAACTGAAAGGTCACTCGTCACTACTCCATACTAAAGAGAATAGATAAGAGTTGAAGGGTAATGAGAACACTAAAGTTGCTAAAAGAATACTTGATTAATCTAATATATGATGATATGATTGTTGTTCGCATCTAAGAAAGTAGGGGTTTATATACCCGTCCACTAGGGTTACTTACATATATGAAAAAATAAAATGATATTCTACAACTAAATTACATAAGACATACTAAAAAGGGTGAAAAGGATAAAGAATATTCAGTTATGAAAAAGAAAGAATCATTCTAGAATACTGTATCAGGAGACACGTGTTACTTAACGTCTGGATGGGAGAAATATGGTGTAAGGTAAGCGAAAATAGAGTAACGCTTATAGTTAAGGGCCAACCTGACGTAGACCAAGTCGGGGGCCAATTAGTTCTTCTAAAAAGAAGTCAGCTTCATTCGGGATTGAATGCTTGTGGTCGGATTAGGAGCTCGCCTCGGCTACTCTTAAGCTGTCTCGTAAGATAAAGCGTTACTGCTGAACAAGGGCGGATCTGATGCATGTAAGGATCTGATAGTCAAATCGACAGGAGATCGGCTCGGGCAAGAATTCCCCATCTTGACTATAGCCTGAAGCTAGTATCCTCTGATTGAGTCCTTGGAGTCCTCTAGCTCGGCTGCACGTGATCGGTCTGAAGGGTTAATTCTTATCATCTACCTACGGTCAGAAAGATTTATCCTCAAATCTGGAGCGGTCTCTACTCTATCTTCTGGGGTGCCTGCTAAATCTTCTTCTATTGGTTAACGAATGATCAGATCAAACATATTAAAGGTGAAAGAAACTCCATAGTCATCAGACAACTCGATTTGGTAAGCGCTACAGTTGATTTTCCTCAAGACCTTAAACAGACCATCAATACGAAGAGATAAGTTATTTTGTCTCAAGCGTGAGAATTGTTCTCAACTGAGATGTATCCATACCAAGTCTCCTGGGTGAAAAGAAATAGTTTGATGGCCTCAGCTACCAATTTCTTGTTGTCTCTTATTGAACTTAGTGAATCTTCCTAGTTACAAACTAGTGCAGCTTGTGCAATTCTTGGGCTCAGTTAACTTTGGATTGACTCTCTTTAGTAGCTGTTGGGGTGTTGATCATATCTAAGGGAATTTTCGAATTAAGGCCATAGAGGACCTTGAATGGGGTCCTCCCAATGGTGCTGTAAATAGTCCAATTGTATGCAAATTCCACAACCGGTAGGCACAGATCTCAATCCCTCAAGTTCTTTCCTACGACAGCTCTAAGCAGATTACCATGCTAAGTTTGGCCCAAGGTAAGGTTGGTGTTCATAATGGCATGTATTCTCCATGGGTTCTCTCTTCCCCTCAACACATTTGCACACTTTACAATTACCAACTACCTTATGTACATCCTTGGCCAAACCTAGCTAATAAAAGTTTTCCCTCAATAGATTGGTTGTCTTAGTCTCTACGAAATAACTAGATAATCCTCCGCTATGAGCTTCCTTGACCAATAGCTCACACGTAGAGCAGTTTAGAATACATAGCTTACAGTCCTTGAATACATAGCCGTCCTTAAGACAATATCCTCCAACAACTATTCCTTCTCAACACTGTTCAACAATGGAACCAAAGTAAGGGTCATTAGTATACTACTCAGTAATGAGTGAGAATCCCAATAATTCCATCTACAAAGTAATAAAAAAGGTCTGTAATCATGACAGGGCATCAACAACCACATTTGCACTTCCTTTCTTATACCGGATGACGTATGAGAATCCCTCCATGAACTCTTAACCACTGGGCTTGCCTCTTTGAAAGCTTATTCTAGCTCTCAAGATGCTTTAGAGACTCATGGTCTATATAAATAAAAAACTCTTGTAGTAGTAAATAGTGTTGCGAAACAGTAAGGGCTTAATAAAGAGAGTATAACTCTTTCTCGTACATAGAATAGTTCAAGCAAGACCGCTAAGTTTCTCACTATGGTAGGCAACGGGTCATCATTCGTATATCAAGATAGCACCAATTCCAACTCCTAATATGCATCACATTCTAATTGAAGGGCTTGTTAAAATTTGGCAGTGACAGGACAAGTGTCGAGGTAAGTTTTTCCTTTATCTCTCTAAAGCTCTATTCAGCTTGGTCGTTCCACCTGAATCCTTCACCCTTTTTTGTCAATTCGGTCAAGGGGGCGGCTATTGTACTAATGTCCTTAATAAATCGCCTATAAAAAGAAACTAAGCCATGGAAACTTCCGACCTTAGTGGCATTCTTCAACATCAACCATTCTAGATTAGCTCGAATCTTTTCCTCACCTGCTCAAATCCTTTCCCCTAACATTATAAACCCTAGGAAAATCACCTTTTTCTAGCTAAACATACACTTCTTCATATTCCTATACAACTTCTCAGCTCGCAAAATGTCAAATACTTCACGAAGATGTTGAACATGGTCATTCAGGTCGACACTATATACAAATATGTCATCAAAATATACAACTACACATCTTCCAATCAAAGGGCGCATCACATGGTTCATTAACCTCATAAATGTGTTCAACGCATTAGTAAGTCCGAATGGCATAACTAACCATTCGTAAAGTCCGTGCTTAGTTTTGAAAGCAGTCTTCCACTCATCCTTCATTCTCATACGAATTTTATGGTAGCCACTTCGCAGATCAATCTTTGAAAATATCTTAGCACCTTGAAGCTCATCCAACATTCATCAAGCCTTGATATCGAATATCTATACTAGACAGTAATCCGGTTGATTACTTAACTATCGGCGTACATACGCCATGAACCACCTTTCTTCAGAATAAGCAAGGCCAGTACAATACAAGGGCTCATGCTCTCTCTTACATATCCTCACTCTATGAGCTCATCCACCTTTCTCTTTAACTCGGCAGCCTGTTCAGGGTTCATCCTATATGTAGGTCAATTCAATAAGGCGACGCTTAGCTGTAGATCAATATAATGCTCTATGCTCAGACTAGTGGTAGTCCTCTAGGCAGTTCTTCCGAGAACAGGTCAAAAAACTCATCTAATAAGCTTCAGATCTCTTCTAGGACATTATGTAATTCCCTCATCTCTATCAATCTCCTAACCAACAGAAACATAGGCTCATCAACCTTATCGGCAGATCGTAGCTCTCTTTGACTCATAACTAAGGTCTTTTTCTTACTGGCTCGGGTGAGTTACTTGTAAGTTTCGTTTACTTGGGATGAGGTTAAAGATTGCAACATAATCTTCCTTCCATCCTTAATAGGCATAAGTGTTCTTATACCGGTCATAAGTAACACGTTGGTCGAACAACCAAGGTCATTCAAGCAGTAGATGTGAAGCTCCCATGGGGATGACATCACAAACTACTTCGTCCCTGTACACATTCCTAACGTTGAACAGCATAGTCACTTGATCAATCACGTGCAAGACACCCTTACCATGAAGCCAGTATAGTTTATAAGGTCGGGGGTTGCATAAAGGATTGTGCAACAACATTGGTGTAACTTTCTCCGTCCACTATAGTGGTACACAATTGTCCCTTGATGATACTTTTGGCATGGAATAAATCATCCCTCTAGTTCTCCTCAAAGTTCAACAAGGAACTCAGGACTCATCTCAGGACTAGGGTCATCACCTCTCCCTGATCGACATAAACATAGGTCTCCTCTTCCTCTTCAGCTTCGGGTTTTCCAACATCATCTTCCTTCTCGAGCCTAGTCTCGTCAATGTTATCCACTACATCTCCTTAAAGCATTATGACGTGTCAATTCGGACACTCAGCAACTATATGTTTGAAGCCCAAGCATTTAAAGTATTTTACCTCGCTAGTCTTCCGTTCAGAAGTCTGCCCTTTCTTATATATCCTTGGAGTCGACCTAATCTGGAATTGGCACGATTGACCTACTCAGCCCTGCTAGCATGTTCGGCTGTCATTAGGTTGTTACTCCTTTCTTTGGCTCGATATGGCCTCCTCAACTCAACTTAAACAAGTCGACATGGTATTGGGGCTCACAAGAATGTCAGCCCAGGTCAGCTCAGGTCAGCTCAGAATGTTTCTCCTCTGCTTTTCGACCCTTTGTGCTATCTTGATCACCTCTTCCAAGGTATAAAACCTATACACTTCTACAATGTTACGAATCTGATACTTGAGCCCAGAAATGAATCTCGATACTATGCAGGCCTCTGGCTCTTCCATGTTGGCTTAAATCATTAACATCCAAAACTCTCTCACGTAGTCATCAACAAATCAGCTTCCACAGCAAAGCTCCTGCAACTTTGCAAACGTATCTTGTAAGTAAGTCTCAGGCATAAATCTGCCTCTTAATAACCTTTTCATCTCATCCTAAGTTCTAACACTTCCATCTCTTGCTCTGCCTACATTCAAATTGTTCTACCATATGATAGCATACCCTGTAAGCTCCAATGTAGCAAGTCAAACTTTGACAGCATCCATATACCCATAACATTCAAACACTTTCTCAACCTTCTCTTCCCACTCTAATTATTTATCAGCATCTCCACTTCCACTGAAGGGCAAGATTTGAACCTTAACATTTCTAATCCTCGAGAAGCTCGGTGTCCCAATCCCTATGCTTAATAATAGTCAGCATCTTTTTCTTCCTCCCCAAACTCTTCAACATCCAACTCCTCATCATCTTCCTCAATCTCTTCTAACTCCAGTCTTCGTCTAGTAGCTCCTCTAGCTCAAGGGGGTCGAACTGAGCGATGGGCTCGACTACCTTAGCCATAACCACTCTCTTAGATATTTTCAGGTAAAATTTGTGGCAGCATTCCCTAAGGTTGTTTCCTATTAACTTGCATTACTATAACTAAACTCTCAACAAGGCTTGTGAGTCTATCAAGTTTGTTGTCAATGAACCCTAGGGTATTACTATCATTATGACCACGACCGGGTTGAGCACCACTACTTTAGTCTCTAATAACACCCTGAACACTTAAATCTGACATAATACAATACTTCTCATATAGATTAACAACTAATGAACAATCTCACTACCCAATAGTCACTCAAAAAGAATAAAAACAAACTTACTCTGTTTTTGTAATGAAAAAAAAAGAGTAAGAACGGAATAACAATGAAACCATTAACAAACACACTATAGTAACTACAGAAGTAACACAGCAACCACTAATAGTAAAGTGAACCAAAACTTAACTGCAACTTCACACACTCCCTCTCGAAATTATGCTCTAATACCAGCGAAGCTAATATGTCTCCAGGGTCGGACACATGGAAAAGCACCACAACAAAATGAACCGAAAAGAAACAAAAGAAAAGCTAACAAAATCCGAGCAGCTATCGAATGGATATGACACACCACTTGATCCTACTTGGCCTACAATCCGCTAGATATGACACATTGGTTCAAAGTGAAGGGTCATTCGCCACTACTCCTTGCTAAAGGGAATATATAAGAGTTGAAAGGTAATGAAAACACTAAGGTTGCTTAAAGGATACTTAATTAATCTAATATTAATGATATGATTGTTGTTCGCATTCAAGAAAGTAAGAGTTTATATACTTATCCACTAAGGTTACTTACATGTATGAAAAGACAAAAGGGTATTCTACATCTAGGTTACATAAGACATACTAAAAAAGGTAAAAGAAACAAAGAATATTTAATTATGAAAAAGAAAGAATCATTCTAGAATACTGTGTCAGAAGATACGTGTTGCTTGGCGTCTAGATGGGAGAAATATGGTACAAGGTAGGCAAAAACAAAGTAATGCTTGTGGTTAGGGACTGACTTGATGTAGACTAGGTCAGGGACCAATTAGTTCTTTTGAAGAAAAGTCAGCTTGATTCGAAGTCGGATGCTTATGGTCGAATCGAGAGCTCGCTTCAGCTACTCTTAGGCTATCTCTTGGGATAAAGCATTGCTGCCAAACAGGGGTGGATCTAATGCATGTAAAGATCTAATAGTCAGATCGATAGGAGATCGGTTCGGGAAAGGATTCCCCATCTCGGCTATGGCCTAAAGCTAGTATTCTCCAAACGAGTCCTTAGAGTCTCCTAGTTCAGCTATGCGTAATCGGTTCGAGGTGTTGATTCATATCAGTTCTCCATGACATTGAACAATGTATAAGGATTGAAAGAAGGCATAGGAGGTCGAAATCCCCAATAGCAAGTTAGCAAGAGAGAAGTCACCAAGCCAAACACTCTAAGCCTTAAGCTCATGAACTAGTCAAAGGTCTAGCCGGTCAATTCCCATCAGTAATTCATCCGTAACAATAGCATCATTTGGTCATTCTTCCATTTATCCTTTGTTTCATGCCAATTCCTTTTCTCATCTTCCTAATCAATATGGGTCATAACTGAGAATTAGGTAACTACAATTGACATTGGTTTTGGTCCTTCCGATTACTTTACTTATTTTTACTATCTCTTTGGGTGACGTTGATTTTGAGGATCCTTTTGTTGATATCATACTTAAGGATTATTACAACTGAGTATTGTATATAAGTGAGTGGCTCTTATGGTTACAATACTTGCTTATATTTGTAGTATAGTTGCACATTAATTAATTAATGATTTGAAATTGAATTGCTTTGGGGATATGGGCAATGCACGTACTTGGTATTCCATGTTGTACAAAGATATTCTAAATGATATGGGGCGAAAAATTGGTTGCCATGTTTATTGATTGAATTATCATTACCAAGTGTTTATCTCATTTATTTGGTCACCTTGTAATGAATATAATGTTTATCCATCTTAAAACATAAATTGGACATGCATTATATGACAACATGAAGAAGGTAGTGAGCATCATTCGGTGGCACGAAGAGGCCATACAAAAGTAATTCTTCATCTACAACCTCACCTTAACATCTGGAAACCATTACATACCAGGGAATATCATCCTTTGATTGGGGCTTTGTCCGCTGATACAACTGCTTAAGGTTACCTATACTCTTGAGCCTATATGTATTATCATATCTGAATTTTAATATTTAAAATTAAAACTTTGCTTAAACCGAACTCCCAATGTTTTGATATATTATAATAAGTTAATAAGACATTAGGTCAACGACGATTTTTGCATAGATTGGTGGTGCCTAAAACTAACAAATTGGAACTTATTCCTTAACCCTTAGTGATCGGAGGGCATAAATCCAAGATGTATACAGTGTCTAGATGATTGTTTATATTGTTGCATTCATATGGTTGTTCATGCATTGCACGTTACCGATAGATAACTTGTCTATTGATTGTTTGTTGTATAGCATGAGAGATGATCTCACTAAGTTATGGTTTTTCTCAACCCTCAATAGCCTTTCTTACAAGCATTATAGTGTTGGGAATGGACTAAGATCAAAGCATGAATGTTCCTTTAAATTCAAGTCTCAATGAATGCATTATTTAGAAGTAGAATCTATTTGACATGAACTTAGAGTGTAAGATAAACAATCTAAACTCTTTTAAATCACTACCCTTTAGAAAGTTTTGACTACCTAATCTTATTGTTTGGTAAGGGATTCTAATTTTCTACAATTCTAGTGAACCATGAAATATCGGTTTCTTAGTTATTTTCATAATTAATTAGATGTATATATTATGACTAAAAGTAACGAGAGATAATTTAGTTAGATTCTTGTAACTTCTAGCTTGTAAAGCGGTTTTCATATTGCAAGTGTACATGTAATATGACAACTTTAGGATAATTCTACTAAGCCCTCTCTAAGATCATTATAAAGACTAAAATAGAAAAAGAGGCAACATAGAGGACCTTTTTTTGTATTTTTCCCCAATAATAATTTAACATTTTCATTACAAGAACTTGTTTGCATTGTTTGCAAACTTTTGTAAACGTTAAGGACTTAAATGAAAATTTTAAAATATTAAGAACTAAAATTGAAAAAAGAGGCAAATGCTTTTCTCTTAATTTTATTTAGTAGGGTCCTACTAATGTATCCTATAACTATTTGTTAAGGGTTTATAATAAAAACTTATCACGCTTTTAAAAATTGATTATATACCTTTGGGGTGGAGGGAAGATTGTTTCTTGATTTAATTCATTAACAAGTGTACTAATAATTATCTAATTAAGTTAGATTTATTACAAATTAAAATAGAATATTGAGAGTAGGAAACATTTCCGTTCTCCAAACGTTTATTAGCTGAAATTGTCCTTGCCAGACTATCATTTCGAACTCTCATTAGAAGAAAATATCAACATTACCATTGTTAAGACAAATGTAGCTCTAGCACTACTTTGATCCAATATGGATTTATGAGCAATTAATGAACATAAATAGAAGAGATAAAATGAGTAAATATATATATTTATATATTAATGCGAATAAGACATCAAACAAGTTTATGAGATTATTGAACTTATGGGAGAACAAGACTCTTAACAAATAAAAAAAATGAGATACAGGTTGGTGACAGTGTATATATCCCCCCTATTAGGAGACAAATAACAATAGAATATCAAAGACTCAAAGTTTTATCTCTCTGTGCACCCCTAGCCACATAGGCTAAGCTTCTTGCTTAAGAATTCATTTCTAAAACCATCCGTAGTAGAAACTAGTCTTATATCTCTCTACAAATTCACCTTCTCTTTCCATAAGGTTTCTAAGTTTAACCAATGTCCTTGCTTTCATGATGACTTCAGTGATGGGAGCAATTGGGCCTTATATGCACTTCATTATATAAGAAGATAAAAGCTTGCTTAGATGTTCTCAATGCACCTAAATCATTTTCTAAAGATGTGAAGAAGCTAAGTGATTTGACAAATGATATTAGAGGAATGAGTCACCTAGATTACATAGATGAATGGTTCTAAGAGGCTAAAAAGATCATGGAGAAGGTTTCTTAACTACTACTAAACCAAGAAAGATCCTTGGGTCAAAACCACAGATTACGATTACCGTGTTGTATCTAATAGATTATCATAACTAACTACTAATTTATCTTTGTTCACTAGCTTTTGCAAGTTAAGAAGTCTACATCAAATGCTAAGTCATTCATCCATGTCAACACTCTGTAACAGTTTTTCTTAGCTGTATTTTGTTAGTTAGTTAATCTAGGTGTATATATATACTGTTATTTCCTTTTGTATTGGGTTTGAGATTCATTTCTAATCAAAACACTCAGTCTTTACATTTTCAAATCATCTTCTATCCTTTTGCCATTCTCTCTCTGTTTTCTTTATTGAATACTTGTTTTTGCTCAAATCGAACGTAGCATCAGAGTATGTTCAAGGTTGATCAGTAAGGATTTTGAAGCTTTTTCCAATCAAAGCTACTACATTGAAATTCATCCGAATAATCAGATCATTGAGGCAGCAATGAACAATCCATATTACCTTTTCGATTTAGATAATCCAGGTATGTCCATTGGAAACATTCTATTCAATGGAATGAATTACATTTCATGGAGCAAGTCAATAAGATTAGGTCTAGGTGCTAAAGTCAAATCTAGTTTTGCCGATGGATCAGTTGCAAAACCGAAGGAAAACTTACCTAATCTTATAAAATGGAATAGATGTGATTATATGATTAAGTCATGGATATTGAATTCAATGATAGCAAAAATGGCACAAAATTTTCTTTACACTACTTCCACTCGTAAGTTATGGTAAGAAGTGAAGGAACAATATGGAATTGCTAATGGACCTTTAGTTTTTCAAATTCAGTATGAAATTACAAACTTGAGATAAAACAATCAATCGATTAGTTTGTATTTTAACAAGCTTAAGAGATGTTGGCATGAATTACAAGAATTGCACTCATTTCCTATTTATGATTACGAAAAATTAGATCACTGTACTTGTGGTTTTAAAGACAAAGTGCTAGAATATGAGTCTCATGATAGGCTCATTCAATTTTTGATGGAACTTAATGAAGCCTACGAAGGAATTTGCAATTAGATTCTTTCTACTGAACCATTACCAACTATGAATCATGCATATCACCTTGTGCAACAAATTGAAAAGCAGAGACAAGTGTCAAGCACACTTAGTTCAAAGTTTGAAGTTACTACATATGCTTCTAATAGATCTGGTTCTTATTCTAATGTCGAAGCAAGTTCTAAGATGTCCTTTAACAAAAGAAAGTCTAAAAAAGGTCTTTACTGTAAGTACTGTAAATTCAAGGATCATTTAATTGATTATTGCTTTCAATTGGTTAGATATCTAGACTGGTACAAAGGTAAGGAGGTTTTTGCAAAGAATAAACAAATTTCATTAAGCAATACTTGCAAAAGTATGCCTAATACTTCTTTGGATAAGCAATCTGAGAATGTTGTTATGCATGATCTTTCTTACAAACCATTTGATAAGTAAATGGTTCAAGATATATGTAAGGAGATATATAAAGTGTTCAAATCTAAAGAGGATTCTACTCTTATGATTGTAACCATAGCTAAAGCAGTTAGTATAACTTTACCGCACATTCCAATACTTTGCATGCAAATGCTCTTGTTTAGATGGTAGATATTGGTGAATCCAATCATATCACTTTAGTCCGTGATATTCTTTTTGATGTTGAAATTTTATTTATACCTGTTGTGATCAAACTGCCTAATGGATCTATTATTCATGCTGAAAAGGCTAGATCAATCTATATTACAAACACACTCATTGTTAATCATGTACTTTATACTCCAGAAGTTAAGTGCAACTTGTTATCTATTTTGAGATTAGTAAGTGAATCCTCATTTCATGCAATCGTTGACAAAAATTGTTGTACTTTTCAAGACCCTTCATCTCATAGGGTGTTGGCAACAGCCAAAGCTATGCATGGGTTGTATTTTCTTAAAACTAATAGGATTGTTTCTTCCAATTGTTAGACAGGTTGTTTTTTGACTAAAACAGCAGGTTTTCACAATAAGGACGTTCACTTAATTCATAATAGGTTAGGACATACTTCCCTTTCTAAACTACAACATCTGGAATTTTGTAAACATTTGGATTTTAAAAATTTTCATTGTTTCACATGTAAGCAATCAAAACTTCATAGATTTCCTTTTCAACCAAGTGTAAATAAGGCATCTAGTGTTTTTGAGTTGTTATGCATAGATGTTTGGGGTCCTTATCATGTATCTTCTTTATATGGTGCCAATTACTTTGTCACGATTGTTGATGACTTCTCTAGAGCTACATGGACACATTTGTTGCACCATAAATTTCAAGTACATGCCATCTTAGATAGATTCTTTAAATATGTGCATAGTCATTTCAATACTACAACTAAGATGGTTAGAACAAATAATGGAGGAGAGTTCATGTCTAAACAATGTAAAGAATTGTTTCACTCTTATGAGATAATTCATCAACTTACTATTCCGTATTTAGCTTAGCAAATTGGAAGGGTTGAAAGAAAACATCAACACCTTTTTTGATACTGCAGGGGCTCTTAGATTGTTTTCCAACTTACCTCAATATTTTTGGGGTAAATGTGTTCTTAGTGCCACCTTCCTTATCAACATCATGCCTATGTCGGTTCTTAATAGGAAAAGTCCTATCAAATGTTGTTTAATAAGGTGCTTGATTATAGTCAACTTAGAGTGATGGGATGTTTATGTTTCGCTATTGATCTTTCACCAAAAAGGGACAAATTTGATCCCAAAGCATCTAGGTGTGTTTTTCTTAGATATCTTAATGATAAAAAAGGACACATAATTTATGATATTCGAAGCAAGAAAATTTAAGAAAGTTAAGATGTTTTTTTTTTTGAAAATGAATTTCCTTTTAAGACAACTAATTCTGATCAATATCGGTCTTCTCAAACCATTACTCAACATAACAATCTTATCTTGTTAGAGTCTTTACCAAGTTGTACAGATAGTGCTGTTCCTTCCCTCAATCCTGTTGAACACCTAAATGATAGCACTACTTCTACTCCAATTCATCAGCCTTTATCTCTTCAAAGATCAACTTGACTTAAGTCTGTTCCATCATGGCTAAAGGATTTTGTTTCTACTGACCATTCTCATCAGTCTACTGATTCTTTTGATTGCAACTATGTTTCTTTTGCTACTTATCCTCTTCTTAGCTCTAATACTTTTTCTCATTTTCACAAAGAGTATGTAGTTTCATTTGCTAACATGTTGGCTATTAAAGAGCCATTCTATTACTCTCAAGCAATAAAACATCAAGAGTGGCTAGATGCCATGGTAAAGGAATTGAATGCACTTAAGAGCAATGATACCTAGGAAGCTACTCAATTACCATTCAACAAGAAACCTATAGGCTGTAAATGGATTTATAAGGTTAAGTATAGGCCTGATGGGAGTGTTGAGAGATATAAGGCTCGACTGGTGGCTAAAGGCTATACTCAGGTTGAAGGTGAGGACTTTCATGATACCTTTTCGCTTATAGTAAAGTTAAGTACTGTGTGCATCCTCAATGCTATAGCAACTACTAAAAATTGACCTTTACATCAAATCGATGTAAATAATGCATTCTTGCATGGATTTTTAGATGAGGACATTTACATGTTACCTCCTGAAGGCTATACAAAAGCAACACCCAATCAAGCTTACAAGCTTAAAAGGCCCTTGTATGGTTTAAAATAGGCCTCTAAATAGTGGAACTTGGAAATTTCACGCTTTTTACTTTCACTTAGGTTTGAATAGTCCAAACATGACACTTCTACCTTTACTCTTCATCGTGATTCTAATTTCGTTGCCTTATTGCTTTATGAGGATGACATTCTTATCACAAGGTCTAATTCCTCTTTGATTTCTAATATTAAAACTCAGCTACATAGTACACTTACAATTAAAGATTTAGGTCTTGCAAGGTACTTCTTAGGACTTGAGTTATGTCAAACAAACCGAGGATGCTTCATTAATCAACGCAAATTCTTGCTTGATGTTCTTACTAAGACAGGTTTGACTGCTTGTAAGCCTACATCCACTCCTCTTCCTATATGTTTAAAATTGGACAATCATCAAGGTGATTTACTAGACAATCCTACATCTTTCCATAAGATAGTGGGACGCTTATCTTATCTTTCATTTATTAAACCTGACATCAATTTTGCAATGCACTATTTGAGCAGATTCTTGTCCAAGCCACACATTCCTCATCTCCATGCTGCAACACACGTGCTTAGATATCTTATAGGGACTCTTTCTTATAGTTTTTTCTATTCTTCATCCAATGATTTACGTCTTCATGCTTTTTCTAATTCTAATTAGGCTGCAGATCTTATTGATCTCAAGTCAATTAGTGCCTTCTATATTTTCCTTTATTCAGCTCTAATGTCTTGGAAAACAAAGAAACAATTGACCATCTCATCCTCTTCAACAGAAGTTGAGTATCGAAACTTTGCTGCTACAACCAAGGAAGTACTTTGGACCTCATATATTCTTCAAGACCTTCATGTCTTAGTCAATCTGCCCATATCCTTGCAATGTGATAACAAATCTATAATTTCAATTACTCTAAATCCTTGTCATCATGCTAGGACTAAGCATATTGATATAGATATACACTTCGTGCATGACCATATCAACTTTAGTTTCCTTATTGCCTCTTATGTTCCAACCCAATTGCAACTTGTTGATATTTGTACCAAAGCTTTACCTGAGCCGCAATTACTATTTCTCAAATCTAAGTTGGGTCTTTGTTCGACACCAACTTGAGGGGGATGATAGATTATCATAACTAACTACTAATTTATCTTTATTCACTAGCTTTTGCATGTCAAGAAGTTTACATCAGATGCCAAGTCATTCATCCACATCAACACTCCATAATAGTTTTGCTTAACTGTATTTTATTAGCTAGTTATTAGTTAGTTAGCTTAGGCATGTATATATACTGTTATTTCATTTGTACACAGTTTGAGATTCATTTCTAATCAAAACACTTAGTCTTTACATTTTAAGATCGTCTTATATCCTCTTGCCATTCTCCCTTTGTTTTCTTTATTCAATACTTGTTTTTCTCAAACCGAACAACATCTTCATCAACCATGGAATTTCGCAATGCAAGTTACATAAGAAAGTGATAGAATTGACAAAACCAAAGGCAAAACATTAAAACATGTCTTGAGATCAATAGAGTACGTGTTGAGCACATTCATGACGTCCCTAATACTAAAGATGGAAGTGATGCTCAAAGGAACTTGCAACAAGTCACGTTCATGCTCAACAATGATAAGGTTTGGAGCATTGGGGTGTGGGGACTAGGCGGAGCAGGTATGTAATACCTGGGTTATTAACAAAATAAAGTAATTTAAACCTTGTGTTTTTTTTTTTTTTTTCATAGTAAAACCACTAGTAAGGGAAGGGGTACTTTTGGAAGCCGCAAAATTTGAAACCCCACTTCCGCATATGTTGATGTTTTCCCCCTTATTTTATCTATTTACAAATATACAATCATCTCTGCTTTAGGATCTGTTTCTTATAAATCACACACAACTCTCTTTCGATCACTTTTCTCTCCCTATTGAACCACAAACAACCTCGTAGTGCCGGTAGCGGTACAACAGGCTGCCGTCGATTCCCGTCGTCGAGCTTTCAACGGCGCATTTTCATAAGTCCACTGCCAATAAGCTTGTAAATCTCCAAAGCTTAACGAATCCATGATCTACGGTGAGACTCGGAGAAGTGTTTGAACTAGGTTTTGTCCAAAAGTTCAATCAAAGATTCGGTTTGGAGAGAGAATGATTCACCTCGCAAATTTTATTAACTCTGGCTTGCAATTTGTATTCCAGTCATGTCCGATGAACTCACGCAAGCACTGACCAAAAATTCCGACCTGTGATACTCCTTCTTGAACCTTGGTTTTCTCTAGCGGTGAATATGACTTCATTCCAACGAGTACATGACTCGGTAATTCTGTTTTAACGCGACCACCACTTATTCGAAATTGAAATGCCACCGTGATGGAATTTCCATCCGATTCTTTTCCTACAACATTCCTAATTGTTATTCGGTTTCTTCTTTTTTCGGTGAATTGACGTCATCCTTGCATTTCGTTGACTGTAAGTTCCTTTGTATTTCATATTCTTTTATTTAATACTTCACCATTTAATGAATATGTATGTTGTGTCATTATTGGTTAAGATGAACTCATGTTATCAATTATTTTATGATCTTAAATTGTATGATGCCATCCTTACTCTATAAATAAATAAATAAAAAGGATGAAGTAATGGTATTTTATTTTGTTCTCTGGTTTATTTCCAATTCTTTCATTTATGTCAATTCAATTTCATTACTGCAACTCCTATTCTCAATTTCTCATCTTAACTTTCTAAACTCTTATGATATTATTATTGGAGTATTAAGAATATAATAAACGTTGCAGTAGTTTTATTCTAAATTCAATATTTATTATATTATGTTTAATTCTTAGTATGTTATGTATGTTTTACGGCACGTTCTCATCTTACATCAAATTAAAGACGTTACTTTATGTTGTTAGTTTATATTATATGTTAATGTACTATATTAGGTTACATATATATATGTGTGTGTGTGTGTTTGTTACGTATTACAGTGTATGATGATATGTTATGATCTTATATCGAGTTACATATATTATATGGAATGTCATTATATGTTATAATTATAACAAGTATCTACTTAGCTTATATTTGCTAATTACCTAATATGATGGTATATATTATCATGAGTTGTTACATAAAATTTCTATATTACAATTGTAATTGAGGTGTTTAAATGTACATAATCTGCTATTCTGCTGTTTTTTTCATCTAGGCTAGCTAGTTCATGTTGCTTACTTTTGATGCTCCATCACATAGTATTACACATTTATAAGTCCCATTAATGCTAATCTTTATCGGCAGCATTTTTTTTCCATTTAACAGATTTCACGTCGTTCTGAGCAGGATCTTGAAGAAGAAAACATACCGGTGGAAGTTGATGGATATATAGAGTTTGGAAGCTCCTTCTACAAGACGAAAATGATTGCTGAAGCATACAATATGTGGTTCATGCAGTTATTACTGGGATCTTTGGCTTTTAAGCCCATTATAGAATACATATCCTTTGTTGTAAGTGTGCTTAGTCGGTTTCTTGAAGCTCCATGTGAAGTTCACTAGGAGGTAACTATGAGAATATTGTGTTATCTCAAAGCTGGTCTAAGTATGGGACTCATGTATCGTGATTGAAGACATTTCAATTGATAGTTTATGCTAATACTGACTGGGCTGGATTTCCTACATATAGAAGGTCCACATCAGGTTTTTGTGTTTTATTTGGGGAACTTGATTTCTTGAAAAAGTAAGAAACAAAATATGATAGTTAGATTTAGTGGAGAAGCAGAATACAAGTGCCATGGCACTTGGTACTTGTCTGCTTGTCTGGCTTAAGCAAATGATGGTTGAGTTGGGCTTCAATAAAAATGAGCCAATGAGATTATATTGTAATAATCAAGCTACTATGCATATTGCCACAAATCCTATTTTCATGAAAAAACTAGGCGTATAAAAATTGATTGCCATTTTACTAGAGATAAGGTCCAATCCAAAAGTATGATGACATCCTTTATCAACTCCTCAAATGATCAGCTAGTAAATTTATTTACCAAGTCCTTAAGAGGTCCTAGATTTGGGTAAATTTGTAATAAGTTAGGGCTTTGTGAAATTTATATACTAGCTTGAGTAAGAGCATAAGATATATATATATATGTAAAATATAAATAATGTAGGGGTATATTTGTAATTTCAATAAAACAACAAATAATATATGTAGTGGGAGGGCCACAGCAAGAAAACTTTTTTTCCATTTTGACACTACAAGCATTCATGCATTACTGATTCAATCACATAATATATTAATATCATTGAAATTTTTTTCAACAAACTGGATACCAAAAACATTAATAAGACGATAATACATATTTAGTTTTATTAGGCACCATACATGATGGGGCTCTCTTTGTGCAGTATTACAAGTAATTTCATCAAGACTCACAAATAGATTGTAATTGAGTCGATTCGAATCAATACAATATTAAGCTTGAACTTGAGTTTTGAATTTACTCAAGCTCAACCAAACTTTAAATTTTGAGTTGAAACACGACTCAAAGATATATAGGCAAACTCGAGTTGGGCTCGACTAGCTCGATTGAGCTCGAATTTTTATAAATTCTCTTAAATAAATCTAGACTCACTTATATTTTTAAAAATTTAAAATAAATTAAAAATTATATCAAATTCGATTAGGTTCGTGAGCCTAACGAGTTTAGTATTCTAAAATTCAAGCTCAACTCAATTTGCTACTCAAGTAACCGGAGTAGTTTGAATTTGAGCTTGACTTAATTATCAGCAAATCGAATTTGAGTAAAATTCCAGCTAAACTCAGAGCAATTTACAAATCAGTGTAGTTCATTTGCAAGCCTACTCACAAAAGCATAATATCCAGAAGACCGGTAATCGTTGCAGTGCTGCAGGCATGACAACATAATTTCGAGCATTATATGGGTTGGTTGAAGAAGGTGAAGGAAGATGAACGGGATCGGTTCGAACCTGTTTCACTTTCGAGTTGTTCAATTACGGTGCCATATAATTTCACAAATTTGAGCGTTTGTACCTTCTTAATATCTTAACCTCAAACGCCATCTTCGTGTTGTATTTTTATATAACGATGGTATATTATAGATATATGATTTGGCTGGACTTGGTGCTACCCATTACTCTATTTGTCTTGCGAAGGAGCGATTGGTACCTCGGGCAGATTCTCATCTAAGAGTTATATTGTAGTCTATATCATATGCAAAAAACCTTCTGCATTATTATTTTGCTCTTGACTACTTGACTGGTGCAACGAAATGCCTTTCCTTCTATCACAATTTCTTGCTCGATCCACGAAGTGAACCCATTTAATATGTTCCTACCAAGGTGCACTAACTTGCTAGGCTACTTGCAGTGTTAGTCATATTCCTTGCTTTAAACACCATCTATGTGTTATTTCTTATAGAAATATGTTCTGACTGGTGCTACTTTAATCATTCGCTTCAAGAAATGAATTTGGTTTTCCAAAAATATGTTTTGTGCCGGAATTCGGGCAAAAGTGCCAAAAGTGCAGTAGCAGATAGCAGTTGTATTGTATTAAAGAAAAGAACATGTACCAAAATAGCGAGAGAGATGGCTTTACGAAAGGGAAAATAGAATAGAGATTGCTTGGCATCGGGACATTGATTAATTCGCCTATTTAGAGTTGGACCCACTACCACAATGATTTACACAAATAACTTTGAACGAGACTTTGCATCTTGTAAGTCTTCTTGAACCAACTTCCTGCCTTGGAGCAATTTTTTAACCCTGAAACCATCCCAAGTAGACACTATATCTCCCTGTTGATTTTCTGATTCCATGGCGTTTCCGGTGGAAATCATGACTTCCATGGTGACTTCAGTGGTGGGAGCTGTTGGAGGTCTTCTATGCGCTCCATTATGTAACAAGATAAAAGCTTCCATGGATGTTCTTAATGCATCTGAATCATTTCCTGGAGATGTGAAGAAGCTGAGAGATTTGATGAATGATATCAGAGGGATGAGAAGCTCAGGTGAAATAGAAGAATGGCTCTCAAAGGCGGAAACGATCACGAAGAAGGCTTCTGAAGTACTATAGAACCAACAAAGATCCTCAGGTCAAAACCACAGACTGCGTTTATCGTGTTGTATCTTCATCAACCATGGAATTTCGCGGTGCAAGGTACATAAGAAAGTGAGAGGACTGACAAAACAAGGGCAAATTATTAAAACACGTCATGACGTCAATAGAGGACCCGTTGAGCACATCCATGGCGTCCCTAATATTGAACATGGAAGCACTGCTGAAGAAAACTTGAAAAAAGTTATGTACTTGCTCAACAATGATGAAGTTTGGAGCATTGGGGTGTGGGGACCAGGAGGAGTGGGTAAGACCACTCTTGTAAATGCACTCAATAACAAGCTAGAGAGCACTTCTTCCTGTTCTTTTAGCTGGGTCAGATCAATTGCGCTTATCAAGGATGTCAATGAAAACACGGTGCAGAAAGCCATTGCTAAAAAGTTGAATCTAAAGGTGGAAGAAGGCATGGACACCATAGAAACCACAAATCAGATCCAAAACAGGCTTGAAAAAGAGAAGTTTCTCCTTATTCTAGACAATCTTTGGAAATCCATTGATTTGGAAAGTATAGGCATTCCTGAAAAACAAAAAGGTTCAAAGGTAGTGCTAACTACACGACTCGAGAATGTGTGCACGGGGATGAATGCCAAAACTATAAAAATTGGATACCTAAATGCCAAAGAAGCTTGGAAATTTTTTGTTGAAAAGGCTGGAGATGTTGTGAATGATGAAGGAATCCAACCACTGGCAAAAGCTATTTGTCGTGAATGCGGGGGTTTGCCTCTTGCTCTCATTGCAGTGGGAACAGCTATGAGGGGAAAGACTCAGAGACGACCCTCATATTTGAACCTTTTTAGAACCATGTATTGTCATGGAATTCGGATCAGCAGAGGATGCTTGGGAATTGTAGGAGATGTACAGGCGGCGCATGAGCTTTATCATAAGAAATAACCGTATGTGTCATTCACTTAAAGATAAGTCAATAATAGGTAGAGAATTCATTTGCTCAAAAGAAGGATTCGGTGCTGAAAACTTTTCAAGCGGAGAAAATTGAGTTTTTCCATTGAGAACTACTGCAGCAGAAGGATGTAATGCTGTGTTGAGAATAGATGCAAAGGATGGAGGAAAGTAGGTAATATATGGTTTTGTGAAAGAACATAATCAGGAATTAACTCCTAGCAAAATACCTCCAAGGCGGTCACAAAGGATGGATACCATGAGGTATGTTAGCAATGCTTTGACTTTAAATCGTTTGATTAATTTAGGGTCCTCATACTATAAAAAGAATGATCTTTGGAAGCATGCATTTAAGATTTCTTGGTCATTATAATTTGTGACTGCTGATATGGATTTTTTTGAGTCTTCTTGCCCTGCCCATCATCGTTGCAATCACTTTCTTCCTTTTGCATAAGAACTCGCACTTGTAAAAGGCTTCCCTTGCTAGTTTCTCTATCGTTGAGTAAATTGAACTCAATGGTGTAAAATTTTGAAGTTGCAACCGAATAAGGTTCGTTTCTTGTTTTATGTCTCATTGTTAATGCCATCGTTTTGATTCAGTAAATTGATACTCTTCACCCGGCCAATAGTCTCTGTAGAATAGAGTAGCTCTCGTCTCCCCAAGAAGTGGGAAGGGCAAGTGATGATACTCCCATCCAATTCAAGGATTTTGGCTGCAATTATCATAGTTAAGATAGTGTTTACTGTAACCGACCTGTATTTGGGGATTTCTATAAAGTAAATGGTTTCACGTTGTTATTCCATTTATCTCTTGTACCATCATTCTTTAAGCCATTGATTTCAGATTTTCGTACATACGGATCCACGAGAAAGAATAAACACATTTGAGGAACTGCACTAGAGCAGTCGTATGCTTTTATTGTCATTTTTCCTGTCAGGATCTGTCATTTGATCCAGAATTAGTATATTTCACGGATGCAGTGCATAAGCCGTAATGTTCATGACTTAGACGCCGATGCAACAAGGGGAACTAAGAGACATCATCATGGATGGACCTGCCTCACTAAGAGCATATGTTGAATGGTTTCTAAAAAGCAATACTAATATTGTTTGACAAAACAGTGAAATCCGCTCTTGACTTTTGATTGCTTTTTTAAAGTAATGCAATCCAATCTCGATGATTGGCCGGTGATTTTCACTTTAAGTAATCCCATATTAGACATGTCTCCAAGGAGTTCAAGTGTATTTGCTTCTTTCCTTTTAGGATAGAGAAAGACCTGAAAATCAAGGAACTTTCGACGAGCTGCATAAGTAGAGAAACAAATCAGCAGATTATCAAGAGCATCTGCAAATCGTCTTGGAGTAATTGAGGAACACAAATTGCGCCAAGATTATAAAGGAACTTGAGTCTCGAAAAGAAGGCATTGTAGATTCCGAGCAATTTGCACGCTTTTCCATACATCATCCCCACCTAATGTCTGATTGCTAGCTTAGATTAGTGTTGTAAATACTAAATAGGCTGCCTCCAGATGATATAAGACTGAGCTTAACTTAAGCTCAAACAGGAATTTGAAAGTTCGAATTTGGGTCAAAACTCAATTGAGCTTAGAAATTTGAGTTCAAACTTGACTTATTAAGCTTGTTTATGTTATTTAAAAAAAAAAAAAGGAAAATATTTCTCCAACTAAGTCAATATTGATGTGCATCTTCGAAATCTCAACCAGAGCATTTAGGCTTGTAGGATAGTCGAGCTATATATTCTCATGAAACTTAAGCTCAATTTAATAAATTATTTGAGTAACCTAAGCTTGATCTTGACTTCTATAGGTGTAAGGGTTCAGTTACACGAGTCACGTGCACTATGTATTCAGTCACACTACACGTGATTAAAAAAATTACTTGAGCTACACATAAAAAATAATCAGGTAAAGTAGATAAAGAGAAGAAGTAATCAATCTCAATAAAGATCTAACACATATAATAAAAAGTGAAGAAGCGCAATGATATTAAACTCCATAACCAATGAAGAGCAAGGTGTGTGTTTTTAAGAGATTAAGTGTTTGATTCATTTAAGTGTGAAATCTAGCAAGGTAACGGAGTTAGTGTGAGATTTCTCCTATCGAAATGAGGAAAGGAAGGAGATATTTATAGGAAGTGATCGTTAATCTCATCTATCAAATTGTAATAATGATTAATGAATAAGATTAAACTCTTCTATTAATGGATTTCGAATGAACTCTTTTCATGGGTTTAGGCCCAATGAAGGCCTTATATTTTAGTGTAAATCAATTTAAGAAAGGTTGAATCAGGCAAACGGATTTGATAGGTCTTACTCTGAACCCACCATACCAAAACTCCCTTAATGATCTCAATTATTTACAAGCTTGACTTTTTAAACCCTGCTATCTTAACCTAAAGTGTCAAATCTGTTTTAATTATTGGGTTCTAAGCTCATAAATTGAATTTAGCCCTCTACATTTTACCATCGACCCAAAGTCCTTCAGACATAGTCAAAGGGATTTGGGCATCAAATAAGCCTGTAAAAAGGCTAAGTCGTTGCCTAACGCATGGACACTGTAAAACAATTACACTACTATCAACGCATCTACATGTATCTAAGAATTTGATTTTCTTGACAATTTGTATGGTAGAAGCCTAAGGCCAGCAGTGCAATTATTATTCTTTTTACCTAGTGCTCAAATTCACAACACCATTCAATCTTGTGCATTGCATTAGCTATTTAAAGTAAGCTATATTACCCCCATAAGAAATCATGTATGAAATTAATAATTCTTCACAAGTCAATAAGTTTAACCTTTTATTTCCCTAAATTTCTTCCTTTGAAAAGTTGCGTTGAAAATATCATGGAATCAACAAGCTAAACCCACCTTTATTAATTCAAAGCATACTCATCCATATTAAAGAAGTTGATTGTCACTGTCTTTTGATTTTCATTAATAAATTGTATAAATCTAATTAGTTTCTTAACTTAACTCGTGCAAACTTCTTTCCTCTTGAGTGAATTGAAAATATCTCATGTTTTTCTTGTTACTCATCTGTATGCAACAATGAGCCATGAGTACATAGCCTTCGAACTACTTCTCCTTTTCTTTATTTCATGAGACCATGAAATTAGTCATATTAATCATTGTAGTTCATGAGCTTAATTGTCAAATCCAAAGTTAACTATTTACATCCATTCTAGAGCATTATACTTATGCAAACTTCAAGTTTACTTTTCAAATATTTGAATCACTAATCCATCATCCATATTGAGCAAACTATGCTACAAGCTAGTCATCAAATTCCATAGTACGCCAATCAGAAGTATTAAGCCAGGCTTCACATGGATTACACAAATTTAATCATGCTTCATCCATTGCTTCATTAGATTGTAGGTCAAGCCATGTGACCTTCCATTTATTGAAGTAACCACTTTATATGATGAGTAAGAGATAACATACCACTTAGTAGTCTTCTTTATCAACATTCTATTTTCAATTACCATTAGAAATTTAAATTACTCTCTTCATCACAATGTCGAGAATTAGTGCCATAGAAACTATGATGAGTATCCACATTGTTTGTAATGTAGCCAACATATTACGCATTGTGCTCATCTTAATATTCATTCATGATCTCGACCTTGACTAAACTATTATTAAATTGAATCCATATAGCTTATGAGGAGGATTAGCTCATTTCTACCTACACTTAAACATCGATAGATTAATATTTGATAAATTAATAATCTATCTTTAAAATATAATATTTTTTTTGTTCTCAATTTGGGCGAATTTATAAAATTAATAATTTCGATAAATTAATTAAATAATAATTTTTAAAAAAACTCTTATATAAATCTATAATCTAATCAATATCATAAATTAATAATTCTCTAAAATTACAAATATAACTAAGACAATTTAGTAAAATATAATTGTTATTTGTTTTTTATTGAAATTTTAAAGTTATGTGGACTCTAACTTTTCTCATTAGATTTAGAAGTTCCAACCTCTGGTGTTGTGTGTTCTCCAACTGCAATGAATATTATTCATAGTAATTCCTCATATGTTGAATGTATTTAGTTTTGATATAATGAACTAATAAATGGAAGTGATTTGTATTAAATTTTATTTAATTAGCCAATATAATGAATATTGTTTGGGTATTAGAAACTATAAATATTATTTATGTGCTTATAATAATGATCTATAATGATTTTTTATGTTATTAAATTTATATTCAATGAATTAGAAAACACTCTTTAAATTAATAAGTTATTAAATCAATTAAATAATACTTATCTAAATTAATAAATTTTTATAATCTTAATATTATTAGTTTATAGAAGTTTTACTGTAATTTAAATAATCACAATAGTATGATAACACATGATGGCTTCATTTAAAAATCAAACGTAAATTACTTAAAAACGCCAATTGTCACATGGTACAATCGACATAGGTTTCTTGGAAATAAACATGTAGAATATAGGTACTGGGTTTGTTTTTATTCTTCTTTTTGTAATTATTCAGGAAACTTGGAGATTATTCCCGCGAACAAAGTCTGAAAGAAAAATAAGAACAAACGTAACTGCCTCTTTGGCTTTTTTCTATTCAAAGGTCACTATGATTCTTTGAAGTCGTTTTGTACTATTTCTACGAATGCGTGGGAATCGTGCCCCGCCCATCATTTTGCAAGAGACTTTCTCTTGTGACGGTTTTCCTTTTTTACTGAAATTGTTTTATATTTTCTGATTTCTTTTCCCTTTTCTATTTTCTTTTTTTAATTTGATTTTCCCTTTTATTTTGTTTTAACCTTGTTGATGTGGCATACCTTGTTGGGCCATTTGCCCCGTGGCAATCAATGTCTGCAAAATGTAGGCCATATTCTTTTTTCTTTTTGAATTTAATTTATACTTTTCCAATTTTTCTAAATAATGCTTTTTACTTTTCTTAACCTGCATAATTTTTCTGGTTTTTCGTTTTTATTAACGTGGCAGTGGCATTCCTAATTGTCAATCGCGTGACTATCCGCAAGCGAAAATGCAAGACTCGTATGATTGGGGCAATTTGTTTAATTTTGAAAGTGGGGATCTCCATATATTTGCGAAAGCTACCAAGTGCAATTGGTTTTTTTCTTTTTTTTTTTTAGCAGCAATTGGTCTAATTTAGCAAACAAGGGCAACTAATTGGGACTATTAAGAAAATTTTAAGTAATTGGTTGTAACGATTTATTGTCCTCATCAATTTGAAGTATAGGTGATGATATATAAGGGCCCATTTATATTCTACTCTATCTATATATGTTCCAAAATTTTAATAGTTGAACTTATCTATTCATATGTAAGAACCATCCTAAACCTATAACATGTAAAAGCTACAAGGCATATGTAATACCTCATCTTAAGTCCCATATTAATCGTGAAAATATTAGTTTATAAGATTATGGTAATTAATATCTAGTCAATACTAATTAAAAACTTTTGAACTAAATGATTGAAAAAAGCGCATTAGTATTTATTATCTTAATTATTTAATATTTTTTGTCAGAGATATTACAATTGATGTTAAAGCTAACCCACCCACCCTTAAGTAAATGGATAATTCAAAGATTGTTTTGACTCTATTTAAACTTTAGAGAAGAGGTCCTAAGAGGGCAGGAAGTATCACTAAGATGTGACTCGTTACATACTTTCAGAACGACTAATAGTTTGAAGGTTAAAAAAAAAAAAAACTTGAATTGTACACTAAAAAGGGGAATAGAACTTGACCCAATCATAAGGCTCCTAACGTATTTAAAGGAAATCTTGCATGGATTGTAAAATAGAATTAGTATTAGTTTATAAGATTATAGTGATTAATATCTCATTAACACTAATTAGAAATGAATTAAAAAAGGCCTACTAGTATTTATTGGCTCGGCTTTTACTATTTTTGGCCTAAGCGTTATAATATAAAGTACTCTATCAATTTATAAAATTTTAATGTAGTTTTATTATTTAAATTTAATGAGGTAAGTTTCCTAATAACTATCAATTTTTCATATATTTATAATTCGTATATTCATCACTCTACCATCTTTAACAATTTAGTAACCTACTTTTTGAGAAATAAATATGAAAAACAATGAACATGGGAAGCAAAAATTAGCCACGATCACTTTAAAGTCAAGAGAATTCAAGTGATGGTGAAAATAAAATGAGAGATAGCAAAGGAATGAGAGACAAGATAGAAGAGTTACTACTTGTACTCTAGATAGAAAAAGAGATGTAGCAAAAGAATGAAAAATATAATATGACTTATGGGCAAATAAGCCTAGGTGGTCATGATGTGATAAGTTAAGGATATTATATTTTTTATCTATTCAATATTATTGATTGAATTTTTATAAGATGAATATAGGATGTTATGGAACATGTATTGATAGGAATTAGACTACTAGGCTTTTGACCCACAGTCAAGCCCAAAGACTGGAAGGCCTAGCAAGGCAAATTCTTTTACTCTAGCTGACTCCTTTTGAGGCCAAGTATATCCTAACCAATCCATTCTGCGTACCATACTAAATAACTGCCTATTTCTCATAGATAGTGTGTCGAGAAGTGGAAAGCCAAGACAACAACCGATTCTCATTCTTACTCATGTATAGCCAATCACTTACTCAGCATCACCTTTGCCAAGATAACGAGAGAGATACTTTGGACTGATTAAGCCACTCCTGCTCGGACAAGCAAGCTAACTGTACCCTTTTGTCCACATCTTCTGATAGCATTAACAATACAGTATCGCCGTATGTACAGAATCATGCGTTGAACCTGTTATACCAATATTAATTTTCTTAAATATTCATTTTTACCCTTTTATACTTTATACTTTATACTTTATACTTTATACTTTACTTCCTTAGAAAATATCATTTTTTGTCTTTTCCCTTTTAGGCAAGCTGCCTTAACTTATGGGTATAAATACCTTTATATTTGTAGTCGTAGGCACCATAATAAATTAATTACCATTAATACACTTGAGTATTTTCCTACCATGCGTAAACACTGCATATTTACTCTCAACATTACTTTTATCATAACCCTTAAGCAAAGCTAGGTCGCGAGTAACCTCATCGAACCATCTCATGCTAATTATCGAGTTATGCCGTAAGTCCTGAAAAGTTCCATTGGTGCGTCATATCCATCGAAGTTGTTTTTAGGTTTTACTTACTCTTCATTCGCATTTATCTTTTCATACATTCACCATCACTTGCCTTTCGAGTTTTCGGCAAGCTTGGACCCATTCAGCGACTAATCTTGTTTGGTCTTGGTCACGGTTCGCAACATCTTGGTATCAGAACAAAAGTTTTGTTTGAGTTATAGTTGGTTTTTAAAGTTCTATTTATACTCAATTTTACCTGTGTAAAACAGAATAAGTTGTTGTGTTCATCTTAATTGCTATGTTTGCTAACTGTTGATTGTCTAGTTTGCGAAAGTGTTTGTTTGAGCTTTGAATCAGTGAAGAAAATGACTAACCTGAATGTAAACATTGGTGCTAAAGATGACAACAGTGGAGTTATCCACTATGAACAATAATCTCAAAGAATCCTAAGAAGTACTGACGAGAGACTTGATGAAATGACTAACCTCTTAGTAAATTTAACCCAAATTACTCCTGTGTTAGCTTGTCGACCCACTAGATCCATACAAAACACCTTACAAGCTGCTTAACCTATTAGAGGTCAAAACCCAGCTCGACCAGTTAAAGATCAGAACCCAACTCGACTAGTTCGAGATGAAGGAGTTGGTGAACGAGTAAGACGAATAATAAACCTAAGGGAACTAGATGAAGAAGATGAGGAATAGTAAGAATATTTTGAAAAAGAGCGAGCTAGAATCCTCAAAGCATCTGACCATGTGAAGCTTTAGATTCCAACTTCAATGGATGTAGGAGTGATAATGAGTATTTGGAATGGGAAGAGAAAGTGGAGCAGGTTTTTAAATATTATCAGTATAAAGATTATAAGAAAGTAAGAACTATTGTTATTGAGTTATCCAAATATGCCACCATATTGTAGAAGAATTTCCAGGCTATAAGAAAGCGAAAGGGCTACCGAGAAATTAATACTTAGCCCAAGATGAAAAGAATACTCAAAAAAAGGCTCGTGCCAGAAACTTATATACAAAATACTTTTACTTGGCTTCAAGAGCTTAAATAAGGAGGCCGAACAGTTAACGAGCATGCCTAAGAATTACAAATGCTCATGATCCGATGTGAAGTAGAAGAGCCCCTAATGCAAACAATCTCTAGGTTCATCATGAGATTGAGAGGTAATATTTAAGACAGTATAGAACTCCAATGATTCACCATAATCGATGAAGCCATCCGAATGGCCTAACGAGTGGAGAGACAGAGAAGAAGTTAAGTACTTACCAGAATGTCGATTAGCTAACCTAGAAAAGGAATTCACTAGCTCGGACAAGTACCGAGCCAATCAAAAAAGCCAACCCGATAATAACGTGTCGACCCAAACTAATGAGAAGGAGCAAGGGTCTGGTAGGAAGACAATCTAAATCAAGTGCTTTAAGTACCAAGGGTTCGAACGTATGGCCGCTCGGTGCCCAAACCGAAGAACTATGGTGATTAAAGGAGACATTACGAAGCTGGAGATAGAGAGTACAGATGAAGAGCCAGAGAAGGAAGAGATCCTTATCGAGAAAGAACTGATTGAGGAAGACATATTTGCTGAAGACTTAGATCGGCTGATCATGGTTGTCCGACACATACCTTCACAAGAGAAGGAGCAGAGAGAGAATTTGTTTCATACCACCTGTAAGGTGAATGATCAAGTGTATGCCCTCATTGTAGATAGTGAAAGTTGCACCAATAAAGCATTGGCAAATCTTATTTCAAAATTGAAGTTGTTAACTATTGCACATCCAAAACCGTATAAGTTGCACTGGCTGAGTGAGAAAAGGGCACTACATGTCACTTAGCAAATACTACTGCCAATCACTATAGAGAATTATTCTAACTAGATTCTCTGTGACGTACTACTTATGTGTGCTTCCCACGTATTACTAAGTAAATCGTGATTATTTAATAGGATTTATCCATAATGGCTATAAGAACACATATATACTCGAAAAGGATGGTCAAAAGATTACATTGAATCCGACGTCGTTGAAAGAAGTTAATAAAACTTACTCACGGATTGAAGAAGACTTTAATGATGAGTAGAGTCGAGTTCCGAGAGGCCATTAACGCTGATGAGCCGACCATTATGTTTGTTAGGCACCTATTAGAAATAAAGGAGCGGGGTAAACTATCCCAAGAAATAAAGGAGCGGGGTAAACTATCCTAAGAAATAAAGGAGTTGCTAAACGAATATACAAACCTGTTCCTAAAACAGTTACCCCCAATTCGAGACATAGAGCACCTCATTGACTTAGTGCTCGGCATCGTACTGCCGAATAAGCCAGCCTATTGGACGAATCCCGAGCAAGCCTTTGAACTCCAATGATAAGTCAATGAATTGTTGGAGATAAAATATGTCAAACAAAGTCTCCAGCCCTTATGCTATACCAGTACTTCTAATGCCAAAAAAGGATGAAACCTGGAGAATGTGTATAAATAACCAAGCCGTAAACAAGATTACGATCAAGTACAGGTACCCTATCCTAATGTTGGAAGATATACTGGATGAATTGAGTAAAGCCAAAATTTTCAACAAAATTGATCTTAAGTCTAGTTATCATCAAATTTGCATGAAGCTAGAAGACAAGTGGAAAACGGTGTTCCAAACTTAACATGGATTATATGAATGAATAGTCATGCCCTTTGGGTTGTCGAATGCCCCGAGCACCTTCATAAGACTAATGAATTGTGTACTGAGACATCTAATCAGAAAGTGTGTTGTTGTGTACTTTAATGACATCCTGGTCTATAGTGCCAACATGCCGAGTCACTGTAAACATCTCCAAGTCGTTCTTGATATTCTCCATGCCGAGAGATTATTCGGCAATCTAAAGAAGCGTTACTTTTGTTAGGAGGAAGTGGTATTCTTGAGCTATGTATTCAATGAATGAAGCTTACGAGTAGATGACAAGAAGATTCGAGCTATTGTCAAATGACCAACTATTACACCCTGAAGTCACAGAGTCGCATAGTCTTGCTGTGTAAACCATTCTATGATAGTAACTAGCCTCACAGTACCTACCATTGACATGATCTACACAAGGCGTCGACGACTCCTCGCTTTGAAGTAAACAGTCCAATTAAGTGTTTAGCTAAAATTTCAGTAATTATCACAAATTTTTAATCAACATACATAATTATATGTAAAGTCCACAGAACTTTCCAGGAAACTCTACATAAACATAACGGTTCACTAATTTACATAACAACTATCAATTTTTCATTTTTAAACTATAAATGACACTCTAGCTACACATCCACTGCTAAGCGAATTGATCCTCACACCCTAGGCTTCAAAAGAATTAACCTTTGGATAATTGTAAGGCGGTATAATACTTAAAATATTCAGAAATCAGGACCGCAAAGGAATCTATATGGGTATGAATAAATACAGCTCAGTAAATTGAATCGGAGACTCATGAATGTATACAAATACAAACACAAACAAGATTATCAAGCAAATATTTTCATGCAATGCAACAAGCAAGTGTCATCACACAACGTAGTCCGGTCCGTTGTAAAATCAAAGAAATTTTACCCGCTCTAATCCAGGTTAAGGAGTTTTCATGTTATGCAACAGCTCATAACCAAACCCAAATTTGTGCAATGGAGACACTGCTCCTGCTAAGACTATCCTTCGAACCAATGCCCTCATCTTTACTGCAACCTCTTCTCCTGTCGCTTAGTTTAGTTAAAGATGAGAAAAGACCAATTGCTATCCAGCTCTATCTTTATCGAAGGTGTCGGTGTTTGATTAGAGAACCCTAATAATCCCCTAAAGGATTGCAATGAATGACAATTTAGGTCATTATGGTCGAATAAGATTAAATTCTATTTAGGATGTTCAAACAATTTCACAACAAGCCAGTCATAACATAAAATCAATCACATTACAAATTTCAGCTCAAATTCAGATACCCAAATACATGCATAAACTACTTACAAGTCTCCGAGTACCATAAAATAATACTCTAATACAGTAAGTAATAACTTAACTTACTTGGAAATTCCCAATCGCCTGATCACTTAATTGCAAGTCGATCTGTCTCTGGGTATCTTATAATATAAATAGATCTTTTTAATACTTGTACCTTAATGATTCATACTTTAAGTTATAATTTGACTCTTTTTTCTATGTATACCTATTATTTACTAATAATTTATTTTACCTTATTTCGGGGTTCGATTTCTAAATTAGATTCTAGTTTGATTCTGGAATCTTAAATATGCTCAAATCCTAATGTGAAATTAATCACATTAAGCTCAAGTATTTTAATACCATATTAGGTCTTAATTTAATATTTTAAACTGTTCAGTACACGCTAATCCTAATTGGGGTACCGGATTTATTCTCGATGTGAGAAAATCTTACATTTTTTATACAATTACCTAAAATTAAATTTTATTTCAAATTTATTATATTCTGATTTTTATTATTATATTATCTAAATAACCCTAATTTTTCATATTTATTAAATTTCCAATTCTACATATTCTTAATTTCCTACAATTATAACCTAATTCCCATATTAATTACACTTAATGCTCCAAAAGCTAGGATTAGTTTCCACATCAAAGATTAACATACCTAAACATCTAATTACTATCTAAATCAGTAATTAGTTACTTAATCACCTAATTAACCCAAAATTACCTAAATTTTCCATCATTTTAGGACTAAAAATTTACTTAAAATTTTGAAAATTAAATTAAAAAAAAAATGGCTTCATAGCACTGTTCTATATCACTTAAGCATTCTACAATAACAAATTGAGCTCCAAACTACACTCCTAAATCTATTTATTTATAATTCTAATCATGCTCGGTTTTGCTTAATTTGTTAAGAACCCTATATTTTCAGACGTGATTAAACTTAATCGCTATTTTTCCCTAAATCTGCATATAATAAAACCTCATAATAATAAATTTCATAATTTTCTAGGCAAAATAAATAATTTTAAAAAATTATACAAAATCAGAGCAAATAAAAGACTTACCTAGTTCGGTGACTTTTGGGCTTCCAACACCGGTCCAGGTGTGTCGGCTGGTTTAAAAGGTGGATCTAGAGTGGGGTGGTGGTGGTGACTCGTTCCCAAGTAGTGGTGGTGGTGTGTAGGTTTGGTTCACTAGCTCCTACTGCACAATTTTCTTTTTTTTTTTTCTAACCCGAAATTTTTCTCTTCCAATTTCGATACTCCCAATTTTTTCTAAATTCTAACTGTCCAAATGAGCTCTATAATTTTTTTCCCTATTTATAGAGCTTTATAGTAATTATTATGTATTTAATTGGATAAAACATTGACCAAATCCCTTAATTTTTGACTTTGTATTGCTTGATTTTGATTAGTTAATTTTTCTTCTTCAATTCCCGACTTGCCACAACCAAATCTACATCATTCCCTATTCCTTTTATTTTTTATTAATTAATTAATAATTTTATTTAATTATTTAATTAGTTTTTAGCCAATTTAAGTAATTTTGCATATTTTATCTACACGTAAATACATATGGGGTACATGTAAATATTCCTAATTATTATTTAGGTCATTTTATGATTTTTAGTATACATATAATCTATCTCTAGTAATTTATTAGTTATTAGTTATTAAATTATACTTTTCGCTTTTTCGATAATTAACAATTATTATACTTAAAATTTGAAAATTTTATAATCTCCTATTTTATTACTTATTTTCTTAAATTCAAGTTTACGGGGTCATTTTTACTAATATTCCTATTTATAATTTATAATTTAGGTTTGATCGAATCCTTTAACTGATTGTCCTAAACTCTATATAGTAAATTCAATCCTACAGTCATTTAGCTTAGCTTTAAGGCTTATATCAACCCCCACTAACTGTACAAATGTAAGAAGTTTCTATAGACTGACTTCATTTTACGGAAGATTCATCAGGATTTTCAACACTCTCACTGTACCGCTTACTGAACTAACAAAAAAGAACATTGACTTTTGATGGGAAGAAAATGCGGAGAGGAGTTTTACCGAGCAAAAGGAAAAGTTGACCTCTACCCCTATACTAAATCTGCCCGACTTTGAGAAAATATTCAAGCTAGAGTGTAATGTGTCAAGCATTAGGATAGGTGTTGTCCTAATACAGAAAAACCGACCAATTGCCTACCACGGTAAGAAACTCAGAGGACCTCAGTTAAATTACTCTATGTATGATAAAGAACTTTTAACATCGATCCGAGTACTACATGTATGACAACATTATTACCGAAAGAGTTTATCATCTACACTAACCATGAGTCTTTGAGGTATCTCCAAAGCTAGATAAAGTTATCTAAGCGAGAAATACTCCAGATTAACTAAGCTATCCCTGCTTAGACAAGTAAGCTATCCCTGCTTAGATAAGTAAGCTAACCGTACCCTTTTGTCTGTATCTTCCAACGACATCACTAATACAGTAGCGCCACATGTACAAAGTCATGTATAGAATTGATTACACTAGTTATTGATTTTCTTGAATATTCATTTTTACCTTTTTGTGCTTTATACATTACTTTCTTAGGAAATACCCTTTTTTGTCTCTTTCTTTTTGGGCAAGCTAGCTTAACTTATGAGTATAAATATCCTTATTTTTTAAGTCACATACATCATAAAAGATTAATTACCATTAATATACTTGAGTATTTTCTTACCCTACGTAAACACTGCCCATTTACTTTCATCATCATTCTTATTCTAACCCTTAAGTAAGGCTAGGTAGCAAATAACTTCAACGAACCACTCATACATCATATCGAGTTGTATCATAAGTCTTCAAAAATTCTATTAGTGTATAATATCTATTGAAGTTGTTCATGAGTTTTTGTTTACTCTTCATTCATATTTGTCCTTTTGCACATTCACCATCACTTCCCTTTTGAGCTATCTATAAGTTTGGACTTATTCAGCGACAAGTCTTGTCTATTCTTGATCACGGTCCATAACATATATCATATATACTTTTAAGTATAATTTTAAAGATAGATATAATATAAAGAAATATTCCACCATGTACCTTATTCTATGAGAACAAATTTTGGAAAATTAGATGTAAAAACTATCCTATAACCTTCCATCAAAAGTACCTGAAACCTATTGACCATGCAAATTATAGTAACTTTTGGATTCCAACATGATCACCTATATACCTCTATTTAACTGTTAAAAAAAATCAAAACTAAAATGAACTTCATATAATATACAAGATTATATACATATTTAAGTATAATATTGCATTGACGATTAGCAAATAATAATTTCTTAATATGCAAGTAACTATTTTTTAACTCAAATTTTACAAATATCATTCTATTTTGTATTCATTGTAATTGCAGATAACCATTCAAAAGGAAACACTAACAAAAACTCTTACCTCAACTTGTTTGACCCCTTACTTCCACATTACTTAGGATCTATTTTGATTATCTATTTATTATTTGTATCTGTTTACAGTTGACTGCTTGAAAAATTATCAATCAATTATGTTTTTATTTGAAACATGGTATTTGGATAAACTGATCTATCTATATCTAATCAATTGTTGTTTAAACTAAGTGTTTGGATATAATCTCTGGTATGTTTCTATTTTACAACTGGGCTTAAATAAACTATCTAATTAATAATAACAATAATAATAATGATAATAATCAGTAATATTATAATTATTATCATTATCAGTGATTGTTCTAATGTGCATTCACTTAAAAACAAATATATAATATTAGTTACTTTTTAATTATTAATAGGCCTTATTTATTGTAATGCAAGAGTAACTTATGATTAAAAAGAAAAAACAGTGACAGTTTCATGAAAGCTATCGACAGCCTTTTTGAAAGTTGCCAACAGTTTTTTTTATGATTAGTAGACCTTATTTTAAATAACAATAACTATATTATATCGTCATTGCAATATTAAATCATCATGAAACAAATACATGAATAATTAGCTAAAAAGTAATGATAGTGTAAAACGAAAATATACTAAAAAGAAAAAAATTGGGTCGATGGTGATAAGGATCTTCAATTTCTAGAAGTCTTGGTGTTAATATTTTATCTTAAAAGCATTGGAAATGAAAATATTTATGGTGAGGAAATAAATTTATTTTATTGTATTTATTATTCTTTCTTTGTTTTGAAGGGGTTTAGGACTAATTAACTTTTAATAATCTCAAAATATTTACAAAACTCCAATGTAACTTTTACAATATTTAAGAGAAAAATGATGGTGAACTGATTGCAACTATAATATAATATAATAGAAAATAAACCTGATTGTATTTATGATAGTGATTGTAATAAAAAAATAATTGTAATCATGATAATATAATAATTAATTCTAGCGGTTACTTAAGAAAAAATTAATGGATAAAAAGATACAATATGAAAAGTTAATAACTTGCGAAATTTTATATTATAATAAAATTTTAGTAAATAATAGTTATGAATTTAGATCTCTTTTTCATTCTTATTCTTACATTATGATGGTCTTTCTCAACGTTAGTAATAAATAAGTTTATATAGCGATGCCCACTTGGACATGTCGTTAGATAAAATATCGGAATTTCATGCAAAATTATTGGATTGAGAAGTCAAATAATCACCCTATGAAAGTACTTATAGAGGTTTCGAAACCTTCACGTGCATTGCCGTGCGTATGTGTTCATGTAAATGCTTAGTTGTACGTTTGTAAGTCGTTGACAAAGACAATAAACGTCTTAATCTCACTGCTCACGATTTCATTATGATTCGAATTCACCGGGGAATATCCGCCAGCTTTAAAAACAATTAGGTATAGCCTGGACCAGACGGAATTTAATTTAGACCAAAAAAAAGTTATGAACTTTCGTTTTTGATGTATTTGAGTTATTAATACAATGTTTTGAAAATTTTCTGTTTAAATAGTTTATTAACTCTATTAAAATTTCATTAAGATTAATTGAGACGTATCAACTGATTAGCTACTACCCTAACATCGATAGCAATCAGTAGCCTTCTTAAGCAATGATCGACTATTCCAAACTTAGAATGTTAAGGATTAGACTTAATAATTGATATTGGTTGGGAAATTAAAATAGAAACTTCTCTACCGAAAAGCATCTAAATCTTCTCTCTCTAACTTATTACTAGCCCCACTCATTAAATGTGGATAAATTATTAAGACAACCTCAGATATTATATTGCATTACGACGCCTCCTTTCAGTCCACCCATTCAATTGGTTTTTTCGAAAAGTTCCCGTCTCCATCTGTTCACTTCCGACTGGATGTTCCTATCTACCCTGGGTAATAAATAATCAGCATATTCTTCACTCGAACTCCAGGACTCTATAGTCCATACCACTTCGTATTCATATTCGAAAACAGAACCAATATGCCGGCAAGGAATAGCCTATTCCGGTTTTGCTTATTCCACGTGTTACCATGTCTGACTCTTCTTCTTCTTGCTAGTGGCAGCCGCTGCCTGGCAGCAGTAAAAGAAGAAAAGAGACAGCTGCGTTTTGGGCAGAATGGGGAGTTCAAAATACTTCAAGTGGCCGATATGCACTATGCGGACGGCAAGATTACACCGTGTTTGGATGTGCTTCCTTCTCAGGTGCCCGGGTGCTCCGATCTCAACACCAGCGCCTTCATCCACCGCATGATCCAGGCTGAGAAACCCGACCTCATCGTCTTCACTGGTACCCCACCCCCCAAATCCCTCCCCCCCCCACTTTTTTTCTTTTTGTTCCTTTCTTCGTTTACCAAACTAAACACGACTGGGTCCTACACAGTAAAACACCATGACGTAATAGAGTCTATATGAACAGCATCGATGTTAGAATTTTCCCTTGAAAAGGGCGTGTATATACAAAATTGCGCTCAATTGTTAGAGAAAAATGAAAATGTTGACGGTTGACTTGATAATGGCAAAAAATTTTACGCCTTTTCTTGTGAAAGCGTATAATTATCTTTAGAATTTCCTTTTGAGCGTGTTAATTAGTGGTCAGAGAAACTCATTTTATGGGATCCTAAGAAAAAAAAATATTATTTTACTGTGATCTTAGAACAAGTATGTCGGTGCTAGGTGTAAATGAACCAAAACTACCTAAATTCTTCAATTCGGTTCTGTATCTATCAGACTGCATTAGGGTCAAGTTGGAGCTCAAATTAATCGAGTTTAGCTAAGAGCTTTATAATCTTGAGCTTGACAGGCTCTTTCAGTCTAATCAAGCTTGAATAAAGCTTTATTGTAATTGGAGATCTTGTCTAGTTCTATTACTCGAGTTGATGCGAAGTTTGAGCTTGGATATCATAGTGGTTAGAAGAATAATATTTCTAAAATAAACAAGCATATTATAGTTAAATCTATCCAGCTCAAGCTCAAAATCCCAAGTTCCACAGAGCTTGAGCGAAGCTCAGATTTTGAATATTATCATATAGCTTGAGCCTAATGTTATGCCATTCCAACTTGACTCGTTTACAATTCCTACATGGCCCAAGTTTCATGGTCTTGCTTACTTCCACGAGGAAATTTTAAGTCGATTGATATAAATATGATATTATTTGATCTGTTGAGTGGTGAATATACAAGGGATATCGTGATAATCTGACTCTAGTAAAATTTACAGATATTGAGTTTCTTTATGTTGTTTTTTAGTCAAGAATTTAGCAGTTAAAGAACATGATATTCTCACTTGTAGTTATATGAAGAGATGGATAAGTAACAACTCTTTAACCATCAATTTCAACATGATAGTAATAATTAAATGTTCAGAAGAATTAATCTGAATTTCAAACCATTGCTAGGAGTTTATTTCAGTTGGAACATGCACATGCTATTTACATAATATTGTGGATAAGCTACACAAAGCATCACTACCACCACATCCATGTTTTTTTTTTTTTTTTTTTCTATGTATACACTTACATCTTTTGACATAGATGGAGCCAATCATCATGGAACTTATTAGATTTTTTTGTGTAATTACAATACTATTAAGCAGTGTCTATAATTTTAAAACACATCAGCAATACATCGTTACAACTAAGGGGTTGGAGCGCAATTAGAACATTGGGAGCATCAGTATAATTTTTAAAGCTTTTAGGATAGTTGTTATATCAGTTCTATTCTTATAGTCTTGTCTGTTTGTTTGCTACAGGGGATAATATCTTTGGCTTTGATGCCACGGATGCTGCAAAATCTATGAATGAAGCCTTTGCCCCTGCAATATCCTCAAAAATACCATGGGCTGCTGTGTTGGGAAATCACGACCAAGAATCCACTCTGTCGAGAAAAGATGTCATGAGACATATTGCTGGCCTTGAGAGTACTTTGTCCCAATTCAATCCTCCAGATGTTCATATTATTGATGGTTTTGGAAATTATAACCTGGAAGTTCATGGAGTTAAGGGAACAAAGTTTGAGAACAAATCCATTCTCAATCTATATTTCCTTGACAGTGGAGACTACTCCAAGGTTTCATCCATCACTGGCTATGACTGGATCAAACCCTCTCAGCAACTATGGTTTCAGCGCACATCCATGAAGCTACGGGTATTAAATTTACTCAGTTCTAGAAATAGAAGCATCTCTTCATGTGTATTGTCTAGGATAGATTTGTTCCTCTACTGGCTCGGATAAAATATGAGATAAATGATACTGGAATTTTAGCCGCATCTCTTCATTCAGATGAATCAGTACAGCCCTTACAGCTAAATTAGTAACTTCGGTACCTTCTCCATCCATTTTCATGGTTGAGTTGAACATATTATTTCCCTTTCCCTTCTAGATCTTAGCTTTACCTGATTACTACCCAGCATAGAGTCAAACTTTCAATGATGTAAAATGTTGCTTAAGATTAGTCAAAATGTGCTAACCCGAATAACTCAACTTCTTATGATCATTTTAACATAAGTAATTTAAGTTCCCAGAATTTTGTTGTCCATCTTCAGTAGGTATTTATTGCATAGATGTGGATTGCATTACCCCTTATTGCTGTATTGATGTGGGCATCTTCAATTAACTTAACAATGTAATGAGGTGTTGAGAGGGGAGAAGGGGGGGGAGTGTAATGGGGTGATTACTGGAGATGATTTACCTGCATAAACCTAATATAGATTTGAATTTTTCTCCTACTCACGTTGCTTTTAGCTGCTTTGTAGGATTGTGTATGGAATGATTATGTTACGTTTATTTGCAAACTTGATAGTTGAATTGTGCAAAATTAAGTTTGAATCAGCAAGATTGGCTTTAGTATTATTTTTGATGATCTCTCGGCATTCTATGTCTTGAGGTAACTTTCTAAAGCTTTCTTTCCTATGAAGGGCTAGGAAGTTAGCTCATTCTCTGAACACTCTTGTTTGCTTTCAAAAACGCGGTGGTCACCTATCTTTTATTGTAACCTGAAGGCTAGCCATTGAAGCATGGCACAAAGGAAGTGCCACCCAATAACACATTCACAAGATCACGTATATATAAGATAGTGCATGCATACTCGTTCTGGCTTTAAGTGAAAACAACATTTCCATAATGGAAAAAGAAAACCAAATTTTGTTTACTAGCAAGTCAATTTATTATTCCTGTGAGATCATGTTCCATTATGTTTCATCATGCAACAAAATCACAATAGGTGAACAAATAGGTTTTTTGATGTTGATGAGGAGGGCTCTATGCTTTGAGAAATTGCTATTTGGTGTATCTATTATGACTGCACCCCGTCTCTCAATTTTTGGACCATGACTTATATTGGTGTTGGGGGCTACCTTCCTTTGGCAGCATATCTACCAGAATTGCACCTAAAATGCTGATATTGCTATGTATTTGGTTTTTCTAAGTCTAAAAATTTGCATCTCAATTTCTTAAAGGGTCTTGGCTTTTTGTTTGCCTTGCATCTCAATTCCTGGAGGGATTTGGCAGTTCTGTCTATCATGCTGAAAGGAAATTTTTCGCGGGTCTGAGATTCCTATTTATTCCTTAAGTAGGACTCAAATCGTCATCCAAGAAGGCCTGGTTTAAACATACTGCATGAGACATATTGAAAGAAGATTCTCACACACGTGCACTGAGTTTTCTATTAAGCCTACTGAAATATATCTCTTCTCTTGCAGAGAGCATTTATGAGCAAGCCCGAGCCTCAACGAACGCATGCACCTGGGCTGGTTTATTTCCACATTCCTTTGCCTGAATTTTCAAGTTTTGATGCTTCTAACTATACAGGAGTAAAGCAAGAAGGCATTAGCTCTGCATCTATCAACTCGGGCTTCTTTGCAACAATGGTAGAAGCAGGTGACGTCAAGGCTGTATTCACAGGCCATGATCATCTCAACGACTTCTGTGGAGAGCTGACTGGTATAAAGCTGTGCTATGCTGGGGGTTTTGGATATCATGCCTATGGTAAGGCAGGATGGTCAAGAAGGGCAAGAGTAGTAGTAGCGTCAATGGAGAAATATGACAGGACTCACTGGGGAGCTGTCAAGTCAATTAAATCATGGAAGCGTCTTGATGATAAATATCTCACTGCTATTGATGGTGAAGCCCTTTGGAGTAAAACCTCTACAGGTATGGTAAACCATTGGAGCATTAATACTGCATATTTCTTGTGGCAATCCACTTATGGGAAGTGAATCACAATAAGACAAATCATCATTGCTTGGAGCTGAAATCACTAGGGACTTTTCAATCTCTGAAAACCACAGGATCATAAACTGCTATTGCATTTGTGCATGTCATTTCACGTTGCATTTCATAATATACTGACTCAGAATTTAGGAGAATGATGCTCTCTTTGAAGATGAGTTTATATTGTTAGTATCTTTATCTTCAAACATCAACTCGTATTTGCCCCTCCATTGCCATGGTTATTGCAAATAGAACAAAAGCCAATCACTAGAGATCAATATGATTTTGGCACGATGACTGTAATCCTGTCCATCTTGTTAAGCATCATGTAATTGAAGATTCTTTGCAGATGATTTTCTAGGAAGATTTTTTTGTGTTTCCATATTTTGATCTCCTTCCAATTCAATGAATTGCTGATAAGATTTTTATTTGAGCTGTGATAGACGAACTAATGTCTTGTGTTAATATAAAAGCATTTGGATGATAATTAAGCACCAATAAAATATTGGTATTAGATATTACGATTGTGATTAAGGCATTTAAATGTACATATCTACTCTTCTGCTGTTTTTTTAGCTAAGCTAGCTATTTCGTAGCGCTTACTTCTGATGCTCCCCCACATAGCATTGCACATTTGTAAGTCCCATTAATGCTAATCTTGATCACAGCAGCATTTTTTCCCATTTAACAGATTTCACTCATTGTGAGCAGGATCCCGAAGAAGAAAACATATTGGTGGAAGTTGATGGATATATAGAGTTTGGCAGCTCCACCTTCTAGATGAAAACAATCACTGAAGAATACGATATGTTGTTCATGCAGTTATAACTGGGATCATTGGCATATAAGCCATTATAGAGCTTGGAGTATCAATTTGAAAGGTATATTTATATTAGCCGAGTGCACTTTTGAAAAAATACTGGATGTAGATTTTAGGGCTTAGAAGATCCGTATCAATATCTTTGTAGCATATTCTGCCACTTATGTGTGATTGATCATACAGTAAGTGGGTAATGTAATATCGAGCTGCCTCTTTATCTATCTCTTTGACTTTGATAACTGCGAAAATTTTCCGCCTCAGTGTAAACTCTGGCACCATTCCTATAACTGTCATAAGGCAGCAACATGCCGGCTTTTCAATATTGAGTACTTCCGCCCCCTTTTTTCTGTAATATGCTGCACCACCCCTAAAACTTTGCCATAATGCAGCGACTGGTGCCTTTTTCGAAAATGAGTACTTGCACCCTCCTTTAGCTGATAGAGCACCGTTTAAAACAACAAAAATCGATATTCTGATTCACACATCGACCAAGCTTGTTTCTCTTTGTTTACAGCTTTGGTTGAGGTCTTTGTGATGGAGAAGGTAGATGCTGATGATTCTAACAATTGTAAAGTGCATCTTCTGTTAATATTTCAACACGGGATAGTATAGGGGCTGCGTATAGATAATAGGGGTATTTATAAACTTCTTTTCTTAAATTTAAAAGAAAAAAAAAAAATCATCAAGAGGAGATGCATGTTGGGCACTTATTTTTTCCCCTTGTGATATGTGGAGGAGCTTTCCTAACGTGAATAATTTGTTGGTCGAGATTCAGCACTCAAAATGGCATGCTTGATCGGGAAAAAAGTTTTATTATGCGAAATTTACAAATCTTAGATGTTATTGTAGTAAGTTCAGTGAACTATGTTTATCGACAGTTATTAGGATCAAAGGCAGTGCGAGCTGAAGGCAAAGGGAGTGATGGTGGTTAACAGCTATGATTATTTATGATTATTTTTAAAGAAAGGAATCATTATGATAATCTATTTTTGTTATTAACTAACTTGAATGGCTGGCCTAATATCATTCATTACCTCCTATTACTACGTAACAACAAAAATAAATAAATAAAAAAGAGAGAAACTAAAAATACCTCTTCACGAAATTATTATTACGACATTTGACTCTTTTGAAGAGTCACAGATGACGGATATAAACAAAATGATTATAAAATGTCAGAAAAAAATTGTATGTTTATTGTCCAAAATAAATTACATAATTATAGAAAAAAATATTATTAAAATATTAAGATTATATCGTATCTTAAAAATATAATAATAGTATTTATATATATATCGTATTTTTAAGATACGATATTTTTAAAAATATATTTAAACTTATATTGTATTTTTAATATACGATATTAGTATTTGTATAAGATAGTTATATATATAAATATTAATATCACATATTTAAGATGTAATATAGTATTGATATTTTGATAAATATGTTTTCTTAATTTATAATTACGTAATTTAAAAAAAAAAATTGTCTACACACATGTACTGTACTCGGAAAATATCACAAGAACTTCAGTAGCCCAGCAAATTTGGAATCGTCAAGTTTTGACTCTTGATAGGAAGGAAACGCCAGGGTTCGAAGTATGAGGACAATGGACCTATTGGATCCCTCAGGCCCAAGCTATGGTCTTTGGAGATTGAAAAAAGGGGCCCGGCCTTTTATCACTATAGGTACGCTTCTTTTTCATTTAATTTCTAGCCAATTGTTTCAACCGAGTGTACGAAATTTGCTCACAGTTACTCGCTCTCCGCGAAATAGTCGCTTCACAATAGAAAAATTATCCATTATTATTGAAGGGATATTTCTTGATGGAATCGAAGTCCAACGGGTAGCCATTTAGATCAAATTTCATCATTCTCAATGGTGGTCGGATGTGTTATTTTAGTATCCAAATCGTCACAGGAATTTTTTTTTTTTTTTCTTTTCCCTTTCCTTTTCGATGAAACCCCAAACTTGGAAAGATGGATATTTAGTCTAACAAGAAGTTTTGAAGGAACCAGACCAATAAGCAAAGGAGTATGGCATCACACCAAACTTTGATTTGATGATAGTTATATAATTAAAAAAAAGAAGAAGAAGAAAATGCATCATACCAATTTTCAACAAAGTAACTGGCCATTCAATATTCATCATCATCATCATCATTTAATTCAATACAAGCTTAGCTGTTTATAGACTGAGTATAACTTATTGAATTAGGAAACTAATTCTTAACAAACTAGAAGGTCTAAGGAATAGATTAATAAAAAGCAACCAAAACTTGGAAGTAAAATAAAAGAGGAGAACTCATACTCGGATAGATGATCTTCAACAAGCAAATTCAACCGATCATATTGCATACTCGACCAATTTAGTGTGGCTTCCCAAAGTTTGATGAATCTAATAAGATACCCGTTCAATCATATTAAGATTTGGTTGATCAATTAGAGGCTGCTATAATTTAATCGACGTGGTCAATGGGTCTTCCTCCCCTTCTCCTTAATGCATATTATTTCCTTTCTCTTAAATGAACTCAATCTTGAATCTTAAGGATTAAACACTTATTACACTCAAATCAATCACTAACCCACAAAAAAATAAACTTGGAATAACAACATAACAACTCCCTGTGGTACTCATCAATTCCTTTCTACTTAGGAAGATTCATTGCTACTAAATTTATTTTGTTCTGGAAAAAACACAGCATATTGGCTCTAATAACGAAATTGATGCAGGACATTAAAGAGAAAAAACAAGTTAATAAAATAGATGAATCACTATAAATTCATCGTGTCGTGATGTGAACCGATGTGGAAAATATAAATATATATATAAAGCCAAGTAGCAATTATATTAAGTACTCGGAAGAAACCACCCCGAGAAAAAAGAAAAACAAAAATAGATAGCATCAAATTTGTTATTAATGGGTTCACAACACAACACAACGGATGATTTCTTGAAGGTCTCACTCAAATAAGTTTTGTGAAAGATCACATTGATCGACAAAGGAGTATGGCTTCACACTACACTTTGATTTTATAATGGAGTTACACAGTCAAAAATAAATAAATAAAAGACATTATATCAATTTCTAAAAGATGATTGTTTATTCAATATACATCATCGTCATTCGATTCATACAAGTTTGTCTAGTTTTGTAGTAAATAAAACCTAATAAATAAGGAAATAAATTCTTTAAGGACACTAGACAAGTAAAAATAAACCAATAAAATGCATCTAATAAACTATTGCCACACCTCAAAGCGACAAAATTATAATAGTCTTATCGTATAAACAGTTTCATCATATAAACCATCTTATAATAGGATCTAACATTCCAATTGCTATTATATATTTTATTTACACAAAGCGTTCACAACTAATTTGTTTTAAAATAAACAATTCACATAAAAATAATAATATTTTCTCTACAAAAGTTTTAAAACATATATTGAAACACAAGCATATGAGGTATTAGTTACATGACTTAAAACTTAGGTTATTAAAATATTTACTCCACTTCACACCAAAAGGGTCAAAATCAACAATACAAGCTCTAAAGTTTAGCTATAAATTGATTCCTCACTACCATGATCCAGCAAGTCCAACCTCAAGATAGCTATATTACAACAACTAGTCTGTACCTATACAAAGATCTATAAAGATATAGGTAACTAACGATTTAGTAAGCTGATATAAAGATATAAGATTATACGTCAAACACAAACAAGGTTATCAAATAAATAATTAAATGCAATGCAACAAACAAATACCATTGCATGACATTATTCTATTCGTCATAAAATTAGAGAAATTTTACCTACTCTAATCTAAGTTTAAGAAGTTCCAGCATATATGCAACAGTTCATAACCAAACTCAAGATTGTGCAATGAAGACATCCCTCTCCTCGTGACTATGCTTGAAACCATTACCTTCATCTTTGTTACACCCTCCTTTTATGTCACTTAGTTTAACTAAAGATAAAAAAAAGACCCGTTATACTACAACGCTATTTTTATCAAATGTGTTGATATTTGGTCAGAGGAACCTAATCGTCCCTCAATGAATTACAATGCATGTCTAGTTATGGCTTAAGTCAACTATAATTAAGTCTAGTTCAAGATGATCAAACAATTCCATACAATGCAAACAATCACAATCCACGTCACATGACAGTAGTATACAATCAAGCATATAGACACATAAGCATGTGCACAAGCAAACTATTTATAGATATAATCAACTACAATCTTAAAACTCCAAATACTATGAAATAATACTTCCAAATACAATAATGTATTACTACCAAACTTACCTAGACTCTTCTACTTACTCAATAAGGTAAGACTTGTAATGTAACGTTACCGCTAGTCCTTATAATATAAACATCATTTTAGTATTCATATAATTACAATATATAAAAGCTTTATTCTATAGCACATAATATTATATCTTTAGTTTAGTATTATACTTTCTCCTCCCTTCTTCCACTCCGTCTCGAAGAGTAACTAGGACCAATTCAGTTATGTTTTCATGTTCCAATTGAACACAATTTTAGGTCTCCTATAATTAAGCTTACTCTAAAACAGTATCTGCTTTAGTTTCTAATGCAATTTCTAATTTATTCTCTAATTCAACTCCTAATTATAGTTTTATTCATACACTTTAAAACATCTACTAATCCATTTTCTAAAGTTTATCTAACTTTGTTTCGAGTATACAAAGTCTTCGATTTATGTTCTAATCAACTTCTTAGTTCACAATATACACAATGTCTCTAATCTAGCTTCTGAATTAACCTCTAATCTGAGCATACTTCTATATTTTTGCATAATTCCCCAAATTTCCATTCATAACCAAAATCAAAATACATTATATAACCTAACACCACTTCATTTTGAATAAACACGCCTTACTTCATTTATCTCAACACTTCATATATTGCACATTTATCAACACCAAGCCTACAATACTCAAATCCAATCACTACCACACCCCAAATTTAATCTTTCAACATCATTAAACATTATAATATGCCAAAATACTCATCAAATTAAAATCTAACTCAATTTCTTAGGGAATCATTAAGTGTATCTAGAAAAATAGTCATTTGATAAGATTTTTAAGACCTAAAGATTAGATTAAAAAATTACAAAAATAGTTTTCACAAAAAACTCTTCATAGTAATTTAATATATATGATAAGTATTTTATAGAAAAACTTTGGAGCCGAAATAACATCAATAGGGTTTTTTAAAACGAAAACAAAATAAGTTTGGGTTAAGCAATTTGTTAAGAACGATATATTTTAGGACGTAATTTTAATAAAATAATATTTTTCTCAAAAAATTATATACAAAAATATGCTGAAATACAAATTTTCATGATTTTTGGACAAAATTTACTATTTTTATCAATTTTATGAAATTCAAAGCTAATCGAAGGACTCACCAGAAACCACCCTTGCAATCACTAACTAGCTCTACCCTCTTATTAGCCAAAAAGCGTGTAGGTTCCTCATTCAAATGTTGCCCTTAGTTGCTTCCCAAGTGTGAATTTAGTACGTGCACTCGAATTTAGCCCTAAAATGCCCCATTTTTATCTAATTTTTCTAAAATATTTACTCAACTCCTCTAGACCTCTCTCTATTTTCCCTAGATAATAAAATGTCCAAAATGTTTAAGGAAAGGTTATTTTAAATTTATAAGGCTAAGTTGGATAGGTGAAGATTTTCCAAAGAATACATGTATCCATTAGACCCTTAATCATTGACATAATGTGTTACTTGATACATTAGTCCTCCTTATTTATATTGTTAGATGTTAGTACACCCAAAAGCAAAATTCCCTGACTACCATTTAGCTTGACCACATTTCTTATTAATTTTCTTTAGTTAATTTAATATATTTTAGTATATATTAGACATTTTAAGTAATTTCAGGTATTTTTCCTTACGCATAAAATAATTTTTACTAAAATTAACACTCCTTAATATTTTTTATGTTATTTTATGATTTTTAATATACATACATTTTATCTCTCATGATTCGTTAAATATTGAAATTGTGTAAATAATAGGCAAAATACGTTTACTCTATAAGTATGGTATTTTATTGTTTTATTTTCTTAAATCCAACCTATGAGGCCACTTTTATTAATATTTATAGCTTTATTGTAAAATTTAAACCCAAACGAATAACTTTTGCAATCATCTTAAATTTTACATACCGATTCGGCAGTGATTAATCGTAAGCTTATTAGCTAATTTTGCAGGGCCTCTCAATCCATTCCTCTTATGAATAGTTTCATCCTCAAAGTTAACACACTCTCAATCTTGTTTTAAAAGGATTATATATATACTTGAAGTTGCAATCTTTCGAACCATCCTTTATGTGAGTTTCTAAATTTGCCTCTTTATTTACCTTTTAAGTTCATGTCCTCCTTTCTTGAATTTCACCTTTATATCAATCATATCTTATATCAATCTTATCTTAACTCCAACACCCAAGTCTTCCAACCATGTTATACTATCCATCTTATAACCTAGCATTCTAGCTATTCAAATTTTTTTATTGTTTTATTTTCTATCTTATCCTCTATGTCACCTAGTCTAAGTTTTATTTAAGACCATCAATAATATTGGTCCACCACATGTTGTGCATCACTAATCTTCCCATCCACAAAACTATGTTGTTGGCATAATTATTATTTTATTTTTTTCATACAACTTCAAGCAAAATCAATAAAAGCAAGATTACCAAATCTTGACTTTTTTCCATCTTAAATTCATATGAGATGGTTGACAATTTTAGATCGATTTGACTTGACTTAACAAGAATGGAAGTAACTCTTAATCAATAGACTCATTAAGAGAAAATATATCGATAAGGACTTATTACTCAACGAGACGCGACTTGATATGACATGATGTGACGTATTATCTTCAATAGTTAACAAAATAAGAGTCTCAATAAATGAGGGATTTGATTGTTGTAGATTTGTTATTCCTCTATTTGATTACCCACCACTATTACTTATATGAAGTGCATCGTTTCCTTATGTCTCACTTATGCCCCAAATCATACTAATGGAGCCTCCTTCCTTGTAGTGATTATTAGCTATCTCTATTTTGTCACTATTCTAACCATTTAAGTACTCACTAAAATTCCTTCTCTATATGTAATATCTTCAAGGAAAGAAATCTAGATTCCACAATTACTTAATTTGGCATACAACCTATTGTTACTTAACTTCTATAATGTCTACCACAAACGCTATGTATGCTTTTCCTTAACTTTGAGTAAATCAAAATACTATCGGTAAATAACACAACAAATTTCTCTAAATACAATCAATATACATGTGATTTACCTAACCATGATTATATCTAATGTATTGGTAATAAAAAAGGCATCACTTAAAACTTCATAGTATCTGTATTATATCTCTGATACAATTTTATGTATTTTCTTCCAGCTTAATATAAAATCAATAACATCCTAACCTGACGTCAATTTAAGAAAACACGATCACGGCTCGCAATTAATCTTTAAACAACTTATTCTCGATATTCACCTTATTTACTTCATAATATTTTATTTATAGCTTCACAATGCCATACATATGTTCCTTTCAAATGTTATAAGTATCCTCTATGAAAAATACTTGAGCATATATACCACTCATTCAATAATTTTTGAAATCGTTTCTTTAACTACTATAGTTCCATTAATGACACAATACAACACCTTTAGCTATAGGTTTTATCCCTGAAACTAAGTTAATTGCAAAGCCCGCTTGCTGATGTAAAATTGCATTAGAAAATTCCTTGGAAATACATTTGAATATTTTCATAATTCCAATAGATTAAGCACTTTTGGCACTTTCATCTATCTTCCATTTACAATTGTCCACAAACTTTCAATCACCCTCTTTTATCTTTATTTCCTTCATTCTATTACGTTCTTCAATAAGGACTAACTACAACTCAGCTGTGCTATATTTCCCCAAGATTCTACCGTAATCTTTATAAACGACTTTTCAGGTTAGTTTCTTTGTCCTAATGAAAGATCTAGTCTCGATTGATAGAGATAATTCCAATCATTCTAATTCCTTTTCTACTCATGCTCTTTCAGTTATAAAGAATGAGCACATCAGTAGTGATATTGTAATTCCAATTCATCCCTTTTAGATATATATCTTCCAAGATATCTACATGCTATTCTTATGATTAGCGATCAATTCCCCTTATTCATAGAACTTAGGATCTAGCTAATTTGATTCAACTAATAATTCAATTGTTATAAAAAATAAGAGATGTGAGTATATATGTATCATAAGTCCTCTATCGATTTCATTTTCAATTCCCAATATCTCTTTAGAATCATTATGATAATGTTCTTTCATCTAATCAACAAAATCCTTTTTGTTGTCCTCTATATTCCCGATGGCAAAAATATCCAAATAACTGTAGTAGTATTGTTAGGTTCTATAATATATCCAGTTCTTGATAAATCTATGGACAGTACTTAGAAGACATCTATTCTTTCAATACTGATGACCAACTCTATCGTCAAACCTTTATGAATTCTGTTACTCTTCTAAGGAAGCAACTTACTACCCATTTTCAATACCCATTCATCCTTGTTACAAAGCTCAAATGAATTGATTTAATTGAATAAGACTATTAGTCAAAGTTACTAATTCTTTCTTTTATGTCCTAAACATCTAACACCTAGCTAAGATCTATTGAGTGAGGGCCTTAATTAAGATCCCCTACTAATCTTTTATTTTCTTTAAGCTTATATCATTGAATGATTAACCTTGATCGGCATACTCTGTCTACCATTTCATTAGTAAGAGCACACTAATAATCTTCCAACTTACGAGCGCAACATAAAATTACATCCAATAAGAAACAATTCCTTCCTTAATTCAAGCTTAACTCTATATGAGACTAATGCATATCACATCAACCTATGCTTCATAACCTCATATCGAGTCACATTTATATCTTCCTTCTTTCCTTAACTCTAATGGTTACTATACTACCTTTGTACAAACAACACGATAGAAATATGCTTTTCTAAATTCACTCCAGTAAATTAACTAAGTGATACCTTTCTTCAATCCCTTAGCTTTTAAGTCCTACACGACTTATGTTGCTAATTTTAGCACAAACATACCATAACCTAATCTTTAATGCTTTGAAATTCTAAAGATTCAAAACTTCACCTTATTTGACTAACTTGTCATCGGTCTAAAATGGTTTATTCATTTTGCCTTGAAAATACCATGTTGCTTAGTGGATTTAAACATTTTACCAATTCCTTTAGGTCAATCCACCCTTTGTTCCTATTCGTGAAACTTTTTATCCTCTTTACTTCCTCTTGTAACAAGATACTAAATTACCATACCTTGCTATCGTATTATAATAGTTATGTTAATGAGTAACTGTTCACTAAAGTTCACTTCCTATGGGGGTAGGGGTATATCTTGTCTCAATTGCCCTTAAGTTAGCAAAGAAACTTGTGGTAAAGAGTCATAGTTCTTTCTAAACTTTTGTTATAATTTTCATTTCTACCAACAATCATTGCTCAACTCTCTACTAATATTTTATGGTACCTACACACACATCTAACCATAAGTTTTATCTAACAATCCAATCTCTTCCCTTTATATGACTTATGAGTTAATGATTCCCTACAATTGAGCATAGATGTCACATAATAACAATACTTCATCTGCCTCAACATAATATAAAGATTTTCACTATCCACCTTATGCTTGCTTTATTTTACTTGCATTTGCTTACAGATTCCAAAGAAATAAGTCCCAAACTCATTAATCATTTGGCTAGGGGTTTAAAGATTCACAGTCTGATCATAATACCGTTTTACCTTAAATGTTACGAACCTAACAACTACCACCGTACATACAAGGGATTTACATGACTAGTCACCAAAGCACACCTGATTCTATTATACCTCCAACTATTAAGTCCTATAAGATGCTCACAGCATATGCACCTACCCAAGAACTGCATTTCCATCAGGAGTCATAACATTATATATTAAAGGATTAAAATTATGTTCGCATAGGTCAACAAGTCACATAGAATCTAACTCTAATGTCCCAATAAAATAGAACCACCTACCATGATTAGCAACCTTATGTTCAAAAGAAATCCACTCCATATATTCTCTAATTAAACCATCATCATTTCCACTTGTTGATTCAATACTAGTTATAATGTCTCAAAGATATTAAGAATAATAATTACTTCTTAGCCTTTATCTCCATTTGACTCATCAACTTCATCTTTAACCATTACTTCATAAACAACCATCTCAGCCTCTGAATTAGGTTCTAATCACGTCCCTGAAAAAGGTTATGATTCACTCTCTAAATTTGCTTATGATATCTCGCCTTCAACATTTCTTACTATTCCATTTATCTCTGCAACAACGATAACTTTTATCACTATAATATGCATATCATTAGTAAAATTCTCTTCAATACCCACTTTCAACTTCTCTTCTCCAAGTTCCACTCCTTTTGTATCTTCCTCTATGTTACCCTCTAGCTCACCCCTAACTAATTCATGCTTACTCTATATCACCGATTGTACCCCATGTAAGCTCCTAAAATTGAGTTTAGGACAACCGAGCTCAGATTTAGGGCTTTTAGGGTAACTTATCCAATTGAGCCCAAACTTTGCGACTAAAATGAAAAAGTTAGTCGAGATATTACAGTGAAGTTAGATTTTAGTAATAATGATCCGAAACCCCAATTTTGCCCTTAGAAATTGGAATATTTAATAAAGCACTAAAATGTTCGAAACTCCTAAAATTGAACTTAGATTGTAACAAGAACTTAGAGATAAGTTAATTGAGCTATAAATCAGATAATGTAGGATAATTTACTATAAAAAAATACACGTAATTTTTCGAGTATACCCGGTATAAATAATAATTATACCCGTAAATTAACCCTAAATAGTGTAATTATATATTTATTATGTTGAATTCATGAAATTGACTTTAAAATGTATCCTAAAAATAAAAGATATGCTAGAAACTTAATTATCTGAGTAAAGTTATATATTTCACATGTTATTTACAAAAGGTATAAACTTGTAAATTAATTAAATAACTAATTCTAACATATAATATCTATATTTAAGTCATTATTTAATAAAAGAAAAAGAAAAATTGATCAATTACAGCTGAGGATTGCTGGATTCTACGTGGCTGCTGCATAGGAGAAGAATTGCTGATTCAAAAAACAATTCATCAACAAAATGACACCTCATGCTTAATTAAATTAGAAAAAAAAACAAACAAAATAAAAAATAAAGAAATTCCATAGGCGGTGAAAGGATCCTATAAAAATTATCCTAGCAACAGAATGACAATGTTTAGCAATTTGGAACCAAAAACAGTAGAGAGAAAAATCAGAAAAAAATTGTAGAAAATAAAAAAAAAAAAAAGAATAAGAGAAAAACAGAACAATTACCGAGCAAGGTTAGTTCTTAGGGTTTCCTTTGATTTGCTATTACGCCACTCCACCACTAAGGAGTACCCCTAGCGTCTTAGCTTTCCGACACACCCCCACCACCCCACGGCCACCGGAGCACCCAAGAACAGCAAGGTCAAATTCATTCTCTATTTTTCAATAATTTTTAAAAATTAGTAAATCCGCCCAGAAAATTATGAAAAAAATTTTACTTAGGTTATTTTAAACATGCTTTCATGTGATATTTTTATTTTTGAAAAATTCGTAATATTTAATATACTTTATTAAGAAATCTACTGTTCATCCGAATATATATTTATGAAATAAATGTACTATATGATGTTGTTTCTAGCTGAAAATTTTTGTGTAGGATGTATATGATATATAGGTAATTGCTACGTAGCCCGAATTTTGATTTGAATAATTCAAATATTTATTGAATTTTTAGGCCTGAAATTAGCTCAAAAATAAGCTGAAATTATAAATTTAATAGGAAATTATGAAATTAATTGATGAAATGGATATGTAACGATCTATTATGAATAGTAATAGTAATGAGTCGGATTGAAATTAATTGGATGCTAAAAGAATTATAATTGGATAATTTATCAAATTTAGGGGTAAAATCGTCAATATGAAAATATAGGCAATAGGTCGGAAACTTGAAACCAAGTGATAACTAAATTCCCTATATTTTTAGAAGTCCATAGAAATTTTCGGGGAATTATTTGGTAACCCGAACTATTTATTACGAATTTATCAAGTAAAATAGCTTAAATTACAAGTTAGGGTATAATTGTAATATTAATAGGCTAAATGAATTAACCAAAAGCTATATAAAGGATTGCTGATCAGATGGGATTAATGAAAATTTTTATTATAATTATTAATATTTTCTAATCGGGATACACTTTAGATGTATTAGAACTGAATAATACTTATATTGTTACAATATAAGGACAAATTGGATAAAATATAAGTTAAATCTGTAAATTACGCATAATACGACCGTTTTTATATAATCATGTATAATTGCATTAAAAATTCAAACTACTCGTTAAAATTCATCTCTAGAAACAGGACTCGTAAAACGTGTCGTTAGGTCTATACAAGCTCAATGATACTAATTTTGTTGAAATCGGATAACCTTAAGTGATCTAGCCTATAACTATATCATATTCAAGAATATACACATTTCGGTAACCTTACCGGAATCAAAACGTGAATTAATAAATAAAAAGTACGTTTCGATACGATCAAAACGATATATAATACGTAATAGTATATATGATATACAGTATCAATAATTAATAACTTAATTCAATATATAGTAATAACATGACTGTATATTATGAAAATAAAATATATATATATATATAACCATTATAGATTAAACCCTAAAGTTTTCGTAATTATTATGAAAACTAAATTTGGACCTTTTGTGTAATTAGGACCTTCCAAAGACGGTTGACAATTCAAGTCAGCAAGAGCGAACATCTAAACAAGTAAGTTGGGATTGTAACTTCACCGCTGTTTGGGTACTATTTAAAGTATCCGGGGACCCAAGAGTATATCTGGTTGTGTTTGTAATTAGATGATTTTGCGCGTGTTGTGTGTGTGAATGATACTCGGTTGTGATAGGAGTTTAACTCCTTGGTATGCTGTTCTACATATTTGCATAGATTCTGTATTGTGTGAACTTGTTGGTCACTCCTGATTAACACTAACAGTTATTTGACTAAAATGTAATTGGACATGCATAATCACCCGTTAGGGGAAATGATTAAGAGTGTTAGGCCAAACACTGACTTCCTTCGATGAGGATAGCTGAAATGGTCCTTTCCCCATCCTTAGTCAAACTAAGTGACAGGCGAGGAGGTCGCGACAAGGTTGGGGGCCATGGTTTGAAGGCGGTCATAGGAGGGGGGTGTTCTTCATTGCACAAGCCCGGGTTTGGTCTGACTTGAGTCGCGATAAAACTCCTCAATCCGGGTTGGAGCGGATGAAATTTCTCTAACCTCACAGTGGACCGGTTAACACTATGCGATGTTTTCATTTGAGTGATTGCATTGCATTTTATCATGATTATTAACCTTATTGTGATTGTATAGTAATCTTCTGACTCTGTCCCACTTACTGAGCTAGTTGTGCTCACATCCCTATAGAATCTTTTGCAGGTGCTAAGTGAAGGCAAAATGTTTAGGTACCACCGTTCCCAGGTTAGTGTGCTGCTGTATGGGAAAGTGAGGATCGAGGAATTTAACTGAACCCGAGCTTTTGGTTTTGTCTTTAAGTTTTGAGGAAAACTAAATGGGAATTTCCTGGGAGCCCACTAGTTTTCTAACTTATTGTATATATAACGCAAAACCTGTGGTTTTTACTAAACTCTGATTGTAAATTTTACCTTTGGACGTGAAATGTTTGTTTAAATACTATTGTAATACTAAACAGCAGGTTGTATAGAACAAGTATTTTGTAAAAGCTCTACCACAGGTTTGGATATTAACAGGTATCAGAACAGACGTTTCAAGCTGGTTGAGTTGTGCGCCTTGTGTAAACTGCGTCTACGATAGCAGTTGTGAGGTCAGCTTCTATCTTAGATTAGTTTACACGGCGGGACTGTTATGACTCTTCTTGTTCGGGGCGTGACACCCCATCCCGATGCTCTTACGAGCTTTACTTTCTTTGTGATGCTTCAAATACTATAGGTTCGAAGTGAGATTTGTTCAATTTTATGGATGCTTATGTACTTACCCCAACTAGGTTAAGATAAAATAGAACTATAATAACTCCTCGAGGGTAACATCTAAGGATATAAAGTATGATTTAGATATATGGACAAGATAAGGTTTACTTTCTTCTAATCTTACTAAGAATTACCATACTGGTATTATCAAAAGTGGAATCCCTCTACTTTCCAACCATCTTTAACCGTAAACAATCATAGTAGTGTACTCGTTATACTAAAACCCCAGTTAACTCTCATTAATATCTACAAGTCTTGTCAACTACAACACATCCCATCCATAGTTTCAACAATAATCTCATCCACAATTCTAAACATGTTCCCGTCAGCTATTTCAAACAACAATCTTTATACCTTAACTCTGTACTAGATAAAAGACTCTTCTTCATTCTACTTAAAGTGCCACCAACTAATTATTAACTCGTTTTCACAGCCCCATAAGTGAATTTAAAATCAGTTAGCATTTATCCTAGTTTAGGGTTATAGTCACTTTTACTCGATGATTTTAATACGATCTTTTACTACCTACTTATTACTATCAACTCTTACTATGTTCTTATAGTATTTGCTTCTTTTAATTATGACACTTCAAAGCAAGTTCATTAAAATCATACTCTTATACCACCTTAGAATTGTCACGCCCCAAAGTAGTAGAGTCATAACAGTCCCGTCGTGTAAACCATTTTAAGATGAAAGCTGACCTCTCAATTACTACCATAGACTTCATTTATACGAGATATCCAAGATTAACCCACTTTGAAATAAATAGTTTACATGAAAACAATATGATTTTGTTTATAAGAATCTTAAGACATACATTAAAATTTAGATAATTTAAGTATTATTCAAAAGAATCATTAATTTAGTTTGTTTAATATATTCCTAGTTTGATACCACAAGATTGGTAAACAAGAAGAAAAGTTACAAAAGTTCAATTCTCCAGTTTATATCCTCACTCCCTTATGACCCAACGGTCCTTAACTTTAGGGTAGTTACATCGCAACTTCCTAGTCAACACCTACAGAAATTATCTATAGAGATGTGAGCAATCGATCGCTTAGTAAGCTAAGATAGAGACATAAGATATACGTTAAGCATAAATAGAGTTATCAAATAATCATTTAAATGAAATACAACAAACAAATATCATTGTATAATGTTATTTGGTTTATCGTGAAATTAGAGAAAATTTGCCTATTCTAATCCAAGTTTAAGGAGTTCCAGTGCATATGCAGTAGCTTACTATCAAACCTAAGTTTGTAGAATGGAAAAATCCCTCTTTCCATAAATATCTTTTGAACTATTACCTCCGTCCTTACCGCAACCTCCTCTCCTGTCACTTAATTTGGCTAATAATGAAGAAGGAACCATTATACTACAGTGCTATCTCTTTTTAAGGTGTCAATATTTGGCTAGAAAAATCTAAGCGTCCCTTAATGGATTGTAATGTGTTACATTCCGAAGTGGCAAAGTCGTAATAGTCCGGCCATGTAAAACATTATAAGATAGAAACTAACCATATAGCCGCTATCTTAGATTTGAGTCACACAAGACATCCACGACTAACTCGTTTTGAAGTAAATAATTCATAAATTAAATTAATTAGTTACTTAAGAAAGTATAGAAAAATTTATATACACTAGGATTCAAATATTATAAATAATGTTTTTAAAGTTTTATCATATTATGTTTTCTAAGTAATTCATTATTCAAAAAATAAAAGATTATAAAATAAGAGTTAAAACCTTAACAATATATCTATTTTTTAGATGTATTTCCTTACTTTTGCAAGATCCAGCAATTACTAAATTCAAGGTAAATATAGGTCGCTTACTAGCTAGCACCTACAACAACGTTTATAGAGATGTGAGCAACCAATAACTCAGTAAATTAGGACGGAGACTTAAAACTATACATCAAACATAAATAGGGTCACTAATCAAATTAGTTAGATGCAATACATATTTAAGCAAATGTCATCACACAACGTTATTCGACCAGTCATGAGATTAGAAAAATTTCACTCGCTTATATTCGAGTTAAGGAGTTTCCATTTAATGCAACAACTCATAACCAAACCTAATATTGTATAACGAAGATACTGCTCATCCCGTGACAACCTTCGAACCATTTCCTTCACCCTTATCACGACCTCCTCATCTATCACTTAGTTCAACTAAAGATGAAGAAAAAACCAATTATGCTATCTAGTGTTATCTCTTTTTAAGGGGTGAGTATTTGGATGGAGAACCTTAAGTTTCCTCTAATGGTTGCTATTCAGGTCCGATTTGTGTTTGTTAGCCCTACAACCAGCTACTAGAGGTCCAATTCATATAATTTAGGGCAATAAAGCATATTGTCTGATCTAGTCTAAATTTTAGAACGAAATTAAGAATATTAATAAAAGTGATCTCATAAGTTTGGATTTAAGAAAATAAATAATAAAATAATTGATTATTATAATATTGAATTATATGTAAATTTTCTATTATTTATCAAAAATACGAAAAAATAAGTTTCGATAACTAACAAATCAATAGAGATAAATTATATATACACTAAAAATCATAAAATAACTTAAATGATATTTAAGAGTATTTATTTATACCATAATATATTTACATATAGGTATAAATACACGTAATTACTTAAAATACGCGAAATAGGTTAAAATAATGTTAAATAATTAAAGAAAATTCATAATTAATTAAGAAAAAATCAAGAAAAATCAGGATAAATCAATAAAAACTCCAAAATTGAGGTATGCCAGCTTAGGAGTGAATAAATAAAAGCAACCAATAGTAATTAGCCAAACAAGAAGAAAATTTGAAAGAAAATGAGGATATTTGGCAATTAGAAATTTGGAAAGAAAAAAATCAAACCAGCTCTATAAATACCCTAAAATTTTTCAGAAGCTCATTTGGTCTATTTGAAGGGCAAAAACATTATAGAGAACTAAAATAATTAGGGTTAAGGTTTTATTACAAAAATTAGCAAAAATCTGTACAATTAAGGTCTCAAGGAAGATCCCTCACCTGACGATCACTTAAGAGTGGACAACCGCCACCACCACACAGTGGTGACAATGCCTAAATTGGTCGATAAGGCCACCATGGTTGGAGCCACCAGTTCTGGTGAGTCTAATTGTTTCCTTAATTTTATATATTTTGTTAAAAATATTAAATATGCTTAGAAAATTATAAAATTTGGTATTCTAGAATATTTTTGTATATAGTTTTAAGAAAAATATTATTTTGATGAAAATATATCCCGTGATATATGGTCCTTAAAAAATCTCACAAACCCGAGCTTTATTCGGTTTATAAATAAATAACCTTAAAAGTGTAGTTTTTGACCCAAAATTTTTGTATAGACTACTAAGGAAATATACAACATTTCTATGAATTCCTTTTGTAAAAATTAATTTTTGAAATTTTTAGATAATTTTTAGGCCTTAAAATGATGCATAAAATGGGTTATTTTTTGATAATTAAGTAATTAAATGGTTAACTACTGATTTAATACATAATTATATATTTTAGGATGTTTAAATCTGATGAAGTATGATATTTTTAGAATTTAGGGTATTAAATGTATTTATTAGGGTATTATATAGTAAATAAGTAAGAGGAAAATAGTTAATTTTGCAAATTAAGGTAATTAACTGTAAAATCTAATTTTGGATGAATTTAGATATTTTGAGATGTTAATTGATGTTGAGAGATGATATTTGGAGTGATAGAAATATTATATGTGTATTATGTATATAATAGGTAATAATACATAATATGAAAAATTGACAATATAATAAATAGAAAATACTAGAATAAAAATTAATATTATACTAATAATAGGAATATTAATAAATCTGGTATAAAACTTAAATTTAAATATTTATATGAAATATGTAAAATTTTCTCACATTGGGAATAAATTCGATATACTAATAAGGGTTTAAGTATACCGAGAAGAATATAATATCGATTTAGGATTAAAAGTGATAATTAGGATACTCAAGCCTAATGTGATAAATTTCATATTTGTGTTCACATCACATTTTTAGAGCTTATGTATAATATTTGTGATTAGAATTAATTTAAAAATCCGAGGCAAATTTGAATTTGGAAACCAAACCCTAAGTTAACTAAGGATGAATTAATAATAACTATTATGTATATAAGAAGAATTAGTTTAAATCATAACCTAGAGTATATAAAATATACATATTATCAAGATAGAAATACAAAAAAAAAAACACATTTATATTATATATTATAAGATACACAAAGACGAATTGACTTGCGGTTGGTTGAGTGTGAGTGACCAAAGATACTAGGTAAGTTGGGATTAATACAATATTGTATTTTGAAGGTTTAAAATTATACTTGATTGTGTTTGTTCTGAGCTGATGATATGATTTTGATGTGTAACTTTAACTTGTATTGTGTAATTTGTATGACATGATTGATTACCTAAACTGAATCTAATCAAATATATAACTTGTAATCGTAAATCAGACATACATAGCAACTCATTAAGGAAGCATTAGGATTCTTCGACCAAATACCCATACCTTTTAAAGAGATAGCGCTGGATGGCATAATTGGTCATTTCTTCATCCTTAGTTGAACTAAGTGACAAGTGAGGAGGTTGTGGTAAAGGTGAGGTCAATTATTCGAAAGTAGTTGCAGAAAGAGCGGTATCTCCATTGCACAAGTTTGGATTTGGTTATGAGCTGTTATATTAACGAAAACTCTTCAATCCGGATTAAAGCGGGCGTAATTTTTCTAATCTCACAACAGACTGGATAACATCGTACAATAGCATTTGCTTGTACATGCATTGCACTAACTAGGTGATTTGGTTGATAACCTCGTTTATGTTTGTTGTATGGTTTTGAGTCTCCATCCTAACTTATTAAGTTGTGGTTGCTTACATCCTTATAGACGATGTTGCAGATGTTAACGATGAAGTGGCTTATAATGGTCTTGATACTAGCAACTGCTAGATCCTAGGAAGTGAGGAAACAAATTTGAAGAACAGATATAATTTTAAGGTCATAACTTTTATTTTAGAATCTTCCATTATAGAGTAATGTATTACTTAGGAAATATAGTACTAAGAAACATTGTAAACATTACTTAAAATATTTGAACTCCATTATACATATATATATATTTTATATACTTTCTTAGGTAAATAATTTACTTAATTTATACACTATTTACTTTAAAGCGGGTTTGTCATGGACGCCCTGTGTAAATCAGGTCTAAGATAGTGACTGTAAGGTTAGCTTCTATCTTAAGATGATTTGTACAACGGAACTGTTACGACTCTACCGCTTCAGGGCGTAATAATATTTACAAGTCATATATTTAGTTAGATCCGGTTTAAGATATTCAGTTATTTCAAACAAATCACAAAAATACAATCTAAAGTAGCAAATCAGAATCATATCATCAACTCAGAATATGCACAGCCAACTATCTAACAAACACAATCAAGTACAATTTCAAGCCTCCAAGTATTACTAAATAGTACTCCGAAATACAGTAATATATTAATCTCAATTTATCAAGACTCTTTGCTTACTCATTCAAGATGCGACTCGCACTAACTATCATAAAAAATCCTTATAATAAATATATTGTTTCGGTTTTTAATATAACTGTTATAAATTATCTAGGTTTTCAAGTCTTTTACCATTTTTGTTGATTTAGGTTAAGTTTTGATTTAGTTTTGAAGTTGGTTTTTAGATTAAGTTTTCAACTCAATTTTCGATTAGGGATTTTATACATAAACCTTAAGAATTCATTCCAACCCATAATATAAAACTAATAACATTATTTTTAGGTATTCTAAATATTGTTTTTGGTCCTTAACCAACATTCTAGTCCGTATGGTATATCATAATCCTAATTTAACTACCAAATTCACTCTTGATATAAGAAAATTTTACATTTTTCATATAATTATCTAAATTTATGTTTCATACCAAATTTAATATATTTCTATTATTACTATAATATCAATTTTAACCTAATATTTTTTTACTCCTTAATTTTTTATACTTATATATTATACATTATCACCTAATATGTACATAATATATACATTTAATATTCCCATCACTTCAAATATCATCTCTCAACATCAACTAACATCTTAAAATATCTAAATTTGTCTCAAATCAAAATTTATACCTAATTGCCCTAATTTACAAAATTAACCTAAAATATACTATTTTATCTATATTACATAATACACCTAATAATTACATCTAACACCCTAAATGCTACAAATAGCATACTATATTAGATTTCAACATCCTAAAATACATAATTATGCGCTAAATCAATAATTATTTCTTTAATTATCTAATTTGCCCAAAATTACCTATTTTATGCATCATTTTAAGGCCTAAAAATCACTTGAAATTTTCGGAATTTCATTTTTGAAAAAGGACTTTATAGCACCGTTCTATATAACATAAGTAGTATAAAAAAAAAATTATCTCAAAACTACACTCCTAAAGCTATTTAATTCTAAATCGAAATATGCTTGGTTTTGTACGGTTTCTTAAGCACTATATATTTACAAATATAATTAAATCAAACCAATATTTTTCTCTAAATCTAAATACAATAAAATATTAAAATAATAAAATTCATAATTTTCTAGATAAAATTAATAATTTTAATAAATTATACAAAATAGAGCTGAATTTTAAACTCACTTAACTATTGGACTTGTAGCCATTAGTGGCAGTCCAAGGGGTGTCGGCTGGTCCATGCGATGGGTGTGGGGTGTGATGGTAGTGGCGGTTCAATTCCAGTTAGTGGTGGGTTGTGGATTCAATCCAATTACCCTAATTATACAATTTTTTTTTATAATTTTTGAAAAACAAACACTAACTCTCTTGTTTCGGTTCTCTCTAATTTTCCCACTTCACAAATTGGCCAAATGAGCTTTTGAAGAGATTTGGCTATTTATAAAGCTCTAGGGAATTTTTAGTTCATTAACTTGAATTGACATTGGATTTATCTTATCTTTTTTTCACTTTCTATTTGTTAAATTTTAGTTGGTTGATTTTGTTTCTTCCATTTCCTAGATGCCACAACCAACTTCTAGACATTTCTTCAATTTTTCATATTTTTATTTAATTATTTATGAATTTTCTTTATTTAATTAACATTATTTTAGCATATTTCATGTATTTCTACCTGCATGTAAATTCATATATTGTATAAATAAATATTCATAAATATTATTTATGCTATTTTATGATTTTTAGCATGTATATAATTTATCATTATCAATTTGTTAGTTATCGAAACTCGTTCTAAGCGTTTTCAATAAATAACGGGTGATTTACATAAAATTCAATATTATAATAATTTATTGTTTTATTATTAATTTCCTTAAATTAAAACTCATGGGATCACTTTTATGATATTCTTAATTTCGTTATAAAATTTAGGCTCAATTAAACAATTTGCTTGATTGCCTTAAATCTTACGAATCAAACCTCGAATACTTGATTGTAAGTCTTCCATTATCCATGTTAGATCAAGGTTTTTAGGATGAAGTGATCGAACAATTTCACTCAATATAACCAATTGCAAACCATAACAATAAGCTAGTAGTATATAGCCAAGCTAAAAAACACACAAGCATGCACACAAACGAGGTACTTACACGCATAATCAAATATAATATTAAGCCTCTAAGTACTATAAAATAATACTTCGAAATACAACAACATATTGATCCTAAACTTACCTAGACTTCTTCACTTGCTCATTAAGGTGCGACTTATGTTATACCTTCACTAGTAGTCCCTATAATAGAAATATCATTTTAGTATTCGCATAATTACTCCATATAGGCCTTATTTGATAGTTAGGATTATTATTTTTAATTTAAGGTTATATGTTACTTGGTATTCCAGGTTTTAGGTTTCTTTTAATTAGGCTCACTTTAAGGTAGCTCCTAATTATAGTTTTATTCATAGACACAAATGTATCTTCTAATCCATTCTCTAAAGTTTATCTAACTTTGTCTCAAATATATAGAGTTTATAAATTATGTTCTAATTAGCTTCCTAGTTCACTTTATACATCTTGCCTCTAATTTAGCTCCTAAATCAATCTTTAATCCAAACCTTCACTATATTTTATCATAAATCCTCATAAGTTTTATTAACAACAGATTCAAAGTACATCATATAACTCATTTCCACTTTAGTTTGAATCAAACTACACTTGACTTCACTATTTGTATACTTTGCATATTATACACATACCAATCCAAAATCTAAAACATTCAAATTCAAAACTCTCAACACCACAAAACTCATCTCTTAACATTATTCAATATTACAAATATTAAAATACACTCCAAATCAGAGTTTAAGTTACTTTCTTGAAAAATCGCTAAATATATTTTGATAAATGGTTATTTAGTAAGAGTTCAGGGCCTAAAAATCAAATGAAAATATGAAAAATAGTTTTCATGAAAAACCCTTCATAGTAATTTAATACATATAATAGATGTTTTACAGAAAAATTTTGAAATCGAAACAAGATTAATAGGCTTTTTGAAAACAAGTGAAATTAGCTTAGATTTAGCAATTTCTTAATAAACACATATTTCCACTTAAAATCTTGAAAGATTGGTTTGATTTTCGTAATCCACACATAAAATTACTTAGGAAAATTAAATTTCATAATTTTTTTAGCAAGGTTTTATATTTTTAATAAATATTTGAAATTCTAATTATTTTTTATGACTAACCAGTGTTAGTATCTCCAACCATCGTCAGCCTCCTTGTTATTGTTAATAGCTTCTAACGCTGCTTCCTCAAACAGATGGTGGTGATAGCTTCACATCAGGTTTTGGTTTGATGGTTACACTCTCATTTAGCCCTATTTACTCTTATTTTTTGTAAAATTTGATAGAAAATTCCTACAATTCTCTCAAGACCCTCAATAGTTTTCCCGAGTAATGTTTTTGTCTAAACTATCATTTAAGGGTAGCTTTTGGGGACGAGGGATTTTCGTATATTTCCACACATAAAATACTCTTTTTTTTTTCTCTTTGCTAGTCCATGTGGCATTAAGTTAAGTTAGTCCCTGGTTGAGTCATCCAAAATACTTTTTTTATCACACCTACTTTACATTACGAGCTGCTATGACTTAACACCAACCTTCCCTAAATGCCAAGTGAGTTTTCTATTTCTTTATTAATTTCTTTTAGTTATTTAGGTATATTTTAGTATAAATTATGTATTTTAAGTAATTTTGAGGTATATTTTCTACATGTGAATTCACATTTAATATAAATAAACACTTCAAAATATTATCTATGTTATTTCATAATTTTTATAGCATACATATAATTTGTCTCTAACAACTCGTTAATTATTAAAACTCGTTTTACATATTTTTAATAAATAATAGGTCATTTACGTATAATCTAATAATATAATATTTTATTATTTTATTTTCTTAAATCCAACCCTGTAGGGTCGCTTCTACCAATATTTTTAGTTTCGCTATAAAATTCCGATTTGATCAAATAACTTTCATACTCATCCTAAATCTTTTGTGCCTATTCTATAGTGATCAATCATAAGCTTATTAGTTAATTTTGCAGGGTTTCACAACTATGAAGTAAGATAAATGAGGAAACTTGGATGGACGGTCTTCAATAATCAAATTCGATTGACCACATTACATATTCAATCAACCTAGTAACATATTCGATAGCTCTTTGAGAATTAGATCAACGTAGCGAAAGATCCCAATCAACCTTGTTGATATTCAATTATCTAAGTGGATATTGCTAAAATCCAATTAATGGTGTGCAAGGAGTGGTCAACCGAGTCTTTTCCTTCTCCTTTTGCATGGCATATTTTTTATAAAATCAAACAAGAGACAATTGTTTATTAAAGTATGCAAGAATGGTAAATATAATAACTAAATGTGCATGTTGTAAAAATATTTTGTTATAACTTATAACCTCAAAAGAAGAGTTACATATTCAATATATCCAACAATGGAAAAGTGCAAAAGGAAATGTAGAAAATACATGAAGAGGAACATGGGTTTTTATCACATGGTATAAACGTATCAAATCTTCTTACAACTATTAAAGCTTGAATTGATATTTACTCAAATATAATCCAACTACACAGACTCAAGCTTGTTATATTCAACTGATTTATTAGGTCAAACTTAAGTTACAAATTACTTAACTAACTCCTAAGTTCCACTGAGTTATGCGCAAGTTGAATATAAATAGATAAAGTCGAATTCAATTTTTATTCAAAAGCTTATAACTAATTTAGAATAAAAGAGTCTAAACGAGCTATTCGAGTCAATAAATTTCACTTCAAGTTTAGCTCAATTGAGCTTAAAGCAAGGTCAACCTTTAGTTTGGATGGGTCCATAATTTGAAACAGGATCATCCTTTCAACTCGTAAGCCAAAAGGCAATAAAAAGATAAAAAGAAACTTGTAAGAGAATTTCGATTTAGCAATAACTTTATTTAAGATGAATGTGATTTCTTAATTAATAGAGATTTATTACCATCTACTAAATAAAGTTTTAAATTCATCGTCAATCGTAGCCTTCTTTTACTTAGTTCACTTTTAAAGGAAATGGAATAGAAAAGGTAAAAACACTAATAAGACAATATTGGTAAGACACAAGTTTCCTATAGCAACAATGGTATTATATACTTTTACAATAAGGTAATGACAATAAACTAATTTATAATCCTCATTGTCCACAACCATTTATAGTAAGGATGTAAGTGAATTAAACTAGTTCGTAAACTATTTGAATTCGACTCAAATTCCATATGAATTCGATTTGGCATAAGTAAAAGGTGGAGATCGAGCTCGAACTTGAGCTCATTTCATTTAAGTAACAAATCGAGTTAAGCTCGAACTTTATATTATTAAGCTTGTTAGACTCACAAGCCTAATCGAGTTTAATCGAACTTGTTATGGTTTTTAATTTACTTTTGATTTTTTAAACACTAGTGTATCTAAGATCATTGAGGGAAATTCATAAAAAAAAATTATAATTTAATAGTATCGAATTTAAACTTTTTATATATATCTTTGGGTCAAACTAAAACTCAAAATTTAAAGATTGATTAAATTAGAGTCGAGTTTGAACTTCGAATTTTTAAGTCAAGTTAAAATAAGTTTAAGCTCATATTCAATATCATATTAACTCGATTCAACTTAATTACACTCTTATTATAAATAGGTTTGATTAATATTTATTGATAGATATGAAAAACAATAAATATGAGTTTTTTCTCTTTTTCTTGTTGAGATTAGGTGCAGCCATGGAAATAAAGTTGAAAATCAAATAAATGTTATTTCGCATTTGCATAATCACTTAACTATACATAATAGACTTGAAAGAGAAAAAAAAAACAAAAGGATAAAATTTGATTTTTAGGTTATCTCATAAAAATATGCATCCCTACAAAGCTAGTGCGTAGATGCATGGAAAAAGGAAATCTATAGGCATGCGGGATAGCCTGAATTGGTCATTATTTTCCATGCTATGATGTGACACTCGACATAGTGGGAAGACACCGCATTGAGTTATGGAGCGTGCAACTTTTCCCGCCAAGCAAGTCGTTCGATTTGTTGGGCAGTACCGTAGTTCTTTGCTTTGATTGCTCCCCGTCACCGTCCCACGTATATCGTTATCATATATGTTGGAAGATGCCACTATTGACGACGCAATCAAATCAATCTATAATTGACGGGTGGAGCGGAATCGGATACCGACCAATCCGTCACATTCGAATATTTCAAATGTCTGCAACTCCTGTATATTTACTGTAGTGAACCAACATCCTGTACATGTATCATGTTTACACGGTAAGCCTCAAGTAATAATAAAAATCATAACATAAATTTAATATATATATTTTTTGAAACTTATTATGCCAAGATAGCTTATAGATATAAGGCCTTACTTTATACCCATTCTGAAATTCATATTGTAAGATATAAAGAGTAGAAGTTACATCATACTTTATGTTTACCCTATAAAAGATTATTAAATACTAATAATAAATAAGAATATTAGGAAATTTTATGATCTTATATTCTATTTTGACGATTTTAATCTTATCATTTATCCCACCATCAATTTATGTATTTTAAAATCTAAAATATTAAATTCACTATTTATTCAATTGTTCAAATTTAAAGTAAATACAAATCAAGATAGAGATGGATAGTGGGGCCGATTTTATAAGAAATAAGAATGGAATAATAGAAAAACCCAAGAACATTATGTTTTTCTCGGCCTTAGTAAAAAGAAAAAAGAGCTCAAGAGTATAAGGTAATTTTTCAAAACGACTAAATCTAATGTCACCTCTCTCACTTTATATCCATTCTTTTAACTTGTTCAATCTCATTTATTAACAAATAAGACCACATAAATTTAAAATAATGAAGATGGGAAATTATTTTTTTTCCTAATTTTGTAAAATTTGCTACAGGTTGTATAGGTTTTGAATATAAAATACTTGTAATAATACATGTAGATTAAGCTTTGTGATATTACATAAACTTGAAATTTATATGAAGAAAAACAAAATTTACTTTCTCCATATTGTTCCTTATACCTTGTAAGTTTTACAAGATACAGGTTGTAAAATGGTTTCATAGTGCAACAAAGTAGGTTCTGGTTCTAAAATCTAGAAAATCATGTCTTACAGGTGCTATACACTAAGCTACCATACCTTTTCCACCTTCTATATGCTTAACCTTTATTTACTCCTTTCAAACAATGTTAGTATTTTTTTTTTCTCAAACACAATTAATATAATTCTTTATAATTGCATGCATTTTTATTATTATTTCATGTCAATTCATTATCTAATTTAGGAGTTTTGGTGACCTAAGTTAATGTTTTATTGTTCAACATAAGTCAAATCATGTGATAAATGAATTTGAGAGAATAATTACAATAATACATCAAATCATCAATATAAAAGATTGACTTTTATTATTTTAGGGGAAAGAGTTTGCTTATAAACATTTTAAAAATAGTTTAAGTGCGATATTTTCAAAATTTGAGATATCCTTATTAGAAAGAAAAGTTTGTTGAACTAATAAGTTATTTTTTGTACCAATGTTTATTTGATCCGTCTCAATTCTTAAAATATTAATGAAATCATGAAACCCCTAAATCAATTCATCTTTTGTACTAATGTTTAAACCCCTAAATCAAGTCATCTTTTGTACCAATGCTTATTTGATCCGTCTAAGAATTGAGACAGATCAAATAAACATTGGTACAAAAGATGACTTATTAGTTCAATAAATTTTTTCAAGAGATATCATGGTTTTACTTTTAATTGTTTAAATAAAAAATAAAGTATAAAAAGATTTGAAGGTAATAAAAAATTGGATAAATAAAAAGGAGATTAGAATTGTAAATACTTAAAAATTTTAATAAAATAATTAAGGGTAAATGAGTTTTTAAGTCGAGAGCAAAAGGGTCTTTTTCTAGGTCAACCCCACATTCCCCCTCTCACACGTTTGTATCTCTCCCACTGCACTTTCTCTCTTTCCAATGTGTTTTCATCCCACCTCATTCCCTTAACAATTTCTTTTGAGTGAACCCAAAGAAATTGAAAATCACATTATTTGGTAAGGAAATTAATGAAAGTTGAATCTTGGTAAAATGATGAGTAGAAATCCCATAGTGCTTTCTTTCTTGCATAAATGGTTAAAAAAGAATTGATATAGCATGTTTGTTCCAACAATCCAAATTGTTTGTGTTGGCATAATTTTTCTTTTTTAATTTAAGCAAGTTTCTTTGTTTTCTAATTCTTCTTTTCATTTTTCTACTACAATTGTTGGAGGCTTAAGTGTGATGTTGAAAAGGATTTTAATTATTATTAATTCGGATTTTGTGTGGAGTTGAATGTTTCATGAGCTTTAGGGTTAGTCTAGTATTAAAAAAAAGAAAAAAATTTTAGTGTTGTGGATTTCAAAGGTTAGATGTGGAGTTAAAAAGGTGATTTTCAAAGAAGAAAGGTGTTTTTGCAAAATGCAAGAAGGCAGGATGACTCATCAACACAATCGTTTTGATGCTGTTTCTTAGGAATTTTGGGTCGAAAGGTATACAATCTCTTGATGCTTTCTTGTTAAGGTCGTCCTTTAAGATGAGTTTTCTTTTCTTATTTTTCTTTATTTACTCAAAGTAAACTCTATTGTTTGTCATGTTAAATAAATTTAAGGGAAGTTATGGGTTTAAAAGTGAAGTTAGCTTAGGAAAATCACTCAATTTAAGAATGAAGAGTATTAATTAGTATGTTTTGCTTTTAGGTTTTGAAGCTAGAGATAGTTCATTATTGATCAATCCTAACCTTCTAAATACATCATAGTATGCATATTGCTTCTACCTGCTAAAGTAGAATTAATTAACTATTCCACCATTAGTAAATATGTGTTGCTTATGTTTAGTGTAGCTTGGGGGCAGGAGGCGATAGAACCTTATAGGGTACCCCAATAATTCTTATATGATGTTGTCCTTAATGTAATCACACCTAAAAATGATCTACAATAAATTTAAAGATACTAGAGTTGGAGGTAGTATTTCATGATATTATTTAAATAGGGCCTACAATAGTAGTTCCTAATGTAGAATTCTCTTAAATGGGGCTCAAAGTAATGGTTCTTAACTTAAGAGTTTCAGGGATCAGTGGTAGCAGTCTTCGGGTTTATATGTGTATGTATGTATTATATATATATATATATATATATTTATGTATGTATGTATGTATATGTATCATGTAAAGTGTAAGAGAAGCCATGATTGCTACTATGACATTTGTTTGGACTAAAAGAAAAGATAGTTAAATTAATCTTTTGTAATTTTATGTTGTATTAAATGCACATGCTTTGGTCATCATGTCCAATGCATGTATGCATATAGTATTACATATTGAGTTTAGGCTTGCTCGTTATTGTTTTATAATTGTAGGTGCAAATGATGAGTTAATGGTTTATGACAACTTGGGAAACGTCTATTATTACTTTTACAACAGCGAGAGTAATGATTTTTATTATTAACTATGATGATGGCTAGCAGATTTAAGATGGACTTATTAGATGGATCTCATGCTATTGGTTATGTTCTTATGGAAGGTTAGACTTTTGAGATGTATTAGCAATTCCTATTTATTTTTAGAGACTTAAACTCCCTTGGTTAAGTTAGTCTATGATTATTCTAGATAATTTAAGAGCTATTTATCAATCGATCATTTAATTTTGTTCAATGTTAGAATGATTTGTCTGAAATTAGTTCATGTTTCTTTAAATATAAAGATTCATCGTTACATTAGAATTGATAGTTGAACGAATGAATTTTAGAGATGGTTAACTTATAAATTACAGGCTTAACATGTTAGTAGACATGGGATGTTATAAGAGCGGTATGCATAGAAACTAAAAGCAAATAAAGTAGAATGAAAATTTTATAAAATAAATGTAATAACTTTTATTTCCATTGGGCCAATATCGTGGTTTACAACTTTTTTAAGATTGTAAATGGCCACAAATGGCTACTAGTAGTTCATGCAACCTACATTTTTTAAGTAGGTTGCGACTTACAGTTTCATAGGGAATGGTTAGTGGTTACCTATAAGAGGTCGGGTAAGCTCCTTAAAGCCATATGTAGCCATTTTAAGGGGTTAATCGTGCCGAATGGACTAATGATATAAATTAGAGTTAATTAAGCTATAAATTATGGTAGCTAAATCTTCAATTGGGTGTATAATTAGACAAATTGAAACTTCAAGTATATAATTGCAAAATATGGCAAAGTTGAGGTATACACATTGCCTCAAATTTCCATTATATCTATGAGGGGGGATGAGATTTGAGTTATCAAAAAATCATAATTTATTTATCAGAATTTTATGAAATTCCATATTTTGAAATTAGAAAAAGGAAAACATTTTTTTAGATAATGAAAAGTTAAATACCCATGATTTTATTGTACAATTGTTTTACACTTTTTAGGTTGGGTGTACATGGTTCAATTCGATTCAGTGCAATTCATTCTCCCTTACAAAATTAAAATTAATATAATTGTTTGGTTTTCTTTTGAAATCAAACCTAATTATAAGGTTAGATTCGTAAGTTTTTTGAACTTAATCAAAACTGGTTTGATTTGGTGTGAGCCTTGTAATCTTATGTGTCAAATTCCAAACGAGAAATTTAAGATATATACGGAAGTAGCTTGACCGAGTTAATACTTCATAAGTGAGTCTTAAGAGTTAGATAAGGACACCCTATAAGTCCAGGATATAAAAATGTAATAAAATAATAGTAGTATAGCTAAAAAAAATTATTTCTACTAAATTATATCATATTGTATAATACATGTCGTAAACGGGTGATTTAGGTAGTAGAAATTAACTAACTTTAGAAATAAATTATTTAGATACTAAAATTATAAAATGAAATAAAATATTATGTATAAAACATCGCACGCACTTAAGGTATAATTAATTTATATGAATATATGCCCATAAATACTAAAGATACCTCATAATACACATAACTAACTAAAAATTTATAAAAAATTGCTAACGACTATAACTGTAATGGTTTTAGGCATGGGACAAGCATAGACAACTGTTGGTTAAGAAAATAATCTCAAAAGCACTTGAACATGCATCGAATTAGTGGTATAAAAACCAATTAGATAGAGAAAACTTAATTTTTCATTAGCTAACTTTGGAATTATCACCCAAATGCTCTCTAAGTCTCATTCAAGATTTGAGGAATCTAGAAAAATTTAGGGAAGAGTAGAAGGAAGAAGGAAAAAAAATTAGAAGGAATTCTAAAAGAAAATCAGGCCAAAAGAGCTAATTTAGAGGATGCGAGTTTGGAGTGATAGTAGAGGTGAACCACTACCACTACTCAAAAGTGGGGGCAGCGCTAGAGAGGCCGACACTAGGGTGGCTAACTTTAGCTGAAATCTTTTTTCTTACCTGATTTTTAATAATCTTGTCAAAATATTAAATTAACTCCAAAAATAATGAGAAAATTATTTCAAAGTATTTTTATATGTATTTTTTGAAAAGAAAAATCAATTTGTAAAATATTTACGTAGATATATGACCTTCTTAAGAAATTATACAAAACTAAGCAATTTTTTTATATTAATTTAAACAACACTATTATCGTAGTTTCAAAACCAACTTTTTTAGAATATCCTTATATTATATGTATGAATGCTATGAAGATTTTTTGGATAAAAATATTTTATATGATTTTTAGGGATTTTTTAGCCTTTAAACTTAGTGAAATGTATTATGTTTTGGAGATTTTATGTAATTAGCTTTGAAGAAAACCATTTGTATCAATTTCAGAATTCATTTAATTTATATTCTATTGAGGTAAGTAATCTGGAGTTGTGTGAATTAAATTGGAGTTGAGATAAGGATAAGTCACTAGTTACGAGCTTAATGCATTAACATGCAAATATGAGAATTTAGAAGTTTTGATGGTATAGTATTAGTTAGTATGATGAATACGTTGTCTAATCATGTTTATAACTTGAAATATGATACTACAGTAAGTTGCTTTTAGTAAACTTGTAAGTTAAATCTGTTCAAGGAATTCTTAAATAATAGATCTAATAAAAGAATAACTCAATTCTAGGTTTAGAGACTTGATGAGAAGGGTGGCTAGTATAAATAACTTAATTAATATAACATTGGAAGGCTGATTAGAGAATTTCTAATTAGTAAAGCTGTTCTTAGTCAAAGGGTTTCAAAACAAAAGCTATATTAAGGTTATTGTTTGGAACCTAATTCAATGATTTCAACAAGAAGTTCAAAGTTAATAAAAAACTTAATAAACCCACCTAAACTAAATCAAAACTATCAAACATTAACAAGAATTCATATACTTTATATTTAGTAAAAAAACCATAGTATTTATGTTGACTGTTTAGGAACCTATGCAGGGATTGAGCACTAGCAACAAGGTTAACTTTTATCGACATCAAGTAAGTTGGGATCAGCGCTTCATGGCATATAGGAGTATCATTTCAGGATGCCTGGAGGATTAAGAGTGCTTGTTTGTGGTTGCAGCTAAGCTGTATGTGTACGTGTGATTATGGTGCTAATTTGTGATCAGGAGATGATCTCCGAATGCTATTTTTTGATTGAATATATCATGTCTGGCGTATTTTAAACTTAGTTGCCTACCTTAAAAATGGGACTAACTTTAATTTGACAAAATATTAACCAGACATTCATGACAGCCCAATGGGGGTAACAATGAGGATATCAAATCAAATACCAACACTTCGATGAATAGAGCAAAAATGGTCATTTTCTCACCCTTATTCGAACTAAGTGATAGGAAAAGAAGTCAAGATAAGGCGAGGAACGTAGTTCGAATGTTGTTTAAGGAAGAAGGTGTTCTCCATTACTTAAGCCCACATTTAGTCTGATAGGATCATATTGAAACTCTTTAATTTAGGTTAAAGCGAATGCAATTCCTCTAACTTCACAATGGATTATTTAAACATTGAGTGATAAATTACCATTTGCTCGTTGTATTTACATCTAATTAATGATTTGATAATTATGATTGTTAATGTACTCTTATGACTTTGTCCCATCTTACGGAGCTAGTTATACCCACATCCCAATATATTGTTGTGTTGATTAGTACTTGAAGATGCCTCACTACAATCACTCATAAGTTAGTTTTGATAGGTCGAAGAGTGAAGAAATGCAAACTAATGAATTGATCACCCTTTTTCCTTTTGTTTTTGTTTCCTTTTGTGGGGAAACTACAAGTGGCTTCCGAAGAGGCCTTGTGATTTTCATTGGCTTACTGGTATTAAGTACATTTAATTAAGTCCTTTTGCGGAGTTGTACAATCTTTTTGAAAATTTTAAACTTTTGATGTATATAAAGTAATGTATAAAGCTGTAAACTATCAATATTGTAGAGAGTTACTCTCTTAGTTATTTACATATAGGTACTCATCTAACTACTTCAAAGTTACTTATGTTGTGATCGCCTTATAAAGAATATACATACGTTAGCAACTAAGGTAGCAAGTTTCTAATTTAGGTTTGTTTACATGATAGGTCATTACAACTCTTTAGGTTTGGGCGTGACATTAAGTTTTAACTATTTATATTAAATTTTCACTAAACATTTTCATCTTTAATAACATATTTTCCTTTTCATTAAATTTTCATATGTTTTTACTTAATTTTTTATATCATTTATCATGTATAACGATACATAGTAAAAAGTTACACAAGGTTTTAACAAACCCAACTTAATTAGACGATGATAAGAAATTTTATTTCGACAAACAATAATAAGGAGGGAAAAGTAGAGTTGTCTATCCAAAATTGATATGAAAAAAAACAAAAGAGACACATTAAATGTTGAAAAAGAGATGAAAGACACATAAAAAGTAGTAATGTCATACCTTTAATTTGAAAACATATAAGAAAAATGAAATTTAGAAAAGGATAATTTCTAACTATGAAATTTTAGATGAAATTTGCTTAATTTAATCTTAATAATTAATATAGAAATAAGACAAAGATTAAAAATATAAGAAAAATTTGATAAAATCTATAAAGATTGATGGAAAAGAAATAAAAAAAAAACTACAAAATAAGTGCATGAATTTTTTTGTTTCACTTTATGGTTTAGGTCGCTTTCCTTAACCGAATCACAATCCATTTATATATAATCGAACCAAATTGTGAACCGAATGATTTATAGAAAAATGATTTTTAAGTTAGATTCAATTTATAGTTTCATCTATAGTTTGCCCTTTTTGGGCCTAACCTTACTTTTGGGCACCCTTTTTTCCACAAAGGATATTTATTAATACTTCTAAGCTACATATAAAAAGCAAATTTATCCTATTCGATAAAAATTTCTACTATTTCTCAACATTATTCTTCCAACCTTCACTCAACCAACGTCTTGTAAATTAGATCCTACACTAGGGATAATTAATTGGTATCTACAAGTATATACTATAAATTATGTTATTCCTTATTTTTATTAGGTTTGCGTTATTATAATAGTTGAACATTTTGGAGTAGAAGCATGATTTTTAATTTATGTCTCTATGGGTGTATGGTACCGATGTAAAGGTCACGTGCATTTCGCGTATCAAGTTACATTACATGTGATTAGGGAAATGACTTAAATCACATATATGAGAATAATTAGGATAAAAGTATAGGAAGGAAGAGTAAGTAATCTTAATAATACTCTAATACACACGGTGAGAGGTGTAAGAGCGCAATGGCATCAATCTCCATAATTGACAAAGAATAGGGTAGAGTTATTGAGGTGTTTAAGTGCTTGATCTTTAAGGTAAGGTTTCAGTAGAGTAACGACGTTAATAAGAGTTTCCTTCTTATTCAAATGGGAAAGTAAATGGAGTTTTTATAGGAAAGGGTAGTTGATGCCATCCATCAGATCATGGTAGCGATTAATGGTTAGGATGAAAGTCTTTTATTAATGAATCTCAAGTGAACTCTTTTGTTTCATTATCTTCACTGTAAGTCAAACCAAGAAAGGTTAAATCAAGTGAATTGATCCAACAAACCCTATTGAAAAGTCATCATACCAAATCTTCCTTAATCATCCTAATTTCTTACAGACTTGACTATTTAAATCCGATCACCTTAACTTAAAGAGTCGATATCCATTTCAATTATTTGTCTTAAGGCTAAAATTCGGATTTAGCCCTCTACAGTCTCTTGTCACCTTTTTTTTTTTAACTTTGAATAATGAGTATCAAAATGCCGAGTTTTCTTGCTATTTCAACACAATTTCTCGTCTAAAGCTAAAATCATGTCATATTTTTGGGTGATCTTACGCTATTTCAACAAAATTTATAGTTTAAAGTTAAAATCATATTATATATTTTTTCCAATTAAATAGCTAATGGCTATTCTAATGCTTTTTTATTACACTTGAATCAAACTGTTGGAATAATATTTTTTTTTTTCAATTTCCATCTACTTTATTTTGAATAAGGAAAAAAAAAGTCAAAAGTATCCAAATCTATTACATTCTACCAACCAAAATGTGACATAAATGAAATGTAGGTGCATAAATTAATTAGAATAAATATAATCCAAGCGAATTTGAAGCAATTATTTTTACCTTGATTTTCTCTTTTTTTGGTGATTTATAATTTGTCTCTTCATCTTTCTTAACTAATAAGAAAAAGAGTTAATGGTACTAATACGCTACGTTGTGGATCGATGAGTAACGTGTAAGTATCGATATTATTTAAATACTTGAAATAAAGAAATGTGCTTTTTGAAAAGTATCAATTATGTTTTTACGTGTCAAATTAAAAAATGTGTCGCTCTTAAACGTATCATCTTAAAATCATGGTTGTTGCAAAGTGTTCAGGAAAGATCAAATCACTCTTTAAAGAATTTGAGGAAGTAATGAACATCTTGAAGAATATAGGAACTATCGATAACCAAAATTCCTTTTGAGCCTTGATGCCTAAATAAACCAGAAGACCTAACAAGACAACCCAAGTCTAACATATAAAGGGAAACACTTTAGACAGCTAGAAGGTACTTGACCCCTGAGCACCTTGACATAATGGTCCATATCTAGTAGGGGCTTTGGAGCCATGTTACAATAAATGGACGATCAGAAGACACCTTGCTCCTATTAATACCCAATCCCCAGCGAGCTTAGGAGCTAAAATGGCAAGACTCAAATAGGACCATCATTGTGTCATCATGCAAAACCTATACCTTACCTAATGAGACTTGTTAAGTCTTAGCCTAACCTCCTAAGTTAGATTCACTCAATTAACCTATAACTATAAACAAGGCACATTTAGGTACTTGAAGAAGATTTCTTTCGGAGAGTTTAAAGGTGTTCCATAAACATACTCTGTGCTTATTGGATTTTTCTTATTGGCCAAAGATTTACTTAAATATTAGACCGGTTGCATTGGAGGAAAATCTAGTACTCATTTAAAAATATTTATAATTTTACAGACCTAAGGAAGCCTAATATAAGTTAGACACAAAAAAACACCAATAGTAAGAGGAAATCTTCATAATTTAAAAGTTTTTAAAAGTTTGTAGACATGTTCAAGAATTATGCGGTGTAATCATAATTTATGGTAAATTTAAAAGAGAATAAAATTAGGATTGAGTGAGTGATCTTATTATATAAAGCACTCATCTATAACTTATTTGATCTGGTAAGTTTTGCATGGGTATTAATGCTACATGGTAGGTTCTTGGGTATAGACTTTCCAAAATCTACTCCTTTATGATAAGGTCTAGATACAGGGTCTTTCTACTCTATTCCAAATCCTTAAAATAGTATTGTAAAGTATAAAGATATATGTTTCATGTATCATGTATCCATACTATAAAAAAATTATGAGTAAATGTCTATGTTTAGTAACTAAACTTTATCTAATTTTGGCATTAACTACCTAATTTTTTTTTTGACTAAAAAAGAAACTCTTATTCATAAATAAAAGGTAAAGCAACTAGCAGTTATATGGTCTCGAACTACAATTGAAAAACAAAAGTTTTGCTAAAGGGGATAGGGGATAAGGATCCATACAATCAATGCATACTCTCTTTTTAGCTTAGGATGCAACCCAATTTACACTTATGTTGGCACTACGTTTATTAAAAGAAAAGAACCAACATCAAATCTATGCTTAAGAGATAAAATCTCATCAATGATAAAACAATTCTTCTAAGAGGAGCTTCCACCATTCATTAAGCAGTTGTAGACTAAAAGATTGTTTATCTCTACCTATAGTTTTTTCCATCCTCTTTGGAAAGCCAAATGTAGACCGTGCTTGATTGCATCAACTTCTGCTTGCTCAATATCTATATATGGAGAACGCATGGACTTAACTTGTAGAAGCAGACCTTCTTCATCTCGTGCTATCACTTCCAAATCAACCACTTTTGCATTTGCATCAATTCTAGCATCACCAACTTGATGAATCCTACGTTAAGTTTTTCCCATTCACGTACAAGATGCTTACAAGCAACATTACGTCTCAGTTGTGATGTGAACCATGACAAAAAATAAATAAGGCTGGTTGCTAAATGGGTTTAAGTTTGCCGAAAGCTTGAAAAGGAAATAATGGGAAATGTGAGAAAGAACAAATGCAAATGAAAAGTAAGTAAAAACCTACAAATAGCTCCAATGGATATGACGCACCAATAGAAATTTTGAGGACTCATGGCACAACTCGATACGATGCATAAGATAGTCCAGTGCAGTTACTTACCACCCAGCCTTACTTAAGGGTTAGGATAAGAGTGAAATGGGTATAAACAAAGCAATGCTTATGAGAGACAAGATGTCGAGTATATTAATGATAATCAAATCTGTCTACGGCTATAAATATAAGGGTATTTATACCTATAAGTTAGGGCAACTTACCTAAAAGGAAAAAGACAAAAAGGACATTTTCTAAGGAAGTAGTGTATAAGATACAAAAAGGTAAAAATGAATATTTAAGAAAAACAATTATTAGTGTAATAGATTCTATAAATGATTTTGTACACGTGACAATACTGTATTGGTGATATCGTTTGAAGATGCAGGAAAAAAAAAGTACAATAAACTTGCTTATCCGAATAAAGGTGGCTTAGTAGATCTAATCTCTCTCTCTCTCTCAACTTCTCGACATTAGAGATGCCGGTTGTACACCTACTTCATTATCCTTTAATAAAGATGGAGTTGCTAAAGAGTTCATCTCATACATGGAGCTTCAAATATGAGGAATAACCTACTGTGGAGATAGGCTTTTATTCTTAAACAATCTTTCACATATATATTTCCAAATATTCCAAATAATAATAAAAACCTGCACCACAACGTAATGTCATTCTCTTTGATTATTTATATCATCATAGTCAAACAACGAAGCGAATAAGAGAAATTACTAATAAACAACCTATCACTTCTCAATCCAAGCATAAACCAATGTCTAAAATAACTTAACTTCGCCGAGTATGATCCATTCCTTGTGTGAGGCCAAATGACATAGTCTTCCTCTCTTTTGATAGGCAATAAAATGGCTCTAATAAAAGCCTCTTCTTCAACAAAAATAATTTCCGTTAAACTGTTTAAACTCCAACAATTATTCTTTTGGTTTATCAGATTTTCAATAATTAAATTAGGATCTAACTACTGGTTAATTAAAGGTTGAAGTTTGAAGTTCTTGCAACTAGGAATCTAAGCATCTTTTTAGAGAAGAATTTTATCACCTTTTCCCACTTGCCAGCAACTCTTCACCAATATTACCTCCTTCCTTTTTTGAAATCTAAATATCTACTTTTGAAATTAACTGCTTGAACATTACCATTATCTACAATTAATTACCTTGATTTTATTCATTTTTGTAATTAACTACTTAATGTAGTTACTGTATATGATCTTAAAAAGTTGATAGGTACTAACTAACACCTTTACGCTTTATTTAATTGAAAAAATAAACAAAATTCAAGTACCAGATATGACATTTACCTAAAAAGTTATTTATAATGTTAATAAATGAATAATGGATAATAATATTACTTTTTTAGCTTATAAATGTTTTAATAAAAAAGAAAAAGGAGTTCAAGTTTATAAGTTAATAACCCTAAATGGCTAAACCTAATGTCATCGTTCTTACTTTACGTTTTCAATGCTTCCCTCGTTCTTCCCCTTCTTCCTCTTTAACTTATATTTTTTTTACTTATCAAAGTAATGAGATCACATGAACTTGAAATAACGAAGGTAGGATAAATAACTTTTTTCTTAATTTCATAAATTTTGCTATTTCTTAAGTCTTGTATATGAAAAACTTGTAATTTTACATGTAGGTTACTTTTTAATAACACATAAACTTTAAATTTACAAGAAGAAATGCACTATTTATAGGTTGTATGGAGTATTACCCCATAAGTTTCATAAGGTATAGGTTTAAATCTAGAGTGGTTCTAGGGTTCATAGGGTGGTGTTGGTACTAAAATTTATGAACTTGGACTTTATAGAGTGTATATAAATAAAGTCTTATATCTTACCAACTTAACTCTGGATAAAGTAATGAATTTGAATATAATCTTGATTAACTAAGCAAGTTACAACTTAGACATGAGTTTTTATGTAGTATATAGAATGAAGGTTGTGTTTATGGTTTTTCCTTTTCTCTATCAAATCCTAACGCTTTTATCATAAAGAATTTCTTATGAATTAAGTTGAATTGAATATAATGTGTACTCTTACTCTGAGAATTATAGTGAAAAGGTAAAATTTCTATATCGACACTCATTTATATCAGTATATGTTATTTTTCTCTTGGGCTCGCCCTATCAAGGCCTAATGAATATTTGCCTAATAACAACCGATGCGCCTTGGAACTACTAGTGAAGTATATATATAATATACATACATAAGGACATCAAAGTATGGATAACCACATATCTAAACTATATATGGTTAAAGTGGTTTTTATTAAATATTAAATTAAATCCAATTGTAATTTTAATTTGTCATTGAGCTAATAATAAGGATCTAAGGGTTAGTCTATGTGTTTGAAATAATTTTGATAAACTTGGTATATGATAGGTTAGAACATGGATTGTTTGACGATTGATCTACTTATAAACTTTCTCAAGTAGGTTCGTCTACTTAAAGAAGCTCTCCTTGGGCTTAGATAAATGAGAGCACATGGAAGGATCCATAAGGGGAAGATTCAACTTAATTTTTAATTGTTAATGCAATCCAACTCTATAAATACTAAATAATACCTCCTCATTGCAAAAGTCAATGATCATAAAAATCGCATAAAAACTTCGCTTGTGAAGATCAAGTAAGACTCAGATGAAGAATAAGTCATTTTCATTTAAGAATAGTAAGTTAATGCTTTAAACTCTTTTAATTATTACTTCCATATTCGAGCATAATGAAATTGCCATCCTCCTTTCAATCTCTTTCTCTAAGTTATTCTTTGACTTGTCATCTCCATATTACTCCTTGGAGGCCGTTTGAAGTAAGAGATGCACGCTGTACAAATGTAAGAACGTTAACTGCATTTCCATATCTATGGTATTAATAGTCGATTTTGGGGATTCAAGATGTGGATTGTAAGTTGTATATAGGCTTACAAAAAGAAAAGAAAGATTAGGCTATGGGGGTAATAGAGTGACTCTAAAGTTGCTATTTCAGTACTTAAGTGAGTTTAGGTATGAAAGGTAGGAAGCGAAAGAAACGTAGTATTGGTAAAAGGTCTAAGTGTCGAGAAAGTTTTTTGAGACCTCCTTTTGATGTACTTATAAAGGGCCAATGATAATTGCTAACTTTGGACAGTTACAATGTTTCCATGTGGCTCAAATTCCTTACTAGATAATTTGCTAGATTCCTGGAATGTGTGATGTTGGACAATTGTGTAATAATCTCCAAACCGTTTGTGTACGATGTTAAACTTGAAAACTCTAATGGTTAAGCCACTTGCTATGTTAAAGTATTCACCATATTTTGAGATCGCTAGTGACTTTTCCCAGCCTATCTAGAAGTCCCCCGAACTAACATTTTATGATTTGTGCTCTTTTACCTTAAGTCTCCTCATTGACTGAGTTGTGAACAATTCTTCACCTACATCAATGTAAACTTGGCAAACAAGGTTGAGCCTTAAGAGATTAGGTTGAAATATAAATGTTTTAATCTTCTTAAGGGCTAATGGGTTAGGACCAAAGATCCTTATCAACATACAGTATTATCTATACTATCTTAAAATTATGAGAAAATTTGAAAAACATATCTTATATTTTGGTCCTTTTTGCAAACTCTTATCCCGTGTTTTGTTTTTTCATAGACATACTATCTATATTTTGTTACTAAGTTTTAATGTTAGTTAGATGGCATTTAGTAGTATTATAATAATATTATTTTATTAGATTGATGATTGTAAACCAATTGAAACGCTTGGAAGTATAATACGAATGATATGTTTGTTAAAAAATAAACAACTAAGTCATTGGGTTTCCAAGAGTACCAAAAAGGTAATCATGATTTTCTATAAATATTTTAATTGTTTATTTATATTTTTGTGTAGTATTTGATAATGAGTCAATTATTTCTAGTATCTTTCATATTTTTCAACAAAATATGATACAAGTATGGAATAGTTTTTTAAATATAAAGCTTTTTATAATGCCAATAACTTGCCTAATAATTTACTCATAAAATAAATAATGCGGTGGCTTTACGACATTATATTTAGAAAGTATTACAAAACATTTAAGTGCTTAATCATCTCCTCTTAATCCATAAGAGAGCTATCATCACGATCAATCTAAGTAATAATCAATCACTAAACGATGCGTTTCAATATTTCAACTTATACTGACCAATTCGACTTATTTGTATAAATGGAGATATTAAAACGAAAATAATAAAAAAGTCGACGTCAAAAAACAAATAAATAAGAAAATTGATTTTCCAGGTTCATCGGACTCTCTACTAAAAGGAAAATAAATAAAAAAAGGAAAATGAAAACGAAGGGTTTGTCTTAGTCAGCGGATTCGGGGATTTCACAGAAATGCCACTTGTTTCACACCCTTTTTTGTTGTTTTGAGTTTGAACAGAGGAGAGAGAAAAACAGATTTCCATCTCCCTCTCTCCATCTCTTTCTCTCTCTCTCTCACTCACTCTCTTCCTCCCTCCCTCTCTCACTCAGTCAAAAATTTCCTAGCATTTTCCCACTCATTCTCGCCAACTTTCCCGAGTATTCCCGACCAGGTAAACACTGCCATAAATCAATCTCCTCATAAATCAATCTCCTTTACATCTTATCTTTAAGCAAAATTAATGGTAGTAGTTTTAACACAAACCAAATAATACGACTCACGAATGTGTCTTTTGTGTGTTTTAGTTCCCATAAATGTACTGAAAGCTAAAAAAGGTCAAGACTTGTGTGTTTATGTCCAACATCGATGATGTAAAAACACAACATCCAGATAGAGTTTAAGCTAAGGGTGTCTTTATTTTGCCAAGGTATGGAAAGTCTTAGCTAAAGCTGCTTCCTTTATCACTGTTCTTCGTGTGTACTTTCTGTTGTTACATCTCTCAGATGTAGTGTGGTTGTTAGTTTTGTTCGCAAGTCGCTTTCTTGATCGTCAATTCGTGAAGTAGACAGTGGCGAGAGTGCTGGGTAAGTTTGTTTTTCGTGAAAGAAGCGTCAAGGTATTCGTTTAATCTTGGAATTAGGAGTGCAGCACAGCTATTGATTTTTTTTTCTTCATTTTTTCTTGATTTTTACCTAACTATTTGTTTTTCTTTCTTTCGTTTGGGTATAGACCTAACTGCTCGTTCTTGTACATCGGCAAAATGGACTCAAATACATAAACAACAGCAGCACTAGCATGGGTGGCTCTAGGGATCATATTTACTATTGCGCTATTAATTTCCTGAAAGGAGTTTGCTAAAAGGGCTCTGTGCATTTGAATTAACAGAATTTTCACTATGTTTGGCAACTTTTTAAGAGGGTGGAAATGGAAGGAAATACGCAGAAAGGAAAGAACGGAAAGGAAACAAACGAAGTGTAATTTTTATACTTGTTTGGATATAAAATGTGGAAATGAAAGGAAATGGATGGAAATGTTTCCTTTTTATGTGTTTGGTTGGTTTAATGTAAGGAAATGAAATGAAGAGAAATAAAATAATAGTTGGACTATATTGGCCTCCATAGCTTTTCTTCTTTTTTTTGGTTTTCCTTTTATTTCAAGGCTAAATTAGTAGTTTCAAAAGTTTTCCTCTCTTTTCCCTTGATTTCTCTCTAAATTTAGAGAGAGAAAAGGGCTTATAAAGTGAAAACAATTCCACCACTTTCCATCCCATTCATATAATTTTTACTCCAACCAAACACACAATTTCCTTTGATTTCCACCCATTTCTTACCTTTCTTTTAACTCCTACCAATCCAAATATAGTGTTTTTGTTGGCTGTCAACATATTGTGAAAGTTCTCTTTACTCAGGATTAGAGCAGGATAGCTAATGAACATATGTATTTTGTATTATATTATTGTATTTTCAGAGGACATGAGTATAAATATATATGATTAGGGTTTATGACCTGGAGATGTAAAAAGACTACTATCCCTATGGTAAACTGAGCAGATATTATATACACAGTAACATGCTTCTCAATCTCATGGTGCCAGCAGATTGGTACAATGATGAAGGAAAGTAGCAGTTGGATATTCTTAGGTGACAATGTTTGTATGCTAATAATGAATGGGTGTGTATCATACAAAGACCTAACTAGTGGCAATCTGTTCATGCACAAAATGATAATAAATGTCGATGTGTTTTGTACAATTAATGTAAAAAGGATTTGCGATCTTATAAATGGTGCTAAGGTTGTTACAAAATAGAATTTCAGGAGTTGAAGAGGGACCTTTAGCTAGTGAGCAAGATGAAAAATCCAAGTAGACTGAGCAATAGCATAAGCTATAGCTTTTTATTCAACTTCTGATGAGTTTATGGAGACAGTAGGTTGCTTCTTGGCATGCTAAGAAAAGAGGCTGCAACCAATAAAAATGATATGCCCTGTGGTATACTTGCGAGTGTTTGGATAGCTAGCCAAGTTTGTACAACATGGGTGGTCATTGATATAAAGATGTTCGTATGAATACATATGTTGACTCAATTGGTTAACTGCAAAGTTAATATATAGTTTTGTAATAATGAGGTATTTGAGTGTGCTAACAATTTCTCGATCGGTAGTGGGGTTAAACAATAATTTGGAGTGTGTTGGATTGGATAGCTTGTTTGGCTTTATTGAGGCCTATGTTGTATGTCTTAACAATATAGCATGTCCATTCTTACCCTATAAGGATAAATCGGGTTTAGGTACTTTACTTTTTCTTATAGGTAAGTTCGTTGGAGTCTTTTATAGCGAAGAGTTGAAGTTCACACGTGATTTAGGTTACCATGTAATTCTTCATAGGGGTTATTTGTTTGAGAAGAAGTTCAGTCCTTTCGAAGACGTAATCCCACACCTTTATGAAAGCAGACTAAAAGCCAAGAAAGCTGGTGATGAAGCTATGACATTTATTTATAAGATTCTAATGAACTCCCTCTATGGTAGATTTGGTATGAATCTTGAAAGTACAATAATAGAGATCTACAATAAAAAAAGATATGAAGTATTGATGAAGATGAATAATTTTCAATTTGCAGAGATACTTACCGATCATTACCATATTGTAAATTACGTTAGCAATTGTAGCTTTACTGACGATGATGACTAGAAACCTCTTAAGATGTCGGCTGTTCAATTGGCTGCTGCTATCATTGCTTGTGTTCGTATTTCCATGTACCTATACATTTCCAGATTTGACTATTACTATACTGAGACGGACTCACTAGTTCTAGGAAGACCTCTTCTTGATAATTTAATCTCATCCACTGAATTGGGTAAGTTTAAACTCAAAAGCCATGTCAAGAAAGGTATCTTCTTAGCACCTAAGTGTTATATGTTAGACATAGAAGATGATAGACAAATTATTAAACACAAGGGTCTTATTAAAGAATTAGTAATATTTGAATGGTTTCAAAATCAATTAGTAGATCTATTTCTAATGGATCAGATCCCTACTATAGCTAATTTTAGAATAGATTGGAAAAACTCCAGATCATAAAAAAGGAAATGATCATCAAACTAGGACTACTACAGAGTATGAAAAGAGAGAATGTCTATAATTCAAATAATATCTAGATAGACATACGACCTATAGATGTAATAGACGTAGGAAGTGAAGATGCTAATACTATTTTAAAATATGAACTAAAGAATAAAAATGAAGAATCTGTTAGTTAGTCTACTACTGAAGGTCAAGAGTCCACAATGGAAGGTCAAAAGATCACTACTCTTCAACTGACTCTCTACAAAATCAAGGTTGAGACTTTGAAAGCTAAGGCTAATAAGGCTAAGGTTAAGAAGGCTAAGGCTAAGAAGGATAATGACAATAGCTTATCCTTGAGACCAAAACCAAATGAATAATAGCAATAACAAGGGTAAGTAGGGTCTTACCTTATCTCCTTACTCTCCGATTCATCCGTTAGACCGGTCCATTTTAACATCTTACTATCTTGTAAGACACTAGATAATCAGAGAAATCTTCTAAGACACTAGATAGCTAGACATATTACATATCAATGATACTTTCAAGTCTCTCCCATTGTAGCAGCCCTTCAGTATTAATGTAGAGCTTCCCTTGCCATGGTCTTAAAACTCTACTACCCTGGGTTCTTGAATGTACTTTAGCAATTAAATCCTATGTTGGAAGCACAACGTGTAATTGCAATATTTCACTAGACTTTAATATCGTCTTCTTATTAATAAATTGAAGGACTGTGATATTCAGGTACCTAGACCAAAAACAATTTAATTCTGATTTGTTTATAGTAGAGTAAATAAAATTATCTAAATGTTCCAAATGCAAGTCCATTACTATAAAATATAGCAAGCCTATTCCTTTAGATGGTTTCCTTTTAGTTTGAATAGATCCTAAGATTCTATCAACCTGTTTGCCATCAACTTGTAGTTTTGTTACAAAGGAATCTACCATTTTAATGATAATTGGATTCTGTAACAAAGCATCAACCTTTGGCATTATTATCCCTCCATCCATAGACGTTGTACTTAGTGTTAATTCATAAAGTTTAAAAGATCTTCGTTTGAGTGATGCTTTACTTGCTATTAAGTTATCCATAAAATTGAAATTTATATAATTAGGATAGAAAACTTTTAGATCGGGTATTTTATTGCCATTTTTGACTTCTTTGATATCAATACACTTCTTTTTCATGTAAAGGAAGTGTGCCAATGATGATTTGACCAATGGTTCCATTATAAGATCATATAGCACATCGCTTCCAATTCCATTGTTATTGAAATCCGTATATCAACATTGGAAATCATGGGAAATTTACTAGAATTAGGTTTTTTCATATTCTTGCTCGTTATACTCATAAGTAGTTTTTTCATTCATTTATAGTTTTCATTTCATTTCATATATATAGTGCGCTAAGTTATTTGCGAGTGACTCGAAGTTATTTAAGTTGCCTAATCTATCTACTAAAAGGCTGTAGTTAAACTACCTATTTAAGCTTAAATCTCTTACGGGGAAACAATGGGTGGTAAGGTTGTTTCGAGGACATTGACAATTTATTGGTTTAGAGCGATGCATGTGATGTCTTTTGAGTAAGTTGTAGGTAATATGAGACTAGCTTAATGTAGACCCCTAGGTCTGAGTCTTAATATTGAAGAAAAATTGGAGATTACCAAGATTGTTTATAGCAAACTATCAAGAGAGGAGAGATATGATGTGCTATGAGATGAGATGCTTGTTAGTAAGAATGATCGACTTAGAGACGTAGGATAAGGATTTCTGACCCTCAAGAGAAGATAAACACGAATGGGTTAGTTTTACCCTGTTGAGAGCCTATATGGAAAAGTAAAGTACCAAACCAATGAAATTAGGCATGAGGTGCCTCTTTATGACCATAAAGGAACTTTTGGAGTTGAGAACATGGCTAGGATAATGCCAATGAACGAATCTAGGAGGTTGTTTTATGGACACTCTCTCTTTGAGATAATTATGGAGAAAAGTGTTTATCACATTAAGATGATGAATTTCTCACAAAGAGAATGGTAGTGTGTTTGACGATAGGATGAAATGTTTCATCCTTGTTAATGCTTTCTTGCTAGCCTTGAGCAACAAGACAAGCTTTGTAATGCTTGATGGGTCTTCAGCATTATATTTTATGTAGAGTTTCCATGTGATGCCAATAACATTTTGATGCGGTTGTTTTTAGGGTATTTATGTTTTTGGGGGTGGGGTATGTTGGGGATGGGAGAGGTAGGGGGAAGGGTCTTGAAGGGCTTCGGTGTAGTCGCAAGGCTAAGATAGAGTTATATGGTTTTTGGTTTAGTGATGCTAGATTGAGAGGGAGTATACATGGAGTGAGTGGGTAGGGAGGTGGAGGGTTAGGTGAGGGGTTGATGACGTAAGGAGGGATGTGAAAGGCAGAGAGGTAGTTGAAGGAGGTATTGTGGTAGAGAAAGGAGCTGTTGTAAGTGATAGAATTCTGGATTGAGAACGATTGCATTTGTAGGCATGTATAGTGGTGGATCGTTATGATTTGTGGAAGTGGTGAGGATATGAGTAGGTATGGTTTGTGGAGTTTGAGTAGGTGAGGGATAAGAAGTTCCAAGAAAGCTTGTTGTGGAAGTAGGCAAGGTGGAAATGGTATTTTGGAGGGAGGGAATGGGTTTGGTTGATGAGATGTAATGGTGAAAGTTAAGGAGGGTGATAATGTGGGAGTCATAGGCTAAGTGCTTGGAGATGAGATGAGAGTTTGTAGGGAAAGATTGATTTATGAAATGTAACATGATGATTGATGTAGAGACAAAATTAAGGTACTGTCAAGTAGTGATAATGTTTATATTGGGCTGGGTAATTGATGAATTTGCATGGAAGTGAGTCAGAGAAAGGTTTGTTTTTGGCTTGAGTTGTTGTGTTCAAATAACAAAGCCATCCAAAGGTGCGAAGTGACAAGAAAAATGTGGGAGAAGTTCCAAGTGAGGTTTATGGTTGAGTATGGTTGGAGGTAAGTGGTTAATGTTGTACATAGCAGTTAGTGCTGCATCAACTTAAATTGTAGGTGGCAAGTTAGCATGTAAGTAAATAGTTCATGCAAGTTCTATAATATGGCGATGTTTGCGCTCATAATTCTGTTTTGTTGTGGAGTGCAAGGACATAATAATTGTAGGAGTCATTTACATGTAGGAATTCGGTTAAGGCATTGTTGATAAATTCATCACCAACATCACGGTGAAAAACTTTAAAGCAGTTAGAGAGATAATTTTCGACAAGTGATTTAAAATGTTGGAAATCGGATAGGACTTCACTTTTTATTATGCATTGGAAATAGTTAAGAAGAATGAGTACAATCATCGACAAAGATTATGTAGTAATGAAACCTTAAATTAGATCTAATGGTGATTGCCATACACCTAAATGAGTAACATTTGAGGGCTTCTTAACTCTGAGATTGCTTAAAGGGTCAATGAGTAGACTCGCCAACATCATAGGCATGACAAGGACTTGAGGACGATGAAGATGACTTGACTCAAATGCTATAATTTTGAACTAGGCGGTGGGGGATGTCAACATATGGATGATATGGTCTGGAATATAATTCTTTTTCAGTAGGATGGAAGCCATAAGAAAATGTAGAGGATGGATTGGAGAGAGACAAATGGGATGGAGAGAATGCTTAGTCTTTGTTGGAGGAAAAGATGACCTGTTGACGAATCGTTCATTGAAAAGAGGAATCATTAAAGCTCACAGTAGAGTTGTAATCATAACAGTTTAATGTTATATTAAAGGTTATGTGTGAGGGAGAAGGAACAAGAAGAACATTCTTGAGGTGTAGAAGACCACTTGTGGTGCATATAATGGGGTCATCTGTGTTGGTTATGGGTATGGAAACACCATTACTGAATAAAACTTGATGACAACTAACTTATGAGATTAGATTAGTGAACATACCTACATTTGGAGTCATGTGGTGGCTAGTATCAGAGTTGGAATAACAAATAGGCTCATGAGATTCACCAATTAAGAGAGTAGCAAATGTCTAGGGCATATCTGTGTAGGAGGCTTTGAACCTCTGATCGGTGAAATGCTGCATTTCTGAATTTCTCTCAAATTTGACAGGTAAGCCAGGAATGCATAGAGGAGCTAGAATTGGAGTAGGTGTTGTGGAGAGCTGCTAACTAGAAGATGAAGGTGAATAGCCACAACGCTAATGATGTGAGTTTCCTTTCTTTTGGAGTTCCTAAAGTTCTATCTTTTGGAGTCCTAGACGATTCTTGATTGGAAAAGTTTCCTTTCTTCTTGACCCTTTATTAGATATTTGGATAACTACATGTTTTTTTGGGTTTTTTTCTAAGTTGCTTATCCTCTTTCATTAATATCAACATGTACAGCTAGAATTTCTATTTTTGAACTTTTGATTAATGTGAAAGCAATGCTCTTTCATTTATTTATATTTAAATGTCATTTGCATGAAATTCTTGAGACGTTATGTGATGCATATTGTATGCTTGCACACTTGATTTGTGCTGTTGTTGCCTCAGTACGACTTTTCATTTTATATGCCAATGCAGATGTTGAAGAAAAAGAATGAAGGTAACTATATGAGACTCTCTAGGAAAGAACTTCAAAGTTTATGCAAGAAGTACGGCTTGCCTGCCAATAGGTCCAGATATGATTTGGCAAAGTCATTGGCAACTTCTAAGGTAATATTATATGATATCAAGGGATTTGTTTTTGCAGTTCAGGAAAAGAAGATCAGTGCCCTTTCTAATATTTAGTCATGTGAAGATTACCCAAAACATAATTAGTTTTGCTAATGATGCCAGAGGACTTCATCATTAATGCTGTTGTGCTCATTTGATATGCATCGTGCTAATTTACAATTTTTGCTTTTTCTTGCTATTCCTTGGCGAATGCTGTGAAGATCTTGAGAATCTATGACATGCCAATTGTAACCTGAAAGGGGATAAAAAAACTTGTGTTTGTTGTCCACATCTTTTTCTTTACTTTAGATATTAATTTGTGCGCTTCCAATATAACTGAACCCACATGAAGAAATCATCTGTCCTTTTTCAAGAGAATGCTTCTATAAGTAACCTCGGTATTAATTTGTAGAGGTATTATAATTACTTTCTTCATATATTTTTCCAGTTGCAAATTGCTGCTTAATTTATCTTTCCCATTTACATGGGAGAAAGTTTATAGCATATTCATCTTTATATTACCCCGCATGCAGCTTGCAGTTGGTTTTTAGTTGGATTAATGAAAATGGCTACTTTTGTGAATGCATCTTTGATGAATCCAACTAAGTATTACATTGTGATTAGTCTGCACCCTCAAAAAAATTGTTTGCCCTTTAATGCCAGCTTTGGTGAGGGTGCAGTGATTTCTCTATATAAGCTTATTATTAGATTACACTTCATGAGCAATTCTGTATTTAACCAATTAAGCTGATAGATTGTAAGGATCTTACTATCCTTGAGTCAATTTTTGCATAATTCCTCTGGCTTTTCGATGATCTTAAGCAAGATATTGACTCAATAACCTTGTCAGCTAGCTAGGAGTCAATTGCAGATTTGTTTAGTTGACTATTAAATTTTGTATGTAGAAGTTAGGCTAGGATATTTTTGTAAGAAATCTTTTCCAATGACCAGAAAAATCCTGCTTTATGGAAAATATGGATGCTTATGTCAGCATCACTTAGAGAATGATTGTATAGTCTTAGAGGAATAGATGGAGGTGCCATCACAACAATTTGCTAGGAGAATTGGCTGTTTTGGCGGTGAATAGAGAATCGAAAGTTAATTGTTTGCAAATGGAGCCTTGTTTTGAATGAGTTTTACTCTGAGTTGATCCTTAATTGTACTTTTCATTACAATCTGGGAGATGTTTGGCCAAAGAGTATATGAAAACTCTGGGACATCTTTCTCTCAAATGCCGTTAGATTTGATGGAAATAATTTGTGCAGGATATACCACCAAGGGTAACTTCTGCTCAGAACAATTGGGGGATTGCAAGATTTAATGGTAATGAGAATGTAGTGCAACTTCAGAACAAGGAAACACATGGGAGTGCAGGTTCCACGGATAATATTATCCTTGCACCTGTTAGAAATATAAAAATTCCAACATCTTCTTTTGAGTTTCATGTCCAGTCAGACAAGGGTATCAATCTTTTTGTTGACCTAAATTCATCGCCATCAGATTGGATTGAAAAATTGAAAAGTGATGTTCATATATATGAAAGCGTCTGTTCTAAAGAATCTAGGAGTTTTCATGAAGAGCTTGCACACCAGGGTAGTATTCAAATGAAAAGTTCCAATCCACTAAATATAGATAAGGGCCAAATCGATGATGGCCCTTTGCTAGCTGCATCTTCTAGATGTTATGAAGATAAAGAAGAAATATGCAAAGCTACCAATTCTGATGGACGTGAATGCTCTTTAAAGTCTTCCGCTCGAGAAACATGTCTCATGGATGAAGATTTATCTAAGCACACAGCAGAACAGGATCTTATCTGGTCAAATCCCAATAGAAATGGAGATCTGGTTATCTCTATGCCTTCATCATCAGGCCTTCATGGCTGCAAAATCAGCTGTGAATCAGAAGTCGTCAATGGCCCTAAGATTGATTTTGTTTCTGAATCTGCATCAAACTTGGTGTCAGATAATAGAATTAGCCTTCTGACCTCTGAACAAGCTCCAAAGCTTAATAATGCATATTGTGAGGATTTGGCATTTCAAAGTAACCGTGAGCCACCTAGTTTTGTGACATCAAACCTGGGTTGCTCCATCAGCAGTTCTGTACAGATGCAAGTTTCAGAATCTTCAAGCTTTTTTATAGATGAATTGTCTCCATGCAAAAATGATGGAATGGGTCCTTTGGGGGAACAGGAGCAGAATATGGAGTCAGCCTATTCTATTGAGCTAAATGGTGACACAAGCATGAATCCTGTACCAACATATACTGAAAAAGAGGTAGTATCTCTTTGTATTTATATGTCGAAAGAATTCTTACCATGCAAATCTCCAATTTAGTGCTCATGAGTCAGATAAGTACATAGGATGTTTGTTCTAAAGTACAAGTCCTTGACATTATAGGTAAGTTGATTGAGTGTTCTATGTTTATATCAAAATTCAATTTACTCTTTTATGTTTCAAATAAGTTATTTGAGTTTACCATGTTAATGTCATTGCACCAGGTAAGTCCTTTCTATATATGGCCAGAATCTAGATATGATGGGATATGCTAATGGAGGGCTTGGTACAAGACAAATATAAAGGGCTTTAATCGTTCATTTAAGATGAGTCACTTGATTGCATTTTGGAACAAGCCTAGAGGACTTAAATGACCCATTTTAAAGCATAAATAAATCGATTACTTTCTGCAAAAGCAGATTACTTCTGTATTTCTTGTCCCATCTAAATTATAGGTCATGGGGTTTACCATGTTGTGGAATCTCACATCTAATCTATGGGCTCTGTCTATGTTGGTTATTTATGTTTTTAGTTGAATATGGAGACATTGAAGTTAGTAAAATCTGTTTCAGAGTAACATGTCTGATTTTTGTCTGGAGTAATCACATTCTGCTGACCAAGATTAGTTTGGAGAAACAGATATACAATAGTGTCCTATGGACATTTGGAAATTGCTGTTGAGTAGAAAGATTAATGCAAGTTTTATTTGAAAAGAATATTTCTTATTTGCAGTCAGACATAGCGAGCTATGTATATGTCTAGATATTGATCAATCTCATCATATATTTGTAGTGACATGCTGTTGTTCTTCAGGAGAAGAGCACAATGGCTTGTGGCGTTGAGAGTTCAGTGTAATTATCTTCCTAAAAAGACGACTAAATTATTCTCCTCCTTTTATTGCTGAAGAAACAGCCTAACTTTTCTTTTTCTCCTTTTTCCATCCAGATGCTCACATTCACAAATGCCTTTCCAGAAAATTTCTCTGAGATCTGCTGATACAAAATCAACTGGTAAATTTCACAAGCGACGGCGCGATGATAATGGAGTTGAAAGTACCATTCGTGGACCTAAGTCCATGGTATTAAGAAGCTCCAAATTTCTGCTAAGGGAAGCTATTCCTAGAAGATCTTTGCGGTTGCTTCCAAAGGTTTTTTCCTTTACCCTTCTTTTGGAAATTTAGGCTCCTGACTTCACGTATAGAAGATACTTAAAAGGTGTGAAATTTTCTTTCTTTTGCCATCTTACATAATTCTATAGATAAAAGATATGGTATTTTCTCTTCCCAGTTCCTTCATGTAATAATCTACTGCAAAAGTCTCTTTGAAATGAGAGGGTCTAGGAATTCATGTTCAATTAATTGGCATTGTTAATATAGCTATCTGCATTTGTCTACTGATATTATTCTTCTACCCAACATCTCCAGTGGAACAATACAGTTCTATGCTGTGGCATGCTTTTTATTGTATTACTATGTTTTACTAACGTCTAGGTAGGGGATTTTCTTGATCAGAGATTTCTTGTGACCTGTATTGGGGTTTCTGATTGATATATTCTTAATAATTAATGAATAACCGAATCCTAATTTAGCTAAGACAACTCTCACTGCAAATGACATAATCCTTTCCATAAGCAACTCAGCATCTTATTCCAACTATCTGGCAAAACATTGTTTGGCCACTATCTAATATAAAAAAAAAATGGTATGATCATATAGACTAAAGCTACTTTGACTTCACTAGGGTCTCCTTTTATGAGGTTTAAACACTGGCAATGTTTATTGTAAAAACCACTATATATTTAACACATGGTATCAAACCCTTCCTTGGTTAGACAGGTATAGCTACTGTGTGTAAACGCATGTTAAACCCTGGGCACTTGTTAGGAAGCTTTTTTTGCAATTACATACAAAACTGGAAATTTCCTTTACAATTATATATTCATTCGGAAAAAATTTGCTTCAAAAAGTTCAACTTAAAAAATAAAAGTTCCCTTTTTGTGACAATTTCCACTAATCCTTCTTCCTCACAAGGAAGAGAGGGAATGGGAAGAAGGCAAGACTTGAATCTTGAGAGAATTCTGCTTTCATGGGGTGAGTTTTCATTTGTTGCAGGAGTATTAATATGTTGATTTCTATCTATTATTAACTTGGAGAATGTTCAAACTAGCCTGAAAAGGAACTCAACACTTTAACCTTTGTTAGTTTGTACAATATTCTAATTGAAGATCGGCCCTGGCTTCCTTGCATTTATTTTTTCCTCGTAATTAGGGTTCCACAGAGTTATCAAACATAAAAAGTGATTTTTGCCCTGACACAGAAAAAGATATAGAACAGTTGAAGAAGTGGAAGCTATTTGATGAATTGGTGTTATAAAATATTATATGTTATATACAGTCACCAGTGCTTACTTTGAGAATATTCATCAAATACACATACTGACAGATCAATGCTTTGTTGAATTGTCAGTTTTGGGGAAAGCGTGAAAAATTGCATTTTTAGATGTTTAGCAGTTGATAAATTGCACGTTATCTTTTGTCATATGTTAAGGTTTTGAACCATGAAGATTTCAAAGCAAATATGAGCTAGAAAATCTTTAAAAGGGTGAAAAGGAACTATTGAAGAAGTATAAAGAATATTGTAGTTATCATAATCATATGAGGACCTATGAAAGAATAGCTGTTCAAAATTATGTGGTATGATGTATGTATTGACTCATGCATGCCTGTGTTTTGCCTCTAGTCTGCCGGTGCACTTATTTTCTATGTAATTCTATTATATGATGCCAGTAGATTGCAATGTGAAATATCTTCATTCGCTTTTGATGTTGTTTGTATGTATGGGTTCTTGCTCCTTGCCCGTTTGTAACTTCAATTCAACTTAATAGATACAAGATTTTGTATGCATTTTCCTTGTGGTGTTCTTATGTTACAAGTTTGTCTTCAAGAACTTTGCATCTTTGAAGTTCTCATTACACACAGGTCTTCTGTGATAATTTTGCTGCTTTAGGTTATCAGTAAACAGGAAAAATAAATACACCAATAATTTGGTGAACATGAAATTGTTGATTTTGCAAAGTTCTGTCCTTTGTAACCCTTTCTCTACTAAATTGTTTTTTCATTCTGGTTCTTATGATAAAAACTGGCAGCATGAAATTAAAAATGCACGTCTTTTTGTTCTGCTAGAACTAATATACTGTTCAGTCTCAACAATTTCATGCACCAAAGTTACAACTGCAGTGAAGGCAATGCTCTGCAGCCTCTGGAGGAGATCTTCATTCAGCTGAAGACAAGTAGTCATCATCCTGGGTGTATTTTTAGTAATTTTTTCTTACTGTCACATATATGCATTGATTATTTTCCTGAGAAAGAATGAAATAAAAATCCAACTTGTATCAAGAGTAGAACTTTTTTTTAGTATATCAAGTTTTAGATTAGTGGCTTATGACTTCATGATTCTGCTGAAGGAAAAACTTATTCAGGGAAAAGAAATGTCTCTGCCATCTCACACGATTCAATGCATGCATGAGTAGGGTGCATTATCAACAGTGCCTCTTGCTGAACTGCGATTTGGTGTTAAAAATTTTAGTACTGAGATGGTGTTGTTTGTAGCTGGAAAATCGTAACTCTTATGTATGCCTTTCTTTTTGTTTGTTGAAAAAAAGTTACTATATTCTTCTTCTGCAGTGGAAACAAAACCATGTTTGATCTATCCTGGCATTTTGAGCACAATTTATTTGCTCAAAATTATGAGATGGGTAGTTGGTATTTAGAGCTTGGACTTGACTAGCCTACCTTGAGCTGCGGAGTCCTACTCAAGGGATTCGCAGGGAGAAACTCTGCTTATACTGTTAACCCTTGAGGATTGAAACTTGGATTGCCTATGTAACCACCATGCAAGTAGCTATTCTCTGGACCCACCCTCACCGATCAAACATGAGAATGTTACAGATCTGTTTGTTACTCTACATTGTTACATGGGATGCTTCTTGCTAGTTTTTTGATCTTTCATCGGTGTCGCATGAAAAATTTATACATTCCATTTAGAAAATCTTGGATTTAAATTCTCGAAACTTTGTTTCCTGATATCCTGGATATGAAAATTCTTGTTTCGTGCAAAACTTGCATATTTTATGAATAGAAAAATAAGTAATAGTAGTATTGTGAATCCATTGAAAGTCTAGTGGCAATCTTGCTATCATTGATTTGTAGTTTAGTATTGCGAATGCTAGTCTTCAAATGGTTAAGTTTGATTCTCCCTCCTCATATATCATCATATATAAAGTAGTCGGAAATATTATAAAAAAAAAAAAGGAAAATCCCGTTACCATATGTTATCATCTTTAAGGTTTGGTAAAAATGAAAAATGGATGCCACTCAAATATGATATGAATCCATCTTGTCAAAGGATTTAGTTATTGTAATAATTTATTCCAATGATATCATGCTTCAAGATTGATAATCAAATCTAATCTTGTGATATTTTGGTGCTGCATTATTACCATTCATTATATTAACAAGTGAATCTGTCAGGATCCCTTCTCTTTTTAGGTTTTCGGTTCATTATCACGAATTTCCGAAGGGCTAAGAATCTGAACTTCAGGCCCATCTAAATGTGAAGGGTAGATCCCATCTCCACCAAAGAAAAATAAAAGAATAATTATATTTCATGAAATCTAATAATTTTATACTTAGAAACACTCTAATGAACTGCTAAAAATCCCCCCAAAATCCTGAAATATTATAAAAATTTAAATTTGTTAAAAGGATTATATATGATTATTACTTGCATATGTTTTTATGAGATCATACTATTTTTATTAAAGTCATTTTTAATGGGATTATATTAGGTTTTTAAATAGATCTCCGTGATGAATCAATATGAGCGCCATGAACTGATGGACAACGCTTAGGCACGCTTGCGAACGGGTTGGAACCGGACCTTGATCCATCGATTCTTGGTTTCTAAAATAGGGAATTGGACTTGGACCCATGAGACCGGTTTATGGGTTGGTTTTTTGGACTTGCCGGTTCAATTGGTGGTGTAAGGAACTGTGAACCGTTTTTTTTTTTTTTTAAAACTAATTTAAAAGATAAAAAAATTAACTAAATTTTAAAATTTTAATTAAAATTATTTAAATACAAGATAAATGTTATCTTTAATTCACTTTATAAAATAGTTATTTTAAGAAATGTATTTATTTATATACAATTATATTCAATTCAATTATTATATTAGTAAAATAAGATAAAAGATATGAAAGTTATAAAAAAAAAAGTTAGTACGATATTGTTAATAATGAGATTTATCTTTTGGTAAAGATTTATATATATTAAATCACATAAGTATTTAAAATTATATTTATTGCGTTTTTATGAATAGTAATGCATTAAATGTTGTTAATGAAAAATGATTTTTTTTTTATTTATATGAAATTAGTTAAAATTTTTAGTTTTATTATTTATTTTTAAAATTATTTTATTTCACTATTTTTATTCTTTTTTTTTTTAAGTTAGCTGTTCAAAAACCATCCAGTCAACGGATCAAAAGGTCGACTCAACTTAGACCTGTTGACCTGGTGGGTCCAACTTGTATGGTTGAGTCTAAGTTGGTTTTTAGACCTTGTGAGACAGTTTTGAGTTGGGTCACGATTTGGATACGACTCGTGTCTAGGTCTAAATGTACCTTCCCTATTCATATACATTTATATATTTATGGGCAATTATAAAAAGATTCCGATCGGATCATATCAAGTTTATGTACAACAATTGAGCTATATTGAAAGTGTAATTTACAGTATGGGTTTGTGGCCTTTTATTGACATCACTCGACAGTGCATCTAAGGTATGTACACTAAGACAAATATTTTGTTATCCTCTCTATTCCTTTCCTCATAATACTTAGTGTTTCTTTTATTTACCTATTTTGAAGTTGATATTCAATTGTATCATTGAGGATATATGATATATATAATCTCTTATGTTTGATTCATGTGCGGTTAGTGCCTTTATTATAAAATCGAGCATTTACATCCTCGAAAGAAAGTGTATCTAGGCAACTATATGATTATTTTATGATACAAGGTGAAGTATGATAAACATATTTATATGGAGAAATACGGTTGTACTAATGTAATAGGTTATGAATACAAGTGTTTTCCATGATATGTATAGTCTTATTTGACTTTAAAATAAAAAAGAAAACCGAATAAAATTTTAATTAAGAAACAAATAAAATCAAGATATACATTCCTAGAAAACACTAAATCTTTAATTGCTTAGTATGTTGTCAAAATGTGTAAATTTGACTCCTAAAATAGTGTCAAATAACAAAATGATTTGTCTCAAATCATAGTAAATTTAAACCAAAAACAGTATTTATTAACATGTTACGAGCTCCGTGATTCTCCATATTAAAAAATTTATGGCCTCCCGAAGGTTAATAGATATTCAACTAGAATATCAAAAGCTATCAACTTCTGCTAGCTTGTGATGGCTTCGGACACCTTTTGGTTGTCTTATAAGCAACTTTAGCTCCAATCCCGGCAGCTTTTGACTTTGTTCTTCTTTTACTGCTGATTTTCTACTTGTTCCGGGAATTGCAAGCCTATCTCATCCATGTCATTTTACTATTGATTTTACTTATTTTTAATATTTTAACAGTTTATTTTCTACTATTTTATTTTAGATTAAAATGGTCATATAAGAGTTTAAATGAATGTTTCTTAAAGACTTGTGGATTTAAACGGTCAATTTCAAACATAGAGAACTAATTGCATACGAAGCTGATAGAAGGAGACATATTTGTAATATGTCCTATTATTTAATTGGTTAAATAATCTAATGAAAATACAAGTAAATATCTCACTAAGATAATATTATAAACCAATATCTTATTGATATTGCATTAAGCGGAGAAATATGGTTTTAGTTAAGGTAAATTACAACCGTCGAAATTATAAATACATCTTGAATTTTAAAAGTAACACATTTATTCTTTTTGAGGAATGTTTGGCACCATAGAATTTCTCTTCCAATGTAGTTTCAAGGCAATCTTATGTATGAACGACACTAATTTTATTTAAGGTAGATTCATCATTGGACTTGGGGTTCGTTTTAACTGATTGAACATGACTAATTGGCTCTAAAATTGGCAAATAACAACAACAATAATAATAATTGGCTCTAAAATTACATCTACAATTGCATAGTTACATAAATGCTAAACTTTGTACATTGAAGGGCAAATTTTATGGTGTAGATAATTTAAGGTATTTATGTAATTTCAGACCGCCATTATTCTGATTGTCATTCTAAACCATTAGACACTTGTCCTTAGTTTTATTGATTTTCAAATGAAGTTTCTTTTGGAAAGTTTATAGGAGTGACACTGAAAATTTTCATTTTAATAATGATGCATTTGGGTGAGAGCTCTTCTTCCCAGGAGAAAAAAAAAAAAGGAAAAAAACAAAAAAAAAAATCCTTAACTTTTAAAGCCTTAAGAGCATCCGCCCCTTGCCAGGTACTCCTCCCATATCCATCCATCTTTTATTATCCATCATTTCCTCTCTATTTCTCATTTTACTGTCTAGTTTCCACTAACATTGCCGCCAACAATACTTCTTCTCGCTCTTCCACCCTCAACAAACACAAAATGAGCTCCTCCTCCACTCGGTATACTAAGATTGCCTTGCTCTCCTTGTCACTAGAAATCTCGTACATTGCATCTCCTCGCTAACAATTAATCATCACCAGTGCAATCAATATAGTTTTCTTACTCCTTTTTTGTGGGTGATTCTACGACCGAGTGCAGTATTATTGTCATCTTAGCAAAACTTTTCATTTTTAAGCTTGTCGATACCCATTTTTATTGTATCATATGAGCCTTGTATAAGATGGGTTAATACCTCCCATCTCTTTAATTTATTTTTGTGACAACATATCTGAATTAATAGTCGGACGAATTTTCTAACTTATAAAATTTAGTATTCAATGGAAGTTTTCGTATCATTCTTATTACTTGTTGCAAATTCATGTTACACGTGTTTCAGTACTGACCAAATTAATTACATAATAAAGATGACATGAAAAATTTAAGAACAAATCGACAATTCACATGGTATTACTGACAGTGTCTAAAAAGAGAGATAAGATATTGAGAGAGATACGATAATCATAAAAATTCTTTCATCGTAGCAATTTTTATCAATGGTCGAGTTAAACGACTCATATTTTTAAGCTTCTAAAATCCGTGAAATAGGAACGGAAATACCTTATGTTATTAGTATCTAGTAGAGTAATATTTAATGTGTCTGCGAAATTAGTTGATTACATAATTTCATTATCATTTATTGACAATTTAAAAATGTAGAGAGAGACTGGTCCATAATCATCTCTTGATGACATCGAAAACACAAATAAACACCACCTACTGTCTAATTATTTGGATGCCCCCCGATTAAAATAAGGCTCCGAATTCAATTAAATTGCGGTCTGAGTCTCACCCCCTGTGAAACATATTTCATTCTCATAGTTGGGGAAAAGAAAAAGAAAAAGAATCATATTTCATTCTATGTATACATAAATCATAAGATACTTATGATGACAAGGGAGTTTAATATCTTAATTTTGTTTAATTTTTTTTTATTATGTTAGAGCATTTTTCTTTTTGAAACTATCAAAATTATAGAAATGCGTTAAAATTTAATTATAATATTATATTACACCACTCAAAATGCTTACGCTGCAAAATTTTTACTTCACAAAAAAGTACATAGCCAAACTTTTCTTTAATTGAGCACACAACATAAATTATTTATTGAAGAAGATCAATCACCTAATTTAACTTGTACTGAGTGATTGATCATTAACTTAGTTAAGCAAACCTCAAGTTAGATGGTGAGTCTGTAAGAAAAAGTTAGGGCTGACTTGATATTTCATTGGAGAAAAAATTTTCTAGCATCAACTTTTTTCATAAGTGTGGTTTCATACAAATTCTAGATGGTCCTAAAATTTTGATATATTTCACGTTTTGTTATAATTTAGGCAAAAATTTGAAGATCCTTTTTTTCTTTTTTCCCTCTTCATGAAAGAGACGAAGTAAACCTTTTATTCACATAAAAGGTATCGATGCCTAAAGCCATAGATCATGTCATCCCAATCATTCGATTCAACTACATCACGCCCCAAGTGCCCAACCCATGATCCATTAATTTCGTACCATCCAAAACTCCATGACGAGCATAAAAATCAACTACAACGAATTTGTCAACCTTCAGAGGTGGGTGGCAAACAATCATGTTTGAAGTGGTGGCACAACCACTCCAAGGTTGAAAGTAGCGGACCATGGACGGCCCGGCTCCCATAGCTTTTTCAACCTGAATTTTCTCTCTCTTTTCCCTTCATTTTGCGACTTCTATTATATAGTTTGATTAAATATATTTAAGTATAATAGCTCCTTATATTAATTATTGCTAACTAATAAGATTTGATACATATCTACAGTTGATGAATATTTGATGGAGTAAATGGAAGCACTTAGTTCTGTTATTTTCAAAAGTTTGAAGACTTCAATAGGAAAAAAAATTAATTAGAGGACAAAAATAGAAAAAACTATACGATGTTACGAATTTATTTTGTACTTTTCCTATCATGCCTTGAACTTGAGAAAGGCCACAGTTCGATGGCAGCCTACATTGTGCTTGCTAGGTTCCATTCTATGCTCTCTCTCCTCTTCTTCATGTCCTTTTTATGATGATTTAAGAAAGTTCTCAAACCTAACAAGGGACTATTTACTACATAAACAAACTTGATGCATATGTCAAACCATATACGACTTAAAATAATTAAATACAGCAATCATATTCAGTAAGTATACATATAATTTCATTCAATTTACTTAAACGCATTTAGGTTAAAAAAGATTACACAAAATTAGACCCTTTAAGTCAAATTTAACAGTAGTGGATATATGTGCCTCTTAGAGTCATTTGAAAGTATAGATCTTTAGTGCTTTCTGGAGCCAACTCTGAAAGTTTGAACACATATCTAGAGCCTATATTGAAAGTGTGTATTTATAACGCTTGATTTCAAAATTTTAGATCCTTAGATTCTTCAAGTTGATTTTAAAGGTGTGAAGTGGATCTTTAGAGTCAATTTGGAAAGTCTGAGGTGAGTTCCTTGAGTTGAGTTTTGAAAATATGGTATGAGTTCCTAAAGTTAAGTTTTTTCAAAATATAGTGAAAGTTCATAGAGTCGAGTATGGAGTGAGTTTTTGGCGTTGGGAGTATGAAGTGGGTTCTTAGAGTTAGGTTTTCAAAAGAATAGTATAGGTCCCTTGAGTCGGTTTTTGAATGTATAGATCTATACAGTTCTATATTTGTACATATTAGTCATTCCAAGCCTCTTAATCATCATATATTATTTTTGCCACATGATGCACATACATAACCATGAAATATATATATATATATATAAATGCATGTAACTACCTTAGCACACAAAACCAATAACTAACAGTAGCCGTTCCTTGGTCTTTATTGCTAAGATATCATATGATCAATTAATAAATCAAATAATTAACTCCTAGGTTTATCTTGGTTTATTTTTTCTTATTTATGAGTCTGATCTAATTTTTAATTAGATAAATTTTTTGTTTAAATTTTCATAGTTAACTTAGGAGTTTCTATAGTTCAAGAGAAAGATGGTTGGCCCAATCATTGTAAGGGGATAGGGCTTATCTACTTAAATTGGGTTTCCTTTGTTATCATTTATTCTCTTTACAAATCCTTCTCAAATTGGGCTTTTATTATCTTCTACTCTCTTGCGCAAATCCTTCTAACTCTTGTTTAGTTACAATTGTATTATGACCTATATTTTATTATAGAACTCTATTTTTCTAAATCTATCATGTTTATTCTAAACATGCTCATACTTTTTTTTTCTTTTCCCATTACTTGTTATTCTACACTTGATTTTGAGGTTTAATCTTTAAGTTAGCTGTTCCTAATCTCACTGTAAAACCTGAATCTACTTACAATATGAACATAGTTCATTAATGAAATCCTTTATGTTACTAATTATGGAGTATGATTTGAAGGTTTTGTTTACAAATATTTTTTGAATCATTAACCTAGTATAACATAAATCCTAATTTTATTGCTTTCAACCTTTACAGCATTATGTTTCTAAATCGTCTAATTCATGACTTTATTGTTCAAAAGAAGGTTGAGTTTGAGCACTTACTTGCTATCACGAAATTTGTGTCTTCACCCTTTTCTTATTGCAATAAGCGAATTCTTACTGAAATGACTTTTGAATGAATGAGAAGGGTTTGTTTATATTTGTGAAGAGTGGATGCCTTTTAAGATTATTTCCTTTTTGTGAATATATACTTTTTTGTTTATATATATATATATATATTATTGAGGCAAACGGTATATTATTCTACCCAACTGTTATAAATGTATACCTTCAAAATTTTTCTGTATATCCAAATTATCTGGCACTATTACCCAAGGAGATAAGATTTTGTAACCTACTATAGTATTTAATGACATTTATTTTCTAATTTATGTTTCCTTTATTCTTTCATGTGAGAATCTACTCTCTATGGAAAGTGGATAGTGGAGAAGTTAAGATTACTATACGACATGGATAGGTGGAAGATGTAAATCTCAATAAATGGTGGTTGTCCTTGCTCAAAAGAATCCTATCTATTGATGATTTTTGTTCCCGATGAAAGTAGATATTTAATTTTTTTTTATTATTTTTAGTTTCACCTTTTTTTTTTTTATATAGATATCTTATAGATATATTTAAAAGCAAAATTGACAAAATGGACTTTATTACACATATTAAAAATCAGTGGATGCTATCTAAGCTTTGAGTGCCTTGAAAATGTAAGTAATTAATGTGCACATGATATATAAATTGTTTTTTGTTTTAAATTTTATCATGGTATTTAATTATTGCACAAACATCAAAATGTGTGTTTGCTAGCGTGTATTTATGTGTATTCCATTTGAAATCTTTACGTATTCCTTCCTTTTTATATCATCTAATGTGTCGTTTTCATTTTATTTTATTCAATATTGTGGACATTTCACTTTCCGTTAATTTTTTATGTGGCTTATATCACCCTCATTATGAGAGATGGTAGCCGTTGGCTTATTTTATTGTGCGCTCTTTTTAGAACAATCATTAACCTCTAGACAATCACAAAATAATGGTAAAGAGGAAAGAAAGAAATTTTTTTTTTATAAAGAATTAAGTAAAGAAGAAATTACGCAATGCAATTTGATTTCTTTCACTATACGCTATGTGTAATTTATCTCTAATCTACAAAAATAAGCTCAAACACTTAACTTTTGAGAAGGTACTTTTATACATTATTTCGTTATTCCGTCCTGTCAAAGAAATGCAATAAATTAATGATAAAGTAAACACATCACAGATTATAAGAAATACAAAACAAAAATAAAAAACCAATCACTTCATCGTCGTTCGTATACAACGCAAGTTATCATCCACCATTATCGATGGAGATGCATATAAAGACAAATGTTAAGAGATTAAACAACAATCTAAAATTAATATATTTCACTCGAGACTTTGCATTATTAATTTTCCTAACTCAAATTTAGATTTTTCTCGAATAATAGACATGAAATAACATGAAACTATATATAATCTTAATTTTTTATGTTAGATGATTCTGGATATAAATTTATTACTATATAAGAGTAAAAGATGATGGGTTCGAATTTTCACACCATGATTTAAACCCATAGAACTAAAAGGCACTATTAAGGACCTTACTCTTTCTTGCTGGTTATGTTAACTTTTGCATTTATCTTCTAAAATCAACTCAAAATTTTGCGTTAACAATTTTTGTGCTTTTGTTAGCTTGTCTATGATGAGGGCCATATCCCGCGAACTTTGAATTAAATGGAAGTGAATTACTTATTTTGTGATTCTCATTTTAATTGATTTGAAAGAAGTAATTATTTAATTTATACATAATTCGTTGTACTGATTAATGCCTTGATGATTGGTTGGTCATGCTACTTAGCCGGCAAACATAACTTTCTTACCAAGACGAGACCATGTTTGCTATTATAAGATGAGTTGAGGAGGTTAAGGTTTAGATGGTAATGGAGAAGGAAAGGAAGTGTGTGGATGTTAGGAAGATATTAATATTTCTTTTTTGGCCCAAAGAGAAATCAATATTATAGATAAAGGCTATCGAATAAATTAGTTATATTTTAGAATGAAAAAGATAGGGAAATAGAACTATAATAAGCTATGAGAATAAACTCTAAATCCATGTTAAGAATAGATTGGAATGGAATTCCGATTTTAGATTCCATTCTCTTTCCTTACGTTTGGAAGCATATGTAGAAGCTGGAATTGCGATTCTATGAAATTGGCAATTTCGATTTTAAGAAAGAATTTGAGAAGGCTTAATCAGCATTCCATTCCTTTCACATTTATTTTAATAAATTAAATTATTATTTAGCCTTTAGTTTAATTATGATATTAAATATTTAAGGGTATTTTTGATAATTACTACTACATACATATTTAATTTTATTCTATTTCTTTCTAATGCATGGATATTTCCAAACATGTGAGAGAATTTACTATTCCTTTCCTCATTCCATTATAGTCTATTCTATTTCATTCCAAACCATTTCTACTTACCAAATGTGACATAAGGGAGATTGAGGTTATGAAACCAAATCTAATGGACTCATCTCTAATCCAATGTATTTAGCAATCCAATCTACTACCTTATTCACCTGATGCCTTACTAGACCAAAAGCTTACTACTTTGAAATTTATCATAAGCCCCTTGATATCTAAAATATGAGTATAAGGACTCTAGGGTGAGTTTTCATGGGATGTTAAGGCTTTATGAACAATTGCACAACCTAATCTAAAGATTGCATCTTCCTATCATTTTTTATTTTGCTAACTTGAATGCTTTGAGAACTATTAATGCTTCAATTTCTTCAAGAGAATTCACAAGAAGCCTCTTATTGCAGCTACAATAAACTATGCCATTAGCACCTTTTAACAATGATTAGCAGTTGTTTTTGAATATGGATAAAAGGTACAATCAATATTGATCTTTATATTAGTACTAATAGTAGCCTTCTATGCCTTACCTTTTGTAGATGAAACTAACCGTTGCCTAACATCGAGACCTAGCTCTTTACTCCCAATTCTACAAATTGTAGCCGTTACATACTAGTAAAACTGATACATTTGAATTTGGTTGGCTATAGCCTATAATTTCTATGTTTGTATCGGCTTGTTGCTGTAATTGATGTTTGTTAACTATTGCTTAAGCATTTTTAGCTACGCTAAAATCAAATTTCATCTTCTAAATGATGATCTGCCTGCCTTGACATTTGGTGAACATCTTATACCACTTATAAGTAAGGGTAGGTATGATTCAGTTTTCCTTCCTCCAAACCAAACCAAACTATAAAATTACAGTTCAGACTTTTATAACTTTAAACCAAACCGTATTGTTTGAATTATGAATCTTCTCAAACCTTAAAAGTTTGATTCGATTTATGGATTAAACCATATTTTATAGTCTTTAAAAATGTATTTATATAATATGTAATCTCATATGAATATTATTGATTTATTTAATAAGAATTAGTGGTGATATTATATTAAAGGTTGATGAAGTCAATATTCATCCTACTAAAAAATTGCAAATGTCTAATAATAGCTAATTTTATTTATAAAAGTAACACATAATATAAATTTTGAATCGACCTTCAATACATATGCATATTAATAAATGTAAACTAAAAGTTTTTTTAAATTCTATATTACAATAAAAGAAATTATTTAATTGTAAATAAAATATTATTATTTTTTTTATGAAATGATTTGATTTGGTTTTATAGATTTGTTTGGTTTATCCTTTCAAACCAAACCATAAATTAATGGCTTGGTTCGATTTGGTTTGAAAATTTTATAAACCAAATTACAATAAAAACCATATTTTTGGTTTGGTTTGTTTTTTTTTTTTTTTCCCACCCCTTCTTATATTTGACTTTAGATGTGGATTTTCATCTTCAATTTGCATTTATGCGCTAAAATTAACTATAATATCTACAAGGAACATTGTTTCTACTGTTGAAAAGTGCAACCATCGACTACAATAGAATCAACCTCACTTAAGGCTAATTTACATGAGTCAATAACATTCAAAAATCAAGTTTTCTCCCATTGAACATTCCTTCACATCTGGCTTTCCATATGCACCAAAGCACCATATAGATTTTCATAAAAAGAGAGTTCAATCCTTTTTTACTCAAGCTACTCCATCTAAATAACAACTATGCTATCTATCAAGAGTTCTCTCGATTTTGATTCTAATTCCCAACAAACTACATCAGTTGTGTCCATGACAATAATAATAAATGTTCAATTGATTCATGAGAAATACAAAACTTACAAATTAGCGACTTCAGTCAGTACCCTTTCACTAAATTACTTTGGTTTAATATGGTATTATGTAAAGCTTACATATGAAGTGTTTACTTTTGGTAGACAAGGGTAATGCTACACTTGATTTCATATCACCTTATTGACTTAATGGGATAGAGAAACATTTAAGATTGTTAAGAAAGATGAACATCTTATGAAATTACATGTAGATTTCATAGTACACTTTCTAGCTTTTTCATGAGACAAAATTGAAACACTAAAGGGGCCTAGTATGATTGCTTAAAATTTTTATATTACGTGTACACCCGTAATATAAAAATCGTCTTGCAAGCCAGATATTGCAAGACTATAAACAATTAATTATTAAAGTTTTGATTCTTAATTTAATTAACTTACTATAACATATAAGTGACTATGAATATCCAATAAATCACAGTCCATTAGAACTGTAGAGAATTGATATTTCTTATCAAATGATAATATTAGGCAGTAAAGTTCTAAAACTTAAACTTACGAAAGTTATAAAATCAGAATGTAGTATTAATAATTATATGTCATAATTCAAACCGTTTACACAATTTATTCTCAATTCTAACTTTTAAGGATCTCGATGCTGATACTTAATACTCAGATCTTAACCCATGCTCGATTATCTAGTAACCTGCAAGAGAAAATTATTTTAAAGTAAACTACAAGAGCTTAGTGAGTTATCTCTTATGTTGTATTAGTAAGTAGGTTATCAAATAGTTTATTGACAAACATATGAATGCATAAATAAGTAATATGCCAAACGATATATATGCAATCGACCGATGCTGTATATAGCATCGAATTTAACGCTTTCTGAAGTAAGAGTTGAAGATACATTGGCATCAATCACAACTAGGCTCTAGCACCTAGGGTTTTTAACCATAAATTTAAATTACGTATTTCACGAAATATGTTTTCCTTTCAAAGGAATCCAGTAATACACAAAATCCCAAGTTTAGTAGTATGGTGGCACCTGAAATCCACACTTAAACCCTAAGGGTTTTTAACCATAAATTTAAATTACGTATTTCACGAAATATGTTTTCCTTTCAAAGGAATCCAGTAATACACAAAATCCCAAGTTTAGTAGTATGGTGGCACCTGCAATCCACGCTTACACCCTACAGCGGTAGTCTCTAGACACGAACCCCAGTCATTTACGGTTAGTATCTCCAGCGCTAAGTAAACCCGCGAACCAAGAGTAGGATCTTGTTGTACTAGTTCTTCTATATTGTACTAATCAAATTATATGGGAATCCATCTCTCTAAGGCACTTGATTACCAATTGCGTGAGGTGACGGCCTGAACATTATATGCAATGTTCGTGCTTTATGCATGATATAGATAATTTAAGTTAAGTTAAATATGATTAAGTCAATTTATGAAATGATCAAACATTATCTATAAGTCATTCAAATTATGCAACAATCAATCATATAACTAAATCTTTAATTATCACATTTAACGGTATTTTGCATAGTAATAAATCAATATTAGATATATACATAACCCAAACTCCCATGCATTAAGTTATTAATATTCAATTTATGTACACTAACTATAAGCACAAAACAAGTATAGATTTATTAGGAGTACTCACTCGACCATGCTCTACTTAAGGGTCGTAGTGATTTGATAGCAAATTAGGGTCTAAGTTGTGATCACCTGACAATAAGGAACATGAAAAGTAGTAAGTTCGAGGCTTAAAACTAAATTAGTATGGTAATTCTATTGTTTACTTAAATTAGTTATTAATTTACGTGAAATCGTCGATTTGAGCTTTTTATCGAATCCCATATAACTTTTTCGATTTAACTTGGATCCTTATGAACTTATAGTCCATTTAGATTATTTTTAAGCGTACCTTTTCGTAACGAGGTCCGTTTTGGATGTTGTAATTCGCAGTTTAGATTGTGATATAAAAATATCATAAAATTCATTATTTTAACTTAACAAGTTATAAAGTATCAATTTAAGTTTTTTTGTACTATATTAATGATTTAATAGTTATTTAAATCATTTAATTAGTAATTTTCTTATTTTAAGCTTATTTTACTATAATTACCTATTTTTACTTATTTTGTAGATTTTAGAATTACTAATTCAAAATTTTCCACTTTATTATTTTTCTACTTAATTAATAATTATTATTATTATTATAAATTACGAAAATTAATTATTTTATTATAAATAGTGATGTGGCAACATGTGAGAGTGCCATGTGTCAAGCTTGCACGTTTTTATTAAATATATATAAATACTTTACTCAATTATTTTCTATTTTATTACATATATATATAAATACTTATGATTAGATTTTATTAAATTTTCTAATTTACTCAATTATTAAAATTTTTCTCTAACTTATGGTATTTATATATATATATTTATTATCTTACTTTATTTATTAAATTATTATTATAGTATATTGTATGCACTATTTAAGTATGTTTATATTTTTACGTATGTGTCACTATTCATATACGTACGTTTATACGTATATGATACATTATATAATAAATTACTCTAACTTTACTTATATATTATATACAAGTCTTAGACTTTACATACTTATGTACATATATGATCATACTATATACGTGTATATATATATATACATACTAAAATACAAATATCATTAATAATATATATATATATATATACATGCATCTTCATGTCAGCACATATATATATAATTATATATAAAAATTTCGTATACTTAGAAATCATTAAGTATATATACATATTATTATATGTATATATGTATATACTTCATATATGAAAATTAATGAGTACGTATATATATATATATACGTAAATTTTATAAATTAAACATACTAAGTATAAAGAAATAAATATCTGTATACTTATTATTTTACACACGCACACACACACACATACATATATATGGAAAATACGAAATAGGTATATATACATATGTACACATATATATACGGAATCATATAATACATGTATATACATATTACATACTAAAATAAATATTATGTACATATACACCTTTATATATTCACGTATATATATACATAATTAATTAAGTAAAATACTAAATATATATACATGTATATAAAGGAAATATTTAGTATACATACATATATTATATGAGTATTCTTACATATGTCATATAACAAAAATACTAAATATACATATAGATATAATACATATGTATACACATGTACAAACATACATGTGTAGGAAAATACATATTATATATATTACTATTTATACCTATATACAGATACCGTATATTATACATAATAATATATATATCTACTCCTATATACATATGTAAATATATAAATAAAGAAGATACATAATACATACATATATATATATATATATGCATACATATATGTATAAGTAAATAAACAGATAAATAAATACTTAGTATACATGTACATACTATATGATATATATATGTATAAATAAAATAAATAAGCTTACTTAACTTTTTCTTTTAATTAATTTGAACAATATTTCTTCTTCTTCCTCTTATTCTTCTTCTTTGTTTTTGGTTTGGTTTCTTCTTTTTCTTTTATTTTTTTGGTTTCTAGCTTTGGTTGCTTTTAAGATCCAATGTGATCAAGAAGGCAGGAGAAATAAGAAACAAAATGAAATAAGCAATGTGTAACGTAATAGCCAATCCTTACATTAATGAAGACATGGCAATATAATCATTATCTTTGGATTGTTTGTTTCTAGTTAGAACACCTGGAGGTTGAAAAACAAAATAACATAGGCTGTTATGTGTATATGTGGAACAAGAAGAAAAATTGAAGAAGGAAAAAGAAAGAAAAGAAAATAAAGAAAAAGGAAAATAAAAATAATTATATGTAATTGTTATAAACATAAAAATAACATTTATAAATTAATTTTGTAATTTTATGAAAATTTATTAATTCAATTGGTACCTGTTATGATTATAATTTTTACTAGTTATTTTAACGTTTTCGTTAAGAGTTTTAAACAATTACGCGATTTAGTTGATAATTGTAATCAACTATAATTATGTCACTATTAAGTGATATTTATTCATTTTATAAGCTTAAAGTTATAGTTTTAGGGTTTTGATCAAGTTTGGATTTGATTTTGAGTATTTGCGCATACATCAAATTTAGGATTTTTGTATGTAATTTAGGTTTCGATTAAAATTTTAGGTTTTTTTATTATTTATAATATATTCAAATTTATAACTTAATAAAATTTCTTATCTTACTTGACTTTATTAACTTCTAAAGTTATTTACAGTATTCGAGTTTAATTCTACACTTAAATGGCTAATTTTGTGGGGTTTATATTTTTCCCTTCTTATAAAAAGTTTAGTCTTCGAAATTTGATTATAGTAACTTTATTTTCCTAACACTTTTCAAAACATCTTTCAGTTTGGATTTGAAATCCAAATATTAAATCAAACACTTTATACATCCTCATTAGGTTCTTCATAGATACACTCTAGTCTTACTACTCTAAATACTTTAAAATATTCACATGTCTCTCTTTTCACTTCTAATAACTTGACAAAGACATTATCATTTCCTAACACCTTCTACAACAATGTGCTTGATAGATTGAATCGTTATCTTTTAGGTAGTTTACTTCTCAAGGCAAGAGGAAAAGTCGTGTTTACGATCTCTACCATTATAGCATGCCTCACTCTTTACAGGACATTGTTGAATTCTATGTTGTCCTTTTTCTCCACAAATAAAACACTTGTTTTGTAATTGCGGGTAATTCTTTAGGTAGTATTGTGGACTACACTTCCAACATCATACTTTAGTTGTCTTCTTTATTTTCAGCTTACTTGCCCATGGTTTCAATGTTCCAATTGATCTCTTTCTCTTTCCGTTTGTGTTATATTTCTTTTTACCATCCATAGTCCTGCTAAGGCAATATTTTTCCCACTATCAGTATTACTTAATAATCTATGTATTCAGATCATCGATTATTGCATTTAAATACGTCCATACGAGTCATCACTTTTACTTTACCAATTACTCTAATTCTTTCATCAAAATAGTCTTCATGATTCATAAATTCTTAAATTCATTTTCCATAGATAATTTCGAATCATTAGTTAACTATTGCCTTAAGGCTTGTCTAATATGTCATGCTTACATTGATCGTACCTAAATCTTAGGTGTTACTACTACAAAATAACTATTCCTCATGATTTCGTGTGGTCATCCTCTTTATATTGCAATCACTTAACATAATCGGAAAATTTTATATCTTAGTAATATCATCTTATATTTCAAAGTCATTAAGTTATTTAACCACCAAATCAAATTTATAATTAACTACTTCAGTACAATTTTCAGATTCCATCTATGTTATTAAATTACCAATTCCAAATGTTATTGGAACCACCAAAACTGATAAGCCTCTAATCAATGCACTCTATACATTTAACATGAAATCGAGATGTTCATGCACTTCTGATCCTTGACTCGAATCTTTCTTCTTAATTTAACACTATTAGGGTCATCTCCTTTTTGACCCCTTTACAACACTTGTCTCTTGCATCCTTAATTTATCAGAACATCAGCCCTCACCTGAAAATCTCACTTGGCTATCTATTTTACTTACGTTATTTGGATGTCCTTTTTCTTATATGTTCCCTTAGTTGTCGTTCATGTTTTAGTTATAATTACTGGAATGCCACTAGGGTATCCTTTTATTCATTTATTTATTACTTTACCCCTTATGTATAAATAAAACATTTATGTAGGGTTTAACATAGACTTTGACATTCAATCAAAAACCTTTGAGACTTTTCTCTTGAAAATTCTCTTCTGCCTGCTTTTATCAATCCCTTTAGTAAGGATTATGGTAAGCAACTCTATTACTTGGATCAGTGTATCACATTTAGCGAATCTTAGGTCCGTATATGGTTTTATGGTGCATTATATCGGTAGAGTTAATGTGTGAGATTTGCTAAATCATCAACTTTTATTTACTTTCCGGGCCATCTCGTGGTTCGGACCTATCCTTTGCTTACGTATGACACTGGGTCCCGTATGTTCATCCACGGAGAATCTGTATCATCTTGGTATCAGAGTTCTAGGGTTCTATCCTTTAGGGTTCTTGAAGGCTTTCGGAAGTTGCTGCAAAGAATTATTCGTGTTTGTTGATTAGTGGTTGTTGTATTCCATTTGTAGGCATTGGAGTTGGTTTGATTGGAGTGAGTTTTAAAAAGTCTTGAGCTACAGAGTGGAGATTTGTAGGTGGATAAGAGTGGTTCTTATTGTGCTCCGTTGTACTTTGTTCTCCATTGCGAAAACAGAGGAGGTTCATTTTTGTGTACGCTTGTACATTTGAGTATATTGGTTACCGGACTTAAGTTGGAAGCATGTTTGTAAGTTCGAGTTGTATTGGCCGTGGGTTGGAGTGATGTTGTACTATTGTAGTGGTGGTGTTTGGGAAATTAAGGTCATGTGTGTCTGTTACTATATTGGTAAAGAGCGCGACTGGGTTATGTGTGTAGGTTAGAGATTGTGTAGGGTTTTTGGAGTTATGTAACCATAGCTACAGGAATCATAAGGGATTTGAAGTTAGGTGCCTTAAATTGAATGTAGGTGTTCGATTTTTCTGGCAAATGTACTTAAATTTTGTAGCTTGGGTCATTAAACTTGGATGGAAGGTCGTCCAATGTGATTCTTTTGTGCTATCACAACAACAATAAGTGGAACTTGTTGTAACTACTAGTGTTGAAGACAGAGTTTTGGACATTAATTTGTAGTGTTTGGTGGTTATTAGTTGTGGAAGTTTTGTTGTTATTGCAGTAACAGGTGGTGGATTTTCTTAGTTGTTACGCTGGACAATTTGGTGCTAGTGGTTATTATTGTTGTGGTAATAGGTTGTGTAGTTGTGTTGGGGATTGGCATAGTGCTTGGTGCTTGAATTGTAAGTGTCTAAATTGAGTTGATGGAGTGAGACCATTAGGTGCCGAATTGTTGCACTGTGGAGAAGCTATCTGAATTGTTGTGTTTATTCTAGTATCTGAGTTGAGTCGAAGTGCCAAAGCGAAGTAGCAGATCCAAGCTCTGTAAGTATCCGAGCTGTTGTGTTCTTGAATCACTAGGTGTTGGATAGTTTTAGTCATTGTTAACAAAACTTCTTGTAAGTCGAGTTAGTCTGCTGAAGTGATACCTCCATTCAATATGGCTTATGATAATCGATGAAGATATGGTTATGACTATGATTATGAAGACATAAAGTTGAGGATACCCATGTTTGATGGTTATGGATCTCCAAACAAATACTTGGATTGGGAATTTTGAGTTAATAAAGTCTTTGGAAAGTATCTATCCCTTGAACGTAACAAAGAATATATCATGGAGGATCGGCTTCAAGGCTTTGCTAGGACTTAGTGGAGGAATATATTAAGGCAAAGGATCCTAAGAGGGGCAAATACTACATGGAGTTCAATGAGACTTGTAATGAGAGAAAAATTTGTACTCCCATCATATCAAGATGAGTTGTATAAGGAGCTATCTACCTTGAGGTAAGAACAAATGAGTATCCAAGAATTTGCCTAAGAGTATAAGGCACTCCTGTAGCGATGTGAATTGCACGAATCTCTTTCGTATATTATCTCGCGATTCATAAGGGAATTGAGGCCGAAGATTACCAGATGTGTTAATCCTTCAGGAGTAAGGAGCTTAAATGAAGCTATCCAATTAGCCTTAAGAGAAGAATCTGCCATTGGTATCGATTATTACGATGTGTAGGAACAGTTAGAGGTTATACTTGATTAGCTTGAGAAACTCAGAGAGGTAATGAGACAGTAAAGGGACACGCGTATAGAGATAGCCGATGAGAAAGAGGATCGAGGAAAGGAAGTAAGAGAAGAAGGGGTGAAGGTTACTGGAGAGATGATCAAAAGAGCTGAGGAAAACGGAGCTAAATTGCAGTTAAACCCCCATGTTTCGGAAGTGGTTCCATTACCCGCTATGAATGTTATAGATGGTAGCTCCAGGAAATACTACGTTTACCCTCCTCATATCGGGATCTTACGTCCTAGTCATTTGACACGTTTATGTAGAACTGATATGAGCAGTTACAAAATCGCACCTGTGACCTATTATTGACTATCAGTTGGAATTTATCATGGTCGAGGTGATGGAAACATGTATTGGGGATATATTATATTGACTCTTGGTACTTCGGCGTTAGAAAGATTTGAGGTATATAAATGGAAGGTGGAGGAAGAATCGATTTATGAGGAAGTAGAGGGAATACTGATTGCAATGGATGAAGAGATTATGAGGTCTGAGCTGGTTGAGCTTGATGAGGTAGAAGTACTTATGATTGACGAGTCATCTTATGTCCTGTAGGCACAAGATCTACGAGTCCATAATCTTTTGTATGACCTTGAGATTGTGTTACTTCTTATAATTGATAGTTGCTGGGACTACCAAGGAGTGGTTGATTGGATCAATAATGTATGGGAGGAAAATTCCCTGATGGAAGGTTAGATTGATAAAGTCTATGACGAGTGGAGGGAGCATTGGTTTCTTATGATCATAATGTTGGAGTCAAGGTATTTTTCTATACTTAAATTTCATTTTTTTTTATTAGTGTTTGACACCGGAGGGATGTAGAGCCATTAATTGCCAAGTTTTGGGTCAAAACTCTTTGAAGAGGGAAGGAATGATAGGATTTTAGGCACCCACCCGACAACATGCTAGGATTTAGACTACATAGGAGGTTTGCTTATGAGCTTTGCACGAATGGATGATTTGTTTATGTGCTCTATCATTGCTGAACGGCCTACTCTATTCTCTTGGGTTTGCTCTGTTATGCTGAGTACGCCCTGCTTTACCCTGACCGAGCCCTCCCACAGACTTATCTATGAGCTATGGTAATATTGGAAGACCTGATGTGCTCTGTAAGTTCTGTCTTAGCCTAATATTTATGGTCTGCTTTGTCAGGTCTTCCTTATTATACTTGATCTAATTTGCCCTATTATGGTCGCCTCTATCCTATTTTGTTAGGTCTACTCCGATTAACTATATAGGATTGTCTTGTCCTACCTTATCGAGAGTGATTTGCTCGGCCGAGTCTATTCTGCCAAGGTCCGCTTTGTCATTATGAGGGGTCCTAGCTATTCCATATCGGCTTGGTTGCACTAGGTCATACTAAACAGATCAGTTACGATCATGCTAGATCGGCCCAACCATGTGAGATTGACTAATGACATGTTAGCTCGACCGCTTCCATCAGGTCAGTCTTACCATGACAGGTTGGACTGGGCATTTGATGTTGACTTCGGAAACGTTAAGTCAGCCACGACATATCAGATTGGCTCCACACAAGACGGGACATCCAGGATCAAGTCTACCCAAATTATAGCCCCAAGTCTCTAACAGCTCTTTGGAATCAAAACATCAGCCCTCACCCGAAAATCTCATCTAGTTATCTATTTTACTTACGTTATTTGGATGCCCTTTTTCTTGTATATTCCCTTAGTTGTCTTTCATGTTTTAGTTGTAATTACTGGAATGCTACTAAGGCATCTTTTATTCATTTATTTACAACTTTAGCCCTTTTGTATAAATAGAACACTTATATAGAGTTTAACATAAACTTTGACATTCAATCAAAAACCTTTGAGACTTTTCTCTTAGAAATTCTTTTTTACTTACTTTTATTAATCCCTTTAGCAAGGATTGTGGTGAATAACCTTATTACTTGAATTGGTGCATCACATCTGGTGAATCTTAGGTTCATGTGTGGTTCTACGGTGCGTCATATCTGTAGAGTTAGTGTATAGGATTTGCTAAACCATCGATTTTCATTTACTTTTCGAGCTATCTCGTGGTCCGGACCCATAATTTGATTACGCGTGATACCGGGTCTTATGTGTTCATCCATGGTGAATCCGTATCAGTTGAGCTTAAGCTTTGTGATGCTCCACTCAATAAGCTCAAAAACTTAATCGAACTTAAGTAGAATTTATATATTAGTTGACTTCAAGTCCAGTTAAAATATAATTTTTTATTTAAATTTATAACACTTTTCAGATTATCGAGTGTAAATAAGCTTAATTAAGTATAATTTTGAGTTAAGCTTGAACTTTATAAATCAACATTCGATTGAATTCAAGTTGAGTTTGATTTTTTGAATTCGAGCTTAATACTGTATTATTTTGACTTGACTTATTCACAACATAATTTTGACTTAAAAATTGGTTAGCAATTTGTGAGCTTGATATTCAATTATCAAACATGAAAATTGTGGACACTCCATCTACTACTTGCCATATAACATCGTTTGATAGATACTCTTTACCATGAAGAGACTCATGTTAATCAAGTCCTAGTAGATGCAATATTGGTTCTTGAGTGTATGTGCAATGGTAAAGACCTTTATAAGGTTCTTAGAATACTACGTTGACTTCTTAAAAAATTGTCTTTCTTGAAAATAATTTAACTTTATCTATAAATATTTTTATGAAAGTTACGCGTCTCATTCTATTCCCTTTTTAAAGTAAAAAATTTAGGAAAAAGAGACCCTTTGTGGGGTTTGTTATGAAATACCCCAACTTTTATAAGGACTCATTTTATTATTGAAATACCTTAAAAAGTCAGTGCTTGACTTAGGATTCGTGAGAAGGAGCAACCATTGTACATGCTTTGAGGATTGTAAATGTGAAGCAATAGAGTCTAAACCAAAACCACAACAAATATTATCGGGATTTTGATTATGAACTTTTAATGAGGAGAATGAGATTAAAGATACCCAAACATATAGCAAACATAAGCTAAGAATGGGTGCTAGAGGTGACTTTAACGTAGCTAATTTGATACTTAAGTTAGTAAAAGTATTTGCAGAATGTATGGGGAATGCGTGAGAGTATAGGTTTCAAGATGTCAAACTTATAGCCATTACCTAATATTTATAGGCTTGTGAAGTGTGCCATCAAGAGGTTGATCAATGAGTTGGAAAGAGCTCGTCCTAAGCTTATGGAGGACCAATTTAGACAAAAGGGGCTCAACCTATGGTTTAAGAAGATCAACTCGGGCATAGAAAGCTATGTCCAAGATAAGCTATTAAAGAGAAAAGATATAAAACTTGTCAAGTTATTACTTGAACCTTCGCTTATAATACTCTAATCATAGTCTCTTATCTATAGGAAAATCACAATTTGAGGAGGAATTTTTTCATGACTAGAGGAAAAAGATACTAGCAATAGCTCCTTAATTGGGAACGAGATAGAATGTAGATTATTTGTTTCTTAATTCTCAATTAAACATTTGATTAAAAAAGAAAGTGTTAGTAAATTTATATGCAATTAGAGTTTTACTCGATTTGCACAATAGGATAGAAAGTGAAAGAACTTTTCTGGATAGTGATTATCCCTAATTCATAGGGATAGAAAAAGGTCCATTTGTTTTAGTAATTATAGTTTCCTCTTTAGCTATTGAAAAATCGTTATCTAATAATTTCTTTATCCTTAATTTAGCTAAATATTTTCACAGCCAATCTTTCTTCTATATTATCTAAATTGAGTTTTCTTTTCATCCATACACAATATCAAAATCAAATTTTAATAATTTTCTACCCCTCATTTTCCATTATTTCTCTAAAGTTATCTTAACATGGTATTAAGATGTTATAGGTGCATGGGTTTAGATGTGATGATTACGTGGATGTTGCATGTATCACGTGCTATATGTGGCCTAAGAGGAATGACATCGAATGATGCACATGGGATGATAAAGAGAGAATGAGGTAGGGAGGTGGAGCAAACAGTCTCAAGAAGCTCAAATGCACACATGATATGTGGAGGAGATTCTGAAGCATCAAACTTCTGGATGAGTAATGAGAGACATAGTATTCTTAAAATAATCAATTCTGTCATGTTTTGAGATCCATTTCCAATAGTATAACAGTGTTTGTGCCAATCTTCCCCTCCTTCACAATGAGGAAGGACTCAAATATTTATAGACTTTAGCTATCAATGTTCTCCGTTAGATTACATTGACAATCGATGGTTCAAATGAGCTCCTTCATTAATGGATCCCTTCATGAGATGATTTTAGGTCTAAGCCCAATGAGAGCTCCTATTAGTGCATGAGCCTTCCATGAGAAAGATCGAGAGCAAATAAATTAGTTAAATGATTCTTATTTTAAGTCTACCTTATCAATTTTTTTTTTTATTATCTCAAATTCATAGACTTGACTCTATGGCTTTATCACTTTTGACTCAAAGAGATAAATTCAATTCCTTAATGGGCTTGAAATCTAAGAATAAGATTTAGCGCTCTAGTGATGTTAATTAGAATCAAGCAATTAAGCTGTGGTTTGACCACTTTTCGCTTGCGTAACAACATGGAAGAAATCTTCACTAGTTGCTCTATATAGATGTTTCCGGAGGATGTGCCATCTATTTAATGCTTTCTACGACAAGGCTAATTTGTTGTGTTTTGTCTCTGTCTACCCATGTTAACGTCTTCTAGAACCGCGCACCTAGTACCTACCATTATTTAATGTGCTGAACGTGGCATTGAGCAAAAACTTAAACACACATACCCAAAATTTGAATCCTCAATTTAGAGAGAAGGATTAAATGTGAAGCTGACGGGGCTCGAGGTTCTCAGGCCCTTTTTACATAACAGTTTTAGCAAAGTATCAAGTCGAATTATTTAAATAATTTATTTAGTGAAATTCTAACTTGATGATATTTAGTTTGAATATTTTGGAAATATATGTAGCTTAAGTGCAATTCCAATATTAGTTGATTTTGGACCCAATTCGAAATTGATATTATTTTAGATGAAAGTAAAATACCTTTTTAGATAATTCAAGCCCAAACACACGTAATGAGTAAATCCAATTCAAGCTCATTTCAGTACTTCTTGTCAAGCTTGAGCGCAATTCCACTTTACAATTTTATTGTCATGATTTGACTTGTTTTCAAACTACTCCATGTTAGGAAGTTTTTCTAAGCACTTGTTGAGAGAAAGAAAACAAAAGATAATTTTATATCATGCTATATATTTACTTTTCTAAGAAATATAGAATTAGTTGGAACAGATGATTTTTTTTTTTTAATAGAAATGACTCATTAGCTGAAACCCCGGAGCATATTAACGGACACTACTGTACATGATCGGCATTTAATACGAGTGAAATTCTTTTGCCTTTTGAATTCATTTATGATATAATTTCATCAAGTATCGCATAAGATGGAAATTTTGGCAAGTTTATTTGCGGCATGTGGCCACTCCTGTGTTGCACTATAAAAATTGGGATTGGGGAGATATATATGGTAACTAGAGACATAGAATTTGAGGTATGGAAGACAAAGTTTGATAAATTAATATTAAACTCATCTGAGAACAATCGAACTAAGATATTACTGATTAAAATAGTGGTCAAACTCAAACATGAACTAAGATTAGCGGTTACGAGTGATTTAATTAATAAGAGAATCTTAACGAGATCGTCAGTCATATATCCTTAATTCTTTGTATCTGTATATGTATATAAAATGAACGAAGCGTTATATATTTAACAAAGAAATATATTTAAATTTTTTCTACATACATAAATATTATAGGCAACTCTGATGGTCATGGATACTATATAAACTTTTTTCCAAGACTTCATTTGCAAGGCCAAAACTCTTAATAGTAAAATGTTCGATTCTCCCTTCTCCCAATAAGTTGTAGTACATACTAGTTGGCGGTTAAAAGAAAAAAAAAAAGAAAAAGAAAAAGAAAAAGAAAAGACTTTGCTTGGCCAACTTTCTTTCTAGTACTTATACAAACGTATTCATGTTCTATTTTGGTTTTCACATTAGTAGAAATTAATACGTGTTAGAGCATGTGACTCATTGGTGATTCAAAGCGACTGGCGCCAAAACAGAGCAAAGTGAAGCATAATGAGAGTACTTGCTTAATACACGTTAATTGCTGATTGCACACAATGCTAAATAGAACAAAGGGCGCCCCCTCACCAACCTAGCACATGCTTGGAGTTGGTAAAACATGAGAACCAATAATGCATTTGAGCAAATAGTCGAGATCAATCATTTGGGAACGAATGCAGCTGAAGATAAGCTAATTGACTGAGGAATAGGAGATGAGGTTTAGTTAATTGAAGTGCCGGCTTAATTAACCCTAGTGTTTAGAGATCAATCAAATACCTAATTTAATCAACCGATATGTTTCAAAATACTGTACTTCGTTTCTTTCTGTGTAATTTAGTCAATATGATATGGCTAATTCCTAATATACATTTAGACTTATAAAAGTGTACTAAAAATATATCTCTTTTCATACGAGGAATTTCGCTGCTGCTGCTCTTCCTTCTCTTCTGTGGTTTGTTATCATGGTTCATCAAGATTTTTCTTATGAAATTATGTTTCACCTTTTACCCTTTTTAAGTATTATAACCATTACATCTTGTGATCTATCGTTCCACAAAACAATGCAAATAACTGAAACGAAAATTAAGCTTAGCACAAATAAACAGGCTTATTGATGGTCAAACTTAAGATTAAAAGAGATATTCAAGTCGTCTATTCTTAGGCATTTTAACATCATGTTTCCTTCTATAAAAAACTGTAACCAAAATTTCAAAAGTTCTTTATTTTCTTGTTAGGTAAAATTAGCAAGTGTTTTAAGATGCATTTATTAATGATAACCTTATTATAAATGATGATATTTACCATATAGGTATCCTAACTTTGATGCAAAGTGCCCTATATACACTTACACATACAACATTCAAGCCATGATGAGAGTTTTCATGGTAAATAGCAAATACATCTTTTAATATTTATTCAAGAGCGCTTAGATCCTTTATATTTTAAATTAAATGTTTAGCCTTTCATTTAATTTAAAATACATGAAAAAAAAAACCAATTGGTAAGGGAGAACGGCGATTTTACGCATAGGAAAATATGGAGGGCGGCTTTTGCAGAGAAGCATTTATTGTTTTGGGCAAAAGAAAAGCATTTATTGCCTTACGCTCAAAATGGTATCTAAAGTTGGACCGCAGAGAATGTAATTTTTGTAGAACCCCAATGCAACGCATGTGGACGCTCTGGTCCATCATCAATTCAGTAAATTTTAAGTTTAGATAATTTATAGGTATGTTCTTAAAACTATCGGTTAAATATATATAGATGGATTTATTAGATTCTCAAAAGTGTACAATTATCTCTACGTAATTTTGAAAATTCATATATACTCGCAATTGTTGCCAAATCCTAATAAGCATCATTATTTATGATTCTCTAATTGAATATTTTAAAAATTTAGCGATGATTTAAGGCCCATATGTATATATTTTTAAAAGTGAAGAGAAGGTTGAAGATGAAATCATAAGTTGTGGAGGATTAATAAAATCTATTTACAACTAGCAAGAGTTTTAGTGCTATATTGGCAATTATACATTTTTTAGTTTTCTTACTAAGTTTTTAAAATTGAAGTAACGTGCTTATGTAATTTTGTGTACATAGCCCCTGAAAAAAAGGGTCAGCTTCTTAACCACTCTTCGAGATCATTAATAATCAAAAATCAAATAAAAAAGAAGTAATATATGGTAACAAGGACCAAGTAAGACAAATTAATCCACAATATATAAATTAAATTGGCATCAGATCACGACAAAGAATAGAACAAAGATTGAATTATTAATTGTAAGGGTCAAATACATCTATGTTAGAATTTGTATTTAAAAATATATTGTCTACAATGTGGGAATGGGAACATGCAAGCAATACTTTTTTTCTTGGTCCTATTATTTTTGTACTTCTAGAATGCTCATGGGTACATATTCTATACTATCGTGCAAATTAATAATGCATTGTTGAACAGGAGGGATTGACTCAAGCAGAACAAGCCTCATTTGTGATCTTGTGTAATGCGTGGTTTTTTAAGGTGCTCGTTAGTCATTAATGCTTGGTTGATCCTGATATTTGTATCTTCGTCCCGTTTTTGTTTATAATGGTACCCATCCATGTAGATTTTGTAATACAATTTTTCTAAATTCATAGAGAGCGTTATATTTTTAAATTCATAAAAAGTGTTCCTTCATATGATTTGAAATGAATAGAATGATATGGAATATTGATATGTTTAAAATGTGAAAAGTTATGTAATTTTAATATAATTGAAAATATAATAAAAAAATTTATAGATTTTATATAATATCCTATATCTTATAGGTTTAACGAATACATGTTTTAAGATGGTTTTGAAAATTTATTCTCATAGAATAGAGTACAATTAGAATTTTATATTCTATTTATTTTGTAAGCCTTATTTGAAACTAATAAGGAGCTTAACACTTAATTAAAAATGGAATTACTTAAAAAAAAAAAAGAAACTTGATTAGGATGTCATTATGTGAGATCTAGATGAAGTCTAGGAGAGAGAATATATAACCAATATTTCTTTCAGATCTCATTTTGGGGATCCGGTTGAAGTCACATTAAGAGGTGAAAGATTTGGGTGAAGTCTGAAATTATGTACATTCATTAGTTTGAGTCCCCTTGGAAAAGTTGCATCCCTTACTCAAATTAATGTGTTGTTTTATAAGATGTGCTCCTTTTTAATAGATTGTCTAGATCAGTTGTAAGCTGATGTAAACACAATTTAATGATAAAAATTAAGTTTTGCAAGAATCTTGTAGAGTCCTTTCATAGGGTAATGCTTGGAAAACAAAGTTGTACACAAAGCTTCTTTTTGGGTAGAAGTTCAGGATGGAGTTTTCATAATTTCTTTCTCTCTCTCACTCTGAATTTAAAAATCTCAAGAAACCTTCCAAATATTTTTATTGCACCCTGATATCAAGGTACGTGAATAACCGCAACATATGCATGCAAGGCTAAAAGCACAGAACTTGCTATTAGTCCTCTCTCTATATATTATGTATGTCCGTGTGTATGTATCTATAGACATATGTATATAAAACAACATATTATTCTTCCAATTCTCATGGCAGTAAATTTAATTTATAATAATATTAAGTCTTCGTGAGTATAGAGCAACTGAGATTTTAATCTCCTTAACAACATATTAGATTGGCTTACATGCTAAAGTATTTCAGTGCATTAAAGTTGTTCCTCCAGCTATACCTCACTACCGGGCTAAATCCGCTCAGAATTGATTTTAACCCGTTAGTTTATGAGTTGGTGATATGGTGAATCGTGATCGACTCGTGAACTGACGGTTCTGGGTCGGTTTATTAGGCTCAATGGTTTAAGAGTTAGTTCGAGGCCTTTGACTATTTTTTTATTTTATTAATTTCTTTTTTTATATATATTAATAATTTTTAATAATATGATCTTCTTTTACTTTTTTTTTACGTGTATTAATTTATTAATAATTATTATTTTTTATTAATTTCCAACTTAATACGATTCCAACTTTTTTATTTTTTTTCTCTAAATTTTATTTTTTTCTTATATTTAAATCTTTAATATTTGATAAGTTTTATAAAAAAGATTAACATTAACTGAAATTAAATTTTTTTATCTATTCTTAACACATAATTAACTTATAATCAGTCATATGTTATTAGTTTGATGATATTATTTTAAAAAAATTGTTATTCACCGTCGTAAATAAAGTAGCGTTGATATATAATAACTTATTGGATATTATTCTTTTTTTTTTTTTTTACTTAATAGCTTCTCTTTTCGCTTTCTCTCTCTCTTTTATTTTTAAGGGAATAAATTGGCCGAGCTAACCCATCAGTTCAATAGCGGGTTGGCCCGGTAGTTCATGAATCGTAGGTTTGAGCGGTTCCGCCCAAGCAAACCGTTTGGGACGTTAAAGCCCAATGATTCGGCTTGGCTACTATCGAGCCGATTTACAGTTCGAAATCGGTTTGTATCCAAGTCTACTCACACCCTTGCAAAAAGTCATATTTGGGTTAGAATTAACTACCTTGTACACTTAAAAGACCAAGTTCCAGGACGGTGAGCATAAAGCCTAATAAAATAGCTATTAAAAATACGCACACATGACATGCTATGAAAATCTCACACACACTTGATGCTAATAGCTTTAATTCCCAGCAAATGTATATAATGCATCTGTATACATACATATATATAAATATATATATATATATATATATATATAAAAGACATCGGGCATTAGTGCAATTGTTCCATCACAACCATCCACGATGACGTTCCATTGCACTATTGTAACTCAATTATTGCTTCCTACCATAAGAGTACTTGTATTATAGTATTTAGCTAGTCCACAACCGTTTGCAACTCGTCATAAGAGGTGTCTGAGCTGTTAAGCCAGTAAATTTCCCCAAATCGGGCAGAGTGAATAATCTACTTAGTTTATGGCAATGATACTTTCCCCCTAAATAGTTCAAAAGTCGCTATCTATTCATTTATTTATCCCTAATTCAGCTAAATTTTTTCACTACAAATCTTTCTCTTATATTGTTAAAACCCAACTTCCCTTCATCCCCAAAAATATAAATCGACTTTAATAATTTTATTCCCTTAATTTTCCATTATTTCTCGTGTTAAGTTGTTAATTAGAATAATTTTATTTGGCTTGCGAAACGACATGGAAAAAATCTTCAATAATCATTTAGGTTTTTATACAGGTGTTTTCACAGGATGTGTCATGCATTTAAATTGCTTTCATGCGACAACACTAACATGTGTTTTGTCTAAGTATACACATATTGACGTCTTCTAAGACCCCACACGCACCTATTACCTACTATTAGTTAATGAGCTTAACGTGGCATTGACCACAAGAAGGATTCAAAGTGAAGCACGATTCATGGGGCTCGAGGATCTTATGCCCTTCTGCATTCGGTATTTTCACAATTATTTCCACCGACTGCTTATAGGGGTGTCCATAGACCAAATTTACTCATCAATAAAATAGCTAAATTTACTTGCAAAATAATATGACTTTGGCTTAATATTTACTCAAGTTCAATTAGATAATAGTTGACTCAAATTTTAATTTAATGATATTTAACTCTATTAATTCAATTGAGTTTGGATCGAGTTTAAATATAAGTTATATTCAAGTCGAGTTTGATGTTTAGTGTTTAATGTTATTTTCCTTCAGCAAAGAGAAATAATCTTTTTAATAAGTGCAATCTAAACAAGCTTAACTATATAGAACTTGACTTTATTATGTATTACTTTAAGTTAAACTTAAGTTCGAAATTTGGACTGAATTTAGCTTGAAATGATCTATAAAATTCAGATAGAGTTTAATTTCAACTTCCTTACACTACTTCTTACTTAGTTCCTTTATAACTTTAATCATATACTAAAAAAAAAGTGATGTCGTGTGTTTATAGAGCACTTCTTAAGAGTAGAAGTTAGAAAAGGAAAATCTTATACTTTTTATATACTTTTTTTTTTTTTCCTTTGTGAGATGAACCTTTTTCTTAAAAAACATGTTAACTAAAGCATCAAGAAATCATTAGTAAGATCCTATGTAACAACTAAGAAGGCGGAAATTTTAGGCGATTTGCTTGATGCATGTGGCCACTCCGATGTTACACTACAAACAATGGGGGAGACATCTGGGAAGTAGAGATGTAAAATTTAAGGTGGGGAAGACAAGGTTTGATAAATCAATATTTAAATTATCTGAAATCAATGGAATGAAGATATTCTTGATCACTTTAGTGGTGAAACTCAACCATCGACTAAGACTAGCGGTTATAAAGTGAATTAATTAATAAGAGAATCTCATCTAGATCATAAACCATATGTATCGTAATTGTAAGCATGGTACACATACATGTACATGTAATATATATTATGTAATCACAAATGTCTTTATTTTATGTTGTTGGTTTTACTTCAGTAGAGTATGTGACCCCTAAACGAATTAAGGATACTGATGTTAAATTAGAACAAAGCAAATGTAATGAAAAAATTTAATACATGTTAATTGCTCAATGCACGACAAGCTAAGTGGAATAAGGGTTGCCACAAAAACACTATACCAGCATAGTACACGGTGTTTTGTTCCAAATGGTTAAAAGATTAAAGGGATGGATTTAACCTTTGAATGAGATCAAGTTCTTAGTACTGCTGGTTTAATTCACCAAAGTATCGGGTGATCGATTAAAGACTTACTTTGGTCAACCGACAACGTACCGATATGCTTTAGTCAATTTCTTTCTATGTAATTTATTTCGATTTCTGTTTGGCTGGACCCCAATTTATATTTGGATCCATCAATAGTCGTGCATGTTTTACTAAATAAAAGCTGTGGTTGATTCGTGCCTCTTTTCATATAGTAAGGTTTTCTACTTCGATTGGTTTTTAATTATTATTTAAATAATAATTATAGTTTACTTTTAGGATTCACCTCGTAAAATTGCATTTCTCTTTCTGTTTTGAATTTTCCCTTTAGTATTATAACTATTGCATCTTGTTATCTGACTTTCCATACAACAATAAAAATAACTAAAAGCAAAAAACGAGACTAGCATAAATAGATGAGCCTATTGATATTTAAAAATTATTAGAAGTGGAGCTGCTGCAAAATTTTAGGTTTACTATGTAAAATCAAATATGGTCCTTTGCCATAATCGGCTGGACACTAAACAATAGCACCAATTTTGGATATCTGAATTAAGATTACCCAGATAGACAATTTTCCTCTTTACCAACAAAGAGTAGGTTGTATTGTTATTATGTATTTGTATTCTCATATGTATTGTCGTATGTCTATATATACCATAGGATATACTCTTAGGGGCACTCTAGTCTTTTCCACATATTATTAGGGTTATGTAATTCGCTATATGATTCCAGTATACTCACTATGATTTTTTACTTCATTTTTTAATAATACAGAACACATTTTTACGGTGTTCACGGTATTAGACCACTGGGTCATAAATCTAAAATTAAAAAAAAAAAAAAAAAGCCGATTGTTCATCATCTTTTCGCCTGTCATTCCCTCTTCATCTCTAGCAATCAATCACAGACTACCGATCACAATTCAAGACGTCAACCACCATGGTGTGTGGCTACTCCACCGTCGACCCCACCATGTCAATCCTCTCTTTGACAGCACCATTCAACTTGTCCCTTACAAACCACCGACTGGCACATCACTTCTCATTGTCTCTCTCCCTACTTACCCTAACTAACCCGATGCTGACCAACCACACTGCCACTAAACACCCAAACCACTAATGACCTAACCAATGACTGCCCATCACATCTCGTTATCTGCCACCGACCCCATCCACACCGTACATCACTGACCGCCACCATACATGCTTGTTCCTCCACTGTCGCCTCCATCCGCCCCTTATTTGGTTCCAATCTCATCTATAACCCTAATTCTAACCCTAACCCTAACCCAAACCCGATCCCAACATCCCTCCTCTACTCAACCTAAAGCGTACCCTTTCTCTCTTTATCACATTCATACCCAATGTCTCCCTCACTCTGGTTACTCCCTAACAAAATTATACACATCCAGGTTGGAAACCCCTTCCCTTATATTAAATCCCTTTCAACTTCCCACTTATTTGCTCTTACACCAAAATAGTATCTGAAATGTGATTACCATCAAGCAATCCTCTGAAAACTATTAATTACGATCATCATTGATGACCTCCTTTTTTATTTCCATCGACATATACAGATACATAGAAAAATAGTCGTTGCACCGCCGCTATAAATTTGCCTATTTGCTCTTGCCTTACCTACTCCTAATCTAGAACATAGTTAGTGGCTTCAGATAAATCATCTGGCCTGAGCCTCTCTTCTTTTTATGATGTCCATGAACATTCTTATGGAGATCCATGACATACTCCTTGCTTTATGACATATGGATTGCTCTCAAACAACAATTACTTTGACAATTTCGTAGCTCATGAAATGAAATTAAAACGCGATTTCGTAGACTCAGCCTGAACAACACCTCCATATTTGATTATCCAAGCTCAAATCCATCTCTAACCAGCTCGCCTCCATCACCAAACCACCTGTTTCAACAGATCTTATCATTCTTGCCCTTCGCTGCCTTCCGCAAGAGTATGATGCACTTGTTACCAATCTCATTGACTCCTCGATTCCTCTTATAGTTGAGCATATTCAGGTTAAGCTGCTCTGTCAAGAATTAGATACTATGATGATACTCCTAGATCTGCACCTACAGCCTTTAGTACTCAAATGTCCTCCCCTACCTCTAACACTCTGTTTTGAATAAGGGAAAGTGGGGGAAAGGAATGAGAGAGGAAAAAAACGGAGGGAAAAAATATATTGATTTTATCGTTTGGTATGAGAAGAAAAGGCAATGGAATAGAAAAAAAAAGGGAAATATTTATCTAGGTTGCACTGAAATATTTTCCCTTAGAAATTGGAAGGAATTAGGAAGGAAAGGGGGAAAAATACATGAAAAGATATGTTTGTCTTCTCTTTCATTTGTTATTATATTATATTATTATCCTTTATGAGCAAATTGGTAAATTTACACCTTATCTTATTTTGTTTTCACTAATCATTACAATTCATTTCATTTTCCTTCCTCCTATTATCCAAACACTTTTTGAAGGAATTAAATCCTCTCAATTCTTTCCCTTCACTTTCTCTCCTTCATAATTCCTTCCTTCGTACCAAACTGAGTGTAAGGTTAAGGTTATGGAAGTAACCATGCTAAGCTTGGGGATGCGGTCTCTTTCCATTAGTTTCCTAAAGTTCATCTCATTGACCACAACAATGAACTTACTCATCCTATTATGGTTGCTCTAGTGAGTGGAGACTTCCTCCACTTAATACATGTTCTCACTTTAGCTCCTTTTCTCGAATTATCTGCTTAAGAGTTACTCAGTGCTTGTGGTTCTCCCTCATTGTCAATCTTATCGTCTATTTTGACATTGTTGGTGCATTCTAATGCCTTACAATCACTTAGCCGAATATTAACTTTGTGGTGAATTAATTTAGTAAATACATGTGCTGTCTTACAATTCACTATATGTAGGTAGCGACATGTGCTCGCTATCTTAAGGGCATACAAATACTAAGCCTTTCCATTATTAGTAATCTATTATCACTCTAACAATTTTTACTAATGTTCATTGCGCTAGCTATCTTGATTTGCCGCTTCAACACAATTATGCCAACTATCATGGTTGAAACCTCAAATTTTGGCTATCTAAGAAGTGACCTATTATGTCTCGTAGTTCCACCAAAGTTGAATACCAAGCTATTATCGATTCGGTTGCAAAATTTACTTGGATCTCTTACCTTGCTGATGAGCTTGGCATACCCATTCAGTATCCCATTATCCTATGTAGTAAAAACCTTGAAGTGGCTTCTCTCTTAGCAAACCCTATCCATTATGGTTGCATTAAGCATGTTGTTTTTGACTATCTCCTTGTTCTGGAAATGCTCTTTAGGGGTTGAATCCAGTTTGCTACATGTCCTCCAAGTCTTAGTAACTTAACATCCTTATCAAGAATTTTTCTACACCTACTTTCCTTAATCATTGATCGAGGGCTTATAATTATATTTATATGTATTCTCATATATATTGTTATATATCTTTGTATATTTAACATAGGTTATACTCTTAAGGCTTAGGGGTACTCTAGTCTTTTCCTCATATTATTAGAGTTGTATGATTTACTATATAACTTATTTGCTCATTATAATTTTTTACATCATCATTTAATAGTACAAAACACAATATTATAGTGTTCAAGTTGCAGTTAAAACAGATAGAGGATAATGATATGTTATTTATCGGTTTATAATAGATCTGCTCTTCACATTTTAGTGCAAAAATAAAATTCTTCTAGTGGAGTCTTTATAACAATGGTCTTCGAACAGTCTTTAAGCTCTTAAAAAATCATTTCCTCAGTTGATATAATATATCTTAGGTGTTTTGAAATTAAATGAATAATTAGATAATGGCTTAAGAAAATGTCCTTTAGGTAGCGTTTAGCTGTGCAATTTTCATAATTCTAGATTGAACAAAAAATTTTGTTCTATATTTAGTTTACAACTTTACTTGATAACTGGACAAAAATTGGATTGATGAACAGGATAAAAGGCCCAAATTTTGTTCTATATATATTATGGTACAAAAACAAAATTTACTAGATAAGAAAACAAAAATATTTTATATTCTTAAAAATACCTCTCTATATTATAAAATTGAGTTAATTAACATTATTTTTATTAAATATTATAAAAATTATTTATTTTATAATATAAATATTTAATTTTTAATATAAATTTTATATCTTACACTGTGCAAATCAAACTTGGTATAATAAACTTATATTGTCTAGTTCTCTCTATATTTATCTTGTTTATTTTTTTTATCCACTAGTTCAATACTTATAATTAAACGCTATTTGAGTGATTTTGATATGGCAATGGATTCGGTTGTAGAACTTTCTCTCTTATTTATAAACACCACAACCCCCCTCAATAGAATATAATTGATGAATCATGAAAAAAGAATTAAATTTGACATCCTCACCTTTATGAACTTTGGAATAGGCTCATGATCTATATGAAATGAGCAAAACCACAGTCTTTAGATTTAACAGCAGATCATGCCTGTAACAACAAATAGTGCGACTTAGGCCCCGTGAACATTGAGCAATCATGAGGAAATAAAGCTTTTTTACTCAATTGAAAGGCAGGAGATAACTTGGAATCTGCAACCTGAAAGGTGGATTAAATTGAATACCAATGCCTTAGTAGTGGGAGCAAAGAATCTAGTAACCATTAGTGGTGTGGTCAGAGATAAAGAAGATCACTGGATCATAAGCTTCTCTAGGAAAATTTGGAATTGACCGTTGAATTATGGGGAAATTCTGGGGATTCCATTGTTGCAAACTTATGCGTTTCAAAATGTTAGAATTAAACATGGATAAAAAATTGTTGTTGCAATGATGGTGGAGGAATATGCTTTTAGGGAAATGTCCCGTTAGTATGAAAATGTTTGGCTGGCTTTTGCACATAAAATGGAATGGTTATTTCATCTAAGTCAACATGCAATTAATACCAAGCCTTACTGTATTTAAGGGATGCAAAGTTTTCACCAATGTCCCTTCCCAATTTAGCCACCACTGGCTTCTTTAAAGGACAAATTTATCAACATGGTCATTTCACCATTAGTTACAGGATGAGTTGAGTATTTATGCTTCAGTTTGGTTTAGATCAAATTGAATCAAATCGTATTTGAAATGATATGATTCAAATACTTAATAACATTTTAATAGTTTAAGATTTTAAAGTAAACCGCTTTAAATGTGTTTCGATTTGATTTATTTATTTTTAATTACTTTTTAAAAAACACTATAGTTATTGGTAACCAACATGATGTCCATATAGAGGAATATTATGTAAAAATTAAAGTTACATAATATTATATCATGAATATTGTAAGCATTGCATCTTAGGTGATAATGAGTGTGCATAAATTTGCTGGAAATGAGAGATCACAGTAAAGGAGAAGAAGTGAATTGTGGAGTGAAACAAGAAAGGATAAAAAAATAGTAAATATGGTTAAACTAGAATGTTAGCAAGGTTTATAATTAAAAATATCGCGTACTTTTCATTTTTATAAGAAGCGATTTAATTCGAGTTCAAGTGGTTATTTTGTATTGAAACTCCTTAATCGAATCACAAATCCTTTTGAGCTTCTTTGAATTGAATATTAAATTGAACTAAAATATAAAAGAACCATATTTTGTTGTGGTTCACTTTTGATTCTTAGTTTAGTTTGGCAAACAATTCTAAGTGTTGAATTCTGATGGTCTATAATAATAAATTTAATAAAATAATATTATTAAATAGATTTAATTAACTAGTAAAAGAAAAAGATTAATAAAAAATTACAAAAGCTGCCATGCGAGTTAGTTAAGTCAATAGTTGTCTAAGAATTTGGAAGAATGATATTAAGGTTTTTGAAAATTTAAAACATTCAACTTTAACTTAAAAGCTGAATTTAGAATTTCACCGAATTTTTTACCACTCAAGGAGACGGAACGGTGGAAGAAAACCTAAAACCAATTAGGAACGGAGAGCGGTGATTTTACCCATTCGATTATATGGAGGGCGATTTTTGCAGGGAAGGATTTATTTATTTATCGATCAAGGAGAGGCATTTATCGACTTAGTCTCAAATGGGATCTAGAGAAGGACCGCCGAGAATGTACTTTTTGGAGAACATCGATGCAACCCATGTGAACAATTATAATATGAGAAATGATGGGATGGGGCCGAATAGAGAAATCAATAATATTTTTTTAAGATTTTAACGTTAAAATAGTATAAAGATAAATCATCCGATCCTTATCAAATATATAACTCTTGATATGAATAATTCTTGACATAAAGGTTTTCACCGTTACTTTTCTCATTGTTATTATTTCTCTTAATTTTTAAAAACAATTTATAATTATATCCTTAAAACTGTTGACTAAATAGATATAAAAAGATACTTCGAACACTAGATGCATACATATATCTCTCCATAACTTTGAAAATTTATATATATCCTTAAATGGTCATAAAAATTCAACAAACTTATCTCTATATAAGGTTTTTGAACAGGATTTTCAAGTTTTAATAATGATTTAAGAAGGTCCCCTATATATATATTATATTAATGGAAAAAATCCTTTTTTAACTACCTACAACTAAAAATTTAGTATTTTATAATTTCAATCATTAAATATTTATATGACAATTATAAAAAAAAATCAAATTTATTTTACTAGATTCTCAACTATCGCAACTAATTACATAGTTACCATTTTCTATCATACTTACTTTTATATTTTAATTTTTTATTTGTTCATTATTTTAATTATCAAATATTACTATTATTTGAAAAATTCATTACATTTTTTATTGGACCAAAATTTGCAAAGACCTTTTTTTTTTTAAATTTATTACAGTTTTGATTTTACTATTATATATTATCGATATTATTTTATATTTTGAGTTTGAGTTTTTTTTTTGTTTGCACACATTAAATGGGTGTGTCATGTGCTAAAATTTATATATATATATTTATATATAAGTAATGAGGTTGGAAACCTAAATATTCCATTGCGATCGATCAATTATTCAAGATGGTTTTCTTACTAATTTTTTTAACATTGAAATTAACTTGTTTCTGTAACTTTGTGGTACTTATCCCCCAAAAAAGAAGTGATGTGGTAGCGTCGCAAGCATCAAATAAGACAAAATAATGGCAATGTATAAATTGAATTGTCATCATATCAGGACATAAAATAGAACAAAGATTGAATAATTGAAGGTAAGGGTCAGTTACATCTATGCTAGAGTTGGTATTTTAGAAATATATTGTCTACACATATGGGAACATGTAAATTATATATCTTTTCTTGGCCCTAATTTTGTACTTTTAAATCCAATGGGTATGTTCGGGGCGACAAAAAGGATACTCGTGGGTATATACTCCTTTGTGCAATTTAATAATGCATTGTTGAACTTGAACAGGAGGGAATCCTAAACTTACTTGGTTTTGGGTCTGAGTGATTAAGAGGATCTGTAGGGGAGTATCATTGAATTTCTCCTCTCTCCCCCACCCCACCCCCATACCACCACAACTCCCTCACCCCACAACAAATGATGGGCCTAAAAGAAAGTGTGACGAAAATAACCAGTATAAAACGAATCTATTCAAAATTTTATAGAAGACATGCAACTAGAGGTCACCTATAAAATACTTTGGAGCTCACTTTATCAAAATCGTTTAAGAGAGAAGTTCTTAAAAAAAAAAATGATTTTTCAATGCGTGAAACTATATAAATTTTTTAATTTGTCATTTAAAAAATGAAACTATATTTATCTCTAAAAAAAAGAAAATTATAGGACACATCTTATCTAGGCATCATCAATAAATCATACATACATATGTCATGTATGATACTAAGACATTACTAATGAGAATATGGTAAATCTAATATAGGGGATACTACTAAAGCAATAACCACATACACAAAAGGCTAAAACAAACAAGATAAATCTTTAATGTGAAAGGTTGGTTTTCGTACTATATGACAAAACAAAGAGGTAAACACAAAAGTTGTATCATGTATGTTGACCTTTTAATAAATCTCAAAGAAACAGATAGACGAGAAAGAAAGAAAGAAGAAGAAAGAGAGACAAAGTAGAAGAGCAAAAGAAAAGCAAATGGGGATTATTGCATAATCTCAAATGTTTTTGTTAGGTAAAGAGAGGGTCTGACGAGAAAATATCAGAAAGAAATGGGGTAATAGGTAGGATAGCTAATCTCAAATGTGTTATGTGGTGGTTAATCTTTATTAAATTCACATTTTATCTCTCTCATCATATTTTTCTCAACAATTATGTTTATTTAAGTTTGTTGGGATAGGATTGGATTTTTGGTTACACAAATCCAAAAGATACAACTTGTAAAAAAAAAGGATGAAAGACATGTGGAGTCCTACAAGAATTTCTCGAAACACTTAATTTTTCTAAGAAGTTGTTCGGATTCCATATAGTACAAAAATATAATAACCAACCTTATACAATTGATTATAGATGCTATGCAACCATTTTCTTAGATTTTGTTTGGTAAACTTCTTTTTATATTGATACAAATGTCTTTTATGCAATTGTAGAGGGTCATTTTGATAATTGAGCGTTTGACCTAATTTTATGCTATGAACTAAATCTTGGGCTAGTGATAGAATCTAAGAAATTGGCTTGATTAGATATGTTTTAGGGAGATCTAGCTTGGTAGCCTAAAAATGGGGATATTGGATTTTTCGCTCTCGACTTTGCTTAGTTACCTCATGCATGGAAAATAGCATTAGAGACAGATTTTTTGAGCTCATTTGGGCTTTGTTTGGCTTTAATAGGTCTTAAGAGAGTTTATATACGCTCTAAGCTTATTTATAACAATAATAGTTTTTTTTTAAATTATTATGAGCCTTTCGATAAGTCCAAACCCATATCTAAGCCCATGAAGGATAGAGGGGATGATAAACTTTAATAATAAGCCTTAATATCAACTATTCATCTTAAATCCATCCGATAGATAAGATTGACCTTTAAGTTCTATAAATAAGAGGCTTTTCTTTTCATTTAATTCATTTTAGAATATTAGCAAGTTTAAGACAAACATTGAAACTCTGCTAAAATTACTCCTCAGAAGATCAAATAAAAAATTTATCAAAAGCAATTCAAGAACAGTCAAGAATACCTAGTTTGATCCACTGTTACAGGTGCGTACTTAAGATACTGAGTTTACCTATTCTTTCTCTTATGTCTCTTCTTAACAACATCTTTCTATGTGCCATTAGCTTAAGATGTCTTTAAGGTTGATTGACACACCTGTTGCACGTGATTGACCAATTGCAACAACCCTATGACATAGTTATATATATGTGTATGTGTATGTATGGTTTTCATTTAGTGGAAATTGGTACATGCTATAGTATATGAGTCAAAGAGCTATCGTGAGGGTAATGGACTATAGTAAAGCATAACAAGAGCTTTTATGCTAATTAAGTGAATGAGAGTTGCTATAGCAAGACACACATACACAACCAACTTAGTATATACTTAGTTTATAAAACATGAGAATTGATAGTGCTTTGGAGCAAATGGTCTACATCAATCGTTTAGGGATGAGTGGAATTGAAGATAAGCTAATCGAAGGTAATCCTTTTAATGAGATCAAGTTTGGTTCGTTGAATTATGAGTTCGATTGACCAAAGTGTTTAGAGATCAATCAAAGACAAAGTTTGGTCAATTGATAATTCACCATTACACTTCATTCAATTTCATTTTATGTAATTTATATTATTTCTAATTTGATTACCCCTATTTCATATCTAAACTTTTAAATAATAGATATGTTTTATAATATATAAGCTTTATTCAAGTTATAACTTCCTTTAATATAGTGAATTTTGTTGCTTCTTTTCTATGGTACTTTTATTAGAAAATCCACTTAGGATATTCCTCATAAAATTGTGTTTTTCTTTTTGCTTTTCATTCTTTTCTTCAATATTACAACTATTGCATCTTGCTATTAACAATATAAAGGACCTAAAAAAAAAAAAAAAAGGTAAGCAAGTACAATAAGTGTTTATCGATATATTCAAACTTAACAATGAAAAGGGATTCATATAATCTAGTTATCACATACAAGTAAGTATATTTTGAGTAACTATATATTTGATAGGATTGGATGATTGTTATTTATGTGTTTAATAATAATTGGATAAAAATATTATCAATTCATTTTAAGTTCTTAATATATTTTCTCAATTCTTTTCTTACTGTTACTTTTCATTTTTTTAATACTCCACACATAGTAAAATATGGAAGGCAATAATCGACTTTTGCAGAGAAGCATTTATCCATTTATTTTCTATTAAAGAGATCCATTAATTGCCTTACTCTTAAATGGGATCTAGAAAGAGATTGCAAAGGATGTAAATTTTTGGGAAATGCGAATGTAACAAATGTGAATATTTGTAATTTTAATGCAGGAACTTGGAAGATCCATCAATGCACCACCAAATTTCACCATCAAATGATTAATTTTTATATTTATAATTATATCCTTGAAACTATTAATTAGATAGATATAATAAATTCTTTGAGCTCTCAAAACATGCATTTACATCTTCATAGCTTTGACAATTTATATATACGATCAAATCATTGTTAAAACCTAAAAGCCCTTATTTGGTTTTTTAATCCATTAAAGTGGAGATTATTATGGACTTTTAAACTCCTAAGAGCCCTCATTCTTATCCACTTCGTATTTGCCTTATTACACTCTTAAACCTTAACTCATCACTAAAACGCCACTAACCAACTCCTCTCTTTTGTTTCCTCTCTTACTCTCTTCATTCTCTATTGGATGAAGCTGATAGGATCTCAAATCCTTAAGAAAATTTGTAACAAAGTAGGTCTAAGATAAGACTAAACCCTAAGACCTCATTTCTTAACTTATTTCATGGTTAAACGTCCTTTTTTATGGAGTTTTTAGGTTAATATCTAGTAATTCGAATTTGTAATGTATGAATTGTAGCTTAATCATTGCTCTTGGCTTTAATCTCGTGCTCAGCCCATTTAAGTAAGTTTTTCTCACTCCTTTTCTTTGGTTTCTAAGACGTTTAAGGTGTTCATAAACATTGTTGGGAGTTTGACTTATTGAGCTAGATTTTTTGTTTACATTAGTGTAAAATTGTGTTGAAGTGTTGGGTTTTTGAGTTATAGTAGCATTATTGAAGCTAGATGAAGTTCGGGATAGGTAAAAATCAAAGGGAAGAAGCTGTGATTTGTGCAATAAGGAATCGACTTGTTGGTTCATTCTCGAACTAGCCTGCCGGCTCATTCAACTTTAGTGTTTGAGAATTTTAAAGAATTGGCTTGATGGTTCTTCAAAGAATTGGTCCGCTAGTTTAACCCCATTGCTATATAGTCTAATTATTCTTTTCTCCCTTATTCATCGTTAGTTCATTGCAATCTTAATATTTGAAGTCTAAAATATACCACATAGTTTTTATCAACCAAAAACCTAATTTTAATCACTATATTTGAGGATTCAAGCTTTACTTTGGTTTGTGACATTTAAGAATGAAATGCTATGGAAAGTGTTTAGTGACTTGTAAGATCAATTTGGAATAAACTGGTTCAAATAATGATATTTCTTGAGTAAAGTTACAAACTTTATTTGGTTTTTACCTTGCCCTTTTTCTAAGTTGTTTCTTTAATTTTCACTTGTTGAAAAATCTTTGACTTCACTAAGTTTCGTAAGATCTCTTCGGATCATGAGTGTGTTTTGTTCCTACAATTGGAGAAGGAGTGTTTAGTGAAAGGAAGTACTATGATGGATTGAGTTGAGTTTAGAACCATAGTTTTCCTTAATTCTCCCATCTTCTATAAGTGTCTAGACCTTTTCCTTCAGTAAAGACTCAATCTTTACCTTATTGCCAAGTCTCTAGAAGCCTAGTCTACATAGGATCATATGATATCTTAGTATTATTAAGCTAAGTGGGGTTGGTAATTTTACTTTTAAACTTGGATTTGATCGATTGAATGAATGATTTAGATAAGTTTATCGCTTTTGCTATCAGGATGTGAGGTTTGGGTATGGTTGATTTGAGAATTGTAATCATTTGGTTCACCTTTTTAGATACATGATGTGTACTTGTCGAGTATCCTTGTTATGGTAGATAATTAACCAAACTAATCTATATTCGACTGAGTACTTAATTCGTTGATTATGTTTAGCTTGCTCTAAGGTCATGCGGTGGCAAATCTCTAGAGAGTAAATGCTGATCTCATGTAAGGATTCCCTAATGGACTTATATATCAAGACAACATAGCTAGAATTAGGAATTAGAATTTTGGACTCTAAACGTAAAGGACTCTCTTGCAGTTGCAGTTCTTGATGCCGTATTTATATTGCAGTAAAGTAAAAGACCTACGTATATATATATGTGTGTATATGTGTAACGAGGTCATTAATATCCCTTTCTTGGTTGCTGACCTAAATTCAAAATAAAAAAACTTACTAGTGACTATTACTCATGTGACATTACTTGTATTAAATGTATTTGTGCGATTGGTTTGGCATTATTGTGTGCTTATGCATTATGTACTGGGTTTCAGCTTTTTTTCTTTTAATTTTTTCCTACAGTTGCATGCTGTTAAGATGAAGCTTAATGCTCATATAGTGTTCGAGCCTACTTTTATCAAGTTAGGAAGAGAGGCGTTTAGTAATACTGTTTTGAGGATATTGTGGTTAATATGTGGAGATGAGATCTATAGTGTTGTGTAGAATTGTTGATAACTTCTATTGAGTAGACTAGAAAGACTATTTGTTAGTTATGATTATGGTTGGATTGACTTGCTTGTAAGTCATTTGATTGTTTGAATTGTAGAGGAATATTTTTTTTATTATATTGATGGCAATTGTTGAGCTTGAATTTTCTATTTTCTTATTATTTTGATTTTATTTTCTATTTTTTGATTAATATTAAATCGTAATTAATCAATATTAATCATTAACTAAAGAAATTAGAAAATTCTGTTTTTTTAAAAAAACTTTTGGAGTCACCACTCAACTAGAGTTCAGAAAAAAAAAAATTAATTGGGTAGATTAACTATGATTTAACTATTGATCTTTAATTTCAATTTGATAAAAATCAGAAGGTTTCGAATTCGAGGGTTAACCTGTTAAACCCTAACGGGTACCATTATTTATTTTCTGAAATTAGGTTTATTAATCAAAATTATCCTTTTAAAAATATTTTTAATAAAAATAAAAAACTAAAATAAAATAAAAAAAAAACTAAGTTTCTACAAATTTTAACGTCATCTCAAAGGTGCTTACGTTCTACTAGTTGAGATCAGACAATCGTAATTCTTTTAAAAAACAATAGTGTATTGGTTTATTTTAATTTTGAAAATCGACTAAGTTTATGTGTTTAACCGATTAAATTTATTCAAAAAAACCTAAAAAGGCCCTAATCTTTGAGTATTTTTACTTTATAAAAAATTCTCTATAACATCCTAATTCTAAAACCGGTTAGTTATTATTTTTCATTTTTTTTTAAAAAAAATTAAATTTTCTAAATAAGAAATTCTAAAAAAAAACATACAATAGAAAGATTTCCTAGATTAATGTATATTTTTTCCTTTTTATATTTCATCACAACTATTAAACAAGCCAAAGCAAATAAATAAATAAATATAATAGATATAAAAAAAAAAACGAACCTGAAATCTAAGCGAGCGGGTCAAGAAGCTAAGCCACGGTCAGATCGGACTCTGGGTTAAAACTATTTTGGATCTCAGCAAGCAAATTCCTCCGATACTCTTCCTGTAAGTGAATGTACTTCGGATTCCTGTAGTTCATGCCTTTTGGTGCTCCACAAACAGCATTCAACGAAACTAATGAGCACGACAACATTGAAACATATGGAAATTTATGATAATCTTTTCTATTCTCTCCATGTTTTCTGTCTACTGCAATCTACTTTTCTAGATGCGTCAGTGAGTGTGTGTGAAAAGAGAGAGAGAGAGAGAGTGGACAGTGGAGCTCGATGCATAGTGTCACAGCAATATTTGGATGCGTGGTTGTTGCTGTTCGACTGTAGTTGTTGCTGTTTGGTGTTCTGTTCTGGGTTTGTGGTGAGAGGACGAGCTGAGCGGGTGTAAGTCTTGTGCTGTGGGGTTGTTACAAGGATGATGACTGCTGCACATGTGTCGAAGAGGATAGGATTGGAGCTGCGGCTGCTCGGTCGTGGAAGTGAATATGTGAGAGCTGTGGCATGCGGTGATCGATGTGTGTTGCTGTGCATGATTAGTGAGTGTGGAGAGTCGACTGTTGTCGTGCGGCTGAAGTTGGCGAGTTGGAGTGCAGTGCCTGGTCGGTAGTGAACAGTGGTGCATCAGCAGTGAGCGTGGGCCTAGTCGTTGGCTTGTTGCTCTGTGTTATGAAGGAGAGTGCTGTGATTTCACTAGGCTCAGTGTACTATCGTGCTGCAGTTGTGGACGTACGTGAGGCATGGAGTTCGATTTTTTTGGTTCAACGTATTGATGGCAAGAGAAAGAGTATTCTTTGTTCGTTGATTGCGAGAGGGGGGTCTGTAGGGGGGTCCGTCGTGTGGATGTTGGCGTTCGTGTATGAATTTATGAGTGGCGCGTGAAGTATAGGTAATGAAGTGAAGTGACGATGTACAAGGGTTATGGAAGTTTAGGGATATGGATATGAGGATGATTGGGCTAGTTGAGAGAAGGTGTTTTTGGTGAGCGTGTAATTGTTTATTTCTTTTATATTGTGCGATCGGTATTTAAAAAGTTTGAAAATAAATTTTTTAAATCATATAAAATTAAATTTATATAATTTGATAAAATTAAATTAGATTTGAATGTTATAAATTTCTATCATATTTAATTTAAAAGATTTGATAAAATTAAATAGAATCTCGTACACTCAATCGATTTTCATAAAATGAAAGAAAGAAAAATAAAAAACATATACGTATTTGAAAAGATTCAAACCCATAAGCTCATGTTAATCTAATATCAATGTTTAAGTATTTATTTGTTAAGCCGTTAAGCTATACCTTAATATTTAAAACAACTAAATTATACTTAAATTATGTGACTTTCTAAAATTATTTGAGCTGAGCTAAAACTAAATTGATTGACTTTAAATCGTTTTACATTGTGAAAATCTATTTTCCTAAAAAGATTTTTATAATTTTTCATTTTTTTGTACTTTTATAATTTTTCAATTTATTCTTTATTATATTTTTTTATTTTGAATTAGGACCCTATAAAAAGAACAAAAATTAAAATTATGAGAAGGGTAAAAATTGGATATCAACGGTAATTATTATAGATGGTTTTAGAGATTATAGTTAGTTTTAGAATTTCAACGTGTTATTAAAAATTTTGAAGATACATAAGTTAGACCATCATTAGGATTTGAGATATTACTAGAATATTCAAAAGTTACGATGGAATGAAAGTACATTTTGAAAATTTAAGAGATTTACTGGTAACTAAGAAAAAGTTGGACAATTCGATGCAGTTTATTTTTCTTTATGAAGTTTTCATCATAATTTTTAATATTGAAAGTAACCTGTCTATGTAGTTCTATGGTAATTTGCTCCTGAAAAAGAAGTTAGCATCTTAATCAGTGTTCGAGATTATTAATAACTACCTAATGTAAGCAAGAAGTAATGTAGCGACAAATTTATCACAACATATAAATTAGATTGCCATCGGAGAACGACAAGAAATATAGCAGTGATTGAATTATCAAACGTAAGGGTCGGATACATCTGTGCTGGGATTGGTATTTGGAAATATATTGTCTACAGACTACATATATCGAAACACGTACTAATTACATGGATATGTATAGGTATTTTCTTGGCCTTAATTTTGCACTACTAGAATCTTCATGGGCATACTCCTATAGTATTATGTAGATATAGGTACGGACCCGTCTTGACCCGACCCGTCAAGAACTCGTGGGTTATACGTTTTTCCGGACGTGGAATGGGGATCATCTTGTTCTTAGCTAGTTTCAAGGTAGATCATAAAGATTCGCCGATTCTACGGTATCAGTTCACGAGTATTGTCGCATCGAATCGCCCTAAAGTTATCATTTTTCCAATTAATTTCACATTACCCCTTCCGTTATGTCCCATTGCCTTATTTCTTGTCTTACATTTACAAGTATGTAACCAATAGAAGTTAACTATCAATGGATAAGTCGTTATTTATTTATTTTGTAAAAAAACAAAAAAAAAAAAACCCATATGACGGGGTGGGGATGTCACCTTATGATTTTGTTGATATAATTAGATATGGGACAAAAACGACGATACAAAAAAACCTTACCTCTTACGCATGCTACCTGTGACGATTAAGACAAAAACAAATATGGAAATGCTACTCCGCTTACAAGAAAGTGTAACGCTAGTGCGTAAAATAAATAAAATAGTGCACTTCATGTTATATAAACTATTGCAAAACCATTTACGTACTATAAAAGCGGATGTGAAATACTGATTTTTAATCATTTACACCCTTTGTGCATTTTGGAGTTGATCGTCTCGTGCTTTCACCTTATGTGGTGTTAACATCACAAAAATAATTTATCTTTTGAGCTAAATGTATAGTCTTTTTCTTCGGTACTCCATGTTCAAGTATTCTATATGAATTGTATGAGATTATGATATTAATTTATAAGGCTACGATAATAAATACCTCATCAATATATGATTACAATTTTTTGGTTAAGTGGTTAATATATCAATTAATATTTGTTGGCTTAGTTTATTTATTACTTTTGGTTTAAGTTGTTACAAATAGTATTAGAATCGATCCTTTACTGGTTGGTGGATGATTTAGGTTTAGCTCTAATTTAGAAAAAAAATTCGACGAAAGTAGATAGTATCATTAGGATGATAACTTTTAGCATGTTTTTAAGACTACCTATAGCTAGTGAGTGGCTTGAATTACACGCCAATAAAGAGAGAACATCTATGCCTAATTGTAAAGTCCTTTGATGAGGATGTCCTGCGTTTGGAGGGGGTAAAGATTGTGATACCCCATTGTTAAGTGTTCTATATAGATTGTAGTATTATTTTATAAAACCAATGTGATAAATACCTTGTTAACACATGATTTATTAGCTTAATTTTATTTATTGCTTTTAGCTTAGAGTATTACGTCATTAATTTATATCAATCCCTAACACCGGCTAATGCTTTCACAACTTATTAATGGATTGACCTAATAGTTGTTAAATGCTTACTCAATTGTAATCATTAATGCTAGAGCTGTAGAAACTTATTATGTAATGCGAGAAAGGATTAGAAACGTTTTGATAAGTCTTTTTCACTAATTCTATATGTCAAAATCATGAATAATCATATAGTCACCAAACTAGTAATTAAATGATTGTTAAGATCAGGACTTAGATCCTAACCTACCCTTATGTTATTTTAATCTTTACGTTATTATTAAATTTACAATTGGCAATCTTCAAACAAGTTACTTTCTATGGTGGTAGGAGATGAGAGATTAATCATAACTTAACTATTATAAGTAAAGGAAAACTAAGAAAAAACTTTCCTCAAGCTGGATCTCCTCTTGACTTTTTTCCAATGCATCAATTGCATAAACAACTTGCACTTCTAACGTTTTATCAATAAACTGATAATCTAACATAAATATACGAATGCTTGGTCGATAAACAGATGAAAATGCTATTGTGCAATCATGAAAAAATATTTTGTATTTGCAATAGTCATGTGTAGCATCCCAATCGTTGGGATATAATACTATATTCTTAATATAGATTACAACAAAATTACGTAATGAAAAGTTATGATCTACGCACAGTTCTTTGGAGAAGTTATTGTCTAAAATTCCACTGATGTTACATGTCTCTTTTCAATTTCCTAGATCTTTGTTCGTTATTTAAGCAAAATTTTGTCACTAATAAAGGATTGACTAACAAATAAGCAATGATGATCAATTATGTTACATTTTAAAATCCAATGCAGACATCCCATCCTTAACATACAAACACAAGATGTGGAAAGGACAATGGATGTGTAAAAGGTTTCTCTAGAATGAACGCGATGTTTGATATTATAACAAAATCTCTTTTGTGGGTATATACTCATCTAAAATTATGCTTATAATTTGGAAATTATTTTGTGTAATTTGGTGTTCATCAAAGTTCCAAAATGCAAGTACTCTTTTATGTAGGAGACACTTCTCATTTATTTCTCGAAAAGTAGTTTCATTCCACTTATCTCTTAAAAATACCTGTTCAGATTAAAACATGCATAATTAACAATTAAAACTCAATGAAAATCTCACTTTTACCTTGGTGGTGAAACTAATATTAGTTCTATGCATAGTTCTCCTAAAATAAGATTACATACCAAGATTTAAACAAATTTGTCACAATTCAACAAAATTATATGTTGTAGGATAATTGTATACCTGTAACCATTTTCCAAAAACCAACCTTTTTTTCTTCTCCAGGGTATTTAAATAAATTTCAAAGACTATAAGAATATGATCTCCATAAATGGTCAAATTTAATATTAAGCTTTACGCCCATTTACTAAATGGATTTAACTTTTCAGATTAAGGTGATAAAACCCGAGAAGCTAAACCCATAAATTACTGGGATGATTAAGGGAGTTTTGTCATGATTGGCTTAGGATAGGACCTGTTAGATTGATTTACCGATTCAATCTTTTTTGGTTAGGCTTATATTAAAATAATAAATAAAATCTTTATCTAAATTTAAAATCATGAAAATAGTCCATTTGATATATACTAATAAAAATTAGATCTATGAGAAGGGTAAAAATTAAGTATCCTAAGCAATTATTATAGATGATCTTAAAGATTATAGTTAGTTTTAAAGTGTTAAGTGTTGTTAAAATTTTAGAGATACGCGAGTTGGAGTATCTTTAGTACCTTTTGAAAATTTAAGAGATTTACCGGCAATTAAGAAAAAGTTTGGACGATTAGATATTGTTTATTTTTCTTTTTGGAGTTTTCTCCATAATTTTTAATATTGAAAGTAACCTGTTTATGTAGTTCTATGGTAATTAGCTCCTGAAAAAGAAGTTAGCATGTTAATCAGTGTTTGAGATTATTAATAATTAACTTATGTAAGCAAGAAGTAATGTAGCGAGGCAAGGGTCAACTAAGACAAATTTATCACAATATATAAATTAAATTGCCATCGGAGAACGACAAGAAATATAGCAGTGATTGAATTATCAAAACGTAAGGGTCGGATACATCTATGCTGGGATTGGCATTTGGAAATATATTGTCTACAGACTACATATATCGAAACACGTACTAATTACGTGGATATGTATAGGTATTTTCTTGGCCTTAATTTTGCACTACTAGAATATTCATGGGCATACTCCGATAGTATTATGTAGATATAGGTACGGACCCGTCTTGACCCGACCCGTCAGGAACTTGTGGGTTATGCGTTTTTCTGGACGTGGAACGGGGATCATCTTGTTCGTAGCTAATTTCAAGTCAAGGTAGATCATAAAGATTCGCCGATTCTACGATATCAGTTCACGGGTATTGTCGCATCGAATCGCCCTAAAGTTATCATTTTTCCAATTAATTTCACATTACCCCTTCCGTTATGTCCCATTGCCTTATTTCTTGTCTTACATTTACAAGTATGTAACCAATAGAAGTTAACTATCAATGGATAAGTCGTTATTTATTTATTTTGTAAAAAAACAAAAAAAAAAAAAACCATATGACGGGGTGGGGATGTCACCTTATGATTTTATTGATATAATTAGATATGGGACAAAAACGACGATACAAAAAAACCTTACGTCTTACGCATGCCACCTGTGACAATTAAGACAAAAACAAATATGGAAATGCTACTCCGCTTACAAGAAAGTGTAACGCTAGTGCGTAAAATAAATAAAATGGTGCTATCATGTTATATAAACTATTGCAAAACCATTTACGTGCTATAAAGCGGATGTGAAATACTGATTTTTAATCATTTACACCCATTGTGCATTTTGGAGTTGGTCGTCTCGTGCTTTCACCTTATGTGGTGTTAACATCACAAAAATAATCTATCTTTTGAGCTAACTGTGTAATCTTTTTCCTCTATACTCCATGATCAAGTATCCCATATGAATAGTATGAGATAATGGTAATAATTCATAAGACTGCGATAATAAATATCTTATTTATATATTGTTATAACTTTTTGGTTAAGTGGTTAATGTACCAATTAATATTTGTTGGCTAAGTTTATTTATTATTTTTGGTTTAAGTTGTTACAAATAGTATTAGAATCAATCCTTTACTGGTTGGTGGATGATTTAGGTTTAGTTTTAATTTAGAAAAAAAAAAATCGATAAAGGTAGGAAGTATCATTAGGATGATAACTTTTACCATGTTTTTAAGATGACCTATAGATAGTAAGTTGCTTGAATTACACACCAATAAAGAGAGAACATCTATGCCTAATTGTAAAGTCCTTTGATGAGAACGTCGTGCGTTTGAAGGGGGTAAAGACTGTGATACCCCATTGTTAAATGTTCTATATGGATTGTAGTATTATTTTATAAAACTAATGTGATGAATACTTTGTTAACACATGATTTATTAGCTTAATTTTATTTACTGCTTTTAGCTTAGATTATTATGTCATTAATTTATATCAATCCCTAACACCAGCTAATGCTTTCACAAATTGTCAATGGATTGACCTAATAGTTGTATAAAATTAGGTTGGTCATGTTAAATGCATACTCAATTGTAATCATTAATGCTTGAGCTGTGGAAACTTATTATGTAATGCGAGAAAGGATTAGAAACGTTTTGATACGTCTTTTTCACTAATTCTATATGTCAAAATCATGAATAACTATATAGTCACCAAACTAGTAATTAAATGATTGTTAAGATCAGGACTTAGATCCTAACCTACCCTTATGTTATTTTAATCTTTACGTTATTATTAAATTTACAATTGGCAATCTTCAAACAAGTTACTTTCTATGGTGGTAGGAGATGAGAGATTAATCATAACTTAACTATTATAAGTAAAGGAAAACTAAGAAAAAACTTTCCTCAAGCTGGATCTCCTCTTGACTTTTTTCCAATGCATCAATTGCATAAACAACTTGCACTTCTAACGTTTTATCAATATACTGATAGTCTAACATAAATATCCGAATGCTTGGTCGATAAACAGATGAAAATGCTATTGTGCAATCATGAAAAAATATTTTGTATTTGCAATAGTCTTGTGTAGCATCCCAATTGTTGGGATATAATACTATATTCTTAATATAGATTACAACAAACTTACGTAATGAAAAGTTATGATCTACGCACAGTTCTTTGGAGAAGTTGTTGTCTAAAATTTCACTGATGTTACATGTCTCTTTTCAATTTCCTAGATCTTTGTTCGTTATTTAAGCAAAATTTTGTCGCTAATAAAGGATTGGTCTAACAAATAAGCAATGATGATCAATTATGTTACATTTTAAAATCCAATGCAGACATCCCATCCTTAACATACAAACACAAGATGTGGAAAGGACAATGGATGTGTAAAAGACAATGGATGTGTAAAAGGTTTCTCCAGAAAGAATGCGATGTTTGATATTGCAACAGAATCTCTTTTGTGAGTATATATTCATCTAAAATTATGCTTATAATTTGGAAATTATTTTGTGTAATTTGGTGTTCATCAAAGTTCCAAAATGCAAGTACTCTTTTATGTAGGAGACACTTCTCATTTATTTCTCGAAAAGTAGTTTCATTCCACTTATCTCTTAAAAATACCTGTTCAGATTAAAACGTGCATAATTAACAATTGAAACTCAATGAAAATCTCACTTTTACCTTGGTGGTAAAATTAATATTAGTTCTATGCATAGTCCTCTTAAAATAAGATTACATACCAAGATTTAAACAAATTTGTCACAATTCAACAAAATTATATGTTGTAGGATAATTGCATACCTATAATCATTTTCCAAAAACCAACCTTTTTTTTTCTTCTCCAGGGTATTTAAATAAATTTCAAAGACTAAGAATATGATCTCTGTAAATGGTCAAATTTAATATTAAGATTTATGCTCATTGACTAAATGGATTTGACTTCTTAGATTAAGGTGATAGAGCTTGAAAAGCTAAACCCATAAATTTCTTGAATGATTAAGGAAGTTTTGTCATGATTGGCTTAGGGTAAGGCCCGTTAGATTAATTCACCCGATTTAACCTTTTTGATTTGGCTTATATTAAAATAATAAATAAAGTCTTTATCTGAATCTAAACTCATGAAAAAAACCTATTTGATATCTACTAATAAAGAGCTTCAACTTTAATCATTGATCACTGTCATGATCTGACGAATATAATCCGCTATTATTTTTTATAAATACCTTATTCACATTCTCACTTGGATAGGAGAAAAGTTTTCATTAACATCGTTACTTTACCGAAACTTTGTTTCGAAAATCAAACACTTAAATATCTCAAGAATATCATCTCATTCTTCATTAATGTTGGAGTTTGATGCCATTATGCTCCTTCATTTATCACCATATGTGTTAGAGTCTTACTAAGATCGCCTACTCTTCCTCCTTACACTTCTCTCATGACACTTCTCTCATGATCATCCCGTGTGAGTTTCTCAAGTCATTTTCCTAGTCACATGTAGCACGACTTCACAAACGTCATGCACGTGACACTTATATTTGTACCTACTCCCCCATAACCTCAAAGTTTACGTTCGACTCCCTTTAGCTCTAAACTCAATGAGGTGCTTATCGCGTGTACTGTAGGAAAGATCAATAGTTGTTGGCCAGATATTGAAAGTATGGAACTTCAGTAAGGGGGTGGAAAACGAAACTCCGGTTATTGATTTATTACCATGAATCTATGATAGTGGATTAATTTTTTTATCGTAGATGAAACTTAAATAGTATAGTTGGGAGAAATAACAAAATAAACCTTTTAAGAAAAACTTGAGAACTAAGTTTAGCTATGTGATAAGATTCTAACTACCTGATATTAGCATGATTTAGGGTGTTTGGTATGAATTAGGGCTTTTTGGAAAATATCGACTAAATTGAATCGAATCAATATAAGGTCACAAAAGTTAAAAAAAAAAGTCTTAATAAAGTCAATTTTTTGAAATAAACTGTATATAATATTTAATTCTAATAAAATATGCTTTTACCAAGATTGTTTAATAATTATTGAAATCTAAAAAACTGAACTTCGAAACATAACAAACCCTTAAAGATAAATTATTTGATATATAAAAAATAACATTTAGAAGTCAATTAGTATATAATGTAATTATATAGTCACACTATATACATGTTACATACCCGATAAGTATATATATTACAAAATATTCCAAATAATTCTTAAAAAATTGTAATAAATTAATAAAAAATAAGGAATACGCCTGAATAATCCGGAAGCAAGTGTGGCAATGTCTTCTTAATCTTGTTATGGTTTTGGATGAGTTGTCAATAAGCAAATCAAGTTTAGTATATATACATAATAATTGATAATATAATCAATACACTTGTAATTGCCTTTTGTCCTTCCACCGACTTGACTTCTTTAGAAGGGGAAAGAGTGTTCATTTTTAATATTTTAGCAGTTAAGATACTAAGGAATCCTCTTGAAAAACACAATATTCATATTAAATAAAAATGGACAAAAAATAGAGAAAATATAGGTAAATTGTGGTTTTTATAGCTACACCAAACTTGACAATGTGTTTTCGACTTAAACAAGTGGTGGCTAGAGGAGTTAGGCCGACATACTTAGGTGCCTAGACAACCATGCGTCGATAAAGTAGCTAAAGGGGAATCTCATGTAAATAAGTAATCTTGGGAACAAATAATATGCCTAGGTAAGTAGATATTTGTGTGCTTCAAGCCGACTTATGTTTACTCCTAACTTTACATGCTTTATAATGTTCTGGTTTAGCCGAGCTTAGTTATGAGTTTGATGTGTTGCTTGATGAATTATTGAAACTTCTTTTTATAACTATTGTTGACTAAATGATGTTGTGATATCAGACTTAGATATTGCAATTGTATTGTTTGTTGTTTACGTGACATTTACTAGGATTTGTGCTAACTTGGAAAAAGTTAGGCACTAACTGATAACTCTGATTTTAAACATATTTCATATGGTGATTTTATAGTATTTCCCTTACATTTTTTTGTTTTATTTAAATAAATTGATACTTAATTGAGTAAAATGTTGATTTCAGGGTTTAAACTCGTTCTAGGCTCGAAAACGAAGAAAAGGAATCAAGTTTCACTTAATTCCGAGTTCAAACGAAGAAGTTATGAAGTTTTGAAGTTGTGCAGAAAATTTATTTAAGTACAGAAAGTTACACGACCTGGGGAAATGGCTATGTCCCAAGCCGTGTCGGGTGACGAAAACAGAATCTTTGTAATACACATATAAAAGGATATCTTAGGGTTTCAAAAAAAGGGAGAGACATTACAGAAACGGAGAGACACAAGAGAAGAGAAAGAGACTTAAGGAATAACATCAAGAAAGAGGGAAACAACATTAACTTCAAGATTAGAGAGATTGTTCATCAATCAAAGGGGTTTCCATGTTTTATTTTATATTGTTGATGAAACTCGTTTTTAGATTCATTATGATAGCTTAGAATTTGAGTATTTAGGATTATGGAACCTAGGGTTTCATGTGATTCTTGGATTGATTTAGAATTCTCAATAAAGTTTCTATTTTTACTTGATTCGATTATGTCATTTAATTATTGATTGATATTTCTAGAGTATCAATATATGATATTATGCATGTTGATTGAGAAATTGCATGTGTAATTAGATCTTTGCATAATTGAAGAGAATTACATGTATACTTAGAGATAAGATACATGTTTCTTCCGGAAAGTTGATTGTTTGTGTGGGAATTCATTACACATTAATGTAATTCTAAATTATATTACTAAGTGAAGAGATTCCGGTAAATAATTTAGGATTACGGATAATATGCTTGAGAAAGATATTAGCTTTAATTGTGAATCCCTTCGGTCAAGAATAATAGAAATTGAATTGGATATATTTTAAAAAGGTTATATGTTAAACACTAGGGGAAATAATTCCTAAATACATTATTGCATACTTGAAGTCGTTCATAGTTTATTGCTTCCTAATTCGCGTAATTAAGTCTCATAAGTAGTTTAGTTGTTAATTTCAGTATTTTTAATTCATTCAATTTATCACAATTTTTCGGTTAGATAATAAAGCTAAAGTTAATATTAGTACTCAAAATCTCTGAGGGATCGACTCGGACTCACATCCGCTATATTAAAACTGATAGGTGCACTTACCTCATATCACTAACCTTACCTTCTATGTTATTTATTTAAGTGAACTTAATATCGAGGTCTTAAAATTAACAAATGAACAAAATAAAGGTTGAGCTAATAGGTAATGAGCAACCTTGCTTAAATTTGCTGGGTATTACTTAGTATGTAATTCAATGCAATCGTAGTATGGCACGAAAAGGATCGATGGGTAAAGTTATCATAAAATTGAGATTTCACCGGGTCGAGTTTTAAATGAAAGTAAAGCTAGGTTTTAATAAGCAAATGATTTAACTTTAGAAAGTTGGGTTTACTAAATAAACAACTTGATTTACTGTTGATATGCCTACGGTAGTAGCAATGTTTGTTGTTGTATGTATATCCTATCATAATCTTAAGAGGAGCCTAGTAAGATTGTTTAAAATTTTCATATTACATATACATCCGTAATATAAAAACTATCTTCTAAGTTAGAGATTGCAAGACTTTAAACAATTAGTCATTAAGGTTTTCAATTTTAATTAATTAACTTACTATAAAACATAATAACTATGGTTATGGATATCCGATAGGCCATCGTCCATCAGAATCACAGAGAATTAATATCCCCTACTAAGACAGCTTACTAAATTATGAATGCAAACACGATGAATGCAAGCAACATATCCATAGGAGTCCGGAACTATAGAAAGTGTAGAGTTACGTCATCGACACATCGATTTTTCGTCTATACTTACCCGTATGGAGCACTTCACCTTAATTGCATGAGGCTGCCTGGGGGTACTATCCCACCAGACGTTATTCGACTATTATCCTAGTCCGAGAATCAATAATTAATATAAGTGGACCTTAACTAAAGCCACCTACCAAACATATCAAAGGCTTCTTAAGCACAAACAGCGAGTCAATCTTGCTATCAATAAATATGCAAGGCCCCACGGGCACAAATATGCAAGTCCTCTTATAATTAATTGGAGATATTATGCTAGTTTTGCTTTAAGGTTACAAATATTATTCACACACTACGGGCCTTCATAGAAATCATATAAAATATATTTAAGATTGGAAAGACATTTTAAAAAAAATACTGTTATAAAAAATTTACAAAGCTAGTACTCTCCGTCAGTATACCAATTGAAACCATAGACATGCGATGGATATAACTAGTTATTTAGTCGAATATTATATTTACCAGTTTAAGAGAGTAATCACACGGATGATAACACACAAAGCAATCAGTTGTTCAGTCAAATAATCAATATCAACCAACAAGCAGTAAATAAGTAATAAACAACAAGTAAATAGTAGATTATAAGAACTCTTTCACCTAAGTTAATACTCGCTTTTTTGACTTTTGAGAATTGAAGGACTCGATAATTGAGTACCTAAAAGATAATAAAGCTTACAAGTATTTTAAAAAATTAGGTTCTTGAATTAACTATATATTACCTAGTTTTTCGCTATTTTCCAAGTATTATATAATTATAGTTTAACTTAAATCTTTTACTCGTTTTTTTTTTAAATTTTCAATAGCATATAGCTTTTTTATTTTAATTCTAATTTTTATGAACTTGTAGTTGATTTTTATTGTTTTCGGATGTATTTTCTCGTAACAAGATCTGTTTTAAACGTTGTAACTTGCATTTTTAATTATGATATAAAAATGCTATGAAATTGAATAGTTAGACTTAAATAATTGTAAAATATGGTTTTAAGCTTTTCTTTGCATATTTTCAATTTAATGGTTATTTAAATTTTATATTTTGTAATATTCTTAATTTCGAGTTTATTTATTTATAATTTATGTGTTTTGCTATTTTTGAGGGTTAATACCTATTTAATTCATTTCTATTATTTTAATCATTTTTCAATTACTTAATTAATTTATTATTATTTTTAATTACCAAATTAATTAAAATTAATTATATGTTGACTTAGAATTATAGGGAGGTGCCACATGTCATTTTTGAGATTTTTACATATTCTCAATACTTTTCCTATTTTGTGTTTTTACATGATGTGTATATTGAATTATTTATTAATTTTAGTATTACGGTATATTGTATAATATCTATGTATACCCATATACTTAGATATATACTATACTATTAATATATGTATTTTATACGTACATTTATACACTTATGTAATTAAATAATATACTCTTAATTATGTGCTGTATGTATACATATATATACGATACCTGTATACATATTTACATATTATACTTATATGTTATATTTTATACATACATACATATACTATACTAGTATTTTTGTACTTTATACATACATATTTATATATGTATTTTCGGCCATATATTCCTTCATATATCTATAAAACAAAATAGTTATTATACATATGTACATATATGGCCACATATTTATAGTTATACCTATATATGAAAATACATAATATATATACTATTATATACACACATACACAAATCCTTATACTAATATTTGTAGAATCAAATATGGCATATATGTACACTTGAATATACTTATGTTTTTATACCTATGAGTACATGTACATGGTATAATACCTATTTTTATAAAATCCTAATATATGTACATAGGTTTTTCTTTGAAAAAAATTGTACATACTATTAATGTACATAAGATACTACAACATACATGTATATAAAAAAATATACATATAGATAACTATTGCAATATAAAGATCATATATATACTAAATACTCTCACTTGGATGTCTTGAATTTATAATCTTAAGATTCTTCTTCTTGCTTGCTTCACTTGATGTAGTTAGAAGTGGAATGGAATAACCAAGAAAATTAAAAGGAAATGGAAAAGGGGCTTTTTACGGTTTTGAAAGAGGGAGCAAGAATATATGAATATATGTGCGTTTTGCTTTAATGAGATGACTTAGAATTTGATAGAAAAAGAAACATGCAGTAGATGCAATGGATTAGTAAAAATAAAGGCAAAAAATGATGAAGAAAAAAAAAAAGAAAAAATCAAGATAAGATTTTATCATTAATTGACAGGACATTAGCTTTATCTAATAGATTTGTTTTATCTACATAATTTAGCACATGATGAATATACATTACACATTTGTCCACCGAAGCAAAATCTGGAACTTTCAAAGTGGAAAAAAAAAATAAATTAGAGAAGAAAAAGGTAAAGGAAAAAAAAAAAAAGAGGAAAGAAGAAAAAGAAAAAGGAAAGGAAAAAATTAAAAAATTAGAAATTTCTAGATATAAAGTTTATAAATTTACTAATTATAAAATAAAGTTGAATTTTTATAAAATTTATTAATTTAATTGTTAATCGTTACATTTATAATATTTAAAAGTTATCTTTAAGCATTCGTGATTGATTTTACATGAATGTGCATATTAATAGATAATTATATTCGTTAGAATTTTATTACTGTTATGGTATAATTATTCATTTTATAAGTTTAAAATTATAGTTTTAGGATTTTTGTCAAATTCAAGTTCAATCTCAAATACTTACGCATACATAGATTTTAGAGTTTTAGTACATGATTAAGGTTTCAATTATATTTTTAAAGTTTTTATTACGTATAATATTTTTGATTTCATAATTTAATAAAAAATTCACTTACCTAGCCTTATTGACTTATAAGATTATCTACAGTACTGAGACTCGATTCCACTTTTAAATAGTTAAATTTGCGGGGTTTATATATTCACTCTTGCTCAGCTTACAATAAGTTAAGAGGATAACTTATTTTATCCTCAAATTAAGGTTAAGTTAGATAAAGCATTGCATTGCATTGCATTGTAAAGATGAGAAGCCTTCGATTAAGGAGATAAGTTGTCTTATCTTCATATTAAAGTTAAGTTAGATAGAGCATCACATCGCATTGTAAAGATGAGAAGACTTTGAAATGCTAGTTAGAGATGAGTTTCTCGAAAGTAGGCATTAGTTGTAAAATACAGTCCTAATTCTTGAAAATGGCTCCTTAGGGAAAGCTATGGAGTTGTACTGCAAGGAATTTAATATAACGATTATAGTTATGATATGTATACTTGTAATAGAATCATGTATTATATAGGAGTTGTATGGTTGTAATACTATGGCTAATTCTATTGTTATTATTGAGTTGAATAAGGAGAGATTTGGAATTTAATTGTTCCATTAAGGGGAAAAGTAGGATTGATATAGGTTTCTCATTATCCCTAACTTAACTTAGGGATGATATAACGAATTGTCTTTAGGTACCGAAAGTTTTGAGAAAAATTTTTGAATAGATACCTTAAAGGTAGAGTGATATAAAAAAAAAAAGAGTAATGAGAACAAAACAATTTAAATTTCTAAAAGAAATTGGAAATTAAAAGAAACCTACCAAAAGGTTTTGGCCAACTATATATTATAATTAGTGGATGGGAGATTTAAACTCGATGCGTTCCGATTAAAAGAGTAGCTTTCATAGTACTAAGCTGCTGTAGGCTTAGTAAAATCGATCAAATTAAAAAATAATACTTTTGAAAGGAACTATCATGATTTGATATGACGACAGCAACAGCAAGAAGGTAGGCATCCTCGGGCTCCCAGGCAATAAGAAAAGGGTCCCTTTTTTTTTAATCAATTTTCCAATAATATAACGATGTTCTTTGGTTACTCATGTCTTTTAAAGAAAGTAAAAAACAAACAAATAAAAATCCTTATTTATGGAAAATATTATTTAGTAACCATTTTGATTTTAAGTTTTAAGGTCAAGGTCAAACTTTTATAATATAGTACGATGAATACTGATTTTTTAATTAAAAAAACAGGACTCAATTCCACTCATCTCTTATTTTTGTTTTTGGCCGGTGGCTAGTTCGGGTTTTTATACCAATTTCATTATAACTATTTTTTTTTTCAACTTTCTTTGGTGATAACTCCATCAGAATCATTTTCAAAAGAATTTGAAAATAAAAATAAAGTTGCCTAATTTTTACTGAGTTTGTAATAAAAGGAGTCGAGTTTAGAAAATTGCAAAAAATTTTCGGGTTTGATTGAAATGTTCATCCACGTCTTAGGTGGGTTGAACTTGTGTTGCTGGAGTTTTTCCTTTACCTTTATATGAACGTGCTTTCCTAATGAATCATCAAGAAAACTTGCCACCAAATATTTGGATTACTAGGTGCTCGAAAAATATTAAAGTTTGGGCATGATAAATAAAAATAAAATAAAATAGCTAAATTACTTCCAAATTTTGAAGGATGAATGCAAAAATATTCAGAGTAAAAACTGAGAACAACGGCTTGTACATGAGAAGCATTTTCAAAATTTTGCAATATGAAAAATTGTTGCAGATTGTCTTCACAACTGCAATATTTTCATCACTTTTTTACTGCCACTACTTTCTAGGGGTTTAAAAGTGCTGTTCATACAATAATTGCAAATTAGATTTTGTGAGGAGCTTTTAGATTGTAAATTTTAAAATTTAAAAGTGTCCCTAATGTACTAGTTATTACTAAAGTATGAAAAAATTAAAAAAAAAGAAAAGAAACTGTTGAAATGAGTATCTACTAAAATTAATTAGTTTCCCTTTCTTTTCCCATTCTTGTATGACATCGCTAAATTAAACCATACGAGTTAGGTTCAAAATAATACAAAGCTGAACTATATTTTATGGTTAATTTTAGCTTGCAAGGGAAAACGAAAAATCAGAACTTAGTTATAAGCATATCATATGGTCAAACCCCAACTCTATATATTTATAATCGTACAAAGTCATAAACGGTGTTCCAAGTTGCCATCACTTATTGTTATTGGTGAGAAAAACATTATTTGTGGGACGATTTGTGTCGATCATGTTTTAATGCGAATAGGTTACAAGCGATAGTGAACTGCCGAATTAAAGAAAAATCCAAAAGAAATCAACAAGGGGAACAACTTGACAGTTATTTGCTAAAGAAACTGAACTTCATGTTTGTCCCGATTTAACTATTTAGTTATAAATATATTGCATGATTTCATAATTTCTTTTTATTCATTTCCATCCGTGGGGATAACCGTGCTTGCAATCCCAATACTAAAAAGAAAAAGAATTTTTACAGTTGGATACTTGGATGTTGACATAAGGTTAAAATCACCATTTAAACTGTTTTTTTTTTTTTAAATACATCTATAGTTTAAAATTACTCGATATTATATCTAATTATTATAAAAAAAAATCATATCTAATTAAGATTTGACTTATCAAATTTTGTAGATGAAATTTGAAGTTATTAGATAACACAACGATTAAATATTTATTTATCAAATTCATTATTTGGTCATTTTAAAAAGATGATATTGTGAATTATTTTTAGTCATCATTTATTAAAGTTATTATAGTCTAATAGTATGAATATTAGTCTTCAAGTAAGATAGATTAACTTTCAATATCTGTTCCTCTAAATTGTAATATATAAAATAGTTGGTAAAAAAAAAAAAGAATAAATGATCAAAGAATATAAGAGTGAAAGATTAGAAGTAACAAAAAAATCTGACTTGATATGATGTTTAATAATTTTAAATTCTAAATATGGAGTTGAATAAAAAATAAATAGAGATGCGAGTAATGATTTTTGACATTCTCCCCTTCACGTTCGATGACTATGAAGTACCGTACACATTCAACTTTAATTTACTTCATCAAATCAACAATCTCGACTTCTTCTTCTTCTTCCCAGAAACAAACTCGAATTGAGTAAGATGATTATAGGGGGAAAAAAAATCAAAGCATGGCATAAGGATTCTCTTGTTCTATAAACAAACGAAATATTATTGTTGGGAATAAAATAATCGACATTTGTATTAAAATTCAATTAAGTGTTAAATACTGTTATTTTAAACAAGTCATTTAATGGAACCTTTCTTTCTGGTAAAAAAAATGTCACTTTTCTCTTCTCTCTCTCTCTCTCTTTTTTTTCCCCGCTTTTTCCGCTAATTATGAGAAAGGAAGATTTGAACTTCTATCCTGATAAGAGACTAAGGGTGATGTCGCCGTACTATAATGTCCTTAATTATTTAAATTTAATATTACATTGAATATACAAGAATCATCTAAAGTAGAATTGAATTAAATTAAATTAAATTGAATTGGGACATAAATATAAATTATTTTCTACTTTTGAAAGTGCTCACAAAATAGAATATAATAATATAATGTATACATAGTAATGCTTTTTTACAACCCTTTAATTGCCAAAATTTTTATAATCTAATGATATTAATATTGGTCTACCAATAACATGAATTAAGTTTAAATTCCTCATTCTCTAATTTTTTTACTTTTTTAACAAATGAAATTCATTCATAATCAGACATCAAAACAAATCTTTACATCTTAGAAGACTATCTACCGTGAGTAAATAAACCAATTGGGGGGTGTGGGGTGCGGGTTGAAATCCCAAAAACCCTAATTACTTAATGTAATAATTATATAATTTTCAACTAATGAAGATTGATAAGGGTGGAATGGAACAGTAACTTCAGTATGAAAGCAAATTTTCCATTGAAGTCGGAATTTCTTATTCCAATAATTACGATTTCTCCGTTCAAAATACTTTTAAACATGCTTAAGGGAATCAAACTAGGAATCACAATCCTATTCCAAATCGATTGTTCATCCCAAATATCCTAAGTTCTTTTTGTTCATATTAAAGGTAAATAAAGTTTTATACATGTCAAATGAGTCGAATAAATTCTTTTGTTATAACTTCACTAACGTCACTCGTGCTAATTAAGGTACTTACTTAGTAAAAAACTCGAAAAAATAATCTAAATAATTCACTTGATATGTATTAAATATCTTAATTAAATTTTGACATATATGTAAAATACTTAAGAAGTTAGATAACCCTTGAGGACCTTTTCGAATTTTGGTTTAAAAAGGATTTTAGTGTCCCTATTCCAGATACCATAATATCCATCAAAATTACCATAGAAGCACGCTTTTATCAACCATCTTAATAGTAATTAGATAATGAAAGCCATTATATGTTAAATTAATTACAAAGCAAGATAATATTTTTTATAGCGTTAACTGGGAAGGATGTCCTCCTCGAATTATACAAAGTTGTGAGAATTACTCCAATAAAATTATTAAACCTTTTATTAAGAATCCAACTTGTGTAACATTAGTTACAAATTTCATTAAAAAATCGGTTGATGAATTGCTTCAGGACACTCCATTATTTCACTTAATAAAGGCATATACAAATCTCAACACTCTTAATACATATTTCAAAAAAAAAAAAAAAAAAAGCCTCCGAAAAGATGAAAAGTTTATCCTTGTGGACTATTACGAGGTGCCTCAAAAAATTAACTGACATTTTCATTGAAAACATGACTAATGCATTCCATCATCTAATATTTTTAATTGTTTGACGCATATGACGATTTCTAAATATTAATAAAGTTTTTTGAACTTCATCAACATCTCTATTGGAGCTAAACAATCTAGAATTTACCAGCATCTATTAAATGCAATTTGGTTTAATGTACACATGGCGTGCCATGCTGCGTCACATGCCATCTCCGAAAGGAAAAAGCTACAAGTACAGAACATAATGATATAATGTAATGTATGATAAAAGATTTAGTAAAATGTTATAAAGCCGTTATAATCAAATGATTGGTTTTAAAATTTTCCTTCTTTAAATTGAAACATAGATGGTAAAAGGAAAAAAAAAATAAAAAAAGATTTAGTAAAATGTTTAACATTTTAAAAATTTATGCATTTGTTTATGTAGTAAAAACGTTTATATAACTTTCTTTCTTAAACGATTATTACTAGTATGTTAATTACTATATCGTCCAATAACTATAGCAATTTTTTAAGGTCCATGGTGGTGAATGGAGATTACATATCACCAAAGATTGACTCAAAATCCTCAGAGAAAATTCACTACCAAAAGGAATCTCTGCATTCAAAATTTAGTCAATATAATTTTAATACATAAAAATAAAAGTAATAATTTTTAAAAATAACTGATTATCATTAATATACCTTTAAATATCATTAATACCTATCTACTACTTATTCAAACATATTATTTATTTATTAATACCAATAAATCTTTCCAATGTCTCAACTCTCATGCAGTACAGATTACTGTATCTCGTGACCAGTGGTTTCAATGTTGAGTCACGATTTTGCAGTTCTCTTGGTCTTCTACGTTAGAAAAGCTTCATTGGTATGATTCATATGTATATACTTGATGAGTAAATTTTAGTGAAATTCAAACATGATAGGGACAATAATTAGATTTTTTTTAGCATTTTTATTTTTCTCTTAGTTTTTTTTAATTTATAAATTAATAATTGAGATTATTTAAATTTTTAGAATATATTGTGATATAATCATATTATTATCATTTTTCTTATAATCTTAACAATGAATTATATGCGATAGCATGTTAAAAAAATAAATCAAGAAAAATTAAGAAAAAATAAATTTAGAAGATTCATTTTGGATTTTATACCTATTGTTATGTATGTGTTTAAAGTCTATTGGGATCTACCCACTATTTGCATATGCATGTCATGAGTAATATCAGTTGAGTCTTTGTTTTCTTCTATATGCTTTCAAGCAAGTTGTTTTTATTCGAATTTGGATTAATCTGAGTCATAATTAGTAAGTTACTATTTGATATATCTTTGGAAATTTGGCTATCATCAACCGAGCAGTTACATAAACTCCATCTGTTCACCGTAATTGGCTTTGCCGACGCAAATCATAACAGCTTATCCACAAATGACTTGAAATTCGAGATGTTTCACCACATCCAACTCGATTAGATAAATGGCGATTTAATTTGCTTATGAACCGTTTGCCAAAAAATACAAAAAAAATTTGCTTACGGACGAACTAAATGAATTCGATGTCGACTTAAGTTGTGTCCAACTTCAGGCTACTGATAATCGTAAATAATTAAAAAAGAAAATATTTGGAAATTATTTTACATAATTTTTATTAACATTTTCTATAAAAGTTTATCATCAATATTGGCTAAACATATTGTTATTATCATCTCTCCGTCATCGCTGACCATTAAAAGCCATAAACAACATATTAAGATGACCGTGTCTACATCTTTGATAATGATAATTATTAAATTAAAAAGAATCAAAAGAAGTCGTATGTGAGACAAAGTTTATCTTAAATTAAACATTAGGCTAAAAGATGCAATAGTATCTTTGAAGATTTGATTCATTGAATGCTGATGTTAGTGTGTCTCAGGGAAATGTAGATGACGCGATTAGGAAGGAAAAAAGAACCCGGACGTTATCTTAATATTGTATTAATTAGACGAAAATAGACTATAAGATAAAGGACCTCGTTCTTCTGATATTTAGCTGTATTTTTTACTATTAATTTCGTATTTAGTATGTGTATTTTAGGCTTCTTATCGTTTTATAATTATTGTTTTTTTTTTGCTAAATACCTGGTTTAGAACTTGGGAAAGAAGGTATATTTAATCGATTCTAACTGTATATAAATGCATGTTCCTTTAACATATCAACAAATAGTATTTGAAAGTCTATAAATAAGATAATGGATTGCACATGTGTTTTGTCTTTCTACAATTAAAAAAAAAAAAATGAATATAACGGTGTATTTGTGTAAAAGATTTTCTACATTTTTTTTCCCAATATTTGTTAAAAATATAAATTTATAATCATTAAAATTGTAGATACTAATAGTTTATAGCAGTCTCTTCCGACGATGAAAAACTATTTTGTTGGCGGAGCACTGATAAAAAATCAATAAAAACGCTAGTGGAAAATGCGAAATATCCTCTTCTATTTTTAAACGAAAATCATTTTTCTCGTTATTTATTAACATTTTTCCTAACCATTCGGTCGCCTCTCACTATTGGCTACCATTAAAAGCACTTGCTAATTCCAATATTTTGAGAACACCATGACAAATTTATAACAATATATGTGGCTTTGAATGTAGCGAACGTAGAAAAAATGTCCTAAAACCATTTCCTAGGAAACAAACATACTTCAAAATACATTTGTTTTAATATACAATTCATCCTAAGGAATCTATGAAACAAAAGAGTACCAGAAATAGGTTTGTCTGATTGTGTTTGTGTAGGTATATGGAAGTTATAGTTGGAAGTAGAAGATGATGAGGATGATGACATGGAAATTTCCAAATATTATACAGCCAAAAAGAGGAAAAAGTAATGAAAAGAATAAGAAAGAAAATTTGAAAATGGTGACGGACAGAAGAGTAATGGTATGCATGAAAGCGTTCAAATGCATTTACTCTCCTCATTCAATGCCTTCACCTACACTTTGCATATTTTGAGAAGATGCAGTTTCATGCCATTTAATGCTCTCTCTCTCTCTCTCTCTATCCACACATTCTTTTTTTCTAATAATAATTCTACTATTACTAACCAGCACTGCACTTCACAGGAAGAACAACCACTCTCTATACGTAAGGAAAATAAAAATATCAGTAGCCAAACAAACCACACTTCCCCACTTAAGAGATTTTTTTTTTTTATTATAAAAAAAAAAAAATGAAAACACCCTATTCCTTGCATTGCCAAGTACAAACTAGACACCGGGGACTAAGAATTAATGGAATATTTTTTAAGGATTTACTGGTTGTTACACTAACAAGTAGTTGAAGAAGGAGGAGGAGAATTGGAGAAGGAGATCTTATGCTATGCATCTTTTTCACATATGTGTTGATGGTAGGATTCATTTCTCATATTTCCTTAAATAGTTGTTGATTAGCTTCAATGCAGTTTGGTGAGAAGTTGGTTTCCACTCCCAAGAACATAGAATCTGTGTTTCTGGGGACAGGAAACAGATGAAGGTTGGAGTAAATATATAGCTCCAAGTTAGACTACTAAAGAAGAGATGGTGTAAGTTGGCAGGTTGTGTATCTGAATTTCTTTGTTTGCTAGTTAGCAGGATGTCACGGTTTTGGAGGCTTTTGCATTCAAGTTTCATTGTTTGGAGACAAAGTTGGGTGGCTACATTGTGGAAAAAAGGTTTATATTGTGGTACATTGGTTGGATAATTGATCAGTTATATCTTCTTTCGTGTAGATAGATAGATAGATGTATCTGGTTGCAGCTTAGATTGTGAATGATGTGGTGGTAGTTACAATTTCAGAAGCTGATCTCTTGTTACTTAATTTTATGGTAGCAGTAGGGGTATACATCACAGTAGTTTCTTGGAACAGTTAGTTTGGAATGATGGGTGTTTCTGGCTTTCTGGGGACGGATTTGCTTATCTGGATCTTGAAGATCAAAGCATTTTCTCTAGGAATGTTAGTGCATCTTGTGGTTTCACTTCATCTATGGCCATTGGTTGCTGGTCTAGGTTCCATGGCCTCAGTTGCCATTTCTTATGGTGAGAATGGCTCTGCCTTCTGTGGATTGAACCCGGATGGGTCTCATCTCGTGACGTGCTATGGATCAAACACCGCGATTATATATGGATCTCCTGCTCATTTTCCCTTTTCTGGTTTGACTGGTGGAGATAACTTCATTTGCGGCCTTCTTATGGATTCCAACCAACCGTATTGTTGGGGAAGCAGTGCTTACATCCAGATGGGTGTTCCTCAACCCATGATCAAAGGAGCCGAATATACGGAAATCAGTGCAGGCGATTATCATGTATGTGGTTTACGAAGACCTTTAACCGGGAGGCACAGAAACTTGTCATTGGTTGATTGTTGGGGCTATAATATGACTGCGAACTATGTGTTTGATGGGCCAATTCATTCTCTTTCAGCAGGTTCCGGTTTCAATTGTGGATTATTTTCTCACAATGAGACTGTTTTCTGCTGGGGTGATGAAACTAGTAGTCGGGTAATCACGTTGGTTCCTAGAGAAAAGAGGTTCCAGAAAATCGCAGCAGGCGGGTATCACGTGTGTGGGATCCTGGAGGGAGGGAATTCTAGAGCGTTTTGTTGGGGAAGGAGTTTGGATCGCGAAGAGGAAATCTCGGTTGCATATTCCTCTGCTTCTGGTCAAGGAAATGTAGACTTGCCTCCTCGTGATCCAATGCTTTCCATCGTGGGTGGGAAGTTTCATGCCTGCGGGATCAAAAGTGCAGATCATGGAGTGATCTGTTGGGGTTTTATGGTGAAATCGGGAACACCAGCCCCAGTCCATGTAAAAATCCTTGAGATTACTGCTGGGAATTACTTCACATGTGGGATTCTTGCTGAAAAATCTCTCCTTCCCGTCTGTTGGGGGCTTGGATTTCCTACCTCTCTTCCTATAGCCGTCATACCTGGAATCTGCAAATCTACTCCTTGCGCTCCTGGAACTTATGAATTCAATAATGGCTCGTGCAGTTCACCAGGTACCCGGATTTGCTTGCCATGCAGCCAGGGTTGCCCTGCTGAGATGTACCAAATTGCTGAGTGTAGTTTGAAGTCTGACAGGCAGTGTGGATATAACTGCTCTAGTTGTACCTCAGCTGAATGCTTCTCGAATTGTTCATTGTCTAGTAAAAATGCAGTTGATGGAAAGAGGAACGACAGGTTCTGGTCGCTGCAATTACCAGTCATAGTGGCAGAGATTGCTTTTGCTGTTTTCTTGGTCATTGTTGTTTCCATGACAGCTGTAATCTACGTTCGGTATAGGTTAAGAAACTGCCAATGCTCGGCCGTAAAGACGAAAGCTAAGAAAGCCACGGTGATTTCTCCATTCCGTGGGGATAACCGTCCTGACTTGGATGAGCTCAAGATCAGGAGGGCAAGGATGTTCACTTATGAAGAACTCGAGAGGGCTACCGGCGGGTTCAAGGAAGAGTCACAAGTGGGAAGGGGAAGTTTCTCTTGTGTTTTCAAGGGGGTTCTCAAGGATGGAACTGTTGTCGCAGTCAAGAGAGCCATAATGTCCCCTGATAAGCAGAAGAACTCGAAGGAGTTCCGGACAGAGCTCGATCTCCTTTCGAGGCTGAATCATGCCCATCTCCTCAGCCTGCTTGGCTATTGTGAAGAAGGAGGAGAGAGGCTCCTTGTTTACGAGTTCATGGCTCATGGATCTCTCCACCAACACCTTCACGGAAAGAACAAGGCCTTGAAAGAGCAAATGAACTGGGTGAGGAGGGTCACTATCGCTGTCCAAGCAGCCCGTGGCATAGAATACTTGCATGGTTATGCTTGCCCGCCCGTGATACACCGTGACATAAAGTCTTCCAATATCCTCATTGACGAAGAGCACAACGCACGGGTTGCTGATTTTGGTCTGTCGTTACTGGGGCCTATTGATAGTAGCTCTCCCTTGGCAGAACAACCTGCTGGTACACTCGGTTATCTTGATCCTGAGTACTACAGGCTTCACTACCTCACCACTAAATCCGACGTTTACAGCTTCGGTGTTCTACTGCTCGAGATCCTTAGTGGCAGGAAGGCAATAGACATGCAGTATGAGGAAGGGAATATAGTGGAATGGGCTGTTCCTTTGATCAAAACCGGTGACATATCTGCTATACTGGATGCTGACCTAAAGCCCCCGACAGATACGGAAGCATTGAAAAGGATTGCAAATGTGGCTTACAAATGTGTGAGGATGAGAGGAAAGGACAGGCCGTCGATGGATAAAGTAACAACAGCGCTGGAGCGTGCGCTTGCCCAGCTAATGGGCAGCCCTTGTACCGAGCAACCGATTTTGCCAACAGAAGTGGTTTTAGGAAGCAGTAGGCTGCACAAGAAATCATCTCAGAGATCCTCCAACAGGTCAGCCTCGGAGACAGAGGCGGTTGAAGCAGAGGACCAGAGGTTTGAATTCAGGGCACCTTCCTGGATAACTTTTCCTAGTGTGACATCTTCACAAAGGAGGAAATCCTCTGTCTCTGACGCCGACATTGATGGAAAGAACTTTGAAGCAAAGAATGCAGGCCCTGGAGTAGGAAGCGTCGGAGATGGTTTGAGGTGCTTGGAGGAAGAGATAGGACCTGCATCTCCTCAAGAAAACTTGTTCTTGCAACACAATTTTTAGCATAAATCGCGATTGCGCTGCTACATAAGCTTCGATCTTGAATTTAGTTTCTTTGAGGATGAAGTGTAAAAAATTAGAAGGGGAATTCAATAGTGTATTTGTTTTTGTATTGCAGCCACAAAAGCGCTATTATTGTACTATTATGACCTTGCTTGCATGTTATTCATCACTGGGACTTTGAAACTTTTAAATTTTTTAAACCTTTTGGAGTGTATTTACTTCTAACAAGTTCGTGGTTATTGCATTTCTCTTCCCAAGAGGAAAATATAATAGCAATGTCATGTAACAAAATTTCTTCGTAGTTTCAGGGTGTCTGTTTTATGAAAATGTTGGTTTTTTTATTTTTTTATTTTTATAAATTAAGCTTTAGTAATGTTAAGTATCATCATATTAATCTCGAACGGTTGCAGTTGATTATGGTTTTTAACGATGACAAGTTATGGTGTGAGGTAAATGTGGTAGCCAATGACCTAACGGTAGTGGTTAATGCACTCTTAATCTGCGTTGCCTGTGAAATTTATTTAAACAAGCTTAAATTCCCATGGCTTAAGGGCCCATAATCGATCCTTGACGCTGGCAAATAATAGTCAAAGGAGTGGAGACTTATACTGAATGGCAATAATATTGATGATGGTTATTAATTATATATCTATCTTGACTAAATATTTTATTAGAAGTGATATGTTAAGTGGATTATGATATGGTAAATAAGAATAAATAAAACTTTGATGCTTAGGAGTATTTCTAATATGTTTATGCTAGCTGTCGCATTTACGCAAATTAAGTAATAGGTTTTTTTTTTTTTTTTTCACGTAACATCTTGATTAGCTTATATAAAATGACAATCGATTTTACTGAAAATTACAAAAGTAATCGAAGGTAAATGCCCCCACGCAGGATCGAACTACGGACCTTCAGTTTACAAGACTGACGCTCTACCACTGAGCTATAGGGGCTCTTTCGATACGAGGCTAAAAAAATTATTAAAATAAAATAATTTGGTAATGTGACTACCACGAGAAACTCTGAGCAAGTATGAACAGTGCCATGATGCAACACCTATTTGCAACTTATATCAATCGTGACAACGACAAACCCCAAAATTTTCAATTAAAGAAGAAGCTAAGAATTTAGAGTGATCTTTTTGATAATTGAATATAATAAATTAGTATTATTAGTGCTTGAATTGTTGATACCATAATATATTATTTACGTATTAGTATTGTTCTTATATTGACATATTTCACTTGTAGACATTCCTATTTAAAATAGGACTTTGTTTCTATTATTTTGTTTCTTAAAACTTAATACTAATTTCTTTCCAATTTGTCAATATTAACATTTCAGCACGACATAAAAGAAAAATAAAATAAAATTTTCATTTGTCTTTTGAGCTTTCAGGTTATCCAATTCCAATACTAAGAGCTTGGTTCAAGAAAAAATTACAAATCACTGTCTAGCTTTATTAGATTTGTATATTTTCAATTAACATGGTGCTTGTTCTTCGGCTTATATACCCGAGTCCTATTCTGCGGAAGTATAGCGAAAGTTCAATTTTTGTAGCCAATGGCAATTCTTTTCTTTCTTTACCAGAGTATTCCGAGTAACTGTCAACTGTTGTCAAGTTGCTTCATGACGGTCCCCTATACATACATCGATACATATGTACATAATGCTCGGCTTAATTTATGCCGATTCTTCCTCATGTACAAACTAAGATGGGGTACCATGCCACTACTGCTACGGTTTTGGAGGAACCAGACAAGTCCTGGACTTATGACATTACCATTTTTAGAATTCAATACTAACGCATGTTTCTGTACATGATAAGCGACGTTCATGGAAGCAGAAGTCGGCGCAACCCTCCCTTAGTTATAAATTACTTTATGTTTCAGAACAATGCCTCCCTTCATTTCTCTACTTTTGGATCTTTTTGTAATGTTTAGCTACTTGATGGCCCCATCTTGGAGCAAACAAAATCACACCAAAAAGAAACTTCCGATTACAAATTCACTCCGTAGGGAAGTGTACATAGCTCTCACAAGGAAAGCCTCCATATATGAAGATGGATGTACATCAAATCATTACATACAAGATTAAACAGTCGTTTTATATGTAGATACACGACTATGGCCATGTAGCAAGACTTAGAACTATAGCGGAGATGAAATTGCTCTCCCAGTTTCTGTACAAGTTAGTTTGCTCAAGACATCTAAGGCTACAGGCGGAGGCAAGGTGATGGAAGCTCATAAATCATCCGCAATGTTGATCCTGTAAAAGTGTCCCAAAGCACGCACATCCTGTGTGGTATTCTCAATCATAGCAAGCTTGTTGTGATTTGTATTCAGCATATCTTTCTGCTGCTTTGCAAGCATCTCTTCGTCAGCCAATTGTTTCTGCAAATGAAGAGGCGAATGAGAACTATAAACCTTGTATATTCTCAATGCCATAGAACTATTAAGATACTTGCTTTTGAGTTCCCTTTATCGTCACACTTACTTGTAGTAAAAATGATGCTTCGGCAGCATGTTTCTTCACAAGATGCTTCAGCTTCTGAGCAACCTCAAAGTCTGGGTTGCTGGGGTCTAACCATTTTACCTCTGTTCTCCTACCAGGCCTTTGGGGACGGTCAGCAAACATTTCTTTTGCAGCGGGTAGGGCCCTAACAGGTCTTGGTGACCCAGAAACCATAAAAGGGCATTCATTTATCACAGAAACGACTGCTTTGGCCTGCTTCGCATCTTGCATTTCCACCAAAGCACACTGTGGAAAATTCGCTGGTCCTGTGTAGTTAGGGATGAATTGCACATTTTTCACAGTCCCAAACTGTTCAATAGCTTTCTTTAAAATTGTGTCAGTGACCTTAGGCGACAGGTTATCAATGTAAACCGTCCGTTTGACCTTTTCTAGAAATTCATCATACTCATGCTCCCTTCGAGCAGACGACCCCATGAGCCTGCATGGAAAACTTGTCAGTGAGCATATGAATGCATATACTGTTTTGGACTTCAATGTATTGTGCTTATTCCATAAGGGCTATCAAGATAATTTGTTACAACATTTTCTTCCAAGCCAAAGCTACACAGTGATTATTCTGATATACAGAACTACCATTCCAACAAACCACCAAGAAAGCAAAATCCTCCAAGCACAATTCCAGTGAGCCATTAAAGCCAGTACTTTTTGTAATCAACTCTATCACCTTTTCAATAAACGCTGGTTTTTGATCAAAGTCTCTATTCAAAGTATATGGAGACCGCTAAAGGATGCCAAATGCAGGATGAATGCAGACTATGCAGAAGAATGCCTTGCAATCAGCCTTTCTTTTTAGCAAAGTTGAATTTTAGTCTGCACAACCTTGTTGAGAGTTGCAACTAAAAGGAACTATGAGAAATGGTTGCCTGCCTACCCATTTGTTATAAGAAGTTATCCTAGCAAGACCAAACTTCAACGTTATAACTTTTCAAAAGGAAAAGACCTTATCACTATCTACTCCAGAATTCCTCCATAAAATGGATATAATTCATCCTCAAAAAATTAGTGAGGTATCATTCCTCATAAATTGTATGAAACATCAGAGGATAGATAAGAATAAAAGCAACTTAAACCACTAAACAAATAAGGTAAACCATCTTTCTTCAGGATGACCGGCACACAAATCAACCCCCAAACAAGATCCAGTTTGCTCAGATGAAATGCAAATTATAAATTGGAGATTTTAATTCATGAATCTGTTGAAAGGGGCTACATTTAAATCCAAAAAATTCCCATAACACAGACGGCTAGATGCATGTTCTTTTTTCCCCTGAGGATTATTACAGTTGGATGCAGTTTTCCCATTTTAAGCCTACATGAAACCTAGAAGCTTCTGTGAATAGGTTCTAATCAGGTAAAGATAATTCTGCCAAATAAAGAAAAGAAAGAAGGAAAAATCCGCAAGGAAATAGAAATTCCACACTTGCTGGCTTTACAGAATATCAGACTATCAGCAGAATAAGCATGTTCCAGTGTATACATATAATGCAAACACTGCACATAGGATCAGGCTCTTACTATTGTTTCAAAAGCTATGACTCAGAAAGATTAATTCAAATCCCCTAACCATGGGTAGTTCAAGTGCTGTGTTACCAGGGTAACTTATTGCTGTTCCATAACCAGTTAACAGTATTCATAGCACAGAAGCAAATCAATGTAAATAGCAAAGAGAAATGAGAAAGCTCTTTGCTCTAATTCCTAAACCCCTCTACCCTAATTCGTGAAAAGCTCATCAAGACAGAATTGGAAGTCCACACCTGGAAGACTCCATGGAAGATAACACACTTCTCAGTAACATGGGGGAGTCTTTGAGTGTATGCACCTCTGTAAATTCACTTAAAAGTGTGCAGCTGACAGTGAAATTGCAATTCAAATTCATGACAGCAGAAAGAAAGTGCAAGTACCACGTTGTCCATCATCATGTCTCTAATGCAGAGGGGAAGAAAACTGCAAATAGAAATGCAGAAGTTTTCTGCCCTATTTCCTCAATTACTCTGTCTAATTTATGAATAGCTAAAAATAAGATGATGCTTTCCTCTCTTTTTAACTTCTATCTTCTCCCTCTACTTCGTCCCACAAATGTAGAGAGAGAAAACATGAAACAACATGATTAGACATGGCATGATGCAAATAAGCTAAATATCACATAAAGGCAACACAAAGCATTACTATTCTAATAGAAATTATTTATTTATTTATAATATATAATCAAATTTACATATTTATTTATATGAAACAAAAATCAAGCACAACCCATCAACACAAAATTGCCACAACTAGGGTGATAGTGTGCAGATTTTCCCTCAAGTTTCCGACTTTTTTAAAGTTTCATATTATCAAAATCAAATAACAAGACTAGAAGATCTAACCAGAATAAATTCATATAGCAAGTAAAATTTCCACGTAGTTGATTCAATAAAACACAACCAATCTCCATCAATTCCATTATTGAAACTTCAGTCAACCAGTGAATAGCGAAATATGATATATAAACACACAAACGTTGCATATATGCATGTTTCTATATAATACAGAAATGCATCATTCGGGTGTAGAAATGAGATAAGTCACTAGAAAACAAGTATAGCAACAATTCGCCAGCCTACCACTAGACCTATAGATATTCCGAGTGTTCAACATGATTGCTTTGTTACCCTGGGAATGACACAAAACTTCGTACTTGAAACTGAAATTGGTACATATGACATATAAAATCGTACGTTCCACTCTTTTCTTTTCTTTTCTTTTTTTAATTGAAATTGATATATTTAAAAGAAAAGCCGTTAATTTTTGCCATTTCGTGAAATTGCAAAACCCTAATTGAGAAACAAACATTAATAGCCCTAGAAATCACTATCGAGCCAGCAATCAACAATAATCATTAGCACTGCAGACGTACTGCTAAATCAGTAACATAGACGAATAAACATCCACATCAAACCCTTGAAGACAGGGAAAAAAAATCGAAAATAGATTGGTGCCGTATCAGAAGAGCTAACCTCTTGAAGATATCTATGAAACGGAAACGCCGAGTTGGAGGACAAGTGCGTCTGCTGCGGTCGCCAGCAAGCGGTGGCAATGCAGGTTTCCGGAGAGGTGAGACGCAGGTCGTGGAGGAAAAGGATAGTGGTGGTTGAAAGAGTGTGAAGTGAGAGAAGAGGAAAAATAAAGAAGTTGCATTTAAAAAAAAAAAAAAAAAAAAGAGAGGAAAATATATTTTTATTTTAAGAAAAAAGAAAAAAAAAATACATAATATTATTGCAGAATAGCGTAGTACCACAAATACAACACTTATCTATTGTAGCTTCCCAAACAATAGTTATAATACTATTTGGTTAAAATAAAAGAAAAAAATTTTCATACATTACATTTCTCACCAAAGCAAAGATTTCAAATTACAAAAAATGGTGATTTGGTAAATGAAACTCTCCAGTTGGAAATTATTGTCTCTTAGAATGGTATGAAGAATTGTGCCAACCAAAATAACACATCAGAAGCTTTGCCTTCATATTAACATGCAAGCATATTGTTCACCAATAAAAGTAATTTATAAACTAACACAGGTTGCTAAGAATTTTGTGTGGTGTGGGGTAAATGTTGCCTCCCCAAAAGAATGGAGAGGTTTTGAACTTCTTAAAGTCTCCTCTTTCAAAAGATTTTTTTTAGCTTAAAAGCAAGAAAGTTTTATAGGTAAAGCTTACAAGTTTCAAGTATAGGAAAATCATACAAAAGATTTCAAATATTAGAGCCTCCACTCTACTTGCAACAGCAAGAGAGATTGTTTGTGTTTCTTTAGTTTTAAAAAATTCAAACTTTGTTCTAATTGGTAATAGGAATAAAATAAGTTTTTGGCATGATTGTTAGAGCAAACTGGGCACCTTGAGATTTTTTTTTTTTTATTCATGGTCTATTGTTACAAAATGTCGAATCATTAACTGTTGTCAAATGGTGGTTAAGAGAAATTTAATGGAATGAGGAAAAAATCTCCTTTCCAATATCAAAAGTCCTAGTTGAAAATATTGGTCCCTTATTTTTAGATCAATATGTTAATGACAACAAGATACTTGATGTGCATTTTCGCTTTCATCCTTCACTCGAGGATATACATGATGCCCTACTTCAAAGACAAATAACTAATAATTGCACCAAGGGCTGAACATGGATTTAGAAATCAATATTTCCACCAAAAGTCAAGCTTTTCATCTAGAGAATACTTCATTCCTCTCTTCTTGTTGTTGATGAATTGAGAAAGAGAAATATTGTCAATTTAGCGAAATGTCCTAGATGTGGTGATCTTCATGAAACCTTCCTGTATGCCTTTGCCTTCTATGTTGGCATTAAAGATCTAATAATTTCTAGTCAAACAGATCCCACTCTTCTCAACAATTCATGGAGTTCCTTTATTGGTTGGATTGATTCCAATTGTCTTGTAATGGGAAAGAATTTGTCTAATTCTTCCCCTCCTAAACAATTTATGCTTAGGAAAATCTAGTTTGAGATGAATTCTTGGTTACATTAACATACTCCTTTAGCTACAAATTTATGGCCAGAGTTAGAACTTGTGCTCATAAGGATTGGGCCTATTTTAAGAGAAGCAAACATATTTTTACTATTGAAATATTATGCTTGAATTCGAATCTACCTAATTATGGATGGGTACAGTTAAGTACTGATGGATCAATCATAACTACAAATGGCTAAGCCATTATGATACAGTTCCTAAAACTAATCAACCATTGCGATATGTATATAAAAGGAACCAACCAAAGGCCAAGGGTTTGAGTAATATGTAGTGTAGTGGAGTACATATAGTATAATGTAATATGTAGAGTATAATACCTTTTGTATTTCTTATTGTATAGCTACTGTAATAAGGTTGGTTAAGGGCATATGGGTTCTGATGTGGCATTTTACCAATGGGATAGCGATTGTACACGTCATTAAGTATAAATAAGCTGAGTTAGAGGGAAAAGGTAGTTAGTTTTCTTGGAAGGAAAGGTTGGAGGAGAGGTCTGGCAACTGTCTTTGGCGTGTATCAGTTGTGAAGTGCCAATCTTAGTGACTTACTTCACAAACGGGAACCCTAATCATGTAAGTAAGAACTTACAATACTATATGCCGATTTCTATCCTAGTTAGTATTAATTGGCACCATCTATGGGACACTTAATTCTATAAAGAGATTGACTAGGATGGAGGCTAAGGTTGAGAGTTTGGAAAAAAATTTTGATTCGTTGGAGCATAATGTGAAATTGGTGAAAGAAGAACTGAAAGGAAGTATTTCTGAGTTGCAGCACCAAATTGCAATTGTTGACTGGAGTTCTAGCACTAATATCACATTGGTGAAAGCTTTGATTATAGTGATCGAAGCTACTTTGCATCCATATAGACTTTTATGCAAGCTTTGAGTCGTACTCATGTGGCGAGTGAGAAAAAGAAGGAAAAAGAGGACCTGACATCTAGCATTCGAATTAGCTCAGGGTCTGGAGTCGACATGAATGATGAAATGAATTATATGGAGTCGGATGATGAAGTTTGTCCAACTGTGATGAATGTAGCCACCATCCTTGTTTTCAAGGGAGAAGGTCCGATGCATTGGTTGACTATGATGGAACAATACTTTAAAATTTAGAATATTAGAGAGGAAAGAAAAGTAGCTATAACTACTATTGGACTTAAAGGAAGAACCATTTATTGGCATAAAATGCTTAAGAAGAGACTATCGCGTCTTGATTGGGAGATTTTTAGGCAACAGTTTTTGATACGGTATGTCGACCTTTACGTTAGGAACCCTTTCATTACGATTTCCACTCTTTGACAAACCACTATAGTTGGAGTTTTTTAGAGTTGTTTGAATCCCTAACGGTATAATTCCAAGCATCATAGAGTTGCAGTTGCTGGGGTATTTTTTGGAGGGACTTCAAGAGGATATCAGGCTGCATGTTCAAACTTTGCGACTTGTTTCCCTTATTGATGCTATAGAATTGTCTTTGAGTGTAAAGAAAGAATTTGATCATGGAGTATTTTTAGCAAGTGATCGACAAAATGGAAATGGCGTTACAACTACTTATAAACCACATGTATAATCGTATAGTACATTAATCTCTCTTGTTGCAGCTCTATCTGTTTCATCTTGGAGACAATCTGTGAATAATGTAGTAGGTAGTTCTATTCCTCAAGCTAACTTACATGCTGGACATGTAACTACGGATCAAGCTTCCATAGCCTCTAATAGTGCTTCTACTGGGAGTTCTTTTGTACTTCCTCAACTACAGATGCAAGGATCGAAACAGATGACTTATGTGGAATTTTTAGAATGCTGAAGTAAGGGGTTATGTTTTAAGTGTAAACAACCTTTTCAACCCGACTACAAGTGTCCTAATAAATCTTTGAAGGTCCTAATACTCGAAGAAGATGAGGATCAAATTAAGGAGCGATAAGTAAAGTTTATAGAGCCAACGCCACATAGTAAGGAGCAAGAAGCTATACATGTAGACTCTGAATTGTCCTTACTTGCAATTAATGGCTTTACTAGTCTTAAGACTTTGAAATTTCGGGGTATGTTGCATGGTTTCAAAGTTTCCATTTTAGTTGATAGTGGGGTTAGTCATAATTTTGTGTCACAAAGTTTGGTTCACCAACTACAGTTGCATGTTAATTTTACCAATATGTTTATTGTGAAGCTCAGAGATGGTAGTGTTGTTTCATCAGCTAGTTTATGTCCTAAGCTGAATATTCTAGTAGGCTCTTTAAATATGTATGTGAACTATTATGTGTTTGAGTTGGGATCCATTGATGTTATATTAGGAGTGGCATGGCTTCAAACCTTAGGAGAAGTTAAAGTTGATTGGGGGCGAATGTATATGAAAATTCCTATTTGTGGCAAGAAACATATGTTAGTGGAGGATCCTTCCCTTTGTAAATCTAAAATCTCTTATAAAAGCATGTTGACAATGGGCAATTAGGAGTATAGTAGTCTTATTGTAGAGCCTTTGGTATGGAGTTTGAGGATGGAGGTAACTTAACAACACCAAAAAATATGGGCATCATTAGAAAAATTTTCTGATGTGTTTGCAAAGAACACTGATCTTCCTCCTTCACATTTGTATTGATCATCACATTCCATTGAAGGATGAAGTAGGAGCCATTAATGTATGACCCTATCACTATGCTCAAATTCAAAAAGATGAGATTGAAAAGATGGTGAGAGATATGTTAAAGGTGGGTATCATTAGACCGAGTGTAAGTCCTTTTTCAAGCCCTTTTATTTTAGCTAAGAAAAATGGATCTTGGCGATTTTGTATGGACTATTGAGCTTTAAACAATGTCACTATACCGGATCGTTATCCCATCCCTGTTATTGAAGAGTTGCTTGATGAGTTGTTTAGTGCAATTATTTTCTCTAAAATTGACCTTCTCTTGGGTTATCATCAAATACAAGTATGGGAAGAGGATGTTCATAAAATGGCCTTTCAGACTCATTAAGGACACTATGAATTCTTAGTTATGCCATTTAGGCTAACAAATGCCCCTGCTACTTTCCAGGCGACTATGAATGAGGTATTCTAACTCTATCTACGCAAATCTATGTTAGTGTTTTTTTTGTGACATCTTCATTTATAGTTCTCACGTAGAACATCTTCAAGTAGACTTGCAATTATTGCGAACTCACTAGTTTTTTGCCAACAAAAAGAAGTGCACTTTTAGTCGAGCTTCCTTAGAGTATTTAGGCCGTATTGTTTCGATCAAAGGGGTGGCTATAGATCCTTCTAAGGTCAGTAGTGCACTACCTTGGCCTTTACTTACATCTTTAAAATGTTTACATGGATTTTTGGGGTTGTTGGGTTATTTTCTAAAATTTATAAAGGATCATGGCAAGATTGTAAGTCTTCTTACAAATCTATTAAAAAAATATGCATTTACATAGAATGAGGAAGCTACTTATGCTTTTCAAACAATACAACACGCTCTTACTTAAGCCCCTGTTTTGGCAATGCCTAACTTCTATCAACCATTTACTATTGAATGTAATGCCTCGGGTATGGGTATTAATGTTGTTCTCACTCAATAATCTAAACCTGTTGCATTTTTTAATAAGGCTTTATCTGATCATAATCTTTTTAAGTCCGCATATGAGAAGGAGTTGATGGCTCTCGTCTTGGCTATTAATCATCAGAGGTCGTATTTGTTGGGATGGAAGGTTGTCGTCAAAACTGATCAAAAAAGCCTAAAACACTTGCTGAATCAATATGTTTCCATCCTTAGTCAGCAGCATTAGTTGTCCAAATTGCTTAGCTATGAGTTTGAAATACAATATAAGGTAAGTAAAGGGAATGGTGCTATTGATGCATTGGCCATAGTGTTTGAAGAAGTTGAATGTATGGGGATTCCGGGTCTTATTTGGACGGATGTGGTTGCTGTTAAATGGGATGTCTTGTAAGATAAGTTCTTAGCTCATAAGATCCGATTGCTGTAGGATGGGTAATATGCTGGTTTTGGATTCAAATTGCATGGTAATACTTTGCATTATGTGGGGAGACTTGTTATTCCTACTAAATATCGTTGGGTATATGTTTTCCTTCATGATTTTCATTCTTAAGCCTTGGGTGGACATGCAGGTTTTGTTAAAACTTATTGTTGATTGGCTTCTCATTTGTATTGGGTCGGTATGCGTAAGGATGTGGCTTGATTTGTTGCCTCGTGTGCTATTTATCAATGAAACAAAATCCAAAATTTTTCTCTAGCTAGGTTACTGAATCCCTTGCCGATTCCGTAAGCAGTATGGGAGGATATTTCCCTTGATTTTATCACAAGTCTTCCTAAATCTAAAGGCTTTGATACTATATTGGTTATTATATACGAGTTTCTAAGTATGGTCATTTCATACTTTTGAAACATCCTTATAATGTAAAGTCAGTGGTGAGAATTTTTGTGAGAGAAATAGTATGTTTACATGGGTTTCCTCGTACTATTGTGTCGAATCGAGATCCTTTATCTGTGAGTAACTTCTAGAAGGAAATGCTTACTATTCAAGGCACTCGTTTGAACTTTAGTATAGCTTACCACCCGAAAATAGATTGTCAAACCGAGGTGTTTGATTGATGCTTGGAGTGTTATCTACATTGCTTTGCTTTTAAGCAACCTAATTCTTGGGCTAATTGGGTATCGTGGGTGGAAATTTCTTATAATACTAGTTATCACTCGTTAGCTGGTATGACACCATTCAAGATAGTGTATGGCTGGTTGCTACCTACAATTCCTATATATTTGTCATTTGAAGTGCATTTGGTTAGGGAGGCTCTTTGTTTTAGAGATCAAATGTTGACTTGCTTATGCAAGAATTTGGAGCTAGCTCAACTTTGCAATTGTAAAATGTCTAATAAAAAGCATTAAGATGTCAAATATTTTGTAGGGGATTTTGTGTTTCTCTACTTAGGGCCTTCTCTGAATCAACGGTTGGGACCTAAGACATCTTCTAAGTTGACTCCATGGTATTATGGTCCATTTCAAATTCTTGCCTACGTTGACAATGTTGCTTATAGGGTACGGTTACCCTTGGGTTGCAAGCTTAATCCGGTTTTCCATATGTCTTTACTAAAGAAGTCTCATGGTTCTTTTCCTCTTCTCTCAAACTTACCTACTAAGTTTGAGTTTATGGATGAAGATGTTTTGTTTTAGCCTTCTAAGCTGTTAGGCCAACAGTTTCAAGTCAGAGACAGTCTAAGCATTCCATAAGTTCTAGTTCAATGGAAAGGTTAAACATTTGACGATGCTACGTAAGAGGACTTGAATGCTTTCAAGCTCTAATTTCCAGACTTCATCCTTAGGGCCAAGGACTTTTTCGGGGAGGAGAGTATTGATATGGCTCCTAAAACTAATCAACCATTGTGACATGTGTATAAAAGGAACCAACCAAAGGCCAAGGGGTTAAGTAATATGTAGTGTGGTAGAGTACATATAGTATAGTGTAATATGTAGAGTATAATATCTTTTGTATTTCTTGTTGTATAGCTATTGTAATAAAGTTGGTTAAGGTTAGATGGGTTCTGACGTGGCATTATACGAATGGGATAAGGATTATACACGTCATTAAGCATAAATAAGCTGAGTTAGAAGGAAAAGGTAGTTCGTCAGTTAATTTTCTTGGAAGGAAAGGTTGGAGGAGAGGTCTAGTGGCTGTCTTCAACGTGTATCAGTTGCAAAGTGCCAATCTTGGTGACTTGCTTCACAAACAGGAACCTTAATCAAGCAAGTAAGAGCTTACAATCTTATTATATGCTGATTTTTATCTTAGTTAGTGTCACATTATATGGGGAGTCATTAGAGATTGTTTAGAAAGATGGTTGTACGGGTTTTTATAAAAAATTAGGCTCACTTGATATTCTAATTACTGAACTTTGGGCCATTTATGAGGAGGTAAATCTATGTCTTGAATTACAATTTTGTAATGTTAAGATGTGTGCTTATTCAGCTACAATCGTTGCCTTGTTGCAAAATCAATCATTGCAAAATATCTTATTACAATGTTTTATATACTTGTAGAGTGAAAGCTCTTACATTTGGAATTGTGGGAAATTGAACAAGATTACTTGCTCAGCTCTATGCTTTATCATGATTATATAAAATATTTTCTTTTACATTTAATTTTTTAAATTAGTTTAAACATATTCTTAAAATGATTATTATAAATAAATGCTCAACATACTTATTAATCTTCTTAATAAAAATATACATAATAAAATCAATGAAAAAATGATATCATTACAAATGCTCAATTAGGGCTTATGTAGGAAAAAAATAAATATTATTATTAATAACGATAAGTTTTTTAGCAAGGTGTGGAATGTTTTGATTTGTGTAAATTCTTCTCCCAATTAACATTTATTATTTTTTATCAAATGAAGTTTCCCATCAATTTTTTCTAGTCTAAATGTATTATCCTAAATTCTATAAACTTTCAAATTATATATTACAATCCGATAAAAACCTAAGTAATTAAGTAGTTGGAGAATTATTCTTTCTCTAAGATGCTTTTATACTCTGGTAAGAATAATTCTTCCTTAGTTGATTTGATATTTTACTCAAGTACCACTATTTTTATGTCATAATCTTTAGCTTCTCTCCATTCAGCCTAAGAAAGATATTTCTTTTGCCCCATTTCAACAAATTAGTTTCCATTTCATTACTACCTTCCATTATATCGTCTTCTTCCCTTATACATTTGGCCATTCCCTGCCTGATTATCTCAGGACACAACTTGGGCCGTTAGACGTTACTGTGTGCTTTGATTTGTGCTTGATAGTCCTTCTACAAAGGGGAAGAAAAACCTTCAAATTGTTGTAGTGAAGGCTTCAATTCTTCCTTTAAGATTGACTTTGTTACCAAAATTATTATAGAAACAGTTTGAAATAACAACTTCTAAACTCATTAAGAGAGAATTCAAGGATCTTTTAACCACAACCTCATTTTAAGGAGAATTCTAAGATATCTTGAATGCTTGCTTATGTTTTGAATTTTCCTTATTGTTGGATGAATAGCTTATCATTCTTCCATATTATGGTAGTTATCTTTTAACTACAACCTCGTATGTTCACTCCCTTCATGTAAACCACTTCTTAGAAACGCTCCTAACGTTAGTAATACCATAACATTAATGGACCCATACAAAACCCGCCAAATAATAACTATAGACACACAAAACGCTTACACATTAAATATATACTTGTGGACAATGCACTCGCGTTATTTGTGTACAAAATAAATAAAGTTGTGTAGTATAATTAAATAATATTATAAGATTAATATAAGATAATAATAGATGAGAAAAATAGAGATATGTGAGCTTTGAGGAGAGGAATAGGAGGTAGTGAGAATATTGGAGGAGGGAGAGAAAGAGGAATATATAATAGTGAGAATGTTAGAAGAGGGAGGGAGAGGGAGGGGGAGAGAGAGAGAGAAAGAGAGGAGCGGGGGGGGGGGGGGGGGGGGGGGGGGGTTAGTGAGGCGGAGAAGGTTATGTTTCTTTCAAACTCTTAAATTACCTTATATCGATAATCAAATATATTTAAAAAATCATTTATCAATAATTAAAATTTTATTTGAAAGGTTAAATAAGTGAAAATAATTAAGATATTGTTTTGACGGTTACTTAAGACTCCATTTACTTTAATAATATAGATAACATGATATATTGAAACATCAAACAACACGTAAACACATCACACACTACTAATACCTTAGTATGGACACATTAGATACACCCCAAAACACCAAGTTACATCCCTTCTAATTATCTAGTAGCCACATTAGGTCTCACAAAGAAGAATAGATTACAAATTGCCTATAACATACAATTGCACCACCTCCACTACATTGTATCACAATAGAGGGTTTGGCAATTATTTTACTAGTTATGGTGTAGTTAATGTCTTTGTAGCAAAAGGAGAAGAGGTGGTGATGGTCATAGCAACAACGGTGTATGATAGTAATGCAAGAGAGTATGCTTATGATAGTGATGATGGTATTGCAGTAGTAATAATAGTTGTTACACAATGTCGATGATGGTTGTGGTGGTGGTGATTATTGCTTTACAGTGATGGTGGTAGTAAGGTTGTGGTTTTTGGTGATAGTAATGGTAATAAGGTTGTAGAGTTGGTAGGGATGATGTGATGGTGGTAGTGTGATAGAGATAATGGTAGTAGGCTTGTGGAGTTGGTACGGATGATGTGATGGTGGTAATGTAATAGGGATAATCAAAGGATAGCGACAATAATGATGGTGGTTGTGAGGCTATTGATGTAGTGGTGATGATTGGAGACATTTATGATGATCGACTATAGAATGGTATGGTGATGGTGGTGATGTGTTTAGGGTTGTGGTGGTGCTATAGTAATTGATATGGTGTGTGAGGAAGTGGTAGTTATGATCTGTAGTGGGGTTTTAGAGGTAGATAATAATGATGAGGAGGATAAAATAGTGTTTCCTGTGCTATAGATGATGTAGATTGCAAATGGCGTTCGAAAGATATGTTCATATTGCTACTCTCTTTCTTATGCCATATTTTAGCATATAAATAACACAATAGCTATTTCTTGAGATATTTCTACGTTACCCTATGATTTTGATTTGAATGAAGCTTAAAAATAATTGTGGTTGCAATGATTATAAGAGTAATTATTAGAGTCTTCAATATTTTTCTTGGGACCATTAAAAAAGAAACAATGTAAGGAAATCTGAGGAGCTTCATTTTGTTTTTATAATTCGAATAAAATTAGCTCGCTTCATTTCACCAATCATAATTACCTAAGTAAGGCTTTCGATTGAGGCGGACACCCATTTTTCATGCATTTGACTAATGACGGACAACTAATAGTAAAGCTAAGACATAATGGTTTTAAAAATCATTTATGGAAAATTTGAAAAAGCCAACAATTTCTATTATAAATTTGCCAGTTGCTCATCGCTGTCACTATATGAATACTAACGAATCTTTTATTATTATTATTATTATATATGGATCTGTTCGCATTTACGAAGGTAAAGAAAAATAGTCTATCGGGGTAAAAAGATAAAAGAGAGGAAAATATTACGTTGAGTTATATTTAATCATTGGAGAGATCATTATAGAATTAGATGTAATCGAAACAGGAAAATATAGCCTTATGTTTGAGCTTAAGCTTGAATTCAAAAATTCAAACTCAAGACTAAAGCAATAAGCCCGAGTTCTGCTCATTCCTACACACGTTTATTTTAGTTAAATTAAATCCTTTAACAATACTCGATTCGGGCTCAGACCAACAATTTGAATGAACCATATAACCTTGACAAGGAATTTGCATTCTTGCCAGGACTCGATGATCAGTTTCAATAGATGATTGGTCCTAAGAAGAAAAGGGAACAATTAAATATTTCTTCCTAGAGGTTGAAATAGAAAGAGGAGAAGATAGTGGGTGAGTTTGTTGCAGTAGGGGCATGAAATTTATTAGTCAGTTACCTACAAATGAATGTTCACTACAACTAGGAGAAAATATCGTCAAAAAGATTTACACAAGAATATTCCAGAATTTTGCAGTTAGACAATTCAACTATAAAGTTGTACCACCACCGTCCGACACGAGAGAAGCAGCAGCTGCAGCCGCTGTTGGAACCACCCCCGTTGGGATCCCAGGCTTTGATAAATGCAGAAGTCTGAAAATAAATGAAAAAGAAAAAAGCAATCAGAAACTCTTGATAGAACTAACAAAAAACAGAAATGGAAGCCTCTGTGTAGCTTATGCTCATCAGATGAATAGCGAAGATTCATCTCACAAATCATGTCCCTCTTTATGAGGTTCTTTCAGGAAAACAGGATCAAGAAACATTATATATGTTAATGCTTTTCCACAGAGTAACTTAGCATCAGTTTCAGTTTTACTCTAGCGACGTACAAGTTGGATAGACATCACCATATGCTCAAACCTTTATTACCAAAATGCTAAGATTGTGGTCACTTTGGGCTGGATGGATAGAGTAGTAAATACACAGTCCCAAGTCTTTAAAAGTCCAACCATATAGATTCCAAAGTTCACTTATTCAGGATAGAAGCTATGATGTAGTTTGGCCTAACTGATAGTAAGCATGATAATACAAAAGGCTAATCTGCCGCAAGCAACACAAATAATTTTGATAGACTTACGGAGAAAGATGTTCACAAAAAGAAGAAACAGCAGCAGCAACTTCGGCATAGTTATCTCCAGATGCAGGGGCGGTAACTTCAACTAGCTGCATGCCAGGTGTTACTGGCACGGCATCATCAGTTGCATGCAGCTTTAGCATCTTATTTATCGATGACACAGTAACACTTATCTGTGCGCCCCTTTGAAAATGAAATGTACATCCAACCCTCAACAACTCATGGTCTAACTTATATCCGAGAGAATAGAAAAAGCGAAGTACATGCTTGCTTGCTTTACTTTCCACTGCATTCCTAACCAGAACCGAAATCTGATCTGCACCAGCACCTCTCATTGGACCCCCAACATGCCGGACAGTCCTGTAAAGTATTCTGTCAATTAAGCACATGCATGGCTCCACATACTTAAGAATGCCTGAACTGAACTCTTGATTTACCAACTAGGTTCTGGTTGCTCAAGATCACATAAGAGTCGAAGTTCTGAAGTTACAGTGCCTAAAAAGGGACGGATATTAGACTTAAAATTAATCTCATCTATGAATTTCATTAGTTAAAAATTTATCTCCGTTTTCAGGTCAAAATTTAACAGCTTACCAAGATTTGGTCCATTCTTCAGGCATATTTCATGGATCCTCAGGCGTTCTTTCTTAACACCACAGAGACCTTGCAAAAGAATCTCTAGGGCTTCCACATGCTAGAAAGAGAAGTTAGATTAAACATGCATCAAAATTTCTTCCTTTATTCCCATAGAGGTCTGAGAAAAGAAAGAATCCAGAAAGATCATCTTAACATACACAAAATTTTAATAAAGATAGCAACCATAAATTGTGCTGGTTTCTAAATTGTGCTCAGTAAGAGGAGAAACTCAAGCAGATCCTAGGGATAGAGGATTCAATCTCAAAAGAATTCTAGTTCAAAGCATGTTCCCTTCGGGTCTTAACTCTTGTGCATAGACCTGATCTAACACAATCTGACATGCTTTTAGGGTTATCTGAATCAGTACCATTTCCATATAATCAAACCATCTTCAATAACCATTTCAGCCCAATGCTATATTCTTAACTGCTCCATCTTCCTAAGTTCTCTATAAATCAGAACTAGATACACAGCATATTAACTGTAATTAACCAAAAAACTACACTGTGCCTCAATGATACCTGGAACTAAATATACAATATTACTTGTAATTCACAATGAACTAACCTGTGTCTCAATGATACCTTGAACTACACACTCCATTGATGTATCAGCTCGGTCTCCAAGCCCTAGAAAAAATTGGAATAGGAAAACAGAACACCATAAACATGTAAGGCTCATGCGATACAAAACAAATCTGCAAATTATATAAAAATGAATAAAAATTACTATCAAACACAACCATAAACACAAATTGCCACAAGTAGAGTGGATTATGTGCAGATTTTTCCTCAAGTTTCCAACTTTTCCGCCATTTTTTAAAGTTGAAATAGAAATTTATACAAGAAAAGTTGTTACTTTTTGCCATTTCGTACAAATGCAAAACCCCAATTGAGAAATAAAGAATAATAGCCTTAGAAATCACTAACGAGCCAACATCAACAATAATCTTGAGAAGAACTAACCTTGAGAAGGACACGCCGAGTTGGAAGACAAAAGCGTCTGTTACGGTCACCGGCAAGCTGTGGTGATGCTGGAGGCAGCGGTGGAAAGGCAGATTTTCGGAGAGGTGAGGACGCAGGTCCTAGTCTCCTAGAGTGGAACGATAGCGATGGAAAGCTGCAAAGTGTGAAATGGAAAGTCTAAAAACCATTATTATTTGAGATCGTTTATATTTTCCAAAATAAAGGATCACTGTTTATAACACCATTAGTTTCATCATCTATAGTGCAGGTGTTCTGTATATATAGCGCTATAAGTGTATTTAAATAATAAGAAGAAAAAACTTAAAAATATGAAAAAAATTGAAGAAAATTTTCGAAAAATAAAAAATTATTATTTAATTAGATTTTAAAAAATAAAGAACCTGAAAAATAGAAAACTCAATATTGTAATTTAAGTATAATATAAATAATAATATAATTAAACTAAATTGATAAAAAAATTTTAAGAAAATATTCAACAACCATCTCTTACCTTTAAACCAGCCGGATCACCTCGAAGAACTATACTAGTTCACACCCACTAAACCACCGGTAGGTGGTGTGATGGTTACCTACCACCACAAAGGTTATATCGATGCAAATAAGGGTGGATGATTTTCTTTTTCCTTTAATTTTTTTTATTAATTTAACTTAATTATATTATTATTTTTAAATAGATTAAAATATTAATTTTTTATTTCTTTTTGGTTTTTTATATTCCTTTAATTTACTTTTTTTTTTGTAATTATTCAAAGTTTACTTAATTTTTTAGTATCATTTTTATATTTTTTAAGTTTTTTTTTTCATTACTTTACTACTTAAATACAAATGTAAGTGTTACATATACGTCATAAGTATGCCACGTTAGTGCTATGTGTTACTTATTTGCTATGTCAAATGAAGCTAATGGTGTTATAACGGCAATTCTTTATTTTAACATTTGACTGAAACATTGATCTTTTATTTAAAATTATCCTAAATGTTAATACCCTCTGATATAAGTATCTCATTTTTCAAATATCACTATCATCCATATAATTAATGTTGTAAATGAGTTATTTGAGCTCTGCTTGGCTTGAACTCGGCTTAGTAAACAAGCCAAACTTGAGCTAAAGTTCATAAACAAGTTTATGGGCTATATATATATGTTACAAATGGTACATATGTTATATATTATATACTACATATTATTAAGATCCAAAAACTAATATCTATATAATATATATATATATATAAAGATTTAACATATTGTAGGCTCATATATTCTTTGTTTGCTATTTATTAATCTACTTATCTATCATTTTTTTTTTCATTTTGTATACTCGAGCTCATGAGAAAATTCGAGATCGACTTGCTTTAAGCTTTGTTCAACTTGACTCGAACTTGATTAGTAAACAAATTGAGTTTCAGCTTAAAACAAAACTCGTCTAGATAAACAAGCTAAGCTTAAGCCTCAATTATAAGTTCGACTTTAGATTCAATAATTTTTAAATATGCCGAACCTAAGCTGTAGAAATTCAGCTCCACTTAACTCATTTATAACCTTACATATGATGTTATTTGCTTTCGCTTAATTTCAAAAAAGTAATTATATATGATGGGTCTTTTTCTCTTCGTCAATATATGACAACATCAAGAACTTTAGGTAAAATAATTTTATAATATAAAAAAAAAACTTAAAAAGAAAAAGCATAAAATCATAGCAAAGAATGGGAAAAAGGATAAAAATATAGTTCACTTGAAAAAATCCTTGTTATTGGAAAACAAAATTGTTAATGAGTTATGACTTAATAAGATTTTGGAATGAGCATATAAAATAGCAACTTGAAGTTACCATTACAATTTTGACATAAAATGATACTGTAAAATTTTTATTACTTAGTCAAACAATTTGCAAATGAAATTAATGTTTCGTAATTTATACTTGTGCAATTCTCATAATCCATTGATCTATATATATATCTCCTCCAAAATTCATATTTCTCTAAATTCATAAATTAAATATCATAAACACATAATTCTACACACTTCACTAAAATTAGGGAAACATGCAAATAACCCCTGTAAACTTTAGCTTAGGTGCGAATTAACTCTTTAAACTTTTAAAGTATATTTTACGACTCTCTAAATTTTAATAAATTAACAAATAATTCTCATAAGTTAAAAATAACCCCCATAAACTTTTATTTTAGTATAGAAGTACCTTCTAAACTTATCATATTGTGTATTAAGACCCATTAAACTTTGATTATGATGTAACATTTTTTTATAAAAAAAAGGAAATATCATTTATATTGACAATTTATCAAAATTAAAGAGGCTTTAAAGCACGCTTTAAAAGTTTAAGGAGTTAATTTATACTTAAGTTAAAGTTTAGAGAGATTATTTGCAATTTCCCCTTAAAATTAACTAATAAATATAAATATATCTAAGAAAAAGATCAATAATTTAATAAGTTTCGTTCATTTCTCACTTTGCTTTGATATGACTTACGCACAATTTATGTGTAACATCATAAAAAGATGAAAAAAAAAAACTTAGATATATCTACCATCGCACCATCGCTTGCTTTTATACAAAAATGTCATCATCGGCTATGTCTCTAGTTATGGCTTTAGCTAAGACAATATTAATTAGTGTAGATGTAGTGTTGTGATTTGTCTTATCTTAACCTCTACCTATCGAACTAAGGGGAAGATTTACATGTGTCAAAATAGGATCGGGCTTTATATACATGATTCATCTCTCATATTCTCACCATTTCCTCCTAACTGCCTCTTAATGGAGCAACAGGAATCTCAATAAGGTCGTTGGAGATCTCTAGTAATGGGATCTTAAATGGTCATGATTGTTACATAGATGGACTTAGCTTACTTAAACATTCATGTACTAAGATAGAAAGGTGACTAATCACATAGGGGTGTTAAGTCATCTCTAATATGCAAATTGGTACATTCATAATTATACTCTCAACCTCATCCATAACCCTTGCATTGTCCCTAGTGGCTCTAAGTTGTTATAAGATTTCAATTGACATCAAATGTCATTACATTGTATTTGAGGAAGCTAATTAGTGAAACAAATCTACATTTAGTAGCGTAGTGAATGATCAAAAAATAATAAGAGGTAGATATAAAACTCAATCTAAGCCCATGTCATTAGCTAAGCCAATACGTGGCCTTAGCTTAATGATGTGGCATTAATGCTCCTCTCACTGTGTTGCTATGCAATGTGAGTATGTAACCAATTCAACTTTATCCAGCTCTTTAAGTCTACAACATATAACTAGAGCTATGTAAGTAGGGTAGGTTATGCAGGCTGACTAACATAACCTGTAAAAAAATGTGAGGCGAGCTAAAAAAATTTGATCGGCTTAAATATGGGTTTTTCTAAACCACCCTGCTTAACCCACAGATCAAAGCGGGCCAACCCATTAAGGGGCTAGTTAGCCCACTAACTTGAACCAAAAAAAAGAAAGAAAGAAAGAAAACTTATAGTTCTCTATTCATGTATTTTATTTAAATACATTTTAGGTTTTAAGATTAAGTTTTTCACAAATATAATTGATATTTTATTTTATTTTAAAACATATTCAATCATTAAAGTAGAAGTACTGCTATATATTATACTCATATCCAATTAACTATGGTATATTGTTCAATATATCGTATAGTAAAAATGTGTTTATTATTAACTATTTATAATAAGAAATAATAAATATAGTATATAGTAATCTTATATACTAACTTACATAGAACATTCAAAATAATTGTATAATGAAGTTTATCATCATATTAATATCGTAGTGTATATGATTATTATTGTTATGTAAAGCTAATTATAAATATGGTTTGATATATTATTAAATAAGTCTAAGAAAAAAATTCTCTTCTTTTGTTTTTTTCATTTTTATATTTGATTTTTGTGAAGCATATAAACTTCGATGTAAATGTATGTATATATGTTATGAATATATTTAAAAAGGAAATGAAAATTAAATATTATATTAAATGAAAACTAAATATAAACATTGGAACCGATGTGATTTATAATTTATAAATATTCTACATGATGCATTCATGAGTGTAAATGGCTAAAAAATTGCTATATTATTATTTAGACTGGACTCCTTGGGCTAGGTAATAAGGCCTAAGGAGTCAAATCCATATATTGGGATAATTTAAGAAAATTTGGCTTGATGAGCATGAAATAGGGATCGTTGAACTAATCTATCTGCTTCTAACCTTTTTTAAGCAGGCTCATGCACTTATAAGGAAGGTTATTAGCTTTGGGCTCATTAGCTAGCTCATTTTGGATAATCATGAATTGAGCAAGCTTTATCTCATTCTTTGATCACCTAGATAATCTGATAAATATCATCATGTCCAAAAGACTATAAATACCCAACATTTCCTCATCATTGAGCACTTGTAAGGAGATCGGAGAAATGGTGTTCCACTGTAAAAACTTTACTCTTTAAGATCAAATAGTGTTTAGGTAGAGAATTTATCTCATTCGCTTAAGCTACAAGGTAAACACTTAAGGTCTCATAAAGTTGACTTATCTGTTACTTGTGCATTTGAGATATTAAGATTTCTCGATCCTTTTCAATGTCTTATTCTCACATAATCATCTCTTCAAGTGACAATCTTGTTTCACTCTTTTGAAGCTACGTGTAGTGTGTTACTTACACAATACGTATGTGACTACTCCAATCGAACCCTTACATTTACATTTTGGCAACTCAACTAAGGATGAGTGATTGCAGAGACATGGCATCTCCTAAGAAGAGAATAACTGGTACTCCTGATACCACCTCCCAAAAGCTTGACACTAATATTGAGCTTACTTAGCGAAATCCACTCTTATCGTCTAAGATTATTAACTAGGATCATTTGATGCCTAAGTGATAAGGATCGAAGAAACAGCAGCGAATCTCGAAAATCCCAATATGGGTTTAATGGACAGGACATGAGATGGTTGGTTTCGACAGTGAATGTAAATGGATATAACTTACCAAGATACAAACATAATCAGGGGTTTAAGCTCAAAATAGGGTTTGATATAACTCACGAACACTAAATGTTACTCAGGATTTAAATGAAGGTTAGATGCAACTCACTAACTGATTCGGATGAAGGGGTTCGCCATAATATCGAGGTTAAGATCTATAAGAACGCGGGAGAGATTAAAGAGTTTAATGGATACTTAATAATCCAGTAAATGCTAGCTCAAGAATAGCCTTGCTGAAAAAGGAAAAGATTCCAAAAACACAGAAATATATTTTTCTGTCTAATTTCGTATATTGACATCTATGTATATCTATCTTTGATGTTTATAGATATTGCTATTTATAGCAAGTTCTAAATCCTAGTGGTAAAACTGTAAATAATGTACAAGGTCTTAAACCCTAAAGAATTGGGCCTATAAATAAAATAAAGGGGAACATGTATAAGAATACAAAATTGTGCATTTTACAAGAAAAGTCGCATGTAGTTACTTGGCATATCTTGGAAGGAGTAATATCCAAATCGGATGGGGTTGGCAGTTGGATATACGGGTTCGGGAAAGAGTCTCTGAAGTCTTACAGTATTTGGTTGAGACACTAGAAAGGTAGGCCCATAATTGCTAAGTTCTATTATCAGTCGGCACGAGTCTCTTAGTGTTGTATGGAATGGTTTTTTGGTCTCAAGTACTCAGTCTCATGGTATCTCGGCATCTTAGCGTCTCGGCATCTTGGTTAGCAATAAACTTGATGTCGAGTATTTATCTTCCTCCCTCTCATCTTTCTAGCTTCAATTTGGCTTCGGCAAGCATCAATAGGCCTCGGCTTCGGGAAGGTCTACTTTGACTTGAATATAGTTGGAGGCTGATTCCATTTACTGAGGCTCCTCTAGATCCCATACAGATAATACGGATAATGTAAGAAGCCACAAAGGCTTTAAATCAATTTATGGTTATGTTCTAACCTATCCTTACTGGGATAGCTACCATCGTTGCTGCTTAATAAGATATAGCTTTGCCATATCCTATGGTTGTTGCACAGCCAAGCATTATTATCTTAACTCAACGAATTAATTCTCTAATCATGAAGGAGGATCTCCATCAAGGAGGAGGTGATGAAACCCCCCCTGCTAAAACTTGTATGACAACTAACTCTTGCACGGGAGAATGTAAGAGTCCATTTAGGCGACTCTTCATCTTCATGGGTGCCTGCTCCTTCATCTAATCCTATAATTTAAATCTTGGGAGGATATACTTCTCATCTCAATCTCGCCCTTACTCCACCACCTGCGTCCATATCTTCTGTTATAAGGACTTCCTTAATAACAAGGGAAAACTTGGACATTTATATGAGGGAAATACAAGCTAGGTCGTCTATGAGAATACTAAAGCTAAAACTCTCATATCATCAATGCATTGCAACGAAGCCATAACCTAAGGATTATGTATGTCCTAAATTTGTGCTGTTCAATAACAAAAAAGAAAGTGCGAAGGAACACCTGCTAAAATTTATTGAAAGCCTAGAGCCTTATAAGATTGATGATGACCAAAAGCTTAGGGAATTCTCTAAATCATTAACAGAGAAGGCATATACCTGGTATGTCAACCTCCCCTCGAGATCGATTGATTCATAGGGAACTATGTGCAAGCTCTTCTTGGAGAAATTATTATTCACTCAAGAGCGAGTCGCAATTACAGATATGGAAAGAACATGACAAAACTTGGAGGAAGATCTAATGAATTACATAGAGCTCTTTAGAGAGTGTAACCTAAACATCCAAGATGTGTGTGATGAAAAGGAATTAGTGAAGATTTGCATTCAACAGATGTTCTCTGAATATGTTATACACTTGGAAAACTTCTCCCTGTGTTCTTTCTCTTCACTTGTTGAGAATGCATGAAGGATGAACAACTTTGTTACGAGACAACGGGAAGAAAGTAGCAAGCTTAACAAACGAACAACATTCATATCCCTGACTGAGAGTGAAGACTTTAATGCCAACAAGAGACCTAAGAAAGGTACAAAAGCTCCTTCCTTTTCATGCCCAATGAGCAAGGTATATGCTATCCTTGTCCGTTAGCTATAGGATGAAGCTATCAAGTTGCTAAGAGTTGAACGCCAGCCTACAAAAAATGAAAGAAGAAATCCTAAATATTATCAGTTTCATAAAATAGTAAATCATCCAACTATTGATTGCCAAAGCTTAAGAAAGATATTCCATGAAAGAATTCAAAATGGGTGAAGACGGTGGTTCAAAGGTAGTCGCGGGAGGAGCAAGGTCTCCATTACACAAGCCTGGGTTTGGTCGTGAGCTGTTGCATTAACGGCAACTCCTTAACCCGGATTAGAGCGGGCGCAATTTCTCTAATCTCACGACGGGCCGGATAACGTCGTGCGATGGCATTTGCTTGCACATGCATTGCACCTAATAAGTGATTGAAAACCTTGTTGTGTGTATGGTATAGTTTTAAGTCCTTCGTCCCTACTTACTGAGCTGTGGTTGCTCACATCCCTATAGACGTCGTGCAGGTGCTGGTTAAGAAGCGACAAACAACTACTTTGAAGCTAGCAACTACTGGATCCTGGGGAGTGAGGAAAAATATTGAAGAATAAACACATAATTTTAAGGTCTAAGTTTTCATTTTAGAATTTTTTTTCATTTCCGAATGATGTAATAACTAGGGAATATACTATAGAGAACTAGTGTAAATTTCAATTGCAATAACTGAATTATAACATATAAATATAATTCCTCACTTTTATAGATAAATGATTTATTTAAATTACAAACTGTCTACTTTAAAGCGGGTTAGTTGTGGACGCCTTGTGTAGATCAGGTCTAGGATAGCGGTTGTAAGGCCAACTTCTATCTTAGGATGGTTTACACGGCGGGGCTGTTACAACTCTGCCGCTTCGAAACGTGACACTACGTTGTACGATGACACTTGATTGTTACATTGCATGAAAATAATTTATTGATAATCTTATTTGTGCTTCTATGTATTCATGAGTCTCCAATTCAACTTATTGAGCTGTAGTTGCTCATACCCTTGTAGATCATTTTGCAGGTTCTGAATTCTGAACTCTTCAAGTAATATACCGCCTTACAATTACCCAGAGGTTAGTCTTTTTGAAGCTGGGGTATGAGGATCAATCTATTTAGTAATGGTGTGTAGCTAACGTATCCTTGTAATTAAGGATGAAAAACTGATAGTTATTATATACATTAGTGAACTGTTGTGTTTATATAAAACTTCTTAGGAAGCTCTATGGACTTATATATAATTGTATATGTTTATTAGAAATTTGTAATATTTATCATAATTGTAGTTTAAATGATAAATGGATTGTTTACTTTAAAGCGAGGATTCGTCGACGCCTTGTGTAAATCATGTCTATGGTAGGCACTGTGAGGCCAGTTACTATCATAGAATGGTTTACACGGTATGACTGTTGCAACTCTATGACTTCGGGGCGTAACGGATATTGAGATTGATTGGGGGCAATTAATTATGATATTGCACCTGCAAGAATAACTAAAGAAGTAACAAGACAATATTCGAAAAAAAGAAAAGAAAAGAGAAGAACAATTGAAGCAAAACATCCATATAATAAGAGAAGTCCTACTATGCTTGTAATGGTATTGAATATTGAATATGATGATGTCTTTAGAACCTTTGGATACTTTACCACATAATGATGGCATACTATGCTTCCATTCTACTTGTTTGCAGGAATCGCAACCGAGTAGAAGTAGCAACAACATGGAGGACTTTAGCTTTCTTCAATGAAGTTATGTATTTCAATTTCTCTGCAATGCATGCTACCCAATCATCTCATCCATAGGGTAGCTCTTTCAGGAATGTAAATTGGGTATTAGAGAGAGGTAGCTCTCTCTTCTAATTCTTAAGGCACAACATTGAATCTCCCCTAATGGTATCTCTAGAATCAACATGAGGCTTATAGATCACCATCGATGCGAGGTGTTGCATAGGTTTCTCAACTCTTAGCTGTGTCCCAAAATGTGTCTTCAAAAATAGTTTCATCTAACCACTTATCTCGAGGATACGGGATAGGAGGCAAACATTTATCTTAGTGCACCTACAAGTCCTTCAACTTCACACCATCAGAGTATAATCACTCTAATCTTTATGTAGAGAAACTAAGCTCAACAAATTGCAAGTCATGCCACTATTGTTAATATGAATTGAGTTCACTACTAAGCACTAAGGAGGACTCTAATTTCTCAATTTTAATGGAAAGGAGGTCATTACAGGGATATCTATTTGAAATTTATAAGCCTAGTTTACATTAAAAAAAGAGAGCCTTTTTTATGGGAAAAATAACAAGCTTTTCGCAAACATAAGTCTATTCGTCAAGCACCAAAGATAGGAAGAATCAACGAAGATAGTAACATCACAATTAACAACAATTAGTGAAATACCAGGAATAAAATTATCAACATGCCTATTTCATACCTATTCGAGTAGTTGTTAAGTGTTAATGGATAAGTTATTATGGCCATTGATTGTAATTGCCATTATTGCACTCACTTTGACTTTGGTAAGATAAATTTGAAAGAATTTTAATAGCAGCGACATGAATTGAATTCCTCTTTGATTGCCTCATAGCATCTACGCAATTATGATTAAAAAAAAATCACGCCAAAATAGTTATCAAGTTTGTAAGCTAGAATATTAGAATGTGCTTAGTCGATCTCCAATGTTGATTGCAAGATTCAGTTACCTATCAAAGGATTTGAATATTTACGGAATTGAATTCTTCTGAAATCTTAAAGTTACTATGGTGTTACTGGCTTTCTTTTCTTCTTAAGGAATTGTTGTTGCTCACCATAGTCGATAGCTTTCATAAGCCTACAAGAGATTAATATGGAAGATAAAAAATATCGAAAAAGAATGACAGAAGGAAGAAGAAAAGAAATATGACTCGAATTCAATAGAAATTTTTTTCGATATTTTCCAAGATGGGATTTTTAAGGTGGATGGATATGCTTCAATCTTTCAAAGGCTTTAGACGAAGGGATACAAACTGCTCTTATTTACCACTACTATATCTATGCTGATATCTCCATTATTATTGATAGTTGAACTAATTGTTATAATGTGCATGCTATGGCGTTTTCTAATTGCCTGTTGCCATCTCAAGCCATGTCAATCATCCGTGTACACTGCTAATCTACTTAATGCTCTAATAGTATAATACCTTAAAAAAAAAAAACATATTGATGACTACAGTTGAACAAATTCAACTAGGAATAGAGAAGGAAAAGGAGACAACATGCATATATAGCCGAAGTACTCATGAATAGGATTAGTTTTAAAGGAATTAAATCCAAGACTTGATGAAGTTATAAGGATTCAATGATGCTTGAGTTGGTTTTAGTCATAACATATGGTAGAGATTAATGATTTGTATTTAAGATTTTAGATGAATTTAGATGGTTTGATAGATTAATATCTCAGTTTAAAGGAGATATAATTGACAAGAAGAAGATTTAGAGAGGAATTAAGTAAAAGATTTGAGAGGAAGAGAGAGAGAGAGAGAGAGAGAGAGAGAGAGAGAGAGAGAGAGAGAGAGAGAGAGAGAGGTTGAATGTGAAAATAAAATACTACTTGTGAGATGTGACAAAGTAACGAAGATTTGAGAAGGTTGTTTGGATATAGCTATTGCTAATGCACAAAAAAAAAAAAAATTAGAATAAAGGGTTTCAGACTCATGCATGTTACAAAGACATGACCATGGAAATGGAAATGAAGGATAATGGCCAATGTCTCAAAGAATTTGAAGTTAGGTAGATAAGGACGGAAGGCTCATGACTCCACGTAGTAAATTACTATCTATCATGTTGTCCTCTATTTAATATATAAATACTTGTTCTTGAAAAGCGCATGGAAATGCTCCCTTTGGAATGAATATATGCATGAGATTCGACAACTCATTTTGGAGAATGAAAATTAGAAGTTACTAATATAGGCCTAGTACATATGGGTTCTCAAAGGAGTGAGATCCAAGAAAAACAATAAAAAAATCAAGGTGGCTTCAAAAAATAGGAACCTATTTAATAAGATTGATGGTGTACATAATGAAATGGATTTCGCTCACGTAAAGGAAGCTTGTATAATATTGAAGTCTTATTTAATATATTGTTATAGGAGCAATGTCACTTCATCAAGCTTAAAGCGACGTATGCAATTAAATGGTGTCGTAAGACTTGCACACTATATATATAATAAATAAATTTGATGCATAGGCGTTAGATTCATTTACACTAATCCATCAACAAAATAAATTTTTAGCTAAGTGAGCACGCTTGGCAACGATGCAGCTCTTCGTAGTGCTTGCATGCCAAATAGTGACTTAGCTATTCCAAGTAAATGAATAATGCCTAAAATACTTGCACTCCGTCCAAGAATTTCAATTAGTGGGAAAAATGCAGATGACTAAAAAATTGCTGTATTATTTATTTAGACTTGACTCCTTGGGTTAGGTGATAGAGCCTAAGGAGTCCGGTTTATATATTGGGATGATTTCGGAAGATTTGGCTTGGTTGGCTTGGTAAGCTTGGAACAATGATCATGCAGGCTCATGCACTTATAAGAAAGGCTATTAACCTTAGGCTCATTACCTAGCTCATTTTGGATAACCATGAATTGAGCAAACTTCATTTCATCCGTTGATGACCTAAATGATTCAATGGATGCCATTATGTCCAAGAGCCTGTAAATACCCAGTATTTCCTCATCATTGAGAACTCATAAAGAGATCGAAAAAATGGTGCTCTACTGTGAAAACTTTGCTCTCTAAGATCAAATAGTGTTCAGGTAAAGAATTGATTCCATTCGCTCAAGCTACAAGGTGAACGCTTGAAGTCTCTTAAGGCTGTCTTGTCTATCACTTGTGCATTTGAGACACTAAGATTACATATTCCTCCTCCCTACCTCATTCTCACCTAATAATCCCTTCAAGTGACAATCTTGCTTTACTCTTTTGAAGCTACGTATAGCGTACTACTAACATAGCACGCACGTGACCACTCCAATCGGACCCTTACATCTACAATGAGAAACGAAGAATAATATAATTTGCAGGTTAATCCGCTTAACTTGCCGACCCACTATAGGGTGAGTTAAGTTGGAAATTTCGACTTGCATTTGCAAGTAGGTCAAAGCAAGCCAACCCATTTAACCTGTTGGCCAATACGGGGTATGGTAGGTTAGCTCACTTAGCTCGCTTGCATAACTCTACATGCAACTACCTTTATGTTGATATAAGGACGTATATCTTATTAGATATCAAGTTATAGGATAATGTGGTGTAAAAAGTAGAGCTCTATGATGTGGAGTCGGTTTAGGAACCCATATAATCCATATAACCAAGCTAGTACAACAACATGGTATGAGATTTACCATAACCTCTAGGGTGTACAGTGTAAAACAAATTTGTGCTTAGAATTTTATAAAACAAACCATTGAAATAATGATACACACATATACATACATATATATGTATGTAAAAGCATTTGGATTAGAGTTGAATAATTTCTTAGAGATCTAGTGTTGGAAAGAATCTCTATATTGTGAAACAACATATATAAAAACAACCGTACACAACAAAGACGAATCTTTATTAGTATAAGAGTAGCCGAACCTTAATCATTACAATGACTCGCTGAGGCAATAGGGAAACACTTGGAAGGTGATCCCATGTCGAAACCAAGAGAATGATGAGTAACCTATTAATCTTAGTAAATGCTGGTATAGGTAGCCAGGGAAGGCTAGCAATATGACTATTTAAGCAAGTTGCCTATAACTATAGTGGTTAGCTATCCTTAAATCGTCCAAAAGTGAGAGAACCATAAGATAAACAAGATTTTTGATTTATTTGATCTCGTCCACAAGTTAGAGAATATAAGTTGTCATAAGCATTAAGATAGTCTTTTTATTTGCTTACTTAAGTCTTACAACAAATGTATCCTTCTAACACTATAATTTAAGGCAAGACCCATGAATATGTTGTGTAAGAGGTCGTACTCCAAGATGCGGCTAACATACATTTAGCTAACTATAATGCATGCTCCCAATGAATAGTTCTCATATATGAAAGAGTGCTTCTCCAATTTCCCTCACTCTAGTGATGGTATAATAAGATGTTAATCAATTGTCAATCATATAAATCCTACTAACGCAAGATATAGCATAGTTTACTCATCAAGTGGAACATGACCCTTGGCTTAACGTAAGGTAGCTTCTTAACGGTGGCATATAAGCGAAATATTTTCTTGAATAATGAAAAACAAAGCTAAGTCTTCAATTGATAAGAAAATAAATAAATAATTAATTAATTAATTACGTAATCATTGTTACTAAGCCACTCTATATAAGCTCCAATTTATGTACTAGCTAGCCATGCAATAAAAAATTATTTGATAGACATCTATCCATTTGAGAGGAAAATATGAGATAATCAATTAAAAAGAAAGTGATCAAACACATACCAGTAACTATTTGGATATAAAAAAGTATTTGCAAAACGCACAATTAAGTTAGCTAAATGTTTGAAATCAATTTTGATCATGATACTTCATCCTATTGCGGCCTTCTCTACTACACATGCCTAATTCAACCTTTGAGATGGCATCGAATGGCCATTTCGTTAGGAAACCATTTTCCCGAAGACTTATTGCACTTGTGTATTAGGTGAATATTCAAATGCCATCTAAGAGCTTTAAGTACAGACTAGTTGTCCCCAGTCACCACAAGGACTAATTAATTTTTATAGATTCATTGTCGATACTTCCAAATATACTAACAGTTGATAAGAGTATAATAATCGTGTATCGTTTGTTAAAGACCACAAATATACGAACATGGAATTCCAAAGAATTGCCAATTTTTGTATGTACATGTACGTCACGTTGACTTCCGTGCTATAGATGTGATGACCATTTTGGTCATGCATAGTAGGCAATGTTGTTATTATGACATAGAAAACTTGATCTTGGCAGCTAAAAAACTATGACAAAATGGCCATTATATGCTTTTTTCCACCTATAAGTTTGCTTGCCACATACTTAATTAATACATCATCATTAGCTATCCCTTAGATGCATCAACCATGTGCTTGTTGAAAAAATCATTACAACTCTAGAGGATCTTCCGAGCTATTGCATCTATGAGTAGGTTCCTAGCATCTTTATGGCAAGCAATGGAGAATCTAACGTATGTTCCTTATCCCCTATCCTACTTCAACTCCCCTATTATATTTTAGAGTCTATCATTATGGATCTAAGCCTTAAAAAAGATCATTGATGCAAATAAGTGGCCTAAAAACAACAAAAAGTTAAGTAGTATCCAGTCTAATCAAATAAGAAAGAAGTTATAATGCTACCTATAATGCACAAAACCTTCAGTGCATGGTCTAAAGGCAATAGAGGACTCTATCAAATATCACATGATCATCATGCTTAATGTGTAGCCACTTCCACTCAATCTTGATACTCTTGCTAGCCTGATGTATAGCATTGAGCAGATGAAGGATCATTGTATATATATCATCCTACTTGTTGTATACTTGTATAGTAGCCTTTTACTTTGACTCAAACGTTTTTTCATTAAAGTAGAATATCCAAAATGGATGCAAATGGAAGTTTGAAGATCCAATATCTATACATTTGATGTATTCCATACTTCTATAACAAGAAAACATGACATGGTGGTATACTCTATTTAAGTGTTATTCTAATTGATAATAGCGTTATGTTATAGGATCAACTAAAATAATGATTTTTGGGCTCATTTGAAAGAATCTGACAATCTCGTGTTTAGGCTCACTTTAAAGAGAGAACTTAAGATCTCTTGATCACTCAAAAGCACTAGATTGTTTAAAATGTGATTCTGCACATTTTTTACATTAAACTTCACGAAATAAATAATACAAGATGGCAATTTTTTCCTTACATTAATTACTACCCATTTTCCCTCTTGCATAACCCACTAATTACATACATACACAACCACTAACAGTACACACACAGAGGTAAAGAGCCCTTTTAGCAACCGTTATCTAACATAGATAGGAGCTACAATTATAAACACACAATATTGATACATGGCATGCATGCACAATTAAACACATAACCTAAATACCCTATCACATTTATTACAACACTGCCCTTATTAATATCAAATAATTACAACATAACAAATGCATGAAAGACTCATATATGTAATATATTAATATATCCATATGGACTCTTAAAATTCGTAATCTCAAAATACCAAACCTGCTTTTTCAAACATGTATAAATTTTTCACTTGCTTTTATTGTTCACTATGAGCACATTATACAAACCACATTTTCTCTTAGGCTCATGGATAACGTAGTTATGGAAGTGTAAGCTATGGTGCATCTTTATTGCTATATAAAGTATTCCTTTTTTTCAAACAACATACTTACCTTAAGTTCATTATTGAAGCTTTAGTTATCACCATGAGGGAGCCATTCCTTAAAAGATACATATCAACTATCGTTGCTTCCTTAAAGAAGGGTACAGGTTTTAAATTCTCAATAGCATCTACATCTATTCCTCCTTTATGAAGGCTCCTAAAGAGAAAATTTAACCTTATGCGTTATATCCTAGTCAATTTTGCTTGAGTAATTTACATTTCTATTAGGCAAATTATGATTGCTGTAGCTTGCTTCTTGACATATAGACATAATTTGAGATTTATACAGTTGAGTTATATTCGAACTACTATAATTGGTTTAGGTCCAAAGTTAAGTCCAAGTGGAGAAAAGCCGATTTCATAAATGATACAATGCATACACCATCGTGTTGTATGGATAGCAACAACAACTGCTTAATATCATCACCGGCATTAATGGGCTTAGAAAGATAATAAACTTACCCCAATTCCTTAACAGGAAACCTATAAAATTATTCCGAAGACCCATAGGAATCTTACTAATAACCGTTTTGCATTTTGCATCCATTGAAACTACAACTACCTTAATTGGATATTTGTCATTACATATGGCATTTTCTTCATTTATGATATTTCCATGTACAAAACAAGCTTCTCTAACTTTATTAAACGTTGCTAAAAATAATGACACATTGCACTTAATTAGTTAGTCTTATAGAACAATTCCACTACAAATGCAATTTTAATTAACTTTGCAGACATTGCTGAAATTCACCTACACAAAATCCCATTAGTAACCATATAAAAATTACAACTCAAATACATAAAAGAACTTTCATAATAGTTTTAAAAAGGCCATCTAAATCGCATTGAATTTGAGAAAAAAATTTAAAAAAAAATAAGATTGCAATAAAGGCACAACATAGCTTCATCAATATGCACATCTTAACAAAACAGCATCAAGTGAATAGAAAGGAAAAACCAATCCTTTTTACATGGATTTATAGTAGAAAAAATGCACCGTGTAGGGTTTAGATGAGCATAACAAGGATAAATCAAGCATTTCAAAATGAAAATGAGCGGTTCTTCAAGTTCAAGTTGGATTTTGGAAATGGTTTTTAAGATTTAGATGTATAGACTCAAAAGAGGGAGAATTATGGCATTGGTAATAAATCATTCCAATCAAATTTTGTCTTCAAGAGACGGTTTTATCAATAGCAAAATTGCCAGGATTCTTTGTAATTTGAAACCATAATTTTAAGTCATAATGTTATGTAAGACACTAAGATAGAGTTGAGATTTTTTCTTTTTCTTTTTTTTTTAATCAGCTGCTATAACTTTTTTTTTTTCCTTACAAAATGAAATTCATTAAAAATGACAGTTCTACAAGAGAAAAAAAATTTGCAAGCAGCAAATCAACCAAAGGGGGTGAGGGTATGGATACCTTAAATTCAATGTCCATCCCCTTTTTGCCTTGGGTAGCAATCTAATCCATGCATACATTTGATTTTCTATCAATCTTAACAAAAGAAATTAAATCAAACCAAGAGGACAAGTCTCTAACATGAAGCAAAACCTGATAAATCTTCCAAAAAGCTGAATCCAGGTTTAAAATGCCATAAATGATAGCCTCGTTATCAGATTCCACAGCTACTTTCTTCCATTGCATATTCTAACCCTTATACTATTGCTAACGCCTCAATAACCTCTATATCGTTTGTTTGTAATGAAGCAGCAATTGCTGCTGTGAGGAGATTGCGATTGTGATCTTTTGTTATACAACCAATGCTGTCTTTTCTTGAACTAAGATCCATGACCTCGTCACAATTTTAATTTGAAGACATTTGCTACAAGTGAGTGCTACTGTAAGACTGAGTTTGAAAACATTATGTACTTGATAATTTACAAGCTGCAAACTATGTAAAGCATTAAAAAATTCATCATTTGTCAAGAGGATTTGTATAAAATATTTATCGGATTTCGCAACCCCTATGAGACTGAGTTTATTTTTTATATTAGCAAGTAATTAATAAAACATTTAACTATAGGTACTAATATAATATTTTTAAAACTTTTTACATGTTAGAATTTTATTAGTACCTATAACTCATCAAATTACAATGCGTGTTAATAAGAATTAAGTTTGTCTCACAACTAGAAAAAAAGATTATGTACCAATAAGCTACATATATTGATGAGTATTGGATAAATAATAAGAATATTTAGACACATATTAATTAAAGTGGGTCTATATTATTATATATTAAAATTTTATTAGTACTTATTTACTTACTATTCATTAAAATATGACATGTATGGGTAGGTGGTGTGTTTATGTCTGTGTGTACATACATGTGTTTGTACACGTGTGTATGCGTACACGTGTATTTCTGTGTATGTATGTCTATTTGTCTGTCTGGGTGTACATGTGTATGCATGCGCATGCATGCGTGCGTTCACGCATTTGGGGTGAGGGGGAGGGGTTGGGTAGTTGGTGAGGGTTCAAATGTGATGATCACATGCATATCACGTATCTAGTTAAGCTACACGTAACTAAAAAAATGACTTATATTACACACGTATGAGATGATCAAGTAGAATAAGATAAGGAGGAAGAAGATGAGGAGTGTGCAAACTCGATAGGGCTCTAGTACATATGTTGATAGGTAGAGAAGCTCAATTGCATCAAACTCCACAACTGATAAAGAATAGAATATTTTTCTTGAAATGCTTAAGTATTTGATCTTTGAGGCATGAATCCAGTAAAGTAACAATGTTAGTGAGATTTTTCTCTTGTCAAAATGAGAAAGGGAAAGGGATATTTATAGGAAAAGGTCGGTGAACTCATCTATCTAATCATGATAGTAATCAATGGCTAAGATTGAACTCTTCTGTTCATAGATCTCAATTTGACTCCTTTTATGGGTTTAAGTCTAATAAAGGCCTTAAATTTTAAGGTAAGCCGAATCAAGAAAAATTAGATTAGATTAGATCAGATAAACAGATCCAATGGACCCTACTTTAAGCCTATGTACTAAATCTTCCTTAATTACCCAAGATACATGAACTTGACTCTCTAGACCATGTTACATTATAATCCAAACAATCAAATCCAATTAAATAATGGATTTAAAGCCTAATTTAGATTTAGCCCACTAAAATATTGTATAAATTATGTGGTGTGAAAATATATTGAGAATTATGTGTTTAATAAGAGTTGGATCATTTGTACTTATACTATTATGATAATAAAATCTATAGAAATATATATCATTCCAGTATAGGTGTATTTTTTTTTTTCCTGTATAAAAAGTCTTCCACTGAAAAAAATCTTCCACTTTTTATTCTTTTCTACTTCTAGAAAGGTGACCCTAAATTTGATAACATAAGAGAACTTCCAAAATCCTTCTTTTGCAAAAAAATCTTCCCTTTGTTATTCTTTTTAATTCCTTTAACAAAAATTGTACGACTTACCAATAATTGGTCAATTTAAAACCTATAAACAAGCATCATGTTTATGATAGATAAGGCATTTTTATATCTTTTTAGAGAATGTTACATCAAAAGGATAAAACGTTTGGCATGAAGTTCAAATAGAGTATCAAACTTTTAAATGGTTAAAAATAAAAGCTTAATGTTATAATGAGTGATTCAAATAGATATCGAACTTTTAAGTGATTTAAATTATTCTAAAGTTAGATCCCATATTTGAATTTAATCCTAAAGATTGATCTCTTTGTGTGGAATTCTCCCTATATATTATAGTACTTGGATGATGCATTCATGGATAATAACAGCAATCTATGGCCCCATATCTAGAGGAAAACTAACTTGCCACTTACAACCTCGTAACAAGCAACACTAAAAAAAAAATGTGTAAACCCTATACAATGAATAGCATAAGCCCTAATCTAAGTCCGAGTGTTCTAGATAATATTATGGGTCAATAAGATTAGATAAAATAAAATTTTTATTAAATTATGAAACTGAATATAGTATTGGTAATAAAAACCCTTGAAAATTGATCGAAACCTAAATCATATATAAAAACCCTAAATTGATGTACGCATAAATATCTGAAATCGAACTCTAACTTAACAAAAACCTTAAAATTATAATTTTAAGCTTATGAAATAAATAAATATAACTTAATAGTAATAAAACCGTAGTCAATTGTAATTATTGACTAATATGTGAAATTGCGTATAAATTTTAATGAACACGTAGAAATAATTTGTAAATATAATAAATATAACAGGTAACAATTAAATTAATAATTTTTTATAAAATCTCAAAATTATCTTATAAGTACTAAATATATAATTTTTGTATTTGGAAAAATTAAATATTTTTAATTTAATTTTTCTTTTTTCTCCTTTTTCCTTTCTTTTTCTTTTCCCTTTTTTCTTTCCTCTATTTTTTTCCATGCTCTACGTTGGTTACACATTTTTTTCTACAGCAACCCATGTGTTCTTCATTTTTACTCCAAGTGTTACATTTAGTGAGGAAGGACCAAAAATGATATTTACTTTATCTTATCACCATTAATAAGTTATCTTGCATTATATTTTCTTTTGCTTTTTCATCTTTAAATCACTACAAGTGCTGCTATGTTGGGACCTTCATACTTGGGAAAAAATTTTGCACATACAAAATTCACTTGTCCTTTCTCTAATTACAAACCATGATCATCCTTTGTTCAATTTCTTTTTTTTTTTTCTGGAATATTTCATTAAAAAGAGGAAAAAGGAAGAAAAGTTAGGAACCTCACCTACAAACACTATATAAGTATGTTTTAGTATATATAGTATATGTATTTTGTAATAATTATTTAATTATATTCTTGTCCATACATGTGTTTGAGTATTTATGTTCATATATATATGTGTAAATATTAGAATATATTTACATATGTAGTGTACATGTTATAGTAATTTTTCAAAATATTTGTACAAAAACTTATGTATTTGTATATGTACATATACATATATGATATATATATATATGTATTATGTATTTCTTTATTTATATACATATGTATGTATTTGGTATTTTCTTTATTTATGTATGTACATATATGTATGTATGCATGGGTATATATATAATTATATCTAGTATTTTATTATATAATATATGTATCTATACACATGTAATATATGTGTATGTACTATGTAATTCCTTTATTTATATACATATGTATATGCTAAGTATTTTCTTTATTTATTTACATGTACCCTTATGTATGTGTGATTATGCATATATAAATATACCTATTATTTTTATTATATGATGTGTATATATATATATATATATGCGTATATAGTAGGTATATGTATATATATTTAGATTTTAATTTTTATAAAATTTTGAATGTATACAAGTATGCTAGACATGAGAGAATATATATGTATTTATGTATAATATTATTTGCATTATGTAATTTAGTATATATATAAATATGTAATATAACTGTATATATACATATGTATATAGAGTATATTTACGTGTATATTTATGCTCATAGATATAGTATATAATATATATTTTAGATTAAGATAATTTAGTACATAAGTACATTATACGTACAAATATACATATATGAATAGTATCATATATGTAGAAATACGAGTATATTTGAATAGTATATTATGTCGTATATTATATTATTAATTTAATAAATATGAAAGTATATCTATATATATGTATGTATCGTAACATTAGGAGAAATTATAATAAATAATTAATTTATAAAATTTAGTAAAATATAGTAATAAATATTAATATATGAATATACCGTAAAATACAAAAAAATAAGAAAATGTAGGAAAAAACATAAGTGTGATACGTGGTACTCCCATATGCTACCACGTCATCACTTAGCATAAATTAAGTAATTTTCGTAAATAATAATAATAATAATAATAATAAATTAGAAAAATAATAAAGCAGAAAAAATTGAATTAATAAATCTTAAACCTTAAAAATTAGTAAAAATAGGTAATTATAGTAAAATAGACTTAAAATAAGAAAATTACAAAACATTCAATTCAAATAATTATTAAATCATAATTATACCAAGAAAAACTTTAAATAATATTTTATAATTATTTAAGTTAAAATAAAAAATTTCATAATATTTTTATATCGTAATCAAAACTACGGGTTGTAACGTCTAAAATGGACTCCGTTATGAGAAAATATGTTTGAAAATTATCAAAATAGTCTATAAGTTCATAAAAATTTGAGCTAAATCTATAAAGTTATATGCATTTAGATAAAAAACTTAAATCGACAACTTCACACAAACGAATAGCCAATTTAAGTAAAAAGTACAAAATACAATACTAGTTTAGTTATTTAATTTCTAAACTTACTACTTTTTATATTCCCTTAATATCAGATGATCATGATATCAATACCGACTTACCGGCCGATTATTACAACCTTTGACTCTAAGGATGACTAAGTGAGTATTCGTAATGATTTCGTACTTGCTTGTATATGTAGAGAGTGAATATTAATCGTTATTAATAATTGAATGTTGTATGAGGCTAGGTTATGCTTGTATATGGAACTACTTGATAATAGTGAATTTCCTTTAAAGTATGATAATGCAATGTTTGTTGTATAGTAAATTTAATAAGAATTGATTTGTATGTAATTTTATTGATCACTTAATAAAGAACTTAATATTATTGGACTTGAAGTACCTGAATTGAAACATACATAATCATGCCCTGCATAACTAATTCTAACCATCACATCACACGGCAATAGCGAAAGGCCATATATGGGTTGATTATTTATAGTTATAATGTTTCATATGGTATATAGTGTAATACGACCCTACCTTGGCTTATGGGAACACTAGGCATTAGAGACGCCAACTGCCTGGCTAAAGGTTGAGTTTAAAGGCATCCGTTTAGAAGTGACTGAGAACTATATGACCTTACCCACAATCATATGTAGAACTGAGTTTTAACAAAAGCTAAAAATGGATATACCATTATATATCTGAATACGAAATGCGAAGTTTTGTTGTTATGTAAGTTTGAGTATGATACCTAGATCTTATTGGTGCTGATGTATCTCTAACCCTGATTTTAGAAAGTGTTAAATCTAAGTTGTATGCAATACCTAGTCACTTGCATATATTTGTATGGTATACTAATTGTTCATGTATTCATTTGATTGAATTAAATTGTTGTATAACTTGTTTATTGTATGTTTGAAGGTCATATCTCACTAATAGCTTATACCCCCGTACTTTGCTTGTGCAGGCTGAGTTGCTCATAGAGCCAAGCCACAGGATGCCCGAGATTAGTAATTCCTCAATAGGTTAATGTGAGAGTAAATTAGTTATGAGAGTGAACGTATACTATTGTACTTAAACTTTGAACCTTATTAGGTAATATAATGTATTATCAATTTGTAATATGATGTAATACAAACTTATTATCTGTAATTACTTGTATATGTGTTATGTTCAATACAATAATCTTATTATCATAAATATATAATGATATTACTTACACTTACCTAACTCTAGGTTGGTATCTGTAGTAATAGCCTTATATATCACATGAAGAGTTGTTGATTGAAAAGGGTAATCAATCTACAGTTCTTTATATAATATACGGCAATTGTCATGACTAACCCCCTCAAGTTATGATAGTTAGGTGGTATCAAAGCATGACATAAATTAAGGTAAATAAAACTTATCCCTAGATATTAGGATAGCTAATCTAGGGAGATTAAGAGGGGTAGAAATAACCTAAGTATTAAAAGTTATAATAATGTAATCACAAAAGTAATTGTATGCCTTATTGATTCAAAGGTCAAAGTTAGAGCTATGGACCACTTTCTCCTTACTTCGTCTTTAAGAAAGAAAGAGTCTACGAGAATTTAAACGCTGTCTCCGGATTATGTACGAGGACTTAAAGTTGATAGGTAATCCACGTATAGTTAATGAGGTGTTGTCCACATAGAATGCAGGAGTAAGTACGTATTAGATTGAGCGAAAGATCTATTGGGTGTTTTATACAGTGGGCAAGCTACCTACTAATGATGAGATGATATACTATCTGGAGTCCGAAGAGATTACCGACCTTACTCAGGAGTTAAAATTTCTAATCAGTACTAATTCCTTCCCATTACCACTATCGTTTGGTCACAGCAGGATAGTCAGACATAGAGTAATGTTAGCTATTGACCACCATTCGGTTATTGCCCAGGATAAGGTTAGAGCTACAGTTGACTTTTAGGCTAGTATAGAGCAATGGTGCAGCCATATGTAGGGGATTGAGTTTACTGGACCTCGGTAAGGGTTACGATTGGATGGTTAGGAGTATAATTGGAGGCTCCTATTGTACCTACTAAGCCTATACAGCTGGTACCTTCGGTAGATGAGTTCGAGTACTACTAAGCAAACCTTGGATTTCTACCATAGTATTAGTAGGAAGTGACCCCTTTGATGTACTTACTGTTACTCCAAACCCGTTGGATTTTTGGTTACCTAGAGAGAAGGCTTGATAGGCACCCAGTGAGGAGTCCGGCATCTATTCTAGTATTGGCTCTACATTTTCTGTTCCAGAGTATAGATATATAAATATACAACTGCAGGACTGTTTACATGCCCCTGATGGATGTGGGGGCTTGTTTGAGAGTTTATACTTTTGTAGTGGCTACTAGTATCGAAGTGATCATACATGCCCCTTTTATTATATATATTAAGATCATGACCGATCATTTTGTATTTTGAGAGTTTTCTTATAATGAGATTATATTGTATTTGAGAGTTTTGATATATTTGATATCTTTATGTATTGTGAGGATCTATGTATTGTGAGAAGTTCTTTTGTATTTTGAAAACTCTGTATTTTGACTTTGTTTTTATAGTCGACAATGAAAATTCACTCATTAAAAGTGACCACTAGACAAATATAACCTTACTGTGTTGATTGAAAATGAAAGATTGTAGCTTTTATTACTATTGTTGTTGAGTATATGTATATATGTTGTCTTCATTTTGTACTTGCAATTTTTCCAACTCTTTTGAATATAGTTAATTGTTATAACTGAACAATTGAAAATGAATTTCTCAGTCAAGACAAACATTGAAGGAGACAATAGGATGATCAAGCTCTACCTGCTTAGGAAAGACAACTCGATAAGCCTCATGATAAAACAGATGAAATTCGTATTGCTATTCGTACGTAAAATGAGTTACTGAGGACATACTTGGCTCGAGAGCCTGTGCCACCCATCTGAGCATCACCTTTTGTGATAAATCCAAAGATTCCTTTACCATCACCTCCTCCACCTCCACTACCACCAACTGTACCAGCAGGAGTTATGCCTCGGGTACCGCTTAATCTCAGGTAGCAATACAGTCTCTTGCTAGAGTTTATCCAGTATAATAAATACTTCGAGGGTGTAGCCAATAGACTTGATGTAGTAGAAGATTGGTTACACCGGATTGAAAGAGCATTTGAAGTACCATTACATACTTAGTGGGAGTCAAGACAGAGAAATTTGAGAAGACTAATGACTAAAGTTTCTATGCAACAAACAATACATTTTCACTTGAGAGGGCTAATCGTTTTAATTTGATTGTTGTATAAGGTTGCTACTACAAAATATAAAATTTAGATATTTATTAAATCATAAATATGTAAAGAAAAGCTTAAAATAATAATAATTTATAATTAATTAAGTCAAAATAATAAAATTTTTAATATTTTTATACCAAAATGAAAATGCAGGTTACATCGTCAAAAACAGACCCATCTACGAGGAAGTACATCCAAAAATGATAAAAATAGACTATAAGCTCATAAAAATCGAAACTAAATTGAAAAAGTTATACATAATTAATGAAAAGGCTCAAATCAAGAATTTCATTTGAATCAATAACTAATTTAGATAGTTATTACCAATTATGTGAATAGCTTAGTTATTTCATTTAGATGTTCATTATTTTTCATATTCCCTAAATGTCAGATGGTTTCGATATGGATATTGACTTACCAAGCAGACTACTAAAATTCTTGACAGACTAACCATATGACCAAGTAAATACTCTTGATAACTTTATACTTGTTTTTTGCTTATAATTAGTGCACTTAAAATAAATATTAATAATTTAATACATGGGTATTTAGGTTATTCATGTATCTAAATATTGGCTGCGTATTGTGTTAAATGTTATGAAACATAATAGTTGAATAATTGGTTGCTTGATTTATTAATACATTATTGAATGATTTATTGATATTTGTTGATTATCTTATAAATTAACTTAATCATATTCGACTTAATAAAAATTAAATGAATTATACAAAGCACGAATATTGCATATAATGTTTCGGCTGTCAGCTCACGTAGTTGGTAATGAAGAGTCTTGTAAGGATAAGATTCTCACATGATTTGATTAGTACAATATAGAAGTATTAGTATAACAAAACCCTACCCTTAGCTCGCGGGTTTACTTGGCATCGGATATACTAACTATGAGTGGCTAAGGGTCGAGTCTAGAGACCACCGTTATAGCGTGTAAATGTAGACTATAGGTGTCACAACTCGAAGGGATTAGTCGTAGCAAGGGTTGTTTATTGTATAAAAGATTGTAGATTGATTTCCCTTTCAATCGACAACCTTTTATGCGATATATAAGGCTGCCACTACAACTAACAATTTAAAGTCATGTAGGCGTAAGTAATATCACAACATAATTATAATAACATAAATGTCAAACTTATAATTATTAGATACATATGAAACATATATAATACAGATACTAAGTCTTTCAATATGCTATAAATACATAGGATTCTTTAATAAACTTTTAAGTCTGACTATAATAATATCATGTCACTCTTGATTCTAACCTCATACTCACTCTTACTAGTAGAGGATTCACTGACTTCAGGAATCTTATGGCCTAGAACGACAAACAATTATCCTTACATAAGTAAGCTATGGGAGTGTAAACTAACTAATTAAGTGAAATCTTCCCTCAACCACACAACAAATAAGTTGTACAATAATTGATTTCAAACAAATGAATACATGAACAATTAGTATGCCATCCAAATACATATAGGCGACCAAGTACTACATACAACTCAGATTTAACGCCCTTCGAAGTTAGGGTTGGAGTATACATGGCACTAATCAAATTTAAGTATCATACTATAACTTATATAACAATGAAACTCTGCATTTCATATTAAAAAAACATAATGATATATCCATTTTCAATTTTAGTTAAAACTCAATTCTAAGTATGATTGTGAATAAGTTCTTACAACCTTAATTTACCCTTAAATGGAGGCCTAGACTCGATCTTTAGCCAAGCGGTTAGTGCTTTTAACGCTTAGTGTTCTCGCAAAAATCAAGGTAATGTCATATAGTATGTGTGCATTGTACTAAAACACTATAATCAAAATAAATCAACCCCCATATGGCCTCTCGCTACCTCTGTATGATATGACAGCCGGAATTAGTTATGCAATGCATGATTATGCATGTTTCAGTTTAGTTAATTCGAGTATGGTAATGGTAAGTCCCTTTATTAAGTGATCAAACAAAGTTACAAACAATTCAATTCCTATCGAATTTACTATGCAGCAAACAGTATATTTGTTACGCCCTGAAGTGGCGGAGTAATAACAGCCCCGCCGTGTAAACCATTTTAAGATAGAAGTTGGCCTTACAACTGCTATCTTAAACCTAATCTACACAAGTCGTCCACAACTAACCTGTTTTGAAGTAAATAGTTTATAATTTAAATAAATCATTTACCTAAGAAAGTGAGAAAATATATATATACACTATAATTCAGTTATTACAATTAAAGTTTATAATATTTCTCCGTGATATATTTCCTAGTTATTACATTATTCATAAATGAAAAAAAAAAATTCTAAAGTAAAAGCTTAGACCTTAAAAAAAATGTGTTTATTTTTCAAATGTTTTTCTTCACTCTCTAGGATCTAACAGTTGTTAACTTTAGAGTAGTTGTATACTGTTTTGTAGCCAGCACTTGCACGACGTCTATAGGGATGCAAGCAACCATAGCTCAGTAAGTTAATATGGATGACTTAAAACTATACCATAAACACAACTAGGTTATCAACCAACCTATTAGGTACAATGCATATTCAAGCAAATGCCATCGTATAACGTTATCCGGCCCGTCGTGAGATTAGAGAAATTACGCCTACTCTAATCCGGGTTGAGGAGTTTCCATTAATACAACAGTTCACGACCAAACCTAGGCTTGTGTAATGGAGACCTCGCTCCTCCCGTAACTACCTTCGAACCATTAACTTCACTCTTGTCGTGACCTCCTCTCCTGTCACTTAGTTCGCTATGGATGAAGAAGGGACTATTATGCAATCCTATGCAATCCTGCGCTATCCTTTTCGAAGGGATCAGTATTTGGTCGGAGAATCCTATGTTCCCTTAATGGGTTGCCATGTAGGTCCAATTATGATTATAGGTCATATATTTGATTAGGTTTAGTTTAGGATGATCAATTATTTCATACAAATCATACAATACAAGCCAGAACAACATACAGAATCATAGCATCACTCATAATCAAGCACATACACACAACCAACTATCTAACAAGCATAACCAAGCATAATCTCAAGCCTCCAAAATACTGCAACGTATTAATCCTAACTTACCTAGACTCCTCGCTCACTCACTCGAAATCCAACTTGCTCAAGCCATCGCCAATCATCCCTATAACACAAACGTGGTTTTAGTTTTTTATATAACTATTATAAGTTAGTTTGATCATATAACGCTTATTGTTATCTTTTGTATAGGGTTTAATATGTCCAATGATCTAGATTTTCAAATCATTTACAATTATTCTAGGTTTGAGGTTAGGTTCAAGTTCAGTTTTCGTATCAATTTCTAAATTAGATTTTTAACTCAATTTTTGGTTAAAGATTTATATGTATATCCTAAGAAATCATTCCGACCTATAATGTGAAATTAATCGCATTATGTGTTCTAGTCCGTGCGGTACACTCGAATCCTAGTTTAATCATCGAATTTATCCCCGTTATGAGACAATCTTACATTTTTTATACAATTACCTAAAATTAAATTTTTGTTTTAGATTTATTATATTATGATTTTTATTATTATATTATCTAATTAAACCTAATTTTTCTTATTTATTAATTTTTCAATTCTACATATTTCTAATTTTCTATAATTACCACATAATTTCTTCATTAATTACACTTAACACTTCAAAGGCTAAGATTAGGTTTCCACATCAGAGATTAACATCCATAACCCTCTATTTACTATATAAATCAGTAATTAATGTCTTAATTACCTAATTAACCCAAAATTACCCAATTTTTCTATCATTTTAAGGCTAAAAATTTTGAAAATTAAATTTAAAAAAAAAGGCTTCATAGCACTATTCTATATCACTTAAGCATTCTACAAAAAAAAAAAAAAATTGAGCTCCAAACTACACTCCTAAGCTTATTTATTCATAATCCCAATCATGCTCGGTTTTGTATGATTTCTTAAATACCATATATCACGAGACATATTTTCATCAAAATAATATTTTTCTTAAAAACTAAATACAAAAATATTCCAGAATAACAAGTTTCATAATTTTCTAAAAATATTTACTATTTTTACAAAATTACTCAAAATCGGGTTGGAAATCGAACTTACCGGTTTAGGTGGCTCCGGCCACCGCCGACTGTAGTGGCCTTGTTGGCCAATCCAGGCGCTGCCACCACCATGTGGTAGTGGTAGCCGTAACCATCCACTCCCAACTGCTCGTTTGGTGTGGGTTCCCCTTTATGGCTCTAATTGCACAGTTTTTTCTTATTTTTTTCCTAACCCTAATTTTTCTCTCAATTTCGCCTCTCCCTATTTTTCTTACTTTCCAAACTGAACAAATGAGCTTTTGAAATTTTCTTGCTATTTATAGAGCTTTAGAGAAATTATTGTGCATTAATTAGATAAGACAATTACCTCATCTTTTTCCAATTTAACTTTTGTGTTGTTCTAATTTAATTGGCTAATTTTTTTTTCTTATTTTCCCCAGCTGCCAGGACCTATATCTGAATCATTTCTTATTTTTCCTGATTTTTCTTGATTTTTTCTTAATTAATTATGAATTTTATTTAATTATTTAGTATTATTTTAGCACATTTCACATATTTTAAATAATTAGGCGTATTTCTACCTACATATAAATTCATAAATAGTACAAATAGATATTCCTAAATATTATTTAGGTCATTTTATGATTTTTAGTATACATATAATTTATCTCTAGCGATTCGTTAATTATCGGAATGCATTTTACACATTTTCGATAAATAACGAGTTATATACTTAAAATTTGAAATTTTTATATTCTTTTATTTTATTGTTCATTTTCTTAAATTCAATCTTATGAGATCATTTTTACTATATATTTCTGGCTTTACTTATAATTTAGACTTGATTGAATCTTTCAGCCGATCGAAACTTTGAGTGATTAGTTGTAAGGCTTACAACATTATCATACTTTAAAGTAATTTTACTATTGACAAGCAATATAATACACAAACGTAACCCGACCCCACATAAGGTTCAATTATTAATAACAATTAATATTCACTATCTACATACACTAGCATGCACAAAATTATTAAGAATACTCATTCAACCGTTCTTCAAGTCAAGGATCATAGTAATTTGCTAGTAGATTAGAATCAATCTTGTGATCACTTAATATTAAGAGAATACTAAAAATAGTAAGTATTGGAATTGAATAGCTAAACTATTATTATATTTAGTACTTTTTATCTATATTAGCTATTTGTTTATATGATATTAATGACTTGAGCTTTTTCGTTAATCGTGTATCACTTTTGCAATTTAATTCAAATTTTTATAAACTTATAGTGCATTTTGATCGTTTTCAGAAGTACATTTTCAGACATACTTTTTTGTAGTAGGGTCCATTTTAGTATAACCCACAGTTTCGATTATACTATGAAAATATTATCAAATTTATTATTTTGATTTAAATAATTATAAAATATTATTTTAAACTTTTGTTTATATAATTATGGTTTAATAAATATTTAAATCTTATATTTTGTAATTTTCTTATTTTTAGGTTTATTTTACTATAATTACCTATTTTTGCTAATTTTTAGGTTTAAGAATTATTTAATTCATTTTTTCTACTTTATTAATTTCCTAATTAATTAATTATTTTATTTTTTTAATTAAAAATTTAATTAATTCCATTAAAGGTTGATGTGGTATCATAAGAGAATGCCACATGTCATTTTTGGATTTTTGTACTTTTTTTACATTTTCTTATTTTTGTATTTTTACTCCATATACATATATATAATAATAATATTTATTATTGTATTTTACTAAATTTTATAAATTAGTTATTTCTTATATTTTTTAAGGATGTTATGATATACATATATATACACATATTTACCACTTTACTTTATTTATTAAATTAATATTATAGTATATTATGTACTATTCAAATATACTCGTATTTCTAGTTATACCATACTATTCATATATGTATTTTTATAAGTATAATATATTTATGTACTATAATAACATAACCTTAAATACATTATATATACTATACGTATGGGTATATATATATATATATATTAAAATACTTAATATACATAGTATTATACATAAATACACTTACATAAGTATCACGTCTATGGTATATATATACATATATATAATCTATATAATAAAAATACAATATATATACTTTACAGCATACATGTATACCTACCGAATATATACCCTCTATTATAGATATACTATATTATACTAGTATTTTATATTTTATAATTGTATATGCTTATTTTCGATTACATACATATATATATATATATATATACATGTTATTGTTTATATCCACATATACATTATAAAATGAAAATACCAAGTATATATATATATATATATATATTATTATTCACGCATATACATGTATATATATACATAAACATAAATCCTTATACTAATTATTTGTAGAAATTATTATAACATATATAATATACATATGAATATACTTAAACAAAGAAATACTAATATTACATATACCTTCTATAAGACACAAGTATGTACAAAATACATAAAGAGAATTAACATAAAATATATATATTATAACTACTACCTACCTAATTTCCTTAATAAATTGAATGTAGTAAAGATGATAAGAATCCTTTTTCCTCTTCTTTGGTTGTTGGCCTTTTGGAAATCACCATAAAATTTGAAAGAAAAGAAGAGGATGCCTATGGTTTGAGAAAAGAAAGTGAGAAATTATAGTCTCGTATTTTGTTTCTTTTCTTATTTTGAAAAGTACAAAACAGTGTATGTTTAGTTCTTATTTTTCTAAATGTGGGGGAGCTACTACAAGGTCCAGCAAGTGATTAGTAAAGATGAGAAAAAGAAGAGAAAATCCAATGCAAAATGTAATATTAATTATAATGAGACAAGGTTCATCAATTCTTTTATTCCTCTTCTCTTAATTAAACACTTGTAAGTAAAAAAAAAAAAAAAAAAAGCACATGGGTAATTGTTGAAATCTGGAACTTAACATGGCATTATAGGGAAATTAAGGAAAAGAATAAGGAAAAAGAAAAAGAAAAAGAATAGGAAAAGGAAGAAAAATAAAAATAAAACATTAGATTTTTCCAAATACAAAAATTATAAATTTAGCATTTATAAAATAATAATGAAATTTTATAAAAAAATTATTAATTTAATTGTTACTCGTTACATTTATAATATTTACAAGTTATCTTAACGCGTTCATTAAAAGTTTTATGCGATTACACGTATTGATTAATAATTATATTCAACTAGGGTTTTATTATTATTAAATTATATTTATCCATTTTATAAACTTAAAGTTATAGTTTTGGGATTTTTGTCAAGTTCAAGTTCAATTTCGAGTATTTACGTGCATATAAAATTTAGGATTTTTGTATGCGATTTACGTTTCGATCGAATTTATAGAGTTTTTATAATTGATACTATATTCAATTTCACAATTTAATAAAATTTTTATTTTACTTAACTTTATAAACTCATAACATTAACTAGAGTACTCAAATCTAATTTAGGGCTTAAACTACTAATTATATAGGGTTTACAGCAAGGGCCACTTTACTGCAAGACTTAGGAGTTTGTGTACTAATAAATTTTGAAAATAGAAACATATTTTGTGAAATATGAAATTTCTATATATATGATTAAAAAAATCAAAATACTAGAACCCGATTGTAATTAGTGCCGATAAATTTTCAACCTTTACTTCAGAGAGAGTTAAAACCAATATTGTATGCATTACCGATCAATTGTATGTATATCATTTGGCATATTACTTGTTAATGCATTCATATATTTATGTATAAATTATTTGATAACCTACTTACTGGTATAGCATGAGGGATATCTCACTGAGTTTATATAACTTACTTCCCAACAATTTTCTCTTACAGATTACTAGATGATTAGGCATAAGTTAAGAGTTAATTATTGAGTACCAGTGTTAGAATGTATAAAAGTTAGAATTTAAAAATAAACTATATAGTTGATTTGAAATATTACATATAATTATTAATAATATATTTAGATTTTGTAACTTTCATACGTTTAGTTTTAAGATCCTCACTACTTAATCTTATCATTTAGTATGAAATACCAATTTTATGTGGGTCTGAAAAACTGTATAATATTGAATATCTATAGTTGTTTGTATATTATAATAAATTAATAAGTTAAAAATCGAAAAATCTAACAATTAATTAATTAGAGTTTTATAATCTCTAACTTGAAAGATAATTTTTATATTATAAGTACACACGATATTCAAATTTTAAACAATCCTAATAATTAATTAATTAGAGTTTTATAATCTCTAACTTGAAAGATAATTTTTATATTATAAGTACACACGATATTCAAATTTTAAACAATCCTAATAAACTTCCTTTAGATTCATGAAAACGTTAGTACGTACATCATGATAGGTTTGAAAAGTTTCATGTCCATAATTTATATATTTCAATCTCTTAAATGGAATTCATATAAAAACGTGGTAGATCCCAAAAAATAAATAAATAATATAAGGGCTCCGAATACTATTGACCAGTTATTGTACTTAGTGGTTGACATTTTTCCCTTGAATATCAACATCATTACTTTGGTATTCCACTGCTACGTTTGATGCCTTGACACTGCCGTCCTTACATCAGGACTAAAAAAGAAATGGCTGTTGAATCATTCAAAATGATGTTGTAAAACTCATGCCAGAACACTAGTGATCAAATTACTGCAGACGTGTATACTTTGTTGCAGTGAACTTTCAAATCAGTTTACAAATGCATACATCGTACACCATTACAAATGTGATGTAAGACTGGTAAATATTGATCTAGAGAACAAGCCAAAAGAGGGGAAGGCCGGTTTTATGTTTATACTTTGTACATGCGTGCTAAGGCATAACTGACCAAAAAAGCATTACCAGTTACATTTTGGGTATCTTTCGTTGGTAAAGGAAGGGGAAGTAAATACGCGTCCATATATCGAGTGACAGTGTGGGCAGCATGAATTGCAGTCTGGTGTAGCTTTTCCTCTAGTAACAGTACAAGAAGCAGATGGCAGTTGCCATCTGCATTTTTTCTGCCACGGGGAGTCCGTGAGATCCATTATCTTCCCAGCATATGCAAAGCCACAGAAGGCCACTAAAGCTAAAGCAGAGCACCACAATCTGCATGATTCATGGCACTTTGCTAGAATTACGACCAGGGAAAACAAGAAACATCCTTGAAAATGTTCTAGAGACTACAAAGCCTTGAATGTTATAAGCATAGAGGAAGCAAATACTGGTATTTTAGCCGCCAATGTGTATCATTGGCCTGTTTGCTGTCTTTGCAATATCAAACATTCCGGCATGGGCAGCTTTCTTCCTCTTTACCTAAAAGACAGAACAGTTCCAAAAACACATCAATTCTATATGGTAGAAGGTAACAAAGTCATGCCAAGCACATGATAAGGGCATTCGATTAACAATTTATACATACTTTACGGTTCATCATATCATAACAATAAAGGCCAAAATGCCTTTTGCTGGTATGATAATGATATTCCCAAAATAAATGACCCAAACTCTGAAATATGCACACGTGTATTTGTCACATTGAAATCATAGGATGAAGCCAAGATAAAAAACATACCGCTGCACCAATTACTTCCCGAAGCTCATCATCCTCAGCACCAGAGCGAAGGGGATCTCTTAAGCTAACCTGAATAAAATGCAAAAACAAAAAAGTTCATTATACAGTAATCGACAACAGGATAAAGCCTGAAAAGTAGTCATCCAAGTTATCACTGCAGGATGGATCCTCTACAAGATCTCAGAAGATTGACTTATTACATCACATCATCATCAAATAATTGGTGCCTGCAGCATATTTTGTCACTCGTGATCTTACAAGCAAGCAAATTCTGAATTAAGCAGTCCCTGGTTTTTGTTCTTTGGCCCACAGATTCAATGAATCTCATAACAAGCGAAAAACCATTCACATGAGGTCATGGCCATGCAGTATATTTGCTGTTCAGGAAGACCACACTGTAACTAGCAGCTTACAGTGAAATGGATTTCAGTTCTCTAAGCTTTTCGTACTGTAAGAGATGTCAGAGAGTATGGCAAAAGATTGCAGATAGATGCCTAGAGGCTCTGGTTGCCCGTGTTATGATTTTCAGCTCATGGATATACTAGCCATGCTAGCAAAATGGAATTGGTTGAACTATTAGGGTGAGGTCAGGTTCTTTGAACTTCCACCAATAGCTAAATTACATTTGAAACATGATGGATGATTTTTCTATGGGTAAACCACAGAATATTTCTACAAAGTGCTTTAGAATAGTAATTTTCTCATAAAAAAAGATATAAACAATCATGCCATACAGTGAAGTGTAAGGAACCCAGGGTTGACAAAAAAAGATGCAATTACAAGAATCACACTCAGAATAGTAATGCAGCAATATTTCCATGGGCGACCATACTCTTAACCTTTTAGCATCACATAAAAAAAACGACTCACATATATGAGTCAGTTCTTGCAACACATATGCATCCAAAATCAAGGAAATTGATTTCTTCAGATTATATTGAATGCAAAGAAAGTGAACTGTCAATCCTACAGCAGAGGCATAGAAGTGGTTTTAGCTGACGGGACAGGTACAGTTACTCCAACAAATGAAACAGGTAACCCAGAACCATGCAGTATTAATTTGAGTTTATAAGAACTTGCCAGTTCTCAATGACAGCAACTTCTGAAAAGATGTAGTAGTTTAACTGAGGGGCTTCTACAGTTACCCCAACTGAAACAGGTAACCCAAAACCATGCATAATTTATTTAAGCCTACATGGTATAAGAACTTCCCAGTTTAATCATGACAGCTACCTCTGAAAAGCTAAAGCACATGCTTCAAGCAACTAGCGCAGTTGTCGAGCAGGAATGTAATTCACCTCTGAAGGGCCAAATAAGCATACTTTGAAGTTCCCATCAGCTAATAGTCGCAATCTATTGCAACCAGCACAAAAATGCTCAGTCATTGATGTGATGAAAGAAACCGTACCATGATGCCCATCTATCTTGTAATTCTTAGCAGTTTCCCTAGGGTGATCCTGAAGTCTCTCTAAACTTTGATATTGAGTCACCTGAGAACAAAGCACCATAATTTTGAGTGTTCAAACAAATACAGATACTTGCCAGGTGGATCATATACAAGTCATCCATACCACTTTGTCAAGCATTTCAGAATAAGGCACTAGCTTCTTCACATTCCAAACATTTCCATCAAAGGGCATGAACTCAATGAACCGGATATTTATGGGATTTGACCGAGTTAGCTCCACAAAATCACATATCTCATCATCATTAAACCCCCGCATCACTACACAGTTGACCTGAAGCAATTGTATGAATACCAAGATTAATGTTCACCAAGTACTCACTAGAAATTAAACACTTCAGGGTGAAAGGCTGTAACGGTTTGGTCACAGACTTGTAAAACTAGATGATCAATTCAATTGCATAAATAAGAACTAAAGAAAGTTTCAGCAGAAAGAAGAACAAGTGATAGACATACTTTCACAGGGTTGTAGCCAAGATCAGCAGCAGTCCTAATTGACTCCATTACTTTATCATGTCCTTTCCGCCTCGTCAGGAACTCAAATTTTGATGGGATCAATGTGTCCAGACTGATATTTACAGAAGTAAGCCCAGAATCTTTGAGCTTGGGTAGTTTCCTGGCAAGAGCAATTCCATTTGTTGTCATGGCTAGCGTCTTTAGGCCTTTCAAACTCGATAGCTGTAAGCATATGTCTTCAATGTCTTTTCTAACGGTTGGTTCCCCACCAGTCAAACGAATTTTATCCACTCCAGAGGCAACAAATATATTTGCCAAACGGATGATCTCACTTGTTGAAAGAAGTTCAGAGCCAGGAGATAGCTCCACACCTTCTGCAGGCATACAGTACTGACATCGCAGATTGCAACGCTCTGTCAAGGAGATCCTCAGATAATTATGGAATCTTCCAAAGGAATCAACTAACATGTCAGAAAGAGGGTTATCCTTGGGTAGATCTTCTGACAACTTAGCACATGTGGCATAGCTCTCTACCATCAACTCATCTTGATGGAAGATCAAACCATGAACCTTGGAACTTCCAAATGCAGATGATCCAATCACATAGTTCACCTGCTAGAAAAATCCACCTACTGAAAATTTTTTCCATTTTCAATTTAAAAGAATCAGTCATAAATGACTAAATATGAGTTTTGCACAAATTTCTGAAGGCAAAAACCCTACAGTACACTGAATCGAACTGCCATCGCCAATCCAGCATCTACTTCACATAGCACATATCAAATTTTTTGTAAGGATACAAGTATCAAGGCAAAGGATAGATATTAGCTCAACTTAAAAGAAGCTCAATGTAACTATGATTTATTTAGTCTTGCAAATAAGTTCAATAATCAATGTGTATCTAAAATTCAAGACATGTGGTTGCCAAAGACCAGTTTCCAATCCACCCAGCTCTTTTGTACTGTTCTGCAACTTGCATGGTTGATAGTTTTTTAAACTTTGCATGATAGGGATACAAAAAAATGATTGCAAATCAACCCAAAAGATGGTATTGCATATACTCTCCCTCGAAACTTACATGACTCTACTAATTTTTTCTATATCCGTAATCTCATAGTTGCAGAATAATGTTAGTCTTTCTTGGAATCATTGAGTAGTATGTCTACATTATTACATTCAAGTGTTATTCCCATTTTCACAACATCCATGATCAATTCGCATTGACCATTCATCTTGCTTTTATTGCGGAAAAATTATCCAGTATATGAAAGCTCTCTGCCTTGTACTAGCAAAAACATCTCAATGAACGGTGGCACAATGTAACTTAAACTACTTATGCTGCCATGTTGGTGATCCCCAGCACCATGTGTTAACAAAAAATGAAACTGACTGATTACAGACACATCTACAACACATGTTTATATGGATATGACTCAAATATGGAAGAAATGGACACTATTTATAATGTCCAATCAATTTTATACTCTTTGGATATCAGCATGCATTAGACACAAAATGAAACACGAATTACTCAATGGTTGCAATCTTATCAGCTACAAGAGTGATCACCAATTGCACAAATGCAGAAGCTCAGAGGTTAAATGAGAAGAAAAATTGAAATTTCACATTTTTCCCCCAAGAATCAACAATAACATCAGGAAAACCCAAAAAGCAAAATAGAAAGAAAAAGAGACGAATCAAATAGTACTTACAGCACGAGATCGCAAACCCAAAAGTGCAGAAACACCCCTAAAGAAGAAACCCATGATGTTGTTGTTTTGCCAACCAACTACACAAAGTCAATTAGCTAAAACAACAACCTACAAAGACAAAAGGGAAACAGTGATTAATAATCTCCACATCACTTCATTACCACCCAAATAAAAAAAAAAAGAAAGATGATATCAGCTATTGCACTAGCAATTTTTTACAAGTCCAAGAGAAGGAAAATAATGACAAATGGTGGACACAATCATCCATCTCTACCAACTGCCTCAATTACATGTTTTACAGAGATGGCATTTGATTACCATGACAACACAGCACAATAAGAACAGGACAGCATTGCACACATAGTACAACACAGCACGACTCTTTTGCATCACACCTGATGCATCCTTCTAACAGGGGGTTTTCTAGAAATTTTCTCTCCAGTAACAAGATCTTTGTTTCACCTATTGGCCAAAATTTTCAAGTCTCCTTATATCCTTTCAATAAGCTTCTGTGTTGTGCACCAATCACATTTAACAAATGAAACACGTACTAAAAATTTTATCTTAAAATTATACAAATTAAATGATAGACCTATTTGTGGGGCCAATATTCCCTATGCAGCCCCCTTGGACTTGTGGCTCAAAGGAGTTGCTAGAGTTGGATGATGATTAGTCACCACCCAACATTTGCAGAGTTTATAACTTGTTAATGAACAGAAAAGAGGGGAAAAAACATATCCATACAGCTCTCCAACAACATTGGAAGCAACTCAGTAACACAACCCAAACTAGTTATAACATAACACGAACATCATACTATAACCATATTTATACACACGAAATCCAGAAGCAATTTTCACCACGATACGATTATTAAGTAATGAGAAAATTGAATTTTTAGCTGATAAGGTCATCGTCGGGTTTGTGAAATTAGTCAACCCAATTAAAAATAACAATAAGAATTACAAAATATGTCAAATAAGTTAGCTATACATACCATACCTGGAATTGGATTGACAAAGGATGTCTGAGAATAAGATTGAGAGAGAGAGAGAGAGAGAGAGAGAGATTGGTTTGGCGGTAAGGATAGCTTATGGATTCACCGACTTGGCTGGGGTTGTAATTTGTGCCTTTCGGCTCTTCCAAGCTACGGGAAGCCGCTAACTTTCAAATTTTTAGTTAGTTTTATGAATGCTGTGCTGTTTCGTTGTAGATGTACACTATGTTTGGCAATCGTCGAAACCTATGGAAACACGTGAAAATGGAAAAAAATCATTGTAAGTATTGTGTTTGGCTATTAAAAATAATAATAGAAATCATAAAACAAAAAGAGAAGTCAATGAAATTATAAAAATATCCTTATAAGTAAAATGAAATGAGTAAACTTACAGGTAAGTTTGTCTTTCAAAAAACACATTTCCTTTCATTTCCATCATATGAATCCTAATAAAAAATTAGTGTTATATTTCCTTCCATTTCTATTTCCATTCCTTCTATTTCTATTTCCATTCCTCCCATTTCTTCGGATTTCCTTTCCATTTATTTTCACCCATTTCCACACCACTTAAAGTATCCAAACATAGCGATATTACTCAAGGTTCTTACCGATATTCTTTAAGATGTTACACGTAATAAACTTACAAAATAATACACAGTGAGAAGACGTTAGTAAGGAAATATTGGAAAAAACATTGAAAGATTATCTAATATAATCACTTAAATACTTAAGTTAATAGTGGATTTGAAAGTATAGAATACTAAAAGTAATATATAAAGTGTAAATAAATTTATCGTCGAATAGTGACCTGGTATTTATAAATAAAGTGGCGGTTAGAAATCAATTGGTAGAAAAAATTTTATCCGACAAGTGTAAGTGAGTAAATTTATTATGCCTAATGTTCAAGCCGTGATTATTTCATATTTACCTTTTTCGTTCTAGCTGTTGTAAAACTTATTCAATCTAATCCATTTAGGCTTAAGGCTCAAGTTCATAAAAGTGAGCCCTAAATCATGAGGTGTGTTAGATTCGATCAACATAAGGAGCTCATTTCTAAAGTATCTTGTTAATAATTCTCTTTTATTTTTTCTCTAATTTAGGAGTGTCTAAGAGGGCAAAGAAGAGGAAAAAAAAAAAAGAAAGAAACTTCATACTTTTATTAATTTATTAAAAGTAAGTATATAAGAAGCTGCGATTATACGGGATATTTAATAACGTTTTTTTCCTTTTTCCTCTTTATTTTATATTTTTCATTTTCTTGAGACTTGATTTTTATAAGCCACACTTTTGGATAGGCTTGGATCGGCGAAAATGGAAGGATATAAATAAAAGCACAAGAAATCAGGAAAAATAAAATTATTATTTGAATTCTCAATGTTCTTTTATCTTTTACTTTAGTCTTAAGGTTTTTAAATCCTTATAAAAATATGAATTTCTCGTAAACTCTATTAAAGTTTTTGTTTATTTATGATACTTTTCAATTTTCAGTTAACGATAGAAATTTAAAAAAGTTATTTAAAAGTCCGAGAAATGGTTTCAAAGAAATAGTGTGAACAGTGAATCCTAACAACCTTACTTTCAGCTAATTTAAGCTCACACATGCCTTTCTTTTTTGCTTTTTCTTTTTTTAAATTATGCTACAACTTAAAAAAAAAAAGTAATACAAATTTAATTTGATATTGTTAAATTACAATAGTTTAAGATGGTGCAAAACTTATCAATATCACTTATCATATGGAAGAAAAGGTATTTCAAGAGTTTCTTCATGCATTCATCAACAAAACCGAGCATTTTTATTCACATCATAACAGTTATGATTTTCATTATCTTTTCAGGACTTTGAAGGATCGGGTTAGACTATCAATTAATTAATAACACAAATGAATATTTATGTAGTCATGTAAATACAAAATTGCAATGGGTCAACGGCTTTGGTTGGAAGTAAAATCGAAATTTGCATCTGCGGCTGGTTGCAACCCGTAATTATCATGGACAGATGGCAATACCTACTGCCTACTTGTTGCATATCGGAAAATGCCACTCACACAATGAAAAAATCAGGATAAATAGATGTCCATCATCTTTTTTAAATTTGTAAAATAGAAAAAATATAGTTAGATAACTTATTTATTTATTTTTAATAATACTTTATATTACAAGTGTGATATGTTAGATTAATGAAATTGTGTAATTTTCCACCAGATTTTATTTGTACTATGTGTTACATTTTTTATGAAAAGTGTTGTTAAGGTAAATAGATAATCTTTATTTTCGCCTTTTAGAACAAGCAGTTATATCCATTTCCCTTCAAAAGTTAGAGAGACAAAATTATTCTTGAAATTTAGTATTAAATCAATAATTTGTATCAATAATGAAATATTAACAACTTTATTATAAGGATCGCATATTCAAATATAAGAAAGTGGAACTCCTAAAACCGATGGCCTCTTGCTAGCCGTTCCTTCATTTTTCTCTCATCCCTTATCTCCACGTTGTTATACACAATATCTTTACCAACATATTGCTCTAAACGATGTTCTTTGACTCGCTACTGTCTGTTGCCGCTGTCCAATGGCTTGTTGGTGCTACTGCTCACCATCCACTTCCTATCGAATATGCGAATGGCTTAGCAGATTCGTGTTATTTTCCTATTTTAGTCTGCTCATTTTATCATTGTTAGCATATGTACCCCGGCCAAAGTACCAATTTTCATCCTCATTAGAAGAATTTATTCATTAAAAGGGATTTTTTTTTTTTAACCTCCATTGTAAAAAGGCATATGCTCTTTATTTATTGGGCCATTAGACCCTCGTTTCTTTAATTATTGATACACCTAGGAGGAAAATCACTAGGCAGAAGCAATTCGAACATAATTATTGCTTGATTTGCTACCTCAATTTTGAAATGCTTCAATTTACTATATAGTTAACTTTTCGTGGTCATTTATATTGTCTGAACTAATGCCGTTAGTTTTTATTTACTGATATAGATATAATAAACACGTGTCACCACTATCAATAAGAATTGACACGTGTATTCACACGTGACATGCATTGATATGGCATATATACATCTTGAATTGACACATGACACCTTATTTAGAGAAAAAATATTACATTTTGAAAGAACAATCCAAATATCAACGCAATCTTAAGTATAAACCATTCCATGCATGCAACACATTTTTCCACTTAACATATTTAACAACCTACAATGTATGCAAGTCTTCTCATCTCCAACATTCCATGTGAGGCATGCAACATGAAGAGACAAAGGGATTTGAACTACAAGTTGTAACTCTTATAAGAGAAAGACTGAACTTTGACTTAATTTTTTCATTTGATTCAACTTCCAATTTAGAAAAAAAAAAAAAAGCTCAATACATAATTTACTTCATGATTACTTTTAAATCATATAAAGATTTTTACAAAAATAAAAAATTAAAACATCTTTAAAATTCATGTTAAAGAAGGCTCTTCAATTGTAAAATGTGCTTGAAGTACCTACCTTGACTTGAATTTCGAAAATGTTTTAGTTTTTTTTTTTAGAAATTTTTATGTGATATAAAAGTAATCATGGAAAAAATTATGTACTGAGCATTTTTTTCTAAATTGGAATTTAAATCAAGCGAGAAAAATCAAGTTAAAGTTAAGTCTTTTTGATTTTGAACTTACTTCACAAGAAAAAGACTTAAGCCCTTACTTGGAAGTAAAGTTAACTTACTTCACAAGAAAAATGATTTGTCTCTTGCATGTCTTGAATGGAATGCTAGAGATGGAATTTTAGAGTCTTGCAAGTCCTTTCAAAAAATGCCTTTACTTCACAAGAAAAATTAAAATTAACTTATAGTTCGAATCCTTTGTCTCTTTATGTTGCATGTTTTGCATCAAATGCTAGAGATGAGAATACTTGTATATATTATATGTTTTAGAGATGAGAATACTTCTATATATTATATGTTTTTCAATGTGTTAAGTGAAAAAATTTGCTATTTTCTTTGAATGGTTTATGCTTGGAGTTATATTACTATTTGGATTGTTGGTTTGAAAAATAATATTTTTCTATAAACAAGGTATCACATGTCAATTCACAATGGTGCCACATGTTTATTGCATCCATATTAGCAGATGAATACTATGGAGTTAGTTCGAGTGGGATAAATGATCATGAAATGTTTAACTAGATAGCAAATTGTAACATTTCAAAGTTGAGGTAGTAAATTAAATAATTTAGTAAAGTTCAGGTACCAAATGCAACACTAACCCTTTCCAAATCATCTACCATCATGAAATTAAGTTTTCTATTTTCAATAAGAATTTTGCAAGAGTAAGCCTACTTGTAATATAGAGCTCTTGATTGATTTTGAAGTCTTTACTAAACTAGAAATTATGTTATAAGTTGTAGGCTCAAAAGCACCTTCTACTGAAGTTATTATATGCAAATTTCTTCTGTAGTTTATATAATGGATCATAAAAGCATTTTGAGCCATGCCTCTTTTGGTAACAAAGAATCTTTCAATATCCTTTAAAGTAAGTTACTTAGTCCTTTTGTTCTTGATCTCATCATTAAACTACTATAATGTGTTAGTATTTCATTTTATTTGTGAAAATCCTATAAGTTTTGATAATAAATAACTCAATTTTATTGACTTAAATAGAATTAAAAGCCTCATAATAAATAATAATAATCTTTTCAAACAAGAGAACTAGGAAACAATCAAACTCAATGAAAAAATTATAGCAAATAAATAAAAGGCAACAAAAACTATAAGTTAAAAATAATAAATTAAAGATTTTAAGTATATATTTATATTTAAGACAACATAACAAGCTATATATAAAATTTCACCTAAAAATATTATAGTTGAGTAGTTAAAAGAGATAATTTTATGTGTATTAATTAGACCTAACAATGGATAATAACTCAACCGACTTCTTCAATTGCTTAAACTTAAGATAAAATTTATAATATGGCTTCTCTCTCTCTTCTTAAATATACTATTGACTTTCTTTCTCCCTCTATAACTTTAATTCCTCAAAACTTCTCCTATTCTCAACCAAATAAAAAATCTAAGTTAGACTACGATCCTTGCAAAGAATACTTCATAATGGCATTGATCTTAATAGTCAAAAGTTTAGTTTCTAATTTCAAATCAAATAGAAAGACAAATGTAAAACATTAAACTTTAAGGTTTTTTTTTAAAAAACTATATGTAAAACTTGATGCCAATAGAATTTTCATAAGTTTAATAATTAGAAACCTTAAAAATCTCATTATTCATTGAATCTAAGTGAGGAGTTTGATCTTTCTCAACATAGGGAGGACTACTTCGACTTTTAGCCATAGGATTGAGGTAAGTGGGAAATTTTTATGATGTACTGAATTGATTGTGCTTCTTAATGATAGAAGTTTGTTGTTTGATGTTTGATGTGGATATATTGTTGTAATTTTGTGTTGTGGTGTAGAGAAGGATAATACATTGATGAGGTATGAAGTTGGGAAAGTACTTGTGATGATCTATTTTCAATATTTTTGTTTGATATTCAAGAGTTTTTGACCTTTTGAAAATAGTTCAAAACTTTTGAGTGTTCAATAAACTGTAAAAAGGTGAAAGAGTCTAAATCTTTTCCTCTAAATGGCATAAAATATTCCTAACCTTTTTCACATACTCTAAACTAATCATAAAACTTCGATATCATTTCCTACTCAACTCAAGTTTTGACTCCTTTAACCTTTCACTTCAAGAACACCATTTATAACCTTAGTATATCGATGAAACTCACTTTATCTAGTTTTCACTGGATATTGTACAAATCATACAACTTATATTAGAAGTTCATTATAACTTCATAACACCATTCATTCCCCTTATAGAGCAATATCTAACCATTTTATTGTCAAGTTTTTCCACAACCAAACTAGATGACCTTAATTCACCGTTAATATTAAGATTAATACCCCACTACTAAAAGAACTTTCTAATCATCCTTCCTTATAGCCACTAGAGAACTAAAATAAATGCCTAATGAATTACAACTTAGCAAATGAGATGTATTAGCTCAGTTTGATTACTTAGTGACCTTAGTGCTTAAACGAATATATCTACGTAATGATTGTGGTTGTTAAGCTATGTTGGTGACTAAAAATTGATCGAATTGGTTTATTGACTTGATATGACTTGAACTCTTGTATGGTTGTTATACTTGTTTGATCACCTATAAATTAGTTAAGCAACTATATGCCTCTAATTAAAACTTAACACACATCGCATAGTCTTGCATTTCTGAAGATTGTCACAAGTATATGACATGCGAGAAGTACTTATTAAAAAGATTCTATTCCACCATTTGCGAACTAAGTGAGTTGGGAATGAAATGGTCTTACTTAAGAGATCTTTATTAAAGTTTGAAGGACTTAAGCACTAATGGTATACGCTAAATTCATAACCTAAGGTGATATATAACTTAGAAATTATGCCGGTAATTAGAAGTCGTGTGTAGTGTTTACACTAAATATGGTTGTTCATACGTAACATATAATTGAGAACTTGCTCGTTCCTGCTTGTTTGTAGTAATGAGAATACTGCACTCTAATTTCACTAAGCTATGGTTGTTCACTCCCCTATACTGTTATTCATCTTGCAAGACCTTTTGTTTCCATTATACTCCTACAATTAGATGCTTAGCAGCTTTTATAATAGTTTAAAATGATATGAAATGTTTTTTATAAGTTGTAACCCTTCTCATCTAATTGAGCTTTGTACTTTAGTTATGATCTAAATAGTGAACTCTTAGTTTATTAGATATTTCCTTTTATAGTTGTTATAGACTCTTTGTAAGTGTTTTATTGGTGGTAAGGTATTCGTATTGTGTTGTCACAGGTAGAGCCTCCAACCAGATGTGATAGTCTTGGTTTGAGTTTGAATAAATGCATTACTATTTTTCTAGAAAGAAAAAAAATCACTCAAATCACTTGTATTAAACATCAATACTCTCCATACTCCTTGGCATTCTCTCTAACACTGTATGATTTAAATGAAAAAATTAGGAGGGAAAGAATCTAAAAGGAAAAAGTTACTTTTTCCTTATTTAGGATGGTAGAAAAATAAGTAGAATAAATTTCCGAGGATAAATTTTCTTTCAAACCCACAAAAATCATTCTTTTAAGAGAATTGAAACGAAATCAACTAAATTATAAGGTAATCCTTTAAACGAAAAGATAATTTCAAATCTTAAGGACATTTTTTACTTTTGGAAAATTTAAATATATATATATATATAAGATTAACTTTTTCTCTATACATTTCCTTCTCTTTCATTTTTAATCTAAATAAAAAATTTTATCTCACATTATTTTCCCTCAAATTCTTTTCTTTTAGTCTTTTCCTTTCCAACTTTTTCCTTTTTCTCAAATATAATGTAGAGCCCACTCTTACATGCAACCAACTTTTCATCAATATTACCCTCTTCACAACTACTCCTCTACCTCCTTTAACTACCATTGAAGTTGTTGTTGCAATTCTTCTCATCTTCTTCCCTTCCTTTTAATGCCGCACATAAATTCCATTGCATATGGCAAGTAAGGTAGAAATCACTACTTTAGTTATTTAGATATTAAAATGTTTACAATTGAATACTACTCCATGAACTTGTAGATTTGCCTCAAAACATGTATGTTATAATTTCATTTGTTCTGATATATATGTGAAATTTATAAATTTATTTTACCTTTTAAATTTAAAATATATTTAGCCTAATGGCATAGATACTGATCTTCTAAGTAAGATGTATTAAGTTTAAATCCTCCCTCTTCTATTATGATCATCGAAAAAAAAATTAAAACATATTTATAACCATAGATGAATAGAACTAAATGCCATTGTTGCTTTTAAAGAGTTCTTGATCTACTACACTTTTAATGATAATTGATTATGAAAGGTAATAATCAGATTATCTATTCTTCATTAGCATTTTCCATTAAAAGTTATTATCAATATCTTTGACTCCTCCCACTACTTATCACCTAGAATCACTAGTACTAATAACTTTTTTAGATTACTATAGTAACATCTAGCAAATCTAAACCTTAGATTAGAATAAATATTAAAAAGTCTTAGAAAATATTTCCATAAAATAAGACATTCTTAGAAAACAAGACATACTATGGTCTCTTAAATTTCCTGATTTTGAATAATTTTGTAAAATTAGTTATTTTGCCTTGAAAATTATGAAACTTGTTATTTTGAGGTTTTATTGTATGTAGATTTAGAGAAAAATACTGATTTAGTGAAAAATACTGATTTAGTTTAATTATGTCTGAAAATATAGGGTTCTTAACAAATTATTCAAAACCGAGCATGATTAGAATAGACAATAAATAGGCTTATGAATGTAGTTTGGAGCTCAATTTTTTTCTATAGGATGCTCATGTGATATAGAACAGTGCTATGAAGCCATTTTTTTTAAATTAATTTTTGAAATTTTTAAGTTAATTATTAGCCCTAAAATGATGGAAAAATTGGGTGATTTGGGGTTAATTAGGTGATTAAAATGTTAATTACTGATTTAGATATTAATTAGATGTTTAGGGATGTCAATCTCTGATGTGGAATCCTAATCCTAGCCTTTGGAGTATTAAGTATAGTTAATTTAGGAAATTAGGTAATTAATATAAGAAATTAGTAATATGTGAAATTGTAAATTAATAAATCTAAAAAAATTAGGGTTATTTAGATAATATTATAATAGAAATCAGAAAAATAATAAATCTGAAATAACATTTAATTTTAAGTAAATGTCTCAAAATGTAAGATTTTCATATAACGGGAATAAATCCGATACCTCAATTAGGGTTAGCGTATACCGAATAGTTTAGAATACCAAATTAAGACCCAATAGGATATTTGAACACTCGAGCTTAATGTGATTAATTTCACATTAGGATTTGAGAATATTTAAGGCTTAGGAATCAAAATTTAAAATCTAATTTAGGATTCGAACCCCCTAAATAGAGTACAACGAATCATTAGGATATAATAGGTACACACGAAAAAAAAATGAGTTAAAATATAACTTAGAATATGAATCCATAAATTATAAGTACTAAAAAGACCTATTTGTATTATAGGATAACCAGAGACACATCAGCTTGCGATTAAGGGATCGAGCGATCAAGCAATTCCAAGTAAGTTGGGTTATTGCTTATTGTAATAGAGTACTAGTTTTGTGGTACTCGGAGACTTAGGCTTGTATATGACTATGATTGTAAGTAGTTTACGCATGTGTTTGATGTATCTGAATTCGGGTTGAATTTGTAATGTGAGTGATTTTGTGACTAATTGAATTGGTATAAAATTGTTTGAACACCCTAAATGAAATTTAATCTTATTCGATCTTAATAATTGAAAATGTCATGCATTGCAACCCGTTAGGGGATCATAGGATTCTCCTACCAAATATCGACTCTTTTGAAAGGGATAGCGCAGGATTGCAAAATGGTCCCTTCTTCATCCTTAGTCGAACTAAGTGACAGGAGAGGAGGTCGCAGCAAGGGTGAAGTCAATGGTTCGAAGGTAGTCGTGAGAGGAGCAAGGTCTCCATTACACAAGCTTGGGTTTGGTTGTGAGCTACTGCATAACATGGAAACTCTTCAACCTGGATTGGAGCGGATGAAATTTCTCTGATTTCACAACGGACCGAACTACGTTGTACAATGACACTTGATTATTGCATTACATGAAAATAATTGCTTGATAACCCTATTTGTGCTTGTATGCATTCATGAGTCTCCAATTCAACTTACTGAGCTGTAGTTACTCATACCCTTATAGATCCTTTTACAGGTTCTGATTTCTGAACACTTTAAGTACTATGCTGCCCTACAATTACCTAGAGGTTAGTCCGTTTGAAGCCAAGGGTGTGAGATCAAGTTACTTAGTATAATATGTAACTAAAGTGACCATGTAATTAGGGATGAAAGATTGATAGTTATTATGTAATCTAGTAAATTGTTATGTTTATGTTTATGTTAAACTTCCTGGGAAGCTCTGTGGACTTATATATATAATTATACATGTTATTAGAAATTTGTACTATTTATCATAATTGTGGTATAATTGTTAATCGGACTGTTTACTTCAAAGCGAGGAATCATTGACGCCTTGTATAGATCATGTCTATGGTAGACACTGTGAGGCCAGTTACTATCATAGAATGGTTTACACGGCGGGACTGTTGCGGCTCTACGACTTCGAGGCGTAACATCGGTCATATGTTAAGGTTGGTGCTTGGTGTACCAAGAGATACACGATTAGATATACAATTGTGTACCTACCCATTTTTGTCAAATGGTACTTGCAAAATTAAATCCAAAAGATACATTGCCAAAGATCATGGTTATGTTCTAACTCGTGTACTTTTGATAGCAAGTTTTTGGATCAAAATACTTTGAAGAGTTTTGACTTTTGATTAAATTTTCATGAGTTTCAATTGCAAGTCATATCACTTCATGATTAAGGGTCTAGATCAACACATAATTGGTCTAAACTCAAACTAATAAATAGAATCCAATTTCTTAAAGCATAATGACTCTTACAAAAGTTGTATCCTTTTATAAGTATGTTTCATAAATGTAAGCCCCACAACCAACTACTCAGGGTTCCGATTGACTAAAAGATTCGATTGAGCCTAAATTATAAAGTAAAGATAGAAATATTAGTAAAAATGATCCCGTAAGTTTGAATTTAGGAAAATAAGTAATAAAATAAAAGAATATAAAATTTTAAAATTTTAAGTATATAACTCGTTATTTATCGAAAATGCATAAAAATGCATTTCGATAATTAACGAATCGCTAAAGATAAATTATATGTATACTAAAAATCATAAAATGACCTAAATAATATTTCAAAAATATTTATTTATGCTATATATGAATTTACATGTAGGTAGAAATACGCGTAATTACTTAAAATACGCGAAATGTCCTAAAATAATACTATATAATTAAAGAAAATTCATAATTAATTAAGAAAAAATAAAAAAATATATAGAAAAATAAGGAAAATTCCAGAAGTAGGGTGTGGCAATCTGAAAATTAAAGAAGTAAATTAACCAATAAAATTTAGCTAAATAGAAAGTCAAAAAGAAGAAGAGATAAGGCAATTGTCAAATCAATTTAATGCATAATAATTTCCTTAAAACTCTATAAATACCCCAAATTTTTCAAGAGCCCATTTGATCAGTTTGAAACCCTAAAAAATTAGATAGAGGAGAAATTGAGAAGAAATTAGGGTTTTACAAAAATTTAGCAAAAATCTGTGCGGTTGGGGCTTGTAAGGAGAACCCAGACCCAACCAGCAGTTGGGAGTAGATGGACACCACTACCACACGGTAATGGCAGTGCCCAAGTGGGCTGACACATCCATAGCCACCAACGGTGGCCGGAGCTACCCAAATCTATGAATTCGATTTCCAGCCTGATTTTGTGTAATTTTATAAAAATAGTAAATATTCTTGGAAAATTATGAATTTTGTTATTCTAAAATATTTTAGTATTTATTTTTTATGAAAAATATTATTTTAATGAAAATATGTCTCGTGATGTATGGTCCTTAAAAAATTATGCAAAACCAAGCATGTTTCGGTTTAAAAATAAATGACCTTAGGAGTGTAATTTTGAACCCAAATTTATTTTGTAAACTACTTAGGTGATATGGAATAGTTCCATGAAACCCTTTTTCAAAAATGAATTTTCGAAAATTTTAGATAATTTTTAAGCCTTAAAATAAGGCATAAAATAAGTAATTTAACGTTAATTAAGTAATTAAATGGATAATTACTGCTTAGATGTACAATTATATGTTTTAGAATGTTGAAATATGATACTAGTAGCATTTAAGGTGTTAGATGTAATTATTAAGGTAATTATGTAGTAAATAAATAATAAGAAAAAATAGTACATTTTAAGTTAATTCGGTAATTTAGGGTAATTAGCTTCAAATCTGATTTGGGATGAATTTAGACATTTTAAAATATTAATTGATGTTGAGAAAATGGTAATTAGAGTGATAGAAATATTAGATGTGTCTTATGTACATAATAGATGATAATACATAATATGTAATTATTGTAAATATAATAAATAGAAGATATTAGAATAAAAATTGATATTACATAAATAATAGGGATATATAATAAATTTGATAGAAATCTTGAATTTATGTAATTATATGAAAAATGTAAAAATTTCCCACATTAGAAGTAAATTTGGTACACTAATAAAGATTTAAGTGTACCGGATGGAATAAAATACCGATTAGGAGTAATTATGGTATTTAGGATATCTAGAAGTAATGTGATTAATTTCACATTACGAGTTAAAAATAATTTCTAAGGTTCGAGTATAAAACAGTACTTAGAAATCAAACTAGAAATTGATGTGGAAATTGAACCTGTGCCTAACCTCAAACTCAAAATAATTGTAAAAGATTTGAGAACCTAGATAATTAAATATATTAAACCCTAAACTAAGGATAACAATAAGCATGATAAGACAAAACCAACCTATAATAGTTATATAAAAAACTGAAACCACATTTGTATTATAAGAATGATTGGCGATGGCCTAAGCGAGTTGGACCTCGAGTGAGTGAGCGAGGAGTTTAGGTAAGTTAGGATTAATACCTTGTATGCATGTGCTTAATTATGAGTGATGCTATGATTTTGTTTGTTGTTCTGGCTTATATTGTATGATGTGACCGATCACCCTAAACTGAACTTAACAAAGATATGATTTGTAAACATAAATGGAACCTGCATAGCAACCCATTAAGGGAAATCTAGGATTTTCGGGCCAAATACCGACCCCTTCAAAAGGGATAGCATTAGATAGCATAATGGGTCCCTTCGTCATCCTTAGTCGAACTAAGTGACAGGTGAGGAGGTTGCGGCAAGGGTGAAGTCAATGGTTCGAAGGTAATCGTGGGAGGAGCGGTATCTTCATTGCACAAGCCTGGGTTTGATCATGAGCTTAGTATTAACGGCAACTCCTTAACCCAGATTAGAGTGGGTACAATTTTTCTAATCTCAGGACGGGCTAGACAACGTCGTGCAATGGTATTTGCTTAAATATGCATTGCACCAAATGATTTGGTTGATAACCTTGTTTTGTTTGTGGTATAGTTTTAAGTCCTCCATCCTAACTTACTAAGCTGTAGTTGCTCACATCTCTATAGACATCATTGTAGGTGTTAATTAAGAAGCAGCTTACAACTACTCTGAAGCTAGCAACTGCTGGATTCTGAGGAGTGAGGGAAAACATTTGAAGAACAAACATATATTTTTAAGGTCTAAGCTCTTATCTTAGAATTTTTCATTTCTGAATAATGTATTAATTAGGAAATAGATTACGGTGAAGTGTTGTAAACATTAAATGTAATAACTGAATTTTAGTGTATATATATATTTTCTCATTTTCTTAGGTAAATGATTTATTTAAATTACGAACTGTTTACTTTAAAATAAGTTAGTCATGAATGCCTTATGTAGATCAGGTCTAGGATAGCGGTTGTAAGGCCAACTTCTATCTTAGAATGGTTTACATGGCGGAGCTGTTACGACTCTGCCGCTTCAGGGCATAACAATAAATATGTGTTGTAATTCTAATTTGTGTAATTTTGTTCAACATGAATTTTTCTACCATTTTTCTATAAATTCTCTCCCTTCAAAACTATACAAAATAAACATCTCTTTCATATCCAAGTGTGGTTTGATAGTTAGATTTTTATTATTCGAATGTTAAAACTTAGTTATATCATAAGAGAATTTCATATAACAACTCTCATAATAAATCGAGTGGAGAGGTATAAATTATCTAAGAAAAGCAATTTAATTGAGCCTTTAATTCATCATTAATTGTTAAACCATTATAACACTCATTTATTAGCACAATAAACGTAATTAGCATTATGCTTACATTAATATAATTTTATCGCTTAAAGAATGGGTATAGCATATATGTAAAGTGGCATCACAATAAGATAATTTAGATCTGTACGCATTCCCCTAATTGCTTGAAAGTTGTGAAATCTCAATCGAAATATGAAAATTCTTTTAATTGACGTAGTTATTATAGGACTAAAATCTTATAAAAACCCTTTATAGCCTAATGGTGTGGATGTGCTAATCTTCCAACTGGATGAACCATGTGCAAATTCCTCCTCCCCATTATAATCATAAAAAAAGAAGAATTAGAAGGTGAGCAAAAGCAAACCTATCCGGATATAAATTCAGTCACAAAGTTCTAGGTGAGCAATTGGTTTATATATTTATAATTGTTAAATTACAACTATATTCTTTAGATTATTTATTGGGTGTTGATCTCTTAAATTTTCAAGCATACTTTTCATCCACTCCTAACTTTTGAAAACATACACATATGATTCAATTTGTTACTAAAACACAAAAACACTATTTATGGTGTTTTGTAATGGTTTTGCATTATGAATATACCTTTAAAAGTTAAAGGAGATAAAGTCATGTCGTCTTTTAAAGTAAGCCATATATAATTAGTAGTTTTGTAATGTATTTGCAATTATACTATTTAAAAAAAAAAATAGTTTCATCTACAACGCATTGTAGAGACTACTACGAATGTAAACGAGTCAAACCTACTAGCGAGCTATTTTATTTTGTGTAATGCCCCAAAACTTGAAACGCTATAACCTGTCACGTGTCCTTAGCATCTATTGACACGTCAGGCGTCTATGAACCAATGTTTAAATCCAACAATTGAATATAAGTCTACCAACTCTCATAACAAATTATCTTCTCAATTTACAACCATAAGTGGCATAATAAACTACTTAATTTCCCGAGTATAATAAATATCTGACATAGCCTGTATGATTAAATAAAAAGCTCATAACTTAACATAACCTAGGCTTAGTATTTTCATGCATCTCGACCCACCATTAAGGTAACAATAGTCCTCATCTTCAATTAATGATTGTACCTTATGTCATTATAAGGCTCCACATTATGAATAATACCTAAACCTGTAGCTCAAAAATAGTAAGGTGAGTTAACGCCTAGAACATGATACAAAATGCATGTGCATGATCATAAATGTAACGAGTCAAGCACACACATGAGTATCAACATAAATGCAACAAACAACTGATTTTAAAACTTATCATTTAAGTCCACAAATAACACAGTCTCAACATTCTAAGACTTGGGGTTGCTTATGACCTCTATGCACATAATATATGAATACTACAAAGGTATTGGTGATCGGTCCCCTCTAATCACCCGAGTGCCAAAACCATTATAGATCTACTTGGGTCATTTCAATACAAGACTCCACTGGAGACAACGTCACACAAAGATCACCAAGTGCTTCACCGACAGCACTAGACCTTACCAATGGGTAGTCGAAATCAAGCATAAGTAATAAATAATTAAGTTCAAGTTTTATTTAAGTTTGGTTAATGTACACCAATCTAGCATACATAACCAACAAACATGTATCCCATACCTAGAGCTCCTATTTCAAAAAGATCCGATATCACACTTATCCTAGTATCTATTCAAAATATAAACACTAGCTTAAAATTTAATAAATTTCTCAACTCAATAGTTCTTTCTCCTTAACTCCACCCTCTACTCCATACTCTAAGTTTCCAAACTACACTCCATTTATCTTTTCAATATCTCCACTAATATAAATACATACATGGTATACATGCAAACTGCATACATACACATACACTCATCTTTACACCAATTACACATAAACACATACTTGACCTCACATCGCACTCGATGTACACACAAACACATACTTCATACAACCATTACCTAACACACTAATGCACTACGTCTACCATATGCCATTACACACACAATATATGATGTCATATGATCGCAACTGTACACACAATCACACACACTACACGACGCATAACAATTCCACAACGTACACACAACCTTCGAAAACCAAAAAGAAAAGTACTTGAAAAAATAGTGCAAAGGCTTAACTTTCTCTTTGTCTCTTGGTGCACTAACACGTCACTCAGCGATTCCTATGCCACTCCTCTAAAAAGACATGATTTTCTTAAGTTTCTTTTGTCTAGGTAACGGAAAAACAAATTCTTCAAGGAATGAGTGATTACTTACCCAGTTTCAAATTTCCTTTGCAAAACCTACTTTTTGCTTTGATTTCTACCCCCTAACTCCTTGAATCCTTACCTATAAGGGTTATTGAGGGTTTTCCTTTGAGTTTTTTAGTATGGCACACAAAAAAAAAAAAACTGTATAGAATGGTGGAAGAGGAAAAATAACATAGGGGAAAAAGTGTAGGTTTGGACTTTTCTCTTGGAAAGGTTCACCTTTAGCATTTAAAGTCTATTTACATACCAATCTTTTTCCATGACAATATTGCCTCTAATACTTGATATCTATTTATATGCCAAACTAATAGTCGAATCTGTTCTATGACAATATTGTCCCTAGCATTTGATATCTATTTACATGCCATAACAATATCTCTAAGTCTTTATTCTATTGTCTTATTCCCTCTCTTCTTTTAAATTTCTAACATTATTAGTATTATTATGTAACTATTTTCTTTTTTTTTTTTTTATGACCGGGTTTTACATTTTGGCTATATATTTACTCAAAGTTTGGCTTGACGACAACTGGTTAAGCTTAAAATTGAATCAAAGCCATTCAAATAGTTTACAAAGTTAAGCTTGCACTTCATAATTTGGTTCAAATAGCTTTGTGAATCTAATCGAGTTTGAGTCAAGATAAACATCATTTATTAAGTTCAACATGCTAATATTATTTTAATTAAATGAAATATATAATTTTAAATAAATTGAGGCTAAATAAACTTAATCAAGTCGAGCTTAAACTCATTAAATTATATTTAGAGTCAAACTTGAGCTCATATCCAATGCTATATTATTTCGACTAAATTACCAATTCACCTTAATCCCACATCACTTTTTTGTTCTAATAATTTGCGTATCGCTAAAACTCTTGGACTAAAGACTTCAAAGATTTGTTTGAGGAGAAAGTTAAATTCAATTTAGAGCTTATTCATAAACTTTGTAATGTCTATATCACCGCACTTTACATATTTCCTCTTTGGTTGGTATGTTGTTTCCATTTTATAATTTTTAATTACAGATGTCTTATATCTTTTCTTTTTCCTCTTACTCATACATATGTCGCATATCCTTAAATGGAAAAAAGAGTCAATGCATTAACCCCCAACCCCAACCACACACACCAAAAAAAAAAAAAAAAAAGGAAAAGAAAAAAGAACCAATGCGTGTATTATTGCAAGATACATAGGTATGAAGCAGCCATTATTTTACATTAGGTATGGGTGTTAAAAATGGTGCATAGCCTAGCAATGTGAAGAATATATATTGAGGAAGTAGAAGAAGACTATCGAAAATTAATTAATTAATTAATTAACAATTGATATTATCTAAATTTTTTAAATATATTATGATGTCATCATGATGTAATTTTTTTTTTCTTAAAATTTCAATTGTTGATTATATGTAATAATGTATTAAGGAGTTAAATTAAGGGAAATTGAAAGAATTTACAATTTACTACCAAAAGAGACATTATCTTAAACGGCTGCATTGTCAAAGCTCATATATATATATATATATATATATATATATATATATGCTAATACCCTTTCAATATACAAAGCATGTGAAGATGACTAGATTATCATCCTATGTAGAAACAACCATTTAGGAATTAACAAATTAATTTATTTTGTCTAAAAAATAAAAAAGATAAGTTACTTAATCACATTTACTTGCTAACGATCTTTATAAAATTTTCCTGTGGACTACTGGTGATCTAAATTATGGAGAGGGAAAATGCGAGTTTTATGAACTAAACTTACGTACGGTGCAATGCCACATTATTTATTCATTACCATGGAGAAGAATTTCATTCAAATGAATACGTCCGAATTAAATGTAAGGTTTCAGACAAAATGCCTAAATAGTGAACTTCCATTCGCTTGACCAGCGGGCAATCGATTGTTGACCCACGTAAGCCGAATAGATTAAAGATTAGATACCAAGATAGGGATTTAGTACCCTTCCAGTTAAAGAAATATCATTTCTATCTACATTGCAAATATTTAATTTAGCTATTTTATTTTATCTTTAAAAGTTTCAAATGTGAAACTTGAAAATAGGAATAGCGAATCACATTTCTCTTCAAAGTTTTTCTTTTTTCTTTTTTTCCTTTCCTTTTCTTTAAAGGAAAAAGTCCTTCAAAATTTTCAATCTTCGTCATTTTCTCTACATATGGGATGATGATGTAATTCTCAATACAATAACGAGGATAACGAGTCGTCAAGTTTAATTTTACAAGGTGATGACATTAACTGCTGAATTATATTAAACGATTTACCAAAATTATCCTCTTTGCAGAATTGGATTTCTATGTCAATCAAAGCATTGCTTGTTGACAGAAAAACCGGAACAAAATCAAGTGGAAGAAAGTTGTTATATCATTAAAATTTGTATAGCGGTTGAGTGATACATGAGAAATTGTGTGTATTGAAAATATGCTTTATATGAATGGTTGAAATTAAACCAAATAAGGTGGGCAATTTGCAAATTGATTGCTTTTTCTCCATTTTGTTTCTCTTTCAAATGGAAAAAAAGAAAAAAAAAATTATATGAGGTGTCAGTAACATTAGTAATCTCTTAATGATTACCATATATGCTAATATACACATAGGCAAAAATAATGCCATTTATTTTGTTGACAATATAGCATGGGAAACGTGTTGAGAATATGCTTTATTATATGGATTGAGAAAAAATAAGTTCGACAATTTCAAATTATTACTTTTTCTTTTTGTTTCTCTTTCAATTATTTATATATATACATATATATATATATATAAAAGGTGGTAATACTGTTAAAATAAAGAATTAGAATACATATCTACAGAACCAGGAAATTTGTAATTTCCGCTGTTGGAACATCCGGTGAACAACATTCTTTTCTAATTTACAAACTTTGTATTATTATGAATACAAAATTAGCAAAAAATATAAAAAAGAAAAAGAAAAATGGAGGAAAAAGGAAAGAAAAATATATATCCGGCCACATAAGGTAAAAGGTGGCCAGAAATATTCTTTCTTTCTTTCTTTTTTACTTCATTTCGTTATCCCCTCAATTTTTTTTTAAAAAAAAAGTCTGCTAATTTTTATTTATTTCTTAATACCAAACGTTGGTAATTTGGATAAATGTCAGTAAATTTCCTTGAATTGTATTCGTTATATGTATTAAAATTTTCAAAAATACAACTAAAATATGAAAAGCTAATTCTTTTGGTAGAAAACAAGGAAGGACTATTTACTTTTGTTTCCTAAAATATTTTAAAAGAACATAAAATACTGTAACTTATATTAAGTTTGTAATTTTACTCAAAAAAACATATATTATTTTTTAAATTCCTTAATTGTTTTAATTCTTAAGAATCTCCTGAGAGATCATAATTTGAGTCAATAAAATGTATATCTTTTTAAGTTTGCTAGTTGCTGTAGTTGTTAAAAGCTTTTAAAGAACCACAAATTATCGTAAATATTCATCAAATTATTTAAAATGTTCTCAAATATACTTTGGATTTTAACCATTAATTTCTATAACAACTCTTAAAGCTTTTTTCATTTCTCATCAAATCATAAGATGATTTAATCTCATTGTGATTCCTTCAAAAGCAAGACATATTCATACAAATATAATAAAGTTCAATGAGGACTCAATACTTTAATTTTACTTTACCATTTTGTAACTTCACTTAACTTATTCCTTATTACATTCTATATTCTTAGAGTTGTTTTATATTTCCCAACGTCACACAATTTATTTCACATCCAGGAATCATTTACGAAAAATTTCTTATTATAATCTCAATTTCGGCTTTAGTGTTAGTAAAATCAGTCAATTTTTTCCTTTTTCGTTATTTTTTTGGTAATAATAGTCGAAAAATGACAACTTCGTTATATTATAGATAAAACAAAAGTTCATGAAATTCAATGCTCGTGAATTTCATTTAGTGCATTAAATTACTCTAAGTTCATAAAAAGCTGCTCCTTATTTTACATTAAAGTTTGTTAAGGGAAAAAAAAAGTTCCAAAAAGGCTAGTTAAAAGCCTTCCCAAACCACTAAGTATATTCTTATATTCGTGTCCTGTGTTAAGTCACTATTAATAGGGATAAAGCGAATATAAGATAAGTAAGGTATAATACCTTGTCTATATCATATCTTGCGAATACAAAACTTTTGTAGTCAAAATCTATCATATTACACATAGGAACATTCTATATCCTGTAAAATTTATAAGGTATCATATGAAATTAGTATTTTTTTTTTCATTTTATCTTCTTTTGAAATATTATATAAGCATATAATTAATATAAACTTGTAAATATGCTATTAGACCAAATAGTAATATTTAAAAGGTTCTTATATTTGCGATACATCCAACTGTAACAATATAAAATTTTAGTAGATAGAATGGAGAATAATAATCCTTGCAATTAGAAACATTCAACCTTTAGTCGGGTTATGCTAAATTATTTCTCGTTTATCTTTTCATTTCAAACCATCAAGACAAATTTTTGTCAAATCATAAAATTATTATACGCAAAGTACAAAAATAAGATTTACCCAAGAAAAGAAAAATAATAAGAGAAAGAAACAAAACAATAAAAAGAAAAGCGTATAATCTTAGAGTTTTATTATAGGCTGGTGTATGATACCTTAAAATCTATCCCCTATATACTTTAGAGTGTAAGTTTCAGAACAAGTACAAGGTAACCTAATGTTACACTCGTATCCTATTTTATAGGAATAGGTTCCAAAAAACTACTATTAAAAACCTATCCTATAATTCTTTTTATCTATTCAAAACCTATCCAATGGAGTAAAATTTAAATGAATACTCTATATAGTAGGATTATTTGCTTACCCCTACATACTAATAATTTCATATGAAGTCATTCATATATACATACAGGTTTTGATAATGAAAATGTGCACCAAAATCTCTATATTTGTACCAAAATATGTACTTATGTATTAGAATTTTACACCACGACTTCATATAAAATTGTTGATATGCGATTTAATGCAAGAAATTCCCACAAATCAGTGAAATTATTACATTGATAATTTGGTGTAGGAGTCATGTTGTGAAAATATGCATTTCACGTATAAAATGAGCGTCACTCTTCGAGGGACACAAGAAGTGAGATGAGACGGAGCTACGATGCAGTAGCCTGTCAGTTTTAAGTGTTAGAAATTAGGTCTAGGTTTCTTTAGAGAAGAGTTTGAAGGTATTCAGCATTTACTATCAATCAATAATAGGAAAATAATCGAAAAATCAATTATATAAAATAAAAAAATGATAAATGGTAGGAATCGATAACGTTTTTTTCTTCTTTCTTTTTACCAAAAATAAACAAGGAAACCTTTTAGGATACATAGGCATCTTTAGTAAGACGGTAGCCAAAGTAAATAAAAACAATATTTATTTCTTTTTGTTATTCTTTTTTAGAGTAATAACCCCAAAAGGAAGATTTTATTTGATAGAGATATATTGCATTAAACTAACATCCCCAGAATCCAATTTTTATTCATGACCAGAGATATTTCTTAAAATTATTCCTCCCCATTAATTTTAAAGATGTTTTTTTATTTTCTTTTTTCATTTCATCCTTTGATTGGCGTCTCCAAAATTTTAATTAAAACACATTTAATCTTAGACGAGTGATTTGTACTAGGTTGGAAATACCTAGTCTATATTTAGATTCGAGATGTTGCCCTTTTTTTTTTTTTCCCTCTTGGAAAGGTTGGGCCCAAAAAACATCACCTAATACATAGTACAAGAAAAAAAAGAGATTAATATAATGGTGCTCAGAGGTAGGAAACTATAAAATGGGAAACTAAAAGTTGAAAAATAACATAATAGGAAACGGATCAAAGTGGTAAAATGATAAAATGAGACATCTAATAAAATAGAAACTAAATGTAGAAAACTAGTAAAATAGAAAGTTAATAATGGAAAACTATAGAAAACAAATAAAAATAACAGGAAAGTAAAATAAAAATCTCATTTTTATCATCAGTTGAAATTTCTGCATGAACTCTTATAAAAACTAAAGTCACAATAGAAATGTGATGCCGTTTTAAACGTATGACGATCTAATACAAATTTAGATTAAAGATGTATAATTTTTTTGAAAAGATTTGGGTTTGAAAATCATTATATAAGACTACTAATAAAATAGGAATTAATTATTGGAAACTAGTAAAAATGGAATGTTGATAATAGAAAACTTAAAAGATATATATATATATATAATGTAATAGGAAAGTGAAACAAAAATCCAATTTTATCATCAATTCAATCTCAATTATGCTTGAGTATTGAGAAAAAAGATACAATAGATATTATATACTACATATCTAACATACGCACATGTAAATATTAACAAGATATCAATGTGTTTTGCATGAATAATTGTACAATAGAAATGTAATGACTTTTGAACTCATAACCTCACATATATTCAGATAGAGATGTTACATTTTTTAATTTTATTTTATTGGAAAAATCAGGCATGACAGGCATTATATAAAGGAAACAAGAGAACAATAATAATAATAATAATAATAATAATAATAATAATAATAATAATAATAATAATAATAATAATAATAAGTGTACTCTAAGCCACTTATAATCTAATCACATGAATACTCGTTTTTTTTATAGAATGGATTACTTCCCTCTCTCCCAATAATTTATATATCATAGTTGGCCACAGGTATTCAAAATTACAAAACTATATAATGGGAAAAAGAAATGTCCATCGGAAACAAATACATAAGGAAGAAACTGATCAGGTAGGAAACAAATTGAGACAACGAATAAAATAAGAATTAAAGACAGGAAGCTTCTTAAAAAAGGGAAGTTACTAATAGGTAACTATATGAAAAAATATATACAATATAATAGAAAAATTAAATAAAAATATGATTTTACCATCAATTCAGATATTTTATGTCTAAGTAACCCACAGAGAGATAGGGCTTTTTACCGTTAAATCACTTAAACCCATCCATGGAGTTTTTCTGGAAGGTCACTAAAACCCAAATACCGTGTAATTTTTGGCGTCTTTTAAAACCTTCTATCAATTCATCCTCCTTGTCGTCCCAACCCAGGCATATGAATCAATAACAAACATATAGGAATTATTTCTTCGGTTTTTAAAGTTAATTAGGCTTCGTAATTTAAAAAAAATGTTATCCATCATAATCAATGAATAATTTGGTTCTTTCAACAGCTGATGTTAGTTCATAAATTAAATAACTGTATTTTCTCATCCAAAATTTTGATATAGCCGTTATGATTGATATTTGTTGCAATACGAGAAAAGTTTTTCGGGATTATTATAAGCAAGTATATGCGATTATCAATTATTATTAACTAAATTAGTTTCTTAATTTTATAGAAAAATTAATTTGTTATTTTGTTACTTCACAAGGATGATGATTGATTTTTTATTTTTTATTTTTTTGCTAAATACTATTAAAATTTACAATAACTATAATAGAGATATCGATCCTAATCCATTCTATTGAAAAATCGATATTCATGTCATTTAACTATAAAGGTCTTAGTGATAATCTAATTATATTCACATTTTTTTATACTAAGATTAGTTTACCAAATAAGCAAGTGTATGCTATTATCGATTATTATTAACTAAATTAGCTTCTTAATTTTATAGACAAATTAATTTGTTATTTTAGGAATTCACAAGGATGACGATTGAATATTTTTTTTTTTTTTTGCCAAATATTATTATAATTTACAGCAACTATAAAAGAGGGATCAGCCTAATCCATCCCTTAAAAAATCGATATTCATTTCACTTATCTATAAAGGTCTTGACAATCATCTAATTATCTCTAAGATTAGTTTACCAAAACTTAATGTCCACTTTAACAACGATTCTAGGATAAAACCGCCATGATATTTGTGCGTGTTATTTCTTTTCCTCTTTTTTTTTTATTTTTATTTTTTGTTCCTTTTTTCTTTCAGTAAAATTATTGATAGTTAGATTTTCCTTCCTCTATATATACACAACACCAGGCGCTCTTGTTTTGCACCTTAAAGTTTTCATTTGCCCTCCTTTCTTCATTCTCCTTCGTCGTTGTTAAAGTATTTGCCATAAAATGTATGAGCTTTGCTCCAGAAATGCTCATTGTTGTCAAAGTTCTGCCATTACAACTCCCCAACCCCATCGTATTATTGTCCTCAGACCACCTAGCTCACATATAAAAAATTCCTTCCCTACCATTGCAGTATCACCTCAAGCATGTCCTATTTTACGCACCAAAGCTTACATGAAGTCCACTAATTTTTGAGACGAAAATGCATCCGGCACTTCATCAGCCTCTTTCATCCTGGACAAGAGTGTCTTTGGTCCTTGAGGTCCTCTTCCTCTCGGGGTGGTGATAATGTTGTTTGCATAGCTTCTTCTTAATAGGTATTACCAGATAGTCGACACTTAATCTTAATATAAGACGAATGGGTAGTCACCTAAGGATTGTTTTGGATTTAGTTTCACTCTTTGCAAATCTAAATTATAATGAGTTATTGCATGGTAAGCTATGATGAACAAATTATTTGAAGTTACCTTTCATTGTCTTGAGCATAAAGCTTGTAGAAGATGCTTCAAGGAGCGTTTAATTATTCTAATTCTGCTAATGACCTGAAAATTTTCTTTGTGAGTGCAAGCATATTCATATGTAGAATGATTTGCTACAATCTAAATGTTCCGAGTATTTGTCATCACCGGAAAAGATGGTATATAAGAAAGGTTTCTACATCGTAATAATAAGTTAGGAACGTTCTTCCCAGAGGATTCTCCAAATTTTGATGCATGAAAGTTTGGCGGTTGTTTTTCACGACCCAGTAACTTACTCTATCTCAAAACAAGGACTGGTTGATTAACAGACAAGCTGACCGAACGGTTGCCAAAATTTTTCATGCATAAAAATATAAGCAACTTGTAGCTTGGCATGTCCACTGACCAATCCTATTTTTTGGACCGTGCAATTAAAAAAATGGAAGGGCATTGGCAATTTGGACATCCTGGCTTATCTTTACAATATATGGAGCTTTTCTGATATATCATATGATCTAACGATAACAAGTCTTGAAACGTTTAGGTTGTGATAAATCTTTTTACATGTGAATATGCTTGGACTCAGAAAGACTTCCTTCTAGCCATTTGCAGAATTATCAAACTCTTCTAAAATCATCAACAAGGTTTAATGTGAAGAAAATGAGAGAAATTCAAATGATTTGGATAATAGCTTCTATACCGGAATTCATCATTAATTAGATTTGTAAAAAGCAACACTATATCCAAGCAAGTCCGAGGATGACCAACCAGTGTCCTATATTAAGTCTTAAGAGTTGTTGATTCAGTGATACCTATCAATGACGATTCTATGCAAACGACATTATCATCACCAAAAGAGCAAGCTGACTCCAATACCCAAAAACTTTGCCAGTCTAAACTTGAAAGAGGTTAATGAAGTACTTGATACATTCTCATCTCTAACAACAGAAGATATGGTGGTTGTCGTTAGATGAGTGAATTCTCGAGATGATGCCATATGTAGTATGGTGGAAGCTCTTTCATGTTTTCATAAGCAAACAAAGTTATATCCACGATCATAATTCTCAAAATTATGGTTCTACTTTTACGAATTTACAAGTTTGTGATCTTAAAAGTCTTTTTAAATTAAATGATGTATAAGATTATTTTTGCATAAATCGTGATAAAATCGTAATTTATGATTTTAGATATTAGTTAGACAATTTAATGAATAATTGCAATTAAATAAGATAGCATATAGTTGTAATCGGTAAAATTTGTTAAGAAATTAGTTACTATAAAAAAAATGTTATAAATAGTACTTGTAGAAATCAAAAGATCATTTTTTATTCATAACCAAATTAAAAAACTATTGTTCTAAAGTTCTCTCTCCTTTTTTCTTAATTTTTTAAGAGTTTATCTTTAACTCGAACTAAAAATGATTACAATCTTTTTCCATTTCAATGAGCTAAGCAAGATGCTAACAATAGTGCTCTCGTTGAGAGAATGAGTGAAAATGGAAAAATTACTCATACAAATATTAGAATGTACAAAAAAAATGCAAGAGGAATTCAAGGAATTATGAAAAGATACACTATTGCTAAAGGAAAGTTTTAAGCGTTTATAAGAAATAATGATGGAATGTATAAAAGAAAAGCAAAAAACGAACCAAAAAGAAAAAGATGTCACATCAATTATTGATGATATGGGCGAATAAAATTTTCATAAAATAAACCAACTTGTTGCAGAATGATACTAAAGAGGTAAAGAATTTGACACAAGAAATTAATATGAATAATAATCAAGAAACTAGTAACATAGACATTCTTAATATAAAGATACAAAAAGAAGGACATTTTTCCATAATTTGTTTTATACGTATAACAATATCAAAGGTAGATGGCTTGATGACAAATTTAATTGGAGAACGAAAATCCATGAAATTATGTTACTCAACAATACTAATTATGAACATAAAATTCACGGATAAATAAATATTATAAATTAAGTTTTAGACTTTACAATCTATGAAAATCTTAAGTTAGAAGAACAAAAAAATACTCCTATGATTCGTCACATGGATGTTCAAGGCAACGGTATCTTCATTCTTGAACAATGAAGCATATATTGAAGATCTTGTTAATAATTTTTTAATATTACTAAATCATATTAGTTAGTAATTCTTTCGTTAAATTTTTTTTTCTTAGAACCTTGAGAATAAGGTTTTGTGTAAGGGTAGAGAAAATTGTTGTGATTTTAAATATTAGTTAATAACTTAATGAATAATCACAATTATTAAGATTAGTTAGTTAAGCAAGATAATAAATAGTTATAATTGGTAAAATTTGTTAAGAAATTGATTACTATAGGAAACATTATAAATTAGCCCTTATAGAAACCAAAAGATTATTTTTTATTCATAATTAAATTCAAAAACTATTATTCTCAAGCTCTCTCTCTTTTTCCCTCAATTTCCTAGGAGTTTGTTTTTTAGATGAACTAAAGACAATTACAATTTTTCTTTTTTTCTTTTTTTTTGCCATTTTAGTGAGCTACACGAGATGTTAACACATAAGTTTAGTTATACGATTTTTTAAGTTTACCATTCTACCATTTTAATAGGATTCTACACAATTCTACATGATTCTATTCGATTTTACTCAATTGAGTCTAATGAGCTCTTAAAACCAAGGTAAAGGATTATGCTTCTATCATTAGTAAGTTAATCAAATTATGAGTGAAATAACATCATATTTGCTTCTTTAATTTTAATTGACTACATTATTAGTCAAAGGTCTCCTATCAAAGATGAAATAAATAAGAAAAAAGATAAATTTAATCATCAAATGATGATTGGCCAGGTATCTTATCAAGTGTAAGGAGTTGGGAAAAAAAAATGAATATAATGTTATGCTTAAGGTTAAAGCACTTATAGATTTGAAGTAATGGCCCATGAGGTTGGGATTGAAAATGATTTGAAGATTCATAATATTAATATTATTGAAGATGAAGTATGAATCAATGCTTCAAAGGACTTTGAAGAAGAAGATGTGTATTTGATTATTATTATGACAATAATGATTATGATTATGGTTGGGAAAGATCGTAATAGTTTTGTTGATAGCAAGATAGCTGATGATTAATATTTTATTTTAGTTTAATATTTTATTATAATGATTTATGTTGTAACATAACTTATATTTATACTAATATTTATATTTAAGTTTTATACACTAACATAACAATTTATACTTAATTACTTGTACCATAACTTATATAATCAACAAAATTTATGTTAAGCTTCTTTATTTACATCATATATTTAAGTTTTTTACAACTTTACAAGTATATTTTTAGTTTCTAACAGCTAGCTTGGACAGGTCATAAAATTTATATTTTTATGTTTTAATTTTACTTTTGATTCTATGAGATCCTTAATGATTCTAGGTTAATTACGAGTTTAAGAACCTTATTCATAATATTAGGGGTTTAAGGACCATTTATTTATAAATGTTGTTTCGATTGATTTCTTAACTTGTAGAATAAAGATATATATAATTAGATACATGCAAAAATGATCCACGTATGAGTTGTGTCTGTGCTAACAAACGAGTGGTGAAACCATCCTTGTGTAATGATCACCGGTCCACTTAACTACACTTTCGTATGATGAAGTTGGAGAAATGTATTCGCATAGCTCTAACAGTATAGGCATTGTTTTTGATATATAACTTGTATAGCTTGTCACTCTATCTTACGGAAGAGCCAGGAAGCACTAATTCTTTTTTATCATGTTTCTCTTTACAAGGCTGTCCATAAAAAGATCGCAGCCACTGATCTGCTAGTGAAAAAAGGACTACAACATCCATTTCCTATATCTTTTATCACTTGGTTACCCTTGTTCTTACTTATGGCTATTGTCGTTGGTAGCAAAGACCACTTAGATTGTGCTGCGCCTACTGTGGATGTAGTAGATGTAGGCTAAGTTAGTTTTCTGCTCATGTTGTTTTCTTGTCATGGACTGGTTGTTTCTTTTTTGATGTTTTGAATATATTCCCTTTCACAAAAAAAAAAAAAAAAAAAAGAGAGAAAAAGAAGAAACTTTAACTATGAGACGGGAGGATTAAAAGGCATTGCAATAAAGAGGGCATGAAAATTTGGAGACACAATGACGTACATCAGCACTTGAGGTATATAATTCAGAAGAATGGACACTTAAAAATTACTAGATTATCAAAAGAGACATTGTTATAATTTCATCCAATAATTATTACCAAATCAGACATTATTTTAAATGTTCGCGTATAAGTTTATATTTGCTAATACCTTCTCAAATATATGAAGCATGTGAATCTTATTAGATCACCACCCGGGTGAAGTGCCAACCATAGAGAAAATTATAAATTAATTTTTTTTACAAAATTAGTGAGATAACTTGCTCACTATACTCACTAAAAATCCTCATAAAACATTCAAGTAATGTGCATAACACTATCTTGTCAAAAGATTAGTGTTTATATTATTTGACTATAGGGATCCAATCACTACTAATGGGTGGTTTTATGAACTAAAATTGGGTACTTTTGAAATAGCCGTATTATCATTAATTAGCATAGATTAAGATTTTCTTTCAAATGATAAATTGTGAATTAACCATAAAAAAAAAAAAACAAAATCTTTAGTAGGCTGTTGGCAATTTGGCTCGCCTAGGCTGATTTTATTAAGTAATTATCATCTTTAGATTTTCGAATATGAAACTTGCAAATAAAAATAGTGAATTGCATTTTTGTTCTAGGGTTCGATTGTTTTTGGGAAATATCTTTCAAACTTTCAGTTATTTTTCTTACCCTCCATTTCTATATGAAATATTCTATAGCAATAATACTTATCAAAAAATAAATAGATAAAATTCTATAGCAATAAATTAAAACGAGGATAAGTTGTCAATTTCGTCCACACCCGGTGATGACCTTAACTACTAATTTTTTAACATGATTTGTTTAAAAAAAAATCTTCTTTATTGAATTGGGAGCTTTCTGAATATTAGAAACTTCTTTCTTTTTTTATTGAAAAACTAAAAAAAAAAATGTTTCTCAATATCTTTTGTTATATGTCTAAAGCTTGAATGATGATTGAGAAATGTGAACATACTTTATTTGATGGATGGAAACAAAATCTGGTCGGCTCCAAATTGATCACGTTTTTCTTTTTCAGTAAAAACGAAAAAAAAAAAAAAATCATATGAGTTGTCAATAGTAATTTATAGATTATTAACATACATGCTACGTATACGTATCTGCAAAACTAATTTGGCAATTATCTTGTGCCAGATATGTGTTGAGAATCTGCCCTATTTAATGGATTAACCAAGAAAGCTTGATATAACTCCAAATTGATTACTTTTTCTCCATTTTGTTTATTTTTCAGTCAAAAGGAAAATGATATTAACTGTCCCTAGAAATCTATAGATTTTTACCTTACAGGCAAAATGTACATATTTGCAAACTATTAACATTTACTGTTGCAATTTGGTGTAGGAAACATTTGTCAGTGTCATCATGGGTTCTTCAAGTCACATGCTTATAACTTAATCACAAACTTGTGACATGCGAATTGCACTTCGAACATACTCAATAAATGGAATGAGATGGTCTGAATGAATATCTTAATGGGTCTCTATCAAAATGACAATTGGAAAAACTAGGATGTCATACTCTACAATGCTGAATCTCTAGAGCAATAACAATTTAGGTGCTAGAAACTAGAATTAGATATCTTAAGAGAAAAGTCAGGTGATACTTATCATCACTCAATATTCACCATCCATTTTTCTTTTGCTTTTTTTTTTAATGAGAAAAACAAAAATACACATTTAGCTATAATTGTTGACTTGAATCCTTAACTTTTCTTTTCTCTTTTTTATTTTTTTTTTTATTTGAGTGCTTAACATTTTCCAACTTTCATAAAATAATGTTCCCCTCAACTTCACTAAAATTTTCCATCGATCGTTAACATGTGTCAATCCTCTAATCAGTTTATGATAATTAATTTAATTAAATGATTACATATATATTAAATCGAATATTATAATAAAAAAACAAAACAAAGGGCTGCAAAAAGATTTGCAAGCCTCAATCACCTCGCTGACTGCTTGAAGCAATGGGCACCCATCCATCACTGTGGTTGGGTCATGACCTCAAACATACGAACAAACTTGGTCACTACCCCAATTGATATAAATATAAAAAAGCATTGGTGCTCTTTGAACTATGAGACAAGGTAGATTTTTTTATCCCCTTAATTATAATGTATATGTTTAGCCTATGAGTCTAAATTCCTTACTCAAAATAATAAAGCTCTAACTCAATTCAAAACTTAAGTTCTACTCTACACAGCATTAGAAATGTTTGTATACCTGACCTACCTAACCCAATTAAACTCGAAATGCATTCAACTAAATCTTAGATAAGCTATTAATACTCCTTTCTTTGGCAATAGAGATTAATATAATTTGGTGTAATTCAAGTTATAACAAATGCATAAAATAATAAAAGTATAAAAGTATTGAAATGTTGATAAAACACATGTGCAACCCTGCTAAAGTTAGAAAAAAAAAATTCATATAGCTAGTAAGTTAGTGACTAAATAGATCACACATAAATTATTCTTAAAAAGCGAAAAAAAAAATAAACTTACATAAAGATAAGACGAGTACAATACCTAATCTTAAAACTGTAGAGATTGGTGGTTGTACATATAGATGACGGCCGTAATGTGTCTCGATTTGCTTATTTCCTAGATTAAAAAGGAGGAAGCAAATCAAGCTTTAATTTGGAGTTGGAAATGGTGGAGGTAGTTGTATGCCTTTAAATCTAAAATAACAAAATCTCTCACAGTGATTACTACATAGCGGAGTGTTCAATAGTCAAGTTAAGTAGAAGGAAGGGAGTGACGGATGCCACCCCTAGATTTTTTTTTTTTTTTTTTATGTAAAAGAAGTCTCCTGAAGGGGTTGGGGGAGAGAGAATCATCTATTAATGCTTATATTTATAATGAATTGCGATTTCACCACTGTAAAATTAGTAAATCATTCAACATCTTTCACTTCTTATTACAAATAAGTTATATAGAATTTTGCTACAAAGGCCGACATGGCGTAGTTTGGCTTTATTTACCTCTTTAACTAAACCATTATCCTGAATTATTATAATCATCTATGCAAAAAATTAGAGAGATGGAATGACAACGAAAGCGTCACCTAGGGCAAGATATCGATAAAGACAAAAAGAGTGATCGAGCAAGGTGTAGTTGTAAATGAATTGCAATTGATGAAGAGAATAGTCCAATTTTATATGATGCGAAAAGCAATGATCATAACCCTAGACCCCAAAATAATTGGAGCAAATTCTTGTTCAAGGATACCCTTCTTAGTAACATTTCGGGTACCTACGAAAAAATATGCTTCACAAGAGTATACGCGGAAATCCATCATGGATCATGATGAGGATGCTGATGATGTGAGGGAGGAAGAGGAATGCTGTAAAAGGGAACATGTTTTGTCAACTTCTCTAATCTAAAAAAGAATATGATATATGCACCATCGTGATATGTGTTAATAACGAAGTTGATTAGGCAAAATTTATTATGCATTTACTTTACTAAATGAAATAAAGTTAAAACGAAATTATAATTTTTAGGGAATAGAATAAAAATGTAATAAATTAGGAATAGATATTATGGCATTTAGTTAAAGTTAATGGAATAGCTAATTTATTTTTCACTTTGTTGACTTTAATAGGAGGAGGATATGAATAAAAAATAACATACCTAAAATACCCTTATGAATTTTTATACAACTTAAAAAAAAAAAAAAAAAAAAAAAACAGAAACAGGTAAGAAAAACCCTGACAAAATCATCATCATCCTCATAAGCCAATTGTGAAAGAAATATAACAATATCATGTTCAAAAATGAAAAAACCCAATCTCAAATATATAGCCCGACCATGAAAATCTAATCCCAATCCCAATCTCAACTCTAACAAAGAGAGAAAATCGAAAATATAAAATAAATAATTTCAAAAGAAAAGTAATGAATCGAAGCTTGACTTAATGAGGAGCATTTCACAGCAATCAAAGTCCATCATGGTATTGGAGCTCGCCAAAGACATTACTGCTACATGCTTTGAAGGCATAAAAAGCTCGGGAAGCTCTTACTGAAGTCCACCTAGGTGTCATAACCCTAGCTTTTGATCTACTTCCCTCTTCGTCGTCACGATTCCCAACTACTCCTTAGCTCCCATCTTTATCGCATTATTGAGATGCTCTTCGTCAGGGTTTTGTCTTGGATTGAAATAGATATAATGGCTTTCTTAGATTGTGTGGGATTAGGCTCTTTGGGTTGTATATGAGGAAAAGGAAGTGTTTTCCGTGGTTGATAGGGAACAGGAAGACAAAAAAGTTCGATTCCAGTTTTATTTTGATATTTTATTTGGGTGTTAATTTTGACATATTAGAGATTGTCTGAAGTTATTTTGGGGGAGAAAAATGAAGAAAGAGGTCAAAATGGCTATTCATGGATGAAGGCTTTGAATGAGGATTCATGATTTTTTAAAATCACAATTCCTTGAGAGCTATAATTATGAGAGTCATTTTCCAAGTGAAAATGTAATAAAGTTGCTATAAGGAATAAAAAGGGAATTAATTCCATTCCTCCCAAGTGAATGGATCGTTAAGGTTCAAGATCATGCATATGAAACTAACCAAAATATGGGTGACCATTTCAAACTTCAAAGTGATTCATATAGGAGTGGATGTTTATATCATTTCGATCAACTATGCAAAAAACTTCCAATGGATAATTCAAAATGGTCCCTGGTTTGTTAATGAGTATTACTTGGCTTTGAAGCAAAGGGAACTAGACTTTAGACAGAGATTTCACAATTTAGTACTATGGCAATATAGGTTCGTATTATAGGGTTGCCCATTGAATTATCCTCAGTGATGGCTATAAAAAGGATAAGGGAGAAGACACGCTTGATGCTACTATTAGATTCATATATCATTAATATAGAACATGGTCGGTTTGCTTACGTATGCATACAAGTGGAGATGAATAAGCTGTTGAAGCATACAACTATTGTTAATCATATTCCATATAGGATACATTATGAAGGGCTACCAAGATTATGTGAAAGATGTGGTTGCATAAGTCACATTACATTGCATTGTCCGATGATAAAACATTCGAAGCATTTGGAAGAAAGGGCGTAAGCTTTGACAAACAAGAATAGCAATGGTGGGAATATGACAAACCAAGCTAAATCTCCTACAAGGAATAGTATACACCATGCTAGTAAGGAAAATGTGACATAAGGAGACTTGGAAGGAGGAAGCCCACTTGTTCCACTATCCGAGTTGGATGTTAATAGTGGATGGACTGATGTTAAGGTGAAACAACGTAGAAGGACTCACCCGAGAATTGAGAGTTCTAATTGGTCAAACCTTCAAAAGAATAAATCTGTTTTGAAAACTTATGACAATCCCATTTTTTTAAAAAGAATAACGTCCAGAAAGGCTTGAAAAGTAACGAAGCTGTTGATGGAAGTATTGACTCAAGAGATACAATGTCTAGAGATGCAACCCTTCAAGGGAAAGAGAATATTAATGAGAATGTATCTACGAAGCATATATCTGCTACTTCCAAAACGGTGCACCCTTCCAAGAATAACGAATCCTTTAGTGCACCAAGACGTTTCAACACATAAGAGTACCTTTTGTGTTCAGACAGGAGCAACATAAGTCGAAGTCCATTAAGTTTTGGAAAAATCTTGCTAGGTAACATGGACAAAGTAGTGGAAGTGGAATTAATCCTTCTCCTCCTTATGCACTAGGGGTTGTTACCCGAAACACATGTGGACTCTAAGACAAGGCAAATGCAAAGCGGGAGGGAGGTGATCCAAGTTTCTGTAGAGATAGTTAGGACAGAGATAACTTAAATGAGATGGCGCCACAACCAAGTGCCAGACGTGATGTTTCAACTATCACAATAAGACCAACCGGTTTACATGACAAATTAAGGCATAGTAGAGGAGAGATTCGAAGGACTTATTCTTTTTTCGCATGCCAATGGTAAGGCACCTCATGATGAATGCAAACTTTCTTTCTTTGGTATAGGTGACATGCAAGAATGTAGCAGAGTCCATCATGGCGCCAAGAAGAGAGCACCCAACAATTCAGCGGGTCTCGTACACTGTTCCAGTCCTAGAGGATGTGAAGAGTCTCGTGTCACTTCTAGTAAAGGAAGCATCAATGGCGATGGCACGAACGGTTGCTCGTCCATGCAAGTGGAACCTTCAGGTTCAGATAGAAGGTAGTGAACCACCAACATCAAATTGGTATGATTTTGGCTGCAAATTTATGAATCCTAAACTCATAGACACGTTGTCATCAATAATGAGGCCACAACCTTTCAAGGTGTTAGCATACAATGCACATGGAGCTTCCTTAAAGGCCAAACAATAAGTTTTCCACAACTAAATTAGGCGCTATGATTCGTAGGTTGTCATCATTGTGGAGACAAAGCTTGATAACGGAGGTGTTGAAAATCTACGCCAATTGTTGGGCTTTAATGAAATGTCATGTTCGGAACCTATGGGTATGAGTAGGGTAATTACTATGATGTGGCACACAAATCAAGTGAGGATTCGCAATCATGGAGTCTCGCAGCAGCAAATCCCAGCCCATTTTGAGGCAACGACTTCTAACATTTCTTGGTTTATTTTCAGTATTTATGTTAGTCCAAGGATGGAGAATCATAGAGCTTTATGGCAAGAGTTAAAGGAGTGTTGGGGAATATCGGTAGTCCTTAGTTGCTCGTTGGTGATTTCAATGAGGTTTTGTCTAATGATGAAAAATGCCTAGGGGAAGGGAAGAGACATTAATCAATCTAGAGCACGTGAGTATCAGGAGTGCATGGAATTTTGTGGTACTTCAAACTTAAGGCACATCGGGAGCCGGTTTACTTAGTCAAAACGTACAAATTATTTAGCCAACTCGATTCAATTGTGGATTAATAGAGTTTAGGCAAATTTTAATTGGAGAGTTATGTATCCAAATATGAAGGTTTATCACTTTCGTCTACCTCATCAAATCAGAGCCCCTTTTTACTCACAACTCATCCTAATATTCGGTTTGGTCGAAAGATCAATGGCCATTCCGTTTCCAATCGATGTAGCTAGATCAACAAAGTTTTGTAGACCGTGTTGGTGTCCAAAGGAAATTATCCATGTCTAACTATGTTGAAAACATGAAAAGCTTCACTACTAAATTGCAATCATGGAATAAGGAAGTTTTCGGTCTTATTTATGTTAAAAAGAGACTTCTAATGCAAAAGATTGAACAAGTTCATCAAAGAATTCTTAATGATTTGAGTTAAGCATTAATCAATAGAGAAGCCTTTTTACAAGATGCCTTGAAGGAAGTTTTGGGGCATGAAGAAAAGTTATAGGTCACTAAGTCTAAGGCTTCTTGGTTGATAGATGGTGATCGGAATACGAGATTCTTTCAAGCTTCAATGCTAGCAAGGAGAGAGAAAATTCAAATTGTTGGTCTATTTGACGATGCAAATAATTGGGTGATTGAGTGTAGTGGACTAGAAAATATGACAGTCAATTACTTTTTGGAGTTATTCAGAATGTAAAGGTTAGCTGCGAAACTGAATCCATCATCTTGATTCTCATAGAGGGTATGTTTTAATCAATAAGATTGCCTAAACTTGTCCAAGAATGTAACAAGTGAGGAGGTTAGGCAAGCAATGTGGGGAATAGCTAATATGAAGTCTCCTAGCGTGGACGGATTACACTCTCATTTATTTAAGGCATGTTGGAATATTGTTGGCAAATTTGTGTTCTAAATTATTGATGAAATTTGGAGAGACAGAAGCATCTTTGAGGAAATTAGTAAAATATTGCTTGTTCTTATTCTTGAGAAGGAAGGAGCAAATAGGTTAAGGGATTTCTGATCTATTAACTTATGCATTGCTCTCTACAAGATGCCAGGGAAAATTCTTGTAAATCATCTTAGACTATTCCTCCAAAGAATTATAAGCTCTAAGCAATCAAGTTTTGTACCAAGCCAATCAACTAAAGATAACACGCTCATCTTTCAAGAACTTCTCCATTCACTTAAAAAGAAGAAAGGAGGAAAGGCTTAGATGATGATCAAGCTAGACTTAGAAAAGGCCTATGATAGGCTAGAATGGGACTACATCCGATATGCGATGATTTACCTCAGATTCCTGGAGATGTAGATTCAATAAATTGGAGTGTGTCTAGCTTCAATTCTTACCACATCCTTTTCAATGGATCAATGTTGCAAAATTTCTGCCCGAGTAAGGGGGTTACACAGGGGGATCCAATGTCTCCACATCTTTTTATTATAGTGTTGGAGATCTTCAACCACAACATCATTGAGCTGGTGAATCGACGTGTTTAGCTTCCAATTAAATTGAGAGGATTGCAAGTAATGTTATCACACATGTTCTTTATAGATGATGTCATACTAGTTGGAGAAGCTTCAATTGATAATGCAAGAACCATGCATTAAGTAATGGAATCTTTTGGCAACATGTCAGGATAAAAGGTTAATTATTCAAAATCTTGTGCCATGTTCTTTAAGAATACCGCCTTAAGCTTGAGACAGCAAATGTGTGACATCTTTGGCATTAATATTAATGCCAGTTTGCAAAAATATCTCGGGATACCGATTAAAATGGAGGGTGGCTTGCATGAAAACGAATTAGCTTTCTTACTTGAGGAAACCGAAAGGAAACTATCAAGGTGGAAAGCTAAGATGTTAAGAGCTCTTGCAAGAATGATTTTGATCAAGTCGTCGTTGGAAAGCATAGTGAATTATTACTCTCAAATGATTCATATACCTACAAAAACTTGCCAACAATTGGAAAGGCTCTACTAAAATTTCTCATGGGGTCACTGTGAAGCAGAAAAGAAAATACGTTGGATTGCTTGGAATAAAGTTAAACGTCTCAAGGAAGATGGTAGACTTGGTTTATTAGACTTAAAGCGAAGAAATGGTGCTAATTTTGTGAAGTTGGCATGGGAGGTTGGAAAAAAAAAAAAAAAGAACTTCTATGGACTAAGGTCATCCAAGCAAAGTACAGATGGAGAAATGGTAATTTTGGCATCTAAAAGGGCTCGAAAAGCTTTAATTTGCTATCACAGCAGCAGCAATGGTTGAAGGATAAAATCATTCTCCCTCTACGGAAACTTTGACATGCAAATTTCTGGTCCAATCCTTGGTCATGTAAAGGTATAGTTCAGAAATGGTTAATTGATCCCCTCACAAGACATGGTGAGGATATCGAGGTTTTAGAGACATGGTATCCAAATGGATATTAAGACAAAAGAAAGATAGGTTTCCTACTTGATAAGACCATGAAATAGTGCTTGGGAGATGTAGATAACTATATCTTTGCGTTGGAAACTGAAGATGTTGATGACAATTTGATCTGGCCCTTTAATCCAAATGGGGATGTATGAAATCTCGAACAACTTATAAATTGATATACAGGGAAGAGGAGATGCGACAAGAATTAGGAAATTGGGGAAAGGTACAAAAAGAGTGACAAAAACAAATGGAACAGTAAGCAAAAATCAACAAACAGTTCTAAAAGATATGACGCACCAAAGGCACTTCCAAGGACTCACGGCACAATTCGATATGACGTATGAATTGGTCTAGTGAGGTTATTTGCTATCTAACCTTACTTAAGGAAAAGAATAAGAGTGATGCTGAGAGTAAACAAGCAGTGTTTACGCAAGGAAGAAAGTACTCAAGTGTATCGAAGGTAATCTACCGTTACAGCTACAAGTACAAGAGTATTTATACTTGTGAGTTAGGGCAACTTACCTAGAAGGGAAAAGACAATAAGGACATTTCCTAAAAAACTAATGTACATGATACAAAAAGATAAAAATGAATATATAAGGAAATCAATCATTGGTGCTACAGATTCTTCATACTATACTATACACGTGGCAATACTGCATTAGCAAGATCGTTAGGGAAAGTGGACAAAAGGTACAAATGGGTGGGCTTGTCCGAGTAAAAATGGCCTAGTCGGTCCAAATTTTCTATCTCTTAGTAAGGATGATGCCGAGTGATTGGTCAGCTCGGTATTAGAGTAGTCATTAATTCGGCATAACACATAATAAAGGGCAGTCATTCAACATAGCATTAAAGGTGACTCGACAAGTAAGTACTTGGCTTCAGCAGGAGTTGGTTAGAACATATGGATTTATTGTACTAACCCCTCTAGTTCTTAGGCTCAGCTGCGAGTCAAAGGTCCTATAGCTTGATTCCCATCACATTTAGAGGGAGTGTAATGAACGCATTTTCCAAACTGAAAGAAATGATAAAAAATGGATGGTCATTGCTCGTAAAGAAGCTCATGAGTGGTGGTCCATTAATCAACAACAGAAGATTGGTAATTAAGGTGGAGGATTGACTAGGAAATGGAACAAACCATCAAAGGGTACCATTAAGTTAAACTGTGATGTAGCAATTGGCTGGAAGGATGGAAATGTTGCAATTGTAGTAGTGAGTTGAGACCATAAGGGACAAGTATTGGGGGGTTTGTGGGCTAAGTGAATTGGGCTATCTTTAATCAAAGCTAAGATTGCAGTTATCGTCAACGTATTATGCTATACTAGGTGGAAAGGATAGGACGATGTTGTAGTGGAATCAGATAATGCTCTTTCCATAAAGCTATTCAAACAAGGATGTTTGCAAAATGAGACAAATTCTGCTCTTGTCCAACAGTGCTTGTTATTAATAACTCTTTTAAAACTATTTCCTTTTGTAGGATTAGTCATGAAGTCAACCTAATAGCAGATACTCTAGCCAAGTGTTATGTCCCGAAGTGGTAAAGTCGTAATAGTCACGCCGTGCAAACCATTTTAAGATAGAAGTTGATATTTTAACTACTATCCTAGACTTAATTTACACAAGGTATCTACGACAAACCTACTTTCAAGTAAACAGTTCATAAATTAAACATGCTATTTATCTACAAAAATTTGAAAAATACATACTAATATTTAAATATCTTAAGTAGTGTTTACAAGATTCAGTAACCTAATCTTACTTCACTTAAGTAATACATAAGTTGATATTGAACGGCTTAAAGTTAAGACCTAGACTTCGAGAGTGTAATAGATCTTCGATTTTATATCCCCATTCCTTAGAATCCAGCAGTTGCTAGCTTCACGGTAGTTATATTTTCGCTTCTTAACTAGCACCTAAAACATTTGTAGAGATGTAGGCAACCAATCGCTCAGTAAGTTGAGATGGAGACTTAAAACTATACCTCAAATACAAATAGGGCTATCGATCAAATTAGTTAGATGCAATGCATGTATAAGCAAATACAATTGCACAACATTATCCAGTCCATCATGATATTAGAAAAATTATACCTACTCTAATCTGGATTAAGAAGTTTAGCGCACATTTCAATAGCTCACAACCAAACCTAGGCTTATGCAATAAAGACATAGCTCCTCCCGTGACTACCTCCGAAATATTGACTTCACCCTTGTCGTAACCTTCTCTCCTGTCACTTAGTTCAACTAAAGATGAAGAAGGGACTCATTATACTATCTAGTGTTATCCCTTTCGAACCGATTGGTATTTGATTGGAGAACCCTAAACGTTTCCTCTATTGGATTGCTATGCAAGTCCAATTTAAACTTATAAGTCATATATTTAGTTAGATCTAGTTTAAGATATTTAATCATTTCAAACAAATCACATAAATACTAACTAGAAAAGTAAATCAAAATCATATCATCAAACTCAGAAACAAGCACATATATGCATGCGCACAATGAACTATCTAATAAACACAATCACGTATAATCCTAAGCCTCCAAGCATTATAAAATAGTATTCAAAAATACAGTAAAGTATCGATCTTAACTTATCTAGATTTTCCTTTTGCTCACTCAAAGTCCGGCTCGTACAGGCTATCAACAATAATCCCTATAATACAAATATTGTTTTAGTACTCATATAGCTATCTTATATAAGTTTCATTCTGTATTTCTTTAAGTTATCTTTAGCTTAACATTTTATTATACCTAATTATTTAGGTTTTTAAATTTTTCACAATTATTCTTAATTTAGATTAGATTCTGATTCAGTTTCCAATTGTAGGTTTTATACACGAACCTTATGAGCTCATTCCAAACCATTATGTGACATTAATCACATTATATTATACTTAAGTATCCTAAATCTAGTATTTTGCTCCCAACTAGTTTTTTTATCTATACAATACACTATATTCCTAATTTAATTACCAAATTATTTTTCGATGTGAGAATAACTTATATTTTTCATATAATTTCGTAAATTCACCTTCCAAATCAAATTTATATCATATTCCTAATATTATAATACTATTAGTTTTTTACTTAATATTTTCTACCCATTTAATATCTATACACACATATTATGTATTAGTACATAGTATATTCTTATATCACATATCTAATGCTTCTAATACTACATATATCATTATTCATCATCTAATAACATATCAAAATGTCTAATTATATCATAAATTAGAAATTATAAAATTAACTTAAAATATACCATTCTACCTATTACATATATACCACATAATACACCTAATAAGTACACGTAACACTCTAAATACTAGAAATATCATATTATATTAGAAATTACCATCATAAAATACTTAATTATATACTAAATCAGTAATGATCCATTTAATTACTAAATTAACTTAAAATCACACATTTTGTATATCATTTTAAGGCCTAAAAATTTTGAAAATAGATTTCTAAAAAATCTCTTCATAGCACTGTTTTAAATACTCTAAATAACCTATACAAAAATTTTCAACCCAAAACTTCACTATTAAGATAATTTATTTTAATATAAAAAACTAGTTCGGGTTTAGTTATTTCTTAAGAGAAGTATATTTCAAGGCCTAATTTTATCAAATTAATATTTTTCCCTAAATCTACATACAAAAATATTATAGAATACCAAATTTCATAATTTTTCATGTATATTTAATAATTTTAGTAAACTAAACAAATTGAAAAGAGAAATTGAAACTCACTTATTGAAGGGCCTCCAGCTATCGGTAGTGGCTCCACCATCATTGGCACCACCAGGTTGTGGATTTGCTATCAGGTAGTGGATTTGCTATCAAGTGGTGGTGGCCGTCGGGTGTGGGTTCTCCTTACATTTCCTAATTACACTATAATTTGTTATTTTTTTGTAAAAATACTCCCTCCTCTCTTCTTAAGCTCTCTAATTTTTTTTTTTTTATTTCCAATTGACCAAAATGAAGTTTGATGTGTGGTTACTGAATTTATAGATGAGTTTAGGATTTTTCTTTTAGTTTCCAATTATCAAATGTCCCTTATCTCTTCCTTTTTCACTTTCTATTTAGTATCTTTTTATTGGTTATTATTTTCTCTTTAAATCACTACATACAACACCCCATTTCTAGAATTTTTTTTCATTTTTTTATATTTTTATTTAATTATTTATGAATTTATTTTAATTATTTAGTATTATTTTAACTTATTCTAGGTTATTTAAATAATTTCGCTTCTTTTTCCTATACATAAATACATATATGGTACAAATAAATACTTTTAAATATTATTTATGTTATTTTGTAACTTTTAGTATATATATAATTTATCTCTATCGATTCATTAATTATCAAAACTCATTTTATACATTTTTTATGAATAACCGGTAATATACATATAATTCAATATTATAATAATTAATTATTTTATTATTTATTTTTTTAAATTTAAACTCACAGAATCACTTTTACTAATATTTCTAACTTCTTTATAAAAATTAAGCTCTATTGGACAATTTACTCAATCATCTTAAATTTTACGGAACCAAACCTTGAATTACTTATTGTAGAGCTTACACTAAGGAGGTCCTAAAAAAGATCGTATTGAGCTTTCTATTTGTTTTTCAATAAGTCTTCTATACATTGTTGTTATGGACTTTGGTATTGCCCAAAGTGTAATCATAGCCTAGCAATGGGGATTGTACCCTTATTAACTAGGTTAAAGTCTTTGGGTTTATATTGTTATTTATTTGTAAGACTTTAAGTTTGTTAAATATGTTATCTTTTAAAAAAAAAAAAACTAAACCATTATCCTTTTTACCAAATATAAAAAATCAAGTATATTATATCCAATTCATGTTATGGTTTGACTATAATTGATTCTTAAAAAATTATTTTTTAAAGAGGAATAATTTGAAAAAAGGCCCATGCATCATAAATAATATCAGTAAAACCAAAAAATTCAATTTATGTGAAAGAAGAGATAAAAAAGATCTCATCTTTAGTTAGAGTGTTACAACGAAAAATAAGTATTTTACTTCCTAGCACAAATAGATGGTGAATGTTTTAGCTATTGCAAACTAATGATAAACTTTACACCAATGATGCATGTAAAGGATACCATCAATTCCCTATTTTAATGGGATTGCTACGTAGTGCTTACATGATAGCATAGGAATTTGAATGCCACAAGCACATTAGATCATCATGTGGCAACTATATACAGTCTAAGTAATATATCCATATGGAAGAATTGACAAAAAATACAAAGTCTTATGTTGGTTTTGGTGGGGCTATAAATGAGTTAAATTGATGTATGAGTTACTTAAGTTTGATTTAATATCGGTCGAGTTAAACTTGAACTCAAGTTTGAGCTACTCAAATAATTTATTAAATCAAGCCAAACTTAATAATATCTAACTTGACTAACTCATATTCATAATCTTGGTCGAGCTTGAGCTAAGGTTAAATATTAGTTGAGTTTGAGTTGAATTAGATATTAACATTAACATGATTAAAAGAAAAACATTTCTTAGAGAACTCAAGTTTAGATAAACTTCTTTGAGCTTACTTGAGCAAACCATTTCAAATCAAGCTCAAGTTTTGGATTCCAAGATAAGCAAAGTAAAGCACTCACATTGTAGTATCTCGGCTTAACCTGTTTATAACCCTAAATTTATGGTTTATTAAACCTAATAAATATTTGAGATGGAATATAATTACTAAAATGTAGCATAAGTGCAACCAGAAACTTACAATAATGAATTAAGATAGGGTTCTTGACTCATGTCTCAATTCAACTTTATAGACTTGGATTCTAGCAAATAACCCCATTAGGAAAAACTCAATTTGACTTCAAGTTTTCATAGAACCACAACTAACCTCCTTTGGGCATTAGCTAACCTAGCTAAGTAATAACTGCTCATGCTTTCATTGAGTGTTAGCAATATTTATGCCACATTGAGCAAAATAGAACTAAAGATTGTGTTAAACCATTGAGAATTTTCATTTAAATTATTCTAATGTCGCAAAAAACTATTGTTACATCACTAACTCGCTTTTAGAATGTCAATAATAACTCGCAAATATTTTTTAAGATTGACATCACTAACTCACATCCTAGACTGCCTTTATGTAGCACCAAATGAAAGGGCAAATGCTCTACCTTTACATATGGATCTAGTGAATGAGCTACTGGTGTGAAGGGTGGTAGAGATAGTATGACCCCTATGCTAGAGCCCTCACGATACCCCATGGTCATGGAAATATGAAGCCAAAGGTATCCTATTTATAGGATGGGGATTCGATAATAATTACCTTAATTAAGAGCATCCTGTAGAGGGGATTTTTTAGCATTATGAATAAAGTGATGCCACTAAAGTACACTTGACTACTTTGGAGTTCATGCGCTATACTCCTTTATGGTAACAAAATGTGTTGACTAATCATAAGAAAGGTAGGGAAGGCAAAGTCATATCTTAGAGAGAAATGAAACAAATTATGTACTACCAGTTTGTTCCTAACTATAACAATTAGAAGATGTATAAGAAATTACAATTCTCTCACCAAGGAGGCATGAGTACAAAGTACTGCATGCTTATAATCAGGTGCAATGTCAATGAAGCTAAAGAGCACATGATAGCACATTTAGTAACTAAAGTCAAATTAAAGATCGAGTGTGGTTGAGTTACGGATGTTTGACACCTTAAATGAGGCTATACAACTTCCAACTAGCCTATAAGATAGAGAGATAAAAGACAATAATCCCTTTAGGGCACCATTACCATCTTCTATGGCAATAGGTCGTAACTGATCTAGTAGTAGTGATGTAAAATAAAAGAAAAAAACTAAAAAGTTTCATAAATTTTTTTTTTTAAAAAAGAAGAATCGCATGAAAATAAGAGAAGAAAGGAAAATATAAGAAATAAAAACAATATATATGTAGGGTAGAAAAAACCCTTTAATTTCATTATCGATAGTCCCCATCCCGAGGTAGCAGCTATTAATCACATAATTTTTTCTTTTGTTAGTTTTCTCTAATTTTCTTCCTTTTTTTTTAATTTTAAATCCTTTTAATTTTGTAAACCTTTTAGTATTTTCTTTTAACATTTTTTATTAAGCATTTTGATCTATTTATACATGTCAATAGGAAAATAAACATAAAAAACAAAAATATAAAAAGAGATCCTAAGGCTATTTTTAGGGGGATACAAACTTTAGAAAAATTGGGGGGTACATACAATTTTAAAAATTTTTAGGAGTGCCCATATAAACTGTAAATAAAAGTAGCAATAGTTTATATTTATAATAAATTTCTATATTTATTTCATGAGAACATATCTATTTATAGTATAATGATATAAGTAATGTTATAACAATATTACATAAATAAATATCCAATTATATAATATCAATAATAATAGTGCTATATTATAATTCAAAAATCATATCTCAATAGATATAAATGATTTTACATTAAGTTAATGTATAAGATAATAAATAAGAATAATATGTAATATATTTTTGCATTACATTTAAATATTTATATATAATTATGTATCTATTTCTAATATAATAATGATATTGAAAATATTATATTATTTTATATGAAATTTTAATATAATAATTTTGAAAATTAAAATTTTAATTTATTTAATAAAAATAATATTTTATTAAATCTTAATATTATATGATAAGTATTAATATTAGTAAATATAAGTAATGTATAATAAAATATAATTTTGTAGTTACATAATATTTAATAATTTATAGAATATGACATAGGATCCCGATATAAAAATAGTAATTAGTATATATTTAATACATAATATATATTAATTGTATAATTAATGTGCCTTAAAGCATAATTATAATTGACCAAATATAATAGTACAATTATGATTACTTTTACATTAATTACAAATGTTACCTTATTGAAATTATATTACTGTGAATATGAATAAATAATATACTTACCATGACATAATAATTTTAATTAATTACATAATACTTAGTATTGCTATAAACTTTGTATAGTCAATAGTCTAAACCTTAATCTAAGTCCGAGTGTCCTATTTGAAAACATGAGTCGATAAGTTATGGGAATTGAGCTACTATCCCTTTAACTTACAGCAAAGCCTGAAGATTGAAAGGCTTGATGAGATGAATTCTTCTACTCTAGTCGATTCTTATCGAAGCCGTATACTTCCTTGTCGAGTCACTCTTTAAGCCGTATCGAATGATTACCAAGCTCTCTTAGATAGAATGCTGAGAAACGGAAGGCCGAGACAACATCCAAACCTCCCTCATGCCTGACCACTTACTCGGCATTACCCTTGTCGCTATGCCGAAAGAGAGACCCCGAACTACATAAGTCGTCTTTGCTTGAACAAGTCAGTTGGCTATACTGCTTTGTCCACATCTTTTAACGACCTCACCAATACAATATCCCTGCATGCAGAATCCGCTCAATTAATTATTGCTTCTGTAAATATTCATTTTTTATCCTTTTATATTGTTGTACATTACTACTTTAGGGTAATACCCATTTTTATCTTTTCCCCTTTTAGGCAAGTTACCCTAAATTCTTGGGTATAAATACCCTTTATATTTGTAAGCCAGAAGTAGACAAATTATCATTAATACACTTGAGGATTTTTCCTTCCTGGTGTAAATACTCTATTGTTTTACGCTTGGCATTACTCTTACCCTTTCACTTAAACAAGGTTAGGTGGAGAATAACCTCACCGAACCAATTCATGCATCATATCAAATTATGTCGTGAGTCCTCGGAAGTTTTATTGGTGCATCATATTCTTTGGAACTGTTTGTGGGTTTTGGTTAGCTTTCATTCATCACTATTCTTTCGCACATTTTCCTCATTACTCCTTTCGAGCTTTCTACAAGCTTAAACCCATTCAACAACCGGTCTTGTTTGTTCTTAGTCATGATTCACACCATCTTAGTACCAGAGCAGAGGTTTTGTTCGAGTTGACGTGTGTTTTCGAAGTTCTATTATACTCTATTTTGCATGTGTGAAATAGAGTAAGTTATTGTGTTCATTTGAGCACTGTGTTGTTAACTGTTAATTTCCTGAAATGTTTGTTTGAATTTTGAGTCTGTGAGGAAAAATGACTAACTCGAGACAGTGGAGTTATCTACTATGGATGACAGCCTCAAGGAACTTCCAGAAGTACTGACGAGAGACTTGATGAGGTAGCTAACCTCTTGGTGGATTTAACCCGAGTTGTTCATGTATTGTTTTACGACCCGCTGAGGCCGCGCAAAATTACCTACAAGTTGCTCAACCTGTTAGAGGTCAAAACCCAACTCGATCCATTCGAGGTGGAAGAATAGACGGATGAGTGGGGAGAAGGATTGATTTGGCAGACATGGCAAACGAAGAAGAGGAATATTTCGAACAAGAGAATGTACAAATCCCTAGAGCATCAAACCATGTGAAGTTTCGGATTTCGAGTTTCAATGGATCCAAGAATACTCATGAATATCTGGAATGGGAAGAGAAGTTAGAGCATGTGTTTGATTACTATCAGTACGAGGATTACGAGAAAGTGAGAACTACTGCTGTTGAGTTCTCCAGATATGCCGCCATGTTGTGGAAGAACTTCTAAGCAATGAGAAGACGATAAGGCTACCGAGAGATTAACACTTGACTTGAGATAAAGAGAGTGCTTAGAAACAAGTTCGTGTTGGAGGCTTATCTTTAAGACACCTTCACTTGGCTACAAGAACTGAGACAAGGAAGCCGAACTATTGACAAGTATGTTCAAGAGTTTCAAACACTTATGATCCGTTGCGAAGTGGAGGAACCACCAACTTGAACTGTGTTAAGATTTATTATTGGACTAAGAGGTGATATCTGGGACAATGTGGAGCTTCAACAATTCACTACAATGGATGAAGTTGTTAGGATCGCCCAACAAGTGGAGAGGCAGAGAAAAGGTTGAGTGCTAACTGGAACATTGACTAACCGACTTGGACAAGGAAGTCATCGAAATCTGCCTAGTACTAAGTCGAGAAAAAAGGTCAATCCAACAATGAAGTACTAACCCAAACTTATGAGAAGAGGCTAGGGTCTGGGAAGAAGACAAACCAGATCAAATGTTTCAAGTGCCAAGAGTTTGGACATATGGCTACTCAGTGCTCGAACCGAAGAACAATGGTCATCAAGGGAGAAGCCCTAAAGCTAGAAGTAGAAAGTACAGATGAGGAACCCAAGGAGGAAGAGGTTCCTATTGAGAAAGAGCTTATTGAGGAGGGCGTGTTTGTCAAGGACTTAGATCAGTTACTCATGGTTGTTTGATGCACTATGAACGTAGAACCCTCATAAAAGGAGGAGTAGAAAGAGAATTCGTTTCATACCACCTATAAGGTGAATGATCAGGTGTATGCCTTCATTGTAGATAATGGAAGCTACACCAATGTGGCACCAGTCGATCTTATTTTAAAACTAAAGTTGTCGACTGTTGTGCATCCGAAGCCGTACAAGTTGCATAGATTGAGTGAGAAAGTAGCATTACATGTTACTCTGTAAATACTACTGCCGATCACTATTGGGAACTACTTTGATCAGATTCTCTGCGACGTACTACCATATGTACTTCCCACGTGTTGCTAGGTAGATCGTGGTTATTTGATGAGAGAGTCATCCATGACGACTATAGGAACACACACATGTTCAAAAAGGATGACTGAAAGATCACATTGAACTCAATGCCACTGAGAGAAGTTCATAAGTTGCAAACGAAACTTACTCATGGATCGAAGAAAGCTCTAGTGATGAGTAGAGCTGAGCTCCAAGAGGTCATTAAAGCAGACGAGTCGACTCTTATATTGGTTAGGCGACTTTTACAAATGAAGGAGCGAGGTAAGCTCTCTTAGGAACAATTACCTAAAGGATTGGCCCCGATTCAAAGCATAGAGCACTATATTGAATTAGTACTCAATGCTGCACTGCCGAATAAGCTTGCCCATCGGATGAATCCTGAACAGGCTTTTGAGCTCCAATACCAAGTCAATGAGCTACTCGAAAGAGGATATGTCAGAGAGAGTCTCAACCCTCGGGCTATGCCGGCACTTCTAGTACCGAAGAAGGATGGAACCTAGTGGGTGTGTATTGACAGCTAAGCTGTAAACAAGATCATGATCAATATAGGTATCCAATCCCAAGGCTAAAAGATATGTTGGATGAACTGAGTAAAGCCAAGATTTTCATCAAGATTAATCTTAAATGTTGCTACCATCCAATCCGCATGAGGTTAGGAGACAAGTAGAAGACTGCGTTCAAGACTCAACATAGACTTTACGAATGGATGGTTATGCCCTTCAGCTTATCAAATACCCCGAGCACTTTTAAGAGACTAATGAACCATATATTGAGACATCTCATAGAAAAATGTGTTGTGGTGTACTTTGACGGCATCCTGGTCTACAGTGCCGACATGCTAAGTCACTGTGAACATCTCATAGTAGTCCTAGATATCCTCTGTGTCGAGAGACTATTCGACTATCTAAAGAAATGTTGCTTTTGCTAGGAGGAAATAGTATTCTTGGGCTATGTAATTAGTGAAGGAGGCTTACAAGTCAATGATAAGAAGATTCGAGTAATTGTCGAGTGGCCAACTCCTACTACTTATGCCGACGTGAGAAGTTTCATTGGACCTATCTTATTCTATAAGCGATTCATAGGGAATTTTAGCACCTTTGCCGCATCACTTATAGAGTTAACAAAGAAGAACACTCACTTCCGATAAGGAGAAAGGGAGGAGAGGAGTTTTACAAAGATAAAAGAAAGACTTACCTCTACCCCGAAGTTAGTGCAACCTAACTTCGACAAAATTTTTGAGTTGGAATGCGACGCATCAAGCATTAGAATAAGCGTTGTCCTAATGTAGGAAGGCCGACCAATTGCCTTCTACAGTGAGAAGCTCTGAGGACCGTAGTTAAATTATTCCATGTATGATAAAGAACTTTTGGCACTGATCCGAGCACTACAAGTATAGCAACACTATTTACTGCTAAGAGAAATTTTTCATATATACTAACCATAAATCGTTGAGGTACCTCCAAAGTCAGACCAAGTTGTCGAAGCAGCAAGCGAGATAGGTTGAATGGCTTAAAGGATTCAATTTTGTAATAAAACACAAGTAGGGAAAAAGCAATATAGTTGTAGATGCTCTTTTGAGAAGGCATGTGCTTTTATCTAAACTACAGACCCAGCTGTTTGGGTTGGCAAGTATCAAAGAGCAACACTCTGAGGATCCATACTTTGGGCCCATGCTTGTATGATGTATTGATGGAAAAATAGTAGACGAGTAACATGTGGAGAATAGGTACTTGTTTCGAAGTGGGAAATTATGCGTACTGACTTATTCCCTAAGGGACTTATTGATCAGAAAGGCTCACAGTAGAGGACTGTCCAGAAATTTTAGAGAAAGGAGGACCTATAAACTGTTGAATGGCTGATTCTTTTGACCAAGAATGAGGATAGATGTACATCAAGTTATCAAAGGTCGTGCCCTATGTAAGAAGGCCAAGTGCAGAGTCGAGTAAGGGAGAGCAATACCCCTACCTAATCCAATGAGGCCGTGGATTGAATTGAGCATGGACTTTGTTCTCGAACTACCGCAAATTGCCTAAGGCAAAAATTCTATAATAGTCGTTGTAGATAGTTTCAGTAAGATGTCACACTTTATGTCCTACACCAAGACTAACAACACTCCGGCAATCACTTCTCTTTTCTTGCAGGAGATTGTGCGGATACACGATATGCCTAAAAGTATAGTCTCCAACAGAGACTAGAAGTTCTTAAGCCATTTCTGGAGAACCTTGTGGCGTCAACTGGGGGCCAAATTATTCTTCGGTACCTCATGTCCACCGCAAACTGATGGCCAAACAAAGGTGGTTAATCGTATTTTGGGATCACTGCTCCAAGCTATAGTGGGCAGGAACTTGGCTAATTGGGACGTTTACTTGCCGATAATCGAGTTCGCCACAACTGAACAGTACTTAACACCAATAAGAAATCTCCCTTCGAGGTGATCTATGGATTTAATTTCGAGTTACCCCTCAACCATACCCCTGTACCAATTCCCGTATAAGAGAACCCTCACGCCTTGGCCAGAGCACAATCCCTTCAGCATATATACGATAAGGTTACTCAGCACATCGACCAAGCTGTTAGAAAAATGCAAAGGGTAGGATGACTAAGTAATTCCAACCAGGAGACTTGGTATAGCCGCACCTTAGCAAAGGACGGTTCCAAAGTAAGAGGAAGAACAAATTATTCGCATGGGCCAAGGAACCTTTTAGAATCCTCCAGAAGATCAATGACAACGCCTATAAGTAGAAGTTACCAGAGGATTATGGGGTTTTTAATACCTTCAATATTGCTGACTTTAGTCCCATCACCCTAATGAAGAACGGACCAAAAACCATCCGGATTTGATCCTAAATCTAAATCAACTCGAATAGAATAATAGGAATCAAGCTACTGGCCCTTGGACCCGCAGTCAAGCCCAAGGACTAGAAGGCTTGACAAGACAAATTCTTCTACTCCAACCGACTCTTGTTGAGGCCAAGTACTTCCTCATCGAGTCACTTCTTAAGTCGTGCTGAATGACTGTTAATCTTTCGCAAATAGAATGCCGAGAAACAGATAGTTGAGATAACATCTAATCCTCCCTTATGCCTGACCATTTACTTGGCATTACCCTTACTGCCATGTCGGGAGAGAGACCTCGGACTACATAAGCTGTCCCTATTCGAACAAGCCAACTGGTTGTACTGCTTTATTCACATCTTCTAACGACTTCACCAATACAGCATCCCTACGTGTATAGGACCACATGTAGAATCCGCCTCACTAATTATTACTTCTATGAATATTCATTTTTTACCCTTTTGTATTGTTGTACATTACTACTTAGGGTAACACCCATTTTTTTCTTTTCCCCTTTTAGGAAAGTTGCCCTAAATTCTTGAGCATAAATACCTTTTGTATTTGTAAGCCGGAGCCAAAAAAATTATCATTAATACATTTGAGTATTTTTCCTTCCTAGTGTAAACACTCTGTTATTTTATGCTTAGCATCACTCTCATTGTTTCCTTTAAACAAGGTTAAGCGGCAAATAACTTTACCAGACCAATTCATGCGTCATATCAAATTGTGCTATGAGTCCTTAAAAGTTCTATTGATACGTCATATCCTCTGAAGTTATTCGTAGGTTTTTCTTAGCTTTCTTTCATCACTGTTCTTTCACTCATTTTCCTCGTTACTCCTTTTAAGCTTTCTACAATCTTGGAATCATCTAACGACCAGCTTTGTCTATTCTTAGTCACGATTTGCACCAATAAAGCTAGGTGAAATAAAATTTTTATTAAAATGAGAAACTGAATGTAGTATCAACAGTAAAAACCCTATAAAATCAATCAAAACGTAACTCGCGTAAAAAAAGAAAAAAAAAAACCCTAAATTCGATGTACAGACAAATACTCAAAATCGAACCTGAATTTGATTAAAACGCTAAAACTATAATTTTAAACTTATAAAATAAATAAATATAACTTAATAATAATATAACCATAATCGATTTCAATTATTGACTAAATCGTGTAATCGCGTATAAACCTTAATGAAAACGTTGAAATAACTTGTGAATATTATCAACATAACCGATACCGATTAAATTAATATTTTTTTAGAAAATCTCAAAATTAATTTATAAATATTAATTTTATGATTTTTATGTTTGGAAATTTTAATATTTTTATTTTTATTTTCTTTTTTTTCTTTCTTTTTCTTCTCCCTATTGTTTTCCTTACTTCACGTGATTTCCAAGCTAGAGTGCAGCTGCCTATGTACTCATTTTCTTTATATAAGTGTCATGTAATTAAAGGACAATGGACAAATTAGATAAAATAAATGTCTTATCTTCATTAATACTTGATCTATTAGGATTTGCTACTTTATTTTTCATTTTATTTGCTTCATTCCTTCAACAATTGTACATGCTTGGAAGTTTAGATGTAAAAAAACAAAAAAGAAAGAGAAAAAAAAAAAGCTAAAGAAAAACAAACACACACACAAAATCAAAAAAGAAAAGGGAAAAAAAAAAAAACTAAAGCAAATACTAAGAGGAAGAAGAAGAAGAAAATAAGGGATTCCTATTATTCAATTTAATTAAAGAAATTAGGTAAGTTTATTTTATTTGTACATATATATATCATATAATATATACATGTATATTGGGTATTTTTTTTATTTATTACATGTATGTGTGCGTGAGTATATAGTTATTTATTTATAGTATATAGTATGTACATGCATGTGTATATAATGTATATATTATGTATTTCCTTATGTATATATATGTATACGTGATTATATATATGTGTATATGTACATAGTATTTTCTTGAATATAATATGTATGTATAAATGGGTATATATGTGTGTATGTACAGAGTATTTATTTTAGTATATGATGTATATATATAAATATATGTATATGAGATATATGTACTAGTATGTATTTTTGTATTTATGTATATGTGTATGTTATTTATTTATGTATATATATATATAGGTAGGCTTGATTATGATTATGCATATGTATACATGGTATTTTATATTATATAATATATATATGTATACATGTATAATAGGAATATGTATTTATATATATACTTATTATTTTCAATTTATAAAATGTTTGTATAATATATGTATACAAGGGGCTTGACATAATGCTTAAGTATATTATATATGTATATTATTAATAGTATTTTGTATTTTGTATATATATATATATATATTACAACCGTATATGTGCATATGTATATAAAGTATAAATACGTGTATACTCTACTTGTACATAATGTATAATTAAGGTTAAAATAATTTATTACATAAAGTCCATTATACGTATAAATATACGTATCTGAATAGTATTGTATACATAGAAATATGATTATACTTAAATAGTATATATATAATATTATAATATTAATTCAATAAATAAAGTAATTTAGTATATATATATATATATAAGTGTACTGCAATATTCAAAAGTATAATAAATAACTAAATTGGAAAATTTAATAAAATATAGTAATAAGTATTATTATTATTATTATATTGTAAAATATAAAGAAATAGGAGAATAATAGAAAATTTTGGAAATATTCATAAGGGTGACACGTGGCACTTCCCTATGCTGCCACGTCATTACTTAAGTATAATTAAGTAATTTTCATAATTAATAATAATAATAATTAATTAACTGGAAAAATAATAAAGTAGAGAAAATTGAATTAATAAATCTTAAACCTAAAAAATAAGTTAAAATAAATAATTATAGTAAAATAGGCTTAACTTAAGAAAATTACAAATTATACGATGTAAATAACTATTAAATTGTAATTATACTAAGAAAAGCCTAATTTGATATTTTATAGTTTTTTATGTCAAAATAATGAAATTTGTAATATTTTTATATTACAGTCAAAACTACAAATTACAACGTATAAAACGGACCTTGATACGAGAAAGTACATACGAAAACGATTGAAATAGACTAAAAGTTTATAAAGATCTAAATTAAATTTAAAAAGTTATACGTAATTCGATAAAAAGCTCAAATCGACCATTTCACGCAAATCAATAGCTGAATTAAGTAAACAATACAAATTACCATGCTAATTTAGTTATTTAATTCCCAAACTTACTACTTTTCGTATTCTCGATTATCAGGTGATCATGACTTTGACCTTGATTTGTCATCTGACTACTATGACCCTTAACTTAAGCATGGCCAAGTAAGTTTTTCCTAATGATTTCATACTTGCTTGAGTATGTAGTCAGTGAATATAAATTGTTATAAATAATTGAATGTTATGTAAGGCTTGGTTATATTTGTGTATGATATTGTTAGTTGATTGTGATTTACTTCAAAGTATAATAATATATTGTTGTTGCTTAGTAAATTCAATAGAAACTGATCTGTCTATGACTTTATTGATCACTGAATAATTAGACTTAATATTTTTCGACTTGAAAAAACTAAATCAAAACACGCATAATCATGCACTGTATAACTAATTACAGCCTTCACATTACACAAAAGTAGTGAGAGGACATATGTGGGTTGATTATTGTGATTATAGTATTTCATACAGTGCACACGTGCAATGTGACCTTACTTTGGCCCGTGGGATTACTAAGTGTTAGAAGCGTCAATTGCTTAGTTAAGGGTTGAGTCTAAAGGCCTCTTTTTAAGAGTGAATGAGGGTTGCGTGAACCTACTCACAATCATACGTAGAACTCAATTTTAATAAAACTGAAAATAGACATACCATTATATTTTGAATACGAAACATAGAGTTTCGTTATTATATAAGTTTTAGTATGATGCTCAAATCTGACTATTGCTAATATATCCCCAACCCTTACTTCAGAGGACGTTAAATTCGAGTTGCATGTAGTACCTGGTCATCTCTATGTATTTGTATAGCTTACTAATTGTTCGTGCATTCATTTGATTAAATTAAATTATTGTATAACTTGTTTGTTGTATGGTTGAGGAAATTATCTCACTAAGCTAGTTAGTTTATATCTCTGTAGTTTACTTTCGTAGGCTGATCCATTCGGGGAGTTGGGTCGTTGTATACTCGAGGTTAGTTGTACATCAGAGGATTGATGTGGGAGTAAGATGTGATATGAGTGTACTTATGATATTGTATTTAGTTTTGAATCTTGTTATATAATGAAATAATATCAATTTGAGCTAAGAAATATTATAGACTTTTTATCTATAAATATATATATATATATTTATATTTCAATAATTTGTTATTATTATCATGAAATGATATTATCACATAAAAGGTTATCGATTGAAAGAGGTATCAATCTACAATTCTTTGTACAATATACAGTGACCGCCATACTAACTCCTTCAGGTCGTGAAAATTACACATTAGATTAATATGAAAATTAATAATTATCATATGTTTTTATCATTATAATTATAAGCAATAAAATATAATTATATAATTAATATTGTATTGTTATAATTATACAATTATATAAAGGTATTCTAGTACTTTTATTAACTATTTAGCTCTTACCCCTTAAAATCATTTAACTAATTAAACAAAGTATTAGCCATTTTATTTAGTCAACTAAACAAAGTTATAACTTTTCAGACCTTATTCCATTCCCCTATAATAGATATTCCATTATAAGCTTATTACACTTAAACACAATGAATTTTAAACATGTTATAATTATACAATTATATATGAGAGTATTCTCATACTTTTATTAACTATTTAGCTCTTACCCCTTAAAATCATTCAACTAATTAAACAAAGTATTAACCATTTTACTTAGTCACCTAAACAAAGGAATAACTTTTCAAACCTTACCCCATTCCCCTATAATAGATATTCCAATGTAAGCTCATTACACTTAAACACAATGAATTTTAAACATGAAACTAAGGCTTAATAACACCTGTACCTTACACGATCAAGTAAGTTTTGAATGGGTATTAAAGGTAATAGAGTAAGGTCGAATAAGTATAAGATGGATAGTGTATGAGATTCCATCCATACTCTATCCTATAAGTACAAACTCCTAAGTCTTTTGGAATTATAATCTATCTTATAATACCTTAAAACTACCTTTAGATTTATATCCTGTAACCTTGTAAAACTTACAGGATATATGGTGCTATATAGAATTTATAATTTTTTTCTATCTTCTTATAAATCTCAACTTTACCGTTCTGAAGAACTCTCTAGAACATGTAAATCCTTTTTATTTCTCATAAATTTCAACTTCACATATTCCTTTTATAACTAATTCCATTTATATATATATATATATATATATTTATTCCATGCCAAAAGATACTTCTCAAATATTACATAAAACCTTAATGTTAAATGATACTCTTACATAAGGGGTGCATGCATAAATATATATATATATATATATTCAAGTTCTTTAAAACTAACAATAAATATTACTTCTTAAAATTCAAAATTACTATTTTTATGTTTCAATTATTAATTTTAAGTTTACGGTTTTTATTGGTCTAAATTATTTCTTTTTTTATATCAATATAATGTTATTTATATCCTTTTAGTTTTTTTTTTCAAGCAAAGAAAAGATAAGGTACTTTTTCATTAATTTAATAAATTTTACGAAGTAGATACATCGCATCTTAGAACCTATATACCATAGATCTTAGTGTATTACTTCTAAGGCGAGTACACAATTATCGATACCTCATCCTGTAAGAGTAGGTTCAAAAAAATCACTATTTGAAACCTACATTATGACTCTTAATACTTACTTAGAATTTACCTAATTAAGTAAGATACAAGTGATACGTATGTCACCATATAAGCTTATAGTATAGATTTTTTAAAACCTGCTCCAATAATATAGGTTACTAGTATGGGGTCTGAAACCTAAACTCTTAGGTATAAAGAATAGAAGTTTTAAGGCCCCGTGGATGTAAACTATAGAAAAATCATTAAATAATATTGATAAATGAAAAGTAAATTACAACTTCATATATATATATATATATATATTGGCTAATAACTAGTTTAGTAAAAGGAAAGTAGACAATAAGTTAATAGCATTAAATGCCTAAACATAACTTTTATCGCTTATTTTTTCTATTCTTTTCTTATTCTTTCTCATTTCTGTTTCAACTTTACTATCTCTATTTTTTTCCCTTATTCATTCTAATTTGCTGAGTAGTAAGATTATATAAATTTAAAATAAAAAATGTAGTAAAAATTATTATTTTTAATTTCATAAATTCTGCTATAAGTTTCATAAGTTTTGCATACGAGAAATTTTTAATATCACAAATTACTTTTTTATGTCATATAAACTTGAAATTTATAGAAAAAATAGTTGAAATTTTATTTGAGTTCCATAGGTGCCCTATATCACTAGATTTTATGTATGGTATAAATTCTAAAGTGGTTCTAACGTGTTGTAGATAAGTTCAGATTTCTAAATTGAGGAATATAGTATGGTATAAATTCTAAAGTGGTTCTAACGTGTTGTAGGTAAGTTCAGATTTTTAAATTGAGGAATCTATACCTTATATGGTAAGATAAGATTAGGTTTAATATCTTGTCCATCTTATCTTATCCATCTATACTTGTTTATCTCTAATTTAAACTGTAAATATAAATGTTCCATAAATGTAGATTATCTAAAGATATTTTTTTTAAATAATTTTTTTCAATGTACATAAGCGTCAAATAACACAATATAAACCTGCTTGTCAAATTGCAACAAATGCTTCACGGAAAGTGATCTCGATGAGCAAGCAGTTGGCAGTGCAGATAAATAAGAGACGAATAGAATCGATGGCGATGAAGGGTAGTGGACTGCAAATAAATATATGCTGTCACAAATAAATCTCTGTCCATCACATTTAAATATTTAGACAATAAATCAATACACAATTATAAAAGTTTGTTTTACTAAAATATGTGTTTATATGTGATTGATAGGAATACACTGACATATGAATTTCCGATATCGTATCCATTAGCAGTGGCCATTCTTTTGCCCTTTTGACCTTGAGAGTTGAACCAATCTTCCCCAGTTGCGAATTCCTTTCCCCCTGCTTTTTCTCTTTTCACTCAATTTCATTATTCAATCTTAGATCCCACCTGAACATCAATCTACTGGCTAATCTCCCATACCTCCATCAACTTTCATTTCGCCTCATTTCATCTTCCTCCTAACCATATAAACAACACCATCGCCATCCCACTTCTTCGATTCATTCTCTATGAACTGTGTAGCTTATCTCCATAATTAAATCACCACTACCACTCCACTTTAAGCCTACTTTGCCGTCCAACATATCCATGCCCGTGGAAATGTTGTCATCTGATGAAGATAACCCCACGAATTTGCCCACTCGGTGAGCTTTGCCGGATTCTGAAATTTCACCGTGTATAACAAACGAGTCATCCTGCTAGTTTCAATGATCACGTCTTCTATATCGATCCATAATTTTTGCGTTCCTTTGCCTCCTAGACCCTCGCAACTCGGCCCTCTACCAGTTTGCTTGCCCAATCCCAACCTCAATCGATGTTGCATTAGCAAGGTGTTCACGTCCAAACACCGTCAAAAATTATCTATTTGGTCAAAAACTGGATATTTTCTTACTTTGGATAAACCTTCGTATCCCCGTCATATAATACGCAGAATCTGATCTTAGATAAATATAAAGCACGCTAATATGATCATAGCATAATAAAAATTAACATCAAAACTATGATACGGGTTATAATCATAGTCATAGTCTGAAGTAAAAATTAAGAATATGAGTAGATAGACCCAATTCGTTTAGTATCATAACCTTGATGGTGTTCAGTGTCAGATCGAAGATTCTAATTTCTCTTGTTTAGAAATAGCATTTCCATCTTCATTACAAACATTTTATTCGGTTATTATTGTTTTAAACTTCTCAAATGTGAATTTTGCAAATAGAAATTGTGAATCTCCCTCGATAAAATAGGTTTTTATTATAAATCTCCTCAAATTCTATTCCATTCTATGAAATTAATCAACCAACTCCAGTGAAAAAATATTTATTTTGGAAAGGTTTCCTCTGGTAAAGGAGTCTTTTCCTTCACTAGAGAGCAAATCGATATACCGAAATTTGTACTTTGGCGGGCACTGTTGGTGAACTTTACTGGTCATTTTGCTGTCAATTACATGGTTAGTATGTATTTGTTCGTTCGTATGTTGTATCCTCAATCTTCATCAACATAGGTCAGAATAATTTTATTAGTTTACTATGTTAACTAACACATTCCTCTGCTGTGAAACAGTTTGACAGCCATATCATCATATAATCTCAAATCTCAATCCTTGTAATAGTATTTGGAAGAAATATATATATATATATATATTTAAAATTAATGTACAAAAAGAGTTGGGTACAAGTACACTCACTGATTAACTACACTAACCAAAAATAAGGGGAAAAGAAGGAAAGAAAGAAACAAAGGGACCTTCAAGACGTGGGGATCTTCTTCAACCTCATGTCGCCACCCAAAGCTAACTGGGCTTCTCCAAGTGCGTAATCTCAACCAACATACCAGGAGACTGATACAATCACAAAGTTGATTGTCATGCAGAGGAGAGACACAGGAAAAAAACAATTAACGATGCTTTGTTTTTTGACAAACAGGATAACTAACATAGCTGAAACAATACCAAGGACGCCGAAACAGATGAAAGCACCGTACATTATATTGGTATGTGAACCATATCTCCACAGTGTTGGTGGAGGATTGAGAAAGGGCTCAAACAATGACGCCGCTACAACAGCAGCGCAAACAATTATGGTCCAAGCCGGAGAAGTGTGGACCTGGAAGTTCATATTTACTAGACAAGTGTGGAAGCTAGGGCAAGCTCGCGTTCGCGTATGGTAATAAGGTAGCTAGGGTTGGTGTGTAACGGCTTTGTGGGCTAGATTAAGCAGAACTACAGAGAAAGGGGAGAGAAAGAGGGTGAGATACGGTTAGGCAGTCATTGTGATTGAAAATTCTAGAGAAAGCTAAAACCACGGAAAAGAAGAGAAGGGAAACGAAAGGGGAAAAATATTGTTTTCATTCCTCGATTCTTGTTTGGCTTATCAATATATCAACGGACGAGGCACTAACACTTGTGTAAAAAAATATAAAAAAAAAAAAAACTTGACTTAAAAAATATAGAAAATTATTGATAATATGTATTTGTAAAATCAAATTTATAATAAATTTTTCGAATAGAACTAGTCAAATAAAATATGTAATAAATTTTTAAAATAATAATAATATTGGACTATTAAAACAATAGACAAATGAAAGAATAATAACTGTAGTAGAATTAAGTATGATAAAAAATTATAATTATATAATTAGATACGAAGGTTAAAAATTTTGTGGGAAGAATTTTATTTTTTTTAATTGCTATATAAATATATTTAATTATTAAAGTTATAAGATATAAAATTGTTAATTGCAAGTAATTAAAAAGAGACTTTCTCTTTAATATAATAAATAAACTAAAGGAAAAAAATGAAATATTTGATTTCATATTATAAATCAACTAAAATTCCCCTTATTTTGTATAAATAAGGATAAATAAATAAATGGCCTTTAAAAGATAGGTAAAGATGAATAAATTGACTAAAATACTGTTTTCTCTATGAGAATAAAGATAAATAAATTTGCTTTAAGAATAGAAATGTTTTCATTGATTTTTTTTTACTTTTACAGATTTCCACGTTACCCAAAAACAAAATTTCCTTTATTTCCTTTTATTTTTATAAATTTCCACTGATTTCTGCGTTGCCGATGACGCTGAGGAGGTTGCTTTCATGTCGCTATTAGGGGAATAAGCAGAATTGTAGACTATGAAACACGCTCTTTCTAGTTCTGGGGATGAATGTGCGGAAGTTGGAATTTCCACATGAAATGAAATATGATGGACCTCTACATTTCCTGTTCATGGAAAAAGCAGGGGAAGGACACTTTACCGTATACCAATTACCAATCCATTGACGCGCCATAAGATCTCAACCCATAATTCTGATAGCCAAATTTTGTTTGTATTACATTTATTTTATTTGCATTTAACTCTATAATTTTTAAAATCGAATGTTGATATTTAAAATCCTTGTTAGGAAAAGGTCTATTTGAGTTTAATTATAAAATAAAAGGTAATATTAATTTTTTTTCTATTTTTTACAATTACTTATTACACCATAGATGGAGGAATAAAAAATTACACCCAATTCATCTCAAATAGAGAATCATCAAAATTGACCGTTATAGTTAAACTATCAGGTCTTAGCAAATATAAGGTAATATTATAAGCCTACGGTTAGACCCGAGCAAGGATTGGTTCTGAATCATTAATGGGTTCAAAACCGGTTTGAGTAGACTGAACTGTCCTGGTGAATCGCCAGATTTTAAAAGTCCAGGCTATTCAAGAGGGTGGATCCTCTTAAAAAAAAAAAGAAAGAAAGAAAGAGAAAAAAAAAACAGAAAAGTCACTAAGTCAAAAAAAATAATTTGATAATATCCAATAAGTCATTATATATCAAAATTATTTTATTTGTAATAATGAAGGATGATTTTTTTTAAAATAATATTATCAAACTAATTATAAATAAATAATTATAAGTTAATTATGTGTTAAGAATAAATAGAAAATTCAATTTCAGTTGATATAAATCATTTTTGTAAAACTTATCAAATATTAAATATTTGAATATGAGAAAAAAATAAAATTTGAGAGAAAAAACTAAAAAAGTTGAAATCTCATTAAGTCGAAAATTAATAAAAAAATTATTAATTATTAGTAAACTTAAAAAAAGAGAGAGAGAAAAGAGATCATATTATTAAAAATTATCAATTTATTAAAAAGATAATTTAATAAAATTAATAAAAAAATTAAATATTAAATAAAAAACAATTTAAAGGTTTGTCGGACCTTTTGAACCGATTCGAAACTATCAATTCACAAGCTGATCACGGTTTACCGTATCACCAACCCGTGAACTAACTGTTCAGGGTCACGATTGACCCACTTTTACCTACAGTTACAAGTGCTTGTTTAAGTAGAAACTATAGCCTTTGTAATGCATATAGGTAAATGATACTGAGACGATTACACAAATTTATTTCATTACATTTTCTAAGCTAATGCAATAGTAAATGGCATTTTCATCCTAGAATTGTTACCAAAAGAGGCATTATCTTATTGTCTAAGTTCATATATTTGCCAATATCCGTTAAATAAGATTAGATTATCATCCCCGCGGACGACCATCCATCCAGGAAAAATAACAAATTAAATTTATCTATAAAATTAAAACGGCTAAGTTACTTAGTTACATATACTTGCTAATAACGATCCCAATAAACTTTTCTTTAATGCGGTAATATACATATTGATTGAAACTACTAATTAGTATAAATTATAGAGAATAAGTAAGACACGAGTTTTATGAATCAAAATTAGGTACCTATAAAAGACCCACACCATTCGTTAGTTACCGCTGAAAAATATTTTCATTCAAATGATGCAGTCATAGTTAACCTCGAAATACCAAACCAAACTAACTCCCACAAAGAGAATTTCGCTTCACTCGGCGAGTTGGTAGCCAACTCTTGACTCGTCTACGCCATTTGGGCTAGGATTAGGCATCAAATTGGAGATTTAAATCTCTCTTTTTGTTAAAAAAAAAAATAGCATTTTTATCTGAATTGCCAAAGTTTAATTTGTTTATTATTGTCTGTAAATTTTTCAAGTGTAAAACCCAATCTCTCCGCTAGTTTTTTTTTTTTTTCCATTTTCTTTTTCACCAAGGAAACTTTTAAGTACTTATTACCCTCAGTAGGCATGTGATGATAGAATAATTTTATAGCAATGCCAATAATATAACGAGTATAATGATTTGCCAAGTTTCATTTTACAAGGTGGTTACATTAAGTGCTAAATTATTTACCCAACCGAAAAAAAATCCCTCTGTTTTGCAGATTTGGACTTTTATGTCAATTAACATAACTTGTTGATTGCTAAACTGGATAAAATTCAACAAGAAGAAAGACGCAAAAGATTATTAGCAATCGTGCATTCGCGTCGTGTGTGCATTAATTAAAATATATTGAGAAAATATTAATCACATGTAATCAAGTATATCACAAGATATCCTATATGTAGCAATGTCATAGTTTTTCATATAATATGAGATTATCTAAAATGTAAATGCGAAACTTTCATTTCATGAAATGTGAAAAATAATAGTAAAATTGTATTTAAATATAAGAAAATTATCGGTAATAAGAAAACCAAACGTATAATTTGTATTTGAAAAAGAAAAATATGGAGCATCATCATCAAATCCTTAAAGTTTCTATATCAAAATAAAAATTAAAAATGCAAAGCAAAACAAAACAACCATACACATCCATCATTAGGAAGAGACACGAAGGATAAGAAAATTATTATCGAGGATAAACATTATCAGGAACAATTGTCTATTTCACCAATATTAGTTATCTTTGTTATATGAAAGTCATATATTCTTCTCCTTTACAAATGTAAATGAAATATTATTTTAAAATAGTCTCTCTTCAATCGTTTCGTGTAGCGTGACTTTTGGGTTTGACCAACAAAATGAAATTGTTTTGGATTCAGCTATGTAGTTTGGCTTTTCCCTTCGTTATGTCCATCAACACTTAGTTAAAAATTAAAGCTCATACGGGAAGTAACATCTAATATACATTGAAATGTTCATTGCATAATGTACAAATTCTTAACAAAATCCCGCTTCCGCCATGGATAAAAAATAGCAAATGTTAAAAAAGCAAAATGAGACCACCAACAATTGTTTGTATAAACATGAAGATAACTTGCTATCATCAAAGTACCTAAATGATATCTCAATTAGCTAGAAGGTAGTTGTCTTTGCTTCCATAATTATAACTTGCTACGTCAAAGCACCTAAATGATATCTCAATTAGCTGGAAGGTAGTTGTCTTTGCTTCCATAATTATAACTTGCTACCTCAAAGTACCTAAATGATATCTCAATTAGCTGGAAGGTAGTTGTCTTTGCTTCCATAATTATAGTATCCAATGGGCGATGAATCAAAATTACCTTGCATCAATGCTATATATTACGAGTGATTCTTGCATACGGGAGTGAGGATAATTTGGTGGAAAAACCTATAGAAAAAGCACAAACAACTTAGAAAAAAAAACATATATATGGGTTTCCTTTATTTCTCTTCATTTGTCCCCTTAAAATGTTAACATATGTAATTAATAATTAAGATTATAAAGAATATAATGACATCATGATGATATCACATGATATTTCAAAATTTAAAATAATCTTAACTATTGATTTGTAGATTGAAGGAATAATAAATTGAAAGAATCCAAAATCCCTCATATATATATATAGAGGGGGGGGGGGGAATATTCGAAGTAATAGGTAATAAAAAACAGTTTCGACCAAATTAACTCTTAAAATATGGTTTCAAAATCATATTTTCAAAGTGCAATTTTGTTCTCTACTACATTCATCCAATTTCTCCACTACCTTCATTTACATGTCAATGGCAGCAAAATTTACATAATTGAAATGCAATTCAATTTATAAATCACATAATTGAAACACGATTTACAAATCGCACTACGAAGATGCGATTTTAAAATTGCATTTCCATTATGTGATTTCCATAACTAATCACAACGATATGTATCGAGGATAAAATCACATAACGAAGATATGATTTTTGGCCTTGATATATCCTCGAACAGAACTCCTTCCCATTCATGACCTAACCATTCTCTCTCTAAAAAAAATTTGCAACATGAGTTCCATCTTTCCTCCCCATACGAGAACACGTTTTTGGTGGGTTTCCTCTCTTAAGTCAATAAATCACAAGTAGAATATGTGTTTTCGGTGCACATTGACAATGTAGGTTTATTTTTTCTCACATTTGCATTTTAAATTACACATGTATAAACTAAACCTTTACTAGTTTCTCTCTCTAAGTAGTATGTAACTTGTTATGTAACTATAGGTTCTTGTGCATTCCATTGTTGTGGTTTTTTTTTTTAACGTGCAAATCGTTGAATGAGGTAATTATCTTACTTCATAGTGTTTTGTGATTTATTTCATAATTGTAGAGAAAAGGGGATCATATGGGGCTTTCAATTTATGCTCATGGTAATATACTCGATGGTGTAGACTCGTTTATTATGATAGGCCTCCAATTAAGAAAATTAAGATGAGGGTAGATATAAACTATATTGGATTTTTAGAGAAAAGTTATGAAATAATTGGAGTTAATCATAACATACACACGGTTGAGGTATTACATAAGCAGTCCACCATAGTGTCGGGCAGCTTTATGCAACCATAACATTCTCTTAGTCCTATAAATGATAATGATGATGTAGATGGGTTAATTAAAGTTGCAAAAGAAGCAGAGTTGGAAGGTAGCTCAACTTTGATAAATGAAGGAGATAGGATTGTTCATAGTATCCTACCAACTATCACGTCCCCTATCACACCAGTTTAACAATCGATTAATGCTACGATGGCTTTCCAAGGTAACATTGACCCTCCTGTTTCATTTGAAGAAAGGATTGATGTTAAAGAGCCCTTTACAAAGTAGGTGGATTTACTCTTTAGTGATAATTTCACTAGGAAGGTTGAAGAGGTTGAAAATGACAATGAAGTTGGTTATGATTCAAAAGAAGTTGCAATAGACAATGATATAGATATATCAGATGATCTAGTTCATACAGCAAATGAAGTAGTTCCTTCTGCTTATACCATTCAACAAAGCAATCTATTAGCTAGTTGTCTAATTACCTCCACTTTTAAGCATCCAACTTCGTTCTTCAATAAGATGCTCGGAGGCGATGGTTATATCACATTTGAAGAAGATATGATTCCATCAAAGGAGCTAAATATTGGTGATGAGTTGAAGAAAGAGATGCGATTTGAGAGGAAAGCTAACTTGACATATGTAATTAAGTCCTTTCATATAAAGCATCATCACAACTTTTATGTTGATGAGTTGAATAAGAAGTTATAGCATGTCATCTGTAGTGAAAGGGAGAAGGTGGAGACTACAAGCTTGTTAAGGACAAATGACCGTAGATTTTGTGATTACAATTGTAGAAGGGCCTCACACTTGCATCAATCTTGTGTTAAACCAGGATCATCCACAGTTGGACTCTAGCTTCATGGCTTAGTACTTTCTTAGTCAGGTGAGGAATGAACTTGGTGTAAAGGTGTCAATGCTGAGACAAACTACTCTATATGGTCTTGGATACTTAGTAATGAAGAGACGAGTACGAGATGGTAATAGAAAAGCAATTGAAAGAGTTTATGGGGACTAGGATAGGTCATATGCAGAGCTTCCAAAGTTGTTGAATATTATCCTATTAAGTAACCTAGGCTCTTATGTCACTTGGGAACATGTGCTAACTACATTGAACAAGAAGCCAATCGAAGTATTCCATAGAGTTCTGTGGACTTTTGGTCCATATGTGCAAGCATTTTAGCATTGCAAGCGAATAGTGAGTATCAATGAGACCTTTTTATATGGCAAATATAAGCATAAACTATTGATTGCTTGTAGCATGGATAAGGCCAACCACATTGTCCCTCTTGCTTTTACATTAGTGGATGAAGAGTCCACCACATCATGGCCGTGATTTCTCATACTATTAAGGTAGCATGTTGTTGGAAGACATCATGATTAGCTTACCATATGTCTTATATCCAATCGAGTAGCAAGTACAAGAGAGGCCATTTGGGAGTTAAGTGTAAGATGGCGTCCACCATTTGCAAAGTGGCAATATTGCATCCAGCACATAGCTAACAACTTCAAAACAAAGTACAAGGGTGCCCCATTGAAGAGGCTAGTCATCGCAGTTGATTTAAAAGCACAAGAGGCAAAACATGACTTTTATATGGATGAATTACATAAAAGAAATGAAGAAGCTCCTAATTGGTTTGCAAATATCCCTAAGGAAAGGTAAGTCAAGGCATACGGTGAACTTGTTAATGGATAGTTATACCTACGATAAATGGCAGACTTATAAGATACCTTGTTCTCATGCCTTTGCAACCATGGCAAAGTTTAGCATGGAGGGCAAGGAGAAAGTCATAAAGTAGCACTTCTAGGATTTACAACAAGCTATGTATCGTGCTAGTTTCTACCCCCTTAGTGATAGCAATAGATGGCCTGATGTTAAGACACCACTTATCTACCTAAACTACTGGTTGACAAGAATAAAGGGTCATCCACGATCATCGCACTACCACTACTAGATGGATCTTAGGCAGCCTTCGACAAAGAACTGTTATGGGTTTTGTAGGAAGGAGGGGCATAATAAGAGGAGTTATCCCGACCATAAGAAGTTAGGAGGTTTATTAAGCTGCTCCTTCTTTCATATATTACGTGTTTATATTATTTGTATGAATTTATGTTCTCTATATTACGAGACCTTTGTAATAAATGATTATTTTTTGTACAGATGGATTCGGGCCCAATCGATAGATCATTACTTAAACTCCAAATACTCATCGATATACTACAAAATAGGCTAGACAGGTGAATGATAACTTAATAACCTACGATTTACAGCTTCTTTGTTGAATTATAGATGTTGATACATATTGTGAGAGTACTATATATGTTGTTTCTGGATTTACCCGTCTTGTTATGCTGCCGATGAGATGTCGCTTTGTGTAGACATGAGTATAAGATTCAACTAGACATGTACCTGAGCATCATGTCGTATGTAAAGTAGGGCAGGTTCCTTAATGTAGCCCTCTTTCCCTTCATTTCTCTTGATCAGCATCTTATCACTGCTTTAGTCGAGAGGTACAGACAGGAAACCCACACTTTCCAAATGCCATATGGTGAAGTCAACCTCACATTACAGGATGTGTTTGCGCAGTTCGGTTTATCCATTAACATCTGTACAATTACAGGGTAAACATCTACTAGTTGGGCTGATGTATATGAGCACCTACTAGGCATCAGACCTAAGGAAGAAAAAGACTACAATGGTGGGCGACTAAAAATGTTATGGTTGGAGAGTCATTTTGGTTACTTACCTGCAACAGTTGATGACACTACCGTCATGAGATATGCTCATGCGTATCTCCTACAGCTTATCGGGGGTTTGGTTTTCCCCAATAAATCAAGTAACTTAGTTCACTTGATGTTTCTTCCTCTATTGGAAGACTTTGCCATAGCGGGAGAGTATACGGGGAGAGTAGCATGCCTAGCTTGGTTGTACAGGAATCTTTGTCAAGCTGCCGACTACATGACTGTCAAGATAGGTGGTATTGCAGTACTATTGCAGGTGTAGGCATATGATCAATTTCCCCACATCGCACCTTGTTATATCAAGGTATACATCCCCAATGAGGGACCATTAGCACAGTGATGGCATATCGAATTCGACATTTCGAAGATTTCTACTCATGTTGTGTCCTAGTATCAACATGCGTTCAATAGGTAGAGCCTAGAGCAAGTGTTAAATCATTTATCTTAACTTTTAGTGTTATTACGTATCTTTTTTTATCTCAATTTTTTCATTTACCCAATTTGTAGATCATTTGGAGACCTTACTTATTAGGCATACTGGAGACATCACCAACATATTGTCGTGTAAGATGCGACATTTGGCTCAGTCAAGTGCCTTTAATATGCTTTCATATCGTTGATCGGTACCTCCCAGATCGCGTCTTATAATAGTTCGGTGGAATGTGAGGGATCTTGGATGACCAGATACCTTAGACACTATCCATAAGATAAACTTGAGGGAAAAGACAGCTAAGTATTGAAGAAGGCGTAATGCAACATGGGTCCATGATAGGAATCAATCCCCTGGACCGATCACAAGAAGCCAAGCTAGAGGACTTTAAGGGCTTGTATGAAAAATACTAGCTCTAAGCCATAGCTGAGATGGGACTCCTATCTCTATCCAACCTCTTGTCAACTTGTCTATCAAATCCTCACGTATATCCAACATACTCCTGCCAAACAGCGAAGTCCTAATCTAGAAGATAGTCCAAAACTAGCCGAGCCAAGTTACTGACCTAACCCACTAGTGTTTGACTTCAAGATAGCTAACATTTTTGCTAGGTTGATTAGTCCCCGACCTAAGCTAGATTAGGTGGCCCCTGACTGTAATACATTCCTGCTTCCGCCTACATTGTGTCATATCTTAGATGTCCAGTCACCAAGCGATACGTGTCTTCTGATACAATGTTCTAGAATAATTCCTTCTTTTTTGAACTTTATATTCTTTGTCTCTTTTACCCCTTTTAGTATGTCTTATGTAACCTAGTATAAAATACCCTTTTATCTTTTCAGATATATAAAATAACCTTAGTGAACGGGTATATAAACCCCTACTTTCCTTGTACGCAGTGGCTTTAGCTTTACATACAAAGTTATTCATTTTAAGTAATCTTAGTATTCTCATTATCTCTCAAACCTTATCTATTCCCTTTAGTAAGGAATAGTGGCGAGTAACTTTTCAATTCAGACCGGTATGTCATATCCAGCGAATTGTAGGCCGAGTAAGATCGAATGGTAAGTCATATACATTCAATGGATGCCTGGGCTTTGTTAACTTCTTTTCTATTTCCTTTTCAGATTGTTCGTTCTAGTGCTTCTCCGTGTATAAGACCCTGAAGACGCATCAGCTTCGCTGGTACTAGAGCACGGTTCCATGAAGGAGTATGTGAAGTTGCAGTGAAGTTTTTGTTCGCCTTACTGTTTGTGGCTAATGTACTACTGTAATGTGCTTGTGTGTTCTTAAGTGTGGTTTCATTGTTATTCTGTCTTACTCTATTTTTCATCACGAAAACAGAGCAAATTTATTTCTATTTTGTTTAGTGACTATTAGGTATCAAGGTTATTAGTAGTTTGTTAATCTATTTGAAAAAAGTATTACACTATGTTAGATTCAAGTGTTCATAGAGTTATCGGTGACCAAAGCAGTAGTGCTTAACCTAGTCATGGTCACAACGATAGTAACACTCTAGGATCCATTGACGACAGACTTGACAAGCTTACCAACCTCGTTAAGAGTTTAGTCACGGTAATGCAAGTAAACAGACAACAGCCCCAAGGTGTACAGCCACCTAACCCGCAAGAACCTGCCCCTGAGAGACACCATAACCAAGGTAACCGAACCAACTGCCCAGTTCAACTACAGCAAGTTAGAGGATTTCAAGGGCTCACACGGAAAATACTAACTTTAAGCCATAGTCGAGACAAGGACTCTTATCCTAATCCGATCTCTTGCCGACTTGTCTGTCAAATCCTCATGTATGTCCAACTTGCTCTTACCCAACAGTAAAGTCCTAATCCAGAAAACAGCCCAGAACTAGCCAAGCCGAGTTACCAACCTAACCCATTAGCGTCTGACTTCGAGACAACTAATCTTTTTGCTAAGCTGATTAGCCCCTAACCTAATCTAAATTAAGTCGACCCTTAACTGTAACATGTTCTTACTTTCGCATATGTTGTATCATATCTCAAATGTCCAATCACCAAGCGATATGTGTCTTCTGACACAATATTCCAAAATGATTTCTTTTCTAAACTGTATACTCTTTCTCTCTTTTACCCTTTCTAATATGTCTTATGTAACTTAATGTAGAATACATTTTTATCTTTTTATACATATAAAGCAACCCTAATGAATGGGTATATAAAACCCTACCTTCCTTGTACGTAGTAGCTTCAGCTTTACATATAGAGTTATTCATTTTAAGCAACCTTAGTATTCTCGTTATCTCTCAACTCTTATCTATTCCATTTAGTAAGGAATAGTAGCGAGTGATCCTTCAATTCGGACCGGTGTATCATATCGAGCAAATTGTAGGCCGAATAGGATCGAATGGTAAGTTATACCCATTCAGTGGCTACTCAAGCTTTGCTAGCTTCTTTTTTATTTCCTTTTTAGTTCATTTGTTGTGGTTCTTCTCCATATGTATGGCCTCGGAGATGCATCAATCCATCACCAGGTGGAGCGCAGATTAATAGTTGTCGAGCCAGACTACAATGAGTCTTTTCCAAGTAGGGTAACTCCCCAATACTATCAATGGTTTTAGGTACATACTCGACGATATATAAGGTACACTAAAACCTTATTAAGAGTGATGGTAAGATCTTCATAGACATCTTATGCATTTGTACTTATTTATTTGCTTACAGAACAAATAAAGCATTATCCGTTTTCTTCATAAAGGTAAAAGGTTGGGCTCATATTGATAGTAATCACTGTACACTACTACAACCACGAGACATCACTTAATCTACGAGGCAGCTCCTTAAGAGATATGGTAGTATCACATTGTACCCTCCATGCTATCAAGAGGATGCCATGGATCTTCCTCCTCAATCAATATACGCTAGAGGATGGGGCTATAGCAGTAACGATATTGGAGGTAGCCTGCACGCTATCAAGAGGAAGCCATGGATCTTCCTCCTCAATCAATATGCACTAGAAGATGGGGCTGTAGCAGTAACGATACTGGAGGTAGCCACCAATAGCCACTAGTGGATAGATATCCTTCTCCACCACCTGTTCGATCTCTTAGTCCTGCTTTACACCAACGAAAACTAGACTACTCTCCATTATATCATGAGTCACCTTGGCATGGGGATCCACTTTCGATAACTATGCCCAACCACAGTCAGATGTCATGGCATTACATATTCTTACCACTGATCTAACCCCGTCATTGACAATTACTTTAGGTGTTCCTTACTTTAATAGACGCCTAGTAGGCTATGACATCAACGAGGGCATCACAAAAGCTTATCCCCATCATATTTCATGGGAGGAGGGATTGGGCTTGTCTTCACATGTTGCAAAGATCTCGACGCAATATGGCAGCGCGCAATATAGGCGAAGGTGTGGCACTAGTAGATAAAAATAAAGATATCACATGTTTGCTCTTTTAGATTATAACATGTTGTAAAGCAATAAAAATAATGCTAAAACTTTGAAGCTATGTAAATACTGTTTGAAAAAGTGTATGGTCAACTATTTCTTCCTTTAAAATTGTTTCAATAGACTCTTTATTGTTACTTTAGTTATTTAGCACTTAGAGTTACTTGATTGAAGTGTACAAGGTTTTTTGGCTAATGTGGAATTGGAGCTTAAGATTGTGTTTGGAGTTATGCTTTGGCATCGAAGTTCAGTTTTGGGATTGGTGTTATACTTCAGGGTTATGTTTAGAGATACAGATTAGAGTAGTCTTTTTTAACATGCCTGTGTTGTATCTATTTTTTGCACTACAGTTTTTCTTTTCTTTTCTTTTTTTTTTAAGGATCTCCTAAGAAGGAGTACATTGGATGAAGATAATGGAATTTAAAAAACACCTTTTTGTAATGCCATTTTAAAATCATATTTCTATTATGCAATTAATAAATCACATTTCAATTATGCGATTTCTTCTACCATTAACACGTGGATGAATGAAATCGCATTTCGAAAATGAAATTTTGAAATCGTATTTCACGAATTAATTTCACCAAAACCGTTTTTTAAGAATTAGTTTGCTCCTAAGAGCTAAACTCACCTGTCACTCAGAATATTCGTATTAACTAAAATAGGAAAAATATGTAGAAGGTCATTAAGAATTAAAAGATATTTATAGTTTAGAAACTGTTCACAAATAAAAAATGAGAAAACGTAAGCTGTGGGAAAATTGCACCTGTTATAGATTTTGCAGTTAATATCAACTTTTTTGTTATACCATCTTTGAGTGCACTTTTTATGAGCAAACTGCAACCAAAATGAGACAATCATAATAATCTTCAACACGAAAGTACAAATAATGCTTCTCCTACTGCTAAAATGTAAGTTTTTTAATTGTGTAAAGTTCATTGTGTAAAATAAATAATAAAATGATTAGCTCTTGCTTTCTCATTTTTCCTTGGGCACTTTCTCTAGAAAAAGACCTCCTCCCTTATAATGGTTGCTACTTTGCTCTTCATGGCAAATTAGTTACTGAAAGAAGAGGGAAAAGAAAAAGGAGTAGTTCTTTGGATAATATCTTAATGAAGATTGTTTTGATTGCTTTTCATCAGGATCGCAAGTCAACTTATGACACTTACCATTCATCGGCAATTTCATGGAAGATAAATTTAAATTCATCATGAAACTCCATACTCACTCTCTTCTCTCTGTTTGTCCTAAGAATGTACCGATCATATATAAAATGTGCATGTTTGTTAGTTTTATTTCATGGGAGAGCTGGTTCACGTGAGTTGAAAATATGCAAAGTTAGTGAAACGACGACGCGAATGATGGTACAGGGGTGAAGAGTGGGTGGACGATTGATATTTTTAGTTAATTGGGGGTGTGGGTGGTGAAAGTGTGGCGTGCAGTCGATATTTTAAGTTTATGGCAAAGTGAATAACTGTACATGGGTCGACAGTAGTTTTTCATCCATTTGAAAATATTTACAATACGGAGAAGATAGTAAAAACTAATGAAACGACGATAATGTATATATATAGATATTTTTTAAATGCAAATATTATCATAACTAAAAATGATAAATAAAATATATTTTAAGAATAAATTTGTAATTAAAAAAAAAACAATTATATAAACTATTTCTGACTTAAATAAAATAAATATTGGTAGTCAATCATTTGAAGCATTTTTATATGCATCTAATAATCGCTAACTATGATATGAGGTATTACTTTTAACCTTAGGAATCCTATATGTGAGAAATTGTGTATTGAGATGCTTACATTATATGGTAAGTTGAAATAAAATAAGGTCGGTAACTTCTCCTTTTGTTTCTCTTTGGGTTTTAAGAGGAGGAGACAAATATATATATTGATTGTAATGAAATTTATATTGTAGACAATATAGTGTAGGAGACATTTATGTTGTCGACAATTCCAAATTAATTACTTTTCCTTCATTTATATAATCTTTTGATTAAAAAAAAGATACGAGATTTCAATAGTAATCTAGAAATTTTTGCCTTGAAGCCAGATATACACACCCGTGAAACTAATGACATTTATGTTGTTGATAATTTGGTATAAGAGACATTTACTAGGGAGCTCATCCAAATATAATGGTATTACTTTGTAGGTTATTGGGAAGTTTTTGGTGTAAATAGAAGAATTTACTAATGGCGTGTTACTCGCATGTAGTATCTGGTAGACATTTCACGTGTAAAATGAGCATTAATCCTCGAAATACACGTGATAAGACGAGCGAGATGGGGTAGAATATGCAGTCTTAATAAGCCTCATATTAATTTGACTTTCACAGTTGGAAAATTTTAAATACTATAACCTTCCAATGCTAAATCTCTGAAGCAATAATAGATTTTCTTTTTTTTCCCAAGTTAAGCAAGAAAAAATTATTTTTTTTTTTTTTAACATCACAAGCAATAACGTTTTGAGTGCTAGAAATTACAACCTGCTTCCTTGAGAGAAAAGTCACACGGTATCTATTGTCAGTCGATAAGAGAAAACAAAAAAAGAAAGGAAGAATCGATTTTTTCAAGTAGAAAATGATGAATAGCAGTAACTAGTAAGTTCTAATGGAATGGTTCCTATGGGGATCCATATCTTCATTTATCAAAATCACTCTTGGTAGTAGGATTGGACCTAAAATGAAATAGCAATTTCAGATGTTTTATTTATTTTCCCATATTTAAAAGTGCTTTATGAAAAAAGAATCACAATTCCTTTCTTTGAATGAAAATTCGATTTTGTCTTTGAGGAAATCATAATTTCATTCCTTTTTCATTAATTATTATTATTAAAATTACTTATTTAATTTTTAATCTAATTTAAGACTTTTATAATAAAGGTATTTTTTATAAATACTACTATATTATATAAGTATTTTATTCCATTCCATTTCATTTCATAAATATTTTTAAATATAAAAATAGATTTATCATTCCAATCTGAAGTCAATTTCATTTTGTTCCAATCCATTCTATGTTAAAACATTTTTTTTTTTCATACCTAAGGTGATATTAGAAATTCGATTAAAAGATCAACAAAATACACTATGGGAATATGGTGTTAGTGCATTGCCTGAGGCCGATCCTACGGCAGGGGATTCTATCTGTTAATTTTTTGTGCGGTCCAGATTGTCCTAACCTATCGCGCTTTGAGAATGAAGTGTTAGTGCATTGCCTTTGTACGTCCATCAGCTAATATAGTTGCTGACTGGATGGCTTTAAAAATAAGAAGGGAAATGTGTCCTTTCAATTGGTGACTAATCACCCGATTTGCCCTTCAAAAGCTGCTTGATGATGAATCTTTGTGTTTTCCTTTTTTTTTTTTCTGTTGCCTTGTGATGGTGATTGATTAGTGAAATTCTTACATTTGATGTTAAAAAAAAAAATTTCTTTCATTTTATTAATTTTTTAAAAATAATAACCTATACAAGAAATTTTTCTTTTCTAGCAATTGCTATAAAACTAAAAATACGGAAGCTAAGGTTTCTTTCCTTTTTTTTTTTAATCGGCAAGTCCTATTTGTTAAAATTAACCCTTCCCATTAATTTTAATAAAGTTCTCATTTTTTTTTTAATCTCCGAATCATCACGACTTCAAAATTTTATTTAAAATACATTCCTTAATCCTAGTCGAGTGATTTACATAGGTAGAAAACGCCTAGTATAAATTTAGATTAGAGATATTACTTTTTTTCTTTTTGGGGAAAAATTGGGCTTAGAAAGCAAGATGTAAAATAACCAAAGAGACTAATATAATAGGTACTTAATATTAGGCATCAAGACTCTTATAGTTAATTAGTCTAAAGAATAGTTACTCTATTAGAGTATATTTATTTTTTTACAGGATCGATACCATCATCATTTTCATCCTTAATTTAATCATCTTTAAATCTAAACTATTAAACAATTTATGAATTTAATGATTCGCATTTAAAACATGGAAATGAATTGTGAAATTATATCAAGATAAAGGATGGGACCATAGAATATTGTATTTATCAATGGATATTTGAAAGAAATGCTTAAGGTGTCAGATCAATATTTTAAGTATCTCTTATTTTTAAGTATCCTTTCATTTCATAAAGCAGTGCTTAACCAAAGTTTTCTCATTAATTTTTTAAATGTTTGACAGTTTTCATACTAATACTACTTTTTATATAATAACTAAATATATTTTAAAGATTTTTTTAAGTGTAAAATATTATTTTATATATTATAAAAGTAATTATTTAATTATTTATTATTATGGAAAAATTTAAAGAAAAGAAAAATTTTTAAAAAAAAAAAACAAGAGGAAGGGTCATTGATGCCTAAAAGCTTGACAATTTGTTAGGAAAAAGAAAAGAGAAAAAGAATACTTAATTAATTATCCAGATGCTTATAAGCACTTAAATTTTTTAGTGTACATTGAGTGCTTAGCACCCCTTGTTAACATATCCTGAAGATAGATCATATTTAACTCCCTTTCAATGGATAATAGTTTAGCAAAAGAATAGTTGGGAAATCTTAAAATGGGAGGGTAAAAATTGGAAATTAATGTAATAGAATCAACTAGAAAGCTAAAAGTAGTAACTCTGTGAAACGAGAGTATTAAACAACAAATAAAGATAAGAAACATTAAAATGGAATTTAAAAACAAAAAAATTAAAAATATATGTTAAAATATAACATAAAAGTAAGATCTATTAGTATCCCATCCTGTAAGTACAAGTTCCCTAATTTTTTTACCAAAAACCCATCTTATGACACCCTATAACTATCCCATACCCCGCATCTTATATCCTATAAATTTAATGAGGTAAAGAGTACCTCGTTGATATGAGTAGCCATGCATGAACATGCGTAGCCTAGTATCATGCGTAATTAAGAGAGGGTTAGTCCAAGCCATAAGATGATTTGAAGAGTAAAAAATAGTCGAAGGTTGAGTAAGGGTTCTCATATACTGACAATGATATGACGCACCAGCGCTTTACACGAGCTCAGAACCGCACTTAATATATATACACAAGTGTAGCCAAAGGACATTCACCACTAATCCACGCTCACAATAAATCAGATAAGAATAAACAAGAACAAGCAAAAAAACTCTTAGCTCATAAGAGAAAGTATGTCAGAATATCATTTAGTAACTATTGTAGTTATTGCAATTTATAAGTATTTATATAACCTAATTAGGGTGAATCTTGGGTTAGTATAAATTAAAAAAAGATTCCTGCTAGAAAAAGAAAATGAATGATTTATAAGGATAATGTTGTAATCACGAAAAGAATATTTGGTTACAAAAGATGATATGGATGTCAAAAAATAAGGTGCATGTCAACTGTCCATCTTGTAGTCCTAATGTTGTTGTTTGCTAAGCGGAGCTAATTTTAAGCAGATGAGGTCAGAGTTGGCAACTCGGATGCTCTGGACTGAGGAAGGGCTAGTTTGGGAGGTAGCCTATTGTCAGATTAACCTCGGCTAGTCAACTTGGGATCGGTGTCAGCTCGGTCTTGATAATGTATCAAGTTGACAATATGTGGATTTGATACTTAACCTTAAACGGATGATAATAGAGGGGTAGATTTGGTAATAGGTCGATCACCTCGGCAATCTTTTGGATAAAGTGGATAGCAGAGTAACTTGGTAGGTTAAATTGAATAATACATTGCTCTTTAGAGTTCAACTCCTCTCGGATAGCTTGATGTCCTCGAGCTTAGGAATGCACGATAGGTTTGTAATCCCTATTATTCGTACTAATTAGTAATAATTTGAAAGAATCAAATCTTATAACTTAAATAAATGATTCCATAATCCATCAAACGTACCTTTTTTAGTGATGCAAATAAGTTAAGAATTATGATGTTTTTAAGATTTCACTAAATTAGGATTAGTAAAAATAGAAAAGGAAGGGAAAAAATGATATAGTAAAAGAACAGAGAAGATTTTACTGTAAAAAGAAGATAAAAAAGAAAAGGTAAAAGGAAGAGTAACCAGATAGTATACATAAGTAGCACATGATCTTAAGCTTTTATTATTATTTTCTTAAAGGTTGAAAAGAAAAAAAAGGTTATATTATTTTTTATTTATTCGTACTATTCAATTATTATTACATGGTAGGTACTAAATACCTTGGAACTTCATAGTCACTTTATATGGCTTGAAGTAGAGCCCTTATGCCTGGTTTGATAAATTTAGTTAAGGGATTTGGGATGCAAAAATGCAAATCTGATTATTCTATTTTCTACAAACGCTCTGTGGCTGGTATTATTTTGTTAGTGGTATATGTTGATGATATTATCATTACTGACAATAATACTTGAGGTATTTCAGCTCTCAAATCCTTTCTTCATAGTCACTTTCAAACTAAAGATTTAAAAATGTTGAAATACTTTTTGGGTGTTGAGGTAATGAGAAGTAAGAAAGGAATTTTTCTATCTCAAAGAAAATATGTACTTGACTTATTTTTTGAAACAAAAAAGTTAGGTGCTAAACCATATAGTACACCAATGATTCTTAATTTATAGATGACTAAGGAAGATGAGTTGTTTAAGGATGTTAAGAGATATAGATGGTTGGTTAGGAAATTGAATTATTTCACTATAACTTGTTCAGATATTGTATATTTTGTTAGTGTTATGAGTCAGAACATGTCATCCCCAACAATTGATCATTGTGATGTTGTAAAGTAAATCTTGTACTATTTAAAGGGAGCACCCAAACGTGATATCTTATATAAAAATCATGGCCATACTAATTTGAATGCTATACAGATGCTAATTAGACATAATGTAAGGAAGGCAAGAGATCTACTTCAAGTTATTGTGTTTTTGTTAAAGGAAATTTGGTTTCATGGAAAAGCAATAAGTAGAAGGTTGTACATCAATCAAGTGTGAAATCATAATATAGAGCAATGACATAGTCAGTGTATGAAGTAATATAGATATAAAAGTTCTTAAAAGAAGTAGGGCTCAACATCTCACTTCTTGCAAAATTATAGTGTGACAATTAGACCTCTCTTCATATTGCATTGAATCTAGTGTTCTATAAACGAACTAAACACATTGAGATTGGTTATCATTTTGTTCATAAGAAAATTCATCAAGGGTTAATCTCAATAGGATTTGTGAAGACTAGAGGGCAATTAGAATACCTCTTTACAAAGCCTCATAGGATTCAAGTTAATTACTTTTACAATAAATTAGGTATAATTAATATCTATACTTTAGCTTGAAAAGGAGCGTTATAGGCTGTAAATATATATAATTAGTATATAATATTTTCTAGTTTAAAATAGAAATTAACTTTTCATTTTTAGTCTATTAAATCTTGTATATATATAACTTATGAATCAATAAAAAGAATAAAATTTCTCAGTAATTCTTTTTGTGTTACATACTTTATATATATTATAATACAAGTTTTAAGATTGGTGATTTTTATTGCGAACCTGAAAACTATCTAATAGAGGAAAATCTAGTTGAATACTATGTAAAGTAAAGTTATCGCTCGCGGATGAAAATCAGCTGTGCCGGTTTTGTTGTCACGTCCCTGTCCCATGCACTAAAAACATAAAACGTGGCATCTAATTTCTCAAGCAAACAATACTTTTTCTTCGTCCCTTCTTTGTCCTTACCGTTACCATTTAATGCTATTATGTTTAATTTTTTTTCCTTTCTTGTCCGCAACATTTGCTTTTAGTAATTAATGTTATCGTCGCCTGTAATTTATAGTGAATTATAGATGTTTATGCTATAAAATTTTATTTTGAGTATTTTTCATAAAGAAAATATTTTTATAAGAAAAAGAATAATTATGAGAAAATAATTTTTAACATTTTTTAAAAGGAAACATTTTTATTATGGACGTGTAACATTGTCCTACAAGTGCAAAAAATGATTTTTGTGTTTAGTTAAACATGTATTCATTTTATCAAGAATTGAAATTGTTAGTTAAGCTTACTTGAAACGGTTCTTAGACTTGGAATATATTGCATTAAAACGTTCTACATTGAATGATTATAAAAGAAATATTTTATTTCATTGTGTTTAGCTTACTTACTGTAACTTGATACAAGATAGTGGTGCTATGATTTTTACTTTTTTTTATTTAAAAAGGCTAATTTAAATAAAAGAGATTGATGCTTCTTATATTTAAAAGAGTTATAATATATTAATTATAATATTGGATGTATTGTTTAAACTAGTTCAGGTTTAGTAATAAAATAACTTATATGCAATAGTTCTGACTAAACAATTACAATATCATTTAATCACATATTATTATAGCATTAAAAGTAATCGAGAACGAAAAAGGAATGATCGGCATAAAGCAAATTACCTCGTTAATATTGCGGCTGTGGAGAAGCGCTAAAGGCAAATAAATAAACAAACGTAACAGCATGAAATGCGAACGATAATGCACGCCAAGGAAGGGACGAAGAAAAAGTACCATGTGCTTGGAAATTTAGATTGCCACGTGTTTTATTTTTAGTGGATAGGATAGAAAAGTGACAGCAAAACTGATTTTGATCCCCCACTCACGAAGTCAAGATGCATGGGAAAGTGAAAATGAAACGTAATTTTATCATCAATTCAAACTCCTTAATGTCTAAGTAACCCGATAGACTTGTACCATTTGGAAACTTTCAAAGATTTTCGATCAATGGCACAGTAGCAGCGAGATAGCTAAAGGACCTAATGTAAATTTATACCAGGGATGTTAGATTCTTTTGAAAAAAATAGGGATCGAGAAACATTAGTAAGACAAATAAGGAGGCTACTACAATGGGTACCCAAAACTAGGAAATTACGAAATAGGAAAAAGAAATATAAAATGGAAAGTGATATACTGGAAAACGATTAAGGCGGAAAACTAAAATGTGGTATATGTTCAAATAAGACAACTAATAAAATAGGAAATAAAGATAGGAAACTTCATAAAAATGGGAAGTTTATAATTGAAAAAACCACATAAATTTGGACATAAAATATAATAGGAAAGTGAAAGATAGAAATCTGATCCCACCTATGATTGAAGAGGTATTATAAGATGGCTAAGAAATAAGGTCATATTTTTATGGTATCATATAAGTATAGCTTTTAAAGCTTTGGAAACATATTCTACCGTAATCATCTTAAACCAATATCCTAAAAACTTCAAAGATACATATAGGGTATCATATAAAACCCATAAAATGTTATATTATATTTTTATAATATTAAAATTTTGTGATAAATATTCGATAACCTGAACTTGTAAATGTTTCCATAATATCTTATCCATTCAATGAAAGCATACACTCCATGAGCTTAAGAAAATAATATTATAAACTATCTCTTATAACATCCCATATAAAAGTGATATTACAAAATAAAAGAAGAAATATAAGGTTTTCCTTAAGAAGGCACAAATTCTAATGGTATAGACCTTATAATTTATTAGAAAGTTTAGTCCACTTATTTAAAATATAAATTGTTAGATTTATTATAGTAAGTTTATAAGTGTAATATCGAACAAAAAAAAATATAACAGTAAATGTAACGTTAAAACGACAAATGAATGAGATGAGAAACACAAAATGAAAATATTGAAATGAGAAGGGAAGTGAAAGAAATAAAGCAAGAAATTTTTAGTGTTTCTTTGTGAATGATTAGCTTGTGCTATGGTCTATATATTTTTTTCCTTAAGTGATAGAACTTAAAACATATAATGTAATATTATTTTTAAATTTATTATTAATTAGTAATTTTTATAAGATGGTACGGGATACCCTAAAACTATATCATGTAAGCATTAGAGTACAAATTTTAGGACATAATACATTTGCTTAATCTTATGGGAACATGTCTTGAAAATTTATATCTAAAACCTACTCTATAATCTTTACTATCTAACAAGAATTGATCACCTAATAAGATAGACTATATTAGAATCTTCCCTCATTAAGTTATAATATAGTTGAAAAAAAAAATTCAATATCCAATTGAAATCTACTTGATTGAGTAGATAATATATGGTAGAGATTTACATGCATACTCTAAATTTTACCCTCTACCTTCTTTATACAAATCAAAAAATTGTATTTTACAGATTTTTTTTTTTCTTTTAGGATGACTGGGAATCATCATGCCATTAGATAGAAAAATATTTACATCAACCAAGTGGCTTAACCACCTTCAGCAAGCGATGTATAGTCATATGATTTTACAGATACTTATATGAAAGGCATTTTTTTTTTTCTAAACATACCAAAGGCATGTTTGTTTGTTCATTTTCTTTTTCTTTCTTTTTTTTCAAGTTATTTCAAATCCTTGAAAGGTAATTTTATTGGTAATCAAATATTATCCGAAATGTGAATCAAATCCTTCGATATGTATTGGGTTTTTGTAGTTAGACAAATAAATATATCGAACCACTTCAAATATCATCTCTTATCACCAATTAACATCTCAAAATATCTAAATTCATCCTAAATCAGAATTTATACCTAAGTAATCCCCAAATCACAAAATTAGCTTAATTATACCATTTTACCTATTATTCACACATATTGGACATAATAAATATTTCTAATCCCCAAATAATACCAATATTATCTTACATCAGCAATTAACATCCTAAAACACCTAATTACATACTAAATCATAATTTTCACCAAATTAATATTAAATTACAAAATTAAGCTTAAATATTGCCTTTTATACTTGATTTTAGGGCCTAAAAATTATTTAAAATTTTCAAAAATAGATTTCCAAAAATTTCTTTATAGAACTATTTTATAAACTCTAAATAAGCTACAAAAAATTTTTGAGCTTTAAATTATATTAGTAAGGTCATTTATTTCAATATCAAAAACTAGCTTGTGATGAGTTATTTCTTAAGAATAGTATATCCTAAGGCCTAATTTTATTAAATTGATATTTTTTTTCCTAAATCTATATGCAAAAATATTTTAGAATACCAAATTTTATAATTTTTCATACATATTTAATATTTTTAATAAATTAAACAAATTCGGAATAAAAATCGAAACTTATTGATTGAAGGACTTCCAGCCACCAGTGGTGGCTCCACCCTTATCGAAAGCTTTAGGCGTGGGGTCCACTATTTAGTGGTGGTGGCCATTCATTTCCAAGTAGTCATCAGATGTGTGTTCTCTTTATAAGCCATAATTGCATTACATTTTGTCTAATTTTTCTAAAATTAGTTTTTCCTCTCTTCTCTCATCTCCCAATTTTTTTTTCTAATTCTTAATTGAACAAAACGAGGAATGGGGATAGTATTCTAATTTATAAGGATGCTTGCATGATTTGTTGAATTATTTGTTGCCATTTATCCCTTTTCCTCTTTCATTTTTACTTTCTATTGGCTAATTTTCTTCTTTAATGTTCAGCTTGTCACACCCATTTTGAAACCGTTCCACACTTTTCATGAATTTTTCTTAATTATTTGTGAATTTTCTTTAATTATTTAACATTATTATTGCATGTTTTAGGTATTTTAAATAATTTCATTTATTTTTACCTATATGCAAATACATATATGATACAATTAAATAATTCTAAATATCATTTAAGTTGTTTTGTGATTTTTTAGCGTGCATATAATTTATCTCTATCGATTCGTTAGTTATTGAAACTCGTTTTACGTATTTCCGATAAATGATGTGTAATATACATATATTTCAATATTATAATAATTAATTATTTTATCACTTATTTTCCTAAATGCAAACTCACGGAATCAATTTTATTAATATTTATAGTTTCGTTGTAAAATTTAGGTTTGATCGGACAATTTATGTGATAATCCTAAATTTCACGGACCAAACCTCAAACACTTGATTGCAGGGCTTATAGTTTTTTAGCAAGTTAGTTGTTCACTAATTAGTTGTTCTTAGGGTTGTTCAATGCGAGACATTTTAAGCAATCAAGGGTGGTATTTAAGAGTGTTTATTGTATATTTAAGTAGGAGACTAGATTGGTTTCCCATAAATAACACCAAATGTTGCCTCTAGATATTGGTCGATAGGGATTCAAGTGAAATTGGGTTTTATGTAACTAGATAAGCTTGTAAGACAAAGAATAGTAAGGGGCATAAGGATATTATTTGGTGTGGCAACTCTGATATTTAAGTTAGATTTGTGTGTAGAGAAAGTAAGAGTACTCGATGTAAAGGGTAAGTACAAGTATGCAAAGTATCAAGTAGTTTACCGTTAGGTGATGACCTTATATTTATAGAGAAGTCAAGCCGGCAGTTGAAGATGAGTTAATGGGTGAAAGCAACATCCGTAAGTATTGGATAATAGAGATATAATGTTCGAAGTGTTCTATAAATGTAGGATATAGTTATTGGCTCGTTCATTCAACCTTATCCGTAGCCTTATCTGTAGCCTTATCCGTAGCCTTCTCGCCATAGGTGACCGTTGTAGCTAGGCATTTGTTCGTAGCATGACCGTGGTTATCGTAGAACTGGTAATACTTGTCTAAGTTTCGACTGTTGGGTTTCCCTTCATTTTAGGGAGCATATGCAACAAGCTTTTGTGTTTATGCATCAGTGAAACCTGGGTAATGGGTTGATTCAGAAGGATGTGTTATGTATAAATGAGAGGGGGAAGTAGGTTCTACTTAGCTCAGTTCTTCTTATTGCTTGAGTTGTTCTCTCAGCTCTCTACTGAGGCAATCTTTAATGGATAATCTTTTCTTATCCTTCTTTCCACCTAATCTCTCCTAGTTAGAGTTGCACCTAACATAAATATTATCCTCCTGGTCAATGTATTTTTAGGTCTTAATCCAAAATTTAGTCAGGATATTTAGCTTGCTATTCACAAGCGATTAGAAGAAGTATCCTAAAGGTTGTATGCCAAGCTACGTAGCATGCACTACTATTCCCTTGTCTAACTGAAGGATCTCGACTACGACATTATTGAACCAAACTACATATTTACACATAGTCTCGCCTTCACTTTGCCTTATCAATTATAAGGACGACATGTTAAAGGGGATCAAGGACTAATCACATGCCTCTAAACTTAAGGACTTGCTCATATAGTTCGTCGAGTTGCTCGATGGGAACTTAACTCTGAAGAATAATGTATTATCTAGTTCGACCTATCAAGTTACGTTACTCTCAACCTCATCCAAGAGATTGTTGAAGTGACTGACCCGTTGCTGAGTAGATCCCTCCACAATACATCAGTCAAAGGTTAAGTATCGAACCTGTATATTGCTGACTTAATACATTGCTAAGGTTGAGTTGACACAAATCCCAAGCCGATTAGCTGATGCCGACTTAATGATAGAGCACCTCCTAAACAAGCCCTTCATCAATTTGAAACATCCAAGCTACTGAGTCCAACCTGATCTACCCAAAATCTACTCTACTCGATAAACAGCATCATTAGGACTACAAAACAAATAGCCGATATACGCCCCATTTTTTGACATTTGTACTATCCTTTTATAACCAAATATTGATTACAACTCTACCCTTGTAAATTATTCATTTTTCTTTAAGGAATCCTTTTTCAATTTATAATACCTAGGACTTGCCCTAATTGGGTGATAGGAATCAACCTCTTAGACCGATTACAATAAGCCAAGCTAAAGGACTCCAAGGATTCATTCGAAGAATATTAGCTTTAAGTCATAGTCGAGACAAGAACTCCTATCTTAAGCTGGTCTCCTACTGACCTATTTGCCCGATCCTTACATGTGTTAGACATGCTCCTGCCCAATAGTAAAGTCCTAATCCAAAAGATAGCCCAATACTAGCCGAGCCGTGCTCCTAACCGACCATTGACATCTAACTCCAAGTTAACTGACTTCCTTACCAAGCTGATTGGCTCCCAATCTAATCCAGATCAGGTTGGTTTGGTGTAAGCCCCACAACTAATCCCTCAAGGTTTCGATCGATTGAAAAATCCGATCAAGTCTAAATTATAAAGTAAAGTTAGAAATATTAAAAAAAAAAAAGACTCCGTAAGTTTGAATTTAAGAAAATAAGCAATAAAATAAAAGACTATAAAAATTTCAAATTTTAAGTATATAACTCGTTATTTATCGAAAATGCATAAAATGTATTTCGATAATTAACGAATCGCTAGAGATAAATTATATGTATACTGAAAATCATAAAATAACCTAAATAATATTTAAGAATATTTATGAATTTACATGTAGGTATAAATATACGTAATTACTTAAAATACCCGAAATGTCCTAAAATAATACTAAATACTTAAAGAAAATTCATAATTAATTAAGGAAAAATCAAGAAAAATCAGGAATGATCCAGAATTGAGTCGTGGCAGCTGGGAAAAATAAGAAAAAAATTGGCCAATTAAATTAAGACAACACAAAAGCAAAAAATTAAGGGATAAGGTAATTGTTTTGTCCAATTAAATGCACAATAAATTCCCTAAAGCTCTATAGATAGGAAAAAAAATTTAAAAGCTCATTTGAACAGTTAGAAATAAAAAAAAAATTAAGGACAGCCGAAAATTGAGAGAAAAATTCGGCTTAGGAAAAAATTAGGAAAAACTGTGCAATTAGGGCCTTTAAAAGGAACCCACACTAGACGAGCAGCTGAGAGTGGACGGCCACCACCACCACACAGTGGTGGCAGCGCCCAGAAGGGCCAACAAGGCCACAGCTGCCGGCGGTGGCCGGAGCCACCCAGATCGATGAGTCCGATTTCTAGCCCGATTTTATGTAATTTTGTAAAAAATAGTAAATATTCTTAGAAAATTATGAATTTTGTTATTCTGGAATATTTTTTATGTAGTTTGTAGGCAAAATATTATTTTGATGAAAATATGTCTCGTGATATAGGGTCCTTAAGAAATTATGCAAAACCGAGCATGTTTCGGTTTAGAAATAAATAACCTTAAGAGTGTAGTTTTGAATCCAAAATTTTTGTGTAGACCACTTAGATGATATAAAACAGTGCTATGAAGCCCGTTTTCAAAAATTAATTTTCAAAAATTTTTAGTCCTTAAAATGAGGCATAAAATGGTAATTTAGGATTAATAAAGTAATTAAATGGTTAATTACTGATTTAGTGAATAATTATGTGTTTTAGGATGTTGAAATCTGATAGAGTATGATACTTGTGGCATTTAGGGTGTTAGATGTAATTATTAGGTTAATTATATGGTAAATAAGTAATATGAAAAAATAGTACATTTTAAGTTAATTTTGTAAATTAGGGTAAGTAGGTGTAAAATCTGATTTAGGATGAATTTAGACATTTTGAAATAATAATTAATGTTGGGAGATAGTAATTAGAGTAATAAAAATATTAGATGTGTATTATGTACGTAATACACAATTATTAGAAATATAATAAATAGAAAATATTAGACTAAAAAATTGATATTATGATAATAATAAAAATATACAATAAATCTGATAGGAAACTTGAATTTATTTAATTATATGAAAAATGTAAAAATTTCTCACATCAGGAGTGAATTCGGTACACTAATATGGATTTAAGTGTATCAAGTGAAATAAAATACTGACTAGGGGTAATGATAATATTTAGGAGATCGGGAAATAATATGATTAATTTCACATTATGGGTTGAAACGAATTTCTATGATTCGAGTATAAAACAATACTTAGAAATCGAACTAGAACCTGATTTAGAAATCGATGCGGAAATCGAACCCGAACCTCACCCCAAACCTTGAATAATTGTAAAAGACTTAAGACCTAGATAATTAGGCATATTAAACCATAAACAAAACATAACAATAAGCGTTATAGAATAAAATGAACTTATAGTAGTTATATGAAAAACTGAAATCACGTTTGTGTTATAGGAATGATCGGCGATAGCCTGAGCAAATCGGACCTCGAGTAAGTGAGCGAGGAGTCGAGGTAAGTTGGGATTAATACGTTGCTGTATTTTGGAGGCTTAAGATTATGCTTGGTTGTGCATGTTAGATAGTTGGATGTGTGCATGTACTTGATTATGAATGATGCTATGATTCTGTCTGTTGTCCTGGCTTGTATTGTATGGTTTGTATGAAATGATTGATCACCCTAAACTAGACCTAATCAAATATACGACCTATAATCATAATCGGACCTACATGGAAACCCATTAGGGGAACTTAGGACTCTCCAGCCAAATACCAACCCCTTCGAAAGGGATAGCGCAGGATTGCAAAATGGTCCCTTCTTTATCCTTAGTCGAACTAAGTGATAGGAGAGGAGGTCGCGGCGAGGGTGAAGACAATGGTTCAAAGGTATTCGCAGGAGGAGCGAGGTCTCCATTACACAAGCTTGGGTTTGGTCGTGAGCTGTTGCATTAATGGCAACTCCTCAACCTGGATTGGAGCGGGCGCAATTTCTCTAATCTCACGATGGGCCGGACAACGTCATGCAATGGCATTTGCTTAAACATGCATTGCACCTAATAATTTGATTAATAACCTTGTTGTGTTTATGGTATAGTTTTAAGTCCTCCATCCTAACTTACTGAGCTGTGGTTGCTTACATCCCTATAGACGCCGTGCAAGTGCTTGCTAAGAAACGGTAAACAACTACTCTGAAGCTAGCAATTGCTAGATCTTGGGGAATGGGGAAAAACATTTGAAGAATAAACACATATTTTTAAGGTTTAAGCTTTTACTTTAGAATTTCTCATTTTTGAATAATGTAATAAATAGGAAATATATTACGGAGAAATATTGTAAACGATATTTGTACTAACTAAATTATAGTATATATAAGTATTTCCTCACTTTCTTAGGTAAACGATTTATTTAAATTACAACTGTTTACTTCAAAGCGGGTTAGTCGTAGATGCCTTGTGTAAATTAGGTTTAAGATAGCGGTTGTAAGGCCAACTTCTATCTTAGGATGGTTTACACGGCAGGACTGTTACGACTCTGCCGCTTCGGGGCGTGACACTTGGCTCCTAATTTCCAACAATTTCTATATCATATTTCTAATAGCCAGTCACTAAACGATACGTATCTTCTAATATGACATTCTAGAATGATCCTTTCTTTTTCCTTTTCAAATGTTTTTTATCTATTTTACCCTTTTTAATATGTTTCATATAACTAATTATAGAATATCCCTTTTGTTTTTTCATACATGTAAATTAGCCCTAGTGGACGGGTACATAAACTCCCACTTGCCTATAAGCAAACATCAATTATTCATCAATATCAAATTATTTAAGTATCCTTTGAATAACCTCAATGTTCTCATTACTCTCTAACTCTTATTTATTCCCTCTAGTAAGGAATAGTAGCGAATAACTCTTCAGTTCAGACCGATGTATCATATCTGATAGATTGTAGGCTAAGTAGGATCAAGTGGTGCATCATATCCATTCGATAGCTGCCCGGGCTTTTACTAACTTTTCTTCTATTTTCTTTTCTATTTGTCTCGTTGTGATACTTCTCCATGTATTCAACCTCGAAAATACATCAGCTTCGTTAGTATCAGGTACGGTTCCAAGAGAAAGTGTGTGAAGTTGTAGTGAAATTTTAGTTTGCTTTACTGTTAATTCTGTAGCTACTGCTATGTGTTTGTGTGATAGCAAGTATGGTTTCATTGTTATTCTATTTTTCATTGTGAAAATAAAGCAAGTTTGTTCTATTCTGTTTAAGTGACTATTAAGTATCATTAAAATTGTTAATCTATTCGAAAATTTTTGTATTATGCCAGATTCGAGTATTTAGGGAATTATTGGTGACCAAAGTAATAATGCCCAACCTAGTCATGGTTATAATAATAGTAATATCCCAAGGTCCATCGACGACAAATTTGACAAACTTACAAACCTTGTAAAGAGTTTAGTCATTGCGATGTAAGTTAACCGGCAACAACCCCAAGCTATATTGCAGTAAAATCTATCTGAAAATATTCAAGAAACGGGCTATGGCCAAGCTGGTTGAGCCAATCGCCTAGTTTGAAAACAACAAGCTGGAGGAATAGCAAACCAAGCTGCTAGACGAAGACTAGAATTAAAGGAGATTTGAGGAAGAAGATAAGGAGCTAAATGTTGAAGAGTTTGGGGAAGAAGAAGGAGCAGTTGACTATTTCCAAGTATAGGGATAAGGACACCGAATTCCTTGAGGGCTAGATAATGTCAAGGTTCAAAACCTACCTTTTAATAGAATTGGATATGCCAATGAATACTTAGAGTGGGAAGAGAAGGTCGAAAAGGTGTTTGACTATTATGGGTATAAAAATATTGTCAAGGTCCGACTTGTTACACTAGAGTTTACTGGGTATGCGACAATGTGGTGGAAAAATCTGAATGTAACCAGATCAAGGGATGGAAGACAAAGTTTTTGAACTTAGGGTGAGATGAAAAGGTTATTAAGAAACAGATTTGTGCCCGAGATATACCTACAAGATATGCTCGCAAAGTTGCAAGAGCTTCGCTAAGGAAGCTTACCAATTGATAACTATGTCAGAGAGGTCCAGATGCTTATGATCCGAACTGACATAGAAGAACCAAAGCTATGTATCATATCGAGGTTTATTTTTGGACTCAGAATTGAAGTTCACAACATTGAGGAAGTGTAGAGGTTTTATACCTTAGAAGAAGCGATCGAGATAGCACAAAGGGTCGAAAGGCAGAAGAGAAATGTTTTGAGCTAACCTAGGCCAACATTCTCCCAATAGCCTATACCACGTCGACATTTTCAAGCCAAGCTTAGGAGGTCATACCGAGTAGAGGAAAGGAATGATTAACCTGACGATAGTCGAGCAATCTAGTAGGGCCAAGTGGGTTAGCTAGCCAAATCGAGGCTAGGCCAACCCCGAGAATGTATGAGAAGGGGCAGACCTGTGAACGGAAAACTAGTGAGGTGAAATGCTTAAGTGTTTAGGTTTTAAATATATGGCTGCTGAGTGTTTGAACTATCATGTCATGGTGCTCCAAGGAGATGCAGTGGATAGCACCGACGGGATTGAACCCGAGGAGGAAAAAGATGTGGGAAAACTTGAAGCTGAGGAAGAGGAGACTACTGTTTATGCCAACTAGGGAGAAATGATGACCGCAGTCTTGAAACGAGTCCTAAGTTCCTTACTAAACTCTAAGAAGGACTAGAGAGAGAATCTATTCTATACTAAGTGTACCATCAAAGGCTAATTGTGTACAATCATTGTAGATGAGGGAAGTTGTACTAATTTCGTTGTAGAGTCCTTTGTGCAGAGATTAGATTTACCGACCTTACAAGCTTCATTGGCTTTATGATAAGGGTGCTTTGCATGTAATTAAACAAGTAACCGTGCCATTCAGTATTGGGAATGTGTATAGGGACAAAGTAGTTTATGATGTCATCCCTATGAGAGCTTCATATCTATTGCTTGGACGACCTTGGTTGTTCGACTGACGTATTACTTACGATGAGTATAAGATCACTTATGCCTTTGTTAAGTATGGAAGGAAGATTGTGTTGTAATCCATGGCCCCATCCCAAGTGAATGAAACCCACAATCAGTTCACCTAAGCCAGTAAGAAGAAGACCTTAGTTATGAGTTAAAGAGAGCTTCGATTTACTAAGAAAGCTGATGAACCCATCTTTCTTTTAATTAAGAGGTTGTTAGAGATGGGGGATTTGGAGGATGTTCCAAACAAAATCCGAAGCCTCCTATATGAGTTTTCTAACCTATTTCCTAAAGAACCACCAAGAAGACTATCGTCGGTTCGAGGCATAGAGCACCATATTGATCTGCACTTAGAAGCCGCCATACCAAACCGACTTGTATACAGGATAAACCCTAAGCAAGCTGCTGAGCTAAAGAGGCAAGTGAAACTCGTAAAGCAAGGATATGTAAGGGAGAGCATAAGCCCTTGCTCGGTACCGGCTTTGCTCATCTTAAAGAAAGATGGTTCATAGAGTATATGCATCGATAACCGAGTAATCAATCGGATTATTATCAAGTACAGATATTCGATACCAAAGCTCAATGATATGCTGAATGAGCTTCATAGTGTCAAGATGTTTTCAAAAATTTATCTGCAAAGTGGCTACCACCAAATTTGTATGAGACTAGGCGATAAATGGAAGTTTGCCTTCAAAACTAGGCATGGACTTTACGAATAGTTAGTTATGTCATTTGGACTTACAAATGCGCCAAGCACATTCATGAGGTTAATGAACCATGTGTTGTACCTTATGATCAGAAGATGTGTAGTCATGTACTTTGATGACATAATGGTATACAATATCGACCTAAATAATCATGTTCACATCTTCTCGAAGTATTTGACATTCTATGAGCTGAGAAGTTGTATGAGAATGTGAAGAAATGTACATTCTGCCAGAGTGAGGTGATTTTCCTAGGGTTTGTAGTATCAGAAAGGACTTTGAGCAAATGAGGAGAAGATCTGAGTTGTTATTGAGTAGCCGATGCCAAAGAATGTCGCTAAGGTTCGAAGCTTTCATGTCCTAGCTTCTTTCTATAAGCAATTTATTAAAAACTTCAGTACAATAGCCGCCCTATTGACTGAGCTAATGAGGAAGAGTAGAGGATTCAAGTGGAACGATCGAATTAAACAGAGCTTTAGGGAAGTCAAGGAGAATCCCACCTCAGTATCCGTCTTTTCATTATGAGATTTTAACAAACCCTTCAAATTGGAATGAGATGCATTGGGAGTGGGAATTGGTGTTATCCTGATGTAAGAGCAATGATCCATCGCCTACCACAGTAAGAAACTTAGTGGTCCTGCCTTAAACTATTCTGTGTACGAGAAAGGGTTATACTCTCTTTACCTAACCTTTATTGTTTGACAGCACTATTTACTACTATGAAAGTTTGTTATTTATACAGACCATGAGTTTCTAAAACATTTAGGGAGTTGGAATAAGCTTTCGAAGAGGTAAGCCAAGTGGTTAAATTTCATGGAGGGTTTCTCGTACATTATGCAATACAAGAAAGGAAGTGTAAATGTGGTCGCCGACACCCTGTCACAACAATAAATCTTGTTAACTACTTTGCAGATAAAATTATTGGGATTCTCACTCATCATTGAGTAATATGCTAATGACCCCCACTTTAGTCCCATTGTTGAACAGTGTCAAGAAGAAATAGTTATTGGAGGATATTATTTTAAGAATGGCTATTAGTTTAAGGACCGCAGTCTATGTATTTCGAATTACTCTACTCATGAGCTATTGGTCAGGGAAGCTTATAGTAGAGGATTATCTGGTCATTTCAAGGACAGCTAATCCATTCAAAGAAAACTTTCATTGGCTTAGTTTGGCTAAAAATATCCATAAGGTAGTTGGTTGTTATGAGGTGTAGTAAGCCCCAAAACTAACTATTCGAGGTTTCGATCGGTTGAAAGACCTGATTAAGCCTAAATTATAAAGTAAAACTAGAAATATTAGTAAAATGATCCTATAAGTTTAAATTTAAGAAAATAAGTAATAAAATAAAAGAATATAAAAATTCCAAATTTTAAGTGTATAACTCGTTATTTATCGAAAATGCGTAAAATGCATTCTAATAATTAACGAATAGCTAGAGATAAATTATATGTAAACTAAAAATCATAAAATAACCTAAATAATATTTAGGAATATTTATTTGTACTATATATGAATTTACATGTATGTAGAAATACGCGTAATGTGCTAAAATCATACCAAATAATTAAAGAAAATTCATAATTAATTAAGGAAAAATAAAAAAAATAAGGAATGATCCAGATATAGGTTGTGGCAGTTGGGAAAAATAAGAAAGAAATCGGCCAATTAAATTAAGACAACACAAAAGCCAAAAATTAAGGGATAGGGCAATTGTCTTGTCCAATTTAATGCACAATAAATTCTCTAAAGCTCTATAAATAGGGGAAAAAATTTCAGAAACTCATTTGGACAGTTAGAAATCAGAGAAAATTAGGGAGATGTGAAAATTGAGAGAAAAACCAAAGAAAAAAAAAGAAAAGGAAAACCGTGCAGTTAGGGCCACAAAGGAGAACCTAGATTCAACGGCCAGCTGGGAGTGGACGCCACCACACGGTGGTGGCAGCACCGAGGTGGGCCGATACACCCATGGCCACCGACGGTGGCCGGAGCCACCCAAATCGGTGAGTTTGATTTTTAACCCGATTTTGTGTAATTTTGTAAAAATAGTAAATATTATTATAAAATTATGAATTTTGTTATTATGGAATATTTTTGTATGTAGTTTTTAGGAAAAATATTATTTTGATGAAAATATGTCTCGTGATATAGGGTCCTTAACAAATCTTGCAAAACCGAGCATATTTCGGTTTAGAAATAAATGATCTTAGGAGTGTAGTTTGAACCCAAAATTTTTGTGCAGATTACTTAGATGATATAGAATAGTTCTATGAAGCCCATTTTCAAAAATTAATTTTCGAAAATTTTAGATAATTTTTAGGCCCTAAAATGAGGCATAAAATGGGAAATTTAGGGTTAATTAAGTAATTAAATGATTAATTACTGAGTTAGTAAATAAGTATGTGTTTTAGGATGTTGAAATCTGATGGAGTATGATACTTGTAGCATTTAAGGTGTTAGATGTAATTATTAGGTTAATTATGTAGTAAATAAGTAATAGAGAAAAATAGTAAATTGTAAGTTAATTTTGTAAATTAGGGTAATTAGGTGTAAAATCTAATTTAGGATGAATTTAGACATTTTAAAATGATAATTGATGTTGGGAGATAGTAATTAGAGTAATAAAAATATTAGATGTATATTATGTACATAATAGGTGATAATACATAATACATAATTATTAGAAATATAATAAATAGAAAATATTAGAATGAAAATTTATATTATGATAATAATAAAAATATACAATAAATCTGATAGGAAACTTGAATTTATGTAATTATATTAAACATGTAAAAATTTCTTACATCAGGAGTGAATTCGGTATACTAATACGGATTTAAGTGTACCAGGTGAAATAAAATACTGACTAGGAGTAATGATAATATTTAGGAGATCGGGAAGTAATGTGATTAATTTCACATTATGGGTTGAAACGAATTTCTATGATTCGAGTATAAAATAATACTTAGAAATCGAACTAGAACCTAATTTAGAAATCGATGTAGAAACCGAACCCGAACCTAACCCCAAACCTAGAATAATTGTAAAAGGCTTAAGACCTAAATAATTAGGCATATTAAACTATAAACAAAACATAACAATATGCGTTATAGGATAAAATGAACCTATAATAGTTATATGAAAAACTTAAACCACGTTTGTGTTATAGGGATGATCGGCGATGGCCTGAGCAAATCGGATCTCGAGTGAGCGAGCGAGGAGTCGAGGTAAGTTGGGATTAATAAGTTGCTGTATTTTGGAGGCTTAAGATTATGCTTGGTTGTGCTTGTTAGATAGTTGGATGTCTGCATGTACTTGATTATGAATTATGCTATGATTCTGTTTGTTGTCCTAGCTTGTATTGTATAGTTTGTATGAAATGATTGATCACCCTAAATTGGACCTAATCAAATATACGGCCTATAATTATAATCGGACCTACATGGAAACCCATTAGGGGAACTTAGGACTCTCCGGCCAAATACCAACCCCTTCGAAAGAGATAGCACAGGATTGCAAAATGGTCCCTTCTTTATCTTCAGTCGAACTAAGTGACAGGAGAGGAGGTTGCGGCGAGGGTGAAGACAATGGTTCGAAGGTAGTCGCGGGAGGAGCGAGGTTTCCATTACACAAGCTTGGGTTTGGTCGTGAGCTGTTACATTAATGGCAACTCCTCAACCCGGATTGGAGCGAGCGCAATTTCTCTAATCTCACGACAGGCCGGATAACGTCGTACAATGGCATTTGCTTGAACATGCATTGCACCTAATAATTTGATTAATAACCCTATTATGTTTATGGTATAATTTTAAGTCTTCCATCCTAACTTACTGAGCTATGGTTGCTCATATCCCTATAGACGTCGTGCAGGTGATAGCTAAGAAGCGGCAAACAACTACTCTGAAACTAACAACTACTCTGAAACTAGCAACTGCTGGATCCTAGGGAGTGAGGAAAAATATTTGAAGAATGAACATGTATTCTTAAGGTTTAAGTTTTGTTTTATTTAGAATTTTTCATTTTTTAATAATGTAATAACTAGGAAATATATTACGGAAAAATATTGTAAACGATATTTGTACTGACTAAATTATAGTATATATATGTATTTCCTCACTTTCTTAGGTAAATAATTTATTTAAATTACAAACTGTTTACTTCAAAGCGGGTTAGTCGTGGACGCCTTATGTATATCAGGTCTAAGATAGCGGTTATAAGGCCAACTTCTATCTTAGGATGGTGTACACTACGGGGTTGTTACAACTCTGCCGCTTTGGGGCGTGACAGTGTACAAGCGAGCTAAGGGGAAGAGAGAGCCCTATAGAAAGTACATGTCTTTACCAATGCCAACCTTACCTTGAATCGACCTCTGTATGAACTTTGTCCTAGGAATGCCCCGAACATTAAGAGGAAAAGATTCTACTTTTGTTGTAGTAGATCACTTTAGCAAAATGACGCACTTCATTTCGTGCCATCAGACTAACGATGCCTTATATATTGGTGATTTGTTTTTGTAGGAGATTGTTCAACTACATGGGATACCAAAGACTATTGTCTTAGTTCGAGACACAAATTTCTTGAGCTATTTTTGGAAGACTCTTTAGAGAAGACTTAGAACTAAAATTGTATTAAACTCCAGTAGCTACCCTCAGACTGATGGCCAAACTGAAGCGGTGAATAGGATGCTAGGTAATCTACTCAAAGCTATTGTAGAGAAGAACATAAGGGATTGGGATTTATTCCTACCGGTTGTAGAGTTTACATGCAATCGAACTGTCCATAGAATTATTAAAAAGACCCCATTCAAGGTCATCTACAACCTTAATCTTGTTATTCCCTTGGACATGATTAGCGCCTCAACAGCTATTGAAGAGAGTTAATCCGGAGTTGACAGAACCTAAAGACTGCTTGAATTGCACCAATCTGTGACCAAGAGGATCGCCAAATTCAATCAGAGACAGTGCAAAGTTGGTAGCTAAGGCCGCCGAACTGTTTCCTTCCAACTAGGAGACTTAGTATGGATACACCTTGGCCGATAATGATTCCCATACTTATGACAAAATAAACTATCTCCTCGAGCAGATGGTCCACTCATGGTTCTGAAGAAAATCGATCGCAACGCCTACCAAATCAAGTTGCTTAATGACTATGGTTTTTCCTCCACTTTCAATGTGTTTGATTTGATTCCTCACCAACCAACAGAAGAAGACCTTAAGAGCGCCTTAGAAGAAAGAGCAGAGACCGTTACAAATTTGAGGACAAATTTCTCTAACTTTCAAGCAAATGATAGGAATCAACTCCTTCGACCGATCATGAGAAGCCAAACTAGAGGACTCCAAGGACTCGTTTGGAGAATATTAGCTTTAAGCCATAGCCAAGACGAGAACTTTTATCTCGAGCTGGTCTCATACCAACTTATCCACCTAATCTTCACATGTGTCGGATATGCTCTTACCCAACAGTGAAGTCTTAATCAAGAAAATAGCCCGGTATTAACCGAGTTAAGCTCCCCAACTAACCACTAACATTTAACTCTAAGTCAACTGACTTCCTTACCAAGCTAATTGGCTCTTGATCTAATCCAAATGAGGTCGACTCCTGACTCCCAGCACTTTCTATATCATATTTCTAATAGTTAGCCACCAAACGATACGTATCTTCTAATACAATATTCTAGAATGATCCTTTCTTTTTCCGTATCGAATATTCTTTGCTCTTTTAACCTTTTTTAGTATGTTTCATGTAACCTAATTGTAGAATATCCCCTTTTGTCTTTTCATACATGTAAATTAACCCTAATGGATGGGTATTTAAACCTCCACTTGCTTATACACAGACATCAGTTATTCATCAATATCAGATTATTCAAGTACCCTTTGAGTAATTTTAGTGTTTTCATTACTCTCCAACTCTTATCTATTCTCTTTAGCAACAAGTAGTAGCGAGTGGCCCTTTAGTTTGGATCGGTGTGTCATAATTGGTAAATTAATTGTAGGCTGAGTAGGATTAAGTAGTGTGTTGCATCAATTTGGTAGTTGCCCAAGCTGTTACTAGCTTTTCTTTTATTTTCTTTTCAGTTCGTCTTGTTGTAGTGCTTCTCCATGTGTTTGACCCCGGAGACGCATCACTGGGTCATATAAATATTCATAAATTGTAATAACTGCAACTATAAATGCCATTAATATTCAGACATATTTCTCTTTTCATAAGATACATGTTTTTCTTTGCTTGCTCTTATTTACTTTTATTCGATCCATCGTGAGTGTAGATTATTGGTGAGTACTCTTTGGTCATACTTGTGTGTAATATCAAGTACAACCTGAGTTCATATGAGGCATTGGTGCATCATATCTATCATCATTACACGAGAACCCTGCTTAACCTTCGACTACTATTTACTTTTTAGACTATCTCGTAGTTCAAACTTATCCCCTTGGTTTATGTGATACCAGACGTTGTGTATTCATCCATGACGAACTTGTATCAACATGCCCTTGGTCGAAGGCTTGTTCACCCTGAAGTGAAGGTTAAGCCTCCGTGTTAACTTGTCGAAAGAGTTAATGGAGTTCTTGTATGGGTGGTTAAACCATGTCCAAGTTGCTTTCCTCAATATACCTAGGAAAGCCTTACACACGATAGCATCCCCATAATCATGAAGGTCCATAAGGGTATGAATGTAGAGGAGGTGATCATTAGGATTACTAGTATCGTTGTACTAGTCTAGGGGTAGGAAGCTTACTATTCAAAGGCAATACTTTGTCTTAGACACCCTTAGTAAAGAGGGTTTTCTTATTAGTGACCAGCTCGGCATCATCAACTATCTTGCTCTCCTATTATTAAGAGAGCTTTCTTACCATTACACGATGCTCATTGAGGTCGACATTATCTATCGAGTAATGCTCCATAAGAGTTGCCACTTACTCATTATTGGCAAAGGTACAGTTGCGAGTGGTCACAAATTATGCTTACTGTTCATATGCTGGGAGATTAGATTGTTGATTCTTGCCATTTTCTTGTTGCTGTCGTTGGTTGTTTTGGTTAGTGTGGGCGTTAGAAGCTTTAGGTATATGGGTCTGTATACTATGCCTTTCAGTGTATTCAAGGCAAGCATAGAGCAACTTGTTTTAGGTGATAAACTTCTTAAGTAGCTGCTCTGAGTGCTATAGGCATTGTTCAAGCGTTTCCCTAAGTAGGGGTGAGTTTTTAGCAGGTTAGTTGTTCACCAACTGGTTGTTCTCAAGGTTGTTAATGCGAGACATTTTGGGCAGTTAAGGGTGGTGTTTGGGAGAGTGTTTAGTGTATATTTAGGTGGGAGATTGGATTGGTTTCCCATAGACGGCACCAAATGTCATCTCTAGATATTGGTTGGTAGAGATTCGAGTGAAATTAGGCTTCGTGTAACTAGATAAGCTTCCAAGACAAAGAACAGTAAGAGGTGCCGAGATATTGTTTAGCGTGATAACTCCGATACTTAAGTTAGATTGGTTGTAGAGAGAGTAAGAGTACTCGATGTAAAGGGTAGTTACTAGTATATGAAGCATCAAGTAGTTTACTGTTGGGTGATGATCTTATATTTATAGAGAAGTGGAGCCAGCAATTGGAGAGGAGTTAGTAGGTGGAAGTCACATTCGTAAGCATTGGATAGTAGAAATATAATGTCCGAAGTGTTCTACAAATGTAAAAGATAGTTATTGACTTATTTATTTAGCCTTATCTGTTGCCTTCTGGCAATAGATGACTATAGTAGCTGGGCAGGTTGTATCATGGGCTTAGATTAAGCTTAACGGTAAAGATGGGGAAGGTTGAGTCCAAAGGAGTATAGCTTAGGCCATGAGCCTAATCAAAGCTCGAGGGATCTAAGTCTAAAGGCCTTATCAACAAAATGCATTAACTAAATGTATTTAGTTTTCTCAATAATTTCTTCATTTATTCCATCGATACATACCTTTTTAACATTTATTCAATTGATACGTGGAAACCATAATAATAATGTTGTTAGTCCCTAAATGCTTATTTATCTATAATATTTAAGTCTCACTTAACTTTTTTGTCATCTTACATATATTTTTTTCTAATTTAAAAATTGAATTTATAAAGAATTCATGAATAACCGTGCCTATTTCCATGAATCTTAGTTAATTTTGCCTTCAACAACTTTCAATGGAGGATACTTTTGTCTATTGAGATAATTAAAGTTAATTTGATAATACCACCAAGAAAGAAAATTTTAATAAAAGCACTAGAAACTACATACTCTAATCATTAAAAAACTACTGATATTTATACATAAATGCAACTAAACTAATTGCTCTTATTGGTTCTCTCATATGCTATAAATCTTGGTTGAATTGACTTTACTCTATCAATAACAATTATAAGTCACATATTTCTTTTTCTGTCCATTTTAAAAGTAGTATGGGACTTTTGGACATTTCAAAGGTAATTAAATATTAATGTCAGTCATCTACATATATAAATTTATTGAATTCTTAATATTTATGAAGAAAAAGCGATTGAATTTAATAAACAATAGTAATCAGTTCTACATTTGTCCATAGTAATATGATATTTTTTTTCCTAAATAAAATATCAATAAGATGTTCACATACTGGATTTTTGCATTTACTGATTTTAATCATTTTGGAAAAATTATAATAACGGTTCAAATATTTGTTTATGCATTGCACAAGCTTTTAGACTAATTATATAGTAAATTCAAAATCATGAAAAGAAGAAGAAAATGGGTGGGACGTAAAGGTTAGGTGTCAATAGAAATCTATAAATTTTTACCATACAAATCAAACACAATATACACACACATACACCTCGCGCATATAAACAGCAAAAGTATCGCCATTTTTTTCATTGTGATTTTGTGAAAGAGATGTTTATTGTTGTCATTAAATAACTTTGTTGTCATATTCAATAAGAGGTTGAGTATTTATTGGTGTAGATGGAAAGGTTCTTTAGGTACATGTCACATGCTTTCAAGCTTTGCCATACTAATCGACATAAATAGCACTGGTGCTTTTTTAATTATAAGATAAGATATAATTTTTATCCACTTAATTAAGATGTGTGTATCTAACCTGAGTGTAAATAAGTTGCATGGAGAGATACCATTGCTTAAGTTTAAGCTCAAGCTTAGCTCAAAAATTAAAAGCTTACGTTTTACTCCAGAAGACATTAAATAAATCCAAACTCCACTAAGTTAAACTTGCTTATGCTTATTATACATACACACACATATATACACATATCTTTTAAGTAATTGATGTAGCTTAACTTAAACTTGATTCAGCCTATGAGTTCATTAAGTCAAATATCATGAAGTTCGATTTGTCTCAATAAACTAGTCATGTATCTCAAGCTTAAATATGGTCGTCTTAGTTGTAATCAAATCTAACTTGCGTAAGCTTTGAGTCAATTTCAAGTGGTTTCCAAACTATTTCATCTCATCAATATTCCTAGGTTATCTTAGCGAAAAAATAAAATAAAATAAAATAAAATAATTAAGATTATAGTACATCATTTCCTAATAAAGATAGGTTTAGCTACATCAACTCCTCATAATCAAAACATGGTACAAATTCGTGTTTACTTTAAATTTGTTATTGTTTACATTACTCAGAAAAGTAATGTAAGATATAAAAGATGAAAACCAATGCATCATCTTATTTGAAATCAGCAATTGTGATAAAAACCTTAAAAGAAATTTGTTGAAATATTGTTGATATGATGATAAATTGACCAACTCTTCTATGATCTTGAACAATTCTCTACTTCTTTGAAAGTTACATGATTTAAATATATTGTCTTATGTATGAAAGATCCCTATAACATGTTGGAACAAGGCCTTGAAGTTTTAAGGAAGTTGAGGATGAGCAAAAACTTGATGTATATTTAATATGCCAAAATAGTTTAGAATGGAATGAAATAAAATTAATAGAGAATATAAGTAATTAATTTTTCATGTGTTTGGAAATGCTCATGAAATGGACATACAGAGGTACTTGTAAAAAATGCCTCCAGTCATTAAATTTCATGATTAGAATAGTGGTTAAACATATAACTTTAAATTAATAATAATTAAGAGATAGAATAAAATTATGATTCTATCTACTCAAATATAGAGTTATGATTTAATTTATAGCTAAAACTCGGTAATTTCAAGGAATTGTGGTTTCACCTTCTACAAACACTTCCATACATAAAAAAGAGAATGAAACTTAGAATCACAATTTTATTGCAGGTTCATTTTTATGTACCAAATATGACGTAAGTTAATTAAAATATATACAACAAGAATTTTAGACATGCTACCAATGCTCTCTCTCTCTCTTTTTTTTTTTCCTTTGCAAGAATAGATTAATATAATTTCATGTAGTTCATTATATATAAATGCATAAAATGGTGAAAGTGTACCTGACATTCAAAAGTTATAGAACACACGCACATCTCTTCTAAAGTTTAAAATTAAAATAAGAAATGAAACCAACATGTTAGCGAGTATGATAAATCGCACGTAAATTATACTTAAAAGCAAAAACAAAATTAACTTACATGAGGACAAGATGTGAGCAAGCCGTATCTCAAAACTATAGAGATTGATGGTGTTGCATATAGATGATGGCCAAGATGTGCCTTGATCTAATTATTTCCTCAATTAAAAAAATGAGGTAACTCAATATTTTACTTGGAGATGGAGAGTGTAATTACAGATTTTTCGATCTAAAATAAAACAATCTCGTACAGTAATCATTGCATAGCATAGACTAACAAGGATCGAGTTAAGGAGATAGAGGGTGATAAATGCCATCCCTCAATTTTATTATTTAGATATAAGAAGACTCCGGTGGTGATTCTTATGCCATGGTTTTAATAATGAGGAGACTAAACTGGGTTTGAAAATTTCAATTTTTAATAAACATAAGTATTATTAAACTGAGAATTCAAAAACTTTCAAAGATCCCAACACATATTTCGGCTCTAAAACTTGTTTTTGATCAGCACCACTTTCAATTTGTGGCTTTATTTATTTATTTATTTTTTCAATTTTCTTAATTTTCGGATTTTTCTATTGGTCATTTTTAATTTTTTCTTCTTTTCCATTTTTTTAGTTTTTCTTGTATTTTTAACTAAACACTATTTTGAAAAAGGCAATAGTAGGATGCTTACGATGGGTTTGGGACAAACTCCCACCTATTATCTCTATGAGCCATGAAGATGTTCTCTTAGATGAGTAAAGGCCCTTGACATCTGGTTATGCATATGGGCGGATCTGAGGAGGGCCGAAAGGGTGCCGCCCACAACCCCCCACCTCCCTCCCTCGGGTAAAAATTATCATAATAATTGAAATGGATGAATGGTCAAGTATTTGTCTTATAAACCTAAGCTAATAGGTCCAATTCTTTGGAGCTATTTTACTTTTTAAGTTACATTTATTGTATGTTTTTCAATAAATACTTTTTATTCGCTCTTACATTTTTTTTGTAATAAATAATAATCAATACTACTAGAGGTGAGCGAGTAATCTTATTATATAGAATACTCGAACCTTATTCTACTAAGTAAGTAAAGGTCACATAATAGGTTTTAGATAATAATTTTTCGGAACTTACTCTTATAGGATAAAGTACGAGTATGACATCAAAGTATCTTGTACCCACCATATATTTTATACTTTAAAGTATATAGAATATATATTTTAAGATATCTTAAACAATCTCTAATAAAAATATTAAGATTATATGCTCTTATATTTACTGTATTGTTTCTCTCTCTTTTTCTTTTCTTAAATAAAACTTTGTTTTTGTATTTAATGTATAACAATTTTATGATTTGATAAAAAATTATTTTGATGCTTTGAAATGGAAAAAAAAAAAATTGACATGACTAAACCAAGAGTTGAATGTTTCTAATTGCAAGTATTATTCTTTATTTTACCCACTAAAGTTTCATGTTGTTACAGTTAGATGTGTTGTAAATATAAAAACCTTTCAAATGTTACTATATGATCCATTAGAACAGTTACATGTTTAATATTAATTATATATTAGTATAATATTTTTAAAGAAAATAAAGTAAAAAAAAAATACAAATTCCACATGGTACCATAATTGATAATTGATTCTCTGATTATTTGTATTGAAAGCAAAACCTATTTTCATAAAATTACTAATTAAACAATCTCATGAAGTAATAGTTTAAAAATTATACAATATTAATCTTCGTATTATTATTGTATCGCTCTTTTTATCCTATATATAAGTTTTTTAAATGTAACTTTTTGTTATATATTTTTGTGGATAACGAAATTTACATAGTTTATATATTCTATTTTCCAAATGATTTATAGCTAAATTACAATCAATATATATTTAGCCCTTTAAAAAGTAAAAAAATTATTCTTTAATCCTTTTCAAAATGCACTACACCTATAATTATTTCATGGCAAAGTTTAAAATTTCCTCCTATTATTTATTAGAAAATGTCATAAGTACATTTATTAATGAAATCATTATATATGCACTATAATTAAAATAATTTTTTAATAAAAATTCTATTATTGTCTAAAATAAAGTAGATTTGCCCCCCTCTTCCATTGATGTGGTTTTGCGTTCGTCGCTGCATGCACGTCATGGAGGTTGATTGGGATGGGCTCGAGTATTACATTAGACATTAGCTTTTGTATGTCCATTGTTCACTTTGCTATATGCTACTATACAGTAAGGTGGTGATCTCTACATCTTGTAGGGCGTCGGTTTGGTTATTTCCAGCAAATTCTAGCAATTGTCAACATAGATACTCGCCTACATCAATTTGACTAGCAGGGGAAACTTATATAAACGGGATGACAATGCATGCACTTCCATAGGCTTTTAGGACGAGTGTTATGCTTGACTGGGGTAGCTAGAGCCTGGTAATGAAATTTATCCTAATACGTCAACAACAATTTCATTAACTGAAGTTGGGAAATAATTTGTTAAGGATCATAATGGGGTAGCATTATATCCTATAGCTCATCAAGAGTTTACACATCTAAAGCTGATAGACCCAATAAAAGTATAAATATAACGAGCTTACCCATAAAACTATCTAGATATAAAGATAAAGATAGAGTTAAGAGAACTATGATGGATGTATGGCTAAAGTTTTCCTCAAAACGATATGTAAGACAAATCATCATCCCATATATTGAAATCTATCTTTGATATTATTTATCCTAATAAAATAATATGATTCGATCTCTTAAAATTCGGTGAATATTTAGTGACATTATAGATAGCTTAATTGGCTTGAATCTCTCTTTTTAACTCCACTTGCTATTTAGAAGAGATGTTTTTACTTCATAGAAATGCTAAGGGAAGGGTGTACATAGCTCTGCCCTTCTATTCAATGTAGTTTAGTGCTTTATTGTAACTTTAATGAGCCACCGTAATAGCACCATATATTGTAAAGAGCCACATGAACCGCATGGGGTATATTTTCCGCCTCTTAAAAGCCATGATGGAGGAGCTGGACCAATTATACTTTCACCAGAAGAGATATGATGAATAAATGTAGCTTATTTGTGTAAACTTTTGTAGTTGTCATATAAGTAAACATATTCGTATTAGTATACATTTTGATGGAATCTTACTATTATGCGTATTTAGAGTCTATAATTGTAGTTTTTATCTTGGAGTTTGCATTTTTAATTTTGAGGTTTGCCTTGGATATTTGAGTTTGGAGTTTGCATACTTTTTGTTAGGGATTGCACTTTTGGAGCTCTCGGGTTAGATCTTGTTTCAAAAATTAGAGCTTTGGTGTTTTAACGATTGGTGCCTCTCTCTATGTGATGTGTTTGTGATATTGAGTTGTTGGATGAAGTTTCTTTGATCTAATATGATGTGCTGCGTATTTATATTGAAGTTGCGGGGTTTTTGATGCATTCATGATGTACTAAGGTTGAAGCATATCGATAGTAGTGTGTTTCATGCACGTTTTGTAAAAGTCATATAAGCAATCTGCGCTTTGAATGAAAATACAATTATCACCAAATCCCACAAAAAACTATGTGCCTTCAGTTGATATTTCATGTGCATTTATTCCTAGCAATACGATAGAAACCCTTCATCGTCTGACCCATATAATTGTTTTTCTAATCACATGTTTTTTATATTTACTTCCAACCCACATCGAACGGTGGTGAATAAATTAAAAGGTTAATATTATAATTTACATCCTCAATTTTATTATTTTTTATAATTATATACTTAAAATTTTAATTGATCTAATTATAATCTTCTTGAAAAAAAAAAAAATCATAAACCAAATTAAAGATATATCGTAACTTTTTGTACCTCACTCCACTCTAATTTACATTAGAAGCACAATCAATTAATAGATAAAGACACATAACTCTCCATATAAGGTATTTGGTAACTTCTTATAAAATCTAAACGATACCTAAATATTATTTTGGTTGATCATAGGGACTAACTTAATGATGTATATTAAAATTAACAAAGATACAAGAGTGCTGACTAAATTGTAATTAGATATATAATTATATTGATCGAAATTTGATTTGTATAATTAAAAAAATAAAAAATTAAGAGTCAATGGTGAAATTTCCTCCAAATTCAAAGGCAATATCCAATAAAGGTTTCAAAAAATATTTCTTCGGCTACGCTAACAGTCATAAAAAGCCCGTAAAAATCAACTTAGAACCAGAGTTTTATTCCATTGTTGTGATTGCGTTTTACGGGTAAAAACTGGGGAAAACAAAATGGGTCAAGGTTCAAAGAAGAAGAAGAAAAAGAGCGGGAAGAGGAATAAAGGAAGGAGTCCTGCCAAAGATCAAGCTGATGCTGATAATGAACTTCTCTCCGATGAAATCACTGCCCTGTAATCCCTCTTCTTCATTCTGCTATGTTTCATTTATCTTTTTATTACAGATTTCTTTGTTACTTGTTTACTACGTATGATTTCGATCGGGGCTGTTCAGAAAATTGGATAATGTGATTTGACCACGATAATATGGTGTTGTATATTGGGCAAACTGCAAGTACACCCCCACAGTTTTGGTGAGGAGCAGAAAATAAGACATTATGCATATACCCCACGAGGCCTTGCTAAACCTCTAAAACCCTTATTATATGTGGGTTTTATAGCTATGGCTTAGCAAAGGATTGGGAGATATGTTCATGAGGTGAATATACCTCAAGAATTAAGGAATTTGATCTTCTCTTGATTTTGGGGGAGTATTTGCAATTATTCTTATATGTTTGTTTGTTAACTGCAAAATATTGTATGTGTACGTAGCATATACAATTCAGACGCACAGAATCTTAGAATGATAGTTTCTATGTGCTCATTCCAGTGTTCCGAAGTTAAGAAATTTTAGTGGCAATGACTCGTATTGGTGAATTGATGGACACGGATGCCCTAAGAAGATATTGATTATACATTTTACACACATGACAAGCTCATTGCACCTTTGGAAAAATTACTTTTTATAGTGTTTGAACAAACCCAATCTTTCAATGCTTGTTACAATTAACATCAAGTTGTTGAGTATTGTGGTGATAACTAAAGAATTTGTGCCAATCAGCAGGTGCCAAATCATTGTAAAGGTTCTTCGATTACCAAAATGATTATTTGAAATTAGGGTTACATTAGCACTTGTTAAGGGCAGAAAAGAGAAACCGTTACCTAGTTTTAAAGTTAATTGTAAGTTTCATGCAACAACAAATTCATGGAAAAGTGGAAAGTTTCTTATTTTGGCCGCTTGACAAGTGTCTTTTTTTGGGTAAGGTGAGATATCATTCAATTAGAATGTACAATGTACAAGAGTAGCACACAAGAAACCTATGCAATCAAGTTAAGCATCATGCATCAAAAGGATGCCTAATTCAATGACATGGCCATATAAGACTAGTGCTCAAGGATTTACAAAATAAAGCATAAAAGACTGCTAAGAGGTAGACTAAGACCTCAAGAATATCAACAAAAAATACTTAAAAAAACTGTTCTAATAACTATGTCAAAAGAACTAGTTGATTCCCTGACTTGTCTTCAATTTCTTTCTTTCCAAATGTGGTAGCAAGCTGCAGCAAAGGACTTCCTGTGTAAATTTTTCAGGTAAGGATTGCTGAAGAATTAACTAAGGCTGAAAAGCTTGATGCTTCTGATGCTTAATGGCAATCCCAGTAGGTCATTACCTCAATCTTTTTCCAAATGTTTTTTGCGAAAGAACACCCAATGAACAAATGGTCATGATTTTCCTCTTTATTCCCTCATAGAAAGCAGCAATTATCGTCAATGATGTTCCAATAGAAAAGTTTGTCCATGGTTAAGAGCTTTTCCTATGCTATTAACCATAGAATTACAGCATGCATTGGAGTAGAATCCTCGTGCCACACCAGCGAACTCCATCCCACTGGCAGCTCCTTGTGCCTGGCTAAGTTGTATGCTGATTGGCCAGCTATTATTAGTTTTCTTGAAATTACAGTCTACTGTTATTCTTGTGCCATTTTATGAAGTTATTAGGAATTAGGAATTTTTTAGTGACACCCATTTTACTGCTTGATAAGAGGGTGAAAATCACATTTATGCATTTTGATGTAGTGTGTTCTGTCTTAAAGAAGTTGTACCGATTGAATTCATAAATATTTTTCATCAAGAGTAGAGGATTTGAAGATGCTAATGATAAGTTTTGATAGGCATCAAAATCCAGGTATCTTTCATCAAATAGGGAATTCAGTCGAAATAGGGGCAAGAAGTTTCATAATGTACTACCTGCTGGTCTTCATTGGATGGGAATATAGGAGATGTTCAAATGTCTACCTAGAGGACTTCGTTCAAAACCCTTGAGGGGGCATCGGAATGGGAAATAGCAAAGTGAATTTTTCACCTTCTGTGGAACTTTGTGGTGTTCAAACGAAGTCCCACTAGGCAAAAGGACATCATTTGTAATTGTTTTGCTTATTTATTTAATAATATACCATTTTGTCATCAATAACCCAAGTTTAGGGCTATGAGAACATGTTTTGTTGCATTTTGGCATCTTGATGATTATCACTCATTGAAAACCCTAAATGAGAAGATATTATTTTTATATGTTTTGCTTATCTCTTTAATTATTAATTGATTTTCCATTAATAACTAGGATTAAGGTTATGAAAATATGTTTTAGTTGTATTTTAGACATCTTGACAATGATCACTTATTGAATACACTAGAAGAGAATTTTCTCTCTACTTCTTATCATTCCCTCTTAGGATTGTAGTGGACCTTGATTAGTCTTGATTCGTGTGTCATGTTGGCATCCAATTGATCACTGGTTATTTTGAGATTGGCACAACATTAATATGTTAGATAATTACAGTTCAATTTATAAATCAGCCTATCATATCCACATTCCAGATTGTTCATATGCTTTCATTTACTTGTCTTTTCTAAAATCACATAACACCAAAACACCTAATGTGTCTTCCAAGCAAGGTTGAGCTAATCTAGGTGCATCGCAGTGCTATCTAAACCTCCGGTTCAAAAAAGTGGGAATAGATCCGTATACACTGTAAGGCTTGCTATTGATGAGTATCAATCTATTGAAAATTTTGAAGTGCATAAATTAGGGTTCATGTCAAATTAGGACTTTTCTTACTTGAAGTTAGATTGAGAAATTGCTCGAAGGATTTTGTTATTGGTGTTGTCGTATAGTTGTTGTTGATGAAAAAAACGGGGGGTAAAAAAAAAAGAGAGAATGTCTGTGTTGCTTGTTTGGTGTTTTATTGATTGGTCGGTGATGATAGAGAATAATTTTTATTTGCGTTTCAAGATTTGAAGATCTATGTTCCCCAAAAAAAAAAAAAAAGAAGAGATTTGGAGATCAAGCTTGTGACATGTTTGTTGATAATTGTTGTCATAATTTAACGTTAGATAATGTGGTAGAAATTGGAATCAGTAACCATTGATCTTTCCTACCCATATGAATTGGTTTGTTGCAACAAGGCAATCTAAGTAATGAAACAGCTGTAGATTGATTATTCTGTTGGTAAATTATACAAGGATGAAGTTTAGTGCAGTGAGGTTCCTATGGAATGTCATTTGCGTTTTGGAAAAGCATGGCAATTGAATTGAATGTAGGGCCAATGACTTGAGGAACACATATTTTTTTATTATAGAAGGTCAATGAGTTGCCATGTTACTCACAAGTCATGATGAAAGGTTGATAAAGGAGTAGGAACAATAATAGCGAGAGACATCACTTGTCTTTGTCGCCTACCTCTCTATAGATAGCTCAATAGAAGCCCTAACCTATAGCATCTCTAAAAATAGAATCAATCTCTGCACTACCCTTCCAGATGGGTAGTTGAAAGAGGAGTAGAACACAAGGTGAACGAGGAAAAGTCAAAACCTGTGATCGTGATCATCTTAAGCAAGAGATTGTGGAGACACAAGCAGGAGAATCTGAGGAAGGACAAACAGTTCCAGTGATTAAGAGTCAAAAACATTCCATCACAGAAATTGTTTTATCTGTAGAGTAAGAATACCGAGCATTACAATTGGTGATGGAGGCATATTGTGGCCGATTCTTCACAATTCTGTGAAGATCGTTCGGTTCCATTAGGTTCTGTTGAAGGGACACAAGAGGTAATTGTAGATCCGATTTTGCTTTTGGGATTAGGTTTGGCCTGGTTGGTTTTGAGAGAAACTTGTATTTTGTAGGTTGGTTTTTGATCTAGGTTATTGTGTTATAGTAGTTCAGCAGTTATATTTGAGATATAAATCTTCATTGACTCCACAAAATTGATAGGCATCATAATTTGAGGGATCTTTCATTAGGTGGAAAACCTTGTGGGAACAATAGCCAGTTGCATAATGTATGATCTGCAGGGGTTTGTTTAGATGAGGATGTAAGAGGCATTCAAATGCTTCCAAAGAGGACTTCGTTTCAATGCCTTGATGGAGCAATTCGGATGTGGAGGACTTTGTTTAAAGTTTAAAAGCCTTGAGTTTTTTGGTTTCTGCAGAACCTCATCTGAACACCACTTTGAGGTGTTTGAACAAAGTCTCATTAGACAGAGAGCAATAATTTTAGTTATTTTGCTTATTTCTTTATTATTTACTGTTTTGCCATTGGAAACCCAAGTTTTGGGGTTTAAAAAAAAAAAAAAATTATTTTAGCTGCATTTTGGAGATCTTAGACTATTATCACTTGCTGAAGACCCTAGAAGAGAATTTTCTCTCCACTTATTCTTATCACTCCCTGTAAGGATCTTAATTAGTTAGAGTTCATGTATCACATTAGTATCTAATCACTGGTTATTTTGGAAATCTTGTGTAACATCAATCTATGAAATAATTGCAGTTGAATTTGGGATTTGTCGAGTCATATCCAGATCCTAGATTGTTCATATCCTTTCATCCGCTTGTCTTTCCTAAATCATGAAGCAACAAACACTAAAACACCTGACTTGCCTTCTAAGTAAGTTGTTTTATCCAGGCAGTATAAGTTTGCCAATGGCTATAGCTCTGGTGATACTTTATGAGTCTGAATGCTAGGTAAACTAAGGACACGAGTAGCATATCAGCCTATTGGAGATGAGAATGTTAAGATGGATGCGAGGTCACACAAGAATGATAAGATACAAAATGGACGCATTAGGGAGAAAGTTGAAATTAGTATGCATGGATTAGAAGATGGAGAAAGCATGATTAGATACTTTAGCTATACATTGTTTTAGGGCTACCTTTTAGGCCTTCTAACATTTTAGAGGGACAACTAACGTAAAATAAGGTAGAGGAGACCAAGAATGAAGTGGAGAGAAACAATCAAAATTGATGCAACAGATCTAGATGTTAATGAAAATATGGTTTATGATAAAGTGTAACGGCAAAACAAGACCCATGTAGCTAACCTTGCATAGTGTCTGAGAGAAATACTTGAGTGTTCTAAGTGTTGATGATCACTCATGCATGTTCTACTTTCAAGATCCAAAAGCCAACTTCCATGAAATGAATATATATACCTGAAATGGACATTTATGCTGCATTTGATTTTCTAGTGGAGTTCCGCCGCCTGCAAATGATCAGGACTTCCCTGATGCTTATTATTTAAGAAATAAGAAATTCACTCCTGCACTTGTTTCGTACCTTGGTCCTGTACTTGATTTGTTTTTTTTCTCAGCAGTCTAACTTATGCGTGTCCTTGCTTTTTCATCACTCAATTGCATCATTGTCTCTTTGATGATCTGAACGGCAGCTTGTCAGAATCATACAAAGTCGATTGCACTAGTTAAAATTGGAACTACAGATCCCATGTTTGCTTTCAACTTCCTTTGGATTGAATTCTTGATCTGAAAATCTGATGCTCCTGGTGGTTTGTGGTGATTGAGCTGCCTTGGTTTGTTCAATGGAGTATTAGGTATAGCCTGTCTGTGTGGACTAATACTATAATGTGCTGTCTAGGTGTGCAATATTTCAGGAAGATTGCAAGATCGTTTCAGAATCACCTCCTCATATCACTATCAAGCTCAGGTTACTGTCTAAACAGTGTCTGATGGATAATCATAGTGTTTTTGTTGTTGGAAAAGCATAGTCATTCCAGTAAATAATACACACACCATTTTGATCAGGCCATACTCAAAGGATATGGGTTTTGAGGATCTGGACCTTTCTGCTGTACTTTCCGTGAGGTTGTAAATTCTTTTTCTTTTTCTTTGGGATTTGAGTTTTGTATAGTTAGTGTATTGGCATTGGATGTCTTGAGGTCCTTGTCGACCCCCAATGTTATTCTTGTTTGGTTCAAGTAGGTGCTTGCCTGCATATCCTTACAAGTGCCCAAAATTGCTGGTTACACCAGAAAAAGGTTTGTCTCAGGCTGATGCTGATAGACTTCTGTCTGTCCTTAATGACCAGGTACTATTGACTCCTTTTGGATGTTTTGGTGTTGAGAGTGTGACCCAGGAGTGATGTATCATTTATTCTAATGGCAATTTCTTTTTCCATGTTATCTCATTCTGGGTTATCATTGGTTTCATGTATGAATCGAACTGTAGTCAGTATTTATATATTGCTGCACTCCTTTAGTATTGATTTGAGGTAATGCAGAACATTTGGAGGAGCCTGAAGCAGTTTTCTCTTGACTTGACTTTGTAATGTAGTTGATAAATCGATCTATTTCTGTGTCTTTTTTGGCAGTGATGAGTTTTCTGCGTTCATGGTTCCATAATTTGCTCATTCCTATTAGAAAACACCAATGCTGTTAAATTTCTTATTAACTTCGGACTTGCATCGTTTCAGGCTAATTTTAATGCTCGTGAGGGACGTGTTATGATTTTCAACCTAGTGGAAGCTGCACAGGAGTTCCTGTCGGCAATTGTACCAGAGGGTCAAGTTGACAAGTCGGTATGTTCTAGACTTAGGATCCGTTTAGATTGTTTTTTTTTTTTTTTTCTATATTTGATCTGTATCTATTTAATAGTTATGATGAAAATAGTGATTAAAGTGTCAGAATTGGAAAATAAAAATTCATATACTTTTAAGAGAAAAGTTTTTAAAAATATATATTTTATTCATTAAAAATGATTATTTTAATTAGTATTTTTGAAAAAATATATTTTTATCTTTTTGATGTCTTATCTTTGGTAAACACAAAAATTTAAGTAGATAAAAATAAAATACTAATAAGATGAAAAATAGATGAACCAAATTGAGCCTTAGTTTTATTTAACTTTCCCAGCTAAGGAGCTGGCCCCTGTGATGATATATTTCTTTGTACTCTATCCTTGTAGCTAATATCCTTCTTGATTGGGATTTATCCTGATAGCAAGGTCTGTGCTAATTCTTTAAGAGGGAAGGGTAATTTTCATTTGCTTCAGTGAGTCAATGATGCCTTTGTAGGTTCTCTCCACAAGCACCACCCCCCCACACCCCACCACCCCACCCCTCCCCTCCCCCAACCAAGCTCCTCCTCCTCCTCCTCCTCCTCTTCTCTTCTTCTTTCTTTCTTAACTTCTGTTTTCTTAGGCTGTAGTATTTCGTGTGAAGGGGAACCTATTTTGTTCGCTTTTAACTGAACTCCTATGACATGCCATTTTTTCATATGAGTGCTTCGATTTCATTGCCATCATACACCATCAGTTTGGTTCTAGGTCAAAAATTGTTATCCAAGAGCTAATAGTTTTATGCTTTCATTCAAAAGCTCAATGGTCAATCGATTCAATCTTTGCAAGTCATAATTGATTTTCAAAAATGATTTTCCTGTATCCATTAGGCCTATATCAGATTGTCCAATATGAAAGACCCTTAGGCCTTGTTTCGTTTTCTCCATACATAGAATTCCATTAAATCTGATGTGTTATCGGTTCCAATGAAATTGGTCATATTGTGGCTAAGATTATAAAAATATGAGTCAATAATTACTATTCCTTGGAATTTGCTTTCTCTCTCCAACTAATTGGTTATTTAAGTGTGCATTGGGAACTTTACACTTGCAAGCTTAGTTTTGTCAGAAATATTCATTTAATATGTCACATATTTGATGTTGTCACAGTCCATAGTGGAAATTATGTTGAATTTATTGCAAGTGTTCCAGATTCTTTTTAGGTAATTCGATAAGACTACAGTATTTCTCCTCTTAGATAGTGGGAGGTTTTCACATATGTAATCGTTGGATATTTGCTTGTGTAGTGGGCTGTTTTCATGTAAATATCTGTTGGCTATTTGCTTCTCTGTAAATAGGAGCTGCTTAATGTAAAAGTGTGTGCAGAGAACTTTTGTAATATTTATGGTTACTTCTTTTGTCCTCTACTCTAAGTCCTGTTAAAAGTACAAAAGTTATCAGTACCAAAGTCATTGAGTTCTGTGGCTTGGCATCTCCATGATGAATGATATTTTGCACTGTAGCTAAGCTGCTGATAACGATGTAGATCATTGTTTCAGAAGGAGATTGCAGTTTCTTCAGTGAAAACGGGCTTTTCTAAAGGACCTTTTGTATATGGATTCATCGATCTCTTTGGTGCCATTGAAGAAGCATGGGATTGGGGTCTTGGGATGGATAAGAACACTGAGACATCCACCTTAGATCCACATATAGGTAGTGGTCCTAAACTCGCATCTGCATCTATTGAGAAGAAGCCTTCTGAAGTTGCAAAGCCAGGGGATAAGCAGATTAATGAGCCTGCACCAGTAGACAAAAATTCTCCTGATGTTGACATGCTTGATGAAGAAAGTGAAGATGATCATGAAAGCTTATCTAGTTCCGTGCCTAGTAAAGAAGCTAAGGAAGAATTAGCAGGAGATAGTTTGATTGGTTATGAAGAGGTAAATTATTCTTGGCTTGCTGCATCTAACAAGGCTACCTTTTGGTCTCTTTTTCCTGCACTGTGAAAGTCCTTTTTTATTGAGTATATCAGCTGTATTTTGCCTGTTCAGAATTCAACATCACTACATCAGCAAACAGCAGGAAACAGTTGAAGTGAAACTTGCTATTAAATTGATTGGTTTTATCCTTCCCACATGTATATAAAATGTTTTTTGGAGCCAATCTTTTCTGCAGAAGCATTTGGTTCATTGAACCATCAATTGTCTACACATTTTACATTCTACGTGAAATGCCAAATGTTTTAATGGCTGTACAAGGGATGAAACTAAAGATTGGTAGTTGTAGCACTTAAAGTGTGTTTTCCCAAAAGATACTCCACCTTTGACTGTCCATGCTTCATTATGAATGTTTTGTTTCCTTTTGAGCCAATCATCTCCATTACTTCACCATAGTTGTAAGATCTTGTATGATCTTAAGAAGATAAGTTTCTCAATTTTTGGTAGAATAATTGCAAGGCGACTCCCTTGACTGTTAGGCATCTATGCTTACCCTGGACTACCTAGATGTGATCTTACCTCTGCAAAACACCTCTAGAAATGATGACCATTGCTTGTTAAGGATTCTACCTTGTTTCATCAAACTGATATTGACTGATAAGGGAAATCATGCTAAAATTATCAAATCTGGTTTTCTCCATCAGCTGTACTGAACAGTAACTTGTGCTTTTTGTCTCATTTGGTTTGATTCACTATTAGTGTGTGAAATATAATGCAGCCATCTTTTTTCCAGGATACATTCTCTGGGGGATCTGTAGATGAAGATGAGGATGATTATGATCCTGCACTATCACCTTCTTGTGATCTTTATCAGTCATCTCATATCACTGAGAGAGATTTAATAATGGTGGCATTTTACTTGTTTTCATTTCTACTCCCCATTTACAAGGTACTTTTATTGAAGTCCTTTGTTTCTCTCTCCCCTCCTTTCTGTGTAGGTTCATCTTCTCCACCTTGCTTGTGCTTCAAAAGGACAATTGGCCAATGCCTTGCCACAAATAACCTCTGAACTCCAGAGCCTGGGAGTTAATAAACTTACCTACTTCTCTTTCAGGTCATTTCTGTTTATTTGATAAATATACTTATGATACACTTTGGCAATATGCTTCAGATTCTCACAAAGCAGGCCAAGGATTATGCCCTAAAACCATCCTTGCAGTTTAGAAAGGCCTTTAATCATGCTTTCAAGCGGCAGATTGTATGCTTCATTTGCTTTGTCCTTCCCTCTTTCCTTTCCTTTGTTGGTTCCTGTTTGTTCATGAGTAATTGTTCGTTTATTTCTTGAGCAAAAAGACTTGATTTGTTTTGCTTGTTTCCCAGACTTCATCAAAAATCTCTCATTTCTGGAATCCTGTATCTGATGTGGGGCATCAAAATGCATCTGTTCCAAGCTCTCGCTATCTCAATGACTTTCAGGAGCTTCAGTCACTTGGTAAAAGATAATTCAAAGTAATTAAACTTAAAAAATTGAAGTCCGAATAATCTGTTGTTCGGATTATTGTGCCCGCCCACCCCCTCCCCAACACAGCAATTTTACACAATGAAGAATGACCCTGGTAGGAGCTATGTAATAATGAGTAATGAGAAATGCAAGATAGGTTTGATAACATGACGGAAGAGAAACAAACAAGAGTGGTTAGTTATGTATAGGCAATTTTGTCAAATTAAGAGGAAAGGAAAAAATATGGATGTAAATGTATGAAACAGATATAGCATAGACTTCTGAATCCTCCTTAAGTCCATCAAATTATTGAGTTAACAGATGTGGTTAGAATGGAAAAGAGGAGAAGCAACATCCTAACCCCGCATAGAGCACAAGAGAAAGTAAACTAGGTGTGCATGAGCAATTGCATTTTCAAATTAGTCTGGTTATATGTTGCAAGAATATTCTAACTAATAAGATTGATATTGTTTGAAACTTCAAGTAATTTTTGTATCTATTACTTGGTTAACTAGAAAAATAAATGGTCTTTTTTCTAAGTTGATGCTGATGTTAAAGCTTTCTGATTTTTATTTTCGATTTCTTTTTGTTTTTCTTGTGGACAGGTCATGGTGGTTTTGGTCATGTTGTATTATGCAAGAATAAGCTAGATGGAAGGCAGTATGCAGTGAAGAAAATTCGTCTTAGGGATAAACGCTTGCACCTAAATGATCGTATATTAAGGTTAGTGAGCATCACTCACATGAAAAATAGAATTTACTGGATGTTTGATTAAAGGATAGTACCCGTTGCTTCTTTAAAGTCATATTCAAGAAGAAATTGCTCGGTAAGAAGATAAAATAGTATATAGTTTCGAATATTGAATTAGTTAGTAGGATTAAGAATATAAATCATGGAAGGTATATGTTCTTGAGTCTTAGTGAGACATGGTCATCCAAGTATAAAATGGAAGATTTATCTATATTCAATACCAAAGTTGGTGAAGTAATTGAAATATGTAGATATGGTTATCGGGGAAGTGGAGGTTTTTGGTTAAAAGGGATTGTTTCTGCACGAAACTCATGCAAAATAATAGTCATTCAATTTTACTAATTTTTGTATGAAGTTAATATTTTAATTATTCAAGCTAGGTTGGTTAAACTTGGAATTCAATTGCCAGAAATAAGCAGTTTGTTCACATGTTTTCTTATTTTATCGAGTCAGCTATGTATTTTTGGTTGTGATCATTCAAGCTAGGTTGGTTAAACTTGGAATTCAATTACCAGAACTAAGAAGTTAGTTCATGTGTTTTCTTATTTTATTGAGTCAACTATGTATTTTTATTTCCACAATTTGCTGTGTCAGAGATACAGACATGCTGTAAGATGCACCTATGTGTCCTTTTTGTCTCTAAATTGGTATTCTGAAAGCTAACTATTCTTATATTTCTTTTTTTATCCCAACATTAATGAATCTAATCTGTCACAAATAGGGAGGTAGCAACACTGTCACGTTTGCAGCATCAGCATGTTGTGCGCTATTATCAGGTAAACTTTTGCTTTGGTAACTAGTATTGTTTGGTCGCTGCCTGTGCTCTATCATGGTGTGTTGTTCAACATCTTCTTTGGAGGCTACTCTCATTCATAAAATGGATTTAACCTATTTTTAATGTTTGTTTCATATCAGTGATACTGGGTGTTCAAATTTTTATTGCTCAAAACAATCAGAATTTCTGTTGTATCTATTTTTAGTTTTTAGACAAATATTGATGTTGGAAATTAGCAGGCATGGTTTGAAACAGGAGTTGCTGGTATGGAAGGTGATGCTGCTTTGGGTTCAATGACTGCAGCAAGCTCCACTTTTAATGACACCAATGCAAGCTCAGTCGATGTCTTTGGACAAGAAAACAAACTTGAATCAACTTACTTATATATTCAAATGGAGTACTGCCCCAGGTAAAACTTTGGAATGCTTGATAAGTGAGCATCTTCTGGGGGTACCATCGTTTGTTAAATGCCTGAGAAATTCAAGGAGCTTATTGTCACTTCTATTTTGACAACACTCTCCTCCTCAATTGGCTGACACCTTTATTTTTGTATACCATTCTGCATTTTTCATATTCTTGCCTTCTCAAAATTTGCTATAAAATCACAGTAGAGGACATCTATTGAGTAGCATGCCCTGATGTTACTAGCAATATATTGTATCTGCTTCTCCAGATTTAAGTTGAGTTGTGTTTTGATGGCTTGTTTTAGGGAAGGGTCATACTTATGGGAACACTACTTCATTTATTTGTTAGTTATGGAAAGGATTTAGTAAAGCTTGATAAAACATGAAAGGAAATACAGTGAGATGATCTTTTCAACTCATACCAAAATGTATATAAGTGGACTAATTTATGAACACCTCAAATATGGCTAAAGGTGGTTGGTAATACCAACCCATTATTTAATATATTAATTGCTTATTTATACATCTAGAAACCACAATTAATTCTTTGTAAACATAAATAAAGCTGAAAAAAGGGAAAATACTAAATAATATCAACTAGAAATCATGCACCCCTCCTTAAGCTAAGGAAGTAATATCTATTATTCTAGCTTGCATGTAATTTCCATGAAGAGATTCCTTGATAAAGACTTAAAATATCTGCTTTTTGATCTTGAGATGACTATTGATACAATTTTATCCCTCCTCCTCCAATCTCGGATTTAATAAAATGGCAATCCAGCTGCACATGTTTCATGTGATTATATTGTATTAGATTCTCCACAATATTTAGAGTTGTTTACTATTATCGTACACATGAGTATTTCTAACTTTTATACTTAGATCAATTAATAACCTTTAAAACCAAATGACCTCACAAATTCCCTGAGCAATTGCTCTATACTCTACTTTTGCATTGCTTTTGACCACTACCCCTTGCATCTTGCTTCTCTAAGTCATAAGATTACTTGAAACTTTAGTGCAATACCTAGATGTAGACCTTTTATCATGTACATCTTCTCCCTAGTCAATATCTTTAAATGCTTCAATATCTCTATTTTGTGTTTTCTTAATGAATACCCCCTTACCTAGAATTTATTTGAGATATCTCAGGATATGATTTACACCATCCATATGGTTTTTAGTAGAAGGCATTTTTTGGTTGACTAGATTAATGGAGCTAGCCAAATTAGGTCTAGATAGAGATAAGTAGATTAATCTTTCTACTAATCATTGATATTGATCTCTGTTTATTGGAATGTTATTTTTGAGTGCATTACTACTCCAATTTTGAGGTAGTGGAGTAGTCATGGGCTCTTACATCCTTCATTGCCCATTTCCTTTAGTAAGTCCATAATATATCTTCTTTGGTTGATAAATATTCCTACTCTTAACAACTTCCATGCCTAAGAAGAGATTTAAATCCTTAATTTCTAACTCCTCTTTTATCATTTACTTCAAATGGTCAATTTCCATCATGTCATCACTCGTGATGATAATGCCATCTACATATAAAATTAGGATAGACTTGAGCTCGATTATTCCTTATATGAAGTACAAAATATGTTCAGCTTGACTCTGCTTATACCAAAATTTACTCAAAGTATCGCTAAATTTCTTAAACTTTGCCTTAGGAGATTGTTTCAACCCATATAGAGATTTATTTAATTTACATACCTTTCCTTCGTTATCTTCAGAAGAAAATCCAGGTTTAATCTTCATTTAAATTTTCTCCTCTCAATCTTCATTTAGAAAGGCATATTTTAAACCTATTTGATGTAGTGGCTAGTCCAAATTTGTAGCAAGGAATAATGTTACCCTAATAGTTTTTAGTTTTTCAATAGGACAAAACAAAATTAGTCGTGCTTTATACCTCTCAACACTTCCATTAGGGTAATATTTTGTGTTAAACACCTACTTGCTTCCAACTACATTCTTACCAAATGGCAAGTCAACCACTTCCCAAATATTATATTGGTATAGGGCTCTCATTTCCAGTAGGATTGCTGCCTTTCATTTTGGATGTTCGATTTCCTCTTGACTATTTGTTGTAATTACTAATTCATCTACAAGTGCTAGACATGCCCTGTACTTAGAAGATAACTTTGAATAAGTTAGGTAATTTGAGATGGGATATTTTGCACATGCCCTTTTTCTCTTTCTTAAAGCTATAGGTAGATCAAGTTCATTCGTGTCTTGTGTTTGGGCTTAAGTGTCACCTTCAAAATTTGGTTAGATCAAAGATTCCAAAGTTGATAATTAGCTTTCCTTGAGAACGTTTAGCCGTCGTGTGTATACTTTAAGTTTTATCTTTTTTGAAATGAAGTCTAGTTCAAAGGAGATTGGTGCCTAATTAGTTTCCCTAGCACTAGGAGGACTTAAACTAGCTTGTTCCTAAATAGGATTGTCTATTGACAAATTTGTAGGGTTAAAGGGACTAGACTATTTTTTGGGACATAGTATAATAGAATCATATTTAGTTGACTTAAGGAGAACAAGAGAGGAAGGACTGGCATCAAGTAAACAACCCACAAGCATGGGTCTACCCATTGCCAAATTTACCCATTATATACCTCCCTTTAATCTATATCTATCTACCTTCTAAGATCATGTTAGTTGAGTTGCTCGCTAATCTCCATTGGTTAGAGCTTTGTCTGGAAGCCTTCAAGCTGATGGATAACATAATCTATTAATATAAAAATATATGAGAGGAATCTAGTTGTCCATTTATCCTAATTCCCCGTGCATATAAGAGGGAGGAGTTATAGTAAATTATCAGAATAAGGTTACCATACAGCCTATTATTAAATAAACATAAGTTAAAATATAATATGTTAGCACATCTGACATGAAAGTCTTGAAAAAATAAAGTGTATACCTATTGACTCATTCGTAAGTCGAATGTCTTGGGGTACGATTGGACGACATGCGTAGGTCCATAAGTTGTGTTTCTATTTACTTGACATTTACCGACTGGAGGAATACCATCTATGATAATAAAGTCAAATTTATTGATGGGAGTAATGTATAGGAAATGGTCTTACACCGAAACCTAAAGAAGTATCATAAGGCCCTTGATCTTAGATATATCAGTCCGTACAACATTGTATCGCTATTGGTCATACAAGATAGGTCGATCCCCAATTATTAGTTTTTGTATTGCTATATAATACTTCCTTAAGTTTGAGCGTGAGATCATTTTTCACACATTGCCCCCATCAGTAGATTTAACTTTATTATCATAGATGGTGTCCCTTTGACGAGAAAATTGAGATACTACTTACGAACTAATGCATATCATTCAGTGGTACTGCAAGGTATACATTTTATTCTTTCAAAATTTTCATGTCAGACATGCTAACATGTTATGTTTCAATTTATATATATTTTTATAGTAACTTCGTGTGACAACCTTACTTAGATGAGTTGCTGCAGCTCCTTTTTCCAATAGACACAAGTAGTCGGAATGTATGGACAATTAGAGTTTTTCTCATATGCTTTCATATTATCAAATTCTACTTCTCATATTGTGTCATCCACTAATTTGAAGGCTTTTAGATAAAGTCCCAACAGGTAAAGACTAGTGAGTAGCTCCATCAACAAGATCATAGAGGGCAGACAAATATTAACTAGAGGGAGGTGCATGATAGATACATTTGGCAATGAGTAAACTGGCACACGTGGGTTATTCATCTACGGTCAGTGTTTACTATATTCCCTAACTACTGGAGGTGATATAGGTAGCATACCCACCGGTATGGTTATGGGTTGTTTGATAAGCATAATTAATGTAGCTAACTGTTTTCAATTTTATTTATCATATAATAGGATTGCTAATAGTTTTTTTTTTCCATGTAAGTCAACGCACTATGGTCAGTTAAGTTAATTGTCGATATAAGGATGACACATGAAATTGTTATGGGAGGCCTCCAAATCATAGTGGTCTTGTCTTGTATTATCTCCTTTCACAGGGTCTACCACTATATAAAGACCATTAGCCTGAGTTACTTGCACATTAATTGCCATATGTCAAAGTTTGTACCAGATGAGGTAAGACTAGATAGATGCGATGTTGAGGTGGAGGAAATGCAGAAGTTCCATCCGTAAGGCAATGTTTGATTAACTTAAGTAAGATTGGTTTCAATTCTGCAGCTTCTTATGTTACACCATTCTCTCATTAGCCTTTGGAGGATTACGGTACATCGGCAGCACCTCGAAAAAGGCATACTATACCCTTGCAAAGTTCTACTATCGGTAAATGGGTTACTCAACATCGTTCACCAGTACATGTTAACTTTATCTCACTTAGAGACTTCTTGGATTTCCTAATTGAGCCCTTTGCGGGTCCTTCAGAGAGACGACCATCTCTTATATCCAAATATGGGACGTTCTTAGGTTGGTGTAAGTGTAGATATTAGTACATTTCTTATATACTATGACGTTTGAAAACTCATATACCTAATTTGTAATTAAATTTGATTTTTTTAAATATATTTTGATTATATGTATCTAGAGTACCAAGAGATGACTACATGGTTGATATAAAATTTTTGAGTTTGCTATTTGTATTTGAATGTAAATTTTATTGCATATTGTATATATCGGGGAAAATTGTGTTTATCTACTTCTATGAGTGGGGGAGTTTGTACTAAAGTTGCATACCCCTTTATGCAACTTCAGTTATAACAATATTCCATTGAAAAGTTAAAAATCCTGTCTATCGTAGACAAATCACCTCTTCCACTAGTAGCTCCCTTTTTGCAATTTCATTAGAAAAAAATTTGATACTAGCCCATGGTTCTATAACTTATAAAAGCTTTGAACTTGAGTATCATTAATATATTTCCTATTCTCAAAAGTTAAAAATAATAGTAATCTATTAAAAAAAAAAACAAATAGGGCTAATTTTCTTACTCTATGATAATGGGCCAACCTTAAAGTACATAATGAAGGTAGGTTATCACAATAAAAGCTGAGTACACTCTAAAGACTTAGATCCTAAATTTTCAATAAAATCCAAGTTGTGTACCAAAAAATAATGTCTTCTAAGCAGGACAAATATATCCTATTTCTACTAAAAAGCAGGCTATTTAGTTTTAAGTTATCTTAGATATACTGTTATCGTTTTCGAAGGATTTCTTCTTTTTGTATGCCCTTGTTGCTAGCAGCATTTGATGGTTAGCATCACATATCAAAAGTTGGTGGATAGTAATTTCATAACATAATAATAGCAAGAATTAGTATTCCTATTGATTATGGGGCTTGCAAAGAGTAATGTAAATAACTTTTCCTGATGTGCTAAGACTTAGTTCCACAATAAATTATAATGACCTGAACCTCAAGGGAATGTAGTAGTTAAGACTATGAAATACTCATGAAAATAGTAAGAGGTCTTCGTATCAAGACTCATCAAATTCACTTTTTGAAGCTTTCTACATAGCACAAGCTAGACTTGACTGGTAGTTTTGTATGGAGGTTATGAGTCTAGAGTTCGACAGACCAATTATGTCAATGTCCCTCCATTAACCCCCAAAAAGAAAAACATGCAATGGCTTAGGTAGATGTCTGAAATAGCTCTATAACACTCCAGATAGATTTTTACATGGGCATAGTTTTTTCTTCAGCTTACAAAACTTGAAAGGGGATACCTAGTAATGCATAGTCTTTATTTCTCTATAGAAAATTTTTGGCTTGCAAGAAAAATTACTCTATCAGTTTGACTCCTGAAATTCATTTTGTGTAAGCAGAAGCCTTGAGCAAGATTTATTTACTCCATCTTTGCTCTCCTAACTTGGATGAGATTTGATTATTATCTTTGCTTTCCTATCTTGGGCAGATGGACCAATTAGTTCTTTTATGCTTCTTATAGGACTTTGCATCAACTCTTTGAGTCGTATCAATTTGACAAAGAACTGGCATGGCATTTATTTCATCAGATTGTTGAAGGCCTGGCCCATATTCATGGACAAGGAATCATCCATCGGGATTTAACCCCAAGTAACATCTTCTTTGATGCTCGTAATGATATAAAGATTGGAGATTTTGGCTTAGGTAAGATTCAGCAAGTGTGTATGCTTTTTTATTTTCATCTTTACTAGCTCCTTTTATGGAGCTAGTTCTTTATGTCATGCTACTGGTGGAATTTATGGCCTTTTTTGCATAGATTTTATTGCACCTACATACATTTAATTAAGTGTTTGACATTGAAATAAGGTCATAACTTTTCCTTTTAGAGAAGTATCAATGTCTCCTTATTATGTGAAGAGAGGACATCTTTGAGATTTCTTGCATACATTAAAGGAACAATCCTTGTTTTTACTGCATATTTTATTCTCAGGCTTTTTGTATCTCTAAGAGAAACATTATTTTCGGATTTTTGTAGGAACTCTTCTAAGCCTAGTCGTGGAAAAATATTTCTTTCTATGACTTATATACCATGTATGTAGCGAACCCCTTCTAAGGTCATGCTATCAAGTTTCGCCTCATAGTAGCAGGATGTCTCAGTTTTCATGTAACTTGTTTTAGTTTGATCTTTTTTCCTTGATAATAGCTCCAGGCATTGTTGTTAAAATTGTAAATCAAATATATGATTTTATAAGTTTATAATTTTATATGGTTTTTCTTAGTTAAAAAAGATATAATATTGTTAAAATACAGACTTTTGGTAAAGTTACGAATCTTGATATATGATTTCATAAATTTATGATTTTACCGGTTTTACAAGATTTTATATGATTGTATTATTTTATAAGTTCAAGTGAATAGTAAAATTGTGATTTTGATAACTATGACCCTAAGGTCACTAGTATACAGTGTGAGACCTTTGTTAATTAGGTTTCTGACCCTCCATATGATAAAAATTGAACACAACAATCAAACATAAAAACCCTAGAGTCCATAAACCCTTATTAAGGGTGTATAAGCAACGAGTCAAAAAGTTAGTTTTGTGCGGTGTATGCGTTTGATGTCGTATTGTTGGGTGTGTTGTTACCTGTTCTGTAGTAGCGTGTGTCGTTCTGTGTGTTCTGCGGGGGTGTATGGTGCTTGATAGTGTAAAATTTGTTAGGACCTAGAGAGCTAGTTTGTGGTGCTCCCTAGTTGCTTCTTTGTCTAAAGTGAATTCTAGCTTTTGCTTTTGCATCACCCTAGAACATGCTGTTGATTGTTTTTTTTAGGATGCTTTGTCTTGCTATCTTTGTATCATCCTTGAAGGTGTTTTGACAGTTCTTTTTCCAGGGATCCTCCCCTTTGCCTTTTATTGTTACATTTTATTAGTTATTAAAAAAAAAAAAGCACCTTATGTATTATTATTATTATGATGAATATTATTCTTATTAAATAAATAAATTAGTTTTCATATTCTTTTCATGATGACATCTGACTACGGAATATATGCTCTGCAATAATTGATTGGATTGCTAGACATGCTAAAAGCTAATGTTTCTTTATTTTTATATTGGTACCTTCTAGCCAAATTTTTAAAGTTCGAGCAGTTCGATCAGGACTCAAGTTTCTTTAATGAACCCACGAGAGTCTCTGCTGATGTTACTGGTCAGGTCGGTACCTACTTCTATACTGCTCCTGAAATTGAGCAGCGGTGGCCGAAGATTGATGAAAAGGTAAATGTTCTGTTTCTGGCTTCATTGCTTTTGACCTTGCTTTTATGTCCGTCTGGTGTATTATGGCTGTGTAGGTTTGCATGAATAAACGATGTTTTTCTCCTGGTGCTCTGCAGTGATTCTTCTGTCTACATCTTTTTAATGATTTGGGTTGTAATGGGAACAGGCTGATATGTACAGTTTGGGCGTTGTGTTTTTTGAGCTGTGGCACCCATTTGGTACAGCAATGGAGAGACACATCATACTCTCTGATTTAAAGCACAAAGGAAACCTTCCTTCTGCTTGGGTTACTGAGTTTCCAGAACAAGATTCTCTCTTGCGGCAATTAATGTCTCCAAGTCCTTCTGATCGTCCATCTGCCACAGAACTTTTGCAACATGCCTTTCCACCAAGAATGGAATATGAGCTGTTAGATAGTAAGTACAAAAACATGTTATTCTGTATGCAAGGCATATACATCGAGGGAGATTGAAACAGACAACACACAAAGTGTCATTTCATTTTCTTTTTCAATCTTCTGGGCATGCCTTCCTATGTAGAATGCCAAAAAAGCCACAATTTATGCCTTTACTATTTTACAAATGCAGTGGTTAATGACAGAATAGGCAGATAATGTGGCCTCTCGGTTAAGTGATATTGCATAAAAAACAACCTACAGATTCTGAGTAATTTCATATTAAAGTTATATACAAAGGGCTGTCATTATGAACTCAGAGTTCTTATGACAAGGTTAACATGTGTTCTGGATGAAAATATCATGGATATATGCTTTTCTTGGGATTCATATCATCACTTAATTGTATAAGCGCTCACCTAGTGCACAAAGTGCACCCTGGCAGGTGTGGAGTAGGGGGAGTGAGGAAGCATATATATGCAACCTAACCCTTGAATATGTGTTTACCTCCCCTTATACCTGAATATCTTGCCAAAATGCTCTCTTTCTTATTCCATTTTGTTTTTCTTCCAAATTTCTGTTTGTGACATGGCATAGCTGCTGCAAGTGGTTGGTCATTCTGCTCAGATTTTCCTGCTTCATGAATTAATTTGCAGTTCCCAGCATCAATTTGATCTCAGCGTAGTGGTAGGCCTCAGATTTAAAGTTCAAACTAAAAGAATCCAGTTCTGGAGTTTGGTTCCAGCAAGATCAACTTCCCAAATTCCAAGGGCACATAGAGATGTAATGATCACATTTGGTTCCTGATTGTCCTTCATAACCTGATAAATAATTTTAATCTGTCTTCGTGGAGATTGACCATGATGCCACATCAAAATGCGTACACTACAACATATATCCTGAATGTGTCTTCTAAACTTTTCCTCTGCTAGATAAAGGCAGATAGAGAAATAATATCTTCATAGCTAATTTACTGCCTCTAGATAAAGTCTTGAGGCACATCTTCCATTAACTACTAAGAAACCTGCGTGTTTCCATGACTATGTTCATTGTTTATAAAATAAGAAGGTCCCTACTTAACCTTCCTTCCTTTAACAGTGCATTTCGAAGAAAAGTTCTTGTGATTCAGGGCTTACTTGATTTTTAGTTTTTCATAAGAAATTGATTAGCATTCTCACTGATGGTTGAAATTGCTCCTTAGGCAATAATTTAGGCTTATTCTTTGAAGAAAGTTAATATACAAGTTGAGGCACTTCCTTTTTATAAATTGTCAAACAAGATTAACGACAAGTTATGGTGGGAAGTTTTTATGGCACAACAAAAACCCAAGATGACTAAAACACTTTAGTTGCTTGGTTCATGCTCATCTCACAGGAATCAAGGTGAAATCTACATACATAAATATACTGGATATCTTGAATTTTTTTGTTTTTCCTGTTCATCTGTTTCTATTAAAAGCACTGCAGCTAATAGTTGAATTATTTCCATATATTGTTTAACGAGTTGCAATATGTGAATGTCCTGTATAGCATTAAAGCAATGTAATTGTTTAACAGATGCCTTTTCCAGTATCATTGTTGTCAAGCACTAAAGTTGCTAATGTTTAGCACCATGGGCTTTCAATGGAGTTTGAACTAATAATACAGTAATCTATTCAAGCTGTGCCGTCTATACTTCCAATTAGATGTGTTTCATGTTTTATCATTGCTAAGATTTCATTAAAAAATCTTAGATATCCCTCTTGGTAGAGTTATGTGCAAAAGAATTAGTCGCTTAAATGACTGTGAACTGTTGAGAGATCTTGGTAGCTTATCCTGATTAGTGGTATGAGTCATTCATGTGCTCTTCCGAATCCTGCTAGATATGCTGCGGACAATGAGAGTTTCTGAAGACACAAGTGTTTATGACAAAGTTGTCAATGCCATATTTGATGAAGAAGCTTTTAAGATGAAAGACCATCATCAGCATGCTGAGAGATCAAAGTTGAATGAAGACATTGGTTTGAACCTGGATGCAGAGTTTGACGGCGAATTGCGTGATCATGTAGTTGCAGTTACAAGAGAAGTCTTCAGACAGCATTGTGGAAAGAACCTGCAGATAAGTCCTATGCACTTGTTGGATGATTCAGCACAATATTTCAGGTTTATCTACTGCTACCTTTGCCGCTAACACTTGGACTTGCTCCTCCTTGGTTTGCCATTTCATGGCTGATAGAATTGTTGTCTTTTTGACGAGAAGGAAGAATACCGTTAAACTCTTGACACGTGGAGGCGATATGCTTGAACTTTGTCATGAGCTTCGTGTACCATATGTCTGTTGGGCAGTCATGAAACAGGTAATTGGTGCCGGCCTTCTCTCATCTTTACGTCTCTTTTCCTTTGAGCATGATATTTTTTCTTCCTTTTTTGTTGGTAATTTAGTAAAATTTCATTGTTTTCATTCTAACTTGAGTTGTACTTAAAAGAATGTGCTTCTAGTTCTGATGTACTAACCGTGCTTGTGACTTGTGCTTATTTATCTTGTTTTATTCCATGAAGTATGCCCCTCTTGTGGCTGCTGCCATCTTCTTGTGATAAAATTATCAGATTGTTAACAGTAGATTGCTGTTTATTGAACTATATGCTTGATTGATAAAGTATTCATCTCCCTGGATCTTTCCATTCATCTACTTGCGTATCCTGAGCAATGACTTGTTTTGCTTCATTTGCTGAATGGATTTGTGCACAATTTTTCAACACTTTTGTGCAGAAATCTTCCTTCAAGAGGTATGAAATTTCGTATGTCTATAGGAGAGCGGTCGGTCATTCCCCGCCAAACCGCTACCTTCAGGTCTGCATATGGACTTATTGAGGTTTACCACTCAAACCATTCTTCTAATCTGATCCATTATTGAATGTGGCTGTGTCTCTGCAGGGGGATTTTGACATGATAGGAGGTGCATCAGCCTTGACAGAGGCAGAGGTTATCAAGGTTTCTCTCTCTCTCTCTCTCTCTCTCTCTCTCTCTCTCTCTCTCTCTCTCCCCCCATCATACCACTGTAGATGCAAAAACCCATAGTACACACCTTTGCCCACTCAAAATAAAAGGATATGTGTATGAACTGTGCATGATGGCAGGCTTGAGAAAGGCCTTGTAACATGTCTTGAAATTCAGTGACTCATGGATGTTGTTTGTTTCATAAAACTTAAGGGACCAGTTTTTGTTTATACATGGCAACAGTGATCCTAATATTCTTTATCAATAATATATATATATTTTATTTTTCATTATTGGATTTCCTACGTATCTGGCTTCAAAAGACTGTCCATTTGTTGCAGCAGGGTTATTGGTTTGTGCTGTGTTTTGCTAAGTGCTGAGTTTTTGTTGCTTCATTTTTCAGGTCACGATGGATGTTGTAACTCATTTTTTCCCTCCAGAATCATGTGATATTCATCTAAACCATGGATACTTGTTGGATGCAATATGGTCTTGGATAGGTATAAAGGCTGAACAGAGACAAAAAACTGCAGAGGTACTCATAAGATGTCAGATAATTCTTGTGATGCAGAGCCTTAATTTACACTTATCTTTGTTTCCTTTGCAGCTTGTCTCTCTCTTGGGTTCTTTTCGGCCGCAATCCTCTGAATGGAAGTCAGGATGGGATGTTATAAGGCGTCAGCTACTGCAGGTTTGAAGAAGATCATTAATTTCTGGTTATGCCACTCTGGTTCCCACAGTTATATTGAGGAAAATACTATCGCTCTCATCACTAGATTTAGAAAATCATGAAAGATTTCTTTTATCCTTCTATTGCATGTTCTCATTCTGCTGTACAACTCAATCTAGTCAGAAATAGACTCCGTCTCCTTTTCCCTAGCCTGGGGAAGTGCATGTGTTACTGTACTTCTGCAATTGACATGATGTGATTCCACTTTTATGACCTCTTGGTGAGGCTTCAATGCCAGGGCATGCGCTTAAAGTGAAGAAGCACTAGGGAGAGAGGAATTTGAATCTTCTGTCACTTGCTATTTTATTTTCCAGGAACTTAAACTTGCAGAAGCAAATGTAAACCGATTGCAGACTGTACGCTTAAGGTTCTGTGGATTGGCAGATAAAGCTCTTCCCAGACTGAGGGGTGCATTGCCTGCTGGTATCATATGTTGGTTACTGCTTTTGTCTTATTAGTAGATATATTATTATATTTATCTGCTGCAACTTTAATGCAGATAAGTCCATTCACAAGGCACTTGATGAGTTGTCTGACCTTGTTAGCTACTTAAGAGTCTGGAAGATTGAGAAACATGTTTACATCAATGCCCTGATGCCACCATCAGAAAGTTATCATCGGGATCTATTCTTTCAAGTATGATAATCACCTTCATTGCTTTGACTATAAATTCAATGATGTGAGATACATTTATCTTATTTAGAATATTTATAATTGATATCAACAAGCTATGTTGAGCTGTGATAATTAAGGCAACAAATTTTAAATTCCCGGTAGGGAAATTTAAAGAATCAATTGCCATATATTTTCATTATATATTTGTCTTCAAGTGTTGAAAGTTTTGCTTATAAGTTTCTTCAAAGAGGCGGAACAATTTCCAGTCTATCAAAATTTCGACCTGAATTAATTTGCTTATAAAGGCATCTTGTCTGCATTCTGATATTAACTAAGATATTGGAAACCTGGAGAATTAAATGAAGATGTACACTTCCGCCATTATCTGAGGACTAGTGATCAGATAAGCTGAAATTGTGCACTTTGCTTAAGTAGCTTATATTAATTGAATGAGAATGTGAAAATAAACTTTGTTTGGGTTGTCATCTTCCAGCTATACTTAACAAGGGAGAGCAACCCTGGCTCACTCTTGGAAGGTGGATTACTTGCTCTTGGGGGACGCTATGATTCTTTGCTTCTTCAATTAGGGCGGCATGAATATGTAAGTTAAACATTGTTGTTTGCATGCTCTGGTTTGTCTTTCATCTGAATTGCTTCTCACACAGAATGTTGTGCTTTTACTTTTATATCCATGTCCTTTTCATATGAAGATCATCTGACCCTATAATGATGACACCATAAAATTGGCATTTTCTCTTATACACTATTAATACAACTACTGTTGATTTTCTGCTTGGGATTGGCTTCAGTTAATTTATACCTTGTGATTCTTATCTCTTTCCAGAAAACAACTCCATCTGGTGGTGTTGGGGTTAGTCTAGCCCTAGAGACAATACTTCAGCATCCTTTCGTTGAAGTAAAATCATTTAGGTATCTCCTTGTGAAATCCTTTCTTTATGAAATTGGCCCATTCCTTTCCACTTCATTATCTCCACGCTTATATTATCTATGTTGTAGAAATCAAGCTGGAAGCAGTGTTCTTGTATGCTCAAGGGGGGGAGGTGGTTTGTTGGTGGAGCGCATGGAACTCATTGCTGAGTTGTGGGAGGAAGGCATCAAGGTTGTGAAGAAGATCTCTTTGCCTTCAGTTTTTTCTTCTGTTAGGCAGGATGAGTTTCCTATTGATTTTTTAGACAGGAAGCTACATTCTTGTTAATTCTTTCTGTGTAACAGGCTGAATTTGTTCCATTGCCTGATCCAAGCCTTACGGAGCAGTATGAATATGCAAATGAGCAAGACATCAAGTGTTTAGTCATTATAACAGATACAGGCATATCTCAAACTAATTCTGTCAAGGTAAGGGTTCTTCTGGATTGTGATAAAAGGCCTGTTTTCTATGCAGATCAAGTGACGCTCCTTAATTAAGTCTATTTTATTGAAATTTATTATTATATGTAAATGAGACAATTGACCAGGTATTGGGCACAGTGATTGGACCAATGCTGGCATGGATTGGATACTGATCCTTTGATGGTCACGAAAACACTTTTAGTAATGTTGAAAAGCTTGTCAGATTACTTCCATGATTGAAATTTGTACTTTCAGATAAGAGGATAGAGTCAATAGCTCTCTTATATTTTAAGGTTTAAAAAACATTAAGGTAATTTGCAAGTTACTTTATATTCCCTCCATGTGCGCTTAGTTCAGATCTTTTAAATTAAGTGTTTAGATCTTTAAATCTTCAAAAAGGTGCTTTTTGGTCCTCCATATGACCATTTCGCCTTTTCAAAAAATAACAGCAAATTGCTTTTTTTTTTCTATTTTATTTAATTTAATTTAAATATTTATTAATGGAAAAACAGTAGAACAAGTCTAAAAGCACGTTTTTAAAGGATTTGGAGATCTAAATGCTCAATTTCAAAAATAAGATGTCTTGCACATGGAACAGATATAAGGGGGTTTATTTACAATTTACCCAAAACATTATACATCAGCATTAGGTACATTTTTTGACTTCTTCACTATGAACATTGTTGGATTTACTCAATGCAATGCTATGTTAAAGACTTTGGAAAGAGATGAAATACTGTAGTAGTTACATTCATGGTTCTTTTACTTCACTCTATGGAATAGATGTGTAATAGAATTGAGATTCATTAGTAATTGAATAAGAGAGGGAATGTCAATTATAGCGTTTAGTTGAACAAAAGGGACATAAGAATAGAATATAGAAATTAAAAAGACAAATTTACTCTTATCTTCTTCCTTTCTATCTTTCTTAGCTTTTCAAAACCCACATTTACTGCGCTTTCATTCTTCTTCCTCAAGACCTCTAGAGGCGTCGCCATTTCAGTATACCAAACCACAAGAGAGAGGGTCCAATTACAAGTTTGACATGGGCTCAGATTTTCCTGTTATTACTTGACAAAGAAACTAGTCATGGAATGCATTCAATCTACATGACTATAAAGTTGCAAAATTGAGTCGCACAGTGAGTTGTCTCGAAAAGTTGTGGTTGATGCGTTGACAAAGAAGACACATCTAGCTCCTGAAGATCCGATGGGTTTGTCATTGGTATTGTTGGGTACACTATTGTTTTTTGGCCAACTTGGATGGGTATAGATCTAACGATGGTTGCATGGTGGTGGCTGTTTGTGTATTGGTAGTTGCATGGGTTGTTATGTGATGGTGGTATCTTGTGTTTGTGTTGAACTGTGAAGGAGGGATAGTATTTCTCCACACAAACCAACCCCCCCCCCCCCACCACCTTCCTCCTCGTCTTTTTTTTGCCATGAATCCCAATTTTACGCTTGCCGTAAAGAATCCCAATCCCAATTTATGAGAACATAGTAATAAAGCGATGAGGAGTCATGAGTCTGAGATGGTGTTAGATTTTCCAGTTATTACTCTGAAGAAACTAGTTACGCAGTGCTTTTGATCTTACATGAGTATAAGCACGGTGAGTTGACTTGGAAAGTGGTGGCTAATGCATTGACTTAGATTGATGATAACAAAGAAGATGAAGAAGACAAGTCTAGCTCCTCAAGACCCAGTGGGTTTGTCATTGGTGTAGTCGGGTATACCATAAGTTTTGTGGCCAACATAGATGGGTATAGATCTGGCGGTGGTTGCATGGTGGTGTCTATTGGTGTATTGGTGGTGGTCCGTTGGTGTGTTGTGGTGGTGTCTTGGTGGTTGTGTGGATGGTTTGTGGTGGTGGTTTTTTGTGTTGTGTTGAATAGTAAAGGGATGGCAAGGGTTTTTTTGCCATGAATCCCAATTCTTATTTTTTAAGAATTGGAATTCTTTACCTCATCCTAGTTTTTAAGAATTGGGATTTCATAAGAATTGTAATTCATGGAAGTGAATGTAGTAATGGGGCCTTAATAAGGAATAAGAGGGGGGGGGGGGGGGGGGGGGGAAAGGAATCTTCACCCTCTCCCACCCCCAAGTGAACAGGGCCTTAGAGCTGTCATCACAGTGTCCAGAGCTTGAGAACAAAATTGTTTAATGCCATTGGATATCATCACAAGCTATCCATTCAGCTTGCAGAAGCCTGAGTATCCATGGAAGTGGATGTAAGGAGTCTGGTTAGGCTGTCTTCTCTTTTTATTTTCATCATCTGTTTGTCTATAGAAGCAAGCAGTTTTTATGGACTTTTTTGGTTTTCAAAAGAGTGTGAAATGAAATGCAGACTTCTTTCTAGAATCAGCTGTTGTCGGGTCCACTTTTGTCATTTCAATCGTAAGAATGCTGTTTCTTATGGAACTATTTTCATGGAAGTTCTCTTGGCAATTTGCATGTGTGATATTTCTCGATGCACTTCCAAAGCAGCATTTAACATCAAACATTAATATGAAGCAACATCCTTAAGAGCATGCTTTAGTCAGTACGTTTGAGATTTTTTTTTTTTTTTGTTGGTAAGTAGTACATTGTACCATGGATGTATAATAGAAGTTCAAAATGAACCCGATTTATAAGTGGATATTTGTTTTAAAAACTTTTGACGTTAATTGTAGCTTCTTCTGTGGACCATTCTTTCTAATTTCTTTCCATCTCTATTGCACTTATTGTGGAAGATGATATAATAATGCCATCGGCTGAAACCCTTCACAGGGGTTTCCCTCGGTGAATATGATCCCTTTAAAATATACGAGTATGACGGAATGCTTTTCATATTCAGGTTCGTCATATTGAACTTAAGAAGGAGAAGAAAGTTGAGAGAGAGAATCTTATCAAGTTTCTATTGGATGCAATGGCAACACAATTTAAAAACCCCTTAATGTGGAACTAAGAAATTTTCTGCAAGCACTAAATTACCAGGTATGTTAAATGTACCTCCCACACATTACTGGAAAAAGAGGAACAAATTCCTAAGACCCTTGTAATTTTGATTTTTTTAATGCTTGAGTAACTAAATAAGGAAATTGACAACAATTCTTCTTTCAGAATTTTTGTTTACCGCAGCAGAACCTATTTTTTCTTGCGGTTGGCTGAAAACATGTCATCAGTTTTTACCAAGGTCTCCGTGGGCAGTAATCCTGCTACTTTCGGGGGTTGACAACTGTTTTCCACCTGAGGAGACATCCTTGACCACCGAGCTGCTGTTTGAGATCAAGAAGAGAGTCCTAAACACATCTAATCAATACCGTACATAAGAAAATCATCGAGGAGTTGGCTTCGAGTGGAGATACTTGTATGTTGATCTTGTGGTGCGGTTCCTTGTACATGTATACATTTGCGAGCTTGTATCAATTCAAGAGAGTGACCGATATCATCAGATGGGCATTTTTTAAGGTTGCTATGAGCTGTAAGTATGCGAGTGACAAAGATGTACAGATAACGTTATAGTGAGTTGAAAATAAAGTTATATTCGAAGGAATTTTTCCCTGGACACCATACAGCTTTGTTGTTCATTGTAATGTTTTTTTGACTAGTGTGGGAAACTGGATCACTAATGTAGGGTATGGCAGTCTTCAAACGATAAGAATTCCTATCTACTTGCTGTTTTCATCATCGTTTCCATCAATAACATGTTGCTATTTATAAATAATAAATTCAATAAGAAAGAGGTGAAGCAAATCGTTTAATTTTGTTATAAATAGAGGCACGCGATCGGCTAAAATTTTACTTGTTTCCAAATCGTTTGATATTAGTTGTTCAACGAGTTTTAATGTGTCACAAGGCATTATCATTGGTGTGTTCATTTTTATTGTGCACAACCATGTCATACCGTTCTCCAATTGTTCCACCTTTTGTGAACTTTGCTACCTGAAACTGAACATAAAATATAGGAAAACGAGGGCGAAATACAAGTTGTGAAAGCAGTTCTGGGTTAATTTCCATATCAGTGAGCTTCAGGAGATTTATACTTGCAAGACAAAAAGGATTGAGGTGTCGTCGTGCCTTTTCAGATCACCACCTGAACTTTCCCTTGCACTTGCAGTAGATCAATTGTGTTTCCAGATTTCTTCACTTTAGCAGGAATCCAGTCTTCCTTTCTAGTACAGCCACAAAGTCACTAATGTTAAAACCTAATATTTTTACTACTAACATGTTATTTGAATCGATAAGTAATATGCTAGCACAATTGATTTTTAAACACGTGAAAATGAATATATCTATTTTATGAAAAAATATCGATTGTGCTTTCATGTTTTAAGATTAAAATTTTACTCATATTTATACATTATTTATCAATTTATATGATGTATTAGTACTAATAAAGCTTTTCTTGCATTAAATTGAACTCATTTGCTTTTTCTTCCATTCACCATTTTCATTACCATCACTGAACAGCTTTCTTCTCGTCTATCACCCGCCCTAATGCATTGGCTTATCCCCAAAGCTCTGTCAAGATAAAAAGTGAACAAAAACTAGTTGACTATTTAGCCAAACGAAATTAAGTGCAAAGTTTCATATGGTGGGTTTGGCATACTAAGAAATGATGTAACCTTTTTTTCATTTTGTCTGGCACACGATAATGTTTTTTAATGGCAAAGAAATTAAACTATATCCTTCTTAATTACGATCAATATGATTGATTTAGACCATCCATGATAACAAGCATCTTATTATTTTTTTCTTAAACGATCTTTCTATATGTTTTTACAAAAATTGGATTCTTCTATAAAGTTAGGTATCGTTGTTTGATAATTGAATCATTCATATCATACATTACCATAATTTTAGGGATGGAAATTATCAAAATGAAGAGGTATTAACATGATTAAAAACACACAATTATGAAGACAAAACACAAAACTTCTACGATATAGGATATTAAATATAATTATATGATGAATCAACACAATTATAATATAAACTAATTATATATGGTCTCTATTCAATTTTATGTAAGTTTATGCAATAAGATATATAAGAAATTTGGCCTATTAATATGAATTACTACCTCTACAATACTTGAATAAGTGCATAGATACTTATTGTAATCTGTTTTGAATCTTCTTTGACTTGCTTATTTTCACTTTATAAATGTCAATGAAAGATAGGCAAGGGAGTTGATCGAGCCAAGTAATTGTGATGGACCAAACTAACTAAAGCATCAAATTGCCTAACTTCTATCTACATAAATCATGCGATAAGATCCACACAAACCCAAGACAAGGCATTTATTTTCCTAATAGGAGGGTTAGAAACTAAAATGGAATTTTTCAGGCTATACTTCCTCATGGTATTAGCGTTCTCATGTACAAATTTGATCGGTGCTCGGATGCTCCAGGACACAGCACCATCCTTAGCACCTACAAGTCCAGTGGCGGCTACATTGTCGTCCCCAGCACCAAGTAATCAACCGACTTCAGAGGGAACAATTTCACCTACAATGCTTCCACCGCCGTCAACAACTTCATCACCAACAGCCCAACCACCTTCGTCGGGTTCGATTTTACCTTCACTTTCTATCCCACCTACTGCTTCATCTATTCCAATGGCCACCTCGCCGTCTTCCCTGCCTAATTTGCAACCGTCCTTGATCTTTCCTCCCATTTCTGGTACTTCACCAGGAAATCAATCGTCTTCGTTCGGTTCTGTGCTGCCTCCCCTGCCATCATCACCATTAACCTCACTTAATAACCAAACATCTAGCCCAATCACCGCTTTGCCAGGGGGTGGTATAACGGGATCTACTTTTCCTGGGATTTCACTGCCTCCGACATCTATCGCACAAGCATCTCTACCTGGTGCGACTTTACTTCCATCATCCTCTGGTTTTCCTTCTGGAATACCGCCAACTAGAGTTCAACCCTCTCTTCCAGGGGCCACATCACCTCCACTTTCTACCTCGCTCAATGTACCAGTACCTAATACTTCCACTTAAATTATGATGAAATGTGAATGAAGTTGGCCCCATGCCTGGATGGAGTTCCCAACCACATGCTGTCGTATATTTAAAATATTTAGTGTGAGCTCTACTATTTTGATTTTCTATTCATTATAGCATAATATTAATGTTTGTGGGGATATGGATTGAGACAGGAAAACTTTATTCATTATGTAATTCCAGCGTCAATGTAACCTATGTTCGCAACATTAATTTTGAGACTGCTTCAAAACTTTACTTTTGGAAATGACTTTACATAATAAGCTTAATCTCCAATTGCCTGATTATCATTCTTAGTCATTCCCATCTGTATAGAAAGCTTGTTGGATATATTACATCAATCTTCACAAAATGAAACCGTTTTATGAAGCAAAAAATGATTGATAATAAAGGAGGGACTTCACCATATGTGAAAATCTTCTTGTCCGCGTAAATATCATATGCTCCGAGCAAATATTTTTTTTTTTTTAAAATCAGGTCATGTCCTCGTTCATGTCTCGCAATTATAAAAGGTAAAGAAATAAAAATAAAGCAAAAAAAAAAAAAAATATTGATTGCCAGTTATACATAGCAATTAAATATAACATCAAATGAATACTAATTAGAGATGGAAAATAGAGTTTCAACTTGTTTAACCAAATAAAAAGGTCGTAGATTAGAGACGATTTTTTCAACTTATTTAAATAATAGGATAAATAAATCTAATCTGGTACTGATTCGAGCGAGTTCGCTAATTATAGGCCAACCAAAAAAAAAAATTAAAATAAAAGAAAAGAATAAACAAAACCTTTCCGTCATTTAATATGAAACTGCTTATCGTTTGCTGGTGGATAATATCTACCACATTGTCAAACTTATCAGCCGAAAAATTAAAAAAGGCTTTGCACTTTCTTTATTGGATGACTTCAGTCAACGTTCGATCCTTCCGTACTTTTCCAATCTGTTTTTATTTTAGAGTTTTACAGAAAATGCATCAACTTTATCACAACTTCATCGTACAAAACGGTTGACATTGTTAATTCTATGAAGCTAATAAATTTAGCGCATTGATTAATTCATTTCCGCATGCCTCTAATAACATCAAACCACAATGTATCGTTTATTGTGTCCTTTAGACACTAATAATGAACACCCGACCGACTTTGCAATCGAATCAGGATCATGGTGCAAATAAATTGCAACCCACTGTCAAACTGTAGCATGTGGAGAAATTATAATATCTAGGTTTAATCAAACTGTAAGAGACGGTTTGCTATAGCCAGTCTCATCTGTATTATTAAAGTCAAAAGGCTACATATAATCTTTCTTTCTTTCTTTTTTTTATAAGGAAATAGAAAAGTAAATTATATAATATTCTACACATTGTCCACCTACTAAGGCATTTATGTATTCTTTAAATATTGGATACTCAAGGATAGTATAATAATTTTCCTAGCAAAACAGTTACTAAGTCCATTTTACACTCTTTTCAACAGTCCCTTCCTAAGTCATCTTACCGAGCCTTCTACTTTCCACATGTCCATCGTACAATTTGCAAAATCATCCCATCTAGATTTCATGCATGGGTCGTGGTTGTACAATTTAATAGTTAACTGATATGATATTCTACTATTTCATTTTTTATTTTAATGGAATCAATTCTATTTTTTATTCCACCATTCATTTCTTTTTTCTTTTTAAATTCGAACCTTTGAATTTATAATTTGTTCAATAATTCAAATTTAGAAGAGTACAAATTAAAGATGGGATGAACGAAAGAACCAATCCTAAAAAATAAGACGGAATGATAGGTGTTGGAATTTCATAAAAAAAAATTGATGTATAATATTAATTGCATATCAGAGACAACGCATGATATTAAAATATTAATATTTATAAAAAAAAAAAATAAAAAAACTAGTAGGCATTACACTTGTGATGCTTGTGCAAATTTGAAAACATCAAATAGGTGAAATAATAATTATAAAACTATTATATGTTATACATGACCAATTACTAAAAATAAAGTTGAAAAAAATGTTTAATATAAAAGTTGTCCAAAAATATTTCATGAAAACAAGATTGGGAAATATTACTAATCATTTATACGTTTCACTTTTGAACTTAACACCACTCTAAAAAAAATATAAAATAATAAATATATGATCATATTATTATTGCATTATGAAAAAAAAAAATAATATTCACAAAACAAATTGATGCATGATATTAATGATATGTTACACATAATGCATTTTAGAAAAAAGGTAAACATAAGATTATATTATTATTGACATCGAGAATATTTACTATTTTGGATTTTTTAAATTAAAATATCAATCTATATTGCTTATAACATATAATGCTCTTTAGGAAAGAGATAAATAAATGATTATGTTATTACTGCATTATATATAAATTGATGTACAATATCAAATATCTATTACATATAATGCATTTTAAGAAATAGGTAAACATATGATTATATTATTATTAATATTGACAACTTTCATTTTTATGGATTAACAAGTAAACGTGGAGGGAAAATAATTATCTTAAATTACGTACGATTATCTTTACACTTATAGTGTGAGTATATCGCGCATTAATTAAAATTAATATGAATATATAAGATCACGCTTAATAGGTATAGTTGGCACAGAATCTAGAAACATCAAAGGGTCCTCAACTTCCACGGGTTACCCCATATGGAACCGGTTTTGTCTGACAAGTGACGATGCCAGACTTAGTCAATGAGCTAAATTTGCCCAACGACCAAAAGGCCTCGAGGCGATTTTTTTTTAATTTATTTTCCTTATTTTTATCCCTTTTGTAATAATAAATAAAATAATTTTTTACACCTCAATAATCTTTTTTTTTTTTTGCCATCAATGCTTCAATAATCTTTAAAACATGGTTTATGTATTGTTTTGAAAAATAATGAAAACATGAGATGTATAAAAGATTTAAAAAATTGATGAAGTAGAGAGTGGTGTCGAATGTTCATTTAATACTCTAAACACCTATATAAATATTCGATAGACAGACATATCCTAAGTAGTTCAAACATCATTGCTGTTCTTCTGTGTTGTTATGGTTGGTCATAATTGCAAGTCCACAAAAATGATTGTTTTCTTGTTCAGCTTCCTTTTATTAGTCACATGTTTACTTTTCCTCCAAATGGTGAAGTCATAGCCATGACTAGATCTAGGGTCGAGTCAAATTTGGTTTGGATCCGCTAGTTCAAGAGTTTGGTCCCTCTTGAATCAGGATTGGCTCGGCTCAATTTAGGTTAATTTCAGACCGATTCACTCGACCTAATGATTGAATGGGTTGGTTTTCGACCTATGAATTGTCCAATTTTTTTTTTATAATTAAAAAAATATATTCTTTTGTCTTTATTTTTATTTGAAAAAAAAACCATTAATAAATTACAAGGTATAAAATTTTGACTATGTCACTCTATTAATTATTTGGCACTAAGATTAATAATTCATACCCTATTAATTGTTTAGCACAAAATTAATAATTTGCACTTTCAATAATATATGATTATTATTTTATACCTATAATTAGTGAATTGAGTAAGTAAACCTCTTTTTATAAGTAATATCTAATTAATGTGGGACTTGATTTGTGACATACAATACTTATTATGCTCCTTTATTACTTCAAAGAAAAGTTCAAAAAATAATATAATCCATGTCGGAGTTGGATTAATATTATAAATAGAATAATATCTATCTAATATTTATAATATATTCACTATTATATATATGATATAAATATATTCATTGTAACTTTTAATGGTATTAAATTATAAATAGACTTCTTTTTTGGTAGGATTTTTTTTTTTTGTTGAAAAACTCTTTTGATAGTTAAAGTAATATATTTTACACCATAATTATCTATTTTTACCAACATTAAAATATACGGGTTTTAACAATTTTTTTTATAAACTTATATATATTATTCGATCTTAATATCAATTTCTAAATATAAGTAATAATATATATTCAATTTTATTTTATATTTTAATTAGAGAGAATAGTTAAATTTAATTTATTAAAAATTTTCTTTTTTATTTTTTTTAAATTTTCGGGTCAGAACTAGCGGGTTGAATTTTCGGTTCCTTTAACCTGGGCTTAAACCCGTCGATTCGACAGGTTTAACACATTGAACCGTGCTGCTCACCAACTCCGATGGGTTAAGCTACTATTTAAGGCCATAACTCACAATTCCGGGCCGATTTCTGGTCTAGTTCATGAATCAGACTCGGTCCTTCTTTAAGTCTAGCCATGACTCTGCTAAGGTTGTAGTGGTTTCATTTGTTTCCTTTTTCTTTTACAAATGATAGTACTTTGTTTATTTTATCAACATTGATCAAATTAGGTTAGGTTCCGATTCATTGCTAAAGTTGTTAGGGAAAAGGAAAAAAAAAAAGAGAAAAAAAAATTTATGAAAATGCTCAAGTTGCATATTTGCATATGATCGCTGCTATTTTTATTCAATCGCTACAAGATCAACAATTCCATGAGCTTGGGCTTCTGTTGCTGACATAAAAACATCCCTTTCCATATCTTCGAATACAACCCATAAGGATTTGCCCGTTCTTTGTACAGACATTTGAGAAAATTATCCTAAAATACAGCACTTAAAATCGCCATCTTGAAAAGACCATTTCAATTTACACTAAAATTGCCCAACTCGCTCCTTCTTCTTCCACATTCTACATGCACAATATTTTCTATACTCTCTTCCTCTCTCTCTCCTCAACTATTCGAGAAAACACTCCACCGAATCAGCGATTTAAGCCTTTTTTTTTTTTTACGAATCAATCATAGAATCAAAGTAGTTACATAATGTAAATCGATATTGTGAGAAGTTTTTTTGGAAACCGAGAAACAATCGGTACACTATCATCGCTTTCTCTCTCTAGACATCAAAATAGGAAAATGTATGATATTTACTCATTTTGATTTGTTTTAAACATATGTTTTATGAAGAAATAATATTATGATTTAATGCATAAAGGTACATTGTTGGATACCGATAAATTATGGAATAAGTGTGTACATTTGTATATGATTTGTTATTTTAAACTTCATTACAAAAAGGTATGATTCTTACCCATTTTAATTCATTTTAAGTATATGTTTTTCAAAAAAATAGTATTATGACTTAATAGATGATAGTACATTGTTGTATATTAGTAATTTTATAGTCATTTTGATTCGTATTAAATATGTAATATCTTATTTTTAAAAAAATTATATTAATTATCGTAAATTATAATGTATATATAACGGTATTACTAAGAAATTTGTTGTAAATTATATCCATTAGCTTCCATAATATTAGTTATGAAAAAAAAATTAATAGTACAACAAAAAATATAAATATTATTATTTACTAATATTTCGTATAATAAGACTCATTAGCTTTTATAATATTAACTGTGAAAAGAAATTAATGTCTGTTAGCATAAAGTAGTAGTTGTACACACGTATACTGAAGTTTATGCAACTAATGTAGTAAATAGGTGTACAATGAATAATATAAGATTGGTTTGTTATGTTGGTGGAACTATTATGGAGGGAGAGAATGGGGTGCGATATGATAGGCATTCGAGAACAGTAGTCGGAATTCCATTTGGGGCTACATATGACCAAGTAGTTGGAATGATATGTAATTGGCCTTGGGTTGACATGACAACACATCAGATTAAGCCAATTTATAGATGCCCCCTTCATGGGTGGGACTAAGGATATGTTCTATGCCATTTCCATCAGCGATGATTACGACATGTGACAGTTGATGGCTTCCTCAATAGGCCATGGTGAAGTTAGCAGTTCAGCGGAAATATATATTAAAATTCATGAAGTAAACCCATTACCGATAGCCTCTATCGTAGTTGAGCATGATGTTGGACAGTACAGCGATAGTATTATACTACAAGTTCAAATCGAGGTGTTTGAATCCTGAGTGGTCCTACTGAAGAATGTACCAAGTACCAGTCGCATGTCTAGTAAATCTAATATCTTGATTACCAACAAGTCAAATAGAGATACTAATGTGGAGAATAAATTGGCAATTGTCAATATTGATATAGATTTTAATGATACAGATTATAATGCGGATGTTGGTCCAAGTGAATGTTAGTTGTAGGAAGTGGAAGAAGCACAAGGATCACGTGGATGGAACGATTGGAGGCATGGGTTATTAACATTTGTGGACATGGTTAGGATGTCAGAACTTGTGCCTTTCTATACATCAAGTATAGGGGATGGACTAGTGGCTGATGATAGTATAAGCGGTAGTAAATGAAGCTTTAGCGATGAATTAAAGGTAGGCATGTGATTCGAGAATAAAAAACATCTACCAAATAGTCGTAAGGTTGCATCATATTATGAACCACTATGATTTCATCGTGAAGGAGTCTGAACCATCGTTATGGTCTATCAAATGCATTCATTGGGAAATGGGTTGTAGGTGGCAACTTCGAGCTTGTAAAAAGCAACATGTAGGATGTTTTATGAAAACCAAGTTCATTGGTCTACACACATACCTCAATCCCACAATTAGCTAGGATCACTCAAAATTGAACTCAAATACGCTATCCCACTTTCTAATTAAGGATGTTCAAGAGTCACCAAGCGTTAAGATAAGACACGTGCGGGCAACTATTTGCAAGCAATACAGTTATACTGATCACATCAAGAGAATTAAAAAAGCGAAGTGCGAATCAATTGAACAGGTTTATGGCAAGTAGGAAGAATTGTATACAGTGTTCTCACATCTATTAAATGTGATCTAAAAAGCTAATCTTGGTAATACGGTAGAGCAAAGATGACAAGACAGTGATACTGCCAGGCACGTGTTCTTTAATAGAGTCTTTTGGGCATTTGGACCATGCATTAAGGTGTTTACACATTGTAGGACAATAGTTATGATCGATAGAACATTCCTATATGGGAAGTACAAGCATAAACTACTGATTACGACATGAGTTGATGGTTAGAATCACATAATCCCACTTGGTTTTGCCCTAATTGATGAAGAATGTTTCAATAGCTAGAGTTGGTTCCTAACGTGTGTGCTTACGCACGTTATAAGAAATCGTATCGATATATGTTTGATTTTGGATCAGTATGCTAGTATCTAGTTTGTTGTATAGGGTAAGAATGTAGTATGGCCAAGGGTTGGCCTTAAGTTAAGAACAAAGAGTGCAAAGAGATAATAAAGAAGGCTACTTATCAGTTGCAACCTCGAAAGTTTCGTGCTTACTATGATGAGACCAAGATTATGAGCCCCCATCCTAAAGTTTACTTTAGAGGTCTATTTCCTAAAATATGGACGCTGGCGTACGATGACGGAGCTCAATTTGGTTATGAGACGACTAACATTGCAGAAAGTTATAACAGTACTTTGCATTATGTTAGAAACTTACTCATGGCAGCACTACTTAAGAAAACTTTCTATAATTGCAATAACTACATCAATAAACGTAGGATCGAGTTAGCGGAGCAAATAGGGCATTAGCAAAGTGTTGACTAAATTTGCGGAGAGAAAGTTGATAGGTGGTACTAAGTAGCCACCGGTCACCGGGTCATGATTTTTTACTATAATGAGCAGATATTTGAGGTCATAATAGTACCCAAACTAACAGCATATGGGCAAAAAGGAGAGAACAACCGTACGGTCACCCTTAAGACCACATAGTGTACTTATAACAAGTGGCAAACATACAAAATTTCATGCTCACACGCTATAGCTATTATGGGAAAAATAAGCATGAACTGTGCTGCATACATTGGGTATTAGTACACGATGCAAAATTAGCTACATGTATATGCTTGTTCCTTTATGCCCTATGCCAATAAGTCTAGTTGGTTAGATCGTGATATTCTTGTGTGGCATCCTGTTATAACATCAAACAAGGTTAGGAATCCGAACAAGCCATAAGAGAAACAATTCTAAAATGAGACGAACATCTGGGAGGGACCATCAACTTATACTTGTAAACTATGCAGTGTGGATAGATATAATAGGAGAAGACGTTCGCAACTTGGAAGATAACTAACGTTCATTTGATCCACCAATAGTTCATTTATTGAATGTGAAAAACACCTATGATAATATTGATTGATTATATATATGATAGTGTATTTAAGAAGTAGTTATTTTTTTCTAACTTTTTGTTTTTACCACATGAGTTTGCTATCAAGTTTACAGATTTTCTTTCCTCTTTTATACTTGCAGGAGCAGATAGATCTAGGACCAGCAGATAGGTCACTACTTCACTTGTAGCCATCCCATAGATCTGAGCTAGTGTGGGGTGGTCGGGTAAGGAATAGTAAATGGAAAACATATTTGCAATTTGTGCCATTTCCTATGTTGATTGTAACAATATTTCTTTTTCCTTGTTTATAGAAATAGTACTAGCTCCGGTGTCGTAGACGTAAGGTGATGCATCGAGATGGCTAAGAGATCTCGATAGATCTACGTATGATCTCGCATCTAAAGTAGTCAGGCTTCATTACAGCCCTAGATGAGTGATAAAGGGAGGAGATTCATACGTTTCACTTCCACACTGGCGAAATGACGATGATGTTATAAGATATATCTTAACTCATAGGTTTACTAGCCGATGGTGATGTAGTTACTAGAGTGATGACTTCTACTAGGTGGGGCCGAGATATGTCACCACATATTAAGAATTCGCCCACTAGAGGGTGCCTTAAAGGCTATTGGATTGAAGTTGTCATAGTTGAAGGACAACTTCACCGATTTGCTTTTTGATGCGAACGGGGAAACAACCAGCACTTTATGAGGACACATATCATGCAGTTGATTGAGGGTATACTATTCTCAGATAAGTCTAATAATGTCGTACACCTAATGTTCCTCCCTCTTCTATCAGACCTCACCATGACTAGGCGATATGCATGGGGAGCAACTTGCTTAGCGTAGCCGTACTGCTAATTGTGCCTTGCTTTTAAAGCTGACGTAGAAGAGATTAGTGGTCCATTAGTTATTCTACAGGTATGGGTATGAGAGCATTTCCCATACATCGCTCGCTTGCATCACTGGATTACGACTGTTGTCGATGGTCGACCACTTACGAGTTAATGGGGAACGGACTTTGATGTGACTAAGTTGCTTATGCATGTGGTTAGATAGTACAAAGATGCATTTGATTGCTAGTGTTTGGAGTAAGTGCGTATTTGTTGAAATTGTTCTCCTTATTTGTTTGCTAACTATTACTTTTTCCAATCCTCATTGTTGATCATGAATTCAAGTTGTTGGAATTCCATAACATTACAATGATATAGCCAAACTGGCAACTTATTGTTGGTATGGGAGTGACGTATGGCTAACTTATGTATTACTTATATGCTTTTACATCATAGAAATGCATTATCTCAACTGCATGGCACAACAATTTGGCGGGATGTAGAAGATCTTAGCCCAGCTTAATATGAGACGTGTCCTGTATGATATCGACCTAAGGGGTAGGACAAATATAAATTAGGCGACTCACTATGCAGCTTGGATAACACAATGGGAGGATCGTCAAAGCTGGATAGCTCAGGTTTGACCACCACCAAGTGTACATCTTGACTATATCCCTTGGTACTGGTAAGTGACCTGTAGCTATATTAGCCAGTTTGGGGCTTAGTAGATATATATGGTACATACAGTTGCTTTTTTGTTTACACTTTTATTTTCCAATTTATATGCAACTCATACTTTTGCGTTTAGAATGAGGGCGGGCTTCATATATAGAGTGCCGCACATGTCATATGAGGACATATTATTTGAGTAACATCGAGTAGATGACGTCATCTAAGGCATTATTGGGGTCTACCTAAATGACCTAGCTCCATTCGGTCTAGATTTTGACTCCTTACCAAACGAGCTATGGAGAGATAAGGGTCATCGGGTACGTGGTCGTTGTTGAATTAGGGGTCGAAGACATAGATAGCTTGATGTTGAGATTCGCGACAATGTTTCTTCTCTATACTTCTCGTTGGTAGAATCTCTTAGGCCACCTAGATTTGACTTCCGCAGGCCATTCCTTAGAGAGAGATTCAACGATCCTATGTATCTCACCCTTGTCATTGGAGAAGCCTCCATTAGTCAGTTTCATACTCCACCAGCATCATTAAGGAGGTCAATTAAAGATACTTAGTATGACATGGGCAAGGGAATCACGCGGATGCATCTTTCTTCGGTCCCCATGCATAAATTGTTCTTGAGTGCTTACACAAGGCAGTTGACAGATCACACAGCTACATGCATCTCAGATGGTTCAGCCACTAAGACAACGTAAAACCTCAAGATGCTTGGTTACTGCTTCGACGACAATGCCAACGTCATTAGCTTTGTATATTTCAGTTGTGATTTACTTTCTTTATTTTTTAAATATTATTTAGGTATTTTAACAGTTTACTTACATTTCATTCAAAGGTTTTATTTCTTCATAATTTAAAGTTATTTACGGTTCTCGATATCGATTCAAAATGAGTATTTGTGTAGTACTGAACTTAGACATAACCGAACATCTTATAAATAAAAAACCGGATATAATTTCACTAATCAACTAAAAAGAATTAACTGCTTACTAAACATTACGTTTCAAATACATTTTCAACTAATATCCTGCATGAGTATAAGCCCCAAAACTAGCTATTCGAGATTTCGATCGGTTGAAAGACCCGATCGAGCTTAAATTATAAAGTAAAGCTGAAAATATTAGTAAAATGATTCCGTAAATTTGAATTTAAGAAAATTAGCAATAAAATAAAAGAATATAAAAATTCCAAATTTTAAGTATATAACTCGCTATTTATTGAAAATGCGTAAAATGTATTCCAATAATTAACGAATCGCTAGAGATAAATTATATGTATACTAAAAATCATAAAATAACCTAAATAATATTTAGGAATATTTATTTGTAATATATATGAATTTACATATATGTAGAAATACGCGTAATTACTTAAAATATGCGTAATGTGCTAAAATAATACTAAATAATTAAAAAAATTCATAATTAATTAATAAAAAATAAATAAAAATAAAAAAAATAATGAAATGATCCAAATATAGGTTGTGGAAACTGGATAAAATAAGAAAAAAAATCAGCTAATTAAATTAGAGCAACACAAAAGTAAAAATTAATGAATTTGAGCAATGTCTTGTTCAATTTAATGCACATTAATTACCACAAAGCTCTATAAATACCCCAAATTTTTCAGAAGCTTATTTGGGCAATTTGGAGAGTAAGAAAAATAGAAAGCTTTGAAAATTCAAGAGAAAAACTAAAGAAAAAAAAAAGGAAAATTATGCAATTAGGGTCACAAAGGAGAACCCAGACTTGACGAGCAGTTGGGAGTGGATGACCACTACCACCATACGGTGGTGGCAGCGCTTAGGTAGGTCGACACACGATAGCCGGAGCCACCTAAATTAGTGAGTTCGATTTCTAGCTCAATTTTATATAATTTTGTAAAAATAGTAAATATTCTTAAAAATTATGAAACTTGTTATTCTAGAATATTTTTGTATGTCGTTTTTAGGAAAAATATTATTTTGATGAAAATATGCCCCGTGATATATGGTCCTTAAGAAATCATGCAAAATAGAGCATATTTCGGTTTAGAAATAAATGACCTTTAGAGTGTAGTTTTGAACCTAAAATTTTTTTGTAGACTACTTAGATGATATAGAATAGTGCTATGAAGCCTGTTTTCAAAAATTAATTTTTGAAAATTTTAGATAATTTTTAGGCCTTAAAATGAGGCATAAAATGGATAATTTAGGGTTAATTAAGTAATTAAATGGTTAATTACTAATCTAGTGAATAATTATATGTTTTAGGATGTTGAAATCTGATGAAGTATGATACTTGTAGCATTTAGGGTATTAGATATAATTATTAGGTTAATTATGTAGTAAATGAGTAATAGAGAAAGAACCCGAGCCTAACCCCAAACTTAGAATAATTGTAAAAGACTTAAAACATAGATAATTAAGTATATTAAACCTTAAACAAAACATAACAATAAGCGTTATAGGATAAAACAAACCTATAATAGTTATAAGAAAAACTAAAACCACGTTTGTGGTACAGGGATGATCGGCGATTGCTTGAGTGAGTTGGACCTCAAGTAAGTGAGTGAGGACTCGAGGTAAGTTGTGATTAATACGTTGTTATATTTTGAAGGCTTGAAATTATGCTTGGTTGTGCTTGTTAGATAGTTGGTTGTGTGCATGTGCTTGATTATGAGTGATGCTATGATTCTATCTGTTATTCTGGCTTGTATTGTATAATTTGTATGAAATGATTGATCACCCTAAACTGGACCTAATCAAATATACGACTTATAATCACAATCGGATCTACAAGGCAACCTATTAGGGGAACTTAGGACTCTCTAGCCAAAGACCGACCCTTTCAAAAGGAATAACGCAGGATTGCAAAATGGTCCCTTCTTCATCCTTAGTCGAATTAAGTGACAGGAAAGGAGGTCGCTGCGAAGGTAAAGTTAATGGTTCGAAGGTAAAGTTAATGGTTCAAAGGTAGTCACGGGAGGAGCCATGTCTCCATAACACAAGCCTGAGTTTAGTCGTGAGTTGTTGCATTAATGGCAACTCCTCAACTCTGATTAGAACGGACGTAATTTTTCTAATCTCAAGCATATTTTATATGGTGATTTTATAGTATTTTCCTCACATTTTTTGTTTTCTTTAAAGAAATTGATACTTAATTGAGTAAAATGTTGATTTCAGGGTTTAAACGCGTTCTAGGCTCGAAAACGAAGAAAAGGAATCAAGTTTCACTCAATTCCGAGTTTAAACGAAAAAGTTATGAAGTTGTGTAGAAATTTTGTCTACGTGCACAAAGTTACACGACTTGGGGACACGGCCGTGTCGGGTGATGAAAACAGAATCTTTGTAATACACATATAAAATGATATCTTAGGGTTTCAAAAGAGGAAAAGAGACATTACAGAAACAAGAGATACAAGAGACGGGAGGAGATTGGAGAAGAACATTAATCAAGAAGTGAGAACGACATCGATTTCAAGATTAGATTTATTGTTCATCAAATCAAGAGGGGTTTTTATGCTTTATTTTACGTTTTTGATGAAACTCGTTTTTAGATTCGTTATGATAGCTTAGAATTCGAGTATTTAGGATTATGGAACCTAGGGTTTCATGTAACCCTTGGATTAAATTATAATTTTAATAAAGTTTCTATCTTTTCTTGATTCAATTATGTTCTTTAATTGTAGATTGATAATTCTAGAGTGTCAATATATGATATTATGCATGTTGATTGAGAAATTGCATGTGTAATTAGATCTAAGCATAGTTGAAGAGAATTACATGTATACTTAGAGATAAGATACATGTTTCTTTCGGAAAGTTGATTGTTTGCATGGGAATTCATTATACACTAATGCGATTCTAAATTATATTACTAAGTGAAGAAATTCCGGTAAATAATTTAGGATTAGGGTTAATATGCTTGAGAAAGATATTAGCTATAATTGTGAATCCCTCCGGTCAAGAATAATAGAAATTGAATTGGATATATTTTGAAAAGGTTACATGTTAAACACCAGGGGAAATAATTCATAAATACATTATTGCATACTTGAAGTCGTTCGTAGTTTATTACTTCCTAATTTGCGTAATTAAGTCTCATAAGTAGTTTAGTTGTTAATTTCAGTATTTTTAATTCATTCAACTCATCACAATTTTCTGGTTAGATAATAAAGCTAAGGTTAATATTAGTACTCAAAATCTCTGAGGGATCGACTCGGACTCACATCCGCTATATTAAAACTGATAGGTGCGCTTGTCTCATATCAAGTTTTTGGCGCAGTTGCCAGGGATTTTCGATATTAAGAACGCTAGTTGCTTTATTACTTTAACCATTTTTTTCCCTTTGTTTTCATTATTTATTTTCATTAGCTAGAGCTGCAATTGATTTTATATTTCTTATCCTTGCAGTGCATGACTAGAAGTAACCCGGAAGATTTGTTAGAACTTGATCCTGAAATTGAGAGAACTGCCCTTCAAAATTTGAAATCACGACCTAGACAAAGTGTGGCGACCATTGACAACGAGTCAATTGTTGAAATCAAGGAAGAAGGTGAAGAGACTAACACTCAATCCATCGAGCAGGAAGATCCACTACACATGGCGAACAATGGGAATGAAGCAAATCGGACCATGTCCGATTATTCAAGGCCTACACTTATTGGAGCTGACTCTAGCATCGCAAGGCCAACCGTCGCGGCTAACAACTTCCAAATTGCACCTAACATCATACAAATGGTGCAACAATATGTTTAGTTTGACGGTCTCCAAGATGAAGATCCTAATGCCCACATCTCTAGCTTTCTAGAGATTTGTGATACTTTTAAAATCAACGGAGCCACGGATGATGCCATCTAACTGCGGCTATTCCCTTTCTCCTTAAAGGGTAGAGCAAAACAGTGGTTGAATTCTCTACCACGAAATTCAATCACAACTTGGAATGAATTAGTAAAGAAATTTTTGGAGAAGTATTTCCCACCTGCAAAGACCGCTAAACTTCGGAATGATATTTCATGTTTTGCTCAATTGGAAGCGGAGACTCTATATGACACTTGGGAGCGATTTAAGGACTTGCTCAGGAGGTGCCCACATCATGGCCTCCCACTATGGATGCAGATTCAGACCTTTTACAATGGTCTTAATTTATCCACTAGACAGATGATTGATGCATCCGCAGGAGGTACTTTGAACACAAAGACACCTGAGCAAGCACAAAACCTGATTGAAGGAATAGCGATGAACAATTACCAGTGGGAAAGCACTAGAGCCAAACAAAAGGCTATGGGAATTTATGATGTGGACTTGACCACTACTTTGGCAGCCAAGGTGGACTTATTAAGTAAAAAGATTGGTGCACTCTCAGTTGACCCTCAACAAGTGCAATCGAATATAAGTGATTTTGGTATGCAGGGATATGTTGCACAAGAACCACTGGAACAGGTGGATTATCTAGGAAATCCACCTAAGCAACAAAATAACCCCTACAGCAACACTTACAATCCAGGATGGAGGAATCACCCCAATTTCTCATGGGGAAACCAAAACTAAGGCCAGTAGAAGACCAACTTTGGCTTACCTGGATTTCAAAGACCATTCCCACCTCCTCTCCCTCAAGAAAAGAAATCCAGTGTGGAAGAACTTCTCACAAAATATATTCAAGGCAATGAGGCTCGCTTATCCAACATTGAATCCTCGCTGAGGAATCAAGAGGCTTCAAATCGCAATCTTGAGAACCAAATTGGTCAACTTGCGAAGATAATCTCTGAAAGACCGCAGGGATCGTTACCGGGAAATACAGAAACCAATCCAAAGGAACATGTTAAGGCAGTGACACTTCGTAATGGGAAGGAGTTGCATGCTGAGAAGAAAGGTAGCGAGGAAACTAGCAAGAGCAAGGAGGAGATGAAAGCAACGGCAGATGTAGAGCCATCAAAGGTGAAGGAATATCAACCACCTATCCCATATCCCCAAAGACTCCAGAAAGATCACAATGACCAACAATTCAGTAAGTTCCTTGACCTTTTTAAACAACTGCATATTAACTTACCTCTTGTTGATGCCCTGTCACAGATGCCAAAGTACGTTAAGTTTTTGAAAGATTTGTTATCTAACAAGAGGAAGCTTGAGGAGCTTTCGACAATCATCTTGGATGAAAAGTGTTCAACGATCGTGCAAAACAAGCTGCCCAAGAAACTCAAAGACCCAGGAAATTTTACAATTCCTTGTCATATTGGTAATCTATTAATTGACAAAGCCTTAGCTGATTTGGGTGCTAGCATCAATTTAATGCCTTATAAATTTTTTAAGAAACTAGGATTAGGGGAACCTAAGCCCACACGCATGAGCTTGCAATTAGCTGATAAATCTGTGACGTACCCTAGAGGTATATTTGAGGATGTATTAGTTCAAGTGGGTAAATTTATTTTTCCAGTTGATTTTGTGATATTGGATATGGATGAAGATTTTGAATTGCCCCTTATCCTAGGTAGACCATTCTTAGCTACCGTTAGGGCTATCATTGATGTTAGTGATGGCAAGCTCATTATTCGAGTCGGAGATGAAGAGATTATGTTTAAAATTTCGGAGGCTATGAAAAAGTTTGTCGATCAGGATGATACTTGCTACCTTCTTGATGTTACTGACACATTTGTTTCAAGTTATATGCAGGAAGTTCTTCTTAAGGAGCCGTTGGAGAGTTGCTTGCAATTAGGCATGGAGGAAGCTTCGGAAGATCCTGTCAAATCCGAGGTAATAGCCCAACTGGAGGCAAATAAACCTATCTCTGTGGAGAAAGGATTTGAAGAGATAGAAAAGAGGAAGGAAGCACAGTTAAAACCTTCGATTGAGGAGCCACCAGTATTGGAGCTAAAACAAGTACCTGACTATTTGCAATATGCCTTCTTAGAGAAGGACTCCAAATTACTGGTAATTATAGCATCCAATTTGGAAAAAGAACAGAAAGAAAGGTTGCTGAAAGTACTTAAGGAGGGCCATTGCTTGGCAAATATCCGACATTCGAGGTATCAATCCCTCTTTTTGCACTCATAAGATTTTAATGGAAGAAAACTATAAGCCAGTTGTGTAAACATGAAAGAGGTAGTCAAAAAGGAAGTTACCAAACTCCTTGATGCAGGTATGATATATCCTATCTCTGATAGTTCATGGGTAAGTCCAGTACAAGTAGTTCCAAAAAAGAGTGGGATGACAGTAGTCCCTAATGAAAAGAATAAATTGATTCCAATGAGAATGGTAACAGGTTGGTGTGTATGTATCGATTATCAAAAGTTAAACGATGCTACACGAAAAGACCATTTCCCCTTACCTTTTATTGATCAAATGATAGAACGATTAGCTGGACATATGTTTTATTGTTTTCTGGATGGCTTATCTGGTTATTTTCAGATACCTATTGCATTGGAAGATCAAGAAAAGACCACTTTCACTTGTCCTTATGGCACTTTTGCTTATCGCAGAATGCCTTTTGGTCTTTGCAATGCACCGGCTATATTCTAGCGATGCATGTTAGCTATTTTTGATGATTTAATTGAGGACATAATGGGGGTATTTATGGATGATTTTTCAGTTTTTGGCAATTCATTTGACCTTTGTTTGGATAATTTGGACAGGGTACTTACCAGGTGTGAAGAGACCAACCTTGTCCTCAACTGGGAAAAGTGTCATTTCATGGTACAAGAAAGTATTGTGTTGGGCCATAAGATCTCTTATCGAGGAATTGAGGTGGATACTGCCAAAGTGGATGCGATTGCAAGACTCCCATCTCCAACTTCGGTTAAGGCCATAAGAAGTTTTTAAGGACGTGCAGGTTTTTACAAGCGATTTATCAAGGATTTCTCGAAAATTGCCCGCCCTTTGACTAAGCTTTTAGAGAAGGATGTGCCTTATGTTTTCTCTCAGGAGTGTTTGAAAGCTTTCAATATCCTTAAAGAGAAACTTACCAATGCTCCAATCATGGTAGTACCTGATTGGGCTCTCCCCTTTGAGCTTATGTGTGATGCAAGTGATCACGCAGTCGGGGCAGTGTTGGGGCAAAGGCGGGACAAGCACTTTCAACCAATTCACTATGCTAGCAAGACTCTTACGAATGCTCAATAGAACTACATTACTACAGAAAAAGAGTTGCTAACCGTTGTTTTTGCCTTTGATAAATTTCGCTCTTATTTGCTTCTATCTAAGGTGATTGTTTATACTGATCATTCTGCCCTTAGGTACTTGTTAGCAAAGCCGGATGCAAAACCAAGATTGATTAGGTGGATCTTGTTGCTGCAAGAGTTTGATGTGGAGATCAAAGATAAAAAAGGAGCTGAGAATTTAGCAGCAGATCACCTATCCCGATTGAAGAATCCAAACTTGGAATCGCTCGACGAGAACGAGATCAAAGATGAAAAAGGAGCTGAGAATTTAGCAGCAGATCACCTATCCCGATTGGAGAATCCAAACTTGGAATCGCTCGACGAGAACGAGATCAAGGATGAATTCCCTCAGGAGCGACTCTATGCCATCGCCCAGGTAAGTTATATGGAAATTCCTTGGTTCGCAGATATTGCTAATTTTTTAGCTGCTAAGATCATACCGAAGGGACTTCAACACCAACAAAAGAAAAAATTCTTTTCTGATGTGAAATATTATTTTTGGGATGATCCTCACCTTTTTAAAGTATGTGCAGATCATGTCATTCGAAGGTGTGTACCACACCTCGAGGGTTGGCGAATCTTGAGCCACTGTCATTCGGGGCCCACGGGTGGGCATCATAGTGCTAATAGGATAGCTCATAAGGTCCTAGAGGCAGGATTTTATTGGCCTACCCTATTCAAAGATGCCCAGAGATATGTTGAGAGTTGTGATCGTTGCCAACAAGTAGGAAATATATCCCGTAGGGATGAAATGCCACAAAACCCCATCATCGAGGTTGAGGTATTTGATGTATGGGGGATTGATTTCATGGGCCCTTTTCCTAATTCAAATGGAAACAAATATATCCTAGTAGCCATAGACTATGTCTCTAAGTGGGTGGAAGCTAAAGCCCTACCTACTAATGATGCTAGGGTAGTAAAAAATTTTTTGAAAGGCCTATTTTCTCGATTTGGTACCCCTAAGACAATTATAAGTGATAGAGGAACACACTTTTGCAATGCTCAACTCGATCAAGTATTGCAACGTTATGGCGTTACACATAGGATAGCCACCCTATGCCACCCTATACCACCCTATACCACCCTATACCACCCCTAAAGTAGTGGCCAAGTGGAAGTTGCCAATCGCGATCTTAAGCGAATTCTTGAAAAAACTGTAGAATATCATAGGAAAGATTGGTCAGAAAAGTTGGATGATGCTCTATGGGCATATAGAATCGCCTACAAAACACCACTCGGTACCACACCCTATCGACTTGTATATGACAAAGCTTGTCATTTACCGGTAGAGATAGAACATAAGGCTTATTGGGCGATTAAGCATGCTAATATTGATCTTGAGCGTGCAGGTTCTCACAGGAAGCTTCAATTGAACGAGCTAGAAGAATAGCGAGCAAATGCATATGAGAACTCCAAATTATACAAAGAAAGGGCCAAAAAGTATCATGATCAGTGCATCAAACAAGGTCGATAATTTAAAGAAGGTGATCATGTTCTTTTGTATAATTCCCGCCTTCGTCTATTTCCAGGTAAGTTAAAATCCAGGTGGTCTGGACCATTTACAATTACCCGAGTTTTCCCGTATGGGACTGTTGAAGTTACACACCCGGAGAAGGGCACATTTAAGGTAAACGGACAACGGTTGAAATTATACTTGAGTCGAAACTTGGAGCATGTTGGCCGGGAGGAGTTTTATCTCTATCCGACGGAACTAACGTGAGAAGACGTATCCCGTCGAGCTATCGACGTTAACTAAAACGCTTCTTGGGAGGCAACCCATGTCTAACTCTATTTATGCTTTAGTTCTTTAAGTTTTCTTCATTTTATTTTTTGTTCAATCTAACTTTGCTTTCCTTCTTTTCTTTTGCTTTCATTTTTTTCGTCATAATTCTTTCCTCTCTTAGCTTTAATTTTTCATTTTCTCTTTAATTTTATTATTTCTAAGTTTCCTTTATCTTTTTAATTAATTAAAAAAAAATTAGTTATACGAGCGAGGGACACGGTCGTGTCCCAGCCCGTATGCGCCCAGACATCAATCTCGCCCGCCCACAGAGAGTTACACCGGCGTGGGATACAGTCGTGTCCCTAGCCCGTGTGCGCCCAACAATATCACCCGCCCACAGAGAGTTACACAGGCGTGGGATACGGTTGTGTCCCCAGCCTGTGTGCGCCCAGCAATATCACCCGCCCACAGAGAGTTACACGGGAGTGGGACACGGTCGTGTCCCCAGCCCGTGTGCGCCCAGAAACCCCACCCGCATACAGAGAGTTACACGGGCATAGGACACAGTTGTGTCCCAGCCCGTGTCCATCCAGTTTTTACGAACGGGCACAGTAAGTTATACGGGCATGGGACACGGTCGTGTCCTAGCCTGTGTCCGACCAGACTCCACACGACTCACACAGTAAGTTACACGGGCAAGGGACACGGTCGTGTCCCAGCCCGTGTCGACCTAAATAACATGGTTTTCACACACGACCGGTTTATTTAAATTACACACCCTCTCCCACTCTCACAATCACACATATCTCTCTTACACTCTCTCTCATTCTCCCTCTTCTCTCCACAATTCCTACATTCCGCATTTTCATCCAAGTAAGTTTTCCCCCTTAATTCTCCTTTCTCTTCCTTATGCTGCAGCAATTGGGTTATGTGTGTTCTTCCTTTTCTGCATATTGTTTTTGGCCTGCCAATTTCTTTTGTTTATTCCTCAATGCTATGCATCATTGCTTTGAGTTTCTTGATCTCATATATTATAAATGCTGCCTCATCTAGTTAGCTTACATTATGCTCTGCCAATTCCAAATTTTATTGGTCAATTCGATCGTCATTATTCATTCATGCTAGTTAGGGTTAGCAATGGGAGATAATATGTCTGGGTCATTTAGCATCTTTTCTATGTATGGACGCCTGCTTTTCTTCGTTAATTGTTGTGTAATGGAATTCGTTGGACGTGTTTGTCACGCATTTCTTTTCCACCACCTCGTTTTCTAGCTGCACTCCATATGTTTGATGAAATGCCCCAATGAGCATTCCTTTCACAATCTTACCCATTGTTATTCCTGTTTTTCTGTTTGCCTCAAACTATGTACGATATGGATGTCCGTGTTTGATTTGAATTGTTGCCTCTCTTCAGGTATCCAAATGGCTAATCGATCTAAGCTTTCCGTTCGTTGGAAATCCAAATTTGCGGCATCCTCTTCGTCAGCAATTATTGAACTACTGGTGACTCTTCCCCCTCTGGAGCACCTAATGCTCTAATTCAAGGAGGACTACCAAGTACAACGCTACCAATTGCTTCAGTCTAAGCCCTTTAGCGAGACCCTTCGGTTGGATTGGGATGTTCTTGCTCAACTAGAGCTCACCACCGAAATGAAGGAGCTTTTGGATGGTGCCGTTTGGGAGCGCCTATTATCCTTTGAAGCTCTAGTTTATAAAGAGCTGACCCTAGAATTTTTGTGCACTTATAAGCTGGATAAAGACAATGCTACTCACATGGGCCCAAACCGCAAATTACACTTCACCTTGAGTGGCCATCCATTCCACATGTCCATCGCTCAACTGGGCCGATATCTTGGTTTATATGCAAAAAGATATACACGGACGGAAGAATTCCAAAGTCTCTCATGTTGTTTTCCTCGTGGCGTCACGGCATGGTCATTTTGGAATGAGATCACGGTTAGCGATGCTTATGATCCAGCCAGGAGTAAGGCCTCTCAATTAGTCAGGCCTGAATACCGGGTTCTTCACTGGCTTTTCTCCCATACATTAACTGGCCGGGGCCTTAGCACCGGGGTGGTGTCTAACAAGGATTGCCTCTATCTCTACAGTGTCATCCATAAGCACCCCATCAATTTAGCCATTGAAATTACCGAACTCTTCAACCATCAAGCCACCACGACTCGAAAGAAATGGCATATTTGCTGTGGCCCTTATATTACACTACTAGTGCAGGCTATGAGGACTAAGGTTGTTGCTTGGCCCTTACTTACTTTCATTAGCCAAGTCACTTCTATGCGCCTAAATTCCTTCCGACTCATGAACCTCCTACCATCATGACGTCAAGGTCGACGCTCTCGCGGCAGCACATCTCGGGGCCAAACGTCTTCAGCCAGCTTAGACGATAAATTTGATTTGTTGCTGTCTAAAGTTCGTTATGTACGAGAGAGTATGGATAAACTTCATCTCCGACAGGACAGAATGGAAGAATTTCTTAAAATGAAAGCGTCGGCTACTAATGAAGAGGAAAGTGCGGAAAAGGATGAGGAGGATGAGAGTAGTGAGGAAGAGGAGGGTGATGATGAGGAGGCTGGAGAAAGTGATGATGATGAGGAGGCTGGAGAAAGTGATGAGGATGAGGAGGATGACGAGGAGGGTGATGACGATGATGATGCTACTATGGTTGAGGCATCATCTGATGAGGCGATTGAGGAAACAGATTCTTATCACTCTTCTTAGTTCCAAAATTTTTTGTGTTGTCTTTTGTTGATCAAGACTTGTGAACTCCGCTATAAATAATGATGATGCTTCTTCATTTTGCATTTCTTTTCAACTAGCAGGGAAGTATTAGTTTTTTTTTCATTACATATGTTTCCTTTTTCCTGTGCTGTTTTTTATTTTTTATTTTCGTGCTGCTCTGATTTTTGTGGTACATTGGGGACAATGTACACTATTAAGTGTGGGGAAGGGATATATATGAATTTATTACTGTTTAGGAGACCGGTTATTCACATTTGACCCAATTAATTTTTAAGTTAACTTGCAATAGGTGATTAACAAGTGTTTCGCCAAATTAACTGTTTCGCCAAATTAACTGTTTCATCTTGATTGTTATTGATCTTATTATACTTTACTAGGATTGATTAGTCAAATTTTTGGAAAGCAATGTTACGAGTTATTTAACTTAGGATTTTAGGATTTGAGATTGGAGCAACATCACTAGTTGAGAGTTAGTCATGATTATTTTTAAAATTTGCTTTTATGTTTACCCTTCTCTTAGAAATTTTTAAGAATCCTATAATTTTTAGCAAACAAACAAATGAAATTCTTCTTTTGAGAAACCCCTGAAAAATCACAATGATTGGGGGTCAAAAGTAATAATAAGTGTATGAATAGAAAAATTGGTAAGGATTCGTCTTGGTCCGTCAGAAGAGCGAGATTGAGCCTCAATGCCAATTCAAATGAAAAAAAAAAGAATGAAAAAATTGATATGGATCGGCCTTAGTTCGTCAGAAGAGCAAGGTTCTTTCCCGCTATCAATATAAGGAATAAATTGGTATGGATCGGTCTTGGTCCGTCAGAAGAGCGAGATTCTTTCCTGCTACCAACGCAATTGTGCTTAAATAAAGTAAATTCAAAAGACCTCTTAACAAAGTATGAACTAGGGGGATGATTAGAGGATGAGTGGATGTAAAATGTGTTTGTTCTAAATTATGGTACTTAGTGAGATGGAAAAGAGAACTGTATACACTTTAGTCAAATGGACAAAATTTTTATAACTCTTTCTCGATTGGCGAGATATTAAATCTAATTTTTAGTTTAAGAATCCTTGGTTAAATGATTCGGGGTAAACTTTGATTTTCATAAATTAACTAGTGAACTCTAGTATTAAGTATTGTTGGAGCATTTGAATATGGTCAGATGAAATTAGTTGACTTTATAATTGCAAGTTAGTTGAGAATGATTTTCTTACCTTTCTTCGGGTCAAGTGTATTCGTTCATAGGTTTCCTAAATAGTGATAAATTTTGATTAAGTGTTTCTTGTCCCGAAAGTTTTGTTTTGATTTATTTACTTGAGGACAAGCAAATGCTTAAGTGTGGGGAAATCTGATAACTCTGATTTTAAACATATTTTATATTATGATTTCATAGTATTTTCCTCACATTTTTTGTTTTCTTTAAAAAAATTGATACTTAATTGAGTAAAATGTTGATTTCAGGGTTTAAACGCGTTCTAGGCTCGAAAACGAAAAAAAGGAATCAAGTTTCACTCAATTCCGAGTTCAAACGAAAAAATTATGAAGTTGTGTAGAAATTTTGTCTACGTGCACAAAGTTACACGACTTGGGGACACGGCCGTGTCGGGTGACGAAAACAGAATCTTTGTAATACACATATAAAATGATATCTTAGGGTTTCAAAAGAGGAAAAGAGACATTACAGAAACAAGAGACACAAGAGACAAGAGGAGATTGGAGAAGAACATTAATCAAGAAGCGAGAACGACATCGATTTCAAGATTAGATTTATTGTTCATCAAATCAAGAGGGGTTTTTATGCTTTATTTTACGTTTTTGATGAAACTCGTTTTTAGATTCGTTATGATAGCTTAGAATTCGAGTATTTAGGATTATGGAACCTAGGGTTTCATGTAACCCTTGGATTAAATTATAATTTCAATAAAGTTTCTATCTTTTTCTTGATTCAATTATGTTCTTTAATTGTGGATTGATAATTCTAGAGTGTCAATATATGATATTATGCATGTTGATTGAGAAATTGCATGTGTAATTAGATCTAAGTATAGTTGAAGAGAATTACATGTATACTTAGAGATAAGATACATGTTTCTTTCGGAAAGTTAATTATTTGCATGGGAATTCATTATACACTAATGCGATTCTAAATTATATTACTAAGTGAAGAAATTCCGGTAAATAATTTAGGATTAGGGTTAATATGCTTGAGAAAGATACTAGCTTTAATTGTGAATCCCTCCGGTCAAGAATAATAGAAATTGAATTGGATATATTTTGAAAAGGTTACATGTTAAACACCAGGGGAAATAATTCATAAATATATTATTGCATACTTGAAGTCGTTCATAGTTTATTGCTTCCTAATTTGCGTAATTAATTCTCATAAGTAGTTTAGTTGTTAATTTTAGTATTTTTAATTCATTTAACTCATCACAATTTTCTGGTTAGATAATAAAGCTAAGGTTAATATTAGTACTCAAAATCTCTGAAGGATCGACTCGAACTCACATCCGCTATATTAAAACTGATAGGTGCGCTTGCTTCATATCAATATCATTCCTTTAAGATAAACGATATATTTAAATTTCAAACTGTTTACTTCAAAGTGGGTTAGTCGTAGACGCCTTATGTAGATCAGGTCTAAGATAGCGGTTGTAAGGCCAACTTTTATCTTATAATGGTTTACACGATGAGGTTATTACGACTCTGCCGCTTCGGGGCGTGACAATGAGCTCCACTTAATTTAAGGTAATGTAACTTTTAAATGCAATCGCATATAGGCTTAACTAAATATAAAGTAGATGGGTAAATGAAAATGAAAAATGTAGGTGTATTAAAAGAAGTTGTACTAAAATTGATGGCTGTTGGGTTGATATGTAAAATTTGTACTAAAATCTCCTTTTGAAGAGGTGAGTTCAATTTGTACTAAAATTGCCTATTTTTTAAGTGCGGTATTTTTAAAATTATTTTCTCAAATGCCACATTTTAGTATTTTTTTTCCTTTCCCCCCAATTGTTTAGGGTTGATATCATTCCTTTAAGCTGTTATATATTTTTAGTGTTTTTTTCCCCTCATTTGGTACAATTTTAGCCTTAGATTCTTCTAGTTGGTGAAGAAAATATTACTATACCACCTATTCATTTTGTGTAATTTCATTTAAAAATATATATATTATTAGTAAATTAGCCTATATGAACCACTAAAATGTAAAATTAGGTTAAATGAGCTTGATTGATTCGTCCAACCCATACCAAAATACATCGATGAGTTAAATTGATATTGAGAAAATTTAAAAAATAAGCATAGTTAAGGACACTTAGAGGCATGTGAAAGGCGCTTTCCTGGAGGAATTTTATGCTTCCCATACAAAATTTTCTAAGAATATACATGACTTTTGTAAGATACAACTAAGTGTGTAACAAAAACAAAAATAGCAATTTTTTATTCTTGATGACTACACAAATTTGCAAAGCTTTAGAAGCTTTGTTTTTGGTTGTGATGATGGTTTGTAAGAGAAAAAATGGAGATAATAAGTGCAAGAATTAGTGTAAAATTGTCCAAGAAATAAAAATATATTCTTAAACATTTTTTCATCAATTTCTAAGAGTTACAGTCCTTCCTAAATGCATGATTATTTAAAGAAACTTTGTTTCTTACCATTAGATTGAGTTTAAAGCTAACACAAATCTATCTTGGGTATCCATAATGAAGTAACACAACTCTTGGAGCTTTATACATTATGCTTATTCACATAAATTTAAAAGAATGTGAAGGAACAAAAGAACATATGAACACAACTTAGAAACATGGGTTTGTTCTCTAAGTCGTTATCTCTCAAATCTGTCTTCCAAGGATTATAACCTAAAAATACGGGCATGTTTCTAGATTATATATCTCTCAATATTTCTCTAAACTTTAACATGGGCATGTTGATTTGGATTGTTACATGTTCATCAACATGTCTTGGTACATGGACATGTATGACTCATGTATCTCATTGTTGATCCCAAAATGTTTACTTTTTTACATTTAAATGACATAAATTTTCACCTTATCATCAGCTTACATAATTGAGAATCCATATAGTATTCCCTCACTAGATTATCAATTATATGATTTTCTTCCAAATTGTGAAAACGCATAAAAATGGTATTCATAGATTTGAACCATTTATTAGTGTAAATCCGTCAAAGTCAAAACAGGGTATTAGGTGATCCTTTTGTTTGAACCTATACACTTTATGTTACATTAGGAGAAATCACACACCTCTCCACCACTTTAACAAACTAAATGGATTTTCTAATAGCACATTTATGGCCTTGTACTCATCTTGACTCATTGAATATTTACAAGAGATACATACCATCAAATCTTGCTAAAAGCGTTTTAATATTCAATTAGGTGAAATATAATTTTATAGTTCATTCTACCTTATTACCCCTTGAAATTCTGTAATAGTCATCTACAAGAAGAAGTAAGGTTCTCATTACAATAAACTAATTGGCTTTTAAACCTATTTTAGAAGACATCACTTTAACTTAATCTTTTTACAGTATCTTTGTCAATTGATCTAATAAATTACACTTCATATAGGTTATAGCCATTGCCCCATTCTTAATCAACTCTCTGCATACTCATGTCTTAACTTAGCATGTTTAGATTTTCCATTATAAATTTTATTATCAGCATCTTACATGGTTGATTGATTATCATAGAAGTTTGAAACTCTATTTTCAATAACAAATTTTTAAGTCATTCCACTTCTTTTCAAACAGAAGCTAAAGCTATAAACTCGACCTTCATTATAGAATATGCAATGTACTTTTGGTTCTTTGAACTCTAACTCATAGCACCCTCACAAAGGTGAATATCCATCCTAAAGTAGATATATGGTCACTATACTAGTGATCCAAATTCCATTGGGAAAACCCTTTTACATCCACATTCAGCCATTATGCATTTCAATTAGTTTTTGATTGATTCTATTTTATTAGTTCAAGTTATATTTATCATATATCCTTTTTATCTTTTCTTAATTGGTACCTTTTTTTTCATTTAGTTGACTTTTACATTAATTTTTTTATGATAATTATGTTTCTATTTGTCTTATCTATTATATTAAAGAGAATATTGTTTTATAACTATCATTTTTTTGTGTCTTTATACTTTTTGTTATGCAAAATTATTTAATGAAAGGTTTTATCGCATTATAGTTAGTTTATCACACAAAGCTCCATGTTTAGCCATTATTCTTTTCAATTAGTTTTAGGTGGATTTTATTTTATTTGTTCAAGTTATATTTATTGGTACTTTTTTCATTTACTTGACTTCTACATCCCTTTTTTTTTATGACTAGCAAATGACGCATCTATAATGCGTGTGCATATAAAAAATTTAGGTGAGAAGATTATAATTGTAAACCAATAATACATATATGCATTCACATTGAATTGGAAATATGGAAAAAAGTTAAACATTAATGTTATTAAAGTAAAATTATAATTTTAAAACATAAAATTCATCTTGTTATGGATTATGAATTTAATAATAAAAGCTTACAAATAATCATTTTACAATGAAATGAAAATAAGGACTTTGATTTTGGTTGGAGAATAAAAAATGGATATAAAAATTTCTATAAAACTCTCATTTTTAATTTTATTTATCTTTTGAAGTGCATGGTGCATGTATGTTATTGCATACATAACTATTGGTTTATTGTAGTTACATGCACTATCAATAACAGCCATGGGATATGAGTAAATGGTACTTAAAATTAGGAAAAAGAGTGAAGAGTACAGTTGGGTATTTTATAAAAGAAAGATTTATCTTAATTTTTCATATATTATGATTTGACAAATATACCTCATTAAATTAATTAATAGCTAGTATAAAAGTTGGAAAGAATTGAAAAAATCACTTATTTCCAAGGATTTAATTATAATTGTAATCGTGATGATTACTTAAATCTCAAAAGATTTTAATAATATAGATAATTATGTTTTCATTTGGTTTATCTATTATATTAAAGAGAATGATATTTTATAACTCTCGTTTTTAGTGTCTTGATACTTTTTGTTATAAAAAATTATTTAATAAAAGGTTTTACTATATTATAGTTAGTTTATTGCTTGAAATTTAGACTATTCACGTTCAACCATTATTCTTTTCGATTAGTTTTTAGTGGATTTTATTTTATTTGTTCAAATTATAGGCATTTTTTTCATTTACTTAACTCTTACATTCCAAATTTTTTAATAATAATTATGTTTCCATTTGATTTTTCTATTATATTAAATATAATAATGTTCTATAACTACCGTTCTTTATGTCTTTATAGTTTTTGTTATAAAAAATGATTTGTCACATTACAGTTAGTTTACTGTATGAAGCTTATACTATCTATGTTCATCTATTATTCTTTTCAGTTAGTTTTTGTGTATTTTATTTTATTTGTTCAAGTTATATTTATTATATTTCTTTTTATCTTTTCTTTATTGGTACCTTTTTTACATTTACTTGGCTCTTATATTTTATTTTTTCTAATGATAATTATGTTTCCATTTGATTTTTCTATTATATTAAAAAGAATGGTGATTTATAATCATTGTTTTTAGTGTCTTTTATACTTTTTGTTATGAAAAATTATTTAATGAAAAGTTTTGTGACATTACAATTAGTTTATTGCATGAATTTTAGACTATGCACGACCATCTACTATTCTTTTTAGTTAGTTTTTTGGTGGATTTTATTTTATTTGTTCAAGTTATATTATTGTATTTCTTTTTATCTTTTCTTGATTGATGCTTTTTTTTTTCATTTACTTGACCATTATATCTCAAATTTTTATGATAATTATGTTTCCATTTGATTTATATCCATATATTAAATTATATACTACATTGCATTATATTATAGTTAATAAATTATTTTTATTTCTTAGGTTATTTTGTATATATTATATTATAGTTCTATAATACTTTTGTCATTTTCATTAATAATTTTATATGTAATCATTCTTCACCCGTAACGTAAGTGCATCACTTGCAGGTTGTTGAAAAAAAGAAAAAAAAAGTTATTATAAATGTATCCTAGAAAAAAGTAAAATGACTTATGGAAATTGAATATGTAGCCTTTTCTTTATAAAAACATTTATCTAATCACTAAATCATATATAATATTTTGTTATATGTTTTTTTTATTGAAATATACAAACTTTTTCTAAATTTTTATAATCAATATTTTTTCTTTAAATTTTGGGGTTTGAGGCTCTCATTGGCCATAATAGAAAAAGAGAAAGACGGAAGGAGAGAAAAATGATAAACAATATATTCAATTAATTTTTATCACAAGTCTATTTTTAAATGCTTTTTATTTTTCAGGATAGTAAACTTTTATGAGTCTCTTCTATTCATAAGGAATGAGAATGTTATTGTCTATTCCACTTAGTGAAGTAATTTTATGGATATCTTTATGGATCGATTTAGCATTTTATTAAATCGTTAATATATTATTCATTAAATTTAAACTATTAAAAATATATTTAAGTTGATGATTTACATTTAATGAATATTATATTAATGATAAAATAAAAAACTAATTTAATATCATAAAAAATTACGAACGAAACTATATAAATTCACTAAAACTACATACACAATGTTTTCATGATATCCATACTACCCATAGGTACCACACCATAATAATAATAATAAAAAAAGCTCAAATATTTTAAAGTTTGGGCGCGAATTAAAAGATTCTGTTTTGGTGAGGGCGCCATTTAAACACTTTTCTTCTCGGAAAATTTCCAAGAGAAATGATTGGGCAGATCCATAATCACTAAATTTCAGGCCCAAGGCCCAATATACAAACTAGGGCAAGGAACTCTAAGCAGAGAGGTCGAAGACGGAACCAACACAGAGAAAGGAGAGAGAGAAGAGAGAGAAAGTCAAGAAGAGAGACAAAGCGAAGAGAGAGAGTGTGTATTCGTCGCCAAGGGCTTTGAATTCAATCTAAGAAAACGCAACAAGGTACCTATTCAATTAATCATTAAAAAATCTTAATCTATAAGTAAAAAGCTCTTTTCACGAATTGGATTTTTGTTATTTTGTTTCTTAGACACTTTTATGCAATTTGAACCGATCCAATTTGAAAAATCTGGTGTACGTATGCATGAATGTGTATGTAATGATGTATAAGTGTAGTTTGTATCGATTTTGGATTCGTCTGGCATGATGGAGAAGTAAGAACGATGTTGCATTGCATTGGTATGTATTATGCTCACCGAAAGCAGTTTATGTTGTTTATTTCCTATCAGTTTTTTGTTTCGGAAAAATTGAATTAGTCATGGTTTAATAGTTCCGTAGTTTGCTCATTGTACGGCTGACTCTCTTGTTATGTTGAATGCTGTTTATCTTTGTTGGTTTTCATGGAAGGAAGGATATATCTTAATTTGACCAGCCACCTATTTTTCTTTATTACCTTTGGAAGTACACCTAATTTTGGTCTTTGTCTTGTGCATACGCATATTCACATGCATATTGAGTTCCTGGTTTCTGAGTGAAGATTAATGTTCACAAGGTAATGGGGTTGATGCTTGCTAAGGTGTTAATGGCATTTTTTTTTTTTTTTCTGGGCACTTGTTGTGCAGAAGATGACAGTAAATTTTTCTCGAGCCCTTCATTAAGATGGTTCATGTGATGTGACTAGGACAGTCCTCTAATTGAGGTTTTTCCTTTTTTATACACTGTTAACCCCTCCTAGTATGACTTCTGAAAAAAGTGTATCATAAGCTTGATAGTTATTCTTCACCTTCCCACATAACTAATCTCAGTGGGCTGTGTGGCCCAAAACACCACTGTACTTGCAGTTATTTTGCTCGTGGATAAGCTAATAAGCTAATTAGTCTCCAAGGCAGTAGTTTTTTCTCAGTTAGGAGATAAATTTTCTTCTTAAGTTTCTCTCTTATATGAAAAGAATTGAGGAATCCTTTCAGTATCTGTGATCTGTTTGACACATTGCAGTCTTGCACAGTATTTGCTGGAGGACTAACACGGCTAGCAATTTTTTTTTATTAAAGGAAAATGTACGCGTGCTCTGATTTTCACCATTTGAGAAAAAGTTTTCTTCCTACTGTCTAAGAAATGTTGTGGTTGTAGTTGTGGTTGATTCTCGATTTAGCAAAGTAGGCTGCATGGGGTTAAACTCTGAAGTGCAAATGAAGGGAGGCACACAAGGAGCATAAAGTGGAATAGTAGGACAAGTCATCGGTAGTTGCATGCATTGTCATTATTTTCATGTTAAATTTCATGCTTTGATTTTGTGTAAGAATATTGACGTTACTGTATTGACCTTTCTAATTCGGTGATAAGCATCATTTTATACATAAAAGTATACTACATTATTATATATTTTTTTGCTATTTTAGGTCGCTGGCAAGTTTATTTGATATTTAAATGTCTCTGTTTATCAATGGGAGGCTTTTGGAGTCTATGGGAAGATACAGTCATCAGAGCTAAAAGTTGATTCATGTATCCAAAACGGTCTAGCCAGGGGGATGGACCTGTTCCTAGGCCGGTACGCACAAGTGATAGGCTTAGAAGAAGACCAAAAATCTATGGCCGCACCTATTTGTATTATAATCCATCCATCATCCGTACTAAGAAGAGCAAGACTAAGACAAGGACAGCAGCTTCTCGAATTGCCAGAATGTTACGGCCAGGAGCTCGGTCAGATCGAGCTGCCAATTCTAGTGTAAGTGATTTTCCTACTCAATGACTTGGTTTTCCTTTTGTTTAAGTCTATTCTTGGTTTATTGTTTAGTTGATTGATGGATTCTTGCAATTGGAGCTTAGTTCTATGGTGAAGCAACTTATATCAATGCCCTTACCTCTTCTGTCTTTGACCTGTCACTAGATGAATATCCGAAGTAATAAGTTTAGTCATTGGTTTTGGAAGTTGCTGCTGTTTTACTTCATCTTCTTTTGGAGCTAGACTAAGTAAAAGGTGTCTTTGGCTATGGTTCCAAGAGAAGTAAGATCTGATAATATTTTTTCTGTTTACAAGTCAATGGCAACCAACCTTAGGCGCTCATCCAGAAAGAGAGTTTCTGTACACTTTGAAGATTACACAGACAGTTCTGGGATGGAGGATGAAGATCTAATGGTTAGAGTTATTACGTTGCTATCCAATTTTTGTAACATGCATTTCAAAACATTCTGTGAGAAATGCTAAGATTAGTCTCTAGTGACCGTTCGATATTTTATATTACTCAGATGAGATTTAAAGCCAAGGAATGTTTATGCAGATGACAAGGTATAAATCATCAAGGTCACGGATCAATAATAATAATGTCAATCATGATGATTTATCAACACCTAAACGCAGAAAGATTGTAGAGAATAGACCGCTGCCTCGCCGTGAAGGACTGCGGCCTCGTCATTCTAGTGCAATTGCAAGGGAAAGATCGAACTTGCATTCTGATGAAGATGGTGATGATCAAGGTACATCTGATGGGAAGGCTGGCCAAGATGGTGCTGAAAATGGAAACAATGGAGAAGATGCTGAGAATGAGGAGGAGGAGGATGAGGAGGAGGAGGAGGAGGAGGAGGGTGAACATGAGGCTGAGGGTGATGGTGAAGATGAAGGAGAAGAGGATGGTGATGATGAAGAGGGTGAAGATGAGCAGGAAGGCCGAAGACGGTATGATCTCCGTAACCGTGCAGAGGTCCGTAGATTATCTGTGGATGCAAATAAGCAGAGACCAAGATCTCCAAGAAGGGTGTTTCATCAAGGAATTGGGGCTAAGGTTAATAGAGAAGTGAGAAAGGGTGGAGCTCGTGTTATTAAGCGTCATCATATGACCCGAACTGATGATTCTGACGATTCTCTTCTTGTGGATGAGTTGGACCAAGGACCTGCTATTCCTTGGGGGCGAGGAGGAAGTAGATCTGGGCCACCGTGGCTTTTTGGAGGAATAGACACGCATGGGGCAGCAGCATGGGGATTAAATGTTGCTGCATCGGGTTGGGGTCATCAGGCTGATGCTCTTTCTGCCTTGAGTACTGGAATTCAAACTGCAGGGCCTAGCTCCAAAGGAGGGGCTGATATCCAGCCTTTACAGGTTGATGATAATGTAAGCTTTGATGACATAGGCGGCCTTTCTGAGTACGTTGATGCTCTGAAGGAAATGGTCTTTTTTCCGCTACTTTATCCCGATTTTTTCTCTACTTATCACATAACTCCCCCTCGGGGAGTATTACTGTGTGGTCCACCGGGCACAGGAAAAACGTTGATTGCAAGAGCATTAGCCTGTGCTGCTTCAAAAGCTGGTCAGAAAGTCAGTTTCTACATGCGGAAAGGTGCAGATGTGCTTAGTAAGTGGGTTGGTGAGGCAGAGAGGCAGTTGAAGCTACTTTTTGAGGAAGCACAAAGGAATCAACCTTCCATCATTTTCTTTGACGAGATAGATGGACTTGCTCCTGTACGTTCTAGCAAACAAGAGCAAATTCACAATTCCATCGTTTCAACTTTGCTTGCCTTGATGGATGGCCTTGATTCTCGTGGACAAGTTGTTCTAATTGGAGCAACCAATAGAATTGATGCCATTGATGGAGCATTACGTCGTCCAGGTCGATTCGATCGTGAATTCAACTTTCCTCTGCCTGGTTGTGAGGCACGTGCTGAAATTCTTGATATACACACTCGCAAGTGGAAGAGGCCTCCTTCAAGGGAATTAAGGCAAGAACTTGCAGCTAGTTGTGTTGGATACTGTGGGGCTGATTTAAAAGCTTTGTGCACTGAAGCTGCTATCCATGCATTCCGGGAAAGATATCCGCAAGTGTACACTAGTGATGACAAGTTTCTGATTGATGTGGATTCGGTTCAGGTTGAAAAATGTCATTTCATTGAAGCCATGTCGGCAATCACCCCTGCTGCCCATAGAGGCTCCATTGTCCACTCTAGGCCATTGTCCTCTGTTGTTGCACCATGCCTGAAAAGATATCTGCAAAAGGCCATGACTATTCTATCTGATATTTTTCCTCCTCTAGCTGTCTCTGTGGGGTTGACCAAGCTTTCAATGCTATCTTATGGTTCTTCTGTTCCTCTAGTTTACAGACCTCGCCTGCTACTCATTGGCAGTGAGGACGTTGGGCTGGTAATTCCTTGGTACCTCTTGAGTCTTTAAATTTGCCTTGAGATTATAAAGCCAATTATACTTACTGCTATAGTTGTGCAGGATCATTTAGGACCTGCAATTTTGCACGAATTGGAGAAATTTCCTGTACATTCCCTTGGACTTCCATCTCTTCTTTCTGATCCTAGCGCAAAGACTCCTGAAGAGGCATTGGTTCATATATTTGGTGAAGCTCGGAGAACGACTCCGTCAATTCTCTATTTACCTCAGTTTCATCTTTGGTGGGAGACAGTATGTGCATATGTTTCTTCTAATATTCATTTTAGTGCCAATTCGTAAATTATTGCTTGTCAGTTTTTCATATTTTGTATTCAACTGTGTATACTTAGCTAATGAACTTGCCTTGATTCTATGCAGGCAGATGAACAGCTGAAAGCTGTCTTACGAACGCTCCTGGAAGAATTGCCATCTGACTTACCAATATTATTACTTGGCGTATCTCAAATTAATCTTGAGGAATATAAGGATGCAAGTTCAGTATTTCCTCAGCGTACAGTGTATGGTTTTTTTTTTTTTTTTGGGATAGAAACATCTGGTCTTGCAATGCTTCTTTAAGTATCTAATTTCCTTTGTGTGTTCTTCCAATTGGATGATCTATTTGATCCTCCTGCTGGGTATTGGTATTGACCCAGGCCATGGTTTGTGGCAAAAAGAAAAGACCATTGTGTTTGCATACCCAAAGAAAAATTTGTTTTCTTGTTTAGTTTGCTGTTCTTGTTTCATCTTGGAATATTTCTTCCTGAAGGTTGGTCTCTTTTCAGATTTTTGATCTGCTTTTCCATTTATGAAAGAACCTTATTCTAATCTCATAGTCGCTGGTATGTGTTTCAGGCTTAATCAACCAAACATCCTTCCATTTGTTCAGTAGAAATTTTCTTAAGAGGTCCTTGCACAATTATTTTTGTACTTCCACACTATGAACTTCTTGCACGGTGTGGTTGCAATGTTTAAAAGTTTCAAATTGTGCGATATTCTCTCCCTCAGAGATACCTCCCAACATTATGTAATTAGCTGTTACCAATTATTTTCCAGGTTTTACTGGTTGGTTGAGTTTCAGAAAGAGCAAATACTACAGTTTAATAGTTAGTTCAAGTAAATCTTGTAGCAATTTGCTTCATAATTCTCTTAAGTTCCACCCACAAAAAAACACTAGGGAACTCCCAAGGAGCTTTCTCTGTCTTTGAGCTTGTCTTTTCTTTCAGCAAGAAGAATGCAGATCTTTGAGAAGCACCAATGAGGGTGCCAAACATTATCCTCCTTTGTTACAACATAAAACTTGAAAGGCAGTACCAGCTATTTTGACTTTCCCTTTAATGTCTCCGCTTGATTTGGATATTGCTGCTTTTAATTAATTTGCCTGCATCTGTATTCTAACTTCTAAATATCTCGCAAGTTGTTAAGAGTTTGTATCAATCATGGAAGGTCTAATGGCTTTTTGATGCTTGGAATGAAGCCAGAGGAAAATGAAAGTGAATGGCATATCTTATAAGATAGTTTATTTTTCCAGTGAAGTTTATATTTGCCTGTGCAGGTCCATATGAGTACAAACATCTCTACATTTTTTTATAAGTATCTCAACAGCCTTACAATCGTGTCTGATGTACTTTTTTATGTATTGTCAGCTTTCAAGTGGATAAACCATCTAAGGAAGACAGAGATTGTTTCTTTGCTAACTTAATAGAAGCGGCGTTGTCAGTTTCATCAGATGTTCAGTCAGAAGAATCCCTGAAGTCAAGATCTGTCCCTGAACTACCAAAGGCACCTAAAGTAGCATCTGGCCCAAAGGCATCTGAAGTGAAAGCTCAATATGAAGCGGAGCAGCATGCACTGCGTCGGTTACGGATGTGCCTTAGAGATGTTTGCAATCGGTAATTAAAAACTTTGGGACTATTTTTACGCAGTAGAAACTGAGTGGTCTTTATGTGGGTCCATCATGGATTTTAAGACATCAATCTGAATCAAATAGGTGCCGATGCCTTTTAGTTTTGGAATTGTGCTTGTTTAGGGTTGTAGACACTAATCGCCATTAGTAAATGACTTCACCTGAATTAACTGGGGTGTTAGTGAAAGTTCTCGTGGAAGTCTTCCTTCTAAGAAGGTAATTGAACTTCTAAGTATTATTCCTAGTGAAATACTAAAACTTGGGGGTTTAAAGTAAATTTGCATTGTTTTGACACCTTGACTAGTTGCTAGAAAATTTTGAGGTTTTTATTGCCGATCATCGTTCTTCATAGGAGAAGTGCCTTGACTTTACATAGTTTAATTGTTGTAAATATGTCAAAAAGAGGAACAGAGACAGACGTTTGAAAGAAAAAGAAAGCCAGAAGATAGTGCTGGAAAAATAGATTGCAAATACCTTTTGGTCTTCTTGCATCTAGTCTTCTTCTGTTATTATTCTTTGCAGATTTGAATCTGAACTGGTTGTATTTTTCAAGAGTTGCAGGAAAGCTAAAAATTTTCTGATGGCAGCTACTCTTCCTCTTGTATTAAATTTTATCTCCTCACATTTTGGACAATAGCCCTATTCTCTCTTATAAGTAAGGACAGAACTGTGATCTTCAAAATTCCAAAAGTTCAAACTTCAAGGAAAAGTCTGCTTACTTAGGCAAGTGTTATTGGAAGTAGATGTATACTCCCATTATTTGTTTTTGCTGGAGTTCTTTCCATGTGCATAACCATATAATTTGGAATATAATCCTTTTGTCAATATTGTATCCGAGTATGCTAAAATTTGCTATTGCAGCTCTTTGTTCATAGCTTAGCTACTTGTTTGTACCCCCAATAAATCCTATGTTTAAGACGTACCAAAGCCATTCTGAAGATCTTTTTGATGTATAAGCCACCTGGCTTTTTGCTTGCAGGATCCTCTACGACAAACGGTTTAGTGTCTTCCATTATCCAGTGATGGATGAAGATGCTCCAAACTATCGCTCAATCATTCAAAATCCCATGGATATGGTTACTCTATTGCAGCGGGTGGATGCTGGTCATTATCTTACATGTTCAGCATTCTTGCAAGATGTTGATCTGATTGTGACAAATGCAAAAGTATGCTTTCTGTGGACCCACATTTGCATCCCTATTTAATTGTCATAATAATGTCCCTGCCAATTGTATTCAACACTTGGGCCATGAAGCTAATAATAAATACAAATAACTTTTGCTCAGCCCGCTTAGGTATTGGATTATGATTGGTTGGGCTGCCCTTGAGACAGGACAACAAACATTCATTTGTAACTTATGCCCAGTCCGCTTAGGTGTTGGATTATAATTGGTTGCGCTGCTCTTAAGAAAGGACAATAAACATTCATTTTTAACTTATCAAGTAAATATTCCAGTAAAATAAATAAAAAATCCTCGTTATTCTCACACATAGTAATGATTTGCATGACAAGCTTAAGAGTGGGCATTTTGGTAAGATTCTAAACCTTAAGGACCACATGTGAGTTATATGCATAACAATGCTTATGTAATCACTTGGATATTGTGTATGTCTAGCATACTTGCAATTTCTATGTGATTGGTGTCTTGGTTTCGTTGGACATATATCGTGCTTTCTGTACGAACATGTTGACACGTGTTTTTTTAATGTACAAATGGAAGTTTGCATCCTTGTCTCTTTCTACTAAAATAGTTGATGGTTCATGCAGGTTTACAATGGAAATGACTATAATGGTGCTCGAATTGTCAGCAGAGCTCACGAGCTTCGTGATTCTGTATGTTATCTTCATCTCCTTAAAGTTTTCTGTTGATATTTTCTTTTTCCTATAAAAATTAAAAAAAAAAAGAAAAAAAACTTTCCTTTCTTCTTTTCAGGTGCATGGGATGCTTTCACAGATGGATCCTGCCCTGGTCACATACTGTGACAAGATTGCTGCTCAAGAAGGCCCAATTAGTTTGCCAGATGATTTGGCTGGAAGTACGTATCCATCAACCCCTGTTGTGCAGCTTGGAAATGTCACAAGAGCAAGTGCCCGACTTCGTAATGTCCAACCAGCACTAAATTTGGATCAAAGTTACGAGGCCTTAAAACGACCGAAAAAGATTGTCGACTCTGCACATGCAGGTACAGTTGCTTTCGTAGTGTCTCCAATATATTAATTCCTAATGCATTTTGTTTACAAGATACTACATTTCAATTTTGAGGAAAATTTTTGCTGTGATCTGTTGATTTACATACTGGCATTTTGCGTATCTACTTGTGACCATCAGCTTCAACAGCAGAAGATAAATCGCGATATCTAGATTCAGGACCTTCAAAACCATTGCACGAATCAGAGGCGAATGATGCGAATACAGAGCGGCAAGAAACCTCTTGTGCGGGTGGACATCATGACGAAAATCCTGCGGTGTCTTCTGACAGAGCGGGTGCAGACAAACCCGAAGATGTGTCCATGGCAGAAGCTGATATTTCAGATGAAGTAGAATCAGTCAAACGGCTATTCGTAGTGCATACGCATAATTACGTAATCCCTCAGCTTGAAAGGCTTTATACTAGGATTATAAAAGGTGTGTTTGGAATCAAAACTGAAGTCAAGGATCACCTGAAGCAATCAATTTTGAGTTTTTTGGGGAAATTTGCCGAGGACGAGGCAAATTTCTGATATTACCCTTTTTTTTTTTCTCTTGTTATTTTAAACTCAAAAAAAGAAAAGGAAATAGGAAAAATTTTCTTGTACAGTCGGGATTTTCTTTATTTTAAAACCATTTGAGCGAAGTGGGTCTCATATCTCTCTCTCTCTCTCTCTCTCTCTCTCTCTCTCTCTCTCTCTCTCTCTCTGTTTGCCTAAGTGCACGTGCGTGACTGCCTCTGCGTATAATGTTTGTCCATACTAAGTCTGGGATGTCACTCCTACGCTTGAGGTACCTTTCAGTATCCGTTGCCATTGCTCCTCCAGCATCTGTCTTTGACATCTTTCTTAACAGTAGGGAATGGCTAATCTTGCCCGAAACAACTTTTCTTTCTTCATGATAAGTATGTCTAAAACGTGCTAAACCTAACTAGAAATACTTCTCTTTGTTCAATAATAAACGTTCAGGAGTCGGGACCCAATCTATATTCTAGTCTAATCAAACTTTTGTAATGAATTAATTTATTCTCCACGATAATCGACTCAAACATTTGGACGGCCATTTCTCATGCGTTGCTATAAGTTGGATCTGGATTGGAATTGGCTGACTATTGAGGACATGTCCCCAGAACCTGGCTCAACTGTGGCCCCATCTGTTGGAGTGCACCAGTCCACCGTCCATTTTTCAAAGTATCATGTGAGCTTGGATTGACCAAAAGTTTGGCCATTATATGTGTCAGCCTGCCTTTTCAGGCATTGATTTTCGATCCTTTAGCAGTTCGACCTAAGAAGCTTGAAATGGCCTTCGGTCATCGATGTCTGGGCAGCATGGTGTGTGCAGGCATGTGTTGGTCTGCTTCTACAGGCGTTCAAATTATTATTATTATTATTATTATTGATGAGTTCCCTTATCTTGTTTTTATTCTTTTATTTTTAAATTTAATCTCTGCACATAATCTAGTGGATATATGATCGTTTATTATTAGTTGATGTATAAACATGCACCCTAAATCGAATTTCATCCAAAGAGTTACTGTAACAATACAAATTAACAATTAGAACACTGACGAACTGAAAAGATCCTTTATTTTTTTCTTCCCGCTACCTATCCTCTCCTATCTCTATTTGAACAATAGAATAATTTAGAATGTAGCTGCCCACTGACAAAGAGGGGAAAGCATCCATATATTGTGGTTATAGGAGTATAATTATGCCAAAAAACACACATTTAAAACAGTATGTCAACAGCTCTCAACGACTAAATAAAGAAAAAAAGGTTGTGATGGAAAACAAAAGATGCTATCAGTATCAGCAAGCAAGCAAGCAAGCAGAAAATATTCAAGTACAATTTAGAAGTAATAGAAAGAAATGATATAATCAGAAAATAAAAAGATGTATTTTTGAATCATTCAACCCAATCAATCACCTTCTCAGCCAACTAGAACCGAACAAGTTCACATACATCAAACCAGTAGCCTTAAGGATATAAAGAACAGTACGAGAAGTAAAACCTGAGAGTATCATTTTCTGGCCAGTCATAGCTTAATTTCAGTGCATTATAGACTCGAGATTCGACACCACTGACGGGAATGGAACGTCGCAAGTTATGGATGGCACATCGCCATATATAAACGTCCATCTTTCCCACACTCTGGACAAATGGCTTTGGCTGAAGGTCCGATTCTTTATTTTATTTTTTTTTCACAACATCTCTGGCCTTTTCAACAAATGATTGCTGAGCTTCTTCATCTGTCAGTTATCCAATTTCAAGTGCTTTCGCTTCTATTACCTTGCACACCCCTAGAAGTCATTTTGTCAGTACAATCTTAGAACCTACTTGCTTTCAAGGAATGCATATGCATGGCTAATCAATGAATTCCGATAACATTGTCCACAATAAGCAGAAAATTCTCTCTCTGAATTATATTGTGAATTTGTTCTGCAGCAGATCGAGTATCCATCCCTTCTTCTACTTTTGTGATCCAGCCTTTAAGCAATGTCTTTCTGTATCAGTTTTGAAAACTTGTAAAAGATCACAAACATCAAGACATCATTAGAGAAAAGTAGAGAACATGAGAAGAAAACTGGAGTTTGAGTTGAGAAAAGGATAAGATGTAAGGGGGTTGTTCTGCTTTTTGTTCCCTTTTTCAAAAGTATTTATATGAGAACAAAAAAAAAAAAAAAAAATCTAAAAGACATGCTTCCTCAAAATAAGGAAAGTCTTTCCATCAATTCGTACTTTTGAGCAGCTAAAAATTACCTAACACGTACCAAAAGTAAACCAGAAGATATGGGCTGCCATACCAGAATAACAAAAAGTAAATCTACTTTAATCACTATCATATCTTAGAAGTATCGAAGAAAATTCTTATACATCATTACTCCTCCTTAAGATTTTTCTTTAAGACTCCTAATTCTCCCCTTAAAACTTCAAATCTTCCCCTGTTAAGGACTTGGTCAAAATATCAGCTAGTTGGAACATTTGAGCTGTAATGAACCAGCTCCACTTCTTCATTTTGTTCAGCTTCCCTTATAGAATGAAACTTGACACTAATTTGTTTGGTTCTCCCATGATGCACAGGGTTTTTAGCCATAGAAATAGCTGATTGATTGTCAACATAGATGATAGTTGAAGAAGCTTGAGGCAAATGTAAATCTCTCAACACTTTTCGAATCCAAATTACTTGATTAGCGGGAGTAGCAGTGGCTATGTATTCCACCTCTGCGGCTGATTGAGCTACAACCTCTTGCTTTTTGGACAACCATGAGAATACTCCTGAACCTAGAGAGAACACATCGCCAGTAGTACTCTTGAAATCATCTGGGCGTCTTGCCCAATCATTGTCTACATGCCCAATCAACTTCCCTTCTTTACTTTGACTGAACTGAATGCCATAATCATGAAATCATCTGGTTACTGCTATCTGCTAGTACACTTTTGGCATAAGCGGAGGATGATTCTTAAGGCATATCCCAAGACAAAATCGACTTAAAAGAGAAAATTACATGGAGCGTTGAAAATAAGATTGTAAGCATTCCTATAATATTACTAAGGTCATGTTGGCAAAGACAAGTTGTTGTCTCTCAATCCCAAATCATAGAAGTATTTTTCAAAAATCATTAAGTATTTCTTCATAATAGAAATCATAAAAACTATCAACTTTTTATTAGAAAACTAGCAAGACTCGTTTGTTTTCCTTAAACGCATCTTCATATGGTATATAGACAATACATAACCCAACTGATTATCGATTTGTCCCTCCCAACTGATTATCGATTTGTCCCTGTCTGTTTTCTGCTAAGCTAGAGCAATTCCATCGCTATCTAGTAAGTTTAAAAAAAAAAAAAATTGGAGGATAAGAATTATTATATGTCACATTTCAAATGGATATTTTAATGGTGAGATAATGGATAAGAATTCTCATAATATAAGTACATCCATATAAATTAATATGATGAAGATTTCAATATTAAGATGATAGACTAAAGGAAAACTATTAATAGGACTACTTAATAATTCAAATATTATAGAGCTTTGTATTAGAAGATTAAAAAAAATGCAATCTCGTATTTAAAGTCATTTGTGTATTATAGGGCTTATGAGTCCAAATAGATTAATTAGACTCGTGTAAGGATCGGTTTTGAACTGTGAACCAGTTAGGTAAGATTTAGAGTATGCTTGAACTGACTTTTAAACCGTTAGGTCTCAAGGGTCCTAGTAATTCGACTATGTAGGTCTGCTGAATTGGTGGGTTAACTTGGTTAGTTTGGCTCTCGAAAAAAAAGAAAAAAAAAAGGTTATGTTTGAAAAGAAAACTTTTGAAGTGGTTGATTTGTATCAACTACAAATTTTTTTTTCCCTAAACCCCTAAATTCTTCAAAACTAAATTTTTACAAGAATTCTTGTACCAATCATCCGAGCTAGGAGATATTTTTTTTGTAATGTATCACTACCATTTATAATTAATAGTGACGTTGATTTTTATTTCTTTCCTATAGTCTATAATTCCACAAAGAATAGGAATTATTCATCCTTTGCAACTTTTTTCGTTTTACTTAACATTATTCATTATTTAAATATTACTTTAATATTAACTTCATGCGGACCATGTCATAACTCTAAAGGAGGCCTAGTAGGATTGCCTAAAATTTTCATATCATGTGTGCACTCATGATCTGAAAATCACTTTGCAAGTTAGAGACTGTAAAAGTCTAAATAATTAATCACTAAAGTTTCGATTCTTAATTTAATTAACTTACTACAGTATTTATGTGACTATAGATATCCAATAAGCCATAATTTATCAGAAGCACAGAGAATTGGTATCTCCTACCAAAAGATAAGATTAAGTAATAAAATTCTAAAATTTAAACTTATAAAAGTCATAAAATTTGGATATAATATTAATAATTATATATAATAATTCAAACTTTTTACACAATTTATCTTTGGATTCTAACTTTTAAGTACCTTGACACCGGTACTTGACACCGGTACTTAACACTCAGCTTTTAACCCATACTCGATTATCTAATAACTTGTAAGAGAAAACTATTGGGGAGTAAGTTATAAGAATTTAATAAATTATTTCTCATACTATACCATCAAACAAGTTATTAAACAGTTTATTATCAAACATATAAATGCATGAATAAACAGTATGTTTTCCGAAACAGGTTTTTATTTCTAACAGTTAGTAATATACAAATTCCTAAGTCTAGTGGTGAGGTAGCTCCTGCAATCCATGCTTACACCCTATAGCGGTGGTCTTTAGACGTAACTCTCGTCACCTACGGTTAGTGTCTCCAGTGCTAAGTAAATCTGTGAACTAAGGATAGGGTCTTGTTGTATCAATGCTCTTACGCTATATTAATCAAATCATGTGGGAATCCATCCCTCTAAGACTTTTCATTACCAATCGCGTAAGGTGACGATTGAAACATTATATGCAATATTTGTGTTTATGCATGATCCATTAAATCTTAGTTGAGTAGAATATGATTAAGTCAAATTTATGAGGTGATCAAATATTATCAACAAATCATTCAAATTATGTAATAATTAATTATATAACTAAATCTTCAATTATCACATTTAATAGTATTTTGCACAGCTATCAATCAATATCAAACACATGCATAACCCAAACTCCTTATGCATTAAGTTAATAATATTTAATTTATGCGTACTAACTATAATCATAAAACAAGTATAGAGTTATTGGGAATATTCATGTGGTTATGACGCCTAAGTGTCGTAATGATCTTAAGGTGTCCTAAGTCCGATATCAAGGTTACCTAATAATATAATAACGACAATAAGTTTTTAACGATTCTATCTATCTATTTGAATTAAATTCGATATCTTTCTTTCAGTTACCCCTCGTTTTATATATTCCTTGCAACCTTTTTGTTTTAACTTTATCTTTCACATTCTCATAGGATATTCCTTGCAACCTTTTTGTTTTAACTTTGTTTTTCACATTCTCAAAGGATATACTAGTAGATCATAAATGAAGTCATGATTTTTATAACAAAATATGCATGTTAATCTTAAACTTTGGTGTTTTGCTATTAAAGGAAATTTTCTCCTTTGGTTAAAACTTTTATTTAATAGCCATCATAACTAGTGAAATTTCTAAATTATATTTAATTAAATAATATAATTACTAAAAAAATGGCTTAGTACAATTTATAATGCGAGATAACTTGTCAATATAGTTATTTCTCATATAATTAAGTGAACCAACTAATGTAAATATGATAATATGTAACAAAACGAGCACATGTAGATTTATATATATATATATATACATATAATTCTTATGTGTATAAATATGAATGTTATCAACATCGTACCCATAACCCATATATCCTTTTTGTTGTTAACGTCCTTCTTATTTATCATATTGTTGTATTTATTAATTAATTCATTTATTTATCACTATTATCACCATTGCGTTATTATAACCCGTATCCAACTTTTCTAACTATACTATTACTTCGACTTTAAATGACCATACAACCACTCGACGATCGAGCTAAAAGCTTTGCTAAGCCTTTTAAGTTAATGTATTTCAAGTTGGTACATTCTAAATTAGCCCCTAAAGCTCCCATATGCTAAATTAAATTAACACTATAATCGTAAAGCAAAATCATAGCTAAAGAAACTCCAAGAGCTTACCTTGGTGTACGACGATATAGGAATTCCTAGTTTGATCGTAGATGACGGCGCAACATCTTTTTTTTTTTTTTTTTTTTTTTAAAAAAAAACAACATATCATGTTAGAGCGACTTGGATTGCGATAGGTTCTTGTCGTCGAGCAACGCTATAGTTTTCCTTCGCACTAGTGTGATCTTTATGGATTTTGGGTTCATCGATGGGTGTGGTTGAGGCTTCTCGTGACCGACACAAAGCTGCCCTGTTTTTGTTTTTCAACACAGGGGCTGTTCTCAAAGTGGCTGGTTAAGACCTCACCGAAATAGAATTGTCGGAAGAGAGTGTCGAGTATGGTGAACAAAGTTACAACCACAGTTCTACACACACACCGCACGAAGTAGAGAGGCGAGAAGGTAGAGTTTGAGAACCAACACCATGCGCTTTGTTCTTGCTTGTGCGCGAGAGGTGTTGCTATAGAAAATGGTCATGGAATTTGAAAACGTAGGAGGGAGTATATAACCAGTTAAGATTGAACCACTTGAAAGATGAAGGTTTGTCCACGTACGTACGGAGTGAGCGTAAGAGAGTAGTGAGGAGAATTGGGAAAGCATGAGGACAAAAAAAAAAAAAAAGGGAAAAGGAAAAGAAGAAAAATAAAAGAAGCAAGATCACCGTGATTAAACTGTTTCAACAATAGACCAATGTGTGTAATTATCGCAGGAGGAGGGTTATCTTTATCTTGTATATATTACAAATTGCTTTCCATATTTTCAGGCTGGGCAGACTGTGACAACACAGGGGAGAGAGATATTTTGGCAGAGAAGAGAGAGAGATTTCATTAGAGAGGGGGGATAGAAATTGCTTCTGATTTTGGGGATACTTATTGTCCTTGTAATTGGATTTTAATGGATTATGGGTGATTGTCTTCTATTCGTAACAGAAAAAGAAAAGGTTGGTTTGGATGTCAAAGGTGGTCTTTATGAAAAGAATAAATAAATAAATAAAATTGTAATTATGGATACTTATTCGTTTACTTTTCTTATTCATTCATAAAAAGGATTTTGATGATATCATTATTAAAAACTATAATTCTAATTAAGCTATCCAATTTTGTTATTTTTCAATTACCTTTTAGCTATAAGTACTTTATGATTCTTACTCGTACTTTTAAAGTTTTGTTTATCTAAATAAACTTTAGTTCTTGTAGGATTTCTAAAGTTCGAAAGTGGATTTATCTTTATTAAGGTTTCACGAGTGAATTCTATCTGGAAAGTTTTCTAGATATTACTTGTTTATTATATAATATGTCTAGCTCATGCCTTTGTTAAATTATAATTATTCGTTTATTGAATTTTATAAATAATATTTTTAGCTTTATTATATTCTTTTTACGGAGAATTTGTTGTGTCGTAATTTTATCTATGGAAATAATATTAATAGTAATTTTTTTTCGTTATCTATATGTTTATTTAATATCGTGATGGCAGGATTAAATTTTCTTTACAACTACCGACACAATTTATCATTATTGGGGTTTGAGCATTGCTATTGCTGATGATAATGTTATTTATAATATTATTGTATAATTATTAGTAGCGCCACTATTAAAGAGTTTGACTTAAAATTTTAAACTATATATCACAGTTGTATATCATACAATATAATTAAAATAGCGTTAGTAATTTCAAGAAATCTGTAGCTACCATTTCATGTAATGAGATATGATCACTTACGTGTCTCTTAAATACACTTTTCATAATGTTTTTTTAATGATTCTACATTTTCAATTAATAAATTAGAATTTTTTATATTCATTTTAGCTTTTGAATTTAAGATTTTAATTAATTTTAAAATTATTAGTTTTATTAACTTAGAATAATTACTTACAATGCTTGAGTCAACTTTATACTCGAAAAGTTAAATTTGCCGAGTTTATAGGCTAAACCTATTATTTTAAAACGAAGTAAAATTTCAACAAAAAATATCGGTTAATCCACGTGACATTACGTGTTATGTTATGCAAATATAATTATATACTTGTTACGATAATCTTCGAAATGAAATCCAAGTGTAGGAGAGGACTAATGAATATTTCCAAGAACATGGAATTGAGAAATAAATAAGAAAGTAGATAATAATAGTAATAATAAATGGAATTGGAAAATAAGTAAAAAAGTAAATAATAATAATACTCTTGAACCGTTGAGCCAACTGAACTGGCTCGAAACAATGGCTAATTGGGCCAATTCGGCCTGACGGATAGGTGTAAAACCAATAATGATATGGGTATACATATATGTGTATATATATATATATATATATATATATTAAAATCTCATATAATTGAAGTACCACATATATTGTGTTAACTAAGAACTTTTAAAGCAAGTGGTTTAAAAGGTCCATTAATCATAATTTGCTTATCAATTTACTACTTTTGTGTGTTTTTCAGATGACTTATAATTCAAGGTATTAGGTATGAATAAGAAGGAAGGAAGATCTGGAATTAGTTGCAACACGAATTGTGTTAAGTTGATGCCTAAACACTTTACCTTGTTTGGAAGTATGATGGGCATTAATTTGAAAGAAAAATTAAATCTATGAGCCTCCGCACATCTCAATGACTCTAATAACATTCTGTTTCGATAATTGTTGATGTATACTTCAAAAATAAAATCGGCATGTATCCCAAAATAAACCATAAGTTGAAGTCTTATGATTTTCAATGTTTAAGTGAAATCTGGACAATAATAAAAAAGCATTATGCCATGGAACGGCTTTGCTTATGAAAGGATTTGGGCATGCAGGGGAAAAATTCTTGGATTCAAACCGGGCAATTGTCCTGCATATTTGAAGAATTAAGAGGATTCGATTCCCATTCAGCAATGTTGCATATTCAAACATGAGGCTCATAGGAAACAAATAAGGTAAATAAGAACAAGAATCAACTTAAGCAGGCAAGTTTCGCTTCAAGCTATAATCTCCTATCAATAGTAGAGTCTTAACCAGGGCGATTGAATGCTAAACAAGAGTTAACATGGCACCTATTAGTGTCACTATTAGAGCACAAATCCACCTGGAACAAAACAACATCATCACAACTAAAGCATAACCTTTTTCAGCCTTAATCCATAAGATAACACTAATAAGGGCCGCTATTAAACATAATGTAACAGCTAAGATAAAATATGTTCGATAGAAAGCTTACAAATACCACACTTTTATATAAAAGACTCAGAACATATTAAAGCCCTTCCATGATGTGCCATCATCTTTGTACACGGAACATATAAACCATTCCATAACGCACCATTAATCGATGGTAATTGATATGTATGTGTTTTTTCTAGACAATTCACTTTTAACTAAGTAGATAATAATAATAACAACAACAACGACAGCACACCCACAATTTCAGAGCAACCAACATCAGAATCAATATGAGCAGATTAAGTTTTTTTTTTCAAGTTGTGACATCCTGGTAGTAGCAAGTTTCAACCAGATGAATTGAGATGCTTAACAAAATCTACATGGCAGCCTTCAAATTATTGCGATTGCTAGTAACAAAAGCCTTGAGCAACAGACACTATATTCAGCAGAGAAGAAGATCTTTGATTTGATCCCTGCAGAAATTAGACGATTACCATTATACTTTCACTGAAATACAACTGGTTATTGCATTTATATTTCTAATAAAGCGAGTAATGAGATCAAGACCAATGTATATAATAAGCTTAAATTCGCAAGGACAAAACAGACAAAGCGGTAAAATATTTCCCACACAAGTTCTAGATTTCCATCTTTATGTACAAACAGTTAAAATAAAGAATACATCAAAACTATTCCAAAGAACTATCGTGACCCTTGCTAATTCACTTTCACAACTTTGTTCCGATTTTCAAACTTTGAATAATTTTCTTTTTTTCCTTTTTACTTTATCATAACCGTGATATTAAGATAAGAATAACGAAACAATAGTATTTCTTTCTTTCTTTTTTTTTTTTAAATCTAAAGGTAATTGATAATTGAAGAGTGAAAAGTCAAATATTGTTAGAGAAAACATTTAAAATCTATGCATCTTGTTCATAAAAAAGAAAACCTTATTTAATTCTAAAACTAAATGAAGTGAATTTTTTATTAGGATCTACTATGTATTGAATTTTGTAATATATATATATATATATATACACACACACACAAAAATGTATAATACTTTTTATCTTACTAAAAAAAGCGACGCAGGTAAGAAAAGGACATTACTAGTGAAGAAAATAATAAAAACATTATTGTATCCACATTGATGGAATGACTTAGAAAACGATATATAATTATATTAGATAAAAAGAAAAAGACACTGAAGTTCGATTTTATCCCCACATCCCTCGCACATACATGCACTCTTGAGGGTTGAACTATCACCGAACTTCAGTGTTATCCTCTTATTGAAAAAGACACTGAGAAAATTGTAGTTGACGAACCTATTGCTTGAAGAATTGGGTCATGCGTGATTTGGTGTCTTGGCTGTCCCACTCAAGCTCGTTCCACCATTCTTCTCTTCCTCTTATCTCTTTTATGGAAGTCATGTGAGGCAACTTCTTTAGGTTAGGGCATCCCCACACTTCCAGGACCTCTAGAGATTGCAATTGATTACTCGATTCGCAATTGTAGAGTCTTTGCAAGCTCTGCAGGTTGTAAAGATTAAGACGCTTCAATTTGGGAACAACAGCTTGGGTTTTTGTTGGACCACAATGGAAAACCTCTGTCGTTTGACGACACTCTTGTAAAGTGATCTCTTCTAGTTCGGGTAATTCCATGTGTGGATCATTAGAAGAGAGGAGATTTTTCATTTTGCTTCCTACTTTAGAGATTCCATCTATATAAAGCCATCTTAATTTAGGGAATGTTGTTGTTCCAAGGGCACTAGCTATTTGAGAAAAGCTCCAACCAACCTTACCAAGGCAGAGCCTCTCCAAGTTTGACAGGATGAGAGAGTTAGAGTTGGTAGCTGGTCCGGTCAAGTGTTCCGTAGAGAATGAAAAATCTATGATGATTAATTCCTTTAATTTGGAGGAGTTGGGCCGATCGATCAAGTTAGAATTAACAAATAACTTGTCCACATTTTGAACACCATACAGGGATAGCGATTCTGCATGGAAGATGAAAGAACCGTCCTCATTACCAGCACAATCGACCCCAGAAATTTCAATTATTCTCCGTTCATAGAAGAATCCACCAACGTTATTAAAACCACGTAGATAACTAAGTGTAAAATATTCCAACCTTTCCATCCAATAACAGTCTTCATAACTGCATTCCATGTCAGCTAAATCAATATGCACCGACCTCAACTTCTCTAATCCCGAGAGGTCTTGCAGCGTTGCCTTTGCCTCTTCTGATGAGGAGTTGGATTTCCTCTTCCTCTTCGTCGGCCATTCGTAACCACTCCCTCTCATGTCTAGAACCTCCAAGAACTTTAAATTACTTATGACCTCCACATCCACGCTTTCCAAATGGTCAATATAACGCAACCTCAACACCTTTAAGTGAGTAAGTTGCCTTACTCCTCTCCATATATTATCGATTTTACAATAAATAAGGTCAAGTATCATAAGTTTAGGCACACATGGAATTTCCTCAACATTATCGCAATGCGTTAGAATAAGAGCATGGAGTTTGGGGAGGGAAAGAGAAGAACCTGGAAACGACTCAATCCCCTGCATGTTTAGGACTGCAAGGGATATAAATCCTTTCAAAAACTCATGGGGCACTTCTACCTTATTTTTCCGAGTTCCGTGAAGCAGAATGGACGTCACTTTAGGAAAATCTTGATGGTGTTGCGGTAGCTTTATTTGCTTATTGTCCACGAAAGAAATCCACTCCACGTTTTTGACTTCCTCTGGCAATGTAACCTCTGCAACCCTTGAAACTCCATGTCCTGAGAAAATCATAGATCTACCATGAGACCCTGCAATCCATCTCGCAAAATCACGGACGACATCATGCATCCGCACAGACTTAGTACCACCATCAAATTTTTCTAATAAGCAAGAATCTACCAATTTCTTGATCGAATCCAATCCCTTATGAAGTGCATTCTCATAGTATAGTTGCTCGTCAATCACCTTCTCAGCCAACCAGCAGTCAACAAGTTCTCTTGCTCCAATTACCTCACCTTCGGGATATAAAGAACAATACAAGAAGCAAGACCTGAGAGTATCACTTTCTAGCCAGTCATGGCTAAACTTTAGTGCATTATAGACTCCAGATTCGACTCCACTGATGGGAATGGAACGTCGCAGGTCATCCCTGGCACTATGCCATGAATCAGAGTCGACCTTTCCCTTCATGGCTGATCCTACAACGACTAGAGCTAAGGGCAAACGACCACACTCTCGGCAAAAGTCTTTGGCTAGATCTTTGATTTCTTCTCTTTCTACAACATTTCCAGCCTTTTCAACAAATAATTGCCAAGCTTCTTCATCTGTCAGGTATCTGACCTCAAATGGTTCGGCTTCCATTATCCTACACACCTCTAGACGTCGTGTAGTAAGTACAACCTTAGAATCTACTTTGTTTTTAGGAACGCCTATGCTTGGTAAATCAACGAACTCCCAAACATTATCCACAATAAGGAGAAAATTCTCTCTCTGAAGTCTATTGTGAATTTGCTTTGCAACATATCCAGTGTCCATCCCTTCTACCTTTAGACTCAACCTTTGAGCAATATCTTTCTGCATGCCTTTTACATCAACATCCTTGGTCATTGAGACAAAGATGACCAAATTAAAGGAAGAAGTGCTATTTAACCTGTTGTTTAAGGCTTTCACAAGCGTGGTCTTACCCACTCCTCCTGGTCCCCAAATGCCAATCCTCCTTACATCATCATCCTCTAATATATCCATCACCCGGTTCAAATTTCTTGCTGCAGTTGTATCATCCTTGATACTGGGAACTTCACGGATTTGCTCGACTCTTTTTGGCAGAAAATTGGCACGTTTTATGATCGTGTTCCCTCGAGCTATCAGTTTCTTGATCTTTTACTGCAACTTACATTGCGAACATGCTTTGCCAGAGAAGCATCAAGATCGCGGATCATCATTAGGATTGGAAGCTCTACTTTCCCGCAAGATCTTGTCAGCTTCTAAAATCCAATTGTTTATCTCATTGGAGCTGCTCATTGCCTTAATCTGGTTTGCCATATCGCCTAGGTTCTGTAAGTAATCATCAAGGGATTCAGGCTTAGAAAGAACCTCCATTGAGTTTTTTATCTCTTCATAACATGGACGGCACAGAAGACGAGCTACTGCTTCCAAGAGAGAAGCAGCCAGGGAAGTGATGATATCCATGAGAAATACGATTTGAAAAGAGAAATTTCAAATAGGAACAATATTTTAGTCTCTACTTGCGGAAGGGTTTCAGTAAGGAAAGTTGGTTGCCTTGGTGATTGATGAGCTTGATGATATAGATGCAAAGTCATGCATAAGTCTTCCTTTAATCAATATATCAAATGATGGTGGCTTGGTGGTGGGGCAGTACGTCATCGTCAATGTGGCCTTCTGTGTTTTATTTCTATTAAGGGACAATGCCTCCCCTCCCCCACAGGTGAAAGAAGACTACGCTAAGATAAGAGGGAATCCTTTGCTGCAAAAATGGCTGTTCAAAGGGGAACAAGTCACATTCCCTTTCTCCGTAACTAAGATGGTTTTGCATTAGCCAGTCTATATTTGTGTTTTTTTTTGTGCTATAGTCATCTAGACGTTTCAAGAATATAAAACATAAATTACTATATATTGTATATTTATATATACTCCCTTTATATCGATAATGAAAATCTCACGTTTTATCAAACAGATTGGTGACATCTGGTATCCCGTTCCAACTCACATGAAATATGATTCGTGTTTACTAGTAGCACTTGTTGAAATATGAAGATTTGTTCATTCCTTTTTCCTCTTCTTTTAGTAAAAACACTATTTTCTTTGTCACTTCCGATTTCACCGTGCTAACTCAAATTCTCAGAATGCACATGCACACATATACAGACATCTATATGTATATATATAGGATACATCATACTTTATACATTACTTGGTACCGGATCATGAAAAGACGCAAGGTCTCGTTCAAGTCACCAGTGTCTTATTATGGTAGTGGGTCCATATACCCCAAATAAGTCAACGTCCTGATGCCATTCAATCTTTATTCTGCTTCGCTTTCTCAAAAAGCCTTGTTTCCCACTAATTTGGTGCTTCTTTTCGAGGTGAAGCACGTGACTACTGTTATTTTAATATAAATTAAATAAAAAATATTATATAAATATAGATTTTAAATCACATTTAAAAAATACGATATTAAAAATAATGAAAATATCATATTTTTGAGATGTGATTTAATATTTAGATTGTAGTTGCTATCTCGTATTTAAAAAATATAATTTATATTAATTGTATATATATCGCATCTATTAAATGCGTCACATTTTAAAGATACTATATACAATTAATTACGTTAATGTTTATCTTTTAAATACGATATAGATACAGGTATTTGTATCGTATTTAAGAGATGCAAAATAGACTTAATAAATCGATAATATTTATTATCTGATTAATAAATACGTAATATTTATCATATATAATGATAAATAAATGAAATTCTCTCTCTTTTTTTTTTTTTTTTCAATAAAGAGTTTAAATTATGTTGTTGGTCATTACCATGGATTAGGATATGTCTTTAGATCCATAGATTATTTACAGATACTTAAAAATTGCCTACTAAATAAGTCCTCAGGAATTGAATACTCACTGTTCTAACCGGCTGTGGACCATTCACTATCAACATAGCCAACATGTGTTGCACACTTGCAATTGGTTACTACCATCAGCTAGTGCATTTTTTGGTATCTTATGCCTAATGATACATGTACAAAAATATATTTTCAGAAACTAAATCCATTCTTGAAGTGAATGGCTGAAGAATGGTATGGTGGTGTCCACCGAGTACCCCTTGGTCGGCCAAATCAAAACTTAAATATTAAAAAAAAAAATTATGGTTTAGGACTGAAAATTAAAAAATATATATCAAATATTGAGTACTAAACATATACTTCTCCTAAAAATAAATAAACAATACATAGATAGTGTTTGAGGTAAAAAATTACAAAAGGGGCAAATGCTCGTGTGACTTGTAGCATCTCCTTGGCTACATGAGAAAAATTAGACATAAATATTGACCGGTCCGTTATAGAAATGGATTGATAAAGAATTATATGTGTATATATGTGGACACGTCATCGCGACCGAGTTGGGACATGGACTTGGGAATGGTAGAGGAGAGAGTTGCAAATGAGCCAAAATATTCGCCACTTACTTGAGTTTTGTTTATTTTAACTATTCAAGTTGTTTGTGGAATCAAACCTAAACATCATGATGTTTGGCTTTATTAGTTTGCGAATATAATTGAGCTTAAGTGTTAAGTGGAATTTTTCAAGTTCAAATGGAATTTGCATATTAATATTATTATAATAAAAAGAAAAATGTATAATTATATTTAGAACAATCAACCTTGAACGAACTTAATTAAATCGGATTACTATTTGCAGTCAATTTAAGTCGAGCTTCAACTGGAATTTGAGTTCAAAATTGAGCTCGAACTTTGAAAAAGTGTTGTCATTTGGTAGTTTGATTTTCCTTCTTCGAATACATACATATACACATACATAAATATATAAATTTATATATATATATATATGTATGTATGTATGTATGTGTATATACACACATACATAAATGGCGGACTGATGATTACCTGAATATTAGTCGGTTCCTTTAAAATGTGCTTGCCATATGAAATGTGTTGTAACACTAAAAACTAACCTTAAACACGGAACATGATCGGAGCAAACCTTCTGCCGGTGAAATGTGTCGAGCTTTTGGATGGTTTTGTACAGAACTTCCTGTTTTACATAAAGATTGATTTTATTTACAAGAAAAAACCTTCTGCTGATGATTTCTTCTTTCTTGGGATAAGATGCTTAGGGATGCTATACAATGGGATGGACCTTCCTAGTGTTTAATATGGAAACCGTGTCTTGCTTCTTATTCATACATATATGGGTATTTCAATATTAGCCGATACAAGCATGTACGCTCTTAATATAGCTCCACCTAAGCGCTGCGTACAGAAACCAGCGGTTGAGACTGTCTCTTCCCGTTGCAATTAGCCATCGGCCAATTTTGTTTATGAGTCTTTCTTCACGTTTCGATGAAAATGACATGAAAACAGCATCTCTTAAGAGGAGCACAGATTAACAAGGCATAAGATTCAGCTACCAATATCAAGTTTTGTATTTGAGGAAAAGAAACGGAGAAGAAAATGGAATCAACGAAGAAAACTGCAGTGAATGAAAATGTGTTAAAACTGCATTGAATAGTTCGTTTGTACAAATATATATAGCTATACTACCGTTGCTAACAGAACTAACTAACCAACAAATAAAAAATTAACTGTTTTAACTGCTGCTATAACCAAGGAAAATGATCCACTCGCAATGATGGACTTCAATCAAAGTCAAGGCTCATGAGTGAAGGGGAATGCTGAAGTTTTTTGACTCTGCTGCTGGAGTTCTATGTACATATTAGCTTAGCATCTTGTTTGTGCTCCCAATAAAGCCTCTTCTGTTCATATATGATAGACATGACAACCAAAGCCATCCTAATGACCTTGTCTAATGTTTATGTCTTGTGGTCCTTTTTGCTTGCAGGATCCTATATGATAAAAGGTTCGGTGTCTTCCATTATTCATTGATGGATGAAGATGCTCTAAACTATTGCTCAATCATTCAGAACCCAATGGATATGGTTAATCTGTTGTAGTGGGGGGATTTCAGCCATTGTCTTGCATGTTCACTGTTCTTGCAAGATGTGGATTTGATCATGACAAATGTGAAAGTATATTCTTAACCCAACCAATTGCATCTAAACACTTGGGCAATGAAGATAATTAATACACATGTATCTTTGCTCAATCTGCTTAGGTGTTGGAGTATGATTGGCCGAGACACCCTCTAAGACCATAATTAAGAACAATAAACATTCATCCATTTCTTATCATGAAAATTTTCCAATGAAATGAACAGAATTCCTTACTGATCTATCACATACTGGTGATTTTCATCACAAGCTTATTAATATTGAAAGCTTTGGTAGCAGAGTAAGTTTTATTTATAGCATACATATAAGAATCACTGTGCAATTGTAAAGCCTCATGTCTAGTGGACTTTCAATGACCAACCAGCCATATCCTACATTTTACCAAAATCAGAAAAGAAAAAACAGAAGAGACATCATTGTTATTTCGAAGCTTACCCTCACAAAAGCTTTTACAAGTTACAAAGCAAGCAAGCAGCCGAACTTCACCACGACGAATAATGAAAATGACATTTTCGAAAACAAAAGGTTCCATCAGTAAATGGAAAATATTCAAATACAATCAAGATTTAATAGAAAAGGAAAAGATATAATCAAACCAATTATTCCACATAAGCTTGAATTGTAAGATCGAAGCTACGTGGACCTTCTGCTTAATCTGATCCTAATAATCATATGCAACTTAACATGTGAAAATCACCTTGCATCCTCATCATAGTATTATGGCTTAAAGTGTTGATGTGTGTATGACTTGGTTTTTGAGCTATCTAACTCTGGGTTATTCCATCATCTTTCAGCTTGTTATAAATATAGTAGTATAACTTATTTTAATTAGCTTGTTAACTTAGTTAGTTTGTTATATTGAAGTTTGTTATTTGTTTAGCAGTAGTAGAAAGTTTGTTAAGTTTCTGTTATTAGTTTAGTTTTTGTTGCTGTATATAAACACTAATATAGAAAACTATAAGATAGATTACACACTTTCACAATTCCTCATTTTCATCCTTTCTCCACTTGTGCAAATCCTTCATTTCCATTTTTCTTGTCTGAAGCTTTTGTTTACAGTTGTACTCGTTCAGACAACAAACACAAAACTACACAACAGAAAGTTTTATCATGGTATCAGAGCTGTTGTAGCTAGGTGTCAGTATGAATACTTCACCTCTTGAAGATATTAGTTCTCCATTTTACATTCACCATTTAGAATCTCAAAATTCAGTCTCCATTACTCTAGTGTTATTTGGTCTCAACTATAACACGTGGAGTTGGTTGTTTTTGTTAGCACTTTCCATTCACAACAAGGTTGGTTTTGTGGATGGATCAATGCCCGAACCAGAGAAGATTGATAAGCTGTATTCAATTTGGAGCAGATGCAACAATCTAATTGTTGCTTGGATTTTATGATCAATCTCACCTTTGATTGCATCAACGGTGATCTATATGCATTTAGCCAAATAGATTTGGGACAAATTGAAGGTACGTTTTGCTCAGCCTAATGATTCAAGGATTTGCCAATTGTATCACATGCTTAACATTATTGTTCAAAGATTGAGAAGTGTTGATGAGTATTTTATCGAATTGAGTATCATTTGGGAAGAACGTCAAAATTTTCGACCACTGCCTCATTGTTCATGCAGATCTTGTAATAATAAATGTTTTCATAGATTTATTGATATGGCTCAGAAGGATCATATGTTTAAGTTCTTAAATGGATTGAATGAGAGTTTTTTAGCACTTCGGTCGCAGATACTTGTGCTTAAGCCTTTTCCTTCTCTAGATGAGGCATATAATTTGGTTGTTTGACATGAGTTCTAGAGGGCTAATAGGCATAAGGATTTGGTTTTGTCAGAGGCTTTTGCTATGGTTAGTCTCAATACAGGTAAACAACGAAATAGAGGAGATGTGATTTATAGTTATTGTCATAAGAAAGGGCACTTGAAGGAGAAGTGTTACAAACTTATTAGATTTCCTTTGCATTTTAAGCAAAATAATAATGTTAAGCTGTGTAGTTCCGGTGTTAATCATGTATTTTCTAGGCATCATTTTGTTGAACTTGCACATACTAATGCCGATTCTTGTTCTTCTTTGAGTGGTTCAAATGTTGGCAATATTTCTTCTTCTAATGTGCATCAATTAGGGTTCAATTTTTCTAAGGATCAATTGCTCAATCTTTTGAGTATGTTACATGTTTCTAACTTTAATCCTTTTAGTGTTGCTTTGCTAGCTACAGCTTCTAGTTCACAGGTTGTTTTGTACGAAAAACCTCTAGATGAAGCTTTTATGAGTCATATGGCAAGTACATATAGTTTCTTTTCAAGTCAGCAAATTAGAAATTCCTTTGTGAAAGCTAGTTGGATACTTGATTTAGGTGTTACTGATCACATGGTCAGTTTTATTTCATTATTTCAATCTTATAGAGCTATAAAGGATTGACAAATTTTCTTGCCTAATGGTCAGCAGCTTGTTGCTACTCATGTTAGGACAGTTTTTTTTTTTTTAATTAGCCGTAGTCTTACACAATGTGTTATTTGTTCTGCTATTCAAATGCACTTTGATCTCTGTCACCAAGTTGTTATTAGACTGCAATTGTGTTTTTCTCTTTGCAAGGAATGTTTTTATTCAGGACTCTTCCAATCAAAAGGTGATTGGATGAGCTGAAGCAAAGGGTGCTTTGTACTTATCGGAGCAGCAGCTTAGTTTAGTGGATCTCTTTTCTGAAACTGATACTTTTTTAGTTGCAACACATGCTAACAATGTTTCTGTTTCTACTATTTTGTCGGGATTGCCTAAGACTTTCAATGTATGGCACTATCGTTTTGGTCATCAGTCTTTTGATCGTATGAAACAAATAAGTTAGGTTGATAAGGTTGTTAAATGTATTCCATTTCAGTGAGCAGTTTTTCCTTTAGCTAAACAAAAGTGTTGTTCATTTCCTCTGCATGTTAAGAATACAAATGTACCTTTTTAATTAGTTCATATGGATATTTGGGGACCTTATGCTACAGTTTCTCTTCAAGGTTATTGATAGTTTTTTACAATCGTTGATGATCACACTTGGGTTACATGGGTTTACCTCACGCGTTCTAAATACGAGGCTTCTATGGTTGTTAAGTCTTTTTGTTCCATGGTTTCTGTTCAATTTGATTCTCGTGTTAAGACAATTAGAAGTGACAATGGTCTAGAGTTTATGTTAACTCAATTTTATGTGTCTAAAGGAATTGTGCATCATACATCTTGTGTTGAAACACCACAACAGAATGGTGTGGTGGAGTGAAAGCATCAGCATTTATTATCTACTACTCCTGCTTTCCTCTTATAGGCTTCTCTTCTGATGTATTTTTGGGAGATGCTGCTCTTATAGCTGCTCATATCATTAATCGATTGCCAATAGATGTGTTGAATGGTTTTTTACCTTATTAGATGTTATATGGTAAAGCTTTATCATATTCTTATCTTTGTGTTTTTGGCTCCCTGTGTTTTGCATCTACCCTTATGAGGAATAGAACAAAGTTTGATCTACGTGCACATCTTTGTATCTTTGTTGGATATCCAACAACTGTTAAAGCGTATCGTTTATACAATCTAGTTCAACAGAAATATCTTATTTCTCGAGATGTTCATTTTGTTGAAAATATTTTTCCTTTTCAGTTGTATCCTTTGTTGGATGACACATCTCATGAGTCTACTTCTCTTCCTATATTTGACTCTTCTTATATGGATCATTTGTTTTCTCTCTTTCTGAATGATACAATAGTTCAACATTCTCTTGTTAGTGAAACTGGAGCTCCTTCAGGTGAAAATATTCCTGTTGTTGAGTGTCTAAGGCGTAGTGTTTGTGAAAGGAAATTTCCTTTGTATCTTGCCAATTATCATCATCATCTGGTTTTTCAGAGTTCTCAGCATACTGCTTTATGTTCTTCTACAGTACATCCTCTTAGCTCAGTATTGAGCTATGATGCCTTATCCCCTGCTTATTGTGCTTTTGCTGTTCAAATGACTCAACATGCTGAGCTTACTAGTTACTACCAAGCTAAGTCTCTTGTTTCTTGGTGTAAAGCTATGGATGAAGAGTTAGAAGCATTGAAAAACAATAACACTTGGAGTATAGTTCCTTTGCATGCTGGCAAACATCTTATAGGTTACAAATGGGTGTATAAACTCAAAACTAAACTCGACGGTTCTACTTACTGTTACAAGGCCTATCTTGCAGCTAAAGGGTATAGTCAAAAGGAAGGTTTTGATTATACAAAAACTTTTAGCCTGGTTATTAAGCATACTACCGTTAGGCTTTTCTTCTGTTTGGCTACAATTTTTAATTGGCATATGCATCAGATGGACGTTCACAATGCCTTTTTGAATAGTGATTTACACGAGGAAGTGTTTATGGAACTTCCTTAAGGTTTGTTTGCTTCTACTCACTCTTCTTTTGGTGCCAAGCTTGTTTATAGGCTTCATAAATCTTTTTATGGTCTCAAGCAAGCTTCACGACAGTGGAATGCAAAGCTTACTCAATCACTTTTGGCTTATGGCTTCACTTAGTCCTGTTCTAATTACTCTTTATTTGTTAAAGGTTCGGCAGATGACATGATAATTGTTTTGATTTATGTTGACGATATTGCTGTTGCATGTAAAAATCTTCAGCTCATTAATCGGTTCAAGACTTTCATGTACACTCAATTCAAGGTTAAGGACTTAGGACCTCCCAAATATTTTATTGGTCTTGAGCTTGCATGGTCATTTGATGGGTTGGCTTTGTCTTAGTGAAAGTTTTCTCTTGATCTACTTACTGAGACTGGTTTTCTCGAGTCTAAGGCAACAACCACTCCTATTGTTCCTAATCATAGGCTTTCTAGAGATGATAGTTCTGATTTTGTTGATGCTACTAGATATCGTAAAATTGTTGGTAAACTTCTCTATCTGTATATTACTTGACCGGATTTAGCTTATGTTGTTCATGTTCTTAGTCAATTTATGGATTCATTACGTCAAGTTCATCAGCATGCTTGTGATTGTATATTACGGTATATTAAAGGAATAGTGGGATAGGGGATTTTCTTTTCCAAGCATTTTAATTTGGTCATCTGGGCTTATTGTGATAGTGATTGGGTGGGGTGGGTGAGTATCTTGATTCTTAACTCTCTACAACCGGCTTTTGTGTCTTTCTTGGAGATTCTCTCATCAATTGGAAGTCTAAGAAGCAAACAACTATTGCTCGAAGTTGAGCTGAGTTAGAATACCGAGCTCTTGCTACAACCACTTGTGAAGTTCTTTGGCTCATTGCTTTGTCGAAAGAGTTTCACCTTACTTGTCCTTTGCCAGTTGATCTCTTTTGTGATAGTTAGTCCATTATACATATCACTAAAAACCCGGTCTTCCATGAACGGACAAAGCATCTTGAATTGGATTTACATTTTATGTGGGACAAAGTGGTTGAAGGTGTCTTGTTGTCTATTTATGTTTCGTCTACTGATCAGCTTGCTGACATTTTCACCAAAGGCTTGGTAACTGAATGTCTTACTTCTCTCCTTGTCAAGATGGGAGTAATTAACATTTACTCTCCACCTTTAGAGGGGAGGGGGTGGTGTTATAGATACAGTAGTATAACTTATTTTAGTTAGCTTGTTAACTTAGTTAGTTTGTTATACTAAAGTTTGTTATTTGATTAGCAGCAGTAGGAAGTTTGTTAAGTTTTTGTTATTAGTTTAGTTTTCGTTGTTGTGTATAAACACTGATACAGAAAACTATAAGACAAATTACATACTTTCACAATTCCTCATTTTCATCCTTTCTCCACTTGCGCAAATCCTTCATTTCCATTTTTCTCGTTTGAAGCTTTTGTTTACAGTTGTACTCGTTCAAACAACAAACACAAAACTACACAACAAAAAGTTTTATCATAGCTCCCATCATCTCTTCTATGGAATTCATATGAGGCAGCTTCTTTAGATCAGGGTAATCATCATGCACTATGAGGATCTCCATAGATCGCTGTTGCACAAACAATTCATAGTTGTGCAGTCTTTGCAAGCTGGGAAGATACCAAAGAGTTAGAAACCTCAGCTTAGGAGCAATACTTGAAGTTTTCATTGAACCATAAAGGAACACTTTTGTCATATCTTCACAATAACTCGAAGGGATCCTATCTAGTTTGGGCAATTTAATGTGTGGGTCATTAAAAGAGGACATTTTCAAGTTTTTTTTTTCTTTACCATTGTTTTCAAATGAAATTGTAAGACATCTTAAGTTAATGAATGTTTTCTCTAGGGCATCAACTATTTGAGAAAAGTTGTTAACTTGATTATTGTTCCAAAAAATAAGCCTCTCTACTCCAACAGGGCAATATATTTAGGAGCAGGTCTAATAAATCCTTTAGAAAAGGAACGATTATGTATGCATGATTCCTCTAATTTGGAGTTAGATTGAGAGATTGATTTAAAATAAGAAATATGTTGTTGGCATTTTGAATGTTTTCTAGAATAAACCATTCTACATGTAAGATGAAAGACCCTACGTTGGTATATATATATATATATATATTTTTCCTACAACGTGAATTTGGATTGCTTCTTTTTTTTTTCTTGTATTTCTACCATGATCATAACTATAATCATAATTTTTCAAACTTTCCATCCAATTACAACCTTCATAACTACATTTTACTTTAGTTAATCAAGATAGATCGACCTCAGCTTCTTTGATCTCAAGAGGTCTTGGAGCGTTGCACTTGCTAACTTAAATTTTTCCTGGTTGCCCATTTGTAACCATTCCCTCTCATGTTTAGAATCTCCAAAAAGTTTAAAGTACTCATGATATCAAGTTCTACGCTTTTTAAAGAGGCGGTTCTTCAGAAATTCAATGCCTTTAAGTAAGTTGACTTACTCCTCTCGATATTCCATAAAGAAGAACCACTAAGGTTAAGTATCATGTTAGAGTATCAAGCAAGGATATAGCATGTTAGAATATTAAGTATAATAATGTAAGGGTAATTTTGGTATTCAAACTCATATTAAATAATAAGCTTGTGTATGCTAGGGTAGTGTGAACCTTAACACACTTTCTTCAATTGTTCTTAACATGGTATTAGAGTAAGAATCACTACTACCATAGACAATAATCTCATTATCGCTGAACAGCTATTGCTACTATCATACCAACTGCTGCCACTATCATGCTAGTTACTGGACCTTACAATTGTTGAACCAAACCCTAACAGCCATCCTTATTGAACCAAACTCTAGATGTCATCACTAGTACTAAGTGCTGTAATCCATCTCACCTCTCCAATCTCACCAACAATCAATCACAAGAAAACCGTTCTCCAATCTTACCACCAAAAACACCCTTGGCAGCTACCAATAATTAGCCATGTATCACCAATGAAACCCTAAATCTACAACGCTGTTCTAACTTATTTTCTGAAACCTTGGCCACAAACCCTAACCACCTACATTCCATTCTAACCTATTTTGCAACCCTATGTTTGCCACTAAGTTTGCCACCATGTTTAATCTGATGCAAAAGTTGTTTGGTATGATTTTTCTAAGTTACAAATGATTTAATGGGTAGTTTACAGTCATCAAGTTTATATATAGTTTGGTTATCATACTTTCCTTTGTCTCGACAAGTGAATTACTGAGTCAATCCTTGTGGAGTCTAAGTCTATCATTACAATATTGCTCTGGCACTTACCTTTGTCAAATTGAATGGTAAAAATTATTTTCAATGGGTACATATGGTTCAAGACTTTTTTCGTAGTCAAGAACGCCTTAGAATTTTGACCAATTCACCTCCTTAAGAAACTGACAGCAAATATGCTGAATGGGATCAAATTGATCAGCACTATCTTCATTTGTTATGGAACTCAATGGAACCTCAGATGTTTACTTTATACAACATTTTTGGTACCTATAAAGAAGTTTAAGACTATCTTATATTCTTGTATGCCTCGAATGATATACGTATGTATGATGTTTTGGTTAATTTCTTTCAATTGTAGTAAGGAGATAAAGATTTTACTGAATATCATGGAGAGGTTAAAAAGTGTTTAGAGGAAATCAATGATGTAATCCCTTTTAGTACTGATATGAGGGAGATGCAAAAACAGTATGATCGTCTTAGAGTTATTAAAGTTCTTCATGGTCTTAGACTAGAATTGGAATCAATGAAATCTTAGATTCTTGGATCGTTAGAGCTTTCATCTTTAGCTGATGTTTATTCTTACATTAGTCAAGTTTTCGCACAATCTACATCATCTCTTAGTTCGCCTATTAACTATTCAGCTCTTGTTAGTTAGACGCTTAATGGTGGCATGGAGGATCTTTTGGTAGACGGGGAAGTCTATAAGTTGTGGAGGGTGAGGTCGCCCTTTTTGTGATCACTATCGATGCCCAAGTCATACTTGAGAAACTTATTGGAATTTACATGGATGTCCTCTTAGGGCCCATGTTATTTAGTTTTGGTACTTTTACACCTGCAAATGTTATTTCAAATTCAGTGGATGCTGTGCCTATTTCAGATGTCTGTTTCAAAGAACCTAAGTCATCCACTGTTACTTTATCACAGGAAGAATACATTAGACTCTTGCAACTTCAAAATACCTCACAATCATCTACTTCTTCTTTAGCATTAATCAAGTTAGGTAATTCTACCGTTTGTCTTACTCATTCTTCTCCACAACCTTAGGTAGTTGATTCTAGCATTACTGATCATATGTCAGGTACATTGAATTGTTTTTCACACATAACTCATTGTTCCACATTACCAAATGTCACTCTTACTAATGGATCTACTTCTATTGTTAGTGGGAGTGGCTCTGCTTTGCCTATTCCATCATTTCCTTTGAAGTTTGTGTTGTATATACCTTAATTACCTTTTAATTTACAATCTGTTAGTAAACTCATATCTTCTTTCAATTGTTTTATCTCATTCTTTCCTTCTTCTTTGTGATATAGGATTTGAGAACGAAGAAGACGATTAGTGGAGGACACAAGTCTCATGGACTATATTATATGGACTCAACACCTACTGCTACTGCTTGCTTGGTTATTGCATTAGATCTTTTGGAGATGCATTGCTAGTTTAGTCATCCATCGTTGAAGATTCTTAGTCTTATGTGTCATAGACTATAGTCTTGTCCTAGTCTCCAGTGTTAATCATGTCAGTTAGGCAAACAAAGTCGTATTTCATTTAGTTCAAGAGTTAATAAGTGAGCAACTGCTCCATTTCATTTAGTTCATTATGATGTATGGGACCTGCATGTGTCAATTCTCTTCTTGGTTTTAGATACTTTGTTACATTTATTGATGATTATTTAAGCGTGACATGGTTATATTTAATGAAAAATCGTTTTGAGTTGTTTGATTTGTTTTGTACATTTCATGTTGAATTTCAAACTTATTTTAATTCCTCCATTCATGTTTTCCGTACAGATAATGCTAAGGAATACATGTCTAATGATTTTCAATCTTATTTGCAAAAGCATGGCATTATTCATCAAACTTCATGTGTTTACATTCCACAACAAAATGGAGTCGCTGAGCATAAGAATCAACATCTTATTGAAATTGCTAGAACATTATTGATTCTTATGAATGTGCTTAAACACTTTTAGGCCAATGCTGGTCTCACTGCTTGTTTCCTCATCAATAGAACTCCATCTATAGTACATGGTAAGGTTCCATTGCATCTTCTTCTTCTTAGTCAATCACTTTTTCCTTTGCCTCCTTATATCTTTAGTTGCTTGTGCTTTGTTCATCAGCTATCCCCAAGAACTAACAAGCTTGATCCTTGATTGTAAGCCCTAAAGCCAAGCCAAGTAACCATAGGGTTGAACTTAGAAACCAAGGTTTAGGGCGATCGGTTAAAGGATCCGATCAAACCCAAATTATAAACTATTGAGAGGAATATTAGTAAAAATGACCCCGTAAACTTGAATTTAAGAAAATAAGTAATAAAATAGGAGACTATAAAATTTTCAAATTCTAAGCATAGTAAGTATTAATTACCGAAAATGCGGAAAGTGTAATGAAATAACTAATAAATTACTAGAGATAGATTATATGTATACTAAAAATTTTAGAATGACCAAAATAATAGTTAGGATTGTTCACGTGTACACCACATGTATTTACGTGTAGATAAAAATACGCGTAATTACCTAAATTGGCCAAAAAACTAAGCAAATAATTAAAGAAAATTATAAAATAATTATAGAAAAATCAGAGGATGATAAACTGAACCAAGATCAGGTCGTGGCAGGTTCAAACCAGAAAAAGAAAAGTTAACCAATAAACTTTGGACAACCTAAAAGCCAAAAATCAAGGAATTGGGGCAAAGTCTTATCAAATTAATGCAAATTAATTGCTACAATTGTCTATACATAGGGGAAAAATTTCCAGAAGTCATTTGGTCAGTTTAGGATCTGAGAAAAATTGAAACACTGAAAAAATCGAGATAAAATCCAGAAAAATAAAAAAAAGAAAACTGTGTAGATTAGGCAAGTGAACCAAACGAACCACTCACCACCACCTGGGACTGAACCACCACCACCACCTTACACTAGAACCATCGCCTGGACCGACTGACAACCTTGGACTGGGCTTGGACGGCCAGAAAGCTTTGGACCGGTTAGTCTCTTAAATGACCCGATTTTGAATAATTTTGTAAAATTAGTTATTTTGCCCAGAAAATTATGAAACTTGTTATTCTGAGGTTTTATTGTATGTAGATTTAGGGAAAAATATTGATTTAGTTTAATTAAATCTGTAATTATAGGGTCCTTAACAAATTATTCAAAATCGAGCATGATTAAACCGGAAAATAAATAGGCTTAGAAGTGTAGTTTGGAGTTTAAAATTTTTTTGTAGGATGCTCATATGATGTAGAACAGTGCTATGAAGCTATTTTTTTTAAAATTAATTTTCGAAATTTTTAAGTTAATTTTTAGCCTTATAATGATGGGAAAATTGGGTGATTTAGGGTTAATTAGGTGATTAGGATGTTAATTACCGATTGAGATATTAATTATTTGTTTAAGGATGTTAATCTTTGAAGTGGAACCCTAATCCTAGCCTTTAGGTATTAAGTATGGTTAATTAGGGAAATTAGGTAAGTAATATAAGAAATTAGTAATATGTGAAAGTGTAAATTAATAAATCTAAAAAAATAAGGTTATTTAGATAATATTATAATAAAAATCAGAAAAATAATAAATCTGAAATAACATTTAATGTTACGTAAATATCTCAAAATGTAAGATTTTTACACATCGGGAATAAATCCGATACCTCAATTAGGGTTAGCGTGTATCGAATAGTTTAGAATACCAAATTACGACCCAATAGGATATTTGAATATCCGAGCGTAATGTGATTAATGTCACATTGGGATTCGAGCCTATTTAAGACTTTTGAATTAAAACTAGAATCTAGTTTAGGAATCGAACCCCGAAATAGAGTACAACGAATCATTAGAGCATTATAGGTATACATGGGGAAAATGAGTTACATTATAAATTAGAATAAGAATCCATAAAATATAAGTACTAAAAAGACCTATTTGTATTATAGGACACCCAGAGATAAATCAGTTCGCGACTAAGGGATCGAGCGATCGAGCAAATTCAAGTAAGTTGAGTTATTGTTTATTGTAATAGAGTACTAATTTTGTAATACTCGGAGACTTAGGCTTGTATATGATTGTGATTGTAAGTAGTTTACGCATGTGTTTGATGCATCTGAATTCGTGCTGAATTTGTATTGTGAGTGATTTTGTGACTGATTGAATTGGTATGAAATTGTTTGAACACCCTAAACAGAATTTAATATCGGTCAACCCCAAATAATTAATAATGTCATGCATTGCAACCCGTTAGGGGATTATAGGATTCTCCAACTAAATACCGACCTCTTCGAAAGGGATAGCGCAGGATTGCAAAATAGTCCCTTCTTTATCCTTAGTCAAACTAAGTGACATGAGAGGAGGTCGCGGTAAGGGTGAAGTCAATGGTTTGAAGGTAGTCGCGGGAGGAGCGAGGTTTCTATTGCACAAGCCTGGGTTTAGTTGTGAGCTGCTGCATAACATGGAAACTCCTCAACCCGGATTGGAGCGGGTGAAATTTCTCTGATTTCACAACGGACCGGACTACGTTGTGCGATGACACTTGATTGTTGCATTATATAAAAATAATTGTTTGATAACCCTGTTTATGCTTGTATGCATTCATGAGTCTCCAATTCAACTTACTGAGCTGTAGTTGCTCATACCCTTATAAATCCTTTTGCAGGTTCTGATTTCTGAACACTCAAAGCACTATGTCGCCCTACAATTACCCAGAGGTTAGTTTGTTGGAAGCTAGGGGTGTGAGGATCAAGTTACTTAGTATAGTGTTTAACTAGAGTGACCATGTAATTAAGAATGAAAGACTGGTAATTATTCTATAATCTAATAAACTGTTATGTAATGTAAAACTTCCTGGGAAGCTCTGTGGACATATATATATATATAATATTGTACATGTTATTAGAAATTTGCACTATTTATCATAATTGTAGTTTAATTGTTAATCGAACTGTTTACTTCAAAGCGAGGAGTCGTCGACGCCTTGTGTAGGTCATGTCTATGGTAGGCACTGTGAGGCTAGTTACTATCATAGAATGGTTTACACGGCGGGACTGTTGCGACTCTGCGACTTCGGGGCGTAACATTGATCAATTCATTTTATTTTCCTTAGCTACTCTCAAAACCAAAAGGGACATCATTGTTATTCTCCTGAATATCACAAGGTTTATGTTTATCCAGATGTGTCTTTCATTGAGTCTATACCATATTTTTCTACATCATCCATGTCTTCTAAAGATAAGTCTACTATGAGTTGTATTCCAAATGTATTGCCTTTCTCATCCTTCCATGATCCATTTCCTACTGACTAGAGTTCCTCTAATATTGTACCATCTTCTCAAGATGAATCTATTACTTTGCCATCATCTTAAGGATTCCTTCATCTTAACCGACCCATATGCCAGTTTATGTACATCGCCAGCAACAACAAGGTATCCCACATGACTCTTCACCTCCATCAACTCCTCTAGCAGACTCAAATCCTCCTTCACTTGATCTTGATTTTCTAATTGCACTGAGAAAGGGTAAGCAGATTACTCATCCCTCTACTTAACATCTTCTCTCAAATGTTCTTACATATTCTTTTCTCTCACCATCTTATGCCTCTTTTGTTACATCATTATCTAGTATTTCTATTCTAAACTCTGTTCCAAAGCCCTATCTCATCCTAGCTAGTTAGCAGCCATGCAAGAAGAAATATCTGCTTTACATCACAATGATACATGGGATCTTATATCTCTTCTTGTTGGTAAATCAATAGTTGGCTATTGATGGGTATTTTTTATGAAAGTCTTTCTTGATGATACTATTGATTGGTTAAAGGTACGTCTAGTTGCTAAAGGCTATACTCAAATTTATGGTGTTGATTATTGGGATACCTTTTCCCTAATCACTAAGATAACCTTAGTACGTCTTTTGATCTCACTTGCTGCTACTCATGATTGGCCTTTGCATCAACTAGACATAAAAAATGCCTTTCTTTATGGTGATCTTAATGAAGAGTTATATATGGAACAACTACTAGGTTTTGTTGTTCAAGGGGAGACAAGTTTAGTTTGTCACTTAAAGAAATCTCTATATGGGCTTAAACAATCTCAACGTGCTTGGTTTGGTAAATATAGTTCAGTTGTGATTGAATTTGGTCTTCACATGTGTAATTTTGATCATGCTGTGTTTTATCGACTATATAATGGTAAGAAAATTATATTGGTTATATATGTCGATGATATTGTGATTTTAGGAGACGACCATATAGGCATTGAGAAACTGAAGGAGTCCTTACAATAGAAATTTCAGACTAAGGACATAGGTAACTCGAAATATTTCCTTAGAATTGAAGTTGCTTAATCTAAGCAAGTTATATACCTCTCCTAATGAAAGTATGTGCTTGATTTATTGTTTGAAATTGGTTTAATTGGAGCAAAACCTGTTGATTCACTTATGGATCCTAATGTAAAGCGCTTAAATGATGAAGGAAATCTTTTAGATGACCCAAAGAGATATAGAAGGTTAGTTGGTAAACTCAATTATCTCACTGTGACATATCTTGATATATCATTTACAGTTAGTGTAGTGAGCTAATTTATGGGCTTACCTTGTACTAGTCATTGGAAGGCTTGGTTCATATTTTACATTATCTTAAGGCAGCTCCAGGTCGGTGAATTTTGTACAAAGATCATGGGTACATGTGTGTAGTTGGATATATAGATGCTGATTGGGCAGGATCACCATTGGATAGGAGATTTACCATAGGATATTGTGTGTTTATTGGTGGTAATCTTATCTTATGGAAAAGTAAGAAGCACATTGTAGTAGCAAGATTAAGTGCAAAATTTGAGGATAGGGCAATGGCATCAACAACCTATGAATTACTATGGTTTAAACATCTACTAGATGAACATGGGTTTCCTCAGTCATAATCAATGAAGTGGATATGTGACAACCAGGTTGCTTTGCATATAGCGTCAAATCCTATTTTTCATGAACTAACAAAGTACATCAAGATCGATTGTCACTTTGTTCGTGAAAAGCTATTGACCAAGGAAATTAATACATCATATGTGAGATCAGAAGACCAACTTGCTGGCCTATTTTCTAAATCACTTTTGAGAGTTTGGGTGAATTATTCATGTTACGAGCTAGGAGCATATGATATATACACTCTAGCTTAAGGGGGAGTGTTAGAGTATTAAGCAAGGATATAATGTGTTAAGGTATTAAGTATAATAATATAAGGGTAATTTTATAATTCAAACTCATAATATATAATAAACTTGTGTGTGCTAGGGTAGTGTGAACCTTAACAAACTTTCTTCAATCATTCTTAACATATCATAAATTTAAACATGCATGAAATTTCTTCGGCATGAGTGCACTTCCATAGGAAACAAGCCAATTTAGGGGGGTAAAGAAAAGAACCTAGAAATGACTATAGCTACTACATTTTTGGAATTCAATGGGAAACTTTTAGACTTTAGTTCCTTGAAGTAGAAGTGTAGTCACTTTAGGAAAATCTTTATTATGCTATGGTAGCTTTATTTTCTTATTGTCCATGAAGGAAATCAACTCCAAGTTTTTTATTTCCTCTTGAAACTAAATGTCTATAGAAAATAATGCATTCGTTACTTAACTCTGCAATCCATCTCACGAAATTATGAACTACAGGATACACCTTTGCTCTAAGTAACTCACCCATGAAATAAAGTTCTTCAAGTAAGCAAGAATTCACCAACTCTTTGATCAAATCTAAGGCCTTACTAAATGCATTCTCATAGTATAGTTATTTGTCGATCACCTTCTTAGCCAACTAGCATCAAATAAGTTGACTTACATCAATGTAATAGCCTTTAAGATATAAGAACAATGCAAGAAGCAAGACCTGAGAGTATCATTTTCCATCCAATTATAGCTCATTTTCAATGTGTTGTAGACTTAAGATTTGATACTACTTAATGGAATGGAACATTACAGGTCATTAATGGCACTCCACCATTGATAAATGTTCATCTTTCCTTCCATGGTTGAACCCATAGCAACAAGAGTTAGGGCTAAATGGCTACATTCTTGGCAAGTGATTTTAGCTAAAGGTCTAATTTCTCCTTTGTTCACAACATCTCTAGCCTTTTCGACAAAGAATTTCCAAGCTCCTTTATCTGTCCGACATCCATTTTTAAGTGGTATCATTTTCATTATCATATACCCTTAGTCATAAGCAAGTACAATCTTAGAGTTTGCCAATTTTTGAGGAATGCTTAGCAAATCAATGTATTTCCAAACATTGTCTACAATAAGGAGAAACTTCTCTCTTTGAAGTCTATTGTAAACTTGTTTTGCAACATATTTAGTGTCCATCCCTTCTTCTACCTTTTGATCTAGCCTTTGAGTAACGGCCATCCTTTCTTCTACTTTTTGATCTATCCTTTCAACAATGGCTTTCTACATGTTGTTTACATTGACATCCTTGGTAATTGAGATGAATATGATTGAGAAATAGAAAGAAGTGTTATCTAACTTGTTGTTTAAGGCTTTTTGCAAGAGTGGTCTTACCCGTTCCTCCTGGTCGCAAATGCTAATCCTCTATACATCATCATCCTTTAATATGTTGTCACTCTTCTCAAATTTTTTCTTGCAGTTGTGTCATCTTTGATATGGGTTACCCTATGGATTTGCTCAACTATTTTTGGAAATAGATTGGAACATGTTTTCATTATGTTCCCTTTGACCATCATTCTGTTGATCTCATATAGCAACTTGCACTAATTTGACCGTAGTATATTTGACTAATTCTATTAATATTTTCATAGTTGATTGAAAGGAATTATTGTTTTTCACGCCTTAAGTACATGGAACAAGTTCTCATTACCATAGCCATGGCCATGCTTCGACTGATGAAGATAAGGTGATGACCAGGAAACAAAAAGGTAGAGTCTAAGGACTAAGCAGAACAATTTCCAAAAAAAAGCTAAGCAACAAACTGATGATGGTTAAGCCAGTGGAAAACCTGATGGTTTTTCTTTTTGGTGCAAATGACATGGATTGCTTAAAAGGAGGAAAGAAAAAGAAGTTTGCGAGCTGCATGAGATTCAATTGGTAAGGAGAATGATCCATTCACTATAGGCAATCCACCAAATCACTACATTGTAGCAAAAAGAAGGAAAAAGGAAAAGGAGAGTAAAAGAATAACAAAGAGGTATTTTTGTTATTTGAAAGCAGTGCCATTACTTACAAAAGCTCTTACAAGTTAAAAGCAAACAACCAATGGAACTCATAACACCAAGTGATGCAAAAAATTATATTGGAAAATAGAAGACCTAATGGCTAATGTTACTTAAACTACTTTGGAACATCTAACTTAACTCTAAGGCATTAGCATTGATAGTTGTCATCCTCTTCATAAATACTTTGCTTAAAGTGTTGATGCGTGTATGATTGAATTTTAGACTATCCCCTTTTAGCTTATTCCACCACTTTTTAATTCCTTTAGTCTCTTTTATGAAGTCATGAGAGGCAATATCTTTAGGTTAGGACATTAAGACTTTTTTTTGGATATAGATGATCATAAAATCCATTAAATCATCCTCAACCTCAACTCCTTTACAGCATTATTCACCAAATCTATCCACATTGCTCATATTTAGAATGGATCCCATAGCTTGAAAAATCGATTTATATATGGTTTGATTTCTCGGCTACACCACTTTAGGTTGTTCCACCATTTTTCTGCTCTTCTTATCTCTTTTATGGAGGTCATGTGAGGCAATTTTATTAGCTTAGGTATCCTTTCACACTTAGGACCTCTAGAGATTGCCATTATTCACTTAGCTTACAGTTGCTCATTCTTTGTAAGCTCGACATTTTGTCAAGCATCAATACGTTTAGGTTAGGAGCAACAATTTGGTTTTTTGTTGGACCATAGTAGAACACCTTTGTCGTATTCTGACATCACTCAAATGAATCTCTTCTAGTTTGGGCAATTACAAGTGTACATCATTTTGGAATCCCATAGACTTGTTAACTTCCAAAAATCTTAATTCAGGAAATGTTGTTCTAAGGGCATCAACTATTTGGGAAAAGCTCCAACTTTGATAGTTGATAAAAAGCATAAACAACTCTAAGTTCGGTAGGGTAGTATAATTAAGAGCAGCTCTAGCCAACCCCTTTGAAAACGAACAATAATTCATTTCTAATTTCTTTAATTTAGAGTTAGACTGATCGGTTGAGTTAAAATTAACAAATATATTGGTCACATTTTGAATCCCTTGCAAATACACCCATTCTGCGTGTAAGATGAAAGACCTAACCTCGGTATCTCCATCTCCTCGAATGTCCATTTTTCTCCCTTTAGTTAGGAATTGATGCCTATAATACAGATAAATATAGAAGTAATCGTAGTTGTACATATAATTTTCTAACCTATCCATCCTATAACAATCTTCATAACTGCATTTAACGTTTGGTAAATCAAGATAGACAGATCTCAACTCCTTAATCCCGAGAGGTTTTGCAGTATTGCCTTTTTTGAGTTGGATTTTCTCTTGGTTGGCCATTTGTAACCGCTCATTCTCATGTCTAGAACCTCTAAAAGGTTTAAATTTCTTATGATCTCAACTTCCACGCTTTCCAAAGAGGTAGTTATTGACAAGTTCAACACCTTTAAGTGAGTTAGTTGCCTTACTTCTCTTGGTATATTATGGAGAGAAGAACCACTAGGGTCAAGTATCATAAGTTTAATAATGCACGGAATTCCCTCAACATGAGTGCACTCCCTTAGAATAAGAGCACAGAGTTCAGGATGGCAAAGAAGAGAACCTGGAAATGACTGCGAGTACTGCACATTCAGGACTCTAAGAGATTGAAATCCTCTGAGAAATTCATGGGAAGCTTTTACCTTATATTCTTTGGTTCCATTAGTAGAAGGGTAGTCACCTTAGGAAAATCTTTACAATGTTGTGGTAGCTCTATTTGCTTATTGTCTACAGAAGAAATCCACTCTAAGTTATCGACTTCCTTTGGCAATTTAACCATTTCAACCCTTGAAATTCCATGTCCCGAGAAGACGACAGATCCACCATTTAACTCCCATATTGCAAAATCACAAACGACATCATGCATCCCTACTTTAAATAAGTTACCCTCATAACCAAGATGTTCTTTTCCTAAGCAAAAATTTACGAATTTTTTTAAATATATCTAAGCCGTTATCAAATGCATTTTCATTGTATAGTTGCTCATCAATCACCTTCTCAGTCAACAGGAATTGAACAAGTTCACTAACAAGAATATGGTAGCCTTCAGGATATAAAGAACAATTCAAGAAGCAAAACCTAAGAGCATCATCTTTTAACCAATAGTAGCTCAACTTTAGTGTGTTGTAGACTAGAGATTTGATGCCACTAATGGGAATGGAACATTTCAGCTCATTGGTGGAACTCCTCCATAGATGAATGTCCATCTTTCCTCTCATTGCGTGTTCTTCCAATTGGATGACATATCCTCTTGCTTGGTATTGGCATTGGCAAAAAGTAAAAACCATTCTGTTTACATACTAACAAGAAATTTATTTTCTGGTTTAGTTTGCTGTTCTTGTTTTATCTTGGAATATTTCTTCCTGGAGGTTGGTCTCTTTTCAGATTTATGATCTGCTTTTCCATTTGAGAAAACCTTTGTCTAATTTCGTAGTCTCTAGTATTCATTTGAGGCTTATCAACCAAACATCCTTCCATCAATTCAGTAGAAATTTTCTTAAGAGGACCTTGGGCAATTATTTTTCTATTTCCACACTATGAACCTTTTTGCACGGTTCAATTGCAATGTTTAAAAATTTCTAATTGTGCAATATTCCGTCTGTTGAATTTTTAGTAAGATGTATTTTGAATTACGTTCTTGTGTTACGTAGTTCTGGCCTTGTATCTTTGAGTGGTTGCTTCTGGTTCCTTTTTGTACTGCCCTTTGGGCTTTGACTATCCCACCATGGCAGTTGTAATTATCCTCATTAATTAATACATATTGGTTCACCCAAAAAAAATTATTTTCCTAGTTTTACTGGTCGGTTGATTCTCAGAAAGAGCAGATACTACAGTTTAATAGTTTATTCAAGTAAATTTTGTAGCAAATTGCTTTGTATATATTTTTTTTTTTAAGTCCCACCCACAAAAAACTACTATGGAACTCCCAAGGAGGTTGCTTCTGTCATTGAGATCGCTTTTCTTTTGGAAAGAGGAATACAGATCTTTGAGAAGCACCAATGAGGGTGCCAAACGTTGTCTTCCTTTGTTAGAACATAAAATTTGAAAGGTGGTACCAGTTATTTTAACTTTCCATCTAATGTCTGCATATGATTCGGATATTTCTATTTATAATTAATCTGCCTGCATCTGCATTCCAACTTCTAATTACCTCGTAAGTCATTAATAGTTTGTTTCAATCATGGAAGGCCTAATGTAGACTTTCATTTTTACTTTCCAATAGCATGCGGATATGGTGCTTTGATCCTTGGAATGAAGGCAAAAGAAAATGAAAGCGAATGGCATATCTTATATATGCTGAGACTGACCAAAGTTTGGCCATTATATGTGTCAGCCTGTCTTTTCAAGCATTGATTTTCTATCCTTTAGCAGCCCGGCCTTAAAAGCTTGAAATGGACTTTGGCCATAAATGCCTGGGCAGCATGTTGTATGCGGGCATGTGTTAGACTGCTTCTACAGGCGAGATTGCGGATCATTGTTAGGATTAGGCGAACTACATTTTTGCAAGATCCTGTGTGCTTCTAAAATCCAATTGTTTATCTCATCTGAGCTGCTCATTGCCCTAATCTGTTTTGCCTCATGGCTTAGGTTCCTTAGATAATCATCGAGAGATTCAGGCGTGGAGAGAACCAGGGATCGAATTTTGAATCTCTTCATAACATGGACCACACAGAAGACGGGCTACTCCTTCCAACAGTGAAGTTGCTAGGGAACTGAAGATAGCTGCGAGAGATGCCAGTCAAATAGAGAAAGTTAAGAGAGGAATGACAGGATAGGCTGTACTAGGGGTGAGTTTCAGTAATTAAAGTTGGTTCGATTGTAATGAAGAACACTATGGCATGTAAACTTGGCAATTGATCAGCTTGCTGAAAATTTGATGGTAGGTAACAAGTCATGTTCCTCTTCTCTGTCGCAAATATATTAACGTAATATATTGGCATTAAGGAAAATACTTAGCGTATCAAAGCTTTACAGTTTCATCTGAGATCCCATTCCGACTAACATAAGATTTTGTGTCTTACAAATAAAAAAATCTTACTTTTCAAGAGTTGCACATTGTTATTATGATAATTACTATTCCTTTTGTAGATTTTAATATGTATTTATCACATTGCTCGAAGGGTTAATATCTGCATTTGTCTGTAACTCTGTTAAAAAATATATAGACACATTGATCTTCTTGAAAAGTCTTCTTCTTTCTTTCTTTTTATTTTTTTTATTTTTTTTGCTTTATAGATTTTAACATGAACTTATCTCGTTTTTCAAGAGTTATTGCACCAAAGCTTGAAATTTTTTCATAGATACCAGCAACTCTGGTAAAAAGTTATATTGGTCTTCTTGCACCAAGTCCTCTCCTTCACTATTTATTTATTTATTAAAAATTTTTGTACAGGTTTTAATGTGTGCTTTATCTCATTTTTCAATAGTCGCATGAAAGCTTAAATCAAATTAGTAACTCTTCCTATTCGATTAACTATTGTCTTCTAACACTTTGAACGATGGCCCTGATCGTTCGATTATTCATCAACCCCTGTTGTGCAACTTGGAAATGTCAGAAGAGCAAGTACTCGACTTCGTAATGTCCAAACAGAACTAAATTTGGATCAAAGTGCATTAAAACAACTAAAAAATGCTGTTGATTCTGCACATAGTGTTGACAGTGTAGTATATTTCTGTTATTTATTTTATACACGTCATTTTCACACTTATTTTTTTTTTTTTTTTACATATAAATACAATCCTCTCTGTAGAATCAGTTGGTTGGTTATAGAATGAAGAGTCTCCTTCATTACAGGACTTTGACTTTCTCTCTGTTTTCCTTGTAGCTCCTTCCATCGTGGCAAACGGATCAAAACACTTTCTGACTTTCATCATGCTATCAGAGCTAAGTTTCTTCTAATCCTTCATTTTCTCTTTGCGGATTGTTCCCGTTTTTGTTTTTGGAAGTATTTTTTTTTTCCGTTCGTTGTAGACTGATATGAATCTTGAAGGAAAAGTAATTCCAGATCTAAATGATCCCTTGCAATTATCTGGATCAGACAAAGAGTGTGATCTTTAATAGAGTAAATTTTTTAGACCGGAATCGATTTATTATACTTGCTCTTGGCACGAAAGCCAAATTAGGGTTTAGAACTAGAGAATGTCAAAAACCTGGTGAAAAGAAACAGAATGTTGTTCAAAATATGCGATTACATGGTAGTTGCTGGATTCTTAATTCAATGACAAAGGAATTATCTGAAAAAGGAATTATCTGAAAAAGGAATTATCTGAAGCCTTCATGTATGCCCAACATTCTAAAGAGCTATGTGATGATATTAGCGAACGCTTCGGATTGACCAAAAGCCTGCTTTTATATCATTTGTAGCATGAGATAATAAATTTTAAATAAGGATCTTTGAATGTTTCCGTGTATTACAATAAACTGAAAAAGCTTTGGGACGAATTGCGATCTTTGTATGGTTTTCGGGATAAGTATATCTAGAACGTGCTAAACCTAATTAGAACTACTCCTCTTTATTTGATAATAAACATTCAGCACACAATCTATATTCTAGTCTAATGGAACTTTTGTAATGAATTAATTTATTGTCGAAGATGATCAGACTCAAACGTTAAGACCGCCATTTCTTCTTTGTTTGTATAAATCGTACCACTGATGCTATAAATTGGATCTGGATTGGAATTGTCAGGTCTTGGTTTCGACAACAGAGGACTTGTCCCCAGATCGCGGCTCAAGTGTGGCTCCATTAGTTTCGAGTGGGGCTGGTTTTTAGGTCCTTAGACTGCCCCACCCCCTATTTTTTGAATATCATGCAAGTTTAGATTGACCAAAGTTTGGCCATTGATTGTGTCAGCTCGCCTTTACGAGCATTAGTTTTCTATCCTTTAGATGTCCGGCCTTAGGAGCTTGAAATGGCCTTTGGCCATAATTGCCTAGGCAGCATGCTGTATGCAAGCATGTGTTAGTCTGGTTTTACAAGCATTCAAATTAAAAATCTTATGTTCAAGTGTGGTTGGTTTCTGGGTCCTTAAATTGGCGCACCACCCCACACCCCACATTTTTTTTTTAAGTATCATGTGAGCTTCGATTGATAAGAGTTTGGCTATTATATGTGTCAACCTGCCTTTTGAAGCATTGAGTTTGGATCCTTTAACAATCTAACCTTAGAGGCTTGAGGTGGCCTTTGGCCATAAATGTCCGGGCAGCATGTTGTGTGCAATCATGTGTTAGCCTGCTTTTACAGGCATTCAAATTATTATGGTTATTGTTTATTTATTTATTTATTTTTATGTATGGATCCGTGGAGCCCAAGCCCATACTTATAAATCTATAATTAGTTGGGTAGACATGAGTCGAGTACCATGATGGCTCCCGGACTTATTAGTGCTGGTTTGGTGGTAGAGATAACTAGTGTGCTTGTACATGCTTACAAAATTGAATACATTTGTAATATGTATTTATTGTTGTAAAACTTCCAAACACATTAATGAGTTCCTTAATAGAAAATGGTTATGAAAAACAAAAGATGGTATCAGTGTCAACGAGTAAGCAGAAAATGTTCAAGTAAGATTTAAACGTAATAGAAAGAAATGATACGATCAATGCCATCCCCAGAGACGTGTACGTGGATATTCCCTTACCTTCCGCTAAGGATTTATTTGACACTCTTGGTATGGGGAATGGGCTTGATAGCTGTACAAGTAAAAGTAAGGATTCTGCCCCCTCGTTGGGTCATTATCAACTTCCTTGTAGGGGTGATACTCGTGTGGCAAATTAGGTTGCCGCACAGGGATGAACGGGTGGCCCTTTTATTAGGGAAGCGCTTCAAAGTTTTCAAGAAGTGCTTGGAGTTGGGGCAATGCCCTCCCTTAAGCCATTTTGAGAAGGAGTTTTTCAATTACTACCGCTGCAGCCTGTCGTAAGTCCCTCCCAATGGGTGGAGGGTGTTAAAGGTGTTCTAGGCACTTTGCGAGTACTTGGTGATAAGGGTTACTCCCATGCTCTTTTGCCATTTCTACATGTGTAAGAGCGTTGGGAGGTAACCCTATTTCTAGCTGTGCTTAGGAAAAAAATTGTTATGCGGCTTAGTTGATTTAGTTAAGGGTTGGCAAGATATAAGTACATAGTGGTAGAGCTACTTAAAGAGGTCGAATTTTGGACTAAATGGACAAGAATAGTCCATACTGGAGGTGAGAAGAGGCTTGGTCTGAGTGACGTCGTGGCTGTCCAGGAGATCCTGGCCTTCATGGAGTTGAGAGGTAGCTAAGAGATCAACTCTGCAGAGATCGTAAAGTGATACTTCCGTCGCCTGATCTCCAAGCTCTTCCCCAACATGAAGAAGGCCATGGAGGAAAAATGGGTGGAAGGTACTGGTTCCTTCCTGTGCCTTTGTTGTGCTAGTGTCAGGGTGCTCCGTTAGACGCCTGTTGGGTGGGAGGACCTCTTTAGTTGTGCCGGTCATGACTATTGTGTAAATGGTAGTTGTAGTTTCTTTTTATGTGTCCATTGTCTTCTTTTTTTTTTTTGACTTTGATTTAAGTTTCTTGTAGGCAAAAGTTTGGCTCTTAAGATGACCTATCCATTTATCGACGACCTCATGAGCCAGTGCTAGGCATGGTCGAAGGCGGCTCAGCTGGTCGAGATGGTTGCGAAGTCAAGGCTAGGGTTAGGAGAGAGTAGTAAGGCTCCTCTGAAGTCTGTACCCCAAGGGATTCCCCTGATCATTCGAGACCAGACAACGGACGTGGAACCTTTAAGCTTGGCTCTGCCCCCTCCTACTGTACATTCATTTGAGCCTATTGTTGTGGGCAATGATGGAGGTAAAGTAGAAAGGCTCGAGGTGCTGGTGTTGTCCTCTCTAAGAGCATTGGTAGGAGGGGGCTAGCGAGGTGGCCACCTCCTCTGTAATTGCAGGTGAGAAGCGCAAGGCTCCCGAGGTGTTCGGGGAGTTGGGTCTGACGACAAAGAAGTAAAGGGCTTCGATAAGGGAATCTTTGGCCCGGGCCAAGTGGCACAAGTGGCCTCTGGCCCATTCGTACTAAAGCGTGGATGATGTTGGGATGAGTTCTTGGATGTCCTCAACAATTTTCGAAAGATGGGGCTAAGGTTGGACTCGTTCTAGGAAGCACTGTATGCTTCTCACGATAAGGTGTTGAAGAGGGGGGCCTCGGAAATGGAGATGAATTGGGCTCGAGGGAAGATCTTGCGGCCGAAGTAGAAGGTTTGAGTTAGTGATGTAACTCTTCATTGCCAGATACTCAGTTATGAGGCTTCGATGGGGTCCGATGCCTCTGGTGACTGGGTTGTCCTAGAGAGGATCTCCCATGAAGGTGCAGGCAACCTCGTCTAGACTGTGGGCCACTTGAGCACTCTGATCCAGTAGGTAGGTCTTCTTTCCTTTTGTGGTGGTGCATTTTTAGTGTTTTTGTACTAACTATAGGTTCTGCTTTTGTTTTGTAGTACCACGGCCAGGTGCTCCTTAAGCTAAGTAAGTCTCACGCTGTCTAGAAAGAAGTAATGGATTTGCCGGAGGCTTTGCGGCAGCAGAAGCGACTCCTGTTAGAGGCAGAGACCTCTAATAGGAGGTATATGAAAAAGTTTGTGAAAGCTAACACACGCCTGCGCCGCTCTATTGTACAGGTGGTAGGGTTCCAAACGAGGTTGAAGCACGTAGAGCAGGAGCGGGGCCAAGTAGAGAAAGAAGCCCAGAAGGCTATAGAACTGAAGGCTCGATTAGAGAACGAGCAAAAGATAAAGGCTTGTCTCTCCTAGAGCTTAGAGGAGAAGGGCATAGTTAGGGCCCAACTTGAGAAGGAAAATGCCAAGTCGAAAGCTTTCATAGTTAAGTTAGAAATCGAGCTAGCCACGGAGGCCTTTTTTTTTTTTTTTTTTTAATTATTGTGAGGGCGTTAGCGCTATGTTGCTTGAGCTAGCCTGCTTGAAGGTTGTTCTGGAGTAGTAGGTCGAGGAGTTGTAAGGCAAGGTCTTAGAGATGGATAAGATCATCTCTAAGATGGAGAGCGGGGAGGTCTTCAGCAACGCCACTACTAAAAGGGCGGTCGCTGACTGCTGGGCCATCGAAAGGTGGCTGGAGGACCTTCCTATTGACTCCGTTCACTTCACCAGGAGGGAGATCTTCTCTTGTTACTCGGACCTGGACTTGAGCTTCTTGTACTTTTTGGACTTTTCGACGTTCGTGGAGAAGAGGGAAACCTTGGTTTGGGAAAGAGATTTCGCCCAGGGGGGATGATAAAGAAGCAGGGGCATCTTCTGCCATTGAGGTAGGGCTAGGTGCTTTAACATTCGCCTTTACCCTTGTAGCCTAGCAGTAAGTTGCCCCTGAATCTATCCCAATGGGAGATCTGCCTATGGAGGCTTCTCTTGCTCCTGTTTTGTACGTCTTAGACCCCCCTCCAGCTTAGGGTTTACCGTCTAAAGTACCTACGGATTAGTACTTGGAGCAGATCGAGGCGTTGGATTTTTCAGAGCTATCCAAGTTAGCTGATCCTAAGCGGTAGTAGGGTTATACTTTTTATTTTTTTTTTATGAATATTATAATCAGGGTTGGGATTTTGGCCTTTACTTTGTAATCGATTGTTATTAATGAATGAATGGATTTTCTTTTTCCCAAGACTTCTTGTCTTCTGTTCTCTATTACTTCTCTTACTCATTTGCTTTGTTATTCTACTTAGCTATGTTGGAGTCTTCTTTGAGAGGGTTCCTTTGTACAAGGGATGTTTCTACTTGCTGGGGTTACCCTAAGGGAGTCAAGTTGGTGGTTTTCTAACCTGCTTGAGTTGTTGGAGTTCCTCTATGCAAGGGTTGTGTTCCCTTGTTGAGGTTACCCTAAGGGAGTTAGGTTAGTGGCGGTCTGACCTGCCCGATTCATGGGAGTTCCTTTGTGCAAGGGTCATGTTCCCTTGCTGAGGTTACCCTAAGGGGGTTAGGTTAATGGTGGTTTAACCTACCGGATTTTATGGAGTTCCTTTATACATGGGTTGTGTTCCCTTGCCGAGGTTACCCTAAGGGGGTAAGGTTAGTGGCGTTTCGACCTATTCGGTTCGCAGGATTTCTTCTGTGTAAGGGTTGTGTTCCCTTGCTGAGGTTACCTCAAGGGGGTTAAGTCGGTAGCATTTTGACTTGCCTAGTTTGTAGGAGTTCCTCTATGCAAGGGTTGTGTTCCCTTGCCGAGGTTACCCCAAGGGAGTCGATCGGTGGTGTTCCGACCTACCTGATTCGTGGGAGTTCCTTTGTGTAAGGGTCATGTTCCCTTGCTGAGGTTACCCTAAGGAGGTTAGGTCTGTGGTGTTTCGACTTGCCTAAGTAACTATTCATGTACCTTTTTTAAAGGCTGGTAAGGTTACTGAAACAAAAGAGGAGAGAAAGAGAAATGCAATCAATTGAGAACTTTTTATTTCAACTCAATTTGAAAATAAAATTATACATGATAAAATTTTAATCAAAGTAGAGGCATAGATTATCGACATTCCATATGTGCGGAATAAGCTTGTCATCTAATCTTTCCAGCCTATATGCTTTGTTGCCTAACTTCTCCCTTACTGAATCCTCCCAATTAGGGGCCAGCTTGCCCTGGCCTTTTCGTGCATCGGTACACTCCAATATTCGGCATACTAGGTTACTGACCTTGAATTCTTTGTGTCGAACCTTCTGATCATAATACCGGGCGACCCACTACCGGTATGCAGTAACTCGAGCAGTGGTGAGGTCTTTGATTTTGTTGATTGAATTGATGCTTGCTTGCAGCAATGAGTCATTCAGGGCGGTGTCAAAACTTCGAGTCCGGATATTAAGGAGTTCGAGTTCGATAGGAAGGATTACTTTAAACCCAAAGGCTAGACGAAAGGCGGTTTTGCCCGTTGAGGTGCGGTGCATGGTCTTATATCCCCACAAGATAGTAGATAGCTCGTCGGCCCAAGCTTAGTGAGATCGGTCCATGCGCTTCTTCAGGCTATCTAGGATAACTTGATTGGTCCCTTTTACCTGTCCGTTTGATTGGGAGTGGACGATCGAGGTGAAGTACGGGGTGATGTAGTGCCTAGTATAGAACTCCTTAAACTTGGGATTGTCAAATTGGCATCCGTTGTCCATGATCAATGTATGGGAGACTCCAAACTGGGAGAGAATATTGTTCGTAACAAAAGACTCTATACTCCTCTCCGTGACTTTAACTACTGATAAAGGCATATTTTTCATATTTTAAAAGTGCAAATTAAGATAGAATTATTATAGATTTTATAGAAATAATTAAGAATTGGTACTTAATTATTTTCATTTGGACATTTCAGGAATTAGACAATTCAAGAGTGGAATTACGGATGATTTAGAGAAATTTTAAGCAAATAAACAAAGTTCGGATCAATGCATGAAAATGGGAATTAATGGCAGCCAGCTTACAACTTACAAGCTTGCGCCAACGGCCTTTGATGTTTACGCTACTAACCTTTGATGGCTACGCCGTCAGTCTAAATGTCGGCCTTGCACTTACATTGCTATCCTTCGTATCCGGCCTTCATGAAAAAAGAAACTTCACACCAGCCAAACCTAATTTTTCATATGAATAGTTTATGTTTCATCATTTGAGAGATTTTTAGACATACTTTTCCTTAGACATTGAGAACCGTAGAATAATTTTTAGATAGTTTTTGAAGAATTCTTTGGGAGAAGCATTTTGATCATTGAAAGGATTTTGCTTTTGCTGTGGAGACTAAGATTGGAGTTGCAATTGAAGATTATTTATTTCTAATATAAAATTGGTGACATCTATTTCAATTATTTTTATACAATTCTGTGAATTACTTATGCTTTCAATTATGAACCTCCTTGCAATTTCAATCAATATTTGTGTTTTTGTTTTCAAATTCAATGCTAAGTAAAATTATTTGTGGGAATTGATGACACCTTAGATAATTAAGATGATGATTGTGTTCATGTTATGGGATTAAGAGATTATGGATGATTTATGATTGCAATTTCTATGATTTTGATTATAATTGTTAAAAACCTTAATGATACAGAAATTGATATAGGGTTTATTAGAAGTTTTTAGTTGATTTGATTAATCAATGTGGAAACAGAGTTAATTGAATTAATTAGAAATTATCTAAAGGTTAATGTAATGTTTGGCAATTGATTATTTACTAAGACATTAGGGATAATTGATTTAGGATATTAGACAATCATAGTATCGGGAGATATATGATTATAATTTAAAGTCCACTATTAATTGGAAGATACGGAAACTGACTAATTAATTAGAGGTTTAAATCCTTAAGTTTTAAAGTATAATAATTTCACTTGAATAACTATATAGCTATTAATCTATATAATATGATAATAATTTGATTTTTGTAATTTAAGGTAGATTCTATTTTTCCACAATTCTCAATTGATTACTTAATTTTAGCTTTTTCATAGTTATTTTCTTTTCAATAGTTTTAGAGTAATTATTAGATTAATTAATTTAATTTTAATTGCTTGAATATTGATAAGAATTAGTGTAAGATTAGTAATTTCTTAGTCCTTAAGGGATCAACAACCTTATTTTTCTATATTACTTGATTCCAACCTAGTATACTTGCTAGAGTATTCACAATTTATTTATATATATATAGTTTAAGTGAATCAGCTACGGCTTCAGCCTCTACTCACTTTGTGAAGTAGTTCACAACGACGATGATGAACTGTTATCATCCTGATGCCTTTAGGAAGGCATCGAGGATGTTGGACTCCCCTTAGGAGAACGACCATAGGCTCATCAGGGGTTGGAGTGCGGTGTTGGGTGTGTGATTGATTGGGGTGTACTTCTGGCATTGTAGGCACTTCTGGGCTATGGCCTTTGCATCTTGCTTTATGGTAGACCAATAATATCTGAGCTGTAGCACTCACAGGTACAAAGCTTGGGATTGGATATGATTACTGTACACTTTGGTGTGTAGCTCTTCCATGACGTGTAGCCCTTCCTTTTCTCAAAGATACTGGAGCATGGGAAGGTTGACTCTCCTGATGCCATCAATCAGTATTTAATTGGTGGCGTGATACCGAAGCTTCTTTGACTCTTTCCTGTCTTCTGGAAACGTTCCCTCCTCTAAGTAGCTCTGGATGGGGTCCATCCTGCTCGACTCTAATGTCAGCATAGTAAGTTCTAAAATTTTAGCTGAGCTTAGAGTTATGCTCTTTTCCGGTAGGTACTAGATGAAGATCTTGCTGTCTTTCATCGTAGGCTTCCGTATGCTAGTGGAGGCCAACTTGGATAGCTAGTTGGTCGTTGAATTTTCCATTCGAGGGATTTTCTCGATTTCCTAACAGGCAAAGTTTGCTAGGAGTCGCTTCGCTTTCTCCAAGTACTTTGCCATGGTGCTGTCCCTAGCCTTATATTTACCCCGGACCCGTTGTACAATGAGCATGGAGTACAAGAATATCCGCAGTTGCTCGGCCTTGATCTCTTTGGCTAGCTTCAAGTTGACGATAAGTACCTCATATTTGGATTTGTTGTTGCTGGAATTGAACCCGAATTTTAAGGTATAACAAATGATGATCTTATGCAGGTTGGTCGGTACAAAGACCGTACCTCCACGTCTAGTGGTGGATGATTCATCAATGTGGAGAGTCCATACTGGTTTATCGTCGCCTAGTAGTGTTTCCTCTCTAGTATATTCTACCACGAAGTCGGCCAAGACTTGTGCCTTGTAGCTGTTCATGGCTAGTATTGGATTTCGTGTGCACTCAATTCTATTACGTACTTCATCATTTGTCTAAACGCATTAGGCTTCTACAGCATGATCCATAGTGGCTGGTCCGTAAGTACAATCACCTAGTGTGCTTAGAAGTAAGGCCTTAGTGGTTTGGCAGTAATGACAATGGTTAGTGTAAATTTTTCAGCCCGGGTGTACTTGACCTTAGGCCCATGAAGTATGTAGCAGACATAATATACTGGCTAGTGTTCTCTTGCTTCTACTCTAACCAGCATAGAGGAGAGAGCCTGATTGTTGACAGCCAGGTATAAAAATAGATCCTCCCCTTGGATAGGCTTAGAGAAGATCGGTGGATGAGTGAAGAAGTCTTGAAGCTGCTGAAAGGCGGTGATGCATTTTGGAGTCCATTCAAAACTCTTAGGATTTTTAAGGATTTTGAAGAACTCAACGCATTTGTTAGTGCTCTTTGAAATGAATCTGCTTAAGGCAGTCACCATGCCAGTGAGCTTTTGTATGTCTCGGATTGAAGTTAGGGGCTTCATTCCCCTCATGGTTGTGATTTTTTGGGGGTGTGCTCGATACCTCTTTAGGTGACCAGAAATCTGAGGAACTTGCTAGAGTCGATACTAAAGACGCATTTTTGGGGGTTCAGCTTTAGGTTATGTGTACGCATTCGGTCGAAGGCTTCTTAGAGATCCTTGACATGATCGATAGGCTTTTAGCTCTTGATAATCATGTCATTGACGTACACCTCCATATTGCGCTAGACTTGGGGCTTGAACAATTTCGTCACCATCCGTTAGAATGTAGCCCTAGCGTTTTTTAATTCGAATAGCATCACAGTGTAGCAGTACGTACCATAGTCGGTGATAAAGGAGGTATGGAGCCTATCCTTTGGGTCCATTTTGATCTGGTTGTATCTTGACAATGCATCTATAAAGCTTAGTAGGGTGTGTCCCGACGTGGAATCGACAAGGTCGATTCTACGGAGGGGGAAACAATCTTTAGGGTAGGCTTTGTTGAGGTTGCTATAATTGACACACATGCGCCACTTCCCATTCTTCTTTTTCACTAGTACCACGTTTGCCATCCACGTCGAGTACTTTTCCTCCTTTACGAAGCTGGATTTGAGCAGCTTTTGTACTTCCTCTTTGATAGCGGCTTGCCGTTCTGGGGAGAAATGCCTCTTTTTTTGTTTGATAAGCCATGCTATGGTGTCGATGTTGAGGTTGTGGGTCACTACGTTAGGGGAGATTTCGGTCATGTCAGACACCGACCAGGCGAACCTATCTAAATTTGCCTGCAGGAGGGTAATGACTTCATCCTTTACTTCGACTGGGGTCTTAGTCCTGACCTTCGTTGTTTGGTCGAGAAAGTCGCCGATTTGGACATCTTTAGTCTGTTCTTTAGGCTCGCCCCTCTCAAACGGTCTCTCCTGCAAGCCTGTCTCTAGGGCAAAGATGCCATCACCTTTGGCTGCCTTGATATATAGCTTTCGCGAGAGCTTTTGATCACACCTGCATATGCCTACCCTCGTGGGTGTTGGGAATTTGGCTTTTAGATGCAAGGATGATGTGAATATCCCAAATGCGTTTAGACTTGGTCTTCCTAAGAGTGCATTATAAGGAGAGGGACAATCAATCATAATGAACTCCACGGATTGTTGTGCTGCGTAGTCATCATCGTTAAGCTCCATATCCAGCGTGATGATGCCCTTGGCTTGAACTGTGCTACATTTGAAGCCGATTGGGTTGTGGTGATACAGCTTTATCTTTACTAGTAGTTTTTTCCTCATCCTCTTGTATGTGTAGAGGAAGAGTATATCAATGGAGCTGCCAGTATCCACCATGATCTTCAGGACCTCAAATTTTGAGATCCTTGCTCCAATCACCAAGGTGTCTTGGTGAGGAGTGTCGACCCCTTCAAGGTTGGTGTTGAATAAGGAGATGGAAGTGTCTACCTTCCGTCTCTTCTCCCTAACTACCAGCACCTTTGATTGGGCATTAATCGAGTTTCTAGTGTTCGGCCAGCTCCTAAAGTGTTAGCCCCCCATAATTACATTTATGATGCCTTTGGGGGTGCGATTATTGCGGCAATCATTATTCTACTTAGCTGGGGCATCCTTCGTTCGTCACCTCCGAGGTGCCCTATCAATGTCATCATCGAAACTATCTTCGTTCTTTTGATGTGCCACATATTTGTTGAAGAAGCTGCATTGAATGGCGTATTCGATGACATTCTTCAACTGGTAGCACTCTTTAGTGGTATGGTTGTAATCATTGTGGAATTGATAGTATTTATCGGAGTTTCAACGACTGGGGTTTCCTTGCATTTTTTGCAACTTTTACAGTAAGTTTTGGTGCTTCGCTTTGGAATAAACCTGAGCTATGGGTCTATTAAGAGGAGTGTACTCTTTGTAGATGGGAAAGGGAGAGGGGGGGGGAGGAAGGAAGGTTACGCTATGGTCATTGCTTCTTCTTCCCAAAGCTCTCCCCTTTTGGTCTGTTAAGCATCCTTTCGCCAAAGTAATCTTTAATGGATAATTTTTCCTTATCCTACTTTCCACTTGACCTTTCATAGTTAGGGTTATGCTTGGTACGAATGTTGTCTTCTTGGTTGATGTATTTTTAGGCTTTATTCCAGAAGTCGGCCAGGGTCTTCGGCTTGCTCTTCGCAAGTGACTTGAAGAAATCTCCTAAGGGTTGGATGCTGAGTTAAGTGACATGGATAGTGACTCCCTTATCTAGTTGAGGGATCTTGACCACAACGTTATTAAACTAGGCTACATAGTCGTGTAGGGATGCACCTTCGCCCTGCCTTACTAGGTACAAAGATGATGTGTCCTTAGATAAGGGCTTATTAGCCCAGAAATGGAGGCTGAACTTCCTGTCTAGCTTGTTGAAGGAGCTGATGGAGTTATGAAGGAGGTGATTAAACTACGTTCGGGCGGCGTTCCTTAGGTTACCTGGGAAGGCCTTGCATAGTATGGTATCCTTATGACCATGAAGGTTCATGAGGGTACGGAAGTGTAGGAGATGGTCGTCAGGGTCGCTTGTGCCATCATATTGGTTTAGGGACGGAAGTTTACCATTAGGGGGTAGCACTTTGTCCTAGATACCCTTGGTGAAGGAGGTCTTGTTACTGGCGACTAGCCTAGTATCGCTAGCTAGCTTGCTCCCTTGCTGTTTGGAGAGCCGCTTGACCATTGTATGGAGCTCGTTTAGGTTGGCATTGTTTATCCAATGGGCTCACCGTATAGCCGAATGAGCTTATAAGTTAGTTTCCTGCTCATTGACAGCCATATTTCGGTCGCGGGTAGCCACAGACCTTGTAGGCTACTAATCTAACGATGGATCAGGTTGTTGATCCCTTCCATTTTGCTACTGTTGGATGTTATATCGCCCAGTGCGGGCATCTAAAGCTTCAGGGTGGTGAGTTTATATGCCGTATCACTTTGCTTTGTTTAGGCGAGCGTGGAGCTCTCTGTTCTGCTTAGCATACTGCTCAACCAGGCGCTTCGTGTACTCTAGGCGTTCTTCTAACACAACTTTTGGGAGGGGCTAATTGCCTTTAGGTTGGTGTTTCCCCCATTTTAGTGGTTGCCCCCCAGGTTGGTTATTCACCAATTGTTGATTTTCTTGCTCGTCGCATTGAGAAATGATGAAAAAAAAAAGCTTAATGTGGTTTATGTTTGGTGTGTTTAAGATTTCAAGTATAGGAATTGTATTTCCTACAGACGATGCTAAATGTCGTTTCTCAGTTCTTGCCGGTAGTCAATTGAGGTTTGCACGTACTGGGCTTATAAAACAATTCACAATGAGGGGATGCTAGGGGGTTGTTCAGTGTAGCTACTTTGATGCTTAAATCAGTGATAAGCTTTTGGTGGAATAAAGTATTCAAAGTGCAGGCTTAGGATGTAGAGTTTTTAGAGAGATCTACTGTTGAGCAGTAGTCTGGTATTTATAACGGAGTAGAACTAGCTATTGGAGATCAATTGGTGGGAGACATATTCTCCTGTAAGTGTGAGAGAGTAGAGCTGTCGTGTACAACGTGTCCTTGATATTTAGGACACGACTTATCTATCTGTATCTTGCAGTTTATGGCCATTACAGTCCTTGATGGGCTTGGGCTACTAAGGGCGAGGCCTGAGACCTACAGGTGAGAGTCTATGGAGGCAAGGCTTGGCGGATCTGGTCAGGCCTGAGTGGTCCTTGCCCAAAGTACTCTGTTAATATATGTGAAACTCCATATGAATAAAGAGTGATGGATTGTGAGAAAAAAATAATATTGATCTGTAAAGTCATGGAGTGAATATCAAATTGATTTAGTTAAGAATTTTTTAGTCAATTGGTTGAAAAGATCCATTAATTGGTCATTTGTTTGGCTATAGACTACTTTTAATATGAGACATTATAAATGGAACTAAGATCGACCTCTACTAGTATGTTGATTATTCAAGAAAATCAATTACTTTTTGAACCAATCTAGAGAAGAAGTGTGAGGAGAGCAAGAATTATTGCAAGGTTGTGACTTTTGACATATTCTGAAATGACTTATAGGTAAAGAATGTGAGAAATAAATTGAATGGCACACTAAAAAGGGGAAGGTGAGCATAGGAGGAATTATAAAACCTCATATGAGTGAACTCCCATGTGGATTATAAAAAAATATAATAGTTTATAAAAAAAATAATAATAATAAATGCTAAACGAATTCTAATCGAGAATTTTTTGTATGAATGGTCTTTATTATTATAAGAAATTAACAATAATTAATTTGTTGAAGACACCATGTTGGGTATAGAACTATATATGTATATAATATATATATTCTTATATAACCTACGTATATTACTTTTGCCTAATAAGAACTCTACCGGTTGCATCAATTGTAATACTAATTATGCAAATATGTTTACATTACATATAAAAAGTATCAAAATTCAGTTGTCGTTGATTTAAATTTTCCTTATATTACTATCTTATAGTATTAAAAACTTTTACTATTGAACTGTTTAAATCTTTAGTTATTTTTATTGTAACTTAACGGTGTGAATACTAGTTTTCAAAATACGATTTCAATTTCTCACCCTCTAAAGTAGCAATAATAATAATCGAAAAAAAAAATCTTTAAATCTTTTACAAAAGTGTCATTGCATGAAATCGTTACTTCTTGTCATTATAGTTTGAAAATTCTTATTTAATTTCTTTTTGAACAACAGTTAAAGTGAGTTTTGCATATCAATATTATTTTGATTAAGAGAAGTACAAGCAAGTTTAAGAAAATTTAATCGAGTCAAGTTCAAACTTATTGAGAGCTACATTAATCTAAGTTTAAGTTAAAAATTTTTAAATTGATTAAATTTTGTCTGATATTGCAGTTGTAAACTAAGCTCTTAAGATTGAATGCCATCTCACTTCTATATTAAGCCCTTCGCATTGCTTAAGCTTTAAGACTTCAAATTGAATTTGAGTTTAAGGTTGGCATTTCGAAATCTCGATTCCATTCGTTTATAATGTAATAGAGAATGCTAACTAAAAAATTAATTGTACAAGAAGCTCTAGTTACGAGTAAGTAAAGAAACCAATCAAATTGAATCAATTCGTAAACCGAACCAAACAAAATAAAAAATATGGTTTTTCTTATCATTTGATTTAGAAAATTCCTAATTATAACGATACCAAATATTTATGGTTGGTTTGAAAGGATAAACCGAACTAATTTGTAAAACTAAACGATATTTTTATATAAAAAATATAGTAATATTTTATTTCAACTAAAGAATGGCTTTTATTATAATATAGCATTTAAAAGAATTTTTTATTCATAATTGTTGAAATTTATATGTATTAAACTCTTAATTATCGTAATGTATGAATTATATATGCAGTTTGTTTGTAGTATATCCTATTTGTATAAATGAAATTAGTTATTAACAAATATTTAAAAAATTTTAGTCATATAAATATAAATTTTATCAATCTCTATTACGATAATACTTATTATTTTTAGATTAATTTAATAATTTTTATATGAGATTACATCTTTCACAAATACATTTTTCTAAAATAGAACATATAGCTAAATTTGTAAACTAAAGCAAAATTTTGTGGTTCGAAAAATTTTCAATTCGAATCGTATTGTTTGATTGAAAGTTATAAAAAATTGAACAACATTTTTATAGTTTAATTTGATTTAAAAAAAAAATTAAATCAAACTATTTCGTGCTCACCACTAACTCTAGCTATACAAATTGCAAACCCTCGATATGTATTCATCGGCTGAGTTATCCTTCTATAGCAAGTTGAGTATGTCCAAAATTCTCAGGAAAAAGCTATCCCTAATCATAATTTTTCTTGACATCTGTTTTTCGATATATTTGAAAGACTATTCTTAAAGAATATCCTAAGAGAAAATCAACTCATAAGAGAAGATGTCATAGAACAAATAGTTGTCGAAAAATAAGATGTAAATATTCCTGAGATGTTACTATGCTCCTGTCGGTAAAGGCATGCAAGTTGTTGTCGTTCAAACCCAAATCATATTAAAGCATCTTCCAAAAACTATTAGGTGTTTCTTTGTAATAGAAATCCGCTTGAAATGTAATAGAGATTTTTGCATTAAGAGATTCTACTCGTGCAAAATAAGATGATCACGTCAGCTACCACAAAAACTTGTCTAAAATAAATTGACGTTGACCTACCAGCTGCCTACTAAGATTTAGGTAAAATAAGATTTAGTTTCACAGAGTGTTCGCCATTATTTATTTATTTTTTTAAAAAAGAAATAATAGGGGCTCATCAATAATTGTCTTAAGTTCTCTTTTTCCTCCTACACTTATATATATATATATATAACGTATTTAAATATACACTAATAATGTTTCCAAGCAAGAATATAAAGACAACCAAACAGTTAAAGCGATGCAGTGATAAATTTGAAGCCATGACATTTGCCAAAAATGCCATCGAATGCGAAAATCAAGGGGACACGTGTGAGTATAGTATTTTAACATTTAACTGGGGAAAGGTTTTAGAGCTAAAAAAACAAACTTGCTCCTGACAGGAAGAAAGTTGGTGGAAACTGGCTGAAGACCTAAAACATGCAAGGTCTTTTTCCAAGTCATTCTTGTATTATTGTGGCAGTGGGTCCGATTGGCTAATGATTCAATGTAAAAATTCAGTGGCCTTTTTTGGTGCCTCTCTTTTTCTTTTTCCTCTTTTTAAGTTTTTATCGGAAAACTGATAAGACTCGCTTCCTCAAACGTGTCTTCACATGATATAGACTTTTTCTAGAGTTTAGATTCACTTTCGGTCTAGACTCTAGAGTAATTCCATTATTATCTTGCAGCTACAGAAATAGAGGGTAGGATTTAATTAATGCTCGATTGCATCACTAGTTCCAACATATATTTAAAAGGTAAGATGATGGACTAAAATACTTATATTATAAGGGCATGCGTATATATTAATTGATATACGATATACATGTCTCTGGAATAAATTATACATAAATATATCCAAAATAAAATATAAGTTGAAAGTCCTATGAATTTCAATGTTTAAGTGAATCTGGACAAGAACCGAAAAGCACACTGTGAGAAAATTTTGCTTATGAAATAATTCGTCCATGCATGAGAAAAAATTTCGAATGCCAGCCACACAATCTACTTTCATATTAAAAAAAAAAAAAAAAATTAAGAGGATACGATTTTTGTGCAGTACTGCTGCATATTCAACCATGAGGCTCATTTAAAACAAATAAGGCAAAGAAAACATAAGAATCAACTTAAGCAGAAAAGTTTTCCTTCGAGCTATAAGACTGTACGCTGTAACCTCCTTTCAATAGCAGAGTTTGAGAAATTTACGTATTAATTATCAAAATTAGTAAATATTACATAATTATAAATTATATAATAGAATTATTAATATATCATTACTATATCATATATTGAAAACGAGATATTACTATTTATATCTATATCTTATCTTCAAGATAGGACATTATTATTTATAACTATATTGTATCTTAAAAATACGGTATTATTATTTGTAATTGAAGATACGAATAGAAACGATATATAAATACTAATTATGTGATATCACATAGAGATACTATTTTGATAATATTTTTTATATATTTTTTTTTGAAAGTCGATAGACATGTACTGCATTCTAACTAAAGTAATTCAACCATAAACAAGAGTTAAGAGGCCACTTGTTAGTGTTATAATTAGAGCACCAATCCACTTGGAATAAAACAACAACGCAACTAAAGCATAACCTATTACAGCCTTGTTCGATGAGATAAAACTAAGAGGGGCTACAATTAAACTTTGGCATCGAAATTTATTAATTAAGTAACAAAAGCTACAACAAAGAATTTTTTCAAGGAAAGCAGCTGCAGCCATGAATTTCTAAATTGCATATAATGATACAAAATCTTGGTTAGATAGAAAAAAGTGCATGAAGATATTTCTTATGTTCTTCAGCACAGATTAGAAAAACATTGCTATACTTCATTAACAACATACTCTAATACAAATTTATTACTTAGTGAACCAAGCCAAAAGATATTGAACAACCCCCAACTCAAATTTATAGGTATAAAACTATCGTTGTAACTGATGTAACCATGGGCGGACTTAGAGGGGAACCTAAATGAGCCCCAACGCACCCCACCACCACCCCCAGCCCCACCCCACCCCCCCTGCAGGAAAAAAAAAAAAATTTATTATCTTAAATTATTTTAAAAGTGAAAAATATGTATTATATTTGTTTTAGAGTGTAAATTTATCATATGATTAAGTGGTTAACTTCTTTACTTTACATTTATAAGGTTGTTGGTTCAATTCTCACTAGAATGAATTTTACTTTTCCATGTTAGCATTTATTATCCATCATAAATATCTTTTATAATCTTTTTTCTTTTTTTTTTTATTAATAACTAATAAAATTAAATTCCACTAATAAAAAAATGATAATTAATTAAATAAATTTTCATTAAAGACTATTTGTTCACTATTATTCTACCATAAATAATAATTACGTTGTCAAGTCTTTTGATAAAATCATTATAAAGAAATTATTGAATATTATTTGTTATAGTATGTTGACCTTCTCATTATACTTATAATTTTTTGTATAAATACTTCTTGCAATTTATCTTTCTTAACAATAAAATTTACAAAAGTTTTGTGTGTTGATTTTATTCTTTTATAAATTGAAAATTTTATTTTAATTAATATATATGCCATATAGAAAAAATAAAAGGTTATTCTTCTAACTTACAAAATAATCAAAATACTAATAATCAATCCATAAAAGGATTTAGATTTTTTTATTCAATATTAAATTATATTACGAGGTACACATTTTTAATAAAATCCCCTGTGTATATAAGATGCTTTGAAATTATGATAATAAGTAAATTTGTTTTCTCATAATTTTAATAATTTGAATGATGTGAGTTTGGCCCCTCCAATCTCACAACTCAGCGTCCATCCTTGGATATAAGAGTTGAGATATAATATATTCTATAAAACGCTTATATTGTGAAATCCCAAACTTTTTAACAAGTGTCTTCATGAATTGTACAGTATTATTTTTCTGGTATAATGATTATATTAATAGAACTTTAACCTAAATCAACTTTTTGATAAAACGTCAATTAATTATTCCAACATTTGAAATTATAATATAATAAGGAATTATTGCATAATTTATAACATATAAAAGTTGATATATATATGTGTAGATAATAAAAGGTCCCAATAATGAATACCATAGAACTCTAACTTCAGAACTCATAATTGATTGCTCTTGAAAATGTAAAAAATATATATATATATATATATGTAAATTCAATATATTAATAGTAATAATAATAGTACTAATAGAAGAAGAAGAAATAAAGAACAAAAATTTGTAGAATTATTCTATAGCCTCATCCATGTTTTTTACGGATGAACTTTTCATCTATAGATTCTTACCAATTTAAAATAAACTAATTTTTATCGAGTGAAAGCCTAGATGAGAAAAAGGAACACCTAAAGAAGTTATCTCGTATCTACATTCCTTTTATATTTACTTTCTTTGCTTTTTTTCCTTTTCTCAATATTTTGATTAATTTTTTAAACAAGAGACATTGATAACAAACATCAATATTAACTTAAAAAATGTTCATATTTATGTTTCATATTACGTTGTTTCTCAGGAGACTCCAAGCATTGTCATAAAAATATATTTTATGTTTTCACATCTCTTCTTGACGTCATCGCGCCTTAGGATTACTTTGAAGGATCAGACATTGTCACCTTCGAGTCGAGGTGAGCGACCCTCTAAGTATATTGTTGCACTCATGCTGCCTTAATAGTGAGAGCGTGTGACAAAGTAGAAGAAATAGTCTCTATACCTAAGGCCTTGATGAAGAAAAGTTGAAGTCTCGATGAAGAAATCATAAGTGCACGAGCTCCCAAAGAAGTAGAGAGAAATTAAGATGAAGATGATAAGTTTTTGAAATAGTAAAATAATAAGCTAGGGTTTGCAAATTTATAGCCGTGAGCCATAATTGAAGCAAGGGTTAATAAAAAGGCAATTGATTTGATATGATTTGATTAGATCTTACTATGTCCGTTGCAAAAAGCATGATGACTCAAATCTACTAAGCATTATGTCACTATGTAGGCATATTCAGTAGTTGATCGATACGTATCTTGGGCATTAAATGTGTTGAAATGTAAGCGTACAAGATAAAATAAATTAAAGCGACTTCGGTCCAACAATCCATTATGAGGTCAGGTCATTGCACTTAGCGAAAATTTTACCCTTGCACCATCTAGGGAGTAAAGCCAAATGCCGCTCATCAATGTCATTTCCTAACATACCTCTATACACTAATACAACCTTTGGTAAAGGCTTAGCCCTACTTGCCTCAACCGACATTTATCTAGGCATAAGGATGTCCTAGCTCAAATGACTTACATACTTTGCTACTATACTCTAGTCATTCTAGATCGAACCCTATGGCATGAGAGCTCTAAACTTTGGGAATTAGGTAAGATAGTACATCGGCCTTTATTCTTCAACCAAAGCTCTTGTCTACTATATGTGGTAGTATGCCTTAGGATCTTAAAAACCTTACTATTGTTTACTTTCCTTGCCAATGAGTCACCAACAAGAGTGAAGAGTAAGTGTTAATAGGCTATTTTGAACATGGTCTTCCAAATCTAGGCTAATCAAATTGAAGTTGAGGAGCCACCCAAAACATGGGCCTTTAGGCCTAAGTCGACTAAGCACAACCCATAGTTCAAATGAAGATAACTTGGAAGAGCTCAATAAATAAGGTAAGTCAATCAGTCATCAATCAACCATAACTCCCCTTGATGCTCTCTACCAAATCTGGAGTCAAAGAGAAGACCTCTAGCCATTAATTACCTTCTTTACGTAGCTTGGCCTTCCTCCTATAAATATAATGCTAAGCCCCATGGTAAAGGTTCGAAAACTTGATACTCAACATACCTTCTCTCTCTTTTGTTACCTTGTTCCTTCACTCTACTTTAAGTATTGAAGTGGTCATGATGGATGCAACTCCAGTTAGGAGTATTCATGATTTAGTTCAGATCGGTTAAGGGATCAAACCATATTTAAAATGGTTTAGTAATACTTAATGAACTAAACCGCTTGTAACAGTTTAGGGTTTTGAATCGAACCGTTTCAAATGTGATTCGGTTCAAGCGGTTTGGTTCAATTTGAACCACTTTCTAAAAGTACCACTATCTTTTTAATATTATTAATAATTTTCGAAAATTTCTACCAATATTAATGTCAAAATTAAGGTACATCATGAAAAAATGAAAGTTACATTATATTATTTCACGATAATATTACATTTTAAATGAAATGAGGCTTGTGAGCGAGTTAGAGATAAGAGATGATGGTAAAGGAAATGAGTGGATGGTAAAGGTTAAGAATGAAATGAATGATGACAAAAAGAAAAAGGTAAATAGGATTATACTAAACCGTCGACATGATTAAAAAGAAAAAGAAAAAAATTGTTGCATATTTTTATTTTTCAAATAATAAACGATTTGATTCAGCTCAACTTTTCAAATTAAACCGTTAACCATTTATACGTTCTCCAAACCATATCTAAATATAAAAAAAATGTATTTTATGCAACAACCCTAACTTCAGCAGCCTTATAACTTCATTTTTGCATTTTCAAGCCTCTAACCACCTTGCGAGGATCTCGTAACAACAAAACAGAACGGAATTCTTTTGCCAAACGTGCCCGAGTTAACATCTTATTTGTGGGGTAAAAAAAATAGGAAAAAGAAAACTTTGTTTTATATGATAGACAAAAACATTACAGCCACTATGACATTCTTGTTTATTTTATTTTAAGGAATTAAAATCTATGAATTTTGATCCATCTTATTTTTAGTTGGATATTAGTTATAGAAACTTAAAAAAAAGAAGAAGTTGAGTTTGAGGTTATTGAGAGCTACTTTGCGCCAAGCTTAAGCTATAAATCTTAAAATGGATTGAATTTGAGTAAAGTTATTTGAGAAGGCCCATCTGAGATTATACCAGGGAGCATCTACACTGCGGTGAAGTTTTGACCTTGTTTGCTGTTTTGCTAATATTGCTCGTTTTTGCTGTTGCTGCTGGACATTAAGTTATATATTCTACAGACTTTAACCGAAGGAAAAGCCGGCCTGAAATTAAATTCCTTCTCACTTCTTATATTAAGACCTTGGCAGTGCTTAAGCTTTAAGACTTCAAATTGAATTTGAGTTTTAAGGTTGGCACTTTAATATCTTGATTCCATCGTTTACAACGTAATAGAGAATGCTAATTGAAAAATTAATTGCGTAGGAAGCTCTAGCTATAAAAATTGCAAGACTCAACTTTCGATATGTACTCACCAGCTGAGTCATCTTTCTATAGTGAGTTGAGTACGTCCAGAATTCTAAGGAAAGAGCTATCCTTGATCGTATATTTGAAGGATTATTCTTCTCCAACGACAAAATCGACTCACAAGAGAAGATGTCAGAACAAACAGTGACCCAAAAATAAGATGTAAATATTCCTCAAAATGTTACTATGCTCCTATTAGCAAAGACATGCAAATTGCTGTCATTCAAACCCAAATCATATTTAAAGCATCTTCCAAAAACTATTAGGTGTTTCTTTCAGGTCTTCAACCAGTTGCCACCAACTTTCTTCCTGTTAGGAGAAAGTTTTTCTAACTCTAAGACCTTCCCCATTTAAATGCTAAAAAATATACTCATATGTATCCCCCTTGATTTTCTCATTTGATAGGAATTTTTTGCAGATATCATGGCTTCAAACTTATCACTACTTCGCTTTAACTCTTTGGTTGCCTTCATATTCTTGCTTGGAAACAGTATTATCAATGTATATTTAAATATGTGCATATGTAAACTTATATATATATATATATATATATATATAAGTGGAGGAGATTTGTATCTTAACAATTATTGATGAGCCCCTATTTGGAAGAAATGACTCCTATTTTTTAAACAAAAGGATGATTTGTATTTTAACTCTAATTATTGCCTGTGTGGGATTATCCTGTACCAAGGAAAGGTGCTTTTAACTCTCGAAAACTCTCAAAATGGTGCATGTGAATCCACCTCCTCAAGGTGTAACTAAAACTTCCTACAGTGTCATGACTCATGGAAGACCATATAATTAGTCATTACCATGGTATCTTTTTCTTGCAAATTTGCATATCAAAATATCTCAAATTCAATTGACTTGACTTAGCGTTTGTCTTCCAAGGAGAAAGGAGTACACAATCTATAGGCCACGCTTATAAATAGGCTCCATTTCTTACAAACGAAGCACCACATTGTCTTCAATTCCAACCTGAAAAAAAAAAAAAAAATACCATAAGAGTAGAAAGGAATGGATAATGATAAAATTGCTGGGATGAATCCCAATCCAGAGTTGGGTATACATCCTGGTGAATTAGGTGGTGAAGACATGTTTCTCAACCACTTAAAACTTGGGCATGGGTTTGTACCCTCTGCTTGGAGCGAGAGTTCAAACCACCGAAAGGGCCAGTATGGGGCGGCATTAGCTCATGCGAGTGACCCATTTAAGCCTACCATCATTACCGTTGGTCCTATTCATTATGAAAAGAGAGGCTTACGGGCCATGAATGCCCATAAGGAGCGGTTTCTCTCTAGCATCTTGAGCAGAGGCAACCCTAGGCTTGAAGATCTTATCAAAGCCATGAAAGACTTGGAAGAAGAAACAAGAAACTCTTATTTTGAAAATTTTCCAAATAGTAGTAGTGATGCCTTTGTAAAGATGATGGTACTTGATGGATGCTTCATTGTCAACCTTATGCGCTTGAATTACGGGAGATCTCAGGTATAAAGAGCTGTTCCCAAATATGGGTGGGTCCATATGTGTATGCATTCCTGCGTTTTTCTTTGCACATTTCGGTTTCATGGTTTTTTCATGGAGTAGGATTTTGAGGAAGTCGACCTAGTAAGATATACAACACATGATTGACTTTGTAGGATCATTAGTCCATCCATGAAGAAGTTCCGGTTCAAATAAATCCAACTCGGTTCGCACAACTCAGACAATATCTAACAGTGTCACTAAATTATGCATAAACTTCATGTAGACTACATCACAACTCCCTATCTATATCTAATGAAAATCTTTTGTTGATTTTGAATAGGGTGAACATATTGATGATCCAATCTTCACAACTCGAAGGATCTTACCAATCCTTCGTCGAGATTTGTTGTTGATGGAAAACCAACTTCCACTATCCGTACTCACTCAGCTTTTTCAGCTCACGAGTCCAGCAGTAGATGAACCATCGTTGAAAACGCTGGCGCTAAAATTTTTCGAACCTCTAAGACCTGATAGAGCCGCCGTTTCTCCACCTTCTGATGTTCCTGATGATTGCAAACATCTCCTGGCTCTGTTTCAACTTAGTTGCCTATGCAGTTTCAGTCCTCCCGAAGACTTCAATCCACAAAAGAATATCAATAGCTATACACACCAAAGTATTCCCAACATCCAACAGTTGACATCATCTGGTGTGTGGATAATGAAAAATCCTAAGGCCAACCACCTTCTGGATATTAAGTTCAAGTTTTGTATGATCAAGATTCCGACATTGATAATAGATAACAACTCGAATGTTGTATTGAGAAACCTTCTGGCTTATGAGTTATCTAGTTTGGATGCTCCAACTTATATTGCATCCTTAGCTTTGTTCTATGGCAGCATTGTTAAGAACTTGCAAGATCTAAAGGTTCTACAGAGAGCACAAGTCATCAATAAGGCACCACTTGTTACTGAAGAGCAAGTGCTTAATCTCCTAAGGTCACTCTCGAAGGATCTTTCCGTATTACAGGTGGATGACTTCTACCTGGAGGAGCAGATCAACAACATTGACAATTATTTCAGAACAATTTGGTGCAAACTTTATCGGTTCAGACACCGACTTCCACTTATTACCTGCCTCAAGTCACTCCTACTTCCCCGACGTTTCGTATCCATGAGAAAAACAAACCTAGCTGAAGGCTTTGAATGAACCAATGTCAGAGATTTCAAGTGTCAACAAAGGGGCCCAAGGACGTGAACATGTTATCGTCTGATTAAGTTTGTATTGCTTGAAAGTTTCTCTCATACTGATTGCAAAACAAAACAACATATGCAACCGATGCAGTTGCAAATGCGTCCTATGTTAAAATTTATAGTAATGCATGTCTTCAGTTTTCTGTGTGTTTCTACGAATTCAAGTCATCATATCGATGTATATGAAATGCTTGCCATTGGTTTCTACTTTCTACGAATTTTGATCTTCCTTCTTTTGGCCTTCCCATGTATTTTCAAATATATGTATATGTATATATATGCACATATTTAAATATACACTGATAATACAGTTTCTAAGCAAGAATATGGAGGCAAAAAGAGAGTTAAAGCGATGCAGGGATAAGTTTGAAGCCATGATATCTGCCAAAAATGCTATTGAATGAGAAAATCAAGAGGGATACATATGAGTATAGTCTTTAGCATTTAACTGGGGAAGGTCTTAGAGTTAGAAAGACTTGTTCCTGGCAGGAAGAAAGTTGGTGGCAACTAACTGAAGAGCTAAAAGATGCAAGGTCTTTTTCAAAGTCATTCTTGTATTATTGTGGCAGTGGGTCCAATAGGTTAATGATTCAATGCCATAATTCAGTGTCTTGTTTTGCCTCTCTTCGTTTTTTTTTCCTCTTTTTAACTTTTCAGAGGAAAACTGATAAGACTTGCTTCCTCAAACGCGTCTTCACGTGATATAGACAATACATGACCCAATTGATTTGTCCTTATCTGTCTTATTCCAATCTAGAGCGATTCTATCACTATCTAGCAACAAAAGGAATGGAGGATAGGCATTAATAAATGCCCGATTGCATCAGTAGTTCCAACATATATTTCGACTAAAATACTCATATTATAAGGACATGCATAAATATTGATTAATATACTAAATACATGTATCCAGAATAAATTATATGTAACTATATCCAAAATAAAATATAGGTTGAAAGTCCTTTTATTTTCAATGTTTCAGTGAATTTGGACAAGATTAGAAAAGCATTCTACTGTAAGATAGTTTTTCTTATGAAAGGATTCATCCATGCACGGGAAAAATTCTTGGAAGCAAACCATGCAATCTACCTATATATGATTTTTGTGCAGCACTGGTGCATATTCAGACATGAGGCTCATTGAAAACAAATAAGGCAAAAAAGAACGAGAATCAACTTAAGTAAACAAGTTTTGCTTCAAGCTTTTAACACTTTAACCTCCTTTCAATAGTAGAGTCATGATAAATTTGCATATTTATCATCAAAATTAATAAATATTATATAATTACAAATTATATAATAAAATTATTAAAATATCATTGTTATGTTTCGTCTTAAAGATGAGACATTACTATTTATATCTATATTATATTTTAAAGATGAAATATTACTGTTTATAATTATATTACATCTTGAAGATGTGAGGTTAATATTTGTAATTGAAGAGACGATATAGGGATGGTACACAAATACTTATATGATGCGACATAAGAACTATATATTGGTAATGTTTTTATATAATTTGTAATTACATAATTTTTTTTAATGTTGATAGACATGTATGGTGATTTAATGCTAAACAGGAGTTATAAGAGGGCACTTGTTAGTGCTATAATTAGAGCACAAAATCCACTTGGAATAAAACAACAGCACAACTAAAGAATAACCTATTGTAGCCTTGTTCGATAAGATAAAAACTAAGACGGGCTACAATTAAACTTTGGCATCGAAATTTATTGATCAGGTAACAAAGCTATAACAAAGAATTTTTTTTTGGGAAAGGTAGTTGTAACTATGAATTTCTAAATTGCAAATGATAATATAAAAATCCAAGTTAGACTAAAAAAATTGCATGGAAGCTCTTTCTTTTGTTCTCTAGCACATATTAGAAAATCATTGTTGTACTTTATCAACAGCACACTCTAATACAAATTTATTGCTCAGTGAACCTAGCCTAGTTGAGATAGAATATCTCCTATATAAAACTCATATTGTGAGATCCCAAAACTTTTTAACAAGTGTCTTCATGAATTGTATGATATTCTTTTTTTGGTATACCATTGTATTTGCAAAACTTTAACCTAGAATAGCTTTCTAATAAAACGTTAGATAAATTATTCCGACATTTGAAATTATAATATAATAAAGATTTATTGTATAAAGTATAACATATAAAAATTGATATATATATATATATATGTATATGTGCATGCACGCGTGCGTAGGTTATAAAAGGTCCTAATAATGAATATCATATAACTCTAACTTTAGAACTCATAATTAATTACTCTTGAAAATGTAAATATATATATATTTATGTATATTTATAGTAATAATACTAGTGCTTGTAGAAGAAGAAGAAATAAAAATAGAAATAAAGAAAAAATTTATATGATTATTCTACAGTCTCGTTCGTCTTACTTTTCATCCATGGATTCTTACCAATTTAAAATAAACTAATTTTTATTAGGTGAAAGCCTAGACGAGAAAAAACAAGATCTAATGAAGTTATTTGCATTCCTTTTATATTTACTTTCTTAGCATTTTCTCTTTTGTTAATATTTTGATTAATTTTTTAAACAAGAGACATTGATAACAAACATCAATATTAACTTAAAAGTATATTTTATATTTTCGCATCTCTTCTTGACGTTGTTGCACCTTAGGATTACTTTGAAGGATCCGACGTTGTCACCTTCGAGTCTAGGTGAGTGACCCTCTAGGTATGTTGTTGCACTCTTACTGCCTCAACCGTGAGATGTGTGAAGAAGTAGAAGAAATATACCTGAAGTCTTGATGAAGAAAAGTTAAAGTTTCAGTGAAGAAATTATAGATGCACAACTCCCAAAGAAGTTGAGAGAAATTAAGATGAAGATGAAAGTTTTTGAAAAGCAAAAGTGAAATAACAAGCTAAGGTTTGCATATTTATAACTATGCACGATAATTAAAGTAGGGGTTATAAAAAATGCAATTGATTTGATATCATCTTGTCATGTCCCTTGCAAAAAGAATGACTCAAATCTATTAAACATTATGTCACCACATAAGTGCCTTTAGTAGTCAGTCGATACGTGTGTCTTGGGTATTAAATACATTGATGTTTAAGCACATAAGACAAAATAAATTAAAGCTTCTTAAGTAAATGAAAGCGGCTTGAGTCCAACAATCTATTATGAGATTAGGCCATTGCACTTAACTAAAAACCATTGCTTCATTTAGGGAGTAAAGCTAAATGCAGTCAGCAATGTCATTTCCTAACATACCTCTATATACTAATTCGATCTCTAATGAAAGCTTAGCCCTACTTGCCTCAACACACATTTATTCATGCATAGGGATGTCTTAATTTGAACGACCCGACTGCTTGGCTACTTTACCTTAGTAATTTCGAATCGAACCTTATGGCATGAGAACCTTAAACTTTAGGAACAAAGTGAGGCAATAGGTTAGCCTTTATCCTTTAGCCAAAGAACTTGTCCACAATGTGTTATAGTAAATTGGGGAGCAAGTGTTGATAAGTGATTAGGGATATGGGCTTCCAAACCTTGGTCGATCAAATTAATGTTGACAAGCTACCTAGAATGTGGACCTTTAGGTTTAGGTCGACTAAGCACAAGTCCTAGTTTAGATGCAGACAATTGGGAAGAGCTTGACAAATAAGGTAAGTCAATCGATCATAACTTGCCTCAATGCTCTCTATCAAATTTGGAGTAAAAAATAAGATCTTTGGCCATTAATTACCTTCCTTATTGAGGCCTTCATCCTATAAATACAATGCTAAGCCCTATGATAAAGGTTTGAAAACTTGATACTCCATACATATTCTCTCTCTTTTGTTACATTGTTCCTCTACTCCTTTTTAAATATCGAAGTGGTCATAATGGATGCAACTTTAACTAGGGGTATTTATGATTCGGTTTAGTTAAGGGGGCAAACTAAATAGAAGTGTATTTAAAACGATTTAATTCAAATGTTTAATGAACGTAACCACTTTTTAAAAATACCATTATCTTTTAAATATTACTAATAGCTATTGGAGTTTTCAATTAATATTAATGTCCAAATTAAGATACATTATACAAAAATAAAAGTCATATAACATTATTTTATGACAATATTGCATCTTAAATGAAGTGAAGGCATATAAATAAGCTAAACATAAAAGACAACGGTGAAGGAAAATGAGTGGAAAGTAAATGTTAAGATTAAAATGAGTAATGACAAAAAGGAAAAAGTAAATAAAACTATACTAAACTATTAACAAGATTTAAAACTAACATTTTTATTATTTTAAAATAAAAAAAGGTTTGGCTTGGCTTAACCCTCCAAATCAAACCATAAGCTTTCTTCAAAACTAACCGAAAGCTAAAAAAATTGCATTTTGCAGTTCAATGCAGTTGTGTTCGATTTAGCAAAAAGCCTTAACTCTAATTGCCACATAACTTTGTTTTTGCATTTGGCAAGTCTCCAACCACCTACCGAGGATTTTGTAACAGCATAATGGAATGGAATTCTTTTGCCAAGATGCCAGGGAACATTAAAAATTAACTCCACTCGAAGAGTTAACATCTTGTTAGTAGTTTAAAAAAAAAAAAAAAAACTTTGCTTTGTATGAAAGACGAAAACATTACAACCATTATGACATTTATTTTATTTTATTTTATGGAATCAAACTCTATAGATTTTGATTCATCTTATTTTTTTAGTTGGATATTAGTACATATATATATAAAACCTTAAAAAAAGAAGAAGAAGAATTCGATTTCTCTCTTACTAACCAGATGAGCATCCTATATGCTTATGAAATTAGAGGCAATTCGTTGTAGTATTGGGAAAACTTGATAGATTAAAAGGAATAGAATTTGAATAGAAGAATTGCAACTACCTAGCCACAAATGTTTTACGCATTTGGTTGTTTTCTAGCCACATTAATTTGGAGTAAGCCTATGGATGGCACCCTAGTTGATTTATTAGCCTCAGCAACCATTAAGTAACCACTTTTTGACTGTTTCGTTTATTTCACGAAAATTATCTTATGGATTTCCTATTTCAGCAATAAATTTCTTATAAGGCTTTGCAGCTGGAATTGTAAGACAATGCCACCTCAAGAGGCTCTAATACTAACAGCTTATAGTGGTAACTGGTGGTAAAAAACAACAGGAGCATCTGACCTAGTCCATAAGTACCATGAACATATTAATAATAACTAGAGTGAGGAAATTATTTTTATTTTTCATAGTCATTCCGGCCATTGATTGCCATCTTCGTTTTTATAGCTAAAAGCCTCAAATAACTGCGGGCTGAATGACAACATTTGACTTACTCTTAAATTTACATGAGAGGACATTGAAAAAAGAGCAGAATTTCGAGAACGGAGGACTAGATATTTGACAAGTATGCTGTCATTAAAGCCAAACTTATCCATCTCGTAAGCATTTCATCGCTTCCAATGATTCGTACAGACGTTTTGGTAAAGCCCTTCGGCCCGCAAACCATTTTCCATTGAAGAAAAGCCCGAAACACGAAGAAACGCATCAGTATATAAGATGTATAAACGGTACAAAATACAAATATTAATAAGAGGGAGATGTCTTTCCTGAGATCAAATAAAAACCTTGCCCAACAATGAAAAAGGAATATACATTAAACACAGATGGTCAAATATAGACGAACCTTCTTGTAATTGGAATTCAGGACTCAGTCACTTACACCCTGGCATTCAAATGGAAAAAGAAAAGACACAAAAATCAAAGGTATTTCTATGAAATAAAATACAAATGTTAGTTACCATCACAAACTCATGGATCATCATCAACAGCAGAAAAATAGTTAAGCAATATTGTCCAAGGAATCTAGTTTCTCCTACTGCGCATCGATAGCACTGGGAATCTTGCTCTTCCGCCATGACCAGTAGTCAGCTCTCATCGGATCCTCACGTCCCAAGATACCACAAATTGATTTTGCCAAGTCAAAGTTTGTCTCTGATGGATTTGCATCTGAAGTTCTCAAAGCATTTATGGCATCTCTAATCTCTTGGTTCGGTTGAAAACCATGACATAGAAGATCCAAAAGTGTGCTTAGAGCAAGTATGAAGTTCCGTCCCCATTGTAGAACACTCAGGCATACGGTAGAAACCCGAGGTACATTTACCAAATGTGATATATGTTCGGTTTAGACTTTCATAATAATGCTTCGGTTCTTTAGAAAATATGTCTTCTAATTTCATTTTCACTAGGGAGAATGGGCATTTCTAAAATTTGCCTTTTTTATATTTTTAAAAGAAAGATGGCACACATGTATTATGCACCATTAAAAAATAAAAAGGCACATTTCATAAATATACTTTCAATTTATTAAAAATAAAAGAATAAGTGAATATACATTTCTGAAATGTACCTTTTTAAAAAAAGGCACAAAACAAAAATTATATTAGATACAATGCTCTAAAAAAATCCAACATACAAGATAACAACACATTAAAATAAACTTCAAATAATTCAACAGTCCAAAATCCACCTCATATCTCCAAGTTCGAACTCTACCTCATATCTTCCCTCTCCAAACAAACTTATAAGTTGCAATCCAGATACTTAATCAAATCTTCAACTCTAAACACTGAGTCCATTGGCTAAACATATACAAATATAAGTAAACAATTGGAACTCAAAAACAAATATAATTAAATTAACTTTAATTAAAATGTATCTCAGAACAATAATTAATAAATATGTACATAAAAAATAGTATAAAACACCTAATTCCTATTGTTTCTAATCCTAGTAGAAATACATGTTACTCATGATGTCATGCTCTCTCTTGACCTCCTTTTTTTCAATAATAGCAAGAGTCTGCTACTCTATATTAGTATGTACTAGAAGGGTGGCTTGGTGAAATTAAAAGGATTTACTACACATTTCTGAGAAGGACCAGCTCCTCGGGTACTCATTAACCTTCTTTTTAGGAGTTAGTAGTATAAACAGAGAATCATTTTATTTGATTGAGTAGAGTCACCAATGAGCTAAAAGAAGGCCTCTACATATTGCCTACATTCGGATGAGTGGATGAGCTCGAGGTATGAGATGAACATGGAGTGTCATCATCATGCCAACCTAATCGCTATAATCATGCAAGTCCTCTAACCTTAGTGTGATTAACATACCTAGATGGATCTAGATCATCATACTCTACTTAATTTGAGTCATCATCCTCCTCTTCACGGTCCTCACCTAATGTGTAAGGTATAAAGTCAATAGGGTGTCTTGGATTTGAAGTTCATTTTGATGTTTTGTTATGTTGTATGTTGGATTTTATATTTTCTACAACTGCATTTAATATCATTTTCATTTTGCAAGTATTTATAAAAAAAGCACATTTGCATTTGTTTTTTGTTTTAACAAATTGCAAGAATGAAAATGAATTGCGCACTCCCCTAACATCCTAAGTATGGGAAAAGCCCCTTTTTAATAATTTTTTTTGAAGCACTAGTACATTTCTCAATGATGTGTGAGCCTTAATGGCCCTTTTTAACTTTCATAATTTATTTAGCTTTAAGTCGTACCTTCAATAAAACCTTACATAAAAGAAGATGCATACTAAATATGCATCTTTTTAGCTTTTATAATTCATTTAGCTATAAGTTACTCCTTCAACTTTATAAAATTTCCTCATCTCAGGTGCCCTTTTTAAAGCAACTTACAAATACAAAATGTATCATGCACAAAAAATTGGCACACTAGCTCTCTTTTACTCTCTTGACCTAAACATGATGGATGTGCTCTATCCACTAAAGTCTCTCATTCTCTTCCAAAATCATCAATCAAAACATTTAAGGTATGCATTTTTAACACATTACCATTAGTAATTACTATACATTTAACTTTATTTGCTTGTTCCAATGAACCTTAAAATTGGAACTTTCATTATTTATTTGCAATTTTATGTACAATTGTTTTGTGGTGAACTATGGTATAGGTAGACAATTGTTGACATATTTGTTTAATTGATGTAATATGCATTGTTTGGTGTTCATTAAAATGACTATTAGGAGTTTGTATTAAAAAAAGAAAAAGAAAAAGAAATAAAGCAATGTGATGTGCTTGAAAAGATACAATAATTTGGTGATGTTACTTTCTTGACCAGTTTGCTTTATGTGATCTAGATAGGTGGAAAATAGTTAGATCTATAAAATTTACTATTTATACCCATAGAAATATCATAAGAGGGAATTAGGTTCGAAATACAATAAGGAATCGACTGAAAAGTTGAAAAATGAGAACAAATGTAAATTATATTGAATTTGTTTAAAATATTTATGGGAATGTTGGAATTGATCCCATGTATAGATTCTACATAGGCACCCTATTTTTTATGAGAGAGGTGCTTCCTACTCTTTAGTGGCTCTAAAGAATGATGACGATGTTGAGAACCTCATTAAACCAAAGCTATGGATGAGACTCGTATACACACTTATATGTAAAGGCTTGTGAAGAAACAGGGGCTCCTCAATAGCACCTCTTATAGGTAAATACTTTTGCTCATGTAACAACTTACAAGCAACACATGATGGTTTGACTTGCTTGTATATGAGGAGTTTAATCCATTACCCATATATGCATCCATATGCGATGATGACAATGTAATTGATGAAGCAATTGCTCCACTTCTACAACAAGAGACACTGCATGACCTTATGGTTAAACATATGGAAATGGATACAATTGAGGAAGGAAGTTCTTAAGAAGATGAGAATGGCAGTGAAGATGAGAAAAAGGTATCAAATGAAAATATTGGAAATGATATGTGTTTGCTAAACATCCCCAAAGCTCAAGCTTAATATAGTCGATGCATGTCTTAAAACATCCCTTAAGAGTTCAGATGGTTAACTCTACAATTAGGGATCCCATGTCAGTTTTCAGTGCCAATGGGGATGATGGTTACATAACCTTCAAGGAGATTCATAATCTTGATAACAATAACTTATATACGAGTAGAGAGTCTAGCAAATGTATAAGATTTAACGTTAAAGTAGATTTTGTATGAGCTTTAAGATGTACCACATCAAAAATTATTGTAACAATATTATTAAGGAATTGAAGAAGAGCCTATGGTCTGTCTTTTGTTCTAAAAAGGCTAATGATTATAAGTAAAGGCTTTGGGCCTCTAAGAAGAGGCTTGAGGGGTTATTTGTGATAACTAAACTAGATGGAACCCACGCATGTGTAAATCCGACGATAAATCAAAGCCATTTACAATTAGACTACAATAAGATGGCCAATTGCTTTTTGAATTTAATTAGAAATGACCCAAATATGAAAGTTTCCCATCTCAGTGGTGTTGTTAGAATTATTTTGCTATACAATTTCCAATAAAAGGGTCTAATCAAGTATGGTAAAGGTTATAGAGATTATGTAAGGCCACTAGGATAAATCATACGATCTTCTAGATCTCCTTAATGCAATCAAAATGAGCAACACTATAGTGTAGGTTGAGTATGGTTGGTATAGATTGAAAGTGCCAATAAAGTTGAATTTGAAGTAGGTATTCTAAACATTCAACCTACTTGTGTTGGCCTTTAAATTCTGTAGGCCCTTGGTTAGTATTGGTGGCATATTTCCATATGGAAAGTATATTGATGAATTGATTATTGCTTGTAGCATAGATGAAGACAACCATATAATTCCATTGGCATTTGTGCTTGTTGATGAAGAGATGGCTAAGACATAGGGATGATTTCTAAGGAAATTGAAGTAGTATATAGTTGAACCATGCGAAGGTTAGAAAACCCATTCTTTAATTTTGAATAGATACGCTAGTGTCCAAATTGCACTTAAGAGAGCAAACAATAGATGGTAGCATTTCCTTGTAGTATAGCAATGGTGCATACACCACATTGCTAACAATTTCAATAGATCCTACAATAATGTATGGTGTAAGAAATTGATTATGTCCTCAATGTAGGCTTAGTCGTGGAAGTTTTATTACTTCATGAAGAAGGTCAAAAGGATTAAGGAAGATGTCTCAACATGGTTCAACTACTTGAATCTAGAGTAGTAGGCACTTACACATGATGGTTAGTATTGCTTTGGTTACACAACTTCTAATGGTGTTAAAGATTATAATTCTATTTTGAAACATGCTTAAAGCTTATCAATGATATCCCTTACAAAGAAAATATTCAACAACTATGTTTATCACTTTGATGAAAAGTATTTACAATTTATGCTACCCATATGATAGAAAAATGGAGCTAGTAGGCCAGTTTACATCGGTGGTAAGTTACAGTAGATAGAGTAGATCTTCAAGATAATAACTGGTAACCTACTTATAGAAAATGGGCTAAAGAGAAGTTGGAAGACCTATACAATCAAGTTTAAGAATAGCACATACACTTGCAATAAGAGGTAGATATATAAGACCTCTTGTTTACATGCCTTTGTTATAGCAACCTTCTTATAGGTTAATACGATCTCATGTATCAGATATTGTTATAGGTAGACACATTAAGTATTGTACTACAAGACCTACTTCTTTCCCATCAAAGATGAGCTAAATTAGCCAGGGGTTGACTATTTAATTATTTGCCTTTGTCCGCACCTTTTGCTTAAAAAGGGTAAGTTTAGGAAAAAGCGAAATGGACATTAAAGAGCATGCAGGTGGAAACATAAGTAGTATTTACAAAAGGAGGTGTCTCGAGAGAAATAGACTAGGTAGTTAAGAGAAAGTTGAATTATATATGCTTTTTCTTTTTTAAAATTTATTTAACAATGCTGAATTCAAGTTAGTGTTCTTTACATTATCGAGAAAACCATATCTAACTATACACTTACCTCTTCTATTTTATTTCACGAACTAGATAAATCTTAGGCCTATTGACAAATCAATGTTCATTGGAGATGACACATGTTGGTCACAAAGTGTATGGAATGATCTAATTAAATGGAGTGTTACTTGCATTGTATGTTTTCTAGATCAATCTTGGCTAATGGTATGACATCATTCGTATGCTATTGTACAATGAGCATAATAATATCCCATTAGATGTATGCATAGAGCCTTACCTTGAGCGATAATAGGAATCAAACCACTAGAGCTTTAACCTGAGCCTAAGCTTGAGGGTTAGAAATTATGGTTAGGTAAGCTCTTTCCTTACAACCAATTGTAGAGTCTAAGTTGCTATAATGTGTTAACCTAATACCCTGGCCGAATCAAACCCTCTTGTACTCATTAAACGTCGCTAGTTGCTAACCCGAACCTAACTCAATCATCAGCTTAGCTAACCTAAATCTAAGCCATATTAAAAGTGAATTCACCTTAGAAGAGTCCTTTGCTTGGCTCGGCACAACTAAGCAACCACCCTTATTCGGTAAAAATCAAGTTAATCGAACATAATTATCTTTTTTGCCAAAAAAGCCATTTGTCCATAGTGAGCTACGTGTCCAAGTAGCTATGTGACAGAATGCTTCGTACAAAACACTTACTTTTGTTGAATTTTCCATTATATCTTTTATTATTCCTTATATATTACTTTTTTTAGATACTACCCTTTTGTCTTTTACCATTTAAGGTTGGTTGCCTTAGTTTTGGGGTATAATACTCATTGTACATATAGCTGCAAAACATCTTACCATGAGCATACTGAATATTCCTTTGTGAACATTTCTCTTGTTATCTTGTTTGCTCTCTCCATCTTATTTTAATGCTTAAGTAAGGCTAGGTGGTGAGTAATTTCATTGGACTATTTCGTACATCATATTGAATTATGCCATGAGTCTTTAGAAGTTCCTTATTGCATCATATCTTAAGAGTTGTTGTGGGTTTGCTTACGTTACCTTTTATTGTTCTCGCATGATCCCATCACCTATTTTTAGCTTTCAACAAGCTTGGACCTACTCCTACGACTAACTTTGTCTGTTGTTGGCCTTGGTCCACATCATCTTGATATTAGAGTGAAGGTTTCGTTTTGGGTAAGTTGTATTTGAGTTTTATGAAATAGTGTTTGCTATCATAATGTGTCGAAGTTGTGAAAAGGATTATTGAAAGTGTTTGAGTAAGTAATAGGGTATATGATAGGATTTAGGGTATTGACCCAACAACATGCTAAGTTTCAAGCTAAACTCAAATGTAAAGGATAAGTTGGTATTGATTGATGTAATGAACAAGAGTCTATCCATTAGAAATGCATACAATCTAGCTAAGACAATTGAAGAAAGGAAATTTTGGCCCTTATAATATGGAACAAAACTACTGCCCTAAGATACACCATAATCCTTTAAATGTTGGTTCAACAAAAGCTTACTACCTAGGATAAGCTAGTTGCGTGGGTATAATTTAGGATAACTTATGCTTTTAATGTCATGACACAAAGGAATCCCATGACCACCTCTTTTTTTATTGCTCTTTTTCCAAAGGCGTTTGGGCTAGTGTTGAAGTTGCCCTTAAATGGATGAATAATAGGCTTTCTATGGCCGAAAGGATGCAATAATTTTTGGACCTCAACAAGTGCTCGTCCCTCCTACGTATTCAAAGGAAAGTTATAGCTGTCACATGCTACTATTTGTGGAAAGAAAGAAATGATAGGAGAATGAATACAACTACAAAAAGTATTGAGGCACTTTCAAGAATTATAATTACGTGCATTTTGTAATTAACTATAGTTTTTTTAAGCTTTCTTGTACCCCTATTCACTCATAGTATCCTTTTGTTCTTTAGATACTGAAGTTGAATAGAGGTAGGAGACTATCTTTTCTACACTTCTTTTGTACATTCTTTGAGTAATGAGATTATCTTATTTACCCCAAAAAAAACTTCTTGCACGGTTCGGTTGCAATGTTTAAAAATTTCTAATTGGGCAATATTCCATCGGTTGACTTTTTATGAGATGCATTTTGAATTATGTTCTTGTGTTACGTAGTTCTGGCCTTGTATCTTTGAGTGCTTGCTTCGAGTTCCTTTTTGTACAGCCCTTTGGGTTTTCACTATCCCATCATGGCGGTTGTAATTATCCTAATTTATTAATTCATATTGATTCACCCAAAGGTAAATAAGAAAAAAAGAAAAAAGAAAAAATTATTTTCCTGGTTTTACTGGTTGGTTGAGTCTAGAAAAAGCGGATACTATACTTTAATAAATAATTCAAGTAAATCCTATGGCAAATTGCTTTGTATTTCTTTTAAGTTCCACCCAAAAAAACTACCATGGAACTCCTAAGGAGATTGCTTTTGTCCTTCAGCTTGTCTTTTCTTTTGGCAAGAAGAGTGCGGATCTTTGAGAAGCACCAATGAAGGTGCCAAACGTTGTCTTCCTTTGTTACAACATAAAATTTGAAAGGCAGTACCAGTTATTTTGACCTTCCATCTAATGTTAGCACGTGATTTGGGTATTGATGTTTATAATTAATCTGTCTGCATCTGCATTCTAACTTCTAATTACGTCCTAAGTCATTAAAAGTTTGTATCAACCATGGAAGGCCTAGTGTAGACTTTCATTTTTATTTTCCAATAGCATGGTGATATGGTGCTTTTTGATCCTTGGAATGAAGCTAGACGAAAATGAAAGTGAATGGCATATCTTATAAGATGGTTTATTTTTTCAGTGAAATTTATATTTGCCTGAGCAAGCCCACATACGTTTAAAAGCTTTACTTGCAAGAATGCGTTAGCTTTATATCTCTTCATTTTTTTTTTTAAGTTTCTCAACAGCTTTGCAATCATGTCTAATGTGCCTTTATATGTATTGTCAGCTTTCAAGTGTACAAACCATCTAAGGAAGATGGAGATTGTTTCTTTGCTAACTTAATAGAAACGGCGTCAGATGTGCAGTTAGAAGAATCCCTAAGGTCAAGATTTGTCCCTGAACTACCAAAGGCACCTAAAGTAGCATCTGGCCCAAAGTCATCTGAAGTGAAAGCTCAGTATGAAGCGAAGCAGCATGCACTTTGTCGATTACAGATGTGCCTTAGAGATGTTTGCTATCGGTAAAAATCTTTGGGACTATTTTTACTCAGTAAAAATTGAATGGTATTTACGTGGGTCCATCATGGATTTTAAGACACCAATCTGAATCAAATAGGTGCTAATGCCTTTTAGTTTCATAGTTACTTGCGCTTGTTTAGAGTTGTAGATGCTAATCACCATTAGTATATGACTTCACTTGAGTTTACTGGGGTGTTAATTGTCTTCCATTATCCAGTGATGGATGAAGATGCTCCAAACTATCGCTCAATCGTTCAAAACCCCATGGATATGATTACTCTATTGCAGCTGGTGGATTCTGGCCATTCTCTTACATGTTCAGCGTTCTTGCAAGATGTTGATCTGATCGTAACAAATGAAAAAGTATGCTTCCTATGGATCCACTTTTGCATCCCCATTTGATTGTCAGAATAACGTCCCTGCCAATTATATTCAACACTTGGGCCATGAAGATAATAAATATACGTAACTTTTGCTCAGTCCACTTAGGTATTGGATTATGATTGGTAACAAAACATTCATTTGTAACTAGGGTGGTAATTGGGCGGTCTGTGTGTCCTTACTGCCAAAATTTGCATGCTTTGCATACTCATGCTTTTTTGCATGCTGAGTCCATTGTGTTTGTGTGCATGGATTTTGCGTGCTCATGCTTCGCATACCGCCTGTTTATAAAGTGTATCAGCTCGCGTGCCCATAATTGGCCTTCAAATAAGAAATTAAATGCCAAAAATACATTTTTTATTATTTTTGAGTATTTACGATAATTTACGCTATTATTTATTTTAATATTTTCCAACCTTAGACATAGAGTGTATGTTTTATAATATTGATATGTATTTATGCGATAATTTATTGAGATTATTAAGTAATTTAATAAATAAATATAATATGGAAAATAATAATTATATGTACGTTTTTTTACTTGAAACATTCTTACATACATATAATATAAACGTTAGATATTTTAAATTTGTATGTTAAAATATTAATTAAGAAAAGTATACATTGAAATATAATTGTAGACATGTATGGATATTTATGTAGATATATGTGTTTATTAATATATAATATGTAGCATAGACATATTTATATACTTATAAATATGAACGCGTGTACGGGGAAAAATAAATGTATGTATATACATAAATGAAAATACTTACGTTTATTAAGAGTAAGCGTGGTTCGGTTTTGAATGATTCGCCTTCCCTTACCGAACGAAGCTTAATAGCGGTTTAGATTTTTTTTTTTGGAAGTTGAACCTATTTTCACTAAATATTTTTATTTCTAATAAATATGAAATTTCAAATGAAATTTACTTGACTTAATTTTAATAATTGACACATAATTATAATAAACAATAACAAAATATGAAAAATTTATCAAGATTGATTAAAAATATATAAGAAAGTACAAAATAATTGGTTAATTTTTTTATTTAATTAAACAGTTTGTTTTGATTCAAAATGGTACAGGTTGGCTTACTTTTCAAACTAAATTGCCAACCGTTTATATAAAACCGAATTGAATTGTAAATCAAACAGTTTGCAATAAAACCAACTTGTTGGTTTAGTCAGTTCACAGTTTGATTTGCGATTCATGGTTTTTTTTTTTGCTTAGCCTTAACATTAGAATTATGTAAGGATAAATTTATAAAAAATACACATACAAATACATACTTATGAATACTATAATTTAGGGAAATACATACGCATGTATTTATATACATATTGTAGAGATATATGCATACATGATCAAGGAGATCGTCCATATACATGGTTTCCTAGTAGTGATAGTGATACAAGGTTAAGTAGTTTGGATGAAGCACTAGGCATTGTCTCAGGTGAGGATGGAGGTTAGGATGGCGGTCAGGATGTTGAGGATGATGAAGACGATTACGATTAACTTGCTTTTTTTAGGAAATTTTTTTGGTTTTTTTCCTTATACAAATTGTAGTTGCCTAAAACAAAATTTCACTTGTACCATGAAATTTTTTAATGATAATGTCATATGATGATTTCCTCTAATTTACTTTCGTTGCAGATGGATGATTTTGGGGAAAAAAAAATAATGATATCAAACCTTTTAATTAAGAAATAACATTTGAAATTTTGAATTCATTATGGTGAATTGAATGGTTTAACAAAAAGGGTAACGATTGATTATATTATATTAAATATCAATATTTACTGATTAGGTAATTTATGTATTCAATAATTTACTATTTAATTTACATAATATGTTAACAAAATTATTGTACATTTATTAAATAATTTATTATTCATTAAATATTTTGTTATTCAATGAAAAATTTATTATTTACTATATAATTTATTACTCAATAAATAATTTACTATTTATTTAAAAAAATTATTAATTATTATTAATAAATAATTTATCAATATTTAAATATTTTCTTTACCATAATAAGCTACTGTTTAGTAAATATCATATTTACTTATTAAATAATATAGTCTCTATTACATATTTTATTATTTACTAAAATTTGTACTATTCATTGAACAATTTATTATTAGCTGAATAATTTCTTATTTATTCAATAATTTATTACTTATTCCAAAAATTATTAGTTATTAAAGAACTTATTATTTATATAATTTATTATTTAGATAATTAATTCATTAAAAAATTTACATCATCTACAATAAATGTAAGCCCACACATGCTACCCGCGTGCTTGTGTGCTCATACCTGGGTGGCTCAACAAATAATGATGCGTGACATGCTCGTGCTTTACATGCTTGTGCTTGGCCCTCGCGTGCTCGTGCTTTTGAATTTTTTTTCGTGCTTGTGCTTAGGCCGCCCAAGCATGCAAGCACGTGTGCCCAACTCGCGTGCCCGAGCCCAATTACCACTCCTATTTGTAACTTATGCTCAGTCTACTTAAGGTGTCGGATTATGATTGGTTGCGCTGCTCTTCAGACAGGACAATGAACATTCATTTGTTACTTACCATGGAAATATTCTAGTAAAATAAATAAAAGTCCTCATTGTTATCACACAACAGTAATGATTTGCATAACAAGCTTATGTGTGGACATTTTGGTAAGATTCTATACCTTAAGGACCTCGTGTAAGTGATATTTATAACAACACTTATATAATCACTTGGATATTGTGAAGCCTTTATAACATGTTTAGGATACTTGCAATTTCTGCGTAATTGGTGTCTTGGTTTTGTTGAACATATATCATGCACTCTGTACGAACAAGCTGACACATGATATTGTATGTACAAATGGATGTTTGCAACCTCTTGTCTCTATCTACTAAAATAGTTGACGATTCATGCAGGCTTACAGTGGAAATGACTATAACGGTGCTCGAATTTCCAGCAGAGCTCATGAGCGTCGTGATTCTGTACGTTATCTTCATCACCTTGAAGTTTTCTGTTGATGTTTTCTTTTTCCTATGGGAATTTAAAAAAAAAAAATTCCTTCTTATCAGGTGCATAGGATGCTTTCACAGAATGATCCTGCCCTGGTCACATACTGTGACAAGATTGCTGCTCAAGGAGGCCCAATTAATTTGCTAGATGATTTGGCTGGAAGTACATATCCATCAACCCCTGTTGTGCAGCTTGGAAATGTCACAAGAGCAAGTGCTTGACTTCGAAATGTCCAACCAGAACTAAATTTGGATAAGAGTTACGAGGCATTAAAACGAACGAAAAAGACTGTTGACTCTGCACATGCTGCTACAGAAATTACTTTCTTAGCGTCTCCAATATATAATTTCTTATTGCATTTTGTTTACAAGACAACTACATTTCGATTTTGAGGAGAATTTTTGTTGTGATCCGTTGATTTACATATTGGCATTTTGTGTATTACTGCGACCATCAGCTTCAACAGCAGAAGATAAACCACGACACTAAGATTCAGGACCTTCAAAATCGTTGCATGAATCAGAGGCAAATGATGCGAATACAGAGCGGCAAGAAACCTCTTGTGCGGGTGGACATCGTTACAAAAATTCTGCAGTGCCTTCTTATAGAACGGGTGCAGACAAACCCAAAGATGTCTCCATGACAGAAGCTGATATTTCAGATGAAGTAGAATCAGTCAATCGGCTATTTGTAGAGTGTACGCATAATTACGTTATCCCTTAGCTTGAAAGGCTTTATACTAGGATTATAAAAGGTGTGTTTGGAATCAAAACTGAAGTCAAGGATCATCTCAAGCAATCAATTTTGAGTTTTTTGAGGAAATTTGCCGAGGACAAGGCAAATTTCTGATATTCTTTCAGCATGCATTGCCATTGCTCTTCGGGCATCTGTTTTTGACATCTTTCTCAATAGTAGGGCATAGCTAATCTGCCCGAAACAAATTTTCTCTCTTCAGGATAAGTGTCTAAAACATGCTAAACCTAATTAGAACTACTTCTCTTTGTTCAGTAATGAACGTTTAGGACTTAATCTATATTCTAGTCTAATGAAACTTTTGTAATGGATTAATTTTTTGTCGAAGAAGATTGACCCAATCCTTTAGACGGCAATTCATTCTTTCTTTGTGTAAATCGCACCAAAAATGCTATGACTTGGACCTGGATTGGAATTGCAGGTCTTGGTTCCGACTTTTGAGGACATATCCCGGGATTAGTTTTGAGTGGGGCTGGTTTCTAGGTCCAGAAACCGGCCCACCCTCCTATTTTTTTAAGTGTCATGTGAGCTTAGATTGACCAAAGTTTGGCCATTGTGCGTTAGCCTACGTTTTCAAGTATTGATTTTCGATCCCTTAGTGGTCTGGCCTTGGAAGCTTGAAATGGCCTTTGGCCATAAATGTCTGGACAGCACGTTGTGTGCAGTCGTGTTAGTATGCTTCTACAGGAGTTCAAATTATTATGATTATTATTTATTTATTTATTTCACGTAAGGACCCATTGGTCCAAGCCCACACTTAAAAATTTATAATTACTTGGGTAGATAGAGTCCAGGACCATGATAGCTCTTGGATTTATTAGAGCCGGTTGGGTGTTGGAGATTACTTATATGCGCATGCATACTTATAAAATTGATTACATTTGCAGTATGTGTTTATTGTTGTAAAACTTTCCTATACATTGATGAGTTCCTTAATAGAGAAATGTTATGGAAAATAAAAGATGCTATCAGTGTCAACAAGCAAGTAGAAAATGTTCAAGTACAATTTAGATATAATAAAAAGAAATGATAGAATCAATCTCAAGGTTTTGGGCTATCCCACCCTGTATGTTTTACCATTCTTCTCCTCCCTCTATCTCTTTTATGGAAGTGACATGAGGCAACTTCTTCAAGTTAAAGCATTCGTAGACATGGAAAATCTCTAGAGATTGCCATTGCTCAATCAACTCATAGTCGTATAGTCTTTGCAAGCTTTGCGTAGTAGGTTAGCACTGGTATCCTTAGATTAGGAGCAATAGCTTGGTTTTTTGTTGGACCATAATGGAATACCTCTATCACATCATCACAACTCTAGTTTAGGTAATTCAACGCATGGATCATTAGAAGAGAAGACATTTTTAAATCTCTCTTTTTCTAAACTAAAGAACAATGATTCCATACGTAAATTTGTAGATGTCTCAATTTGGGGAAGTGTTGTTCCAAGGGAACTAGCTATTCGAGGAAAGAGAATGTTGAAAAAATGGAAAACCTCGAAGTTTTTCTAAGAGGATCTACTAAGAGGATGTTCTTCTAGCATGTAAGAAGTTGCCAATTCTTTGATTGAATCTAAGCCCTCACCATATGCATTCTTATAGCATAGTTGCTTAGAGCTTAGTTAGTGTAGTACCAAAGCCTCCTTAGCTCAAATAAATAACAGTTCAACATACACTCTTAGGAACTCTCTCATTTACCTATTCCCTTATCAATTGGAATTCTAATACTCTCTACGTTAACTTGAGTGATAGAGGGCCTTTACTAGTTAAGTCACAAGAGACTTTTTGTAGGTCTATCACTATGCACAACTGTTGAACCACCAGAAGTTCACTTAAGAGTTGTACATGTGATATCCACCATCACCATACTGAAAATTCAAATATTTAAATTGACATTATCAGTATTATTACGATAGTGGGTCTAGATAAGATAATAATATCTGCTAATGCCTAAATGAAGTTTTATTCTACTTTTGTTTTCTTCAACACTTAGTTACTGTTAAGCGATTGAAATGAACAAGCTATTCCTCTTTGTTATCTTTTTAATCAGTGCTTAATGTGTTTTCTTATGGTATGGACTTTACACAATCCAATTGACCTGTCCTTACCTAACTTATATGTAATTTCTAAGGGATTTCTTAGGGAACTGCTTCATAGTTGTTAAATATAGAATATTAATTTTGATGTTTTGTCTATTTCAAGCTATAGCAACTCTATGTAACCTACCAATTAAAGAAGCAAGGGATAAAAATTTTACTTATCATGTTAGTCATTACTACCACGAGTCAAGCCATATTCATAGAACTACTAATCATTTATAGATCCTTACAAATGAGCTTTCAATACAATCCCTACATTGGTAGTAGATTTAAGCACATGCTCTTTCAACAAACCATGATATAATTTTTTATCATCATAACGAACTCTATATTGGAGCATCTACACTTGGTTACCACTATCTACTAGTGCGCTTTTGGTAGAAGTGAAGGATGATTCTTAAGGCGTATCCCAAGAAAAAATCGACTCAAAAGAGAAAATTACATGGAGTAAACGTTGGCTGAAAATAAGATGTAAACATTTCTAATACAATACTTAAGTCATGTCGGCAAAGACAAGGTGTTGTCTCTCAATCCTAAATCATAAAACCATTTTCCAAAAACCATTACGTGTTTCTTTATAATAGAAATCATAAAAACCATCAACTTTTTATTAAAAAACTAGTAAGACTTATTCGTCTTCATCAAATGCGTCTTCATATGATATACATACAATACATAACCTAATCGATTTGTCCCTATCTATCTTCTTCCATGCTAAAGCAATTCTATCACAATCTAGCAAGTAAAAAAAAATGGAGGATAAGAATTATTAAATGTTGGGTTTCAACATCAGTTCCAATGGATATATTAATGGTGAGATTATGGACTAGAATAGTCATATTATAAGTACATCCACATAAATTAATTAATATAATGAAGATTTCAATATTGAGATGATAGATTGAAGGAAATCTATTGATGGGACCACTCGATAATTCATATATTATAGGGCTTTGTACTAGAAGATTCAAAAGATGTAATCTCATATATCCAAAGTCATTTGTGTATCATATGGGTTGTGAGTTCTAAATGGGCCAATAATGATATGGGTATATACACATATGAAAGCATACACACATACATATATTTATATTAAAATTTTATATAATTGAAGTACCACATAGATTGTTCTAACTAAACTTTCAAATCAAGTGGTTTAATAGGTCCTTTAGTCATAATTTGCTTATCTAATGACTACTTTTGTGTAGTTTTAAGATGACTTATAATTCAAGGTAGTATGAATGTGTCGGATGGATGGAAGAATTGGAATTAGCTGCGACACAAGCTATGTTAAGTTGATGCCCAAGTACTTTACCTTGTTTGGAAGTGGAGAAGAATGATGGGCGTTAATTTTAAAGAAAAATTACATCCATGAGCCCCTATACATCTCAATGACTCTAATAACGTTCTATTTCGATAAATGTGTACTTCAAAAATAAAATCGACATGCATTCCAAAATAAATCATCAGTTGAAGTCCTATGATTTTCAATGTTTAATTGAAATCTAGACAAGAATCAAAAAGCATTATCCTATGAAACTACTCTGCTTATGAAAGGATTCGACCACGTAGGGGAAAAATTCTTGGAAGCAAACCAGGCAATCTACTTGCATATTTGAAGAATTAAGAGGATACGAACTTATGCAACAATGTTGCATATTCAGACATGAGGCTCATAGGAAACAAATAATGCAAACAAGAATAAGAATCAACTCGAGCGGGCAAGTTTTGCTTCAAGCTATGATCTTCTTTACATAGTAAAGTCCCAACCAGGGTGATTGAATGCTAAAACAAGAGTTAACGTGGCACCTATTAGCATCATAATTAGAGCGCAACTCCGCCTAGAACAAAACAACGTCATCACAACTAAAGCATAACCTTTTGCAGCCTTAATCCATAAGATAACACTAATAAGGGTTGCCATATTAAACTTGGCATCGAAATCTATTTATCAGGTTATGGAAGCTTCAGGAAAGAATTTTTTCTGGGGAAGGCGGCTGCAACCATGAATTTCTAAATTGTATATGATGATACAAATCTTGGTTAGATAGAAAAAATTGCATGAAAGGTCTTTCTTATGTTCTCTGGCACAAATTAGAAAATCATCGTTACATTTTTCTTAAGAATGGGTATGAATATCAAATTTATTATTTACTGAACCAAGAGAAAAGATCTTGAACAACTAACACGTATGTTTAAAGGTATAAAACTAACCCTGCAACCAAAAATGTAATAGCTTAGATAGATTATCTCTTTTACAAGGCTCACAAATACCACACTTTTATATGCAAGATAGAGAACATATTAAAGCTATTCCAACAAAAAAGATCAGAATAACATTCCACAAGGTACCATTCCATAACGTGCCATAATCTTTCTATGTTCCATAATCTTTCTACACCAAACATATAAACCATTCCATAACGTACCATTACTTGATGATATATATGTGTTCATCTAGACAATTCACTTGTAATTAAGTAGATTATAGGAATAATGACACAATTTCAAAGCAACCAACGATTGGAATCAACAAGTAGACAAAGTTTTGTTTCAAGCACATCCTTGTAGTAGCAAGTTTCAACCAGATGAATTTAGATGCTTAACAAGAGCTAGATGGCAGCCTTGGAATTATTGCAATTGCTAGTAACAAAAGCCTCAAGCAGCAGACGCCATATTCGGCAGAGAAGAAGATCTTTGATCCCTACAGAAATTAGATGATTACCATTATACTTTCACTAAAATACAACTGGTTATTGCATTTATATTTCTAATAAAGCAAGTAATGAGATCAAGAACAATGTATATAATAAGCACGAATTTGTGCACAAAGCGATAAAATGTCCCATACAAGTTCTAGATTTCCATCTTTATGTACAAGCATTTAAAATAGAGAATACATCAAAACTCTTTCAACAGAACTATCTTTACAACTCCACTCCAATTTTCAAATTTTTTTTTTCCTTTTTATTTTATCATGACCATGATATTAAGATAAGAATAGTGAGACGGTAGTTTTTCTTTCTTCATTTTTTTTTTTTTGAGAAAATGTTTAAAATCTATGTGTATCTTATTCATCAGAAAAAGAAAACCTTATTTAATATTCAAATTTAATATTGTAAATTTCTTACTCATCAAAATGGATCTGCTATGTATTGAATTTTGTGCTATATAGATCTATATACATATATATAATACTTTTTCTCTTACTGAAAAGAGTCACGCAACTAACAAAAGGACATTACAAGCAAAGAAAATAATAAAAACATTATTATAACCACGTTGATGGCACGACTCAGAAAACAATATATAATTATATTAGGAATAAAAAAGACACTGAAAGTTCGGTTTTATCTCCCCCACATCATTCATACATACGCCAGCAGTTGAGGGTTGAACTATCATTGAACTTCAGTGTTATCCTCTTATTAAAAAAGACAGAGAAAATCGTAGTTGATGAACCTCAGTAATTTAATATTGGCTTGAAGAATTGGGTCATGTGTGATTTCGTGTCTTGGCTATCCCACTCTAGCTCGTTCCACCATTCTTCCCTTCCTGTTATCTCTTTTATGGATGTCATGTGAGGCAACTTCTTCAGGTTAGGGCATCCCCACACTTTCAGGACTCTAGAGATTGCAATTGATCACTCGACTCGCAACTGTAGAGTCTTTACAAGCTCTTCAAGTTGTCTAGAGTAAGACGCTTCAATTTGGGAACAACAACTTGGGTTTCTCTTGGACCACAATGGAACACCTCCGTCATTTGACGACACCCCACAAAAGTGATCTCTTCTAGTTCGGGTAATTCCATACGTGGATCTTTAGAAGAGAAGAGGTTTTTCATTTCAGCGATTACATATACCTTAAGCATCTTAATTTACGGAATGTTGTTGTTCCAGAGGCACTAGCTAGTTGATAAAAGCTCCGACCTAGATCACCAAAATTGAGCCTCTCCAAGCTTGACAAGATGAGAGAGTTAGAGTTGGTAGCTGGTCCAGTCAAGTGCTCGGTAGAGAATGAACATCCATGAATGATTAATTCCTTTAATTTGGAGGAGTTGGGCCGATCGATCGAGTTAGAATTAGCAAATAATTTGTCCACATTTGGAACGGGAAACAAATGCAGCGATTCTGCATGGAAGATGAAAGAACCGTCCTCATTACTAGTGTATTCGAGGTTCCAAATTTCAATTATTTTCCGTTCGTAGAAGAATTCAACGTGATAATGACGACCACGAATATAACAAAGTGTAAAATATTCCAACTTTTCCATCCAGTAACAGTCTTCATAACTGCATTCCATGTCAGCTAAATCAATATGCACCGACCTCAACTTCTCTAATCCCGAGAGGTCTTGCAGCGTTGCCTTTGCCTCTTCTGATGAGGAGTTCGATTTCCTCTTCCTCTACGTCGGCCATTCATAACCACTCCCTCTCATGTCTAGAACCTCCAAATACTTTAAATTACTTATGACCTTTGTTAGAGTTATACAAAGTATTTAATACACACACTTGTTCGTCATTCCTAACTATATGTAATTGTATATAGTTGTAGTTAGTTTCAGTTAGTTAGAATATAGTTAGTTTGTTTTGTTTTCAGTTGAATTCAAACTGTATAAATAGCTCTTTTGTACTTCTTTACTAGGTACTATACAAACACAAATATAGAAGCTTTTCACGACTTTATTCTCCTTCTATTGATGCTCTCGTGAGGTTGAATAGTAGTCATTGTTGTAGATCACAAAACTCCACATGATATCAGAGTGGGATTATGAAGAGATGAATGTAACCACAGCAGTTTAATTATTGAATAAGTTGTTACAGATTAGGTACTTGTTTAAGGTGCTGAATCAAGCATGAACAATCAGCTGGAATCTGTTTTGAGTGATCCATACTATCTGTCAAGATCTGACAGCCCTGGATGTCTATTGGAAATCTAATATTCAATGGGAACAACTATGTGTCTTGGAGCAAGTCGATCAAACTTCGCCTTGGAGCAAAAATGAAGATTGGATTCATTGATGGATCAATTCAGCAACCAGAAGCTACTTTGCCCAATCTTGTTAAGTGGAACAGATCTAATTACATGGTTAGATGCTGGTTACTCAATTCCATGAGTAATGACTTGGCACAAAATTTGTTATACGCAAAATTTGCCAAGGAGCTTTGGACATGAGTAAAGGAATAGTATGGAGTTGCTAATGGCCCTCTGATTTTCCAAATTCAACTTGAGCTTACTAATTTGAAACAGCAAAATCATTCGGTTAGTGTGTATTCTAACAAACTGAAGCGGAGTTGGGTTGAGCTTCAAGAGTTGCATGCGATGCCGATGTGTGAATGTAGACGCCTGGAATATTGAACTTGTGCATTTCAAGAGAAGATGAATGATTATGATGCACATAATAAGTTGATTTAGTTCTTGATGGGGCTTAACGAAGCATATGAGACAGTGCAAAACCAAATTCTGTTAATGGAACCTTTGCCATTTGTCAATCGAGCTCACTATTTGGTTCAACAGGTAGAGAAACAACGACAAGTAACAAGTATGATTAATTCAGATATTGAAATCATTGCTTTTGCTACTAATAAAGGAAATTCATTTGTCATTAAGAGCATATCAGATAGGCGAAAGCAAAAGAGTTCAGTAACTTGTAAGTATTGTAGAGCTGATGGTCATTTAGTAGAGAGTTGTTTTCAACTTTTTGGATATCCGGAGTGGTTCAAAGGAATAAAGGCACCACTTAAAGGACGGCAGTATGTATAGGCTAATGTTTCCTGAGTTAACATAGATATACCTTTGATGAACACTCATGTTTGAATGTTGAGTCAAAGAAAGGTTTTGATAAGGATTTGGTTATGGCGTTGTGCAAAGAGATGCAGAAGGTTATGAAGGAACAAAATGATGATATGTGTCCTGAAGTAGTGAATGTTGTGCATACAGGTATTCATGAGCATATGTCTTCTTTGTGCTTGAATGCTAATGGTAATCGTTTGGCTCTTTGGATAGTTGATACAGGTGCTTCATATCACATTACATCCTGTAAGCATTTGTTAGATGATGTTGTTCATTTGTCACAATCCACAATTGTTAAACTACTAAATGGCTTCACTCTATCTACTAATATGATGGGGAAAGTTAACTTGACCAGTTCATTAGCCTTTGCTAATGTTCTTTTTGTTCCACAATTCACATACAACCTTCTTTTTGTTAGTAAGCTTGTTGATGAACATTCATTACAAGCTAATTTTGATTTTGAGTCTTATAAATTTCAGGACCTGACTTCTAATAGAGTTGTGGCATTAGCAGTTGCAGCACATGGACTTTATGTACTTAGTTCAACAATAAATTTTAGTGATACTGTTTCTCATATGTCTGGCAGTATTGTATAGCATTCAATAAATAGTCAAACTACCGTTGATCTTAATCTCATTCATAATCGTCTAGGGCATAGTTCTATTTCCAAATTACAGCACATTGATTTTTGTAAGAAACTTGATTTCAGAAATTTTCATTATCCAACATGCTTTGAAGCCAAATTTCACAGGTTACCTTTTCTTTCTAGTCAAAGTTGTACTTCATCATCTTTTCAATTACTTCATTTAGATGTCTGAGGCCCTTATCATACTCCTTTATGTGGTGTACGTTATTTCCTTATTGTAGTGGATGATTTCACTCGGGTAACTTGGACTTTTTAAATGCATCATAAGTACCAAGTTTGTAGTATACTTGGCAAGTTCTTCTGTTATATTCATAATCATGTAGCAACCCCAAAAGTAGTTAGAGTAGATAATGGGGGTGAGTTCTTGTCCAAAAATTGTCAGCTTCTTTTTAGCAACCTAAGAATCATTCATCAACATAAAATTCCATACACTCCTCAGCGAAATGGCAAAGTTAAGCGCAAACACCATCACTTGCTTGACACTTCTAGAGCTTTGCACATCTTTGCTAACCTTCCTAAGAATTTTTGGGGTGAATGTATTCTAACGACAACTTTTCTGGTCAATTTGATGCCTATGTCCAATATTGGATGGAAGACTCTGTTTGAAATGTTATTTCATAAACCTCCTCCATATGATAAGCTATGTGTAATGGGCTGTTTGTGTTATATTGCTGAGACTCCATACAAGTTAGACAAATTTGAACCTAAGGGAGTTTAGTGTGTCTTTCTAGGATATTCTAGTGGCTAGAAAGGGTATCGAGTTTATAGTCTTAATACAAAACAAGTCCTTGTGTCAAGAGATATTGTTTTTGTTGAACATATCCTTCCATATAGGAATAATTCTTCTACCATCTGTTTTGATAACCTCGCTTTATCAACTCATCTATTTGTTTTTTTAGCTTTGTAGCCTTCTCATGATTCATTTTGTAAGTTAGTTAGTTTAACGGGGCTACACCTGGCTATAAATCAATACAATGTTCTATACCTCAAACTAGGGGCAGTCCCTTAGGCAATTCTTTAAGGAACATATTAGAAAATTCATCTATCAATTTTCGAACCTCATTAAGCATTTCTTTAAATTCTCTTATCTCTAACATCCTTCTAATCAATAGAAACATAGGCTCATTGGCCTTCTCAGCAACTCGAAGCTCTTGACAGCTCATTATTAGGGTCTTTTTCTTACTAGCTTAGTATCATAGGTTGCAACACAATTTTCTTTCCCTCCTTAATAAAGGCATAGGTGCACTTACATCTATCGTGAGTAACATGTTGGTCAAACAATCAAGGTCTTTAAAGTAACAGATACGAAGCTCCTATAGGGACGGCATCACATACCACTTCATTTCTATACACATTCCTGACACAAAAAGGCATAGATACTTGCTCGATAATATGTAGAGTGCCCTTGTTATGTAGCTAATGTAGCTTATAGGGCCAAGGGTGTTTAGAGCTTGGTAGATCTAATCTCTGTACGAGGGATTGTGCAACCACATTGATACGACTCTCTCTACCCACAATGATGGTGCATGACTATCCCTTAATGGTACACTTGGCATGGAACAATTTTTCTCTTTGATCGTCTTCAGGGCTCGGCAAGGAACTCAACACTCATCTCAATATTAAGGTCATTATCTTACCCTAGTCAACATAGACATAGGTCTTCTTTTCCTCCTCAGCTTGAACTCCTTTAACATTCTTCCTATTCTTAAGCTCACTCTCATTAGTGCAATCCGTTACATCTCCTAGGAGCACCATAGCACGTTGTTTAGGATACTCAATAGCCATGTGATGTAACCTAAGCATTTCAAATAGTTTACCTTACTCGTCTTTCATCCAAAGGTATGTCCTTTCTCATATGTCCTCGAGGTCAGCCTATCTTTAGCTCAACTCTTCTGGCTTGCTCAGCTATCATCAGGTTAGTCATGTTTTTCCTCAGCTCAGGATGGTCTCCTCTACTTGGCATAAGTAAGTTGACACGACGTAGGAGCTTAGGAAAAATTCAACCCAAGTCTTCTCAAGGCATTTCTCCTCTGCTTTTTGACTCTCTACACTATCTTAATGGCCTCCTCTAGTATGTAGAATTTTTATACTTTCACAATATTGTGAATCTCATATTTGAGCCTAAAAATGAATCTCTACACTATGAGGGCCTCGAGTTCATTTGCATAAACTTAGATTATCAACATTTGGAATTTTCCAACATTGTCATCAATTGATTGGCTTCCTTGGCGAAGCTTTTGCAACTTAGCAAATGTTTCTTATAGGCAAGTCTTAAGTACAAATCAACCCCTCAACAATATCTTCATCTCCTCTTATTTCCTCATATTTCTCCTTCCATCTTTTGCTTTAGCTGTATTCAGATTCTCCCATAACGTGGTAGCATATCGAGAAAATTCAAGTACAATAAGTCGAATCTTAATTGCATCTATATAATCATAACAATCAAACACCTTCTCAACTCTCTTCTTACTTTAAATATTCATCTGCATCTCTATTGCTAGTAAAAGTTGGAATTTAGACCTTAACATTTTCACGTCCTTGAGGAGCTTGGCGTCTTCATTCTTTTGCTTCGTAATATTTTGTTTCAACTTCTTCCTCTCCATTATCTTCTACATCTATATCCTTAACATCCTCCTCAATCTCTTCCAACTCCAGTATTTATCTAGCAACTTAGTCTACTACTCCATCAGCTTGGTGGGGTTGAATTGAGCGATTAGCTCAACCAATTTGGCCATATCATCTCTTAAGAACATTCTCAACTTGACTACACTAAGGTATACTTTATGGTTACTGCCTATTAGCTTGCATCGCAATAACCGGACTTTGAATAAGATTGAAGAGTCTATCAAGCTTATCACCAATTGACCTAAGGGTATTATTGTCATTTACGCCATGCCATGGCCATCATGTATACCACTAGTTTGGTTACCAAGAACTCCTTGAGCACTTGAATTAGACACGGTATAATATTTCTTCAATAAGTTGACAACATAATGCTCAACAAACACTTATACTCACTACCTAGAATCTTATTGACACACTCTAACAACTTTAATACCTAACTTACACAGACGAATACTACAAAAATGAACTTGCTTTATTTTCATAGTGAAAAACAGAATCACGACGGAAACTACTCTTACTACTTCGCAAATGTCCACTATATAGCTCACAACTTCAAACTTACTTCACTTAAAGACACTGCAGCAACTATGAAAGGAATACATCATCTACCAATCGGAATCACAAATAAAACTTTAGTGCAACTTCACATATTCTCTCTTGGAACTATGCTGCAAAGTTGATGTGTCTCTAAGGTCATACACATGGAGGCCATACTACAAGGAACAAAAGCAATAAACTAAAACGGGTTTAGCAAATCTAGGTAGCTACCTAGTTGGATATGACACACCAACTAGATATTACATGACCTACATTTTGCTAGATATGACTCATTGGTTTAAACTATAGGGTCATTTGCCACTGTTTCATGCTAAAGGGAATAACTAAGAGTTAAGGGTAAGATAGAAGGCACGGCTAAATGCTCTTAAAAGAGCAATATCTGTATTCAATAATGAAGAGTGATAATATTTGCATACAAGCAAATGATGGTTTATATACTAGCCTACTAGATTTACAATACATATACAGAAAAGACAAAAGGGTATTTTACAAATGAGATACATAAAACATGATAAAAAGGGTAAAATGGACAAAGAATATTTTGTATGAAAAAGTAAGGAATCCTTCTAGAATTTTGTTCTAAATGATACATGTCAAGAGGCAACTGTGAGCTTGTAGTGTAGTTGGCTTTGTTGAAATGAATTCTTAGGTAACTTGGTAGTTGCAGGATCCAGCTCGAAAGAGGTTAGAAGAAAGTTAGTAGTGTTAGATATCTGTCATGAATTTTAATAATAACAAAAAGAGAAGAATGCTAATGAACTAACAAAAGTGTAAGTATTCAAATAATTTCTCAAAATGTTTAAAATTATAAATTAAGTTTTGTTCAAAGACTTATTCAAAAGTTCTGAATCACTTGAAAAAGATACAAGTTTGAAAGTACTTAGAGAATGTTTCAGAAGCTTATATAAGAAGAATTAGCATAGCACTTCAAAAAATTATTCAGTGACTTTGAAGATAAGTAAACTGAGACAGTTTTAGATGGTTATTCAAATAGTTGGTCTAAAAGAGTAATTTTGAAAAATATCACGACATCAGTTTCAAGGTAATCAAGGCTTAGCTTTACTAAATTGAGTGTATTAGGGAAATATATTTAATCCTATTTCACTTAAGTTAGAATTAAGATCCATGGGATGATTGCTAAGTGAATTAATTCTTGAAATTATTAAAGAAAATATCTAAGCTTGGATAAGGATAAGAATGATTTTGAATATTATGGGATATTAAATTCAAAATTCTAGATTATCTAGAGGTGTTGATCAAAGTGTATTCATAAGGGAGATCTGACCGAGATAAGATCAATTAAAAATTTAAACTCCAAGATTTTCTCTAAAATATCTATTGATTATTATCTAGATGTTAGAATTGGATACAGTAGACATAATCTTCAACAATCTATCCATTAGAAGACTCTGGTATAAAAGAAGAGACACTTCGAAATATTTAATATGATTTTGAGGAGAAAATAAAATAAATATATTACATTTTAATCGTGATCAATTTCTACTATTTGAAAGAGTACATAACACTTCTTAAATGCTTCTTTAGAGAGTTAAATTGAAGCTAATTATTCATCAATCTTTATTTTTGCTTTCATGTCAAACTATTTAAGATCAATTTTGTTGTTCTCTCTTTTGTTTTGAAAAACAATTATCTATTTCTTGAGTGTTATTTGAGAGACAATTTGATTGTACTCCGTAGATCTATAATTAGCCTAGATTGTAGGGAGGTTAGAAAGACAGAGCAAAGTGTTGTAAAGGCCAAGAGTGGCAGATGCTTGTAAATTTCTTGTGATTTGTTTTGATATAGTGCATCAAGTGAAACGGTACTGGTAAAATAGACCGAATCCCCAACAATAGAGTAGGAAGAAGGTTGAAGCTTTATGAATCTTGAACTTGATATTCTCCTCCTTATCTTTTTTTACTTTAAGTTATTTATTTGTGTTATTAATAGTGAGTTGAATTATTAAAATATCACTATTTACAAAAATTAAGTTATTAAGAGCAATAATTTCAAGTTACATCTAAAAAGTTTTAATTTTTTCAAAGATTTCAATTTAACCCCCTTACCCCACCTAAACCCCCCCTCGATATCTTATACCAAATCAATAAGTAGTTAGAGTCGACCTTGTCTAGTTCAAATCAAAGGTTGAGCGCTTAAACACGCTTAGATTCTCTTCAAGTTTCTCAACTCAACAACTTGGCAAATTGGAAGGTTGGCAGCTCAAATTAGACAAATGCTTGACACTTGGTAGCTTGAAGAATATGTTGAACCTTATTAGAGTTTAGCAATGGATGAGGTTGCTTGGTAGGTAGGTAGATCTGCTCGATAGGTCGGTAGTTCTACTCGGTAGCTTGGTAATAGACACTCAATTTTTCCCCCTTTAATTTTAGATTTTTTTTTAAGAATAGGAAAAATGGTCATATATATATATAAATATATATATATAAACACACACACACATATGCATATATATATACACAATTAAAAATTTTTAAAAATGGAATATTAAAAAAAATACAAAAAAAATATAGTTAGAATAAATAAGAGTTTAAGGTCACATGTAGGGTCTTTGAGTCAATTGAAGAGCGTCATGTCATTTTTTAAGGTCAAATAATTGAGCTTCATTTGAAAATTATCGTTTCTATTTTTAAAACATGTATGTATGCGACTTAATAAGTTAGGATTTACTTTTGGCGTAGAATTAGCTTTAGAAGTTTATATATTTATTTATTTTATTATTATTATTAAAAAAAGGGATAAGAATTGGCTTAGGTTGAAGACCTGGTCTATTTGTGAAACAAAACTAAGCCTAGTTTGTGAGCTTAAGTTCACATGTGTAGGCGCGAAAAGCGTAGACTTTTGTTCTCAATCATGCGTGTTTGCAGCATGTTACCATGTTGTAGTTTGCATCTCATCCTCCATTTGAAGCTCGATTTCTAGCCTTTTTTCCCTCTTCAGTTCGGTCACTTTGAGGTCATTTTCGACCTCTTTTTCTATATAATTTCACAAAATTAATGGTAAAATTGTATAGATTACACATCATATTTTGCATTTGCCTATAAAATATGACAAAATTTGAATGTTTCAAGAGTCAAAATTGGCATTGAAGTTACCCTAGAGCTTAATTTTCAGGCTTCAACATAAATGGCTAATTTAGCCATTAATGCTACTTTCCAAGTTTATATGAGCTTAAAAAGTTATATGATAGGGGGTTTTTTGTGCAGTTTGGACATCAACCATCATCCCTATGCTTCATTAGCTCCTATACATAACTTTTCTCTCTAGACCATTCATACCACTTTCTCTCTCTAAATCACTTAAGCTCAAGGTTCTTCGAGCTAAACCACCACTGTAGCTATTGTCCTCAAGCTCCTAACTACTCAAAACCACTACCCTCATTCCCTACCATAACTATTGACCCTAATTTCGAACACCTAGGGTTTGATCATCAACTACCCACATGGAAACCACCACGTCTAATCACCTTCGAGTGAAACCAACAAAGCCAACGTACTAGTCACCACTTAAAACCCTTACCCACTCCTCTATCCCATCTCGAAATACCTCAACCACTACCATTGAAGATGGTACCACCACTACCCTTCTAACACTACCTAAACCACCTCCAAACACTATGGCTCTCTCCTTACACCCACTAAGTTTAATTAGAAACTCATAAAAACATCTATCCTCGCTCATTTTGATGGTTAAATCGCCTTAGAAGACTATCTTAATGGCCTCCTCTAGTATGTAGAATTTTTATACTTTCACAATATTGTGAATCTCATATTTGAGCCTAAAAATGAATCTCTACACTATGAGGGCCTCGAGTTCATTTGCATAAACTTGGATTATCAACATTTGGAATTTTCCAACATAGTCATCAATTGATTGGCTTCCTTGGCGAAGCTTTTGCAACTTAGCAAATGTTTCTTGTAGGCAAGTCCTAAGTACAAATCAACCCCTCAACAATATCTTCATCTCCTCTTATTTCCTCATATTTCTCCTTCCATCTTTTGCTTTAGCTATATTCAGATTCTTCCACAACGTGGTATCATATCTAGAAAATTCAAGTGCAGTAAGTCGAATCTTAATTGCATCTATATAATCATAACAATCAAACACCTTCTCAACTCTCTTCTTACTTTAAATATTCATCCATATCTCTATTGCCAGTAAAAGTTGGAATTTAGACCTTAACATTTTCAAGTCCTTGAGGAGCTTGGCGTCTTCATTCTTTTGCTTCGTAATATTCTGTTTCAACTTCTTCCTCTCCATTATCTTCTACATCTATATCCTTAACATCCTCCTTAATCTCTTCCAACTCTAGTATTTGTCTAGCAACTTAGTTTACTACTCCATCAGCTTGGTGGGGTTGAATTGAGCGATTATCTCGACCAATTTGGCCATATCGTCTCTTAAGAACATTCTCAACTTGACTATACTGAGGTATACTTTATGGTTACTGCCTGTTGGCTTGCATCGCAATAACCGGACTTTGAATAAGATTAAAGAGTCTATCAAGCTTATCATCAATTGACTTAAGGGTATTATTATCATTTATGACATGTTATGGCCATCATGTATACCACTAGTTTTCATACTAACACACTCCAACAACTTCAATACCCAACTTATACAGACAAATACTACAAAAATGAACTTGCTCTATTTTCATAGTGAAAAATAGAATCACGACGGAAACTACTCTTACTACTTCGCAAATGTCCACTATATAGCTCACAACTTCAAACTTACTTCACTTGAACATACTGCAGCAACTATGAAAGGAGTACATCATCTGCTAATAGTAATAAAAAATAAAACTTGAGCACAACTTCACATATTCTCTCTCGGAACTATGCTGCAAAGCTGATGTGTCTCCAGGGTCATACACATGGAGGCCATACCACAATGAACAAAAGCAATAAACTAAAACGGGTTTAGCAAATCTAAGCAGCTACCTAGTTGGATATGACATACCAATTAGATCTTATATGTCCTACAATTTGCTAGATATGACTCATCAGTCTAAACTATAGGGTCATTCGCCACTATTTCATGTTAAAGGGAATAAATAAGAGTTAAGGGTAAGATAGAAGGTACGGCTAATGTCACGCCCTGAAGCGGCAGAGTAGTAAAAACCCCGCTGTGTAAACCATCCTAAGATAGAAGTTGGCCTTACAACCGCTATCTTAGACTTGATTTACACAAGGCGTCCACGACTAACCCGCTTTGAAGTAAACAGTTTGTAATTTAGATAAAGCATTTATCTAAGAAAGTGAGAAAATTTATATATATATACTATAATTCAGTTATTACATCCTTTAAAAATGAGAAGAAAAAAATTAATTCTAAAATAAAACTTAGACCTTAAGAATATATGTTTGTTCTTCAAATATTTTTCCTCACTTCCCAAGATCTAGCAGTTATTAGCTTCAGAGTAATTGTTTGCCGCTTCTTAGCCAGCACCTGGACGACGTCTATAGGGATGTGAGCAACCACAGCTTAGTAAGTTAGGATGGATGACTTAAAACTATACTATACACACAACAAGGTTTTCAATCACTTATTAGGTGCAATGCATGTGCAAGTAAATGCCATTACACGATGTTGTCCGGCCCGTCGTGAGATTAGAGAAATTGCGCCCGCTCTATTTCGGGTTGAGGAGTTGCCGTTAATGCAACAGCTCACGACCAAACCCAAGCTTATGTAATGGAGACCTTGCTCCTCCCGCGACTACCTTCGAACCACTGTCTTCACCCTCGCCGTGACCTCCTCTCCTGTTACTTAGTTCGACTAAGGATGAAGAAGGGACCATTTTGCAATCCAGCGCTATCCCTTTCGAAGGGGTCGGTATTTGGCCGGAGAGTCCTAAGTTCCCCTAACGGGTTGCCATGCATGTCCGATTATGATTACTAGTCGTATATTAGATTAAGTCCAGTTTAGGGTGATAGAGCAACAAACAGAATCATTGTATCACCCATAATCAAGCACATGCGCACAGCCAACTATCTAACAAGCACAACCAAGCATAATCTTAAGCCTCCAAAATACAGCAGTGTATTAATTCCCAACTTACCTCAACTCCTTGCTCACTCACTCGAGGTCCAATTTGCTCAGGCCATCGCCGATCATCCCTATAACACAAACGTGGTTTCAGCTTTTCTTATAACTATTATAGGTTCATTTTATCCTATAACGCTTATTGTTAGGTTTTGTTTAGGGTTTAATATGCCTAATTATCTAGGTCTTAAGTCTTTTATAATTATTCTAGGTTTGGGGTTAGGTTCGGATTCGGTTTCCACATCGATTTCTAAATTAGGTTGTAATTCGATTTCTAAGTATTGTTTTATACTCTAGGTTTGGGGTTATAATTATTCTAAGTTCGGAAGAAGGCTGAAGCTTTATGAATCTTGAACCTAATATTCTCCTCCCTATATTTTTTTTACTTTAAGTTATTTATTTGTGTTATTAATCATGAGTTAAATTATTAAAATATCACTATTTACAAAAATTAAGTTATTAAGAGCAATAATTTCAAGTTACATCCAAAAAGTTTTTAAACTTTTCAAAGATTTCAATTTAACCCCCTTACCCTACCTAAACCCCCTCTCGATATCTTATACAAGATCAATAAGTAGTTAGAGCTGACCTTGTCTAGTTCAAATTAAAGGATGAGTGCTTAAACATGCTTAGATTCTCTTTAAGTTTCTCAGCTCAACAACTCGGCAAATTGGAAGGTTGGCAGCTTGAATTAGACAAATGCTTGACACTTGAACAACTCTAGAGGATATGACTCATCAATGGAATTTCCGAGGACTTGTAGCACAATTTGATATGACACATGAATCGATCTGATAAGATTACTCGCCACCTAACCTTGCTCATGGTTAGGATAAGAGTGACATCGAGAGTAAATAAGCAATGTTTATACAAGAAAGAAGTACTCAAAGTGTATTGATGATAATTTGTCTGCAGCTACAATTATAAGCGTATTTATACCCATAAGTTTGGGAAACTTGCCGAAAAGGAAAAAGATAAAAAGGTCATTTCTTAAGGAATTAATGTAAAAAATACAAAAGGGTAAAAATGAATATACAAGGAAAATAATCATTAGTGCAACGGATTCTACACATGATTTTATACACGTAGCAATGCAGTCTTAGTGATGCTATTGGAAGATGTAGATAAGGTACAGACAATTTGCTTGTCCGAGAAGGGGTGACTTGGTCAATTAAGACTCTTTCTTTCGTCATCTCGGCAAGGGTATTGTTGAGTGAGAAATTGGTCAGGCATGTGTGAGAATGAAGATGAGCTATTGTTTTGACATTTCATTCCTCGGCACAAAACATGCGAGAAGTAGGCAGTCATTTGGCTGGGCAAGCAGATACTCGGCCTCCACATGAGTAGGTTGGAACAGGATGATTTGTCTTACTAGTCTCTCTAGTCCTTAAGCCCAGTTGTAGGTTAGAGGTTTGGTAGCCTGATTCCCATCACCTGCTGTATGTTTGTGACCTATTAGTTGCGAATTAGGATGTCTATAACTTTGCTAAGTTTTCAAAAAAAAAAAAATTATGAATATGCATTCTTTTTTAAATGCTTTATGATTCAAATAAAGATTTATTAATTTAATGAGTACTTATATCAGTTGCCTATAACATTTTATTTATTAAAACAAAGCTAGTAGACCATCTTTAGTTAATTGATAACTAGTTGCTTGAGTTGGGACTTATATAGTTTAACCTATAGGGTATTATGTAAATTTGTTGATAGTGAGCTCGTAGAGTATTCTATTGATTGTTGATAGTAGATAACCTTAGATGAGATTCACCTAATTGATTGGTATAGTATTTTTGACTAAGCTTATAGTTGAGGTCCATCTGTTGGGATGGTACCCACAAATAACCTCCTGCAGGTAAGGTAAGGTACCTCGTATGGTTGAGTGCAAGGGATAATTGACGTGTAAACAATATAAATCTACACCTTCCTTGATTCTAGAGCCCCATAGATGTGTTTCTTATATTTTTTGCATGTGTATTCATTTCGTATATAGCTAAATTGTATGTTTGATAATAATGCTTAATAAATTGCTTAAATGTTAGTGGCGAGAGACGAACTCACTAAGCTGTAGTATGCTCACCCCCGAACAATTTCTTTTTGTAGGTAACTAAAAGTTAGGAATAGGCTAAGATTAGAGTGCATAGTTGTTCCTTAAGTAGCTAGAATAGACGGATAAGATTACTTTAATAAACTGTATTATTTAAGTTAGATCTTTATAATATATAGTAACTTATGATGTTGTTGAAGTTTAATTATCCCGTCTTTGTTGAAACACCCTAGTAGTCTAGTATTTTATTTAAGTCTTAAACTCCTTAAGTTAGTAACGATAAAAATTAAGGTCTCAACTTGATTATTTTGAAATCCTCATTTTACGTACTAAGTAAATATTTTTAATTTTATTCTACGTATAGTATATAGAAATTTTTATTAATGCTTCTCATTACGATATTTTATAAAAGTTGATTATCCTACACAGTATATATATATATATATATTTGCTTATTTAATTCTTATTTCTTTTTTCTACCTCTATTTTCTACCCTACATTCTAAAGGGTTCTAGAAACTATGTAAAAACCTTACCCCAAAACCCTACTCTAATCCTACTTTCATTTTCTTCCAGCTGTAAACATTGCTCTCTCTCTCTCACCTCTATTTCCTTTCTCTCTCTTAACATAAATGATTGACCCCACCTTTATCCCTATCTTGTCTCTCTCGCTACTGTCTTCTCCCTCTCATCTCTATTCACTTTTCTCCCTCTCAACTCATCATTTTCTTCCTTCCCCTAATTAATATCAAACCCTACCCCCTCTCAATTCTCACTCTTACAAGCCTCAACCCCTAAAATTCATTTTCTCTTCTTCATCCCCTAACAATGTCTCTATCACCTTACATTTCATTTCAACCCCACCCCTTCTTCTTTTTTCTTTTCCTTTTCCTAATTCAAGTTACTCATATAAACATATCGTTGGCCCTACTCCAATTTTTCTGAAGCGAAGCCCCTATCAGCAACCATTTCCTAATTCAATTCAATAATTAGCTTATCCAAATTCCATTTTTGGTTTCTCACTTATGGTTGGGTTGGTTTGATTTGTCTCCATTTCCATATGTTTTGAGTTAATTCGGTAAATATTATTAATTAATTATTTGAGTATATTATTTTACAAAATATAATTTCTATATTATCATTTATGATAGGTTTTCGTTCGTTGTTAGCTGGTGCCTCCATCTCAGTTATTTTTGCAATTCGTTTCTAATTTCGTATTCTGTACTGTACTCCTAGTGTATATCTTATCACTATTATTTTATTTATTATCTTCGTTTTTAGTGTTGATTAAATATTGTTAGTAGTCAATTACCACTTTTAAATTATTTGTTTATCATGCTATATAGTGTTGTTATGTAAGAGTTATTATTAAAAATATTTTATCATATTTCGGATTGTTAGTTATAGGTATATATTTTGGGCCAATTTTTGTCTCTATAGTATTCAACTTGGGTTACTATCTTCTATTTATTTATAGATTTTGTTAATGATTGTATTTTATTTGATAACCTCAAATGTCGATCTAGTGTGTTATAATACTATATTATTGTTAATATATCTTATTTTTTGTATCAACGGTATCTCGATCCAAGTATTTTCTTCACCTTAGTATTATGAATATATAGTATATTTTATCATATTCGGTATATTGATTATAGATATATTTATGTTGGGGCTAAGTTTTTGTTAACTTATATAGTATATTATATTATACTTGGTATGTCCGTTATATGTATCATTTATTATTATGTATTTTCTTATGAGTTGTTATGAATTATACTATTTTTTCAATTAAGTACATATTACTTATTCACCATCTTGATTCAACAATCTATATTATTCGGTACTCTATTTATATGTCCATTATATACTTTCTTTCATATATAGATACGTTATATATATATATATATTATGTATCTTACGAGTTTCTATAAAAGTGATCTTATATACATAGATATATCACTTTTTTAGTTTAATCGTGTTATGCTATTACTATTTGACTCAATGATTTCTTTCAGGACCTTAATTGAATAGATCATAAGTTCTTAGATAATTCCTAGGTAGGACATAGCTTTAGAATCCTTAGTAGATAACATGCTACTTGTTTTCTTTTAGATTCGTGGTGTTCAATTTCCTTTGTCGAGGTCTAACTTTTGTTCGAGTTTGAGATCAGAGTATTGTATTCGATTTTGGAGTGATTCTAGGTATGTGGTGTTGTTGTGTGCTTGTGATTGCTAGGTTAGAAATGATCTAACCGGACTAACATATATTTGGCCTAATTAATCTTGAATGCTAATTGTACTTGACCTGTTCACTTTAGGGGCTCGCAATGGTAGATCCTTAGAGGAACAATTGCTGATCAAGTGTAGGGATTCCCTAATAAACTTTCACATGGGACAATGCAACTAGAATATAGGTTTTGGACTCTAGTTTTTGGGCATAAAAGACTTAAAGGATAACGTATAATTATATCTACCTATGTTTGTGGGTAAAGACCAGGTATGGCGAGGTTTGAATACCCCTTTGTTGTTCCATTGGCCTAATTTGGGATAATTAAACTATTGTTTGTATTATCTACTAGTATTTTCATTTCTATATGTGAATGATTTGTCTTGGCACGCGTATGTGTTTATACACCCATATTGAGCTTCGGCTCATTGTTTTCTTTTTCAGGTGTTGGATCTGAGGACTTCCTTATTTATGAGGAGACATATGTCAATGACATCCAGAAGGAAGATAGAGTCAAGTATCTATATTTTTATGATGATTAGGATAGGACTGGTTTCTAGTTACTGGAGTTTATGTTATGTTGATGGTTTGTATTTTGAGAAGATAGACTCCTAGCTTAACATTTGAGGATCTAGATACTCAACTTATCTTTTGTTTTTGTTGTTTATGAGTCTTCATGCTTCTAAACTTTGTTTAGTTTCCAATTTTATGAGTTTATGAGTGGATGCAGTTTCCATTCCCTTGTGAATTTTTTATATACTATGTAGTATGATTCTTTATGTTTCAGTTGTGGATTTAGAAAGCCTTACATATTTCGGACTAGCTGGGATATGCGGCGGGTTGTAACACCATTTAGGTTCTCGGGGCATGTCTTAATGGATTGTAGATTGTTGGGTATCTTAATTACTGGTATAAATAAGTAGGTTTAAGTAAAAAGAATAAGCACCGTTAGAAACTTACTAGTTAGAGTTTTGCAACCTCTAACTTATAAGGCGGTCTTTATATCATGGATGCATACGTGATATGAAGATTTAAAAAAAAAAAGCTAGCAAAGCCCCTTCTGGGGTGTTACATACATTGCCATCAAACGAGGAGTACTCTTTGCCTTTAGAAGCAGAAGAGAACTATCTAAAGGTTAATTTAGCTTCTAAGTCTTTTGAATCAAAAGGGGTCTATCAGAAAGTCAACTCGACTTTTGAGCCCAGCGCATGCTCATTCTTAGTCAGTACAAAGTCAATTAACTCTAGGGCCAATCAAGATAGTTTAAAAGAATTGGAAAGGAAGTTTACCCAACAGATCATTGAGAAAATGAAGGTGCTCAAAGGCTATGATGGATTTAAGCAAGATGGGATCATTGACCTCTCTACATATGGTTGTAGGGCCTACCTAACAAAATTTAAAGTACTAAAGTTTGAAAAGTACGATGGGATCGGACACCCAAAGCTACACATTAGATTGTACCTTCGCAAGATGGGTAGATATGTTCAAAATGATTAACTCATGGTATAAACTTTTTAAGACTGTTTGATAGGGCCTACATTAACCTAGTATGCCCAGCTCGATCTCAGCTAGATAAATACTTGGGAGAAATTGGCTTAGGCATTCTATAAGCAGTACAAGTTTAACATCGAGACGGCTCCGTTGATTTGGGACTTATGTACATTAAGCAAGAAAAATCATGAATCCTTTAAGGAATATGTGCATATGTCAAGTAGCAACTAGAATCGTTCCTCCTTTACTAGAGAAAGACTTGACATGTGCATTCATTAACAAATTAGATGAGCCATATTCTAAGCATCTTCTTGGGAATATAACTTCTAGGTTTGCAGATGTTGTAATGGCCGGGGGTAGAATTGAGGAGCCCTTCCAAGCCGAAATATTGGAGGATCCAAAACAAAAGAAAGGGGTTCCAAAATCATCACAAAAGAGCACCATTAATGTGATAAGTCTCGAAGGATATACCACAAAGTCTAAGTCCAATAACCTAAGTGGCATCCAAAGGGCTATGCAAGCCAAAAGGCTTAGGGAAGATATTTCACTCCAATTCCTATCACTCTTTCTCAGGCCTTTCATCAGTTGAGAGAAGCAAATATCCTAAACTGTAAGACTCCTAAACCAAGATACAAGCCTTGGAATGAGAATCCAGATGTGCAATAGGATTATCACATGAGGTAGAAGGGTCACTCCATGGAAACTTATTGGAGGTTGAAAAACAAGATTCAAGATCTGATTGACACAAGGTTAGTACAACTAGACTCCAAGTAAACTACAATATTGAAGTACTCCAATGATTCTTCATGAGAATGATCTTTTCTTTGTACTTTAGAACATGCTCTAATCTTTGAAAATAAGTTCATATTCACACAAGTTAGTTTTCATCTTATTAATTGAAAGGTTTAGAATGAGAAGAGGCAAACCTTATCTTAAATGCCAACCCTGAAATACTTTAAGAGTTCAGTGATATCATTGTGAGGTTATTGGCCTCATTTCTTAGAAGAGGTGTATCTTGAATTTGATACATGAATCAAAATGAAGATAGGCATTCATTTTTCAATATCTTAAACACAAAACCCCTTATCAACCTCATTGAGCCTTTAAATGGAGTATTTTCAAAATTAAGCCCTGTTAAAAACTACCCTACAATGGGGCAAATAGGAGGTTAGGGGTACTAAGTAAGAGAAAAGGTTAAAAACTAATTTTTTCTTGCTTTAGTAATATCAATTCAAAAGTAATTTTTACTTATTTTGAAATGAAGAAGTGCCCATATCCTAAACACTATACACATACACTTTGAGCTGTAAGCCAAAATAAGGAATGATTACCTCTATCTTAAGTCAAAATAAAAAAAAAAAAAAAGAGAAGAAAGAGGAAAAATGACAAAATTTAGAAAGAAAGATGAAAAGTTTGCTTGAGAAAATAGATTGGCACAAACAAAGTGATCAAGTCCAAAGCCCTAAAGCTCGAAAGGATCTGGGGCATAGAAACCGATTCCTAAATTAAGACCCATACTTCAATTAGAGGCCCCCCAAAATCACAGGCTTGAAAAATTCGGGCATATACCAAAGTTTCCCCCTAAAATTCATGACCTCTAAAAAAATTGTAGTTGACACATGGTTTATAACTCACCTACTATTCTACCCCTCTTGAAAGGTCCTTTTGATTGAAGGAAATAACTTATCCTTAGTAAATGTTACTTTTAAAACTAGGGCAAGTAGGATTTTCAGTTTTTCCTAAAGAATTCTGGTAAAACTCAGGTTGGATTAATGAATTATTTCATAAAAACTTGTACATTATTATCCATTTGTTTAACCCGATGACCAAAAGGCTATATTATAATCCTAAAAAGACTTAACAAATTAATTATAGTGTATCACTTATAAAACGAACTATAATCTTTAGAATTGTAGTCAAGAGAGAGAATTTAAGTTAAGAATGTAAGGAAGTCCTCTTTGACTAAACCACTCAATTATAAGATAGCATTTTCTTAGAAATTTTGGAAATCAGGAGCCCTAATAGCATTACTACCCTGAATGCTTCAAGAGATGTCTTAAAAAAGAAGATTTGTTAGACAATCATACAGTTGTCCCTTAGTCAAGGAAAAGAGTGGGCCCATTACTCATTTGGCAACTATAAGGACTTATAAAGAATCCATACTTGTTAGCAACTTTAAAAAAAAAAAAAAGAAGAGGAATTTTCCAAGTTATCATAGACTAAATGCATGTTTTTGAAATTTTTCCTTCGTAACCCATTAGATTAACCTTAAGTCACACGCCATCTTTGAAAAAGTTGTGAATATCTAGGTCATTCTTAAATTAGGAACTTAGGCTATCCTCAATCTTGAAAGCCAAGTAATTCTATTATTTAGAAACTTAGGTTATTTCATAAGAATAAAGTAATCCTTAAATTTGGAAATTAAGCCGTCCTCAGTCTTGAAAACCAAGTAATCCTATTATTTAGGAATTTAGGTTATTTCACAAGAACCTTAAGGAATCAAAGTTCTCCTTAGATTAGGGATCTTGATCATACAATTGTCTACCCTTAAAACTTCAAGGAGCCCTAGTTATCATTTGTCAAGTTAAACATAGGAACTTTACTTGTCTTTTACTTATGTGCAATTTACCCGAAAGAAACATTTGTTATCCTTCGTTAAGTCAAACCTAAGAACTTTGGTTATCCTTTAAAGCATCTAAACTGCACATCAAAGTGTCTTCCATACTTCACCAAATCCTTAATGGATTGGGTTAAGGATAGTTACCTAGTTGTAGTACTTTTTAATTTTGGACATCCCATTTTGCTCCCTTTAATTTTAGAGTTTTTTTTTTTTTTTTAAGAATAGGAAAAATGGTCTTAATTCAGAAAAAAAATAAAATATATATATACAGTTAAAAATTACAAAAAAATGGAAAATTTAGAAAAAATACAAATATATATATATATATATATATCATTAGGATAAATAAGAGTCCAGGATCAATTTTCGAGTTTTTAGGTCAATTGAAGAGGGTTATATCATTTTTTAAGGTTGAATAATTGAGCTTCATTTAAAAATTATTATTTTTTTATTTTTAAAACATGTGTGTATGCAACTTGACAAGTTAAGATTCACTTTTGGCGTAGAATTAGATTTAGGAGTTTATATATTTATTTATTTTTTTTTTTTTTTCTTTTATTATTATTATTTTTAAAAAAGGGGGATAGGGACCAAACTAGGTTCAAGACCTAGTCCATTTACGAACAGGGCTAGTTTGTGAGCCTAAGCTCACGTATGCAGGCGCAAAATGTGCTTGCTATTTATTTTCAATCATACTCTTGCTTTGTATGCACAAATTGGGGTACATGGCACATACACGAAATGTGACTATGCCGTAGTTTGCATCTCCTCCTCCATTTGAAGCTCGATTTAGCCTTTTTTCCCTCTTCAATTCAATCACTTTGAGGTCATTTTTAACCTCTTTTTCTATATGATTTCATCGAATTAATAGTGAAATTGTGTAGATTACATAGTATATTTTGTATTTTCCCACAAAAAACGACTAAATTCAAATGTTTTAAGAGTTAAAATTGGCATTGAAATCACCCTAAAGCTTAATTTTCGAACTTCAACATACATGGCCGATTTGGCCGTTGCTGCTACTTTCCAAGCTTATATGAGCTTGAAAAGTTATAAATAAGGGGTTTTCTATGTAGTTTGGACATCAACCATCATCCCCATACTTTCATTGGCTCCTAAACACAACTCCTCTCTCTAAACCATTCACATCACTCTCTCTCTCCAACCAATCACTCAAGCTTGAAGTTCTTCAAGCTAAACCACCACCATAGCTACTGTCCTCATGCTCCTAGCTACCCAAAACCACCACCCTCATTCCTTGCCATGACAGCTGACCCCAATTTCAAACCCCCTAAGGTTCGGTCCTTGGCCATCTACTTTGAAACCACCATATCTAATCAACCTTGAGCAAAACTAACACCACCAATGTGTTAGCCACCACTCAAAACCCTTACCTACCCCTCTATCCCATCTCAAATACCTCAACCGCCATCATCAAAGACGTTCATCATCGCCACTCGTAGCCCAACTCCAGCACTACCTAAACCACCTCCTAATACCATAGCGCTCTCCTAACCCACCAAGTCCAATGAGAAACTCATCAAAACATCTTTCCCTGCTCGTTTTGATGGTTAAATCGCCTTAGAAAACTACCTCTTCGATGGCTTCTTCTTCCTTCCTTGCTACAACCTGACCTCATTCTGCATCTAACCCGATAACTTACCTATGCCTCCATTTGGTTCGACCCTAATTTCTTGGTTTTGCATTTCATTTTGTTGTTTTTTATTTATTTTATTTTACCCCATTTATATTAAAAAAATAAAAATAAAGAAAAAGGGAAAGCTTTATTATTTAGTTATTTATTTATTTATGCTTCGGTTAGAAATTAATAAAAAAATAAATAGAAAAATAAGTAAATTAGTAAATAAATGTGTTTCATCACTTAGAAAAATTATTTTCAAAAAAATAAAATAAAATTGAAATAACCCTTCTTTCAAAACTAGGATTTCTTATAGAATTTTTCGAAAAGGAATAAATTACCAAAATTATAACCCTTTTAGAGCTTTTTATTTAAGCAAAATCAAATTGATAATAATTTAAATTTGGCCGATTTCTTAATTTAAAATCAATTAACAAATTAAAATTTTTATAAATGAATTATGAAAATTTGATTCCGAATAGCAGGTACGTAGACACTCGTAGAAGGCTATGGAGTGACTTAAAATATGGAAAATTTTATCTTTTTTCCATTTGTAAATAATTAATTCTTTTATTTATGTATTTATCTATGATTTTGTAAAATACAAATTATGATATCAATTTCTAAAGATATATTGAAAAGTAAATCTAAATTCGAAAGGTTAAAAGTAGTACCCATTAGAGTTTAATAAGCTAGGCCCTATATTCAAATATTTTATTTTCAAAAACCTTTTTAAAATTAGATTTTTATGCAACTCAATGTCTAAATTAAAATCAATCCACCCAATAGGTTTTAATCTAAACCTTTTCCTGACCTTGATTCAGTGGCGACTCTAAGTATTTTCAAAACATGTTTAAAATCAAATTTTTCTTAACTTTTAGTTGATGATTAATATTGAATGGGTTAAGGTTTAACACTGATCGGGTTAGGAAAAATAAATAAAAAACCGAGAAATATCCTTACTCAACATTGGCTAACTCAACAATGGAATCCTCCCCTCTTAGTAATTATCGAGCAATGACGCATCAAGTGAGTCATGATAGTCCTATTGCTCGACTTCTAGTGATTCGAGGGGTTGATTACTATCACTATATCTTAATAACATGAAAAATTAAAAAAAAAGAAAAAAAATTGCTTATAAATTGTATTAAAGTTAAAAATATTAATAAGGTGGATTTAGATCGCATAAAAGTTTATAACTTAAATTTTTTACATTAGTGTAACTAGTAAATGTATAAATTATTAAATATGAAGCCAAAATGATGAGCTATCATCTCATTATAACATAAGTTATTCATTTGTTTTCTTTAATGTGGCAATTTTTACTTTTCATACAATACATTGGTCACTTCAGATAAGGAGACTAAATTTTAGAAAATTAAGGTGTCAAAATAAGGAAAAATTATAAGTAGTTTATTACTTTAAGGTGTATGTAATTCAATATTAATAAATGAAATTGTCATAGCAATTAATATTAATAATGATGCTATAAATATAATAATGGTAATAAATGAAAAAGATATTATATATGGAAATAAACATTTTTAAAGGTAATTAACATTTATAACCTTGATGAAAGGACATAATTACATGATTATTGTAAAATCCATATAGTAAAATACAGATATAATAATATTTTCAAGGGCAATTTAGGCAAATTGGAAAAGACACCAAGCTCTCCTCTTTCGCTTTAATAATATAGAAGATATAAAGATACATTATCAATTGATACTAAAATCTGTAAAGATATTCATTTTTAAGATTCATATACATCATTTCTTATAAAGACAAAGAAAACCTAAAAAAAGCTCCAAATGTTATAGTAATAATGTGTTTCAATATTCTTGAAAAATAACTCTTAGTAAACACATGTTATATTTAATGATGTTTTTATTTATTTTTTTTAAGTAAAATAAAAAATTCTTTTTCTTGCAAAACCTATTGCATTAAAGCACATGTGCTATTTTGGTGTCTTAGATGATTTTGAAAAAGCATATAATATTCTTGAAAAATCAATTAAGGAAAATAATACAAGTTCCTTAACCCATTTCGCTACTATATCCCACTTTATACTCTACTACTTCTTCACTACTATAACTTCTAAAACCTAAATTCTAATGTTCCTGTCACGACCTGAGGAGGCTAGTCGTGGCAATCGCCGTATACCGTACAAAGGATTGCAGATTGAATTCCCTTACAATCAACAACCCTTTTATACAATATACAAGGCTACAACTACAACTACAACTAACTACTAAGAGTACGTAAGGTTAAGCAATATCGTTTCATGATAAATAATAATATTATAAAAACATAACACATAGTCTATTTACATAAAAGTTTACAGATACAGAGTCTGAAACGTGTCTAAAGTATAACTAGAATAGTAATTACATATTCAAATCTAAACTATCAGAAGTACTCTCTGAACTTATCCTGCTCCTACACCAATCCTATGTAGAAAACTAACCTCGCGCATACGACGACCTGATTCCACGAATAGGTCGGCTTGCAAGAGAAGACTATAAAGATATAAGCTTACTAGCTTAATGAGATATTTTTCCTCAACCATACAGCAATTAAGTTATACCACAGTTAAGCTCAACCAAATGAATGCATGAACAAGCAGTATGCCAAAAAAATACATGTAGGTGACCAGGTACAGCATGCAACTCAGATTTAACGCCCTCCGAAGTCAGGGTTGGAGATTCATCGATACAGTCAGATCCGGGTATCATATTAGAACTTATTTCATAATGAAACTCTACGTTTCGTATTTTAAATGTAATGGTATATCCATTACTAACCTTATCAAAATGAGTTCTATATATGATTGTGAGTAGGTTCACGCAGTCCTCACTCACCCTTAAACGAAGGCCTCTGGACTCGATCCATAGCCAGGTGGTTGGCGCCTCCAATGCCTAGTCATCTCGCGAGCCGGGGTAAGGTCATATCGCACGTGTGCACCGTACGAAATCAACAATAATCAATAATCAACTCACGTATGGCTTCTCACTACCTCCGTATAATGTGACTGCTCGGAATTAGTTATGTAGTGCATGATTTACACATGGTCCAAGTTAACTTTTTCTAGTCAAATAAAAAGTTAAGTCTTATTTAATTAGTGATCATTCCAAAACAATCAATCTATTGAATCTACTATGTAACAAACATTATATTATTGAAATTTAAAGTAGATTCACCATTAACAACAATTATCATGCACAATCATAACCCAACCCCATACACATTCATTTATAAATCATAATTTAGATTCATTAATTACAAGTACAAACAAGTATAGAATCATAAGAAAAAACTCACTCAGTCATGGCTAGCTCACGGGTCGTAGTAGTCTGTGGGTAGCTCAGGGTCGATATCAAAGTCACTTGAGAATAATGAACATTTTGTAAGTTTGGGAATTTACAACTAACTAATGTTATAATTTGTAAGGTTTATTTCACTTAGTTACGTGAAATTGTCGATTCAAGATTTTTATCGAATTGCATGTAAATTTTTCAATTTAGCTCGGATTGTTATGAACTTATAGTCCATTTTGATCGTTTTTTAGCATATTTTCTCGTAACGAGGTCCGTTTTGGACGTTGTGACTTGTAACGTAAATTGTGATAAAAATATCACAAAATTATTATTTAAGTTAAAAATTATAAAATATTGATTTTCGCTTTTCTTAACATATTTATGATTTATTAATTATTTAAATCATATATTTGATATTTTTATTATTTTGGGTATATTTTCCTATTTTTGAGATTTTTAACTTTATTATGATTATTATTATTTTTATTACTTTCACTATTCTCATTTTCTTATTTATTATTTTTCTTATGTACCTCACGATTATACATACATATATATATTCATATACTTATGATATATAATTTATAATTTATGTTATTGAAAATTCTTAAATTACGGTATCATATATATATATATATACATATAAACCTTACATATTTATGGATTTAGTAAATATATTATATTTGCTAATACATATTCGATATACCACTTCTATATATATATATATACTATACATTATACGTATTATATATGTATGTATTCATTTATATATGTCTTACATGTGTACATACATATATATATTCGGCATATATATATATATATATATATATTCCTATAGTTATCATAAAATATGTATATTATACATTACATATATATTATGCCATATATTACAATACTTATACTCTATATTACATATATATTTATATATCCCATATTACTACTTATGGAAGTATGTTAATATATATATATACTATATGATTATATATGTATATGTATACTAAAGTAATTATACAAGGATACACACATACACACACACAGACACACACACACACACATATATATATATATATATTCGGTACAAAACATACATATGTATTATAGTTATTTACTAAAATACATAATATGCATTATATGTATTCCTAAAAAAATATACATAACACATCTACTTATGTATAATATACCTATGTGTATACATGTATACATATCTAATCTTATACATACATACACTACTCAATTTATGTATTAGTGTACATATACAATATTATATTTATAAGAAAATACTCCATAAATACTATATTTATACATATATATACTATATAATATACATCTACAAATAAATAATTACCTATTTCTTTTAATTTCTTTCTTTTCTTTTCTTTTCTACTTCTTTCCTTCCTTCTTCCCCTTCTTGTTTTCTTTTTCTTTTCTTCTAGTCTTCATGTTTTGTTTCTAAGTTTTGGTTTGTAATTTTCTAGAATTTTAGTTGCTTCACTTTCACGTCCACTTTCGGCTGGGATAATTACATATATATATATATATTTGATTTAGCAATTATGAAGAAAGGACAATCTAATCCCTTTGTATCTAATTTCCCTTTCCTAATTGCAACACTTGGAAATTGTATTTCATTACGTGGGCTGCTTATCTCATTTTCATTTTGCTGATTTTGGGTTACGTTTTGTGCAGAGGTGAACTTGAATTGAAAATGGAAGAAAGAAAATGAGATAAATTGGAAATGGAAGAGAAGGAAAATGAAAATTATAAACAAATATATGTAATTTTTCAAATCATATAAATTATAACGATTCTCCTCGTAAATTAATTTTCAAATTTTTATGAAATTTTATCAATTTAATTGGTACCTATTACAATTATAATTTTTATAAGTTATTGTGGCGATTTCGTTATAATTTCGCGCGAATAGGCGATTTAGTCAAAAATTACATTCGACTAGAATTTTATCGCTATTGTGTAATATTTAACTATTTTATAGGTTTATATTTATGATTTTAGGGTTTCGAGTAATTTCGGGTTCAATTTTGATTAATAGTGCGTAAACTAGTTTTAGGGTTTTAATGAGCGATTTAGGGTTTCGATCAATTCCTAAGGCTTTGTTATCGGTGTTATATTTAATTTATTAAACTTCATATTCTTTTGTTATTACTAGCCTTATCAACTTATTGTACAGTTTAGAACACTCGGACTTGAGTTAAGGTTCAACTACTGTTTTTCCTAGAGTTTATATTTCCAATATTATTCATAATTCTATAGGTTTCTATATTCTATAGTACTCTTTTAATTCAAAATAATATAATCAATCATTAATCTTTTAGCGTTAGACTCAAACTTAATTCCATTCCGTAAAGAGATCAATGTTCATGCCACTAGATTATAATGACCATAATTAAGCATTCTATTTAATTTCATACTGTAAAATATATAGTTAAATAAGAATTAACTAATAAAGGATAATGGAAAGTTCTTTTCGTATAACACAAATAATATGTAAGAATCATTTTACAATAATATCTATAATTATTTTATATTCAAGATTAAGTAGCTTAAATATTTTTCATTTAATACATGCATTATGTATGTACGTCCCTCTAATGATTCTTCAAGAGAAAAGCATTATATATATATATATATATATAGTAGGATTTCTGTGTAGTTTTGATAAGACATTTAAGGGAAAAGGAAAATAATATTGCAGTTTTCAAGCAAAAAATCCCAAAAATACCATTATTACAAAAATAATGTCAAATATAGCAGTTGAATTTAGTTTTTCAACTTTTCATTTTGTTTAGCACTAAATTCTTTTGAAAAGCCTATTGTATGTGTTTTCACATATAATTGGCGGGAAGGGAGATTTGAACCCTAATCTATCCCAATGAGCTATTAGACTATGACGACCTTAACTAAAAGTCGATTTTATGTAAAAAGGGTAGAACTCGACTTTTCAATTGAGAATTTGAGCTAAATTTGACTTTTCAAAAACTGATTTGCTTGCATAACTAAATAAGCAATTGTCTTCCATATATCCCAAATACAATCTTCCATCATAACTCCCACAAATATTACAAATTGTACTTGAACATTTGTATTACACAGTTACATCTCATCCATAGTTACATCTCATCCATATAAATCAAATCTTTCACATCTGCAACTCCAAAGCATAATGTGTATTAAACTTTCATAACTCTTCAGTTAAACTTTTTTCAACCCCAATTAAGAACAATCAATAAACAAAAAGAAAAAAGAGATTAGACAGATAAGTTGTTATCTACGATTTCAATAGGTATCAAATGCTTCATTAGTTCAATACATTAAGTGTGCACCAACTTCTCATAACTTGCCCTATATGTAACCCCAACTACTGTTGTCAGCCACCTATCATAGTACACCCTATTCTCTCATTCCTCAATGTGGCCATACGCATAGCAAATCACTCGTGCTTTACTTATGCTTCACCCATTCTAACCTATCTACATTCAACATTTATTTGGAAATAAATCCATATTAGTGTCATGCTATAATTGAAGATAACAATGCAGCCACTATTTGATTTCTCTACGGTTTCATTTCACGATAACAAAATTGATAGGTAGAAGTAGAAGCAAAACATATATTGACATTTTCTATAAGTCCTATATAGAGTCTGAGGCAATGGATTTCATTACTGAATGTTATCAACTCATATATAGGGATAGTGTAATAATAAAATTGTTGCCAATACTTGTTACATACGAAAACATTTGCTTTTTACCTATTTTGCAAGTATATTTTCTCAAATTTCATAATTTAACTATAATTCAATGTTATTTTTAAATCTAAAGTGTAGGAAATATAAATGTATTGAATTTTCTACGAAACGAAGAATAGTGCATGCATCCTCTCTCCCTACCACCACCCCAACCACCTATCCCAAACATTATATAAAGAATGTCAATTTTTTTTTTAAATGAATTAGCAAAATCCAACAATTTAATAAGCACAAAATGTAATAAAAATTGAGAAGATATATAACGTGCACTTGAAATCACTATCCTAGAGGGTGAGAATGCAAAATATTACAGGATTGAACAACTTTAATAAAGAAAGTGCTTGTACTTGCAATTGGTAGAGAGAGAAAATGTTCCAAACCCATGAGATTTTTATGAAAATGCCTTAAATCTGACTATATAGTGTGTGGGAGTGATATAGATTGCGATTTTAACTTGAATTTGGAGGGAAAAAAAGTGGGATGTTTCTTAGGGGTGGTTAGAGCTTTAATAGTAGTAGATTGGTGAGAGAATTCTAGCTAGGGTTTAACTAGAGAGAAAAAGGGTTTTTGATTGAGGAAGAAGAAGGATTTTGCAAGAGAATTCATTGTTGCATTTATAATCAGCTTTTAAAAAGTGAATTTATTCCAAGTAATTAAATTTAGCTTTTTAAAAGTTGATTTTAATTCAAAATTGAATCACCTTCTAAAAACTTGAATTTAAGTGGGGTATTTCTAAGATTATTTTTATAAGTATAATATTTTGGGATTATTTTTATAAATATAGTAGCTGATTTTTAAGCTATTAATTTTAGACTTAATGCAGATTTACAACCGTCTCTCTAGCAACTTTTACCAAAATTATAGACCCTAGAGTCACAAAGGATATCTTGGATTTAACCAGACTGTATTGCTTTTTTTTTTTTTTTTCCTCGCAGTTTTGACTCTTTTTTCTTGTGTCATTATGAGGTGAAATACTATTTATGAATCTATCATTAGATAAAATCTAGCTGTATTTTCCACCCAATTTTGCACGAAACTGGACTTTGGATAAAAATATAATAGCAATTGATTGGGGTCTGAAAATGGTAATTTTGTTTTGATATAATTAGCCATACCGAGTATTTTCTGTTTTAACATGATAGGTTTCAAGGTTTTGTCTCCAGTACTAGCTATTTCCTAGGAGTACTTCTAACTAAGCGCACTTAATTTTAGAACTGTGATAAACTTCAGAATGTACACTAAAAGCACCTTAATGTTTAGCGTTCCATAAATTTTATACTTGAAATATTATTATTTTATTTTACACTTAACCTTTGAAGTTGTTTAAGGATTACATATTATAGAAGTAAATTTATTAACTTCATTATCATCTTTAAAAAACAATGATGTGATAAATAATTATTGATCAAAAAGTATAAGCATAGATAAAGTAGTAAACTTAATAAGCAAAATTCGATTGGATATGGTATTTAATAAGTTTAAATTTTAGTAATAAAATTGTAAAAATACTTAAATTTCAGATAATAAATTTGACATTATTGGTGTAATTAACAAGTCATATTCCTCTTCTCCGTAACTGAGTAGTTGGCTAGAAATTAATGTCTATCTAGTAGCACATGGAGTCGGATAATAACTATAAAATCATTAACCGCTAACAACTCGTAAATTGTATATTTCTGGCCCATGCTCGTGAAACTGTTTTTTATTCAAAACACTATTTATTAAATTTTCCTATAATTATTCAAATTCTTTTTATAGCTGTAGTAATTGTAACTCTCAGTATTTTATTCATGACAATGGATGTTAGTCAATGGTGCCAGCTGTATTTTTATTTTATGTAGTCATGTTCTGCCACTACTTGATAGATTAAGTTAAAGATAGGAATCTTTTGCTGCAAATGATGCCTTTCATCGGAATTCCGATGCTGCTCACATGGAATGGAACGTGATTTGCCTAGAAATTAACATGAAGAAAATTGTAAAGCTTTGCCTCCAAAGCGTTTACTTAGAAAATTTTCTCAATTTTTGGCTACTTAATAATTGTTTATGATTACTATCCTTATAAGTTAAAGATAAGGTAGAATAGGTATTTCACCTATCATTCAACTTTATAAATACTTGGTTCCAAATATCTTCTTATACAATGTAATAAATCATATCGAAAATCTTTTATAAGAGTGAGCTAAACTTTAAGTATCACAACCACACTACTCCTATATAATATATGATTCTATTACAAGTATACATATTATGAATACAATTGCAAACTAAATCCTTTATAATGTAACTCTAAAGTCTTCCTTGAAGAACTGCTTCAAAAAAGTTGACCTATATCTTGCAGCTAATAGTTTCTTTCAAGAACTCATCTCTTACCTAGCATTCAAAGTCTCTTTGCCTCTACAATGTGAAACCCTATCTAACTCATCTTTTACTTAAGGATAAAACAACTTATGATCTCAGCTTACTATAAGTTGAATGAGAGTAGACAAATAAATACAATACAATCAACATTATATCATAGCCATGTAGTAAGTTACCAATTTAATCATAATGTTTTTTAATCCAGCCAAATAATGCAAATATAATAGGTGCGTGCATGCTCATGCATGTGACATGTGCAGGTACCAATATCCTAATCCGGCCTAGTAACTTATCCAGTTGGTTAACTTCAACCAAGCATTTGGACATAAACCGAGGTCTATGAACTTAGCAAAGCAACATTCAATTACCAAAACCTAGTAGTTAAGTAATAACTAGGTACAATGATTAGAAAATCCAGCATATATCCGGCTTAGCATATAAAATGCAATTTCTATATGCTCAAAAACCTAATTTTTATAAATCAAGTACTTCACTTGATAAACCCAATTTTTCATATGAAATTCAACATACCAAAAGTTTGGTTTTTGGAGAACTTGATCCATAAGTCCTTTTTGTGTGATGCCGTACCATACCATGAATGCATCAAATTGCATACCAAGTAATACCTAACAAATCCAAGCAAGTACACTCATTATTTCTTAATTGAACCTTTATTTTGTTTTCTTGTTATTTCTGAGATTTTAATAATAGGTTCACTTAAGTGAATACCTTATAAGGTAAGGTTAGCACCAGGCCTTTCTTAAGTTATCACAAGTCCCAATAAATGTCACAAACAACAAACAACATAACCACAATAACCAAGTTTAATATCAAATCATCCTTCATCCAACAACAATTGTAAGAAAGAAGTTCCACATAACTCATCAAGCAGCATATCGAACTCGCAACCAAGTTCAGTCAAGCCAAACATCATAAAGCATGCAAAATTAAGAGTAGACATAAGTCTACTCAAGGCATCATAAACATCTACTTACTTGAGCCTATTGATTGTCCTAATACTATTCGTTAACACGAGCCTCCTCTTTAGCTACTGTACCTAATAAGGATGTAGGCTACAAAAGTCAACCATAGTATGTCCATATTATATTCCAGATTATCAAATAGAGTTTATAAGTTAAGTTTATTCTTTAAGAACATATTCATCTTAGATTACCTCTGACTAATTCTCTAATTTAGCCTCTGAACTATCATTTGATTCAAGTTATCTTCAAAATGCCTAAATGAACGCTATTTGACTTATATCTTTAGCTTTACTAACTAAGAATCTTAAGTATTTTACTTGACTCAGTCTCTAAGCCTAACTTACACAAGACCCTTAAGTGTAATCTCTTATTCTTTTTATGTTTTACTCTCTAATTCAACCAAAATGCTATATTCACTTATAAAATTTCCACTTTCCAGTCAAACCAAGTTAAGACCAGTAATAAGCACATCACATATAACATTAATTAGGACTCCCCTTGCTAAAGTGTTAATTATACAAATTACCTTATTGTTCATATTTAGCAATATATACATAAATAATATAAAAATTCTTAATAATTAGTATTCATGCTTGATTACATCCATGAAAAATCTATTTTTCTCTTAAAATCATACTTATTATACTTTGAACATGAAAAGTACTAAAATAATATAATATATAATGCTTTCTAAAATATCAATTTTAAGCCCAATTTTTCTAAAATTAGTGTACATTAAGTAAATAACCAAAGAAAAATTATAAGATTCAAGCTAAATAATTCCAAAATCATAAATAAGCTCCAAAAACCATTACAAATCAGATTCATTAAGAAATTTAAACAAAACCCTCTTATTTTCTTAACATGAAAAACAAGGAAGATTGTGTAAAATAAATTTAATAAATTCCATATGCGTACTTTATCAAAATTTATTTTTATGTAAATTAAATATATTATAGGAGGAATGTTTCTACAAAAAAATTAGCTCAAAACAATATCATTTACTATTTTAAAAAATTAATAAAGAATTCGTTAAAACATGACAATTTCTGAAGGAACCATATAAGCACTCCTAATTTTAAAATTCTGGATTGATATTTTGATCTATAAAAAAAATACTTTGAAATATCAAGTTTCATAATTTTTTAATATTTTTAATATAATAAACTAATTTAAAGGCTAAAAATAACATTATCTCATCATTGGAACTCGATTGCCATCCACCACTAAATTGCCCTTGGAAAATCTCCATTCCATGTCACATTTCAAGTCCCTTAATCTCACATTGATATTTTTTTAGTTGCATATCAACCCAATTTGCTGGAGTTCTCCAAGCATCTTTCTTTTTCTTCTTCTTCTTTTTGTTTTTTTCTTTTTCTTTTGAAAATATTGGATTCCCTCATTCACTTCTTTTACTGATTTGCTCAAGCTCCTAATATGCTGAAAAATGGTTGAAATGAAAGTGGGATAGGACTGATATAATTCTTCCGGTCGATGGATTTTGCATAGTGTTGGCCACATGTCCTAGACTTAATATCTTTGTTGTATTTTAATAATAATTAAGTGTCTAATGCATACTCCTTCCATGCTAAATCACCAAATCTCCTACGTAAGAATGTCGCCACATCCAAGTCTTAGGAATCGCAACATGTTTAATCAAATTCTATTGGCCGGCACTAACTATTTTATTATATTATATATATATATATATATATTCTAGTTTATACTAAATTACAAGTATATATTTGACATATAAAACATAATTAGTTTATCATCATATTTAAATATTATTTCATGTCATTCTATGAATTTTCATATCCAAATAATCTACCTTTCAGGGCTCGGTAATTACTGAGTTTTAAATTACGCATACCCCATAAATCGCAACTAATAAAACTATGGCTAGTTTTCTTTTTAGTTACACTATCATTTAATTATTCCTTTGACTTAGATTACCATGCCACGAGTTCTAGTGTTGGGTCATCCCACTATGTTAGTTATTAATTAGTATAGGATCCTAAAATACATGTACCTAGTGTTACATATATTAGTGTGCTTATACGTATATTCCTTAAGTAATATGTATATCTTAATGAATGTATATGTCCTTGGAATTTTGTCTTCTACTGTATTATTATTATTATTATTACTCACTAACTTATTTTGAAGATCTTGATGTTTATCGAAACTTACTACTCAAATTACTGATAACAAGTGCTCTATTATCCAGCTATCTCTTCTACATTTCATGTTTCATAAAAATAAATAAAAAACCCTAGTATAAGATAGTTGTTCGAAGACCAATGTCTCACAAAAATGGTTAGTAGAATTCCTATTTTAGCTTGCATTGGAGTCTTTACTGAAATTGTAAGTCAATTAACACAATTTAAAGAGTTTATAAGTTTATGAGTTTTTTTTATAGGTAAAATAAATATAAAATCATTTAAATATAGATTCTTAAGAAAATTATCAATTCTGGTTTATAATTATACAAGTTTACATTTCGATCGGCTTTGTACAATTCAATCTAAGATTTTAGATAAAATTGTGAATTTGAAAGCTATACATAAGGTTTTGTTTTTACAGATAACACTTGTTATTCATTTAATTGTTATCTTCTAAAAATTTAAAAATAGCCTTAATCTTTCTAATAACTCTGAAGATATTGGCATAGACGTGGGTCGATTAGAATCCATAATCATCGTCAAACTCTTGAGGAAGAATGAAATAACACGGTCCTGTCAGTGCATTCTAAGTTCTTATTACCTTGCAAGCACTATTTTTTTAAAATTAAAAAAAAAAAAGAAATTAAGTGAATAAAAAACTATCCCATAATGGTAACATTCTTTAATCATTTTAGTAATACACCTCAAATAACATTGAATTAGACAAATTTATGTATAACTTGATTATTTGTCGAAATTCAAGGTACGCGAGATAGCCTTTATGTCGAGAAATTTTAGGATATTGATATGCTAAAATACTGCTTCATGAGGGCATTTTCATTGATGTCAAGGAATCATTGAAATGCATATATTTTCGAGTACAATCCCTCCAACAAGAAAAGTTTGAATATTATTAATACATCATATGTTATAATAAGCGGTGAATAAGTGTCAACAAGATTTAATATGTTAAAATATTAACCTACTATCAATATTATTGATATTTACTCATGACTTATCAAAACACTTGGCATGTTAATACTAATAATTTTTTTTTTTCCCTATAGCTTTCCTCCTTCATAGAATGTGTAACACTCCAAACCAAAAGTAGTGAATACTTCAAGCTAATAAACACAAATGAGTCTATTAGCCATCTAACCCAAAAGTTGCAACATTGTGTTAACAAGGTATTTATCACTATAACTTTATAAATTAATACCGTGAGGTCTCATAATTCATATGGGAAACTTAACCATGGAATATCACAATCTTCTCACCTTAAACATGCAACAACCTTATCGTCGGATCTTACAATTGAGACACATATAAGTTATCATAATCTTCCCCCCTTAAACATGTAACATTCTTGTCGCGAGACCTTACAACAAACCACTTATCTAAATTGGAGCCATATACAACCATCTACTTATTGGCAAGAGCCAAACTTGAATCATCCATTTACTGGTAGGGACTAAACTCGAATCATCCACTTATTAGTAGGGGTCAGTTCTAATATCATTTGTAATGTCTCATATCAAAAATAGTAAATAAACCAAGTTAATAAATACAAATGAGTCCATTAATTACCTCACTAAAAAGTTACAACTTTATATTGATAAGGTATTCATCATTATAGCATTATACACTAGTACCATAATCTTTCATAATCCATTTAAGATACTTAATCATAGGGTAACACATAATGTATTGGGGATATCAACATAGAGAGGAGATGAAAAGAAGTAAACATAACACTTAGATCTAGCACAGACCTTTTATATCTTATGTATATAATACTAAGAGCAAAAGAAAGTTTGTTAGAGCAAAAGAGTCTGAGTTTAATGAGTCTCTTGGGTTATACACACGGAGAAACACCACAATAAATAGTAATAAAGGAAAGAAAATTAGTTTAGCAAAATCCGAGCAGTTACCAACTGAATATAATACACTAATCATTCCTACTTGACCCACAATTCATCAAATGTAACTCATCAGTTTAAACTATAAGATTCTTTGCCACTACTCCTTACTAAAGGAAATAGATAAGAGTTGAAAGATAATGAAAATACTAAAGTTGCTCACAAAAGGAAACTCGTATTGATTCTAATAATGAAGTTGATGGTCGTGTACAAAATGAATGGGGGATTATATACCTGCACCACCAAAGATACAAGCATTCATGAAAAGACAAAAAGGTTAATTTATAATTAAAATACATGAAATATTCTAAAAAAAAAGTAAAAGAGATAAAAAAAATATTCTGTAGGGTAAAAGAAAAAATCCTTCTAGAATGTTGTGCTATAAGACATGTGTCACATGATGGCCAGTTGTTCTGAAATATAATACAATTCAGATGAAATAAAGAAAAGAAGGCCTGCAATCAGAGTCGATCTAATCTGGGTCAGGTCAGAGCTCATTCAGTAAAATACTATTGAATATTTTCCTTGGAATAGGGTTGGATCTTGGTTGACTCGAGAACTTAGCTCTAACAATTTGAGGTTAGTATGCTTAAATGCTATCTAGGTCCTGGTATAATTACTCAATAGGTCAGCACGTTAGCTAGGAAGGTCAGTATGTTTGCTCGGCAATTTTAGAGACAATGTTGGTGCATATGAAAGCTCGGTCGACAATAGAACAAGGCATGGAGGTCGAAAAAGGAATTCTTATCCTTGATGTGGCTGGAAGCTATTATCCTTCATGTAAGTCCTTGAAGTCATTTACCTTAGTTGCGTGTGATTAATCCGGAGAGTTGATTCCTATTAAGGTCCTTTTTTTTTTTAAAATGCTCTAAATATTAGAGGAGAAACATTCGGATATTTTCTAATGCTTCGGACCTTTTTGGTAAATTTTGTATAATAATATATTTGAATGATTTGCAACTTTTATCAAACTTTTGATTGGTTTCAATTGTATGAGTCATATTTATTCGTGATTAAGGATCTTGATCAGTTTATAAGTGATCTAAACTAAATCTAATGGATAAGATTTAAGTCTTGAAAGATTATGACTTTATGAAAAGTCATGTTCTTTGAAAATTATTGAAACTAAAACTAGGTGTTGCTTTTTTATTTTCTAGATCTTTTAGAAACTTTTACTAGTTCTATGCTCGCTCTCTCTCTAAATTATCGCAAAACAATTTTGTGATTTTGAAATTTCAGGACTTAGTTGTATTTAGGAAATTTTGAATGTAGCAAACTTTGTGTGAGAAGTGTAAATTCTTTGAGAAAAGAGAATTCATTCTTACATCTAAATCCTTTACCAATTTATTTGTTTCTTTAACCCTATTATTCGCCATATTTTGTCCAATAATCTTAGAGAATTCATATCATCATGACTTATGAAATGGGAAGGTATAGGGGCTTCACCCCTCTCAAGTTCAAAAGAAATTAATTTTTAGTATTTTAAAAAAATAAAAAATATATATATTTTAAAGAGCAAAATATAATATAAAATTAGGTGTTATTTAGAAGTTAAGCATCTAATTTTACTAAGATAAGGTCTTGAGTTCAATTCTCATGTTTGTTATTTTATTTTTCCTATATGCATTTATAACATCATTTTGCTTTCCCTATATGCATTAATTGCATCATTTTTTTTTTCTTATATGCATTTATTACTTAAAAAAACATTTGCTCTTTTACATTTATTAAACTTTTTTTTTAAATTTTTATTAACATTACACCATAGATAATAATTACATTGTTTATATTATAAATATTCCAATCTTATCATACAAGCTATTGATAAATAATATCAATTGTATGATTCGGTGTTGTTATTTATTTATATATTTTTTATAATTGATGTTATGAAAATGAATATGGATTATTGAATGATTGATTAGGTGATAACTTATATTCAAAATGATATTTCTTTTTCTTTTTTAGCATTGTTAATGAGACAACTAGACAAAGTTATCATGAAAAAAGATAGTATAATATTTAAATCTATGTCGATTTGCTTTTTTCAGTTGTATTAGTAATTTCTTACTCAAATATTTTTCTGATTTATTTTTTCTAAAAATAAAAATTACATAAATTTCTATATATTAGTGTAATTTTTTTTATAAATTAATGGTTAAATTTTATTTGGTATATATGCATAATGAAAAGGATAAAAATTTATCCTTCTAACTTCTTATGAAGTGTACAAATCATCTTAATCATTTTTAAAAATAATTTTTTCCATCCTATGAACCTTTAGGAATTATTGCAAGTTAAACTATAAAGATATTCCTTTAGCATATATAAAATATAATGTAATTATAACAACAATTAGATATTTTCTTATTGATGATTTTAATATTGACTTAATTAAAATAAGTCATGCCCCCAAATAATATCATCCTAGATCTATCCCAGATCTTTTGATAATGTCATCACTAGAATTATGTTAATACATTTTCCTCTCTAATTTTTTGTTGATCTTTGGTTCTCTCTCTTTTTTAAATAAGAGACATTTATAATAGATATTTAATATTAACTTTGAAAGTATTTATATATATATGATCGATATACATTATTCTCATGAAACAAAAGAAAACCCAAGCAAACTCCAAATGTTAATGTATATTGATATTTGTGAATTTTCAATGATTCATAGAAAATACATTTCATATTATTGTCCTACAATTTTTTCTTAACATTTTAAATAAGCCTTATAAACACCACATTTTTTCTCCCATTAGTTTTTAGCATGTAGAAAAGGGTCCTAATAAAAATTACGGAAAATTGGAAAAATACAACAAGATTAGAGAATTTAGCAAAAAAATCATTGAAAAAAAAATTAGAAAATTGAGAAATAAGGATTTTAAAGTAGTAGAATAAAGTGTCACTAAAAGACATGGGTTGGGTATGTTTTCATGGGCTTCGACTATATTGCTACTATTTGCATGAGAGGCCGAGAAACGCGCTAATAGACCTGTTCTTTCATTAAGGAGTGTTCGAAATTCCCTGTTCATATTATTTTTTTGGTCCCCATCTAGGCCCGTGTCGATAAAATAATGGTACAAAGCCGAACCCACCAACCGAATACAGTGACAAATGCATTGAAGGAATAAATGGCCAATAACCGTTAGTATTAACAATGCCACACCCCACCCCCCCCCCCCCCCCCCCTTTTCTCTCTCTCTCTCTTATTTTTAACAATGCTAGTACAACAACCGTTAGTATTATTAAAAAAGGTTTAAGTAACTGTTATAGTTAAAATTATCTATTTAATCTTTATTTAATATTATTTAACAAAAAACTAATAACAAAATAAATTATTAAAATTATCAAAATGAGTAGATTTATCTACTTACTTGTCTTTATTTTTCTTTATCAATTTTTCTACTACTTTCTTATTCTGTCTCCCACTTTTTCTTATACATTTCTCTCCTACTCTTTTTCTCTCTCCACTAACATTTTCATTATTCTATTTCTCTTCTTATAAGCTCTCATCTCTCTATCTTCCTTATTTATTAATATCTTATATTAACATTATAATATATTTGATTATATAGTATAATTTTATTTATTTTGTATATACGTAATATGGGTATATTATCTGCTAATATATACATTCACTAGTAGGGATATGTGATTCACAATTTTATTTAATGAATTCGTCTTTTCTATTAATCATTTATTTTTCCAATGCATTCACGGCTGTGTTTCGATGCAAGGGTTTGGCCTTTGTATCATTACTCATTAAAAACATGCTTAGGAAGTTGGTGCCAGAAAAACTATAGAAGTCTTGGTGAAATCATTTGTGAAATTCTTTTGATTGTGGGTCTAAAACTCTAAAGAGGACAATAGGCCAATAATTCGATAGGAAAAAGCCATGTTCCTTTTCTTTGTAAGTAGGTGATTGACTAGAATTTTTGTATATTTCTACATGTATCATAAGTATTAAGATGTATTTATATATAAGTACTTAAAAGGAGGTAGTTAGACTATCATATCTATATTTTAAGCGCATTTTCTTTATAAATAACTTTTCATTTTATAAAAGAGTACTTAAACTAAGTCACTTACTACCATATTATTATTACTTTTTAAATAAATAAAATTTAAAGTGTGAAAAAAAAAATTAATGAAAAGGAACAATAACTAATTTGAAAAACAAAATATATGTATACATATATGGCCGTTGCTTTTGCAACGGCACAAATTAATATTTGCAGTTTAGACTTGACTTCAAACAGCTTCTTTAATTGAAATTACGGAGGATAAAAAAAAAAAAAAAAAGAGCCAAAATCTCTTTATCGGTGCCTAAGTAAGCACCCAAAGTATAAGGGCTAGTGGATAGTAAGCATAGGAATCCATGTCAAATAACCTTTATAAATAGATTCTTACAGTCATTTTACATGTCTCAATAATATAAATCATAATTACTAATTTACATCGTATGATTAATGAAAATCTTACACTTTATCAAACAATGAAGTTATAAATATTGGTGTCATCTAATATCCCTTTCCAATTCACATGGAACATGATTTGTGTTTAGTAATAACACTTATCGGACTATGAAATTTTGTTCCTTCCTTTTTCCTTTTCTTTTTATTTATTTTCTTCTTTGGTTATGTATGGTGTATTAAGATACATTATCAATTGATACCAAAATCTTTAAAGTATACATCATTTCTCAGGAAGCTAAAGAAAACCGAAACAAAGCTTTACCGTAATAATATGTTTCGATATTCTTGAAAAATAACTCCTAATGAACATATGTTGTATTCAGTGATGCTTTTATTTTTATTTCTATTTGAAAGTAAACCTTATACTAGTTTTTCAGGTAAAATCAGATTTTTCTTTTTTCTTTCGCAAAACCTATTGCATTAAAGCTACACGTGCTATTTTAGTGTCTTAGATGGTTTTAAAAAAATATATATATAATATTCTTCGAAAATTAATTTAGGAAAAAAAAAATACAAGTTCCTTAACCCATTACGCTGCTGCATCCTACTTTACACTTCACCACTTCTTTACTTTTATAACTTCTAAAACCTAAATTCTAATGTTCCAATATTATTCATAATTCTATAGCTCTCAATATTTTATAGTATTCTTTTAATTCGAAATAATATAATCAATGATTAGTCTCATCTAAATTATTAAGCTTCAACGTTCCATTTTTTTTTTTGCCAAAAAACCTTACCACTCAAAAAAAGAGATTCAAACTCGGTTCATTATAAGTCTTCATGCGACTAGATTAAGCATTTCATTTAATTCCATGCTGTAAAATATATAGTTAAATAAGAATTAATTAATAAAGGATAGTGGTCCTTATAACATAGATAATATAAAAGAATCTGTTAAACCTACTCACGTAAAAGATTGCATCCACCTTAAATAACCTTTTAATTTCTTTTTTCGAGATGAGAATGATCTCTAAAAAAAATTCAAAGAAAACTTTTCAGTTTTATTGAAAATAATTGAATGATCGTATTATAATTCTAGGTAAGCTATTTATACTTTAACTAATATTTAACCGACTAATTAATTGTTACTAATATCAAAACTACTATCAATTAATATTCAATTACACAAATTAAAAAAAAATAAAACTAGTAAATTATTATTTTTCTAAACTAATTTAGGGTCATAACAATTTGCTCAACCCTTTTCTAACAACCTTGTCCTCAAGGTTGAAGGGAAAAAAAATTTCCATTATCGAGCGACAGATGAAGATGCTCCAAGCTATCGGTCAATCATTCAAAACCCCATGGATATGGTAACTCTATTGGTGAAGTTGACGTCCATTAATAGCTTTGTTGAAGAGATCAGCTAACTGGGAAGTAGATGGAACATGAACTATAAATAAAAAACCCGACTAAACATAATCACTAATAAAATGAACATCCACATCAATGTGCTTCATTCGGTCATGTAAACACAGATTAGAAGCAATGAGTATAGCAGATCTATTATCACATGACAAAGAAATGGGAAAATTAACAAAAATATGAAGGAAACGATAGGTTGCTTTTTTGTTTTCCAAGCAACAAGAGAATTACCAAGGAAAACACAATAGCCAGTTAAGGATTTGCGATCAAATGAAGATCTCAATCAGAATCCGAATAAGCACGAAATTGCAAATTGTTTTGAACTGGATAAAACAACCCAAGATGAAAAGTTCCCTTGAGATACCGAAGCAAATGTAACACAGCCTGATAATGAGGAACTCTAGGAGCTAAAACAAATTGACTTAAACATTAAACTGAGTAAGAGAGATAAGGTCAAGTAATAGTAATATAAAGTAGACATCCTATGATGCGGCGGTATAAGGACGAATCATGAAAGAGATCACTAGAATCACGATCAAATCTTAGCCCGACCTCCATAGGAATATGAACTGATTTACAAGCAAACATACCAACATCACTCAAAATATCAAGAATGCACTTACGCTGATTGATGAAAAGTCCTTCATCAATGCGACAAAGTTTTAATCCTAAGAAAAATTGAGCCTGGCCCAAGTCCTTAATGGTAAAAGCTTTGTCAAGCTCATTTTTTATATGCAAAATAAAAGCTTCATTAGAGCAAGTTAACAACATGTTATCAACATAGAGAAGAATAAGTACAAAACCTGCCTGACCAACATGAACATATAGAGAATGATCATGCTATGATTGAACAAACCTACATGAGAGCAAAAACTTGGATAATTCTAAGTTACATTGTCTAGAAGAAGCTTGCTTCAAACCATATAGAGAACGCTGCAATTTAGGTACACTTGACTAGGAAGTGCTTTATTGTAACCCTCTAGTGGTATCATGTAGATATCTTCATCAAGATAGCCATGTAGAAAAGCATTTTTTACATTGATTTGCTGTAAAGGCCATTGGTTAGCAACAACAGCAGCAAGAACAAGACAAACTGTATTAAGCTTTGCAATAGGGGAGAAAGTCTCATGGTGATCAACCCCATATCTTTGTGTATAACCCTTTGCAACTAGACGAGCCTTATGTTGCTCAATAGTCCCATCAAGTCGATATTTGATCTTAAATAGCCATTTGCATCCTATCACCTTTTTACCTTTAGGTAAAGTGACCATTTCCCAAGCATCATTGCATTCAAGAGCATTAAGCTCTTTGTTTATGGCATCAAGCCATTCTTGTTGATTAGCTATATCTAAGTAAGTATTAGGTTCCTTAGTCACAAAAACATAAGACAATGAAGCAATAAAATCATGTAGAAGATGTGAAAAAGCTTTAGGTGTTAACAAAGGATAAGCAATAGATGATGGTTGAGAAATAGGGGAAACACTAGGTAGGGAAGAGCTAGAACTAGTGTGATTTACATTGGTCACAAAATCTTGTAACCAGTGAGGAGGCTGTCTTTGTTTATGAGACCTTTGAAATTGTGTATCAATAGGTGTGGACAGTGATTGACTTAGAGGATTATTTATAGGAGAAGAAGAACTATTAGACGGAGCTGCAACATCATGATCAGTAAATGACCAGTCAAAAGAAGGCGGACTAACTGGTGGAAAAGACTCAAACAAAACATGATTTTTGGATACAGACACAGAAGGATTAGAATTAAACAAATGAGTAGACTCACGGAAAGGAAAAACATGTTTGAAGAATTTAACATCTCGAGACACTTAGATTTTTCCAATTTTCAAGTTGTACACCTAATAGCCTTTTTGTTGTGATGGATATCCTAAGAAAGCACATTATTCTCCTCTCAAGTCAAATTTTTCCTTAGACCATGTCTGAACGCTAATAAAACACAAGCAACCCAGAACTCTTAAATGATTGTAATCAAGGGGTGATCCAAACAGTAGTTCATAAGGGGACTTCCATCCATGGCTTTGAATAGGCATTCTGTTTATTAAGTATGTAGCAGTAAGAACATACTCTCCCCAAAAGATCTTTGGTAAATTAGCAGTGATGCGTAAGGCTCTGGCTATATCAAGAAGATGGCGATGTTTTCTCTCCACCACTCCATTCTATTGGGTTATGTATGGAACTATTTTATGGTGAATAATGCCAAGTGAAGAAAACAAAGACTCACACGTATTGGATATGAACTCTACCCCTCCATATCAGTTCTAATGACATTTAGTACAACTTGAAACTGATTTTTGACATAACAAAAGAAATGTTTCAACAATTGTGAAGACTGATGTTTATTATGCATCAAATAAGTCCATGTAGACTTAATGAAATCATCAACTATTGACAAGAAATATCTAGCACTTGAAATTGAGGAAATAGCATACGGTCCCCATACATCAACATGTAAAATTTGAAATGGAGAAGCAACATGATGTTCATTGTTAGGAAAGGGCAACCAATGAAACTTTCTTAATTGACCTGCATTATAAATAAAAGAGTGAACATCAAGACTCTTAGAACTGGATAAATGTTTCAATGTAGCTACAGAAGAATGTCCCATATGAGCATGAAATAGGTATAACAATGTATTATTGACATGTGAACGAAAAACATTGTAGACTGAAGTAGTACTACTAATGGATGATGAAAGTATGTTTGACTCAGCTTGGAGCATATAAAGTCCAGCAGCTACTACTACCCTCGCTAACACTATACCTCTATTCAAGTCCTACAATGTACAACTTTGTTTGTCAAACATAGCAGATATGTTCAACTGTTGTAAAAGTTTAGGTATTGACAAAAGGTTATAAGAAAGATGAGGTACAAGCAGAACATGATTGACGGAAAGTAAGTCATTAATGCGTACAGTTGCATGATGCATAACTGTAAGAAAACGTCCATCAGGTAGTCTAACGTGTATTAGTGTGTGAAGTGGTTGCAAATCAAGGAAAAGGTTTCAATGAGGGCTCATTTGATCAGTTGCTCCACAATCTAAGACCTAAGAACACATATTCTTGCTTATAGTGCTAAAATAAGAAGAATGAATTGAAGTCATACTTGCAAACTCCACATGATTTGTAGTAGCTTCAGCAACAGTAGAAAATTCCTCTTTGCCATGCATCAACTTGATCACCTCATTATACACAGTGTATACAAGATCTAAATCTGCTTGTTTCATATCTCCTGTGCTACAATCAATCGGATTTTCATTGTTAGTGTTACAAAAGGATACTATCGCATGATTCTTACTAAAACCACCTCTTGTATTTTTGTTTACTTTCCTCCCTTTATACCAATCAAGATAACCAACCAACTGAAAGCTTGTGTCCATAGTATGTCCTTCTCCCTTACAATGCTTACAAACTACCTTACTAGACTAAGGCTTAACCCATTGTCAATTAACAGGATTCTTAATAGTCTCTGTCTTATTCATCAAATATGCAAACACATCCATATCAGAGGAGACTACAAAAATGACTTCCCTTTGTTTTTCCACTTGTTGCAATAAGTAAAAAGCTTTGTTTACATTCAGAATCGGATCCATTAAAAGAATTTGATTGCATATACTATCATAACACTCATTAATCCCCTTAAGAAACTAAATCATCTTAGTATAAGACTCATGTTCTAAAATTCTATCTCTAAGCTTGAAAGTACAATTAGATACACTACCGCATTCGCGACAAGGATGAGAATGAATTGCCTGAAGTTCATCCCAATATCTTTTCAGTTTGCTGTAGTAAGCATTAATTGAGAGATTACCTTGTTTCAAATTCGTGATCTCATATTGAATTTGAAAAACAAGAGGACCATTGGCTATACCATATCTCTCAACTATCTCATTCCATAGAGCACAAGTAGAATGTACATATAGAAAACCTTGCACCAAATCAGTAGTCATGGAATGAAGTAACCAACAATGCACCATAAAATTGCACCTAATCCATTTCAATAAATCTTGCGGTTTTGTGTCATCTAATTGTACTAAACTTCCATCAGCAAAGCCTAATTTCAACTTTGCGCCTAATGCCATTTTTACTGCCTTACTCCATGTGATGTAGTTAGATCCATAAAAAATTACTTATGGACATCAAAGGATTATCCGATTTACTCAGATACATAGCATCCATAAAACTAAGATAAGGATTTGAGGTCATATTGAATCCTAGCAACAAACTATCCAGTACTGAATAAAGGATGAAGAAAGTACCTTGTTACATAAGCTCTGATACCATGTCGCAAATATTGATATTCAATAGAAGCCACTGTATGTGCTTTAGCCTTCGGATTGTTCCACACAGTGTCAAGTGCTCAGGAGGAAGAAGAAATAGAAGAAAATGAGTGAAAGAAAAATGTATGTGTGAATTGTGACTATCCAACTTCAAATCCGTTACAAGGCAATATTCATACTATAGTTCTAACTAACCAACAACCTCTAACTAATTAGGAAAATAGTTAATCCTATACTTACAAGCTTACCTCAAAAATGTAGAAAACATCTGGTTTACAATATGGAAAATATCTGCTATACAATGTACAAGTTAGAGACTCAACACCATTAATGTATCCATCACTCATTTCAAATTCCTTGTTGCAGTTGTGCCATCCTCAATACTAGGACTCCACCATTCTTGGTTGTAGATTGGTTAATCTTATGATTATGCTCAATTTGACTATCATTTTCTTGATGTTTTTCTACAACTTGCAATGTAAGCATGCATTGTGCAAGAAGCAACACCAACAATCGTCATTATGATTATATAAGCTACTTTCTCATAAGATCTTGTCAGCTTCTAAAATCCAGTTGTGTATCTCATCTGAACAACTCATGGCCTTAATTTGTTGAAAAATGATGGAGGTTGGTAATAAGGCAATATGTCGTCATCAATGGTGCCTTCCAAGACTTGTGTTTACTATTAACACTTATTGAACCATGAAGGTTTGTTCATTCCTTTTTTTCTTATTTATTTTCTTCTCTGTTCTTATGTTGATCTTTGGTTAACTTATGTTTTTTTATTAAGATACATTAGTAATTAATACACTTAACGAAATTAGTTCGAAAGCATTGAATTATTGTTTTGGTAAGATGTTTATAGCTTAATCAAATCTTTTTGTTTGTTGCAATATCCAAATTGGATAAAGGCTGCAGTATCTAAATTAACTAAGCTATTAGTTTTGGATGTAATGCAGATTTTTGTGCTCATCTTTCTTGGTGTATTTGAGTAAATCTTTCGTTCAATAAAAACTAGAGTCTCTCTCTCTCTCTCTCTCTCTAATATCTTATGTAGTAAATAATCATTGGTCAAAAAATACACATTTAGGTAAATTGAAAATTTTCATAAACAAAATTTGATTAAGTACGATGCTAACAATTTCAAATTGTAGTCATAAAATTGTAAATTTACTCGAATTTCAAATATTTGAATTGACATTATTGGTATATCATTATGATAGTCAATGGGTCCAAATCGGATAATAATATGTCCTAATGCCTAATGAAGCTTTATTCTATTTTTGTTCTCTTATAGCTTGATTCTTGCTAAGCTATTGAAATAATTGGGCCTTTCCTTTTTCTCATCTTTTTACTTATTGCTTAAACATGTTTTATGTACTTTACATGACCCAATGAACTTGTTCCTACTTGTCTTGTTTGTAATTTCTAAGGGATTTCTTAGGAAATTATTCTATAGTTGTTAGGTATAGAATATTAATTTTGATGTTTGTCTACTTCAGGCTAGAGCAATTCTATGCTATCTATCAATTAGAGAAATGGGGGATAAAAATTTTTCTTATCTTGGTAGTCATTACTACCATGAGTTAGGACATACGTTTAGAACTATATATCATTTACATGTACTTGCAAATGAGCTTTCAATACAATCCTTACATTGGTAGTAGATTTAAACATATCCTCTTTCAACAGACAATGATATGTTGTTTACTATCATAGCGAACTCTGTATTAGAGCATCTATACTTTGTTAATTCTATATGCTAGTGCACTTTTGGCATAAGCAAAGGATGATTCTTAAAGCATATCCCAAGACAAAATCAAACACAAAAGAGAAAATTACATGTAACCAACATTGGTTGAAAATAAGATTTTAACATTCCTAAGATATTACTAAGGTTATTTCAACAAAGACAAGGTGTTGTCTTTCAATCCCAAATCATAAAAGCATTTTTCAAAACCAATAAGTGTTTCTTTATAATAGAAATCATAAAAGCTATCAACATTTTATTAGAAAACTAAGAAGAATCATTTGTCTTACTCAAATGCGTCTTCATATAATACGCGGAGAATACATAACCCGATTGATTTGTCCTTGTCATTCTTGTTCCAAACTTGAGTAATTTTATCACTGTCTAGTATGTTAAAAAAACAAAACGGAGGATAAGAGTTATTATACGTTGGATTTCAGCATCAATTCTAATGGATATTTTAATAGTGAGATAATGGACAAAAATTCTCATATTATAAGTAAATCCATATAAATTAATTAATATAATGAAGATTTCAATAATAAGATGATAAACTGAATGAAACTTATTGATGAGACAACTTAATAATTCATATATTATAGGGCTTCATACTAGAAGATTTAAAAGATGTAAATCTCGTATTCAAAGTAATTTGTGTATTGTAGGGGTTGCGAATCCAAAGAAGCCAATAATGATATGGGTATATATATACATATGCATGCATATATATATATATATATATGTCCCATATAATTGAAGTATCACATAGATTGTGCTAATTAGGAACTTTTAAAGCAAGTAGTTTAAAAGGTTTATTAGTCATAATTTGCTTATCTATTGACTACTTTTTGTACTTTTAAGATAACTTATAGTTGGAGGTAGTAGGGATGAATCAGAAGGATGGAAGAAGTGGAATTAGCCATGACACAAGCTATGTTAAGTTGATTCCTAAGCACTTTACCTTGTTTGGAAGTGGAGAAGAATGATGGGCATTAATTTTAAAGAAAAATTAAATCCATTAGCCCCCATACATCTCAATGACTAATAACATTCTATTTCCATAATTGTTGATGTGTACTTCAAAAATAAAATGGGCATGTATGCATAAATAAATCATAATTTGAAGTCCTATGATTTTCAATGTTTAAGTGAAATTTGGACATGCATTATGCCATGAGACAGCTCTGCTTATGAATGGATTTAATCATGCAGGGGAAAAATTCTTGGAAGCGAACCAAGTAATCTACCTACATATTTGAAGAATTAAGAGGATGTGACGATTGTGCTGCAATGTTGTATATTTAGATATGAGGCTCATAGGAAATAAATAATGCAAATAAGAATAAGAATCAACTTGAGCAGGCAAGTTTTTCTTCAAGCTATAATCTCCTTTTCATAGTACAGTTTCAACGGGGTGATTAAATGTTAAAAAAACAATTAACATGGTACCTATTAATGTCATAATTAGAGCACAGGTTCGCCTAAAACAACAGAACCTTTTGCACCCTTAATCCATAAGATAACACTAATAAGGGCCGCCAATATTAACCTTGGTGTCGAAATCTATTTATCGAGTTATAGAAGCAACAAAAATAAAAAATTTCTGGGGAAGGAAGGTGCAACCATGAATTTCTAAATTGCATACGATGATACAAATCCTAGTTAGATAGAAAGAATTGCATGGAAGGTCTTTTTTATGTTATTTGGCACAAATTAGAAAATCATTGTGACATTTTCTTGAGAACAGGGATCAATATCAACCCAACAACAAAAAATGTAACAGCTAAGATAAAATATCTCCTATACAAAGCTCACATATACCACACTTTTATATGCAAGATAGAGAACATATTAACGCCATTCCAACAAACATTTACCCTTTGTTGTTTTGTTATCTAATTCGAAAAGATCTCATGAAAGGGTTAAATGGGTTCAAACCATTCCATAATGTGCCATAATCTTTCTACACGGAATATATAAACCATTCCGAATCATACCATTAATTGATGATATGTATGTCTTTATCTAGACAACGCACCTACAATTTTAGAGCAACCAACAATCAGAATCAACAAGTAAACTAAGTTTTGTTTCAAGTTGTGACATCTTCGTAGTAGCAAGTTTCAACTAGATGAATTGAGATGCGTAACAATTGCTAGATGGCAACCTTGAAATTATTGCAATTGCTGATAACAAAAGCCTCGAGCAACAGACAAAATTCAGTAGAGAAGAACATCTTTGATATGATCCCAATAGAAATTAGACAATACCATTATCCTTTCGCTGAAATACAGTTGGTATTATTGTATTCACATTTTTAATAAAGCGAGTAATGAGATCAAGAACAATGTATATAATAAGCATAAATTTGCAAGGACAAAACAAACAAAGTGGTAAAATATTTCCCACACAAGTTCTAGATTTCCATTTTCGAGCCCTATTTTGATTTCCTTAGTTTAACTTATATCAAGTACAGCCTACTTAATATAAATTATTCGATATTAAACTTAAGAAAATATTTTTCTTAAAAATTATAAAAAAAATTGGAATTGCCAACCAGTTCAACCGATAAAATAAAATTAGTGTTTTCGATTAGAAAAAACCCTAATTTGACCATTAGTTTGAGAATATTCTAAAAAATTTGATTTTTAGAAAATTGAATAAGAAAAACTAGGTTCGGGAGCTAACTTATTAAGATTAAGTCACCATGTGAAAATTAAAAGAAATTGATGGACTTTTTTTGTAATATTTTCTAAAAAAAATATTGAAAACGTCTAAATGAGAAAGAAATGATTAAATTAAATTTTTTTATTACGAATTTCTAGGAAAAAGGAATTTTTTTTCTTTATTTTTATGCAGTTACCCTAAAAGTGTCTATGTACCCATTAGTCGAAATTAAATCGGTTGTAGTTCTCTTTTTTATAAAATTTTAGTGGGTAGATTATTTTTATTTTTGAAAATTGAGCCAGATTTACATTTTTTTTATCAATCTATTATTTTGAAAAAAATAATAATTAAAAGAAAAACCTGCACTTAAATAAAAAAATTAATTAATAGGGAAAAATAATAAAATAAATAATTAATAAATAAAGAAAATAAAATAAAATAAAAACTTAAAAAATTACCCGGGTTAAGTCGATCAGTGTTAGGCGAACATGGGCGACAGTTAAGCGACAATGGGCATGCTTGGGCGAATACAAGCGTGTGTTGGTCGATAGAAGGCATGCGCTGGGTAAGACATGGGTGAGCGTAAGCGACAGCGAAGGCGAGCGAGAGTGATACGGGCAAGTGACTGGCAAGGCATGAGTGAACGAAGGCAATAAGGGCAAGCGACTTTCGAGGCATGGGCGAGCGAAGGCAAGCAAAAGCGACATAGGTAAGCATCTGGCGAGGTGTAGGTGAGTGAGGGCAATACGGACAAGCAACTAGCAAGGCATTGGTGAGCGAGGGCAAGCAAAAGCAACATGGGTGAGCAACCGGCGAGGTGTGGGTGATCAAGGGCAACGCCAATGTGGATTTGGGCAATGTGGGTGACGATCTGGGCAAAATCTGGCAGTAGCCTAAACAAACCATAGGTGAGAGTAGCGACGGTGTGGGGCAACTATAGCAATGGTGTAAGACAACTATGCCGATGGTGCAGGTGCAGTGGCAAAGCGTATGGTAGTTGTAGGGTGTATGAGGTAGTAGTATGTGCTTGGTGTGACAGTGTGGGTGGTGGCATGTGAGGGAGTTTAGTGGTGCGTGTGGTGGTGTTTTTGGGTACGTGTAGTGTTTTGGGGTATGTATAGTTTCAAAAAAAAAGAACCGTCCTCGAATCTTTAACCTATGTATTATTTATAAGCTCCAAATCGAATATTTCATATCTAAGATACAAAAGATTTTGTTTGTGATTTAACCTAAATTCACCTTAACTTCTAAAAACCTTAGCTAGTTCGGGCTTCTCTTTCAAAGCCCGACCCGATCCAATTGAACTCAAATCCTGATTTTGAGCCCCTAAATTGTTCTAGCCCATCTCACTACCTAATCCAACTTCCAACTAGATACAACTTGACTCTGGACTCAACTTAACCTAAATTTCTTTTTCTTCTTTTTCTTTTTCTTTTTTTTTCATTTTTTCTTTGAATTTTCTTTTTTTTTTTTATTTTTTTGTTATTTTTCTATTTATTTACTAAACTAGCTCCATTAACAAAAACAAAAATAAAAATTAGCAAAAATGAGGTGTTTATAGGTGCTCCTCTTTATAGTAAAGTTTGATTAGAACTTTGATACAAAAACAAAAAAGATACCCATTTTTACCAAGCTTACCTTTCGAACTAATCTACTAAGCTATCTTTTATTTTGATGAAGGACATCAACTTGAAAGGTCAGTGTAAAGAATAAATTACTCATCTTGAAAAGACAAGGCAAACGAATACTCGTCTCGAAAAATTAGAGCAAAAGGTTAAGGGGCCTATCTTAAAAGGATAGGTCTTAACGTTGTCTATCCTGAAAGGATGGAGCAAAAATTTCAAGGGGGCTTATCTTAAAAGGATAGGGTTTAATGTTGTCTATCTTGAAAAGATAAATAAAAAATTTCAAAAGGGGTCTATCATGAAAGGATAGGGTAAAATGGAGTCTATCTTAGAAAGATAGAGCAAAAATTAAGAGAGGGAAGGGGGGGTTGGAGGCTATCTAGAAAGGATAGAACTTAAGGGTATCTATCTTGAAAAGATAAAGTAAAAAGTTAGGGGGACTATTTTGAAAGGAGAGGCCTTAAGGGTATCTATCTTGAAAGAATAGAGCAAAAATTTCGTTGAAAATAACTTGTTTTGGTTTAACAGATAATTTAAAGATGATAGATATCTTTAAGATTTTAAAAGCTTATTTTAGTTTGGTGGACGATTCGAAGAAGATAGATCTCTTCGAGGTTCCTTTTTGGTTTGTGATCTGAAGAGGATATACCTCTTCGAGATTTGTTTTAGTTCATCTGAAGATGATAGATCTCTTCGAGATTTTTTTTTTCAAAAATTAACTTAATTCCTTTAAAGATTTCTTTTCAAGGACTTTTAAGATCATTTTTCTTGGGATTGAAGGCTTTCTCAGATAGCAATCGATTGGCATGCTTACTTCGATTCTTAATATCCACTCCTTCAATTATCAAAATTTCACCAAGGAACTTTGCTTAGTCCTTTTTCTCTCTTTTCTTTCCTTTTCTGTTTTCTTTTTCTTTCTTTTCTCTTGTAACCGAACCATGCTCACACCTCGAATTCACTTAGTTCAATTTCAAGTTTCAATCTTTATTCTTCAATGCTTCTAAATGATAAATCTCTTTTCGAAAGATGTAAGATCAAATTATTAAGAACATTTGATTTCGATATGTCTAATAATTCAGGCTTATTAGTAAGTGTTTGGTTTTTTAAGTATATGAGGCTAAGAAACAAGGTTTGTTGGTCAATGACATCCAAATTCAAAAACATTTACGGATATCACCTTTACTTGCAAACGATGAAAGATTAACTACAAACTATTCGAAGTCTTTATTGAATCTTAGTTCTCATGGATAATACAACTTAAGTGCATCTGAATTCACTGGTCCTCTTAATTCCAGGCCGTCCATCTCTATTAACACTAGTGCACCTCCTGATAATACCCTTTTTCACCACATAAGGGCCTTCATAATTCAAGCAAACTTACCTCTTAGGTCTTTTGTGTTTGGTAGTATCTTTTTTTCAGTACCAAATCTCCTTTTTAAAGTACCTCGAACGAACTTTCTTATTAAAAGCTCAGATTATTCGCTATTGGTAGCACTGACCATGACATATCGCTACAAGCCTTCGCTCATCTAAGAGATTCAAATACTCCATCTACTTCTTCACCCACTCTGCTTCATCGAGCTGAGTTTCTACCAATATTCGAAGCAACAATATCTCTACTTCTACTGGTAATACTGCTTCAATTCCATATACCAATGAATATGGGGTTGTACCAGTAAAAGTTCTAACTGAGGTTCTATAAGCCATGGGCGTAAAAGGAAGCATCTCATGCTAATCCTTCTATGTGATCACCATCTTTTCAATAATTCTTTTGATGTTCTTATTGGCAACTTCAATTGCTCTATTCATCTGAGGTCGATATGGAGTTAAGTTCCTATGATTAATCTTCAATTGGTTGCATACTTCATCCATAACTTGTTATTCAAATTCATCCCATTATCCATGATAATGGACTCAGGAGCACTGTACCTTGCAATAATCTCTCTTTAGGAATCTAACCACTACTCCTTTGGACACAGTAGTATATGACGTCGCTTCTACCCGCTTGGTAAGATAGTCGATCGTAACTAGAATGAACTTATGCTCGTTTGACGCTGTTGACAAAATTGGTCCAATCATGTCAATTCCCTACATCGAGAATGACTAAGGAACTGACAACACATGCAATTCTTGGGGATGGGCATTGATTTTGTTAGCATACACCTAGCATAGGTAACAATGCCTCACATGCTTGATGCAATCTGATTCCATTGTCATCTAGAAAAACCCTATTCTCATGATCTTTTTGGCTAGCATATACCCGTTCATGTGAGGACCACAAATTCCCTCATGCACCTCTTTCATTAATTTCTCGGCTTCTTCTTCATCCACACACCTAAACAGTGTTGCATCTAGTGATCTCTTGTACAACGTGGCTCCACTCAACAAGAAATGAATAGCCAACCTTCTTAAAGTCTTTTTGTCTTTTCTATCAGCGTCTTTAGGAAATTTCCCCGTTTGAAGTAACCTCTTAATGTCATGATACTAAGGTTCTTTTGATTTATTTCCTTCAACTGCAAGGCAAAAAGCCGGTTTTCCTTCAACTTCAATCTTTAAGGGCTAAAATTCTATCCCATCCATAGCTTTCCCCATTAACGCTAACATGACCAAAGCATCGACAAACTAATTTTAGATCCTTAGAATGTAGGTGAATGAAATCTTTTGAAACTTCTCGACTTACTTTCCTAAATGCTCATGGTAAGGTATCAATTTCTTGTCCCTCATCTTATATTCCCTTAGAATCTGGAGAATTATAAGAGAAGAGTCTTCGTATACCTCCAGTTCTTATATTCCCATATCTAATGTCATTTTGAGCCCTATAGACACCTAATTTTTACCCCTTTGTAATTTTAATTTTAATTTTAATTTTTACTTTTACTTTTACTTTTACTTTTACAAAAAGAGTCCTAATTCAAAAAATACAAAATAATAAAAATTAACAAATGATGAAAATACCAAAAAAAAATAAGAAAAGAAAAAATTATTATAAAGAGTTTTGTAGATTTTTAGGAAGTAACTTATATTGAGAACAAATAGTTTTAGTTTTAGTTTAGTTAAAAAATTTTATTTTAGGGAATTGGATAGTTTAAGTATAATTTAATTGTACTGAATTTCAAGGTGCAGGCCAACCGCCTAACGGATAAGTATTGAGGTATTTGGATTGGATTTAATTTAAGGTCTTGGGTTTAAATCTCTACAAACACTTATGCCTTTATTTTTCTATCTTTGCAAAAGTGAGATGAAAACGAGATTCATATCTAATTAAATCATTTGAATTTAGTTTGATCTTGTTAAATCGGATTTAAATTCATTTGAATCTAGTTTAATTATCGAATTAGATATGATAAGATATGGTTTGGAATGATATGGTTTAAACTCTATAAACACCACACGCAGTCAGAAAAGAAAAAAAAAGAATCCAATAGGTCCAGCAGTAAAACACTCCATCACGGCTGCTATCAGCAATCCATACACATCCACAGTAGGCTGAACCATTCTTGCCATACTAGCAACCCGCGATTAGCATTGACAACCATACCCAACCGCCATCCTTCATTAGAGACCGATTATTAACCCAACCGCACGACCCCAAACTATTGTACAACACTACTAAACACACGTGGCCGCGCTTACAGCATCCCACAACAACTGCAGCAGCAGTCACTCATAATAGCAACCCGCGATCATCACACTTCATCACGTGCACTGCACCAGCCTCACATCCATACATACGGCTACACTCCACATCAATTAGCAGCAATGATCTCACACCACGCATCACTGTCGAATAGCGGTTACAGTTGCGATTTCGGGCCACGCGATGTCACTCCCACGCAGAATTAATCACCACTGTCCACAGTTTGCCTTCCTGCCGACGGTTAGACAACATCGATCAGTACACACACGTTCTTGCCATTATCGCACGGTTGGTCTTCCAAATCAGCAAGCCAAGTTGAATCCTTATATCAACTCGACGCCACTACAGACCACACATTAACATAACCACATCACAGACGCTATACCGCCGAATAGTTGGAAATCAGGTTCAGTTCTCTTCCAATCTTGAGTTTTTTTATTTATTATTTTAGTTATATATTTCATTATTATTATCATATCATGTTATAGTATTATTATTATTATCCTTGGTTATATAATCTAATACATAAGATATGTATATATATATTAGGTGATTTTTTTTCCTTAATATTAGTTTTCTATATGTATATCAAGTATATTATATAATATGTTTTTTATTTTAATAGATAGTTATAGATATTAGTTTAGGGATTATTATGATTGGGTATTTATTTTTCAAATTTGGCTTTACTTAAGGATTTGTCCCATGGAAAATTGTTTTTTTTTTTTAATGAAACTAATAAAAGACCCTTTTTTAAAAAATAGGATTGTTCGAGTATTTTTTTTTAATATAAAACAATAACATTCAAGAGTTAGGATCCCTTTAGATTTTTTAAAATAAACCAAATAAATTAAAGCGTAAACTCGGGCAGTTTTTAAAATTAAAATAAATCAACACATTAAAGATTTTTTTAAAAGAACTACGATCGTCTAATCTCAGCTAGTGAGTACATAGACACCTTCAGGATGACGATAAAATATATAAAAACTTAGGTCCTTTTTTTTCTCTCTCTTTTGATTTTGTTTATTTATTTATTTATTTATTTAATATTATAATTAGAAGAATAATCCTAATTTCGGTAAATAGATAGTGGTACCCGTTAGGGTTTAATAGGTTAGCCCCCAAACTTAGAACCCTCTGGTTCTTCACGTAAAATTGAAATCAAAGACCGGTAACCAAAATCGTAATCAATCCACCCAATTGATTACGGCTTCTTTTTCTTTTCCCGACTTCAGTCAGGTGGTGACTCCAAAAATAATTTTCAATAAAAAAACCGAAATTTCTCAATTTCTTTAATCTCAATTTCTTTAATCGAGGATTAATATTAAATAGGATAGGGTTTAATATTAATCAAGAAATGAGAAATCAATTTTTAAATAAAAAAAAAAAACCAAAAAATCAAACTCGACAAGCCCCAAAATGCAGGTTTTGCATTCTGTTATGTTATTGGTATATGAGAATGTTAATCTTGCCACTACAGGAAAATGATTACCCTCAGGTGATACTAATACTACTTCTATTCCACATCCACACATGTTGGCTACTCCATCAAAATACATTTTCCATCCCAACTTCTCACTATTCAGTTCATTTGCCATCGTCACGTTTTCATTAGGGAATTGTGTTTCCGTACGCTCACCTTCTTTTCTATTGGGTATTCTGCCAATTGATTCGCCATTGCCTACCCCTTGACCGAACTCTGACTTACATAATTGATATCAAACTTAGAGAAAAGCATCTGTCATTTTGATATGCTCCTAATCAATGCTGGCTTGTCTACTAAATACCTCAGAGGGTCATCTTTTGTCAACAACTCTGTTGAGTAATTGAGAGTATACTGCCTATGCCTGTGCATCACCCATACTAAAGCGCAACAAGTCCTTTCCACTTTTGAGTATTTTTTTTCGCCTTCAGTGAACTTCTTGCTCAAATAGTATATAGGATGCTCCTTCCTTCCCATTTCATCTTTTTACCCTAGTATACATCCCATTGATTGAAGGAGAATCGTTAAATAAAGGATCAACGGCCTAGTACGGGAGGTTCATGAGGTACTCTTTGATCTCAACAAATGTATGCTCACATTATTCATCCCATTCAATCACGACATTTTTCCTCAACAGTTTGAACAACAATTTGCATCTATCAGTTAGCTGTGATACAAACCGGGCGATGTAATTCAATCTTCCCAACAATCCATGGACTTTTTTAACAATCTTAGGGGTAAGCATGTTCACAATTGCCTTAACTTTATCTGGGTCAACTTTAATTCCTTTTCTACTGACTACAAAACCTAATAACTTGGCTGAAGTTACTCTAAAAGTGCATTTTTCAAGGTTTAGTTTTAATGGGAACTTCCTCAATCGCTTAAATAGTTTGCGTAAAGTATCCACATGACTTTCATTTTTCTTGGATTTGGCGATCATATCATCCATGTAAACTTCGATTTCTTGATGCATCATGTCATAAAATAAAGCAACCATAACATGTTAGTAGCTTGCCCCAGCATTCTTCAACCCGAATAACATCACGCGATAACAAAACATTCCCCAAGTGGTAACGAACGTCGTTTTGATTTTATCTTCTTCCACCATCTTAATTTGATTATACCCCGAGAAACCATCCATAAATGAGAAAAGATGATTCCCAATCATATTATCCACTAATACATTGATGTGCGGCAAAGAAAAGTTATCCTTTGGTGCCGCTTAGTTCAAATCACGGAAATCTATGCGGACTCTAACTTTCCCATTCTTCTTCAACACTAGCACTACATTGGCTACCCATTTGAGGTAATCCAACACTTCTATGAACCCGACTTTTAATAATTTCTTGACTTCTTCTTTTATTTTGAGGAGTTGATCAAGCCTGAATCGCCTATGCTTTTGTCTTTTTAGTTTAATTTCCTCCTTGGTTGGCAACTTATGAATAACAATAGATGAGTCTAATCCAGATATATCTCCATAAGACCAAGCAAAGACGTCTAAGTATTCCAATAACAATTGTAACAATTCTTGTTTCTGATCGTCCATTAAATTACAACTGATCTTCAAATTTCGTGGTTTTTTCTCTATTCCCAAATTAATCATATCCATTGGTTTGTCAATAACCAATCTACCCCATTCATGTTGATACCAACTTTCCTGAATTTCATTTAGAGTCTCAATATAATCTCCGATGCCTGACTCAGCAAGGCTGAAGGTGATATCGATACTTTCATTGTTTACATGCGTAAGATATCTATTATGTTTATCATTTTTATCGAATCTAAAGAATAAAGGAAAAGGAAAAGGAAAAGAGCAACGAATAAATAATAAGAAAAAAAAACTAATAAAAAGAAATAAATTTTATTGAATGAGTGGATTCAAATTGTGTGAACAAAAGGTCTAACTAATCGGACTAATTATCAAAATCAAATGTTCCTAGTTAATCTGATTTTGCATTTCTAAAGAGACCTATTCATGGGAACGGAAAACCAGTTGTACAAAGAAACCGGTATGCCAATATCACTCTTCTCGTTTGGGTCGATATCGCATCGTTGAGCTAAGGCGTCAGATAGGCCGATTACTTCAGGTTCTTAAACATTGGCTGATATTGGGAAGGTCTGACGGATGTTTGGGAAGTCCATGTGAGCATGGTATAGCTTATCCCCTCTCTTGCCCCTGGTTTTAGCCTTCATTTCTTGAATCTACTCTTCAATGGGCTCATATCCAAGCCCAAATGTTCCAATCTGTTGCTTAAGCTATTTCAAATGCCCTTTGCCCCCTACCTTGCTTCTTTGATCACACTAACTTCGTCGAAAAGTTGCAACCCTGGCTCTTCCAATTCTTCATCCCTGACATAAAGAATGGTTATTTCTTTGTAAATCTCGTAGTCCTATTCCCCGAGAATAGTAACCAATTGTCCATCAGCTATGAACTTCACTTTCTGATGTAAGCTGGATGGAATTGCCCTTACTGAATAAATCTACGGTCTTCCTAGCAAAAGATTAAAAGCTCATAGGATGTCCAAAACTTGGAAAGGGATAATAAAGACTTGTGGGCCAATTTCAACTTACAACCCAATTTCTCCAATTATCTCCCTTTTCGATCTGTCAAAAGCCCTTACTAAAATCAAGCTAAGCTTTATCTTTGTCGTATCTATACCAAGTAAATTTAGTGTCGCCAACGAGCATACGTTTAAGGATGACCTGTTATCTATCAGACATCGAGCAACCACTTTCCCCGGGCACTTAACTACTATGAAAAGGGGCTTCATATGCTAGTCTCCTTCTTTACCTAGCTTATCTAGTGAAAATGAGATCTGATCCATTGCAAAAATTGAGTTTACCACCAACCCTAGTTTTTTTGTAGAAATCCCTTTAGGTACTTTGACTTCCTTCAGAATTTTAATTAATGTCTCACAATGAGCATTTGATGACAACAACAAACCCATCAGAGAAATTTGGGCTGGTACCTTGGCTAGCTGATCCATTATCTTGTACTCATTTGGCTTTCATTATTTGCTTAGCAACATTCTGATCTTTGTCCTCCATGTCTTCAAAGATCTTTCAAGAAGCTTCTTCCACCGTAGACTTCCTCTTAGTTTCCTCATTCTAATCATAAACCCTTCCGAAGTGGGTCAACCCACTAACCATGGGTGACGAGGCCCTAGTTGCTTGATTTACTGTCTAGTAATCTAAAGGTGCTGCTTTGTAATTTTCCGAGGATATTGGGACATTGAAAGCGATCTTCTTGGGCTTTCCCAACTCCTCAACTTTCTTAATCTTTCCATCATATTCGAAAACCAACGGCTTAGGCTCATCTCCAATCGTTCCAACCATCCCAACTGCTTTATTAGCTTTTATAATAAGTTTATCTTCTTCCTCAAATTTTGGACCTCATCTGGTGGGTGAGGCACCAGTATATGTGGTCGGTGAACTAGCGTAATCTACCAGATACTCAAACTTCCCTATCAGTTCTACGAAGGTGTCAACCGTTGGGTCCCCGACTTCATACCTCTTTCTAAGCTCCCTCTAAGTACTTTTCTTTTGCGGTTTTGGAATTATCGTAGCCATGATATCAACTTTCTTAATCTTTCCTCCCTTAAGCAAATGATATATTGCCAATCTAGTTCTGGCCCAGGTCCTATCCCAGAGATTCATATTCTATAAGTACTCGGCCTTCCTTAAATTCCATGCTATCTCTTCAATAGTGATGAGGAGACAATCTAGATCGATCTTTGGTTCCGGAACCTCAGTAGTGATCATATTGATAGAATTCCCATGATCCGGTAAAGGATTGCTACCCATATTAAGAGTAGGAGTCTAGATGAAATCTAATTGAACCAATTTGGCGTTAATAAGATCCTGGATCTTATGGCTAAGCCTCCAACATTGATCCGTAGGGTGCTTCACTTACCCTAGATGGTAATCACACCAAAGCTCTAGGTTATAATCCTTCGGTCTTGGTCCTTCTCTCGGTATTTCAAAAGTCAAGAGATTCTCCTTCCTCAGTCGTACAAGAACTTGACTTAGATAAATGGGAATATGTGTGAATTGTCTTCTTGGTAAGCGGATATTCTAATTCTAACTTGGCGAGGGACTAGACCCTCTAGCCATAGATACTAACGCTATAGGTCTAACAAAATTGCTAGAATTGACCAAGCTTACAATGGTTTCCTTAGCTTTATTGGAGAATCTTAGAGGAGGTGTCTTCTTTTCCAATGCTTTAGGATTAGGAAGCCTCCCAGTAGCAATAACTTCCTCAATTCAGCATCCTGAAGCTATAATTTCCACAAAGTTGGAGGCAAGATACCCAACCAAATGTTGATAATACGAGCTTCCAAAAGTATTGATGAAAGCGAAGGTTAGATCCTTCCCTGTTAAGGGCGAAGTTACCCTAGTTGTCATGCCCCTCTATCTCTAGGCATATTCTTTAAGGTTTTCGTTAGTCTTCTTTCATAGATTATTCAAATCCCACATGGATGGGGCTACTTCGATATTGAATTTATACTAATTGTAGAAAGCACATGCTAACTTATCCTAGGTATCAATTTCATTCAAGTCCAACTGGGCGTACCAAGTTAAAGCCAGCCCAGTTAAGCTGTCTTGGAAAGTCTGGATCATCACCTTGTCATATTTCGTGTATTTTCCCATTTTTCTGATGTACAACCTAGTGTAGAGCTTTGGGCAGCCAGTCCCATTATATTTCTCAAATTCAGGCACTTTGAATCTTTCCGGGAAGTCACTATCTTCATAGGTCGGCAAACTAATCGTTCCCATCTACTCGAATCTGTTCACCATTTCTATGGTTTTCATCTTCTTAGTTAACTTTTACATGACCTTTCTCTCCATTTCGCAATGTTTCTCCTTGATCTCTTTCCTCCATACCTCAGCATTAGGGATTGATTCTTTATCTTCCAATTCAGGGTGAGGGATCGTTTCTACATTCCAGTTTGGGTTAGCTTAAGATCCTTGTCTGTTGTTAAGAATCTTGATAGCTTAAGTGAGGGCCTGAATCTGTTTGGCCATCTTGTTCATGCTTTCTTCCAAAGTTACTACTCTTAGGTCGAGCTTGGTTTGATTGATATTTCCAGTACTTTAAGTTGATATCTTAACTTAGAACGAGTGAATATCGAGCTTCTAGTTAAGCTTGCTCACATAGACATTACCTTCGAAATCCTATGTGAAAACCCAGGTTTTAGACCTTTTAGCAAATTAAAGATTTTTCTCTTTTTTGTGATTATTTTCTTTTTTTTTCCAATTTTTTCTTTTTTCTTTTGGAAATTAACTAAACAGATGAATAACAATGAGCAAGAGACTGCACAATTAATGAAAATTTTATTTACTAAAGCTGTAAATTTATTAATCATAGGACCTAACTTGCACAACGGTTAAAAAAAAAAGAGAGAGAAGATAAATTCCTCACTAATTTTCCTAAAAACTCAAATTGTATATTTATAAGAGCCGTCGAATCTGACTAAGGCAAACTTCATCAACTTCCCTCATAAGTCTTCGTACCGTAACATCCCTTTCCTGGATCTTACTCCTTAAGAATTAGTTCTCTTCCAACAGTCTGTCATTTTCCAATTTCAGCTTCTTAATGATTCCCTTACTTTCTTGGAACCGGGCTTCAACTCTAGCCCATATGGTGTCCCGATAGGCCTGCTCAACAGGTGAAAAATTTGCTGGTTCTAGCTCGTGTATGAACACACTTCATATCATATTTTTCCCGTCTTCTTCAACTGGTCGTAGATGAACTGCTTAGTAGCTTAGTATTACCCGATTTTCCCCCTCAATGTTCCCACATGGTCTATCTTCTTGACTTCTCTTTGTTCCCACATCTTTACGAGTTCTACTAATCGTTGGATCAGAATAGCTATGGGTAGACAAAGATCTTGATAGTTTATTATGACGAAGTCTAAAGAATCTCTGTAGGCTATCTCTTAAAGTAGGCCTAGCTACCTAATAACGCAAGCTAGAAAGTATCTAGTACAACCTGTTATACCAATAAGGGGGACTCCTGCGTAATCGGTGCATCCCAAGACTACTTAAGTGTAGTGGCTCCATTTAGGTGTCTACATAAAGTCTACTGGCTGCATTTTGCTAATAACCGACACCCTTCCACTAAACTGAGTTTCATCTGATACCTTGAGGTGGCAGGATTTTCCTTCAAGGCCTGTCAGGGATTCTTTGAGAAAATTCTCTCCATACCCTTGTGTGTGGCTAAGAAACCATACGGAAAAGATTATAGGGTTTATTATGAAATAACCATGCCCATGTTTCTTCAAATGGGTGAAGGTCTTAAACTGCTCTGCCAATAGTGCTGGTATGTAGGATTTACCAACTAGGAATTAAGTTACTAGCTTAGCAACCCTATAGTGAACTTAACCATATTTGAAGGGAAACAACACTGTTCCGAACACCGCTACAATAAAAGCGTTGACCCTCTTTTCGACCCACGATTCATACCCTCCATAGAAGATCTGGTGATGTTTCTGGTATGCATTTGGGCTTGAAAACCATTCTACCAATCTTAGGATGCTAAGGCATTTCTAGCCTTCTAAAGACAAGAATAGGGCTAAAGCTAACTTCTTGACTCCTAAGAGTGTCATGAAAACTTTTTCGGGCTGGACTCTAAGATCAAGGATAACTATGCCAGCTTCGAGGGGTGGGGTACTAAGTAGCTGTAAGTATTCTTCCATGATGTGTATCGATACGTATGGGCTAAAGTTGAAAGCTGCAGACTCTGGATCCCAATAATGGATAAGGGCCTAGATTAGAGGCCAGTAAAGCTGGACTCGCATGAGGGATATAACCGACCTAATCTTCTTGTGAATGTGGTCCGGCTTAGTAAGCAGAAGCTGCTTCAACTAGTTTTTCAGGATGGCCTTAGGAAAGAAGTACTTATCTAGCTAGATTTCGTAGGCGAGTTCTGGACTAACGCTGCCCTGACTCTCCAATGAACCAGAAAAACCAGATTGAAAAGCTAACCTATTAAGACTAAGTTACCATATGAAAATTAATAGAAATTTATGGGTATTTTTTTTGTAATATTTTCTAAAAAATATTAAAAATGCCTAAATGAGCAAGAAATGATTAAATTGAATTTTTTATTATGAATTTCTAAGAAAAAGGAGAAAGTCTTTTTTCTTTAATTTTTATGCGGTTGTCCTAAAGGTGTCTAAGTATTCACTAGTTGAGATCAAACCAGTCATAGTTATCTTTTTTATAAAATTTTTGTAGGTGGATTGTTTTTATTTTTGAAAACCGAGCCAGGTTTACGTTTTTTATCAACTTATTATTTTGAAACAACTAATAATAATCTAATTTTCCTAAATTGGACAAAAAAACCCTAACTAACTTTTCTTTTTAAAAAAAAAATCAATTAAATATTTTTTACTTTTCCAAAAAACCTTGTGTAAAAAAACATATTTTTTATAAAAAATGATTTTTCAAGAAACCAACCCAGAAACCAAAAATGTACTGCCGAGATAAAACATCTCCTATACAAAGCTAATAAATACTATACTTTTATACGCAAGACAAAGAACATGTTAAAGCCATTCCAACAAACATTTACTCTTGCTGTTTGCTATCTAACTAAAAAGATCTCGTGAAAGGACAAAGTGGGTTCAAACCATTCCATAATGTGCCATAATCTTTCTACATGGAACATACAAACCATTAATTGATGATATGTATGTTTTTATCTAGACAATTCACTTGTAACAAAGTGCATAATAATAATAATAACAACAACCACAACGCACCCAAAATTTCAGAGCAACTAACAATCAGAATCAATGAGCAAAACTAAGTTTTGTTTCAAGCTGTGACATCCTCGTAGTAGCAAGTTTTAACCAGATGAATTGAGATGCTTAACAAGATCTACATGGTAGCCTTGAAATTATTGCAATTGCTAGTAACAACAGCCCCGAGCAACAGACACTGTATACACAAGAGAAGAACATCTTTGATATGATCCCTACAAAAATTAGACAATTACCATCATACTTTCACTGAAATACAACTGGTTATTGCATTTATATTTCTAATAAAGCAAGTAATGAGATTAAGAACAATGTATATAGTAAGCACAATTCACGAGGACAAAGTAAACAAAGCGGTGAAATATTTCCCACACAAGTTCTAGATTTCCACCTTTGTGTACAAGCAGTTAAAATAGAGAATACATCAAAACTCTTCCAACAAACTATCGTGACCCTCGCTAATTCACCTTTACAACTCCGTTCCGATTTTCAAACTTTGAATAGTTTTTTTTTTTCTTTTTATTTTACCAAAACCGTGACATTAAGATAAGAATAATAGAACGACAGTTTTTTCCTTCTTCTTCTTCTTCTCTCTCTCTCTCTCTCCTTTTTTTTTTTAAGGGAAAAGATAATTGAAGGGTGAAAAGTCATATATTGTTAGAGAAAACATTTAAAAATCTATACATCTTATTCATCAAAAAAAGAAAACCTTATTTAATTCTAAAACTAAATAAAGTAAAATTCTTACTGAGATCTGCTTTGCGTTGCATTTTGTAAAATATATATATATATATATATATAAATACTTTTATCTTACTAGAAAAAGTGATACAAGTAAAAAAAGGCCATTACAAGTGAAGAAAACAATAAAAACATTATCGTATCCACATTGATAGAATTACTTAAAAAAACAATACAAAATTATATTAGGAAAATTCTCCCCCACATCGCTCGCACATATACACGCTGTTGAGGGTTGAACTATCACCGAACTTCAGCATTATCCTCTTATTGAAAAAGACACTTAAGAAAATTGTAGTTGACAAAACCTATGGCTTGAAGAATTGGGTCCTGTGCCCTTTGGTGTCTTGGTTATCCAACTCTATCTCGTTACATCATTATTCTCTTCCTCTTTTCTCTTTTATGGAAGGCAACTTCTTCAGGTTAGGGCAATCCCACGCTTCCAGGACCTCTAGAGATTGCAACTGATGACTCGACTCGCAACTGCAGAGTCTTTGCAAGCTCTTCATGCTGCGAAGAACAAGACGCTTCAGTTTGGGAACAACAGCGTGGGCTTTTGTTGTACCACAATGGAACACCTCTGTTATTTCAACACAACATCGTAAACTGATCTCTTCTAGTTCGGGTAATTCCATGTGTGGATCATCAGAAGAGAAGAGATTTTTCATTCTGTTTTCTACTACGGAGAATGCTTCCTCTACCTCAAGCCATCTTAATTTAGGGAAGTTACCACACTCTCGACAAACGGCTTCGGCATGAGGTCTGATTTCTTCTCTTTCTGCAACATCATCAGCCTTTTCAACAAATAATTTCCAAGCTTCTTCATCCGTCAGGTATCTGATCTCAAATGGTTCGGCTTTCATTATCCTACACACCCCTAGATGTCGTGTAGTAAGTACAACCTTAGAATCTGCGTTGTTTTTAGGAACGCCTATGCTTGCTAAATCAACAAACTCCCAAACAAGATTGCTGGTCGTTATTATGATTATATGAGCTACTTTCTCGTAATATCTTGTCAGCTTCTAAAATCCAATTGTTTATCTCGTCCGAGCAGCTCATGGACTTAATCTGTTGAAAAATGATGGAGGCTTGGTGGTGGGGCAGTATGTCGTCATCAATGGTGCCTTCCTAAACTTGTGTTTTTCATTCCTTTTTTTCTTATTTATTTTCTTCTCTGTTCTTATGTTGATCTTTGGTTAACTTATGTTTTTTTTATTAGGACACATTAGTAATTAACACACGAAACGAAATTAACTTCGAAAGGATTAACTTACTGTTTTGGCAAAATGTTTTGTTGCTATAGCTTAATTAAATCTTTTTGCATGTTGCAATATCCAAATTGGATTAAGGCTGCAATATCTAAATTAGCTAAGCTATTAGTTTTGGATGTAATGGTGTATTTGAGCAAATCTTTCGTTCAATAAAAACTAGAGATTTGCAACTACTTCTCCTTCTTCTTTTTCTTCCTCTCTCTCTCTCCTTTGTTTTTTTTTTTTTTAATCTCTTATGTGAAGAGTGGGTTATTTAACCCATTAATAGCCATAAATAATCATTGGTCAAAAAGTACACATTTAGGTAAAGTGATAAATTTCATAAACAAAATTTTATTAAATAGGATGCTAACAAGTTCAAATTTTGGTCATAAAATTGTAAATTTACTCAAATTTCAAATATTTGAATTAACATTATTAGTATATTGTCATGACAATCAATAGATCCAAATCGGATAATAATATGTCCTAATGCCTAATGAAGCTTTATTTTATTTTTGTTATCTTAAAGCCTTGATTCCTGCTAAGCAATTGAAATCATTGAGCCTTTACTCTTTCTTGTCTTTTTACTTATTGCTTAAACATGTTTTATGTACTTTACATGACCTAATCGACTTGTTCCTACTTGTCTTGTCTTAAATTTTTAAGGGATTTCTTGGGAAACTACTCCATAATTATTAGGTATAGAATATTAATTTTGATGTTTGTCTACTTCAAGCTAGAGCAATTTCGTGCTATCTATCAGTTAAAGTGATGGGGTTAAAAATTTTGCTTATCTTGTTAGACATTACTAACATGAGTAAGGACATACCTTTAGAACCATATATCATTTACAAGTACTTACAAATGAGCTTTTAATACAATCCTTACATTGGTAGTAGATTTAGATACGTCCTCTTTCAACAAACAGTCATACGTTGTTTACCATTATAGCGAACTCTATATTAAAGTATCTACACTTGATTAAATACTACATCCTAGTGCACTTTTGGCATAAGCGAAGGATGATTCTTAAGGCATGTCCCAAGACAAAATCGACCCAAAAGAGAAAATTACATGGAACCAACATTGGTTGAAAATAAGATGTAAAAATTCCTAATATATTACTAAGGTCATTTCGGCAAAGACAAGGTGTCGACTCTCAATCCCAAATCATAAAAGCATTTACCAAAAACCATTAAGCATTTCTTTAAAATGAAAATCATAAAACTATTAATATTTTATTAGAAAACCGGTAAGACTCATTTGTCTTGTTCAAACACATCTTCATATGATATACAGACAATACATAACCTAATTGATTTGTCCTTATCTATCTTCTTCCAAGCTAAAGTAATTTTATCGCTATATAGCAAGTGAAAAAAAAAAAAAGAAGAAGAAAAATTGGAAGATAAGAATTATTAGACTTTCGATTTCAACATCAATTCCAATGAAAATTTTAATGGTGAGATAATGGATTAGAAATCCCATATTACAAGTACATCCATATAAATTAATTTATATAATAAAATTTCAATGTTGAGATGATAGGTCGAAGAAAAACTATTGATGGGACTACTCAATAATTTATAAATTATAGGGCTTTATTCTAGAAGATTCAAAAGATGCAATCTCATATTCAAAGTCATTTGTGCATTATAGGGGTCATGAGTCCAAATAGGCAAATAATGATATGGGTATACATATATACATATAATTTAAGTACTATATAGATTGTGTTAACTAAGAACTTTTAAAGCAAGTGGTTTAAATTAAGGTAATCATGGATCAAATAGTGAACTGAACTAAACCGAACTGAACCGAACCAAACCGAACCAAATTGAACCGAAAAATTGATTTTTTTACAAACCATTTGGTTTATGGTTCGGTTATATATAATCAGTTCGCGATTCCATTTAGTGAAGCAAATTGAACTGTCCCTGTTTGAATTGAACCATTTAATCAAATAAAAAAAATTATGTAATTATTTTATATTTTTTTCCATCAATCCTCATAGATTTCATCAAATTTTTCATATTCTATTATTCTTTACCTTAATTTTGTATCAATTATTAAGCTTAAATTGAGTGAATTCCATTTAAAATTTCATATTTATTAAAGATAAAAATGTTTAGTAAAAATTTGACATAAACGGTTTGAACTGTGGATTGAATTAAATCGAACCAATTTTAATTAGGCTCAAAAAATTTATAAACCGAACTATATGGTTAGGTTCAACTTCTAAAAAACTTGAACAGTTATATTAGATTCAGTTCAATAAGAGGAGGCAAACCATACTAAACCGAACTACATCTACCCCAAGTTTGAATAAAGATATGCAAGTAGGCTTTAGCCCTAAGGTCAGGCCGTTTAACCCATTTTTTAAACAGGTTTGGGTTGAGGTTTTTATGCCGATTTAAAAGCGGGTCAAGTAAACCTAGCTTGTTTAACCTGCGAGCTAAAATGAGCTAGTTTAAATTAACCCATTTAACCGGCTTTTTAAACGGGTTAGGGCTGTGGTTTTTCAGCCTATTCAAAAAACATCTTAAATGAACTTAGCTCATTTAACCTGCGAGCCAAAATGGGCAGAGTCAGGTTGGCCCGTTTAACCAATTTGTACCTCTAAGTTTAAAGGTCCATTAGTTATAATTTACTTATCTATTGACTACTTGTGTATTTTTAAGATGATTTATAATTCAAGGTAATAGGAATGAATTAGAAGGATGGCAGAACTGGAATTAGCCGTGACGTAAGCTATGAGCCCCCACACATCTCAATGACTCTAATAGCATTCTGTTTCGGTAATTGTTGATGTGTACTTTAAAAATAAAATCAGCATGTATCACAAAATAAATCATAAGTTGAAGTCCTATGATTTTCAATGTTTAAGTGAAATTTGGACAAGAATCAACAAGCATTATGCTATGAAACAGGTCTGCTTATGAAAGGATTTGGCCATGTACGGGGAAAATTCTTGGAAGGAACTAAGCAATCTACCTGCGTATTTGAAGAATTAAGAGGATATGATTCATATGCATCAATGTTGCATATTCAGACATGAGGCTCATAGGAAACAAATAATGCAAATAAGAATAAGAATCAACTAGAGCGGGCAAGTTTTGCTTCAAGTTATAATCTCTTCTTCATAGTGAAGTCTCAACCAGGGCGACTGAATACTAAACAAGAGTTAACATGACACCTATTAGTGTCATAATTAGAGCACAAATCCACCTGGAAAGAAGCAACATCATCACAACTAATGCATAACCTTTTGCAACCTAAATCCAGAAGATAACACTAATAGGAGCTGCGATATTAAACTTTTATCTTATTGGGATCTGCCGTGTATTGGATTTTGTAATATATATATATATATATAGATAGATAGATATGTACTTTTATCTTTCTAGAAAAAGTGATGCAAGTAAAAAAAGGACATTACAAGTAAAGAAAACAATAAAAACATTATTGTATCCACATTGATGTAATGACTCAGAAAACAATATATAATTATATTAAGAAAAAAAAGACACTAAACTTGGGTTTTATCCCCCACATCGTTTGCACATACACGCACCCTTGAGGACTCAACTATCATTGAACTTTAGTGTTATCCTCTTATTAAAAAAGACGTTGAGAAAATTGTAGTTGACGAACCTCATTAATCTAATATTATGGCTTGAAGAATTGGGTCATGTGTGATTTGGTATCTTGGCTATCCCACTCTAGCTCGTTCCACCATTCTTCACTTCCTCTTATCTCTTTTATGGAAGTCATTTGAGGTAACTTCTTCAGATTAGGGCATCTCCCCTCTACCAGGACCTCTAGAGATTGCAACTGATCGCTCGACTCGCAACTGCAGAGTCTTTGCAAGCTCTCCATGGTGTTAAGAACAAGAATCTTCAATTTGGGAACAACAACTAGGGTTTCTCTTGGACCACAATGGAACACCTCTGTCATTTCTTGACAACATTCTATAGTTATCACTTCTAGGTTGGGTAATTCCACGTGTGGATAATTAGAAGAGAAGAGATTTTTCATTTTACTTCCTAGGTATCCATTTACGTTAAGCCATCTTAATTCAGGGAATGCTGTTGTTCCAAGGGCACTAGCTATTCGAGAAAAGCTCCCACCTAGCCTCAAAAAAGTGAGCCTCTCCAAGCTTGACAGGATGAGAGAGTTAGAGTTGGTAGCTGGTCCAGTCAAGCGTTCAGTAGAGAATGAACATTCCTCAATGATTAATTCCTTTAATTTGGAGGAGTTGGGCCGATCGATCGAGTTAGAATTAGCAAATAACTTGTCCACGTTTGGAACGCGAAACAGAAACAGCGATTCTGCATGGAAGATGAAAGAACCGTCCTCATTACCAGTATATTCAAAGTCACAAATTTCAATTATTTTCCGTTCGTAGAAGAATTCAACAGGATAATGACGACCACGAATATAACTAAATGTAAAATATTCCAACTTTTCCATCCAGTAACAGTCTTCATAACTGCATTCCATGTCAGCTAAATCAATAAGCACCGACCTCAACTTCTCTAATCCCGAAAGGTCTTGCAGCGTTGCCTTTGCCTCTTCTGATGAATAGTTGGATTTCCTCTTCCTCTTCGTTGGCCATCTGTAACCACTATCTCTCATGTCTAGAACCTCCAAAAACTTTAAATTACTTATGACCTCAACGTCCACGCTATCCAAATGGTCAATATAACGCAACCTCAACACCTTTAAGTGAGTAAGTTGCCTTACTCCTCTCCATATATTATCGATTTTAGAAAGAGTAAGGTCAAGTATCATAAGTTTAGGCACACATGGAATTTCCTCAACATGATCGCAATGCCTTAGAATAAGAGCACGAAGTTTAGGGAGGGAAAGAGAAGAACCTGGAAACAACTGAATATACAGCATATTCAGGACTGCAAGGGATTCAAATCCTTTCAAAAACTCATGGGGCACTTCTACCTTATTTTCCCAAGTTCCGTGAAGCAGTACGGACGTCACTTTAGGAAAATCTTGACGGTGTTGCGGTAGCTTTATTTCGTTATTGTCCACGAAAGAAATCCACTCCACGTTTTTGACTTCCTCTCGCAATGTAACCTCTACAATCCTTGAAATTCCATGTCCTGAGAAAATCATAGATCTACCATGAGACTCTGCAATCCATCTCGCAAAATCGCGGACGACATCATGCATCCGTACGTAGTCAGTACCGCCATAAACTTCTTCTAATAAGCAAGAACCAACCAATTCCTTGATCAACTCCAAGCCCTCACAAAATGCATCCTCATAGTATAGTTGCTCATCAATCACCTTCTCAGCCAACCAGCAGTCAACAAGTTCTTTTGCTTCAATTACGTGACCTTCGGGATATAAACAACAATACAAGAAGCAAGACCTGAGATTATCATTTTCTAACCAGTCATAGCTCAATTTCAGTGCGTTGAAGACTTCAGATCCATCACGATTGATGGGAATAGAACGCTGCATTTTATTGACGGCACTCCGCCAGGAAGAAGTGTCTGTCTTTCCTCTCATGGCTGATCCCGCAGCAATAAGAGCTAGGGGCAAATTGCCGCACTCTCGGCAAACGTCTTTGGCTAGAGCTCTGATTTCTTCTCTCTCCGTAACATCTCCAGCCTTTTCAACAAACAACTTCCAAGCTTCTACATCTGTCAGGCATCCAATTTTAAATGGTTTGGCTTCCATTATCGTACACACCTCTAGATGTCGTGTAGTGAGTACAACCTTAGAATCTGCTTTGTTCTTGGGAACGCCTATGCTTGTTAAGTCAACGAATTCCCAAACGTTATCCACAATAAGGAGAAATCTCTCTCTCTGAAGTCTATTGTGAATTTGCTCCGCAACATATCCGCTGTCCGTCCCTTCTTCTACGTTACCCAACCTTTGAGCAATATCTTTCTGCATGACTTTTAAATCAACATCCTTGGTGACTCTGACGAATATGACCAAGCTAAAGAAAGAAGTTTCCTTTAACTTGTTGTTTAGGGCGCTTGCAAGGGTGGTCTTACCCACTCCTCCTGGTCCCCAAATGCCAATCCTCTTTACATTATCATCCTTCAACATGTCCATCACCTGCTCCAAATTTCTTGCTGCAGTTGTATCATACTCGATACTGGGAACTTCACGGATTTCCTTGACTCTTTCTGGCAGCAATTTGGTACGTGTTATGATTGTGTTCCCTCGAACTATCAGTTTCTTGATCTTTTTCTGCAACTTGCACCGCGAGCATGCATTGCCAGAGAAGCAGCAAGATCCCTGATCAGCAATAGGATTGGACGCTCTACTTTCCGTCAAGATCTTGTCAGCTTCTAAAATCCAATCGTTTATCTCGTCTGAGTCGCTCATTGCCTTAATCCGGTAAGCCATATCGCTTAGGTTCTGTAAGTAATCATCAAGGGATTCAGGCTTAGAGACAACGCCCACCAAGTTTTGTATCTCTTCATAACATGGACGGCACAGAAGACGAGCTAATGGTTCCAAGAGACAAGCAACTAGGGAAGTGATGATCTCCATGAGAAATATGATTTGAAAAGAGAAATTTCAAAAAGGAATAATATTTTAGTTGCTACTTGGGACAGAGGTTTCAGTGAGGAATAATATTATTATAGTCATTTTACATATATCTAGAATATAAAACATAATTAAAATTTAATCTGGAGAAGTTAATTTAGGAAGAAATACAAATTTCTTAATCCACGCGGTAATTCCGATTTTGAATTCTATCATTTTTCGCCACCATAAATTCTAAAACCTAAATTTCCAATATTCCTAATGGCTTTCTATATTCTACAGTAGGTTTTTTCCTTTTTTTAGTTGAAAATGATATCATCAATCATTGGTCTAATCTAAATTATTAAACTTAAACATTCCATATAATTTTATACTATATAACATATAGTTAAATAAAGATGAATTAATGAAGGATAGCGATAATTTCTTTCCTATAAAACATAGTATGGAGGAATCATTTTATAATGATATTAATAATTATTTTATATTTAATATTAAATAAAATTTCAACTCGATCTATTCCATCATCCCAAATTTTAGATACCGAATCCCGAAGCGAGATTTACAGCGGCACCTCCTGTCTATAAATAGCCCTAGCCATGCTTTAATCGAAACCGTGGTTGAACCATATGATTGAAAGCAAACAACATTTCAATGAGCAAACCCACTAGAAGCATCACCATGGGCACGAGATACCAAACCATGTGGCCATGCCCCATTAGCTGCATTCTGATGTGGCATTTAATTACTGATTTGGCAAGATATTAGGCTGCAATATCTAAATCAGATAAAGACCAGTCTCTTGGCTTGTTGCAATACCCGAATCAGACAAAGATCAAAAAGGTCCTTTTTAAGTGGTTGTTATACGACTCATGCCAATATAAAACATCTTTTTCGGGATGATTTTGTATTGACATAAGACTTATTATTAAGTTTTAGAAAAGACAATCACTTTTTAATAGCATATTAAAAAGTACATTAGTACTAGAACGTATAAAAAATTGATGAGTTCCAATGCACTGTCACAAAGAACTAAAAAGTATCGAAAGATGTTGAGATTTTATTTTAATAGAACTTACAGTCAAGTTGCGATACACTGATGCCAGAAAGTATACAGTGCTACAAAAACATGCGCTCTTTCCTGCGTGCGATATCTAAACTAGATAAAGATTAATCCTTGATTCTTGCATTTTTAAGCTATTACTTCTAAATATAATGCAAATTTCTGTGGTAAACTTTCTGAAATGCCATTGAATGAGAAAACCAACAGGATTATTTTTATTTTTTAATTTTTCAACTAGGGGACCGTTTCAGAGTTGAAAAAGTTACTTATGCTAGCTGAAGAACTAAAAGATGAAAGGTCTTCTTCCAAGTCATTCGTGTATTAATTGTGGCAGTTGGTCCAAATTAATAGGCCAATAATTCAATATCCCAACCCCTTTTTCTTCCCTCCTAACTTTCTATTGGAAAAATAGTTCGTACTCCATAGCACTAATTCCTCTTCCGTTAACGCGTCTTCATATGATAAGTACATACATATATGTATTAATATAACTGGTATTTATTTCAATGTGAAATGATGGATTCTACCATGCAATAATCCATATATTATTCGGTCAATAGTGCTTTATGTATTATTTTGTGCTAAAAGCCTCAAACAATGCAATGTTATGTTCGAAGTCATTTGCGTATTATTGTGTTAGTGGGTCCAACTAGTTCGATAATACTGTGCATACATATTAAACACTCACATATATGGTCAATTGGTTGAAAAGATCCATTAGTCGATTATTTGCTTGAGTATTTACTACTTTTCATATAAGACATTATAAATGGAACCAAGGTTTAGTATGTTGATGATTTTGGACAAATTAATTACTTTTTTGACCAATCTAGAGAAGAAGTGTGAGGAGAGCATGAAGTATTGCAAGGTTGTGACTTTTGACATATTCTAGAATGACTGATTCGTAGAGAATGTTAGAAATAAATTGAATCACACACTGAAAAAGGAAAGGTGGGCATGGGACGAATTATAAAACCTCATATGAGTGAACTACCATTTAGATTATAAAAAAAAAAAAAAGTATTAGTTTATAAGACTATAATAATAATAATACAAAATGCTAAATTAATTCTAGTTAAGAATTTTTTGGTTAATGGTCTTTATTATTATAACAAATTAACAATAATTAATTTGTTGAAAGTACCACTTTGGGTATAAAACTATGTGTATATAAAATGTATATATGTATATATATATACACACACCTTATATAACTTACATATATTATTTTTGCCTAATAAGAACTCCAACGGTTGCATGAACTTAATACTAATTAAGCAAATATGTTTACATTACATATAAAAAGCATCGGTGATTTAAATTTTCCCTGTATTAATATCTTATAGTATTAAAAGCTTTTACTATTAAACTCTTTAAATCTTTAGCCAATTCTATTGTAACTTAACAATATAAATACTAGTTTTCAAATGGATAAATTCGATTTGAATTCCCCATCCTCTAAAGTTGGAATGATAATAGTTGAAAAAAAAAAAATCTTCAAATCTTTTAGAAATGCATCCTCGCGTAAAACCATTACTAGTTGTCACTATAGTTTGAAAATTCTTATTTAATTTCTTTTTGAACAATCATGTTAAAGTGAATTTTTCATGTCAATACTATTTTGATTAAGAGAAGTATCTTTTTAAACAAGCAAGTTTAAGAAAATTTAATCAAGTTGAGGTCGAGCTTATTGAGAGTTATATTGAATCAAGTTTAAGTAAAAAAATTTTAAATCAATTGAATTCTATTTGAGATTGTAGTTGTAAACTATGCTCTTAAGATTGAATGCCACCCCGCTTCTTATATTAAGCCCTTCACAATGCTTAAGCTTTAAGACTTCAAATTGAATTTAAGTTTATGGTTGTCATTTCAATATCTCAATTCCATTGTTCACAACGTAACAGAGAATGCTAACTAAAAAATTAATTGTACAAGAAGCTTTAGTTAGGGGTGAGTAAAAAAACTTACTAAACCGAACCAAACCCAACAAAAAAATATGGTTTTTCTTATGATTTGATTTGGAAAATTTCTAATCCAAACAAAACCAAATATTTATAGTTGGTTTGGAAAGATAAACTGAACCAAACCGTTCTATAAAAAACATAATAATATTTTATTTCAATTAAAGAATGACTTTTGTTATAATATAACATTTAAAAGTATTTTTTTATAACTATTGAAATATATATATATATATTAAACTTTTAATTACCATAATGTATGAATTATAAATGTAGTTTGACTCAGAATTTATATTATATCCTATTTTTATAAATAAAATTAGTTATTAACAAATATTTGAAAATTTTTTGTCACATGAATATAAATTTCATCAACCTCTATTATCATAATACTTATTATTTTTAGATTAATTAAATATTTTTTATATGAGATTACATGTTTTGCAAATATATTTTTCTAAAATAGAAGATATGGTCTAGTTCGTAAACTAGAACAAAATTTTATGGCTTGGAAAAATATCCAATCCAAACCATACTGTTTGATTCAAAATTAAAAAAAAAAATTATGGACAAAATTTTTATAATTTAATTTGGTTTGAAGAAAAAACTGAATCAAACTTGTCCGCATCCACCCTTTTAACTCTAGCTATAAAATTGCAAGACTTAACTTTTCAATATGTACTCATCAGATGAGTCATCCTTCTATAGCGAGTTGAGTATGTCCAGAATTCTAAGGAAAGAGTTATCCCTGGTCATAATTTTTCCCAAGATCTGTTTTGCAATATATTTGAAAGATTATTCTTAAAGAATATCCCAAGAGAAAATCGACTCACAAGAGAACATGTCATAGAAGAATCAGTGGCCTAAAAATAAGATGTAAATATTCCTCAAAATGTTACTACATGCTCCTATCGGCAAAGGCATACAAGTTGTTGTCATTGGAACCCAAATCATCTTTAAAGCATCTTCCAAAAACTATTACGTGTTTCTTTATAATAGAAATCCGCTTCAAATGTTTTAGAGATATTTGCATTAAGGCATTCTATTCTTGTGTAAAATAAGATGCCCACGCTGCAAGGACTTGTCTAAAATAAATTGACATTGACCTACCAGCTTCCTACAAAAATTTAAGCAAAATAACATTTAGTTTCAAAGAGTGTTGACCATTAATTTAAAAAAAAAGGGGGGGGGGGGGGGGGGGTGGTGGTGGGGGCAGGGTGATGGGGGTGGGGGCATCAATAATTGTCTTAATTTTTCTTTTTCTTTTTCTTTTTTTTTTGCATCCTCCACTTGTATTTATATATATATACACTGATAATATTTTTTCCAACAAGAATATGACGGCAACTAAGGAGTTAAAGAGATGGAGTGATAAGTTTGAAGCCATAATGTCTGTCAAAGAATGAGAAAATCAAAGGAGGAGACAAGCGAGTGAGTATAGTCTTGAGTATTTAACTGGGGAAGGTTTTAGAGCTGGAAGACTTGCTCTTGACAGGAAGAAAGTTGGTGGCAACTGGCTGAAGACCTAAGACATGCAAGGTGTTTATGGCAGTGGTCCATACTCCATAGGCTAATAATTCAATGTCATAACTCAGTGTCCTGTTTTTGCCTCTTTTTTACGTTTTCCTCTTTTAACTTTTTATAGGAAAATAAAGACTCAGCTTCCTCAAACCCGTGTTCACATGATATAGACAATACATAACCCAATTGATTTGTCCCGATCTATCTTCTTCCGATCTAGAACGATTCTATCACTATCTAGCAACAAAAGAAATGGGGGGTAGGAATTAATAAATGCCCGATCGCATCAGTAGTTCCAACATATATTTCAATGGACTAAAATACTCATATTATAAGTACATGCTTATATATTAATTAATACACTGTATACATATATCCAGAATAAGTTATATGTATATATATATATCCAAAATAAAATATAAGTTGAAAGTCCTATGATTTTCAATGTTTAAGTGAATCTGGATAAGACTCGAAAAGCATTCTACTGTGAGACAGTTTTATTTATTAAAAGATTCGTCCATGCAGAGGAAAAAATTTTTGAAAGCGAAGCACGCAATCTACTTGCATATTTGGAAAAATTAAGGGGATACGATTTTGTTTAGCACTGTTGCATATTCAAACATGAGGGTCATTGAAAACAAAAAGGGCAAGAAAGAAGAAGAACCAAAACCTCCTTTAAATAGTAGAACAGTAGAGTGTGAGTACTTTGTATATTTATCATCAAAATTAATAAATATTATATAATTATAAATCATATAATAAAATTATTAAAATATTATTTTTATATCGCATCTTAAAAATAAAACATCATTATTTGTATCTACATCCTATATTCAAAATGAAACATTATTATTTCTAATTATGTAGCATATTAAAAATGTGACATTTCTATTTGTAATTAAAAAGGTGACGTTGAAATAGTACACAAATTCTTATATGATAGGATATAAGGACAATATTTTGGTAATATTTTTATATAATTTGTAATTATATAATTCTTTTAAAGTAAATAGATATGTATAGCACCACAACTAAGGTGAAGGTGATTGATTGAATGCTAAAAAGGAGTTAAAAGAGGGCACTTGTTAGTGTTATAATTAGAACACAAATCCACATGGAATTAAACAACAACGCAGCTAAAGCATAACCTATTGCAGCCTTGTTCGATACGATAAAAACTAAGAAGGGCTACAATTAAACTTTAGCATCGAAACCTATCGATCAAGTAACAGAAGCTACAGCAAAGAATTTTTCCGGGGAAGGTAATTGCAACCATGAATTTCTAAATTGCATATGATATTGCAAAATCCTCGTTAGACAGAAAAAAATTGCATGTAAGATCTTTCTTATGTTCTCTAGCACAGATTAGAAAATCATTATTGTACTTTATCAACAACACACTCTAATACAAATTTATTACTTAGCGAGCCAAACCAAATGATATTGAACAATCCCAACCCAAATATATAAAACCTACGTAGCAACCGATGTAACGGTTGAGACAGAATATCTCCAATATAAATCTCATATTGTGAAATCCCAAAACTTTTTAACAAGTGTCTTCATGAATTATACGGTATTCTTTTTTTGTTACACTAAATGTATTAGTAGAACTCTAACCTAGAACAACTTTCCAATAAAAAGTTCATAAATTATGCCAGCATTTGAAATTATAATATAATAAGGAATTATTGTATAATTTATAACGTATAAAAATCCATATATATATATATATATATATATGTGTGTGTGTATAGATAATAAAAGGTCCTAATAATGGATACCATAGAACTCTAACTTTAGAACTCATAATTGGTTACTCTTGAAAATGTATATATATATATATATATATATATATATATATAGTAATAATAATAGAACTACTAGAAGAAGAAGAAATAAAAATACAAAAAAAAAAAAGAAAGAACTAAAACATATAGGATTATTCTACAGCCTCGTTCGTGTTTTTTACAGATGAACTTTTAATCCATGGATCCTTACCAATTTAAAATAAACTAATTTTTATTGAGTGAAAGCCTAGATGAGAAAAAACAACAACTAATGAAGTTATTTGCATTCCTTTTATATTTATTTTCTTTGCTTTTTTTTCTTTTGTTAATATTTTGTTTAATTTTTCAAACAAGAGACATCGATAACAAACATTAATATTAAATTAAAAAACATTCATATTTATGTTTCATATTACATTGTTTCTTAGTAGACTCCAAGTATTGCCATAAAAATATATCTTATATTTTCGCATCTCTTCTTGACGTCGTCGCGCCATAGGATTACTTTGAAGGATCCGAAATTGTCGCCTTCAAGTTAAGGTAAGCGACCCTTCAGGTATGTTGTCGCACTCTTGCTGCCTTGATAGTAAGAGTGTGTGAAGAAGTAGAAGAAATAGTCTCTATACCTGGAGCCTTGATGAAGAAAAGTTGAAGTCTCGATGAAGAAACCGTAAATGCATGAGCTCTGAAAGAAGTTGAGAGAAATTAAGATGAAGATGAAAGTTTTTGAAAAAAGTGAAATAACGAGCTAGGGTTTATATATTTATAGTCGTGCACGATAATCGAAGAAGGGGATAATAAAAAAGGCAATTGATTTGACACGATTCAATTAGATCTTATCATGTCCCTTGCAAGAAGAATGATGACTCAAATCTACTAAGCATTGTGTCATCATGCAAGCACATTTAGCAATCGATGGATACATATCTAAGGCATTAAATGCATTGAAATTTAAGTACACAAGACAAAATAAATTAAAGCTTCTTAATTAAACTGCACAAATCCAACAATCCATTATGAGATTAGGTCATTACACTTGGCGAAAATTTTACCTCTACTCTAAATGGGGACTAAAGTTAAATGCAGCTTGGCAGTGGCATTTCCCAACATAACTCTATATACTAACTTAACCTTTAGTAAAGGCTTAGCCCTACTTGTCTAAACCTACAGTTATCTAAGCACAAGGATGTGCCAACTCAAATGATCTATTTACTTGGCTACTCTATTCTGGTCATTTCAAATTGAACCTTATTGCATGGGAGCTCTAAACTTTGGGAACGAGGTAAGACAAAAGGTAAGCCTTTATCCTTTAGCCAAAGCTCTTGTCCACAATACCTATCAATATGCCTTAGGATCTTAGAAGCCTTACTGATGTTTACTCTCCTTGTTAACTAGTTACCAATGAGAGTAGGAAGCAAGTGTTAATAAGCTATTTTGGATATAAGTTTCCAAACCGTAGCCAATCGAATTGATGTTGAGGAGCCACCCAGAATCTATGCCTTTAGACCTAAGTCAACTAAGCATAGTCCATAGTTCAAACGAAGACAATTAGGAAGAGCTCAACAAATAAGGTAAGTCACTTAATCATAACTCCCCTCAATGCTCTCCACCAAATCTAAAGTCAAAGAGAAGACATCTAGCCATTAATTACCTTCCTTATCCAGCTTAGCCTTCCTCCTATAAAAACAATGCTAAGCCTCATGGTAAAGGTTCATAAACTTGATACTCCACACATTCTCTTTCACTTTTGTTACCTTGTTCCTCCATTCTACCTTAAATATTGGAGTGGTCTTGACAGATGCAACTCTAGTTAGGGGTGTTTATGGTTTGATTCTGATCAATTATGGGATTGGACCAAATCGAATCGTATTTAAAATGGTTTAGTTGGAATATTTAATGAATTAAACCACTTTTAACAGTTTAGAGTTTTAAATAAAACCGTTTCAAATACAATTCGATTTGCTTTTAACTACTTTCTAAAGGTACTATCTTTTTAATATTATTAATAATTATCAAAATTTTGACTAATATTAATATCCAAATTAATGTACATCATGAAAAAATAAAAGCTACTTTATATTATTTCACAATAATATTGCATTTTAAAGGAAATGAAGGTGTATGAGCAACTTAGACATAAGAGACAATGGTAAAGAAAATGAGTAGATAGTGAAGGTTAAGAATGAAATAAATAATGACAAAAGGAAAAAGGTAAATAGGATTAGACTAAACTATTGACTAGATTTAAAAGTAAAAATTAAAAAAAAAAAAAAAATCGTCGCATATTTTTATTTTTTTTAATAAAAAAATATTTGGTACAACTCAGCCCTCTAAATCGAATCGTAAACCATTCATACTTTCTCTAAGCAAAAACGAAATATAAAAGAACTACATTTTACGGTTCAATGCAATTCAATTTGGTTTAACAAACAACTATAACCCCAGTAGCCCTATAACTTTGTTTTTACATTTAGTCTCCAACCACCTTAAAAGGATCTCTTAATAACATAATGAAATGGAATTCTCTTACCAAATGTGCCCAAGTTAATATCTTATTTGTAGGTTAAAAAAAATTATTTGATATGATGGACAAAAATATTGTAGCCATTTATGAAATTCTTGTTTATTTTATTTTATGGGTTAAAAAAAGAAAAAAAAATTGTTTTATATGAAAGACTAAACATTATAGCTATTATGATATTCTTGCTTATTTTATTTTAAGGAATCAAATTCTATGGATTTTGATCCATCTTATTTTTAGTTAGGTATTAGTATATATATATAGTTATAGAAACTTAAAAAAAAAAAAGAAAGAAAATAGATGAGTTCATAGAAACTTAAAAAAAAAAAAATCAAAGAAAAAAGATAGATGAGTTCGAGCTTATTGAAGGCTACTTTGAGCTACATTCAAGCTAAAAATTTTAAAATGGATTAAATTTGAGTTGAGTTATTTGAGAAGGCTAGCAAGACTGCCTAAGATTATACTAACGAGCATCTAAACTATGGTTAAGTTTTAACTTTGTTTGCTGTTTTGCTAATGTTGCTCATTTTTGTTGTTGCTACTAGACATTAAGTTATGTATTCTATAAACTAGAATCCTAATGTTAACCAAAAGAAAAGACCGCTTAAGATTAAATTCCTTCTCACTTCTTATATTAAGTCTGGTGCTTAAGCTTTAAGACTTCAAATTGAATTTGACTTTAAGTTTATGTAATACACCTTACATGCTAGGTAACAGAATTCTAAATTATCAAGGTGCCTTTTGATACAGTAGATCGAAGTATGTTGAAACTTCGAAATTAAGTATACTTGAGCTAGAGCAATTTCAAGATAGGTGACCTCTTAGAAAGTCGTTGCACCAAAAGACAAAATCATACGGTATTCTACACCAAAGCAGACAATATCTCGATGGAAAGAGTTCTAACCGAGTTGTTACAATGTGGTATTAGAGCACCAACCGTAAAGGCGGAGCCTTGCTTAGTGGTGGTTTGGGACCTATATAACGAAACTAACAAAGACGTTAGTTCTGTAAAAGGGGTGAATTGTAATACCCCTTACATGCCAAGTAACAAAATTCTAAATCATCGAGACACCTTTTGATATTACTACTTGAACTATGTCAAAACTTCGAAGTCAAGCATACTCGAGCTGAAGCAATCCCAAAATAGGTAACCTCTTGAGAAGCTGCTGTATCAGGGGACAAAACCATATAGTGTTCCACGCCAAAGCGGATAATACCTTAGTGAAAGAAATTTCATTCGAGTCATTACAGGTAGTATTATAGTAATTCACTAACCAAAATGGTGTAGCCATGCTTAGTAGTGGTTCTAAACCTATGTAATAAAACTGATAAGGATGTCAATTTTGTAAGGAGGGTAGATTATAATAGCCCTTACATGCTTGGAGTACGTTGAAACTTCAAAATAGTGTGCTTAAGCTGAAGCAATTGTAAGATAAGTAACCTCTTGCAAAGCTACTAGACTAAGGGATAAAATTGTGCAATGTTCTATGCTAAAGTGAACACTACCTCGATGGGAGGAGTTCTGCCTAGGTCAATATAAGTTGACACTTTAATATCTTGATTCTACATATTAGAACGAAATAGAGAATGCTAATTGAAAAATTAATTGCATAGGAAGCTCTAGCTATACAAATCGCAAGACTCAACTTTTCGATATGTACTCATCAGCGGAGACATCTTTCTATAGCGAGTTAAGTATGTCTAGAATTCTAAGGAAAGAGCAATCCTTGGTCATAATTTTTCTCGAGATCTGGATTGCAATATATTTGAAGGATTATTCTTGAAGAGTATCCCAAGAGAAAATCGACTTACCAGAGAAGATGTCATAGAACAAACAGTGGCCTAAAAATAAGATGTAAATATTCTAGAAATGTTCCTATGCTCCTATCGCCAAAGATAAGCAAGTTGTCGTCATTCGAACCCAAATCATATTTAAAGCACCTACAAGAAGCTATTAGGAGTTTCTTCATAATAGAAATCCGCTTGAAATGTAATAAAGATATTTGCATTAAGAGATTTTGTTCGTATAAAATAAGAGACAACGCTAGTCGCTCGAAGGACTTGTCTAAAATAAATTAACCGTACCGGCTGCCTTCGAAGATTTAAGTAAAATAAGGTTTAGTTTCGAAAGAGTGTTGGCCATTATTTCTTTTAAAAAAAGGGGGAGCATCAATAATTGTCTTAAGCTTTTTTTTTCCCTCCACTTGTATATGTGTGTATATATATATATATATGCACATATTTAACTATACACTAATGATACTGTTCTTAAGCAAGAATATGAAGACAATCAAAAAGTAAAAGCAATGCAGTAATAAATCTGCTTGAAGCCATGATATATGCCAAAAATGCCATCGAACGAGAAAATCAAGGAGGAGACATGTGAGTATAGTCTTTAGCATTTAACTGGGGAAGGTTTTAAAGTAAGAAAAACTCGCTTCTGGCAGGAAGAAAAACAACTGGCTGAAGACCCAAAAATATATCTTATGTTTTTACATCTCTTCTTGAAGTCGTCGCGCCTCAGGATTACTTTGAAGGATCAGACATTGTCGCATTCGAGTTGAGGTGGGCGACCCTCGAGGTATGTTGTCACACTCTTGCTGCCTCGATAGTGAGAGTGTGTGAAGCAGTAGAAGAAATAGTCTCCATACCTGAAGCCTTGATGAAGAAATGTTGAATTCTCGATGAAGAAACCGTAGATGCACGAGCTTCCAAAGAAGTTGAGAGAAATTAAGACGAAGACGAAAGTTTTTGAAAAAAAGTGAAATAACAAGCTAAGGTTTGCATATTTATAGCCGTACTTAATAATCGAAGCAGGGATAATGAGAAAGGCAATTGATTTGATACGATCCGATTAGATCTTTCCATCTCTCTTACAAAAAGAACAATGACTCAAATCTACTAAACATTATGTCACCATGCAAGTGCATTCAATAGTCAGTCGACATATGTATCTTGGGCATTGAATACGTTGAAGTTTAAGTATATAAGACAAAATGAATTAAAGCTTCTTGAGTAAACTAAAGCAACTCAAGTCCAACAATCCGTTATGAGATCAGATCATTGCACCTAATGAAAAACCCCTACTTCGTTTAGGGAGTAAAGCTAGCAATGTCATTTCTCAACATACCTCTATACACTAATTTGACTGCTAATGAAGGCTTAGCCCTACTTGCCTCAATCTACATTTATCTAAGCATAGAGATGTCTCAATTCAAACGACCTAACTATTTGGCTACTTTACCTTAGTAATTCTGAATTAAACCCTAAGGCATGAGAGCCCTGTACCTTAGGAACAAGGTACGACAGAAAGTTCACCTTTATCCTTCAGCCAAAGCACTTGTCCATAGCATGTTTTAATAGTATGACTTAAGATCTTAGAAGCCTTACTAATGCTTACTCTCGGTGTTGACTAGTCACCAATGAGATTAGAGAGCAAGCATTGATAGGTTATTTTGAATATAAGCTTCCAAACCTTGGCCTATCAAATTGATGTTGAGGCGCTACCCAGAATGTAGGCCTTTAAGCCTAAGTCAGCTAAACACAATTCATAGTTTAAATGAAGGCAACTAAGAAGAGCTTAACAAATAAGGTAATTCATTTGGTCATAACTCGCCTCAATGCTCTCTACCAAATCTGGAGTCAAAGAAAAGATCTCTGGCCATTAATTACCTTTCTTATGTAACCTAGCCTTCATCCTATAAATACAATGCTAAGCCCTATGGTAAAGGTTCGAAAACTTGATAATTTACATACAGTCTCTCTCTTTTGTTACCTTATTCTTTCACTTCATCTTAAGTATCAAATTAGTCATAACGGATACAACTCTGACTAGGGGTATTCGTTGTTCAATTTGATTAAGGGGTCAAACTAAACAGAACCGTATTTAAAATAATTTAGTTCAAATACTTAATTAATCAAACCGCTTTAACAATCTAGAATTTTAAACCAAACTATTTCAAATACAATTCGGTTAGAAACACTTTCTAAAAATGCCATTATCTTTTTAATATTATTAATAGTTATCAAAGTTTTTAATCAATATTAATATCTAAATTAAGATAAATTATACAAAAATAAAAATCATATAATATTATTTCCTGACAATATTGCATCTTAAATGAAGTGAATGCATATAAGTGAGCTAGAGATAAGAGACAATGATGAAGGAAAATGAGTGAATAGTAAAGGTTAATATTGAAATGAGTAATGACAAGAAGGAAAAGGTAAATAAAGTTAGATTGCACATTTTTATTTTTTAATAAGAAACGGTTTGGCTCATCCCATTAAATCGAACTGTAAATCGTTTAAATTTTCTCTAAAATGAACCAAAACCTAAAAGAATTACATTTTACTATTTAATGCGGTTGAATACAATTCGGTTTAGTTTAGGAAAAAGTCGTAACTCCAACTATCACATAACTTTGTTTTTGGGTTTTGCAAGTCTCCAACCACCTTATGAGGATCTCGTAACAATATAATGGAATGGAATTTTTTTGCCAAAATGCTCGAGTACATTAAAAGTTAACTCTACTAGAAGAGTTAACATCTTGTTAGTGGATTAAAAAAAAAGAGAAAAAGAAAATAAGGAACTTTGTTTTATTTTAAAGACGAAAATATTATAACCATTATCACATTCTTGTTTATTTTATTTTATGGAATCAAATTCTCTGGATTTTGATCCGTCTTATTTTTGGTTGGATATTAGTACATATATAGTTATAAAAACTTCAAAAAAAAAAAAAGAATTTGATTTCTCTCTTACGAAATTAGAGGCAATTCGGTGTAGTATTGGGAAAACTTGATAGATTAAAATGAATAGAAGAATTTCAACTACCTAGCCACAAATGTTTACGCACTTTGTCGTTTTCTAACCACATTATGTTGGAGTAAGCCTATGGATGGCACCCCAGTTGATTTATTAACCTCAGCAACCATTAAGTAACCACTTTTTGACTGTTTCGTTTATTTCACGAAAATTATCTTTTGGATTTCCTATTTCAGCTATAAATTTCTTATAAGGCTTTGCAGCTGGAATTGTAAAACAACGCCACCTCAATACTAACAGCTTATAGTGATACCTGGTGGTAAAAAACAACAGGAGCGTCTCCATAAGTACCATGAACATTTTAATGATAGAGAGAGTGAGGAAATTATTTTTATTTTTCATAGTCATTCCGGCCATTGATTGCCATCTTTGTTTTTATAGCTAAAAGCCACTAACATGACAAGTATGCTGTTACTTTGCTTCACAGAAGTTTTGGTAAAGGCCTTCGGCCCGCAAAACATTTTCCATTGAAGAAAAGCCCGAAACACGAAGAAACACATCAGTATATAAGATGTATAAACGGTACATAATACAAATATTAAGAAGAGGGAGACGTCTTTCCTGAGATCAAATAAAGACCTTACGTTACAATCTGGATTACCCGACAATGAAAAAGGAAATACATGAAACACAGGCGGTCAAATATAGACTAACCTTCTTCTAATTGGAATTCTGGACTCAGTCACTTACACACTGCCATTCTAATGGAAAAAGAAAAGACACAAAAATCAAGGGTATTGCTATGAAATAAATTACAAATGTTAGTTACCATCACAAATTCATGGATCATAATCAACAGCAGAAACATGGTTAAGCAATATTGTTCAAGGAATCTGGTTTCTCCTACCGTACTTCGATAGCACTGGGAATCTTGCTCTTCCGCCATGACCAGTAGTTAGCTCTCATCGGATCCTCACGTCCCAAGATACCACAAATTGATTTTGCCAAGTCAAAGTTTGTCTCTGATGGATTTGCATCTGAAGTTCTCAAAGCATTTATGGCATCTCTAACCTCTTGGCTTGGTTGAAAACCATGACATAGAAGATCCAAAAGTGTGCTTAAAGCAAATATGAAGTTCCATCCACCCTGTAGAACACTCAGGCATACGGCAGAAACCCGAGGTTCATTTACCCATGCTTCATCGTCGTCCTTGTATAGTCCTCGAAGATACCTCCACGGACTTTCATTCTCAGGGTTTGCTCTAATTGCTTCAATGGTGAAATCAACTTCAGCATCCCTCATAGACCTCAAGCCTCCAAGAAGAAGAGATTTTGTTATGACAAAGTATCTCTGGAAACAAACAGAAAAGTTGTGTATATTCAGCTGAAGAGCCTTGTACCTAAGATTGACATCCGAAATGCAAACGTTCGAAAATTGCAAATTCAGAAAAGAAACATACTCTTAACAGGAATTCACAATTGTTATAAACAGACAAATAGACATTTGAAAAATTTATATATGCTCTCAATCCCACAATCAAGGCCAACAACTAAGTAGGACGTAATAAAAAATAGGCCTCAATGAATAAGTTAGAATGATGCCCAAAATAGTAGGGGTATTTAAAACTGGTGTTGTGCACTAAATCTATAGAAGTTGTTTATTTTTTTAAACATCAAGTCTTGCATTGAAGGCCTTATGCCGTATGCCAATATATCCCCTTGCATGTCTAGTTTGCTTTAACTTCTTTCAAGTGCACCAGCATAATTACATCTTTATGGTGGGCCGATTATTATGAGCACAGCAGAATTCTATGAGATGGCCAAAACTTCAAGAGCAATGGCCTACTACTCAACAAGATAGAGTGTTTCGAAAGTCCGTTTATTTTCCAGCAAGCTTCAACAAACAGACCTATTTGAGTCACCAGCAATACAGTTAGCAAGCTGGATCATAGCAGGCTTTAAGCAGTAAGTTGCACCTTTTCGGTCATTTTTGTAAGAGGCAGGAGAAATAGGATGAAGTGCAACATGTTTAATGACAACAGAATATAGTAATGGTGTCACTTCCTTTTGATTTCGGACAGTTTGTTGTATGGGTTATAAAATGTTATGTTGGGTTTTTTCACTTACCCCAAACAAAAAAAAAATCAGAAAAAGAAATTATAAAATAGAGGAGGACATTTGCTGGCACATGCTAAAATATGCTAAATAATTCCAGAAGTTCTAGTATTTTTCAGTGTTTGTTGCGTCTTGGGGAAGGTTATCATATTTTCTCTATATATAGTACATCAATCATCAATGAAAAACAGAAGAAAAAAAATATTATCCCCAATAATGTTCTTGGGTTTTTTCTATGTTCAAAAATTTCCTACTGTTTGCTGCATTCAGCGAAAACAAATGTTTTGTATTCAGTGCCATCCATTTCTGTTCATTTCACCTTGAATATGTACTTTTATTAGTTCCTTCTTCACCTATTCCATTTACGAAAAACAATCTGCTGACTGATCCATATAAGCGGCTTCCACTTACTAAACAAAATTTATAGAACCCATCTATACAACAATTTGAACTCCAAGAATTAATTACAACAGCAGTTTTCCATTCTGACTAGAAGTTATTTCTACCACACTTCACAGTTATCAGTCAGCTATTTGCTCAAGTGTTTGTGTGGCTAATATTATTATTTTAGGATAAATGTCCGATTTATGTCCAAGTGTCTTATTTTTTAGAGCTAGGAAGTTGTATTCATTTCCTATTCTTAAGCGAGTGCAGTTAGCCTCCTCATGACACAAATTTAGTGGGTTGAATAAGAACAAGGACATTTTTTTGCTGAAAAATACCAGAATTGTTTTCTAAATGACTGGGGTTCTCTCTTTTATTGAACTCTGAATACATTCAATTGAGCCTTTGTTAAAGATCATAGGCTTCTCCTAAATGAGTGCCAAAACCTAGTTTTGCAAAATCCTCTAACAAATACCTGCATAAGATCTTGTAGCTTTTTGGCCCGAGAGAGAGAAGGAGAGGGGGGGCATGGGGTTGGTGGTGGAGGGGAGAAAAAGGAAGAACAACAAAAATAATAAAATAAAATAAAAACAAAATCTTGTAGCTTTAAGGATGGGAGCCAGAAATTAACCAACTAAATACATGTAACCATAGCCACTGTACAAGTATTTTGATATAAATCATATCAGAACAAGTATCCTTAAGGTTAACATCAAACAATAATACATAAACAATCTCTTAAGTTAAGGGTAAAATTGCAAGCTGCAACTCCCCACACACCCCCAAAAAAATATCATACAACTTAAATACCTCATCCATTCTGCAGTGGCAGTTAATAACTTGACTCTACCTCTATCATTAAATGTTTACCAAGTCTGCCAAATAATAGATCCAAATAAAACTGAAGCAATATGCAACAGTGATGGTAAATCTATACTGGAGAAAGTTTTGTAAATTTTTCTTTCATGGATCATCTTAGTGAAGGTAGTGAATGATTTGCACCAAAAACAATAGATGCTATAGTAATCAGAAAAGAGTTTGAAGGGGCATTCTACATGCAGCTAAGATTTTCAAGAACATGTTCCTTGCTAACATTCCAATACCTGGTTCCAAGCAGAATTGTTGAAAATGTCCTCTTCTAGGAGATATTTACAGTAATCAAGTTCATCTTCCCAGCCTCCTAAAGTCAGAAGAACCCACTACATGAAAGAACTAGTGTTACAATCCATATATATGAAAAGATTAAAATGGGTGGCAACCAAACATGCATTTTCAATGGGTTGATTTTCATGTATAATGCTGAAGAGAAGCGTAAGTACTAAGTAGTCTTGTAATATTAGCACAAGCCTACTATCATAAAAAGATGAGGTCTGCAACAAACCTGCCTATGTGACCAAGCATGATAATTTTTCGCATCAATGCAAAATATCTTCTTTGTAAATTCAAGTTCTCTTGTTGCAGCTTCAGGTCCTAGATTTTCTGCAACCCACCTTCTGTGATGCCTATACAATTTTGCCAGATCAGAAAGGGTTGCATTGGCAGCTTTTCAAAATTTACAAATCATAGTTATCCTCCCTCATCAATTCCGGTGGCAATTTTTCTATAAAAGATTGTTTTGCAGAGAACACATATCAACATTAAATTACCAGCTAAATTGGAGATCAGCATTATCTATAAACTTTTACAATGTTTTTTTATGCCATTAATCGGGAAGGAGATAATGGACAGAGTGGTCCTCAATAGGTTGGTTTCCAGTTCAATAAAATCTTCTTCTTTCCTAAAGTGCCACCCATATGTCTCTCTCATCAAAGAATTGCCAACAGTGGGGCTTTCTTTTATTGGGAGGTGTATGTAGTGTGCAGGTTACTACCTAGTTCAGCATGTATCAGTAACACAGATAGGTATGTAATTATACCATGCCTATTCATTCATGCCTAGATGCATGGTCCATAAATCTTTATGCAACAGAAAGAATACCCAGATACAAACCATTCAAACCAACCTCAGACAATGTTGATATTTACAATAATCAAGTATGTCTTCCCAAACTCAGACACTATTTGTTGATGAAACTACTGAAGGCTAGATTTAATCAGTCGAGAACAACTCAAGGATCAAGAGGCATCACAAGTGTCAAATTAACTTATCTTACTACGAGTGAATAGGTATGGAATATAATGCAAAGCTTTTGATGTCTTCAAAAACCTAAATTACCATAAAGAAATCACTTCCTTAATCCAATAAATTAATCCTAACTCATTCTCATGCAGATCTGCTTTAGAATCAAGTAACACTCGGTCAATGGCACTCACCATAATTGGTAATTTTTTGCATTTCCCTTAGCAATGAGCTCAGTAAAATCTAGTTCATCATGCAAGTCAACACCTAGCGCCTCAAGTACTTGACGCCTAAACTGCCATACCTACAGAAGCACAGATATTCGAGGTTAGCCATGAATTTAGACAAAGAGATAAACCATCTCCATTTAAATTATAAGCACAATAAGTAAGTCTGACATCATCCATAATAAACAATGAAAAACCTCCTCATATTTTGCTAACAAGCTATAATCCAACTATTAGGAAAGTAGTATCAAGATTCCAGTGACCTATTCCCTAGACTTCGATAGACCTGGATACGGTTATATGATACCTAAGTTTTTTTCCCTATTAAATGTAGTAGGGGCATCAAGAATGGACATCTGTCCTTATTGAGCTGGTAACCCTGGTCGCTAGATAAAGACCCTATGCTACGGAAAAATCCCTATCTTACCAAATCAATGTTTCGTTTAATTGTAATTCTACTCCTTTTCCTAATCTTACCAAAAACAAAATATATCGCCTACCGATTCACATGACAGAACCTCTTGTTCAGTCATAGGGGTATTACCCAGAACCAATTCTAGAAAAGCAGCGCATTGACATGATCTCCAATGTGTGTACTTCGAATATATGGTGGATGAATCAACTCCAACCGTAGTCTTATTTGTTATTAGCTATTCACAGCCATCATCGTTCCTATTTATTGTCTCAGTTCTTGTCTATGCTTCTGGTGTAGGTAAATATTTGACGTGCATCACAGTAAAATTTAATCTTTCTTTGCTTAATTTGAAGCTTGAGATCTCTTTCCTTTTTCCTCTTCTTCTCCTTTTTATTTTTTGGCCAAACTTTTTTCCTCTAATATACATAAAAATAAATTTCTTATAAAACAAATTGAACAATCAAAACACCAGCAAATTGAACATTTTCCGCTCTCTCTCCTCTCCACTCTCCAACAAAAAAAGCTAAATTAAACTCCTTTAGAGCTACCTGTGATAACGCATACGCATATGCACATACATACATATATATATATATATATATATATATATCCAAAGAGAGAGAGTGTGCGTAACTTACAGTATAATTGCCAGGGTTGCTGCGGATAGCGAGAGAGGTTAGAGAGAGAGATCGAGGAGAAAGCTCGTTGGCTTTGTACAGTGCTCTGAAGTAGTCCATTATCTCTCTAAAATCCTCCTTGTATGCGATCGCCACCACCGGATTTGGTCCGTCATCTTGTGGCAACGGTACCACGTCCGACCACTCCGACCTCTCCCGCAGTGGAACCCACACATCCTTCTCTTCCGACGATGAAGAATCCATATCTGTCTCTACCTGTGTGAGCAAAGAGAAAAATCAAAGGGCACGCACACGAGAATATGATTATTTTCACAGTTTTTCTTTGGGTAAATGTTATTTTCAATTTTTCTAATAATGTTAAATCGTAAAAAATGAAAAGAAACTTCACGAACGCACCGCTAAAAAAAAAAAATTAAGAAAGGCTCTTCCAAAATTTATTTGCTATATGAGCTTAAATATCTCTTGTTAACTCTAAAATTACAACTCTATTTTTTAAATAACTTTTATATTATTAATGAATTTTTTCATAAACATTTTAATATTTTGCGGATACTTTCATTACTTTTTAAGGGATCAATTCTTTAAAAAAAAAAATAACAACTTGAAACGTTTCGAAAAGGAAAATGTTGTTGAGGCTGAGCTTCTTGTTGCGAATTCCTGCTGAGTGTCTTGAAACGGAGATTTTAAGGTTTCGAACTTATTTTTAATATAATCGATTTTATTTTTTATTTTATTATTTATTTATATTGTTTTAAATTTAAATTATTAAATTAATAATTTATTAAATAATTTAAATTTAAATAGCATCGGTCCCTTCAAAACCAAGGCGTAGAAATATCTTTCTTAAAAATATCAAAATGCACAGCTCTCGCTAAATTTTTCTTTTTTCTTTTTTTCTTTTTTTTTTTTTTTTTGCACGTTGAAGCAAGGACAACATGTGTATGCATGATATACATCCGATTCAGACTTTCGTAATAATGCTTCAAATTTTTCATTTTTGTGAAAGAGATAGTGCATTGCTGAAATTTGCCCTCTTCTTATATTTCTAAATTCAATTTATTAAAAATAATAAATAAGTGAAGGCACATTATTAAAAATGCATCTTTTTAAAAAAAAAGGTATGAAACAAAATTGATATTAGATGTAATCCTCTAAAATATCCAATATAAAACGCAACAATACATTGGAAGGACTCACTACACATATCCAAGAAAGACCATCACTTTGGATATACACTAACTATCACGTCTCAAATAGGAAGAGTTATAACAGTTCTGTCGTATAAATCAATCTAAGATAAAAAATAATCTTACAACTATTATCATAGATATAGTTCACGTAAGGCATACATAACCCAACCAGCTTGAAGCATTGTTCTAATACTTGCGATATAACTTTACAAAATACCTATTCTATATAACCTGCTGTTTTATATTACAATAGTATTTATATAAACATCTCATTTCCAAAGTTAAAGTGTAGAGTCAGAATTTATAAAAAAACCATAGGTTTTTAAGACTATACACAATAAGTTAGGAAATTAGTAAGTATCCCAGAGAAATTCCAATTAGTTTCCTTAAAACTTAAAAGATAGGTCAAAAACCTAGGTTTAGTTGATTCTTTGTTCCTTACTTTCTCAGTCAACAACATACTAACCTAAGATTGGCAGTATCGAAACATTTTATCTTCACTTAATACTTATAAAAGAGTCTATGAGATATGAGCATAACTAGCTTTGTAAGTGGAATGGAGTCAGAAGAGTACTAAACAATCACAAGCGAGGTTATTGATTATGATATAATGTAATACAATCAATCATATGAAATATCGCATAATGTTATCTAGTCTATTATGAGATTAAAGAAATTTCATTCGTTCTAACCCGGATTGAGGAGTTTTATCGTGACTTAAATTAGACCAAACTTAGACTTATGTAATGGAGAATACCCTCCTCTCATGACTGCCTTTGAACTACAGCCCCCATTCTTACCGCGATCTTCTTATCTATCACTTAGTTCGATTAAGGATGAGGAAAGAACCATTTCAACTATCCTTATCAAAAAAAGTCAATATTTAGCCTGACACTCCTAATCGTTTCTCCTAATAGGTATTATGTATGTCCAATTTTGTTGTAGTTAAATAATCATTAGTTGTAATCAAATAATCATTAGTTGTAATCATAGGTAACCAAACAAGTTCATACGATATAGTTATACGTATCTATATAACTATTATCGTATTATACGCAATTTATATTATTAAACTATATTTTACCTATTTGTCAATATAATGTTATAATATATGTATTGTCTAACCTTAATATTTATGTAACATATCCCAATCAATAAAATATTATTAAATATATTAAAAATACACTTTTATCTAATCTGATCAGGTCGCCGAATAATACACTAAAAATATGTCCTAATTTATAATTAAAGCTACTTTACTACATAAATTCCTAATAAATAGTTCAGGTCATCGAATAATTTCCTGAAAATTTTTATAGACTCCTAAAAATATGAGGAACTCAGTTATTACATGGTTTCAAGTTTTTGATCTATCACCTACATATTTATATTTACAATTTTACCCTTAAATTATCTTAAATTACTTAATTATGATCCTTTTTACACCAAATTAATTTCAATCTGACCCAACGTTGTTATTATTCACTAAAGATCAATACATGTCCATTTCATTATTTAATTTTATAATTTCCTATTTGTTTCATAATTTCAACCTATTTTTAAGTTATTTTTAGGCCAAAAAATACAATATATGATAAAAATATTTAAATCAAAATTCGAGCTACATAGAAATTACCTATATATCATACACATCCTACCCAAAAATTTTGAGCTAAAAACAACATCATTTAATATATTTATTTTGCAATTCAAACTTTGAATGAACGGTAGTTTTCTTAAACAAGTATACTAAACACCCCGAATTTTTCAAAAATAAAAATATCACATGAAAACATTTTTGAAATAACCTAACTACAAATTTTTTTCATAAGTTTTTGAGTAGATTTACTATTTTTAAAAAACTATCAAAAAATAGGGCAGGAAATCAACCTAGCTATTCTTAGATACTGTCACGCCCCGAACAAGAGGAGTCATAACAGTCCCGCCTTGTAAACTAATCTAAGATAGAAGCTGACCTCATAGCTGCTATCGTAGACACAGTTTACACAAGGCACACAACTCAACCAGCTTGAAGCGTCTGTTCTGATACCTGTTAATATCCAAACCTGTGGTAGAGCTTTTACAAAATACTTGTTCTATACAGCCTACTGTTTAGTATTACAACAGTATTTAAACAAACATTTCACGTCCAAAAGTAAAGTTTACAATCAGAGTTTATTAAAAACCACAGGTTTTGCGTTCTATATACAATAAGTTAGAAAACTAGTGGGCTCCCAGGGAATTCCCATTTAGTTTTCCTCAAAACTTAAAGACAAAGCCAAAAGCTCGGGTTCAGTTAAATTCCTCAATCCTCACTTTCCCACACAGCAGCACACTAACCTGGGAACGATGGTACCTGAACATCTTGCTTTCACTCAACACCTGCAAAAGATTCTATAAGAATGTGAGCACAACTAGCTTAGTAAGTGGGATGGAGTCAGAAGAGTACTGTACAATCACGAATAAGGTTAATAATCATGATGAAATGCAATGCAATCACTCAAATGAAAACATTGCACAGTGTTATCCGGTCCACTGTGAGGTTAGAGAAATTTCATCCGCTCCAACCCGGATTGAGGAGTTTCATCGCGACTCAAGTCAGACCAAACCCGGGCTTGTGCAATGGAGAACACTCTCCTCCCATGACCGCCTTCGAACCACGGCCCCCAACCTTGCCGCGACCTCCTCGCCTGTCACTTAGTTCGACTAAGGATGGGAAAAAGACCATTTCAGCTATCCTCATCAAAGGAAGTCGGTGTTTGGCATAACACTCTTAATCATTTTCCCTAACAGGTGATTATACATGTCCAATTACATTTTAGTCAAATAACTGTTTGTATTAATCAGGGGTGACCAACAAGTTCATACAATACAAAATCCATGCAAATATGTAGAACAGCACACTAAGGAGTTAAACTCCTATCACAACCGAGTATCATTCATACACACAACATGCGCATAATCATCTAATTACAAACACAACCAAATGTACTCTTGGGTCCCCGGATACTTTAAATAGTACCCAAACAGCGGTGAAGCTACAATCCCAACTTACTTGTTTAGATGTTCGCTATTGTTGGCTTGAATTGTCAACCGTCTTTGGAAGGTTCTAATTATACAAAAGGTCCAAATTTAGTTTTCGTAATAATTACGAAAACATTAGGGTTTAATCTAAAATGGTTATATATATATATATATTATTTTCATAATATAAAGTCATGTTATTACTATATATTGAATTAAATTATTAATTATTGATACTGTACATCATATATACTATTACGTATTATATATCGTTTTGATCGTATCGAAACGTATGATATAGTTATAAGCTAGATTACTTAAGGTTATCCGATTTCAACAAAACTAGTGTCATTGAGCTCGTATAGACCTAACGACACGTTTTACAAGTCCTGTTTGTAGAGATGGATTTTAACGGGTAGTTTGAATTTTTAATGCAATTATACATAATTATATAAAAACGGTCGTATTATGCGTAATTTACATATTTAACTTATATTTTATCCAATTTGTACTTATATTGTAACAATATAAGTATTATTCAATTCTAATACACCTAAAGTGTATCCCGATTAGAAAATATTAATAATTATAATAAAAATTTCCATTAATCCCATCTAATCAACAATCCTTTATATAGCTTTTGGTTAATTCGTTTTAGCCTATTAATATTACAAATACATCCCAACTTATAATTTAAGCTATTTTACTTAATAAATTCATAATAAATAGTTCGGATTACCCAATAATTCCCCGAAAATTTCTATGGACTTCTAAAAATATAGGGAATTCAGTTATCACTTGGTTTCAAGTTTCCAACCTATTGCCTATATTTTTATATTGACGATTTTACCCCTAAATTTGATAAATTGTCCAATTATAATTCTTTTAGCACCCAATTAATTTCAATCTGACTCAATACTATTACTATTTATCTTAGATCAGTACATGTCCATTTCATCAATTAATTTCATAATTTCCTATTAAATTCATAATTTCAACTATTTTCGTGCTAATTTCAAGCCTAAAAATTCAATAAATATTAAAATTATTCAAATCAAAATTCGGGCTACATAGCAATTACCTACATCTCATGCACATCCTACACAAAAATTTTCAGCTAGAAACAACATTATTTAGTACATTTATTTTACAATTATATATTCGGATGAACAGTATATTTCTTAATAAAGTATATTAAATATTACAAATTTTTCAAAAATAAAAATATCACATGAAAGGATGTTTAAAATAACCTAAGTACAATTTTTTTTCATAATTTTCTGGGCAGATTTTACTAATTTTTAAAAATTCTTGAAAAACAGAGCAAGAATTTGACCTTACTGTTCATGGGTGCTCCGGTAACCAGCAGCGGTTGGGAGGTTGTCGGACAGCCTGCATAGTGGGTAGACCGTGTGGGGTTGGCTGGGTTTCATAACAAAACTACTCTAGGTTAGGGTTCTACACTTTCACGAAATTTCCCCTGTTTTTCTAAATTTCTTTTTATTTTCTACGATTTTTTTCTAATTTCTCTTTCGGTTGTTTTTTGTTCCAAACTGCTAAACATTGTCATTCTGCTACTAGGATAATTTTTATAGGATTCTTTCACCGCCTATGGATTTTTCTTTATTTCTTTATTTTGTTTTTTTTTTTCTAATTTAATTAAGCATGAGGTGTCATTTTGTTGATGAATTGCTTTTTGAATCAGCAATTCTCTTCCTTCTGCAGCAGCCACGTAGAATCCAGCAATCTCCATTGTATTTGATTAATTTTTCTTTTTCTTTTATTAGATAATTACTTAAATATAGATATTATATGTGAGAATTTGTTATTTAATAAATATTCAAATTTATACCTTATGTAAATAACATGTGAAATATATAACTTTACTCATATAATTAAGTTTCTAGTATATCTTTTATTTTTAGGATATGTTCTAAAGTCAATTTCATGAATTCAACACAATAAATATATAATTACATCATTTAGGGTTAATTTACAGATATAATTATTATTTATACCGGGTATACTCGAAAAATTACGTGTATTTTTATATAGTAAATTATCCTACATTATCTCATTTTATAACTCAATTAACTTATCTCTAAGTTCTCGTTGCAATCTAAGTTCAATTTTAGGAGTTCTGAATATTTTAATGCTTTATTAAATATTCCAATTTCTAAGGGCAAAATTGGGGTTTCGGATCATTATTACTAAAATCTAACTTCACTGTAATATCTCGACTAACTTTTTCATTCTAGTTGCAAAGTTTAGGCTCAATTGGATAAGTTACCCTAAAAACCCTAAATTTGAGCTCGGTTGTCCTAAACTCAATTTTGGGAGCTTACAAATACTACGGTGGCCAACAGTGGTCGGGTGATTATCGGAATCCATAGACGCTAAGGGGATTCCTTGGTGGTGAAGTTGCTCAATAACAGATTAACAGGAGCCTTAGAAACTAGCTAAATATGGTAATTGCTTTGTTTTTCCTATAATTTTTTTTTTATTTTTTACGATTTTTTCTAATTTTTTCTTTCTATTGTTTTTGGCTTGTAAAGTTGTGAATCGATGTGTTGAAGCCTATTTATACTTGTTGGAGTTGATTGTTGCCCTTTTGAATTTTCTTTTATTTTTTCCTTACTTTTTCCCTCGTAAATGCAAGTAGGAGGTGTTAATTTAGAAGGGTTTGAAGCTTTTGATTCAACAATTGTAAGCCCCAAAACTAGTAATCTGAGATTTCGACTGATTGAAAGATCCGATCGAGCCCAAATTATAAATTAAAGCTAGAAATATCAGTAAACTGATCCCGTAAGTTTAAATTTAAGAAAATAAGTAATAAAATAGGAGACTGTGAAATTTTCAAATTTTAAGTATATAACTTGTTATTTATCGAAAATGCGTAAAATGCATTTCGGTACTTAACGAATCACTAGAGATAAATTATATGTATACTAAAAATTATAAAATAACCTAAATAATATTTAAGAATATTTATTTGTACTATATATGAATTTACATGTAGGTATAAATACGCGTAATTACTTAAAATACGCAAAATGTGCTAAAATAATACTAAATACTTAAAGAAAATTCATAATTAATTAAGAAAAAAATCGAGAAAAATCAGGAATGATCCAAATCAGGTCTTGGCAGGTCAGGATCTGCAAAATGAAAATTAACCAATTAAAATTAGACAACACAAAAACCAAAAATCAAGGAAATTAGGTAAAATCATGTCTAATTAATGCATAATAATTACAAAAATCGTCCATAAATAGGGAAAAAATTTTCAGAACTCATTTGGACAATTTAGCATTATAGAAAAATAGAGAGACTCGAAATTTTGAGAGAAAATTCAGAAGAAAAAAAAAAAAGGAAAACTGTACAGTTAGGGCCACGAAGGAGAACCTAGACCCGACGGGTAGCTGGGAGTGGACGGCCACCACCACTACACGGTAGTGGCAATGCTCAGGTGAGACGATACACCCATGGCCACCGACAGTTGCCGGAGCTACCCAAATCGGTGAGTTCGATTTTCAGCCCGATTTTGTGTAATTTTGAAAAAATAGTAAATATTCTTAGAAAATTATGAAACTTGTTGTTCTAGAATATTTTTGCATGTATTTTTTAGGAAAAATATTATTTTGATGAAAATATGTCTCGTGATATAAGGTCTTTAAGAAATCGTACAAAATCGAGCATGTTTCAGTTTATAAATAAATGACCTTAGGAGTGTATTTTCGAGCTCAAAATTTTTGTGTAGACCACTTATATGATATAGAACAGTGCTATGAAGCCCGTTTTCAAATATTAATTATCTAAATTTTAGATAATTTTTAGGCCTTAAAATAAGGCATAAAATGAGTAATTTAGGGTTAATTAAGTAATTAGATGGTTAATTACTAATTTAGTGAATAAGTACATATTTTAAGATGTTGAAATATGATGGAGTATGATACTTGTTGCATTTAGGGTGTTAGATATAATTATTATGTTAATTATGTAGTAAATGAGTAATAGGGAAAAATAGTAAATTTTAAGTTAATTTTGAAAATTAGGGTAATTAGGAGTAAAATCTAATTTAGAATGAATTTAGATATTTTGAAATAATAATTGGTGTTTAGAGACGATAATTAGAGTGATAGAAATATTAGAAGTGTATTATATACATAAAAGATAATAATACATAATATGTAATTATTAGAATATAATAAATAGAAAATATTACAATAAAAATTGATATTTTGATAATAATAAAAATGTACAATAAATCTGATACGAAACTTGAATTTATGTAATTATATGAAAAATGTAAAAATTTCTCACATTAGGAGTGAATTTGGTACACTAATACAGATTTAAGTGTGTCAGGTAAAATAAATACTAACTAGAGGTAATAATGGTATTTAGGAGATCGGGAAGTAATGTGATTAATTTCACATTATAGGTTGAAACAAATTTCTAATGTTGGAGTATAGAACACTACTTAGAAATCGAATTAAAACCTAATTTAGAAATCAATACGAAAACCAAACCCGAACCTAACCCCAGACCAAAAATAATTGTAAAAGACTTAAGGCCTGGATAATTAGGCATATTAAACCCTAAACAAAACATAACAATAAGTGTTATAAGATAAAATGAACCTATAATAGTTATATGAAAAACTGAAATCACGTTTGTGTTATAGGGATGATTGGCGATGACCTGAACAAATCGGACCTCGAGTAAGTGAGTGAGGAGTCGAGATAAGTTGGGATTAATACGATGCTGTATTTTTTAGGATTAAGATTATGCTTGTTTATGCTTGCTAGATAGTTGAATATATGCATATGCTTGATTATGGGTAATGCTATGATTCTGTTTGTTGCTTTGGCATGTATTGTATGAAATGATTGATCACCCTAAACTGGACTTAATCAAATATATGACTAGTAATCATAATCGAACATGTATGGCAACCCATTAGGGAAACTTAGACTTTCTGGCCAAATACCGACCCCTTCGAAAGAGATAGCGCAAGATTGCAATTAGTCCCTTCTTCATCCTTAGCCGAATTAAGTAACAAAAGAGGACGTCGCGGCGAGGGTAAAGTTAGTGATTCGAAAGTAGTTGCGGGAGGAGTGAGGTCTCCATTGCACAAGCCTGGGTTTGGTCGTGAGCTGTTGCATTATTGGCAACTCCTCAACCTGGATTAGAGCGGGCGCAATTTCTCTAATCTCATAACGGGCCGGACAACATCATGCAATGGCATTTGCTTGCACATGCATTGCACCTAATAAGTTGATTAAAAACCTTGTTGTGTTTATGGTATAGTTTTAAGTCCTCCATCCTAACTTACTGAGCTGTAGTTGCTCACATCCCTATAGACCTCGTGCAGGTGCTGGCTAAGAAGCGGCAATAACTACTCTGAAACTAGCAACTTCTGGATCCTGGGGAGTGAGGAAAAACATTGAAGAATCAACACATATTTTATTACTTTTCATTTATGAAGAATGTATAACTAGAAAATATGTTACGGAGAATTATTATAAACTTTAATTTCAATAATTGAATTATAGTGTATATATATATATTTCCTCATTTTCTTAGGTAAATGATTTATTTAAATTACAAACTGTTTACTTCAAAGCGGGTTAGTCGTAGACGGCTTGTGTAGATCAGGTCTAAAATAGCGGTTGTAAGGCCAACTTCTATCTTAGGATGGTTTACACGGCAAGGCTGTTACGACTCTACCGCTTCGGGGCGTGACAACAATTTAAACCTCCAACGCTTGCCATAGCAATTTCGAGTTGCAAAAAGCATTTGAGGATAAGATTCGCAATCCTTTAAGGGTTTTAAGTATAATTTATTAATATATTAGGTTATCTATTACTATACAAGTATATATTCAATGTATATATATCACATGTAATATATAACCATACTCATATAATTAAGTTTCTAATATATCTTTTATTTTAAAGATATGTTTCTTAATTATTTTTATGAATTCAACACATAATGTATATAATTAAGTAATTTATAGTTAATTTACGAGTATAATTATTATTTATACCGAGTATACTTATAAAAATACAAGTATATTCATATATTAAATTATACTATATTATCTCACTTTAGAGCTTAATTAACTTATCTCTAAATTCCTGTTACAATTCGAGCTTGATTTTAGTATCGAATCTGATTTTTCGGTTTTTGTTTAAAATTGATTTCTCATTTCTTGATTAATACTAAACCTTAACCCATTTAATATTAACCCTCGACTAAAGAAATTGAAAAATTCCGGTTTTTTTATTAAAAATAATTTTTAAAGTCGCCACCCGACCGAAATCAGGAAAAGAAAAGAAACCATAACTAATTGGGTAGATTGGTTATGATTTAGCTACCGGTCTTTTATTTCAATTTTAATAAAGAACTAGAGGTTTCCAAATTCAAGGGCTAACCTATTAAACCCTTAACGGATACCACTATCTATTTACCGAAATTAGGATTATTTTTCTAATTATAATATTTAAAATAAAAATAAGTAAATAAATAAAATCAAAAGAGAGAAAAAAGAGGGACTTAAGTTTCTATATATTTTATCGTCGCCCCGAAGGTGTCTACATACCCGTTAGCCAGGATCAAACGATCGTAGTTCTTTTAAAAAAATCTTTAGTGTGTTGATTTATTTTAATTTTGAAAACCATCCAAGTTTACATTTTAATTTATTCGATTTATTTAGAAAAAATTTAAATGGTCCTAACACTTGAGTGCTGTTATTTTATAAAAAAAATATTCTACCAATCCTATTTTTTGAAAGAGCCTTTTATGTTATTAATTTTTATTTTGCAAATGATTTTCTATGTGAGAGATGCTAATAATAAAAAAATAATAATTAAATGAATAAAATAAAAAAATTAGTTTTCTATATGATGATTACCAAAAAATCTAATCCTAAAAATCCTACGTTAATATATATATATATATATACACACACATCTATATTTCTACTATTAAAGAATTATCTACCTAAATAAAATCATATCCTAAAATATACTTGATAAAAAACACTAACCTCCTATTGTATGATTATAATAACAAAATATATAAATAAAATAATAACCAAACCTTGCTTGTTGTAGATGACTATGCTTGTCTGCCACCAAGTAATACACTGTCACTAGGCGGGGATGTTCTGATTCTTTTGGCTCCATAACTTTGACAGTTCCATTAGTCAAAACGACAGCTAGTTGATTGGGCTCTTGTGGATGCATAGCAATAACATATGGATAAGCAGCTTGGTTCCTACTAAACACGCTCTAGGATAGATAAGTCGCTGGAGCAATTCAACATCTCAACTTAAGGGTGTTGGCATCAAACACCCTAATATTGCCATCACAAAAACTAGCATAGATCAATTGACTGTTGCAGGAGTATGCTGCATAAGATATTAGTACAGAAAGTGCATCTTGTGGTACCCATTGTACCAAGCGTTCCATCTTGGATGCTTCAGGGGGTGTAATTGCTTATCGTAGATGACATGTTCAATGTGATTTCATTTCGATCAGGCGTGCGTACACTAGCCATTCGACCAGGGATGTTGTCATCAGTTTCGAATCAGCGTTAGGACATTTGGAGCTTCAGTCGTTGTCAGAGGATTGGTTTGCGTTCGGTCAGAGTCGTTGCACTTACTACTGCTAGAGTTGACTTCATTTTGTTGTGTGTGGAGCTTGACGGTGCAGCTGGACGTGAAGGACTCGGTTAGTCTGTTATCGAGATGTCCCGCAGTTCGTATGCTGATCGCTGCCGCTGCATGGAGTGTTGTGCGTGTGTAATTCGGTTAGGGCTGCATTTAATATCATTTTCATTTTAGAGGTGTTTATAAAGAAGGCACATTTGCATTTATTTTTTTTTTAACAAATTAAACGTGCATTTCTAGAATACACATTCCTTTTTTTTTTTTTTTTTTCAAGAATGAAGGTGCATATCAGATGTGTACCTTCCTTATTTTAAAAATATAAGAAGAAGGTGCATTTCAGAAATGCAATTTCTTGTTTATAATAATGAAAATAAAACGTATAGTCCTCCAAACATCCTAAGTTTGGGAAAAGCCCCTTTTTAATAATTTTTTTCGAAGTTTTAGTATGTTTCTCAATGATGTTTAAACCTTACTGGCCCTTTTTAACTTTCATAAGTTATTTAGCTTTAAGTTGTGCCTTTAATAAAACCTTACATAAAAGAATGCGCATACTCAATATGTACCTTTTTTACTTTTATAGTTCACTTAGCTTTAGCTTTCACCTTCTAACTTTTAAAATTCACTCATTTTATGTGCCCTTTTTAAAGAAACTTACAAATACATACTATATCATATCATGCACAAAAAACAACATACTGGCTCTCTTTTACTCTCTCCACCTAAACATGATGGATGCCCTCTACCTACTAAAGTCTGTCATTCTCTTCCTAAATCTTCAATCAAAACATTCAAGATATGCATTTTTGACACATTACTAGTGGTAATCATTATACATCTTACTTTATTATCTTGTTCCAATGAATCCTAAAATTGGAACTTTCATGTATGTATTTGCAATTTATGTACAATTGTTTTGTGACTAACTATGATATAGGTAGATAATTGTTGACATATTTGTTTTAGTGATGTAATACGTATTATTTGTAGGTGTTCGTTAAAATGACTATTAGGAGCTTGTATAAAAAAAATGAGCAATTTGATGTGCTTGAAAAGTAAGATGCAATAATTTGGTGATATTACTTTACTTAACTAGTTCACTGCATGTGATCTGGATAGGTGGAAAATGGATAGATGTGTAAAATTTATTATTTACACCAATGGAAATATTATAGGTGGGAATTGGGTCCGAAATGCAATAGGGAACCGATTGAAAAGCTGAAAAATGAGAACAAATGCAAACTATATTGAATTTAGGTAAAATATTTGTAGGAGCATTAGAATCGATTCTAGTGTAGTAGATTCTACATGGGTACCCTATTTTTTTATGAAAGAGGTGCTTCCTACTCTTTAGTGGCTATAATGGATGATGACGACATTGAGAACCTCATTGAACTAAACCTATGGATGAAACTCGCATACAACACGTATAAAGACTTGCAAAGAAATAAGGGCTCCTTAATAGCACCTATTACAGGTAAATGCTTCTACTCATGCAACAACCCACGAACAATGCATGATGGTTTAACCTGCTTATATATAAGGAGTTTAATCTATTACCCATCTATGCATTCATATGTGATGATGACAATGTAATTGATGAACCAATTGCTCCACTTCTACGAAAGGAAGCACTACATGACCCTATGGTTAAATATATGGAAATGGGTACCACAGAAGGAACTTCTTAAGAAGATGAGAATGAAAATGAGTATTAGGAAAAGGCATCAAATGAAAATATTGGAATGATATGTGCCTTCCACACATCGTTAAAGTTCAAGCTTAATATAGTTGATGCATGTCCTAAAACATCCCCCTGAAGTTTAGATGGTTGACTCAATAGTTAGGGATCCCATTTCATTTTTCAATGCTGACAAGGATGATGGTTAGATAACCTTCAAGGAGATTCATAATGTCGAGTGCAATAACTTGTACACTATTGGAGAGTTGAGCAAATGTATAAGATTTAACACTAAAGTAGATTTTGTAAGAGCTTTAAGATATGCCACATAAAAAATTGCAACCATATTATTAAGGAATCTAAAAAGAGTTTATAGTCCATCTTATGTTCTAAAAGGCTAATGATTATAAGTAAAGGCTTCGGGCTTACGAGAAGAGGTTTGAGGGGTTAGTTACCATAACTAAACTAAATGGAACCCACACATGAGTAAATATGATGATAAATCAAAACCATTTGCAATTAGATTGTAATAAGATAGCCAACTGCTTTTTGAATTTAATTAGAAATGACCCAAATATGAAAGTTTCTCATCTCAGTGGTGTTGTTAGAATTATTTGGCTATATGATTTCCAATAAAAGGTCTAATCAAGTAAGCTAAAGGTTATAGAGATCGTGTAAGGCAATTAGGAGAAATCATATGATCTTCCAAATCTCCTTAATGTAACCAAAATGAGCAACCCCATAATGTAGGTTGAGTAGGGCTAATGTAGATCAAGAGTGCCAATAAAGTTGAATTTGAATTGGGTATTCTAAACATTCAACCCATGTGTGCTAGCGTTCAAGTTCTATAAGCCCTTGGTTATTATTGATGACACATTTCTATACATAAAGTAGACCTATAAATTGCTTATTTCTTGTACAAGCCTTACAATCAAGTGTTCAAGATTCAGTTCATAAAATTTAGGACAATTAAATAAGTTGTTCGATCGAGCCTAAATTTTATGATGAAGTTAAAAATATTAATAAAAATGATCTCATGAGTTTGGATTTAGGAAAATAAATAATAAAATAATTAATTATTATAATACTAAATTATATGTAAATTTCTCGTTATCTATCAGAAAAGCGTAAAAAAAGTTTTGATAACTAACGAATTGATAGAGATAAATTATATGTATACTAAAAATCATAATATAATAAAAAATAATATTTATGAGTATTTATTTATACTGTATATGTATTTACGTATAGGTAAAAATATGTTAAATTACTTAAAATATCCTAAATATACTAAATTAATACTAAATAATTAAATAAAATTCATAAATAATTAAGGAAAATTTTTAAGAAAGTGTAGAAATGGCTAGAATTAGGGCATGGAAAATTTAAAATTAAAGAGGAAAATCAACCATTAATAATTAACCAACTAAAAAGCAAAAATGGAAGATGATAAGGGACAAATGGCAACAATTAATTCCATAAACCATCAAAGTAGCCCTATAAATTCAAAACATTATCCCCATTCCTCATTTTGGTCAGTTAGGAATAAAAAAAAAATTAAGGAGAGGAGAGAAAAGAGAAAAAAACTAAATTTACAAAAAAATTAGAAAATTATAATACAAATAGGGCATATAAGAACATCCCTGACTTAACAGCTACCTGAAAAACAAATGGCTACCACCACCACTGCCTAGCTTGGTTGACACACATGGAACCACCATTGGTGGCCAAAAGTTGATCGGATAGATGAGTTTGATTTCCAACACGATTTTGTTTAATTTTTAAAAAATATTAAATATCTTTAGAAAATTATGAAATTTGGTATTCTAATGTTTTTATGTATATAGATTTAGGAAAAAAAATATCAATTTGATAAAATTAGATCTCCAGATATATTGCTCTTAAGAAATGACTAAACCCAAGCTAGTTTTCAATATTGATATAGATGACCTTAATAGTATAGTTTTGAGTTCAAAATTTTTTGTAGGCTAATTAGAGTAATTAAAATAGTGCAATGAAGAAATTTTTCATAAATCTATTTTTGAAATTTTTAGATAATTTTTAAGCCTTAAAATGATATATAAAATGGGTGATTTTGAGTTAATTAAGTAATTAAGTGGGTAATTATTGATTTAATATTTAATTAGGTGTTTTAGGATGTTAAATTCTGATAAAGTATGATATTTGTATCATTTATGGTATTAGATGTAATTATTAGTGTATTATGTAGTATATATGCAACAGGTAAAATATTATATTTTAAGTTAATTTTGTAATTTAGGGTTAATTAGGTATAATTTTGATTTAGGATATAATTAGATATTTTGATATGTTATTAGATGATGAAGAATGATATATATAGTGCCAGAAGTATTAGATAAGTGGTGTAAATGTATAATATGTAATAATATATAATATGTGTATATGGAAATTAAATGGGTAAAATAAATTAGGTTAAAATTGATAATATTATAGTATTAGGAATGTTTTATAAATCTGATTTGGAATGTGAATTTAGGTAATTATATGAAAAATATAATTTTTTCTTACATTAAAAGTAAATTCAACAATTAAATGAGGACTAGGATGCATTATATGGATTAGAATACTGGTTAGGGGCCAAAAGTGATATCTAGGATAACCGAGTATAATATGATTGATTTTACATTATGGTTCAAAATGCAGTTTTAAGATTTACATATAATACATGTAGTCAAAATTAAATTAGAACCTAATTTAGAAATCAACTCGAAACTAAATTAGAACTCAACCTAAATTAAGAATAACTATAAGAGAATTAAAATCCTAAATAAGTAGGTATACTAGAACCTTAAACTAAAAATAACAATAAGTGTTATAAGATAAAACCTATCTATGGTAGTTATATGAAAACTAAAATAACATTTATATTATAGGGATGATCAGCGATGCCTTAAGCGAGTCACACCTTAGGTAAGTGAGCTGGAAGTCTTGCTAAGTTGGGATTAATACTTCATTGTATTTCGGAGGCTTAAGATTATACATGAATGTGTTTGTTAGATAACTAACTGTGTATATGCCTATATGTACTTGTTTTTTAGTTCAATGATATGTTTCTAGTTTACTGTTTTGGCTTATATTTGTGTGATTTGTTTAAAGTGAATGTATACCCTAAATTAGACCTAACTAAATATATGAATTGTAAGTTTAAAATTGACTTGCATAGCAACTCAATAGGGAAAACATTTAGGGTTTTTCGGCCAAATATTGACCCCTTCGAAAAAGATAACACTAGATGGCATAATTGGTCACTTTTTCATCTTTAGTTGAACTAAATAACATGAGAGGAAGTCATAGCAAGGGTAAAGTCAATGGTTTAAAGGTTGTTGTGGAAGGAGTGGTGTTTTCATTACACAAGCATGGGTTTGGTCGTAAGCTGTTGAATTGAAATGTGTGTTAAACTCCCCAACCCTGATTAGAGTAGGTATAATTTCTCTATTTTCACGATAGACCGCACAACATCAAACAATGACATTTGATTGTTGTGTTGCATTAAAATAATTTGATTGATAATGTTATGCCCTGAATAAAAAAAGTTATAATAGTCCCACCGTGTAAACTAATTTATGATAGAAACCAACCTTATAGTTGTTATTGTAAATACAGTCCACACAAGATATGTACAACTCAACCAGATTGAAGCATCGTTTTGATACCTATGAGTAATCAAACTTGTGATATAGCTTTACAAAATACTTGTTTTATATAACCTATTGTCTCATAATACAATAGTACTTACATAAATATCTCACATCTAAAGTTATAATTTACAATAAGAGTTTATAAAAAAACCACAGGTTTTACAGATTATTTGCAATAAGTTAGGAAATTAGTGAGCGTTCTAAGGAAATCCCAATTAGTTTCCTTAAAACTCAAAAGAAAGGTAAAAAGCCCAAGTTTAGTTGATTCTTCATTCCTTACTTTTCTAGTCAACAATACACTAACCTAGGGTTAGCGGTATTGGAACATTTTGTCTTCATTAAATACCTGCAAAAGAGTCTATGGGAATGTGAGCACAACTAGCTCTGTAAGTAGAATGGAGTCAAAAGAGTACCGAACAATCATAAGTAAGGTTATTAATTATGATGTAATGTAATGTAATCAATCATATGAAACATTGCATAATATTATCTGGTTCATTGTGATATTAGAGAAATTTCATTTTCTCCAACTTGAAAGAGTTTTAATGTGACTCAAATTAGACCAAACCCAGGCTTATGCAATGGAGAATATCCTCCTCTCACGATCGCTTTTAAACTACAGCCACCATTGTTGCTACGATTTCCTCGCCCGTCACTTAGTTCGACTAAGGATGAAAAAATGACTATTTCAGCTATCATCATTAAAGGAAGTTGGTATTTGGCCTAGCACTCCTAATCGTTTCCCCTATTGGATGTTATGCATGTCCAATTTTGTTGTAGTCGAGTAATTATTAGTTGTAATCAGGGGTGACCAAACAAGTTTATACAATATAGAAACAATGCGAATATATAGAACAGTACACCAAGGAGTTTAACTCCTGTCACAATTGAGTATCATACACATATATGGCATGCATACAAATAACTAGCTACAAACATAGCCAGAAGTACTCTTGAGTTTCTAGATACTTTAATATAGTATCCCAACAAGTAGTAAAGCTACAAATCCTAACTTATCTATTCAAAGATTCACTATGAAAAACTCGAGTTGTCAATAGTCTAACCACTAAGGAATCCTATATACACAAAACCCAAATTTAGTTTTCGTAATAATTACGAAAACATTAGGGTTTGATCTAAAATAGTTATATATATATAAATATATTATCACAATAATATATAGTTTTATTATTATATATATTGAGTTAAGTTATTAATTATCAATAATATAAGTAATTTATACTATTACGTATTATATATTATTTCAATTACATTGAAACGTACTTCTAATTAATTAAATCACATTTTAATTCTAGTAGGGTTACCGCAATATGCACATTCCAAAAATATTATAGATTATAAGTTATATTACCTAAGATTATTTTATTTTAATAAAATTAGTATTGTTGTATTTGTATAGACTTAACGACACGTGTTACAAATTCTATTTTTAAAGATGACTTTTAATGGGTAGTTCGAGATTTTAATATAGTTATATGTATATTATCATATTATACATAATTTATGTTATTATACTATATTTTACCTAATCTGCCAATATAATACTATAATATAAGTATTATCTAGCCTAATCCACGTACAACATATCCCGATCAGTAAAATATCATTAATTATATTAAAAATATCCTTTTCATCTAATCTGATTAGTGCACTCATACATAGTTTTTATTCAACTATTTTCTTCATTTTAACCTATTATTACAAAAAAAATACATCCTAATTTGTAATTTAAGCTATTTTATTACGTAAATTCGTAATAAATAGTTTGAGCTACCAAATAATTTTTCGAAAATTTCTATAGACTCCTAAAAATATGAGGAACTTAGCTATTACTTGGTTTCAAGTTTTTGACCTATCAACTATATATTTATATTTACGATTTTACCCTTAATTATTCTAAATTACCCAATTATGATTTTTTTTGCACCAAATTAATTTCAATCTGTCCTAACATCATTATTATTCACTATTAATTAGTACATGTCCATTTCATTATTTAATTTCATAATTTCCTATTTATTTCACAATTTTAACCTATTTCGAGCTATTTTTAGGCCAAAAAATGCAATAAATATCAACAATATTCAAATCAAAATTCAAGCTATATAGAAATTATCTATATATCATACACATCCTATACAAAAATTTTGAGATATAAAAAACATCATTTAATATATATTTTTTGCAAATCAAACTTTAGATGAACAATAGTTTTCTTAAGTAAGTATACTAAATATAATGAATTTTTCAAAAATAAAAATGTCACATGAAAGCATGTTTTAAATAACCTAAATACATTTTTTTTTTCATAATTTTCTGGGTTGATTTGATATTTTTCACGAATTATTAAAAAATAGTATAAGAAATTGACCTTCGTGTTCTTGAATGCTATAGTAGTTGGCAGCGGTTGGGTGGTTGTCGGATAACCTGTATGGTGGGTGAGCTGTTTGGGGACTGTTGGGTTCCACAGTAAATTCACGGTAGGTTTAGGTTTTAACCTAGTACAAAAATTCCCCTATTTTTTTCTTATTTTTTCCATGATTTTTTTTTCTAATTTCCTTTGAGTGTATCTGGTTTCTAAAGTTGCAAAGTGATGTCCTAAGTCCTTTTTATAGTTGTTTGGATCGGTTGTTGTCCTCCGATTTTTTTATCCTTACTTTTTCCCTCATAAATACAAGTAGGAGGTGACTCAATTCTACCAAATTACTTTTGAATTAACAATTTGACTTCTCCACAACAAGCCACAGTAATTTAGTATTTTGAGTATATTCTATTAATATTGTGTTATTTATTAATATACGAGTATATATATCATGTGTATATATCACGCGTAATATATAACTATACTTGTATAATTAAGTTTTTAACATATCTTTTATTTTTAGGATATGATTCTTAATTAATTTCATGAATTCAATACAATATATATAATTCTGTAATTTAAGGTTAATTTATGGGTATAATTATTATTTATATCGAGTATACTCACAAAAATATAAGTATATTTATACAGTAAAATTATACTAAATTATCTCATTTTATAACTTAATTAACTTGCTTCTAAGTTCTCGTCATAATCTGAGCTTGATTTTTAGGGTTTCGAATGTGTTAGTACTATATTAAATAATCCTATTTCTATGAGAAAAATTGAATTTTTTATCACTATTTTTAAAATCTAACTTCACCAAGTCACTTTGACTAACTTTTCTACCTTAGTCGTAAAGTTTAGACTCAATCGATTAATTTTCCTTAAAAGCCTTAAATCTAGGCTCAATTGTTCTAAACTCAATGTTAAGGGCTTCTAGATAACCCTTTTGTGCTTGAAGTATAGTCATATATTTTTGTCTCAATTTACTGAACAATTAATTACTCACATCTCTATAGATGTTGTTGCAGGTATTAATTAAGAAGTGGATATATAACTACCTTGAAGTTAGCAACCGTTGAATCTTAGGAAATAAGAATATAAAACTAAGGATTTATTATACTCTCAAGTTTAGATTTATCTTTAAAGCTTTTATTATCAATTTATGTATTACTTAAGTAGATTACCATTAGGCTACTAATTCTTGTAAATATGTATAAATTATTTTAGTGTAAATATGTATTTTTCATAATTTTATAGGTAAATAACATGTTTATTTATGAACTATTTACTTCAAAGTAGATTAATCATCGATGCCTTATATAAATCAGGTCTAAGATAGCAGTTCAAATGTCAGCTTCTATCGTAGAATGATTTGCGCGGCAAGACCATTACAACTCTGTCACTTCGAGGCGTAACAACTTATAGCATAGATGAAGACAACCATATAATTCCATTATCGTTTGCGCTTGTTAATGAAGAGATGATTAAGACATGGGGATGGTTTCTAAGGAAATTGAAGTAGTACGTAGTTAGAGAGCGTAAAGGCTAGAAAACCCATTCTTTAATTTTGGATAGACATGTCGGTGGCTAAATTACACTTGAGAGAGCAAACAGTGGATGGTAGCCTTCCTTTGTAGTACGATAGTGGTGCATACACCACATTGCTAGCAATTTCAATAGAGCCCATAAGAATGTATGATGCAAGAAATTAATTGTTACACCCCAAAATCATAGAGTCACAACAATCTCGTTGTGTAAACCAACTTATAATAAGAACTGACCTTACAGTGTCTATCATAGATACAATCTACACAAAGCATCAACAACTCTAGCGTTTAGAAATTGGTTAATTGGCAAAGATACATGTACTTGATGATTTTTAGCTTAAATTTACAGTAAAATAAACTCTTAAGTCATATATATATAATTACATTCATATTATCGTAGGATTCCCATGAAATTCTACATAATAGAACAGTTAACTAATGTACATATCATATATCAATTCTTTATCTTAGGGATATTAGCAAGACTTGAAATAAGACTTGATCTTTTATCAATGGATCCTCATTCCCCATAGCTTCAAAAGAAATCTAACATCTGGGTAATTGTTTCACGACATCACAAATCAAAAGTTAGGACCTGCAAAAGAATCTATACGGGTATAAGTAATTACATTAAGCAATTGTTTTCATGAAATGCAATAAATAAGTACCATCACATAACATAGTCCGATCCGTTGTGAAATCAGGGTAATTTCACTGGCTCTAATCTGGGTTAAGGAGTTTTCATGTTATGCAACAACTCACAACCAAACCAAGGATTGTACAATAAAGACCTTGCTCCTCCTAAGACTATCCTTCGAACCAATGCCCTCATCCTCACCGCAACCTCCTCTCTTATCACTTAGTTCGGTTAAGGATGATAAAAAGACCAATTTGCTATCTAGTGCTATCTAGTGCTATCTTTTTCGAAGGTGTTGATGTTTTGTTGGAGAATCCTAATAATCTACTAAAGGATTATAATGCATAACAATTTAGGGTATTAGGGTCGATTAAGATTAGGTTCGATTTGGAGTGTTCAAACAATGTCACACTAATCTAGTCATAACAATCATCAAACACAACACAGATTTCAGCACGAAATTAGATACATAAACACATGTATAAGACTACTTACAATTGCAATCATATACAAACTTAAGTCTCTAAGTACTCTAAAATAGTTTTCCAAAATACAATGAAGTAATAAACCCAACTTACTTGGAATTCTGAGTCGATCAATCACTTGCCGCAAGTTGATTCGTCTCTGTATGTCCTATAATATAAATATGCTCTTTTTAGTACTTATACTTAGATGATATATATTCTAAGTTAAGATTTAACTCAATTCTCCTTATATACCTATCATTTACTAACGATTCATCTTACAATAGTTTAGGGTTCAGTTTTCGAATCTGATTCTAATTTAGGTTCAAATTTGATTTTAACTGCGAGTAATCTTAAAATACATTTCGAACCCTAATATAAAATTAATAACATTAAGCTCGAGTATCCTAATATCATACTAGGTTTTAATTTAATATTCTAACCTACTTAGTACATTTTAATCCTAATTAGTATACCAAGTTTATTCCTGATGTGAGAAAATTTTACATTTTTAGTATAATTACCTAAAAGTAATTTTTGTACTAGATTTAATATGTATCGACATTATTATTATATTATCCAATTTAACTTATTATTTTATATTTATTAAAATTCCAATTTCACATATTACTAAATTACTCACATTTACCACATAATTCATTTATTAATTGCAATTAACATTTCAAAGGCTAGGATTAGGTTTCCATGTCAGAGATTAACATCCTTAAATATTTAATTATCTTATAAATCAGTAATTAGTCTAAAATTACTTATTTTTCTCATCATTTTAGGACTAAAAATTACTTAAATTTTTCAAAAATTAATTTTGGAAAAATGGCTTCATAGCACTATTCTATATCACTTAAGTATTTTACAGAAAAAAATCTAGCTCCAAACTACACTCCTAAACTTATTTATTTCTAATTCTAAATATGCTCAATTTTCTTCAATTTTTTTAACAACCCGATATTTACAAATGTGTTAAAAATTAATCACTATTTTTTCTTAAATCTATATATAATAAAACATCAAAATAACAAAATTCATAATTTTGGGGGTAAAATTAATAATTTTAATAAATTTTTCAAAATCGATTAAAAATTAGATTTAACTAACTCTTGAGTTTCCAGCCACTAGCGACGGCTTAGGGAATGTTGGTCGGTCCAGGCACTCAATTTGGAGTGGGGTGGTAGTGGTGGTTCAGTCCTAAGGATAGTGATGTATGGGTTTGGCTTGTTTGCCCTAATTGCACAAATTTAAGGATTTTTTTTTTAAATCCTAATTTCTTTCAATTTCTAGTGCTCTCCAATTTTCCTAATCTTCTAACTATTCAAAGGGTCTTCTAAATGTTTTTGGCTATTTATAGGGCCATAAAGCAATTATGGTGCATTAATTTGGACAAAACAAGACCCATATCTCTTCCAATTTGCCTTTTTTTGTTGTTTGATTCTAATTGGTTCTTTTTTTTTTCTTCTTCCCTCAGCTGCCACAACTTGATCTAGAGCATTCCCTATTTCCTTGATTTTTTTCCTAATTTTTCTTTGATTTTTTTTTTTTATAATTTTCTTTAATTATTTAGTAATTTTCTAGCAAATTTCAAGTAATTTAAATAATTTCGCGTATTTCTACCTATACGTAAATATTTGTAAGGTACAAGTAAACACTCCTAAATATTATTTAGGTCATTCTATGATTTTTAGTATACATATAATTTATTTCTAGTGATTTGTTAGTTATCGAAATACATTTTATGCATTTCCAATAAATAACGAGTAATATACTTAAAATTTGAAAATTTTATATTCTCTTATTTTATTACTTATTTTCTTAAATTCAAACTTACAGGGTTATTTTTACTAATATTTCTAGTTTTAGTTTATAATTTAGGTTTGATCAAATCATTTAACTAATCGTCTTAAATTTTATATACTAAGTTCAATCATACGGTTACTTAGCTTATGTTTAAGGTTTACATTAATCACATCCTTAATGTATGCTTAGTCATGGAAGTTTGATTACCCCATGAAGAAGGTCAAAAGGATTATGGAAGATCTCTCAATATGGTTCAACAACTTGAATCTATAGTAATAGACACTTACATATGATGGTTAGTATTACTTTGGCTATACGACTTCTAATCATATCAAAGGTTATAATTCTATTTTAAAACATGCCCAAAGCTTATCAATGATATCCCTTATAAATAAAATATTCTATAACTATGTTCATCACTTTAATGAAAAGTATTTACAATCTATGTTACCCATATGATAGAAAAATGGAGTTAACAATTCCAATTCACATCGGTAGTAAGTTACAATAGACTGGGTAGATCTTTGAGATAATAACTAGTAGCTAATTATAGCAAATGGGCTAAAGAGAAGTTGGAGGACTCATATGGTCAACTTCAAGAGTAACACATACACTTGTAATAAGTGGTAGATATATAAGACTTCTTGTTCACATGCCTTTGTTACGACAGCCTTCTTGTAGGTCGAGACGGTCTCGTGTATTGGATACTGCTATTAGTAGGCACACTAAGTATTGTGCTACAATACCTACTTCTTTCCCATCAAAGATAAGTTGAATTGGCCAAAGGTTGACTATTCAATTCTCTAACTTAGTCCGCATCTTTTGCTTAAAAAGGGCAAACTTAGGAAGAAGTGATATCATATGGAGATGAACATTAAGGACCGTGCAGATGGAAACATATCTAATGTTCCTTACATTATCAGGAAAGTTGAATTATATAGGCTTTTTCTTTTTTAAAATTTATTTAATAATGTTTCATTCAAGTTAATGTTATCAAGAAAACCATAACTAACTATACACTTACCTCTTGTATTTTATTTCATGGGCTAGATAAAGCTTAGGTCTATTGATAAATTAGTGTTCATTGGACATGACACATGTTGGTCATGAAGCATATGGAATAATCTAATTAAATTGAGTATTATTTACATTGTACATTTTCTAGATAAATCTTCGCTTGTGGTACGACATCACAAGTATGCTAATGTATGATAAGCATAATAATATCCCATTAGATGTATGCACGAAGCCCTACTTGGAGCAAGTTAAGTTCGTGGAGTTGAGTCGCCTATTGCTCATCTAACTAGATTAGCATATGATCACTACCTTAGTGGAAAGGTTGAGATGAGAGACTTATGCTTTTCATATGGCTCACGGAGGGGTTACCCTTACTCCCCAGGATGTTGAGGTGTAATATAGTCTCCCCATTGATGGACATGCAGTGACATGGAGCACGTCTCTCTATAAGGCTATCGCCTTAGTAATGCCTTAACCATAAAAACATCAGGGGAAGATGTATCAATCTGAACTGGTTATGAAATACATTCTAATTCCTACCTATTGAGGTTGACGATCATAACAAGGTACTATAGTTAGGGAGTCAGTTATCTAGTATGGTTGTATCAACTGTTATGCATCACATCTACGTCCATGATTCGTTACATAGGGTCTGGTGATCCTCCTTTAAGTGTAAGCTTAGAACAAATTCCCCTACATCGCCCCCTGACTAAACATGAAATGTGTATAGACACTTAGAGGCTTTAATGACCCAATGAAAGATGGCGCGAGATACCAAACAACACTTACCCATGTTATCTTAACCTTTCGAGAGGCGCTTGATAGGAAAACTACAAAACAAGTATTGTGTCTACAATTTTAAGCCTTTTGTTCGATTTTATTTCTCAACACTAACTTTTTCAACAATATTTTTATTAGGTAGATTGGCAACCATACTTAGATGAGGGCATTATAGGATATGAGGCAAGCACACCTATAAGTTTTAATATAGCGGATGTGAGTCCGAGTCGATCACTCAGAGATTTTGAGTACTAATATTAACTTTAGCTTTATTATCTAACCGAAAAATTGTGAAAGTTTAAATTAATTAAAAATACTGAAATTAACAACTAAACTACTTATGAGACTTAATTACGCAAATTAGAAAGCAATAAATTATGAACGACTTCAAGTATGCAATAATGTATTTAGGAATTATTTCCCCTAGTGTTTAACATGTAACCTTTTTAAAATATATCCAATTCAATTTCTATTATTCTTGACCGGAGGGATTCACAATTAAAGTTAATATCTTTCTCAAGCATATTAACCCTAATCCTAAATTATTTACCGGAATCTCTTCACTGAGTAATATAATTTAGAATTGCATTAGCGTGTAATGAATTCCCATGCAAACAATCAACTTTCCGGAAGAAACATGTATCTTATCTCTAAGTATACATGTAATTCTCTTCAATTATGCCTAGATCTAATTACACATGCAATTTCTCAATTAACATGCATAATATCATATATTGACACTCTAAAATTATCAATCCATAATTAACGACATAATTGAATTAAGAAAAGGTAGAAACTTTATTGAAATTATAATTCAATCCAAGGGTTACATGAAACCCTAGGTTCCATAATCCTAAATACTCTAATTCTAAGCTATCATAATGAATCTAAAAACGAGTTTCATCAAAAACGTAAAATAAAGCATAAAAACCCCTCTTGATTTGATGAACAATCTCTCTAATCTTGAAATCGATGTCTTTCTTGCTTCTTGATTAATGTTCTTCTCCAATCTCCTCTCGTCTCTTGTGTCTCTTGTTTCTGTAATGTTTCTCCTCCTTTTGAAACCCTAATATGTCTTTTTATAGTGTATCAAAAAGATTTTGTTTTTGTCACCCGACATGGCCTGGGACATGACCGTGTCCTCAGGTCGTGTAACTTTTTGCACTTAGGCAAATTTTCTGCGCAACTTCAAAAATTCATAACTTCTTCGTTTGAACTCGGAATTGAGTGAAACTTGATTCCTTTTCTTCGTTTTCGAGCCTAGAACGCGTTTAAACCCTGAAATCAACATTTTACTCAATTAAGTATCAATTTCTTTAAAGAAAACAAAAAAGTACGGAAAATACTATAAAATCACCCTATAAAATATGTTTAAAATTAAAGTTATCAGGCATCTTCCCTCCTTCTATAGCTGTAGGAGAGCAACTTGACGACGTAAATGTTGCTCGTTTGCTTCCGTATAGTTGAGTGGTGCTTCTTAAAGCACATTGTTTAGTGATTTGGTGGTTTTTAAATGATTCCACTAATTGTCAACATTAAGGACTTATTGCAATAGATAAACCAATGAGGGATAGAAAACATGACTGGCTTATATTACATGCGCTTTGCTTACCATGCAATAAGAGTAGCATACTCAAATTGTACTAATATAAGGCCCTACAGCAGTTGAGCATGAGTACCATAGGTGGTGAAAGCAGATTACATGTCAATATTTGAATTATAACAAAGCTTTGCTGGGATAGTAGGTTAATAAAGTTTCTACAACCACTAATAGTTCAATAACTTAACTTGGAATGACATGTTTTCTTCTCCTTCTTAATGTAGGCTAAAACCTTCGAGAGGATCACAATTGCTCTTGAACTACCGACAACTGTAGCTTTAGTTGAAGAAGGGATACCACTTTTATGGGATTGTATTGTGATGACGTTATACCCCTGTTGCTCAATAGGAGCATAGGCCTAAAGGGGAGGTAAACTAAGAGCATGTTGCACCTTCCCATCTAGAGGGGATCTCTCTACATAGGATAGAGGTAAGATAAGGGACTTAGATAGATGTAGATATCTCTACATAGGATAGAGGTAAGATAAGGGACTTAGATAGATGTAGAGCCAAATCCAGCAACATGATGACATTTTAAAGCCATCTTATGCCTCAAGCTCATTTATACATCTAGTTGATAGCATATTGGTGTCTACTTCTAACTCATTTGCAATTCTACTCATTGAGCCTCGGTTGTATCCTCCCTTTAATCCACTAGCTTTGCAAAAGGGACATTAGATGCCTACTGTGGTAGATAGCTATACACAATCGCTTGTTAGGTCAAACGATCTATTTTTTTTTAATAAGTTAGTCTTAATCCACTAGTTGTTTTTGTTTAGTCGATCTAACTATCCTTAAGCCTTAAGGTGGCCTATTTCTATTTTTAAAATTTTCACACTTTTTAATTCCTTAATTTTATCTTTCTAATTCTTTATTTTTTTATTCAATTACATATATTTATAATACACCTAATTATTTAATTTTTTATTTTTCCAATTTTTAAATTTCATGTTTTTATTATTTTTCAAATATGTACATTTTAATTTCATATGCTTTTTTTTATTATTATTTCAATATAATAGCCATGCAAATGCTACTTCAGAGCAATGTGGCAAACAATAGATACACATATCAAGTGAGTTAGAATACCTTGCTTAACTTTTACTTTAAGAAATTGAAAATTCGATTCCATATTTGAACTTATCCCAAATGTTAATCTACTTCGATATAATTTTCCCATTTTCATTATGATACATTTCAAATTACAAAAAAAAAAAAAAATCATCAAAATATGGAGATATAAGCACTTATTTTTCATTGTGATGGATTAGGTTCAATAGCCTTCTCCTTAAAATTATAACATGGTAGTTGGAAAAAAAAAAAAAAAAACTTCACTCATTCAAATTGATATCATTTGCTTATAATAAGATATTTAGTTGTTGATTTAGAATGTAGATTCATTAATAGAAGCTTTTACGTTTTTAAAACAATTATAGGCTTTGTAGAAAAATAGTAAATTTAAATATATAAAAATTGCTTATTTCTTCTTTCTTAATAATTCACACGTGCACTTATTAATATCTATTAACAAATGATGCACCTGCGTTTTGGATATATCGATAATTGCGAGTGCATCAAGAATTGTATTTGAAATAATAAATAAAAGTAATTAAAATATAATGCACTTATAAGGTATGTCTATAAAAAATACATAGCTACGAAATTAAAAGTTAACTATTGAAAAGAATGCATTAAAAAACTTTTACATCTATTTTGTCAAATTCTAAATTACGGAAAATCTAATAATGTTTCCCTTAACAAGTTTGTAGTTTTTTTTTTTTTTTCAATGGTTATAAACTTCACTAGAAATGAAACAATGTTCAACAACACAGACACATGCTACCCACCAAAGTAGCTAAACAAACAAGAAATCAAGCCTTTCAAAACAAAGTTTTATAGAAAGATAGGACATGAATTAGTAAAAGACATATTGGTATTCTCCTGGAGCACTTACTTCGCCAAAGTGTCCGCTGCAGAATTTGCAGCACGAGGAGACTTGTGGAAAACAACATTATCAATCAACACAATATTAGTTCTACGCAAGGTTAGAGCTGGATGGCAAATATTAAAAAAGTTTGTAGTTAATTTACTGTTTAATGATGGTGTTATATTGGATAATAAAATGATGTTGTTTAATAAAACGATGATGTTACAATATTGTTATAAAAAAGATAGTTACAGTAATGATGTTGAGAGAAAAAGATGGAGCAGAACCTGAACTCCAAATCACACCATTTTTGTTTAATCGTAGCGTAGGGTTGTAGGAGAAATTAATAGAAAAAAAGACAGAAGTTATTGAAAAAAGAACTGCAAGTTAACAAATTTGTCCGTATTATAATAAATTTATAATTTTAGAAAGTTAATTTAATATTGGTTTCTTTTTTTGTTATATAATATGAGATTGAAGAGTTAAATAGTAATTTAAAGGGAAAGAAATCAATGGCAGTTACTTAAGGTACCTATTGCTTAAATAAGATATATATATATATATATATATATATATAACTGTTAGACAATGCACCCACAAAACTCTAAATACCAAATCGTAATACCAAAATAATTATATATATTATTTTACGTTAAGAATTCCGTGACTTCAACACATCATGGATGCATATTTCTCTAATCAAGTTTTAGATAATCTATCTTGTCAAATAAAAATAAACTTAACACCCAAAATCACAAATTCACAACTGATTAAATACCATGTCCATTACTTTAAAAAAAAAAAAATAGAGAGCACTACATGGCTTCCATTTCAGAATTTACGGAAAATTTTACTTCAAATTTCATTATATGTCTTTGATAAAATCAAAATTTTACTCCAACTTTCATATCCAATTATCCATACTTCTTATTTTTATTTTATGTCTACAGATATTGATGAAAATTGTGATTCATGGTAGCTAAATCTAAACAATAACATTTTGTTGGAAGGTTCCAATCACATAAAGTTATAAAAGCTATTCATCAAGGAATTCCAATTCAAGATGAATTTATATTTTAGTCAATTTCCAATTTCATTTAATTTATTATTTCCTTAGTTTGTGTTGTAATTTTGAAAGTACCTTTACATGTATTGATTGATTAGGCATCAAGGAATTATTCTTAGTCATGATTACTTTATATTTTAGTTAATTGCCAATTTCATCATTGATTAATATAAATTAAAATAAAAATCGTGCCCATAATTGTAATAATATATAACTAGCAAATCATGCAACCGTGTTATAGGTATAGAAAGAAATACATATGAAATTATTTTAAAAATGACATATTATAATATAAGTGTTTGAAAAATTCAAAATACTTACAATCCTATATAAAGGATAACTATAATATAAAAAACTAAATATAATTATATAGATAATTTATTTACTTAAATATTTAGCATTTTTTGCAAATTTAGAATGTGAAGCTATATCTTTTACATTTATTTCTTATATTTGACTAGAAAAAATAAAAAAAGATAAAAAAAATTAATTATCTATATAATTGAAGCCTTTATAATGGTTTAGTTTATTATCTTAGATGATCATGACTTATGAGTAATTTTATTTCCTACTATCGATTATTATTCATAATGTTATTCTTGACTAACAACTATATATTTTAATATTAATTTATGATACCGCTATTTATACGTGCAATTAAATTTTTCGATATAGTGAAATTTATAATATAAACACATTATCGAATTACTTACAAATATGTTATAAATATAAGTAAAAGCTAGAACTACACAAATATATAGAATGTGGTTAAAATAGAGAATGTTACTATCATTTTTAATTAGGTTAGGATTATTCTTTTCATGTTCCATTTCCTAGATTATTCATTCATTTAATAGGAATTCCTTTAAATTTGTATGGATTTTAAAGATTTGATGGTTAAGGCTATGGAAGGAAACACTTTCTTTAAGGATGTAAGATGCTGAAGTATAAATTACAAAACTTAATAGTGCCATTTATTGAGAATAAACAATATATGCTTCAAATAAGTACAAAAATTTGAGATTTATGAAAACATATTTATGCTTCACGAAACTATATCTATAAATTAATATATATTATGTCAAAATTTAACAACATCAATACTTTTAAAAAAGACATGTAAGTTTTCGCTCTTTTTCTTTTTATAAAAAGATGAACCAAATTAATATATGTAAATAATAAGTAATGTAATTTGCATAGATCGTGACTTATTGTAATGCTAAGACCAATCATCATATGATCGATTGTTATGGTGGCATAGGTTGTTTATTTGGCTACACCATTAAATGTACTTCCAACTTTTTACTTATTCTATCTAATTTTGTTTGCTTTTGATTACCATTTCCTTTTTGGATCGGATTCATAGATATCTTTTAACCTGTAAAATTGCATTAGTGCCATGTATATAATAGAAATGAAGTGTCTAGAAATTTTTTCAATTACTTGTAAGTGTAGAATATGCTATAAAATTATCACTAAGATAATTGATAACGCCTCGCTACTTTGGTCTTCTCTTCGCTAAACATGGTGGATACTATTGATGGCCAGTTTTCGCTCATTTGACACTCGTCCATTCGACTGTCGATATGCAAGGTAGTTGAATCCTTCAGTGTACCACTGCATAGATGACACACGACATTTATGCCGAGTAGAATAAATCTGTTCTTGGTTTGAATTCAAGTCTATAGCGCGAATGGTTATCATAAGTACGGTTATATTACATAACTGCCTACTATCGCTACATATCAGGAGAGATGTCAAATCAAGAAACTTCAAAGTGTCTTAACAGTTATCCCGATAACTACTTTAGACACTATAACCATCTATAAATACTGGAAAGAAACTCTGTAAGGTTGCTCCAACACTTTTTATTCACATACTTTCTATACAAAGTTACCCTACTAACTTAGGCATCGGAGTGGCTACACCAAAATGGTCCTAGTACCAAGCATTTTATTCTCTTTTGCAGGATTTTCCTTCATCCCAAAATTCACCAACAACATTTGGCACCGTTTATTTTTCTCTAAACACGACTACATAGCTAAAACTAGGTTGACCAGAAGTGCAAGTGCAAGTGCTAGTACTTCCTCCCAACACCTTAAAAGGGGGAGTTAGCATGCTGATGAGCAATGACTGGCTCGACTCGAGCAACTTTGTCTTAATTTAACTAAGGAAAATTTTGACTTAAATAAAAAACATGAACAGACCCTTGACTTCCTTCATAAAAATATTCATGTAAATTAGAACAAAGAGCATGACAATCACGATGTAAACAGTACTAACGATTCAATTTATTCACCTGAATTGCCAAAAAAGCAAGCTGAGGTTACAGTGAGACCCTTGACTCTTGCTTTCAAGAAGATTAATAAAGGCAAGCAATTGCAGCAGATGCATCATGTTGGACCCTCGCATGTTAATACCCCTATTACAGCGACTAAGCAATTCCAAATCAAGAAAAGTCCTTTCATCCCAGAGATTTTAGAAGAAGTGATATCTCGGCACATTAAGCTACCCCAATTCAAAACTTATGATAGGATGAAGGACCTTAAAGACTACTTGGAGTACTATTGTATATTGGCCAAGTTGTATGTTTTAAGTGATGCAATGGCTTATCAAGCCTTTCCCTTAACTTTGAGGAATGCAGCCAGCATATGGTTCAAACATCTGAAACCAAATACCATTTCATGTTTCGATAAACTAGCATAAATGTTCCTTCAACACTTCCTTTCTAATAAATGTCCTGTTAAGGACTCTTTAATCCTTAACACCATTAAACAGAAGTTTAATGAGTCAATTAGGGCTTATTAGGCCAGATTTATGGTCGAGATGGTTCAAATCCCCGAGTTGGATATGAGTATAGCCCTCAATGTTGTAATCAATAGAGTCAAGCCCCATAAGGACTTTTTCAAATCACTTGCAAAGAACAAGCCTAAAACTTTTGCTAAGTTCAAGGCTAAAGCCACCTTATACATCCGTTAGTAAAACAACATAAGGGCACGGTATGAGGCCAACCAAAGCAGAGGAGATAGAAAGAATAATAAGCAAAAAAGTGCAAAGGATAAACTCGGCGTGGACGATGACCAAGGTTCAGATGCCAGAAGGAAGAGATAGAGGATTCCGATATACTCATCCCATACGCCCGTCAATCGTCCAATTTCAAATATTTTGATGGAAGTATGTAGGTAAAGAGGCATCCTCCAGTAGCTAAAAAGAATGAGAGGGAATCCCTCGAGAAGAAACTCTAATAAGTATTGTGATTTCCATCGTAACAAAAGTTACAATTACGGATGAGTGCATTCAACTTAAGAATGTAATTGAAGATGCAATACAACGCAAGCACCTGCAAAAGTTTCTATCACATGATGTCGAAAGAATCGAAAGACCGTCTCAGAGGAGATGCAAGAAACAAGAGGATGACACTTGGCTAGCAGCGACCATGAGAGATGCAAGGGATGTTAATCTCAGTAAAGCACCCAACGGAGTAATTACTACCATTGTCGGCAGGCTTACTATAAGCCACTTAAGCTCTTCAAGCTTGATTAATGCAAAAAATTACGTATGTAGCATTCAAAGCAAAAAGGTTAAGATTGACAATATAATTTCTTTTGGATAGGAATATTTCAAAGGTATCTAAAGGCCAGATGACGATACACTTGTTATTAGTGCAAGGGTTGCCAACTTTGAAGTCAAGAAAATTCTTATTAATACATGAAATTTGGCTGACATCATTTTTTAGTATGCATTTGACCAAATGAGACTTAAGATCAAGGCTTAGTTAAGGCCTTATAAGTGTGATCTCCATGTCTTCAATAATCAACCTGTCCAAGTAGCTGGAGTAATCATACTGCCAATTTAGATTGGCAATGATGAGGATATTGTAGAGAATAAGGTGGACTTCCTCGTCATTAAATGCTGGTCCCCGTACAGCATGATAATGGGAAGGCCGTATCAGCACTTATTCGGTATTGTCTCTTCAATTGCACATCTGAAAGCTAAGTTCCCCACTCCTACAGGAGTTGGTGTGTGTGAAGGAGATCAACAACTGGCACGATCCTTATATATAAGGGCCTTAAGACAAGATGAAGTATTTTAAGTTGAAACTTGTTTAGAAGGCAAAGTCAGTCAATATAGAGAATGTTGAAAATAATACTGAGGAAATTCCTTTGAGAAATGACCTTCGAAAGACAACAAGGATAAGAAAACCCTTGTTAGCAGATGTTTGGCAAAGTTTGATTGACTTTTTGCAAGCCAATGCTAATATGTTTACATGGTCACCTTCAAATATGCCAGGTATTCTAAAAGAAGTTATGGTACACAATCTCCAAATTGATCCGAATGTGAAGGTAGTCCAATAGAAAAAAAAAAAAAAGCATTTTGTACCAGGGCGATAAGCAGCAATAGAGGAAGAAGTCCAAAAGTTATTGAAGGTAGGATTCATTTAGGAAGAACCTTATCTAACTTGGTTAGTCAATTGTGTACTAGTTAAGAAGTCTAACAGCAAATAGAGAATGTGCATAAACTTCGTAGATCTTAACAAGGCTTATCCCAATGATTATTACTTATTGCAAAAAATTGATCAGATGGTAGATGCAACCACTAAACATGCGTTACTTTCCTTTATGGATGCTTTATTTGGTTATAAGTAGATCAAGATGGACACGAAGAATGAAGTCCATATGTCCTTCGTCACCAACTTTGGAACGTATTATTATTCGTGATGCCTTTTAGGCTCAAGAATGTCGTCGCAACATACTGGAGACTTGTTACCGAGATGTTTACACCCCAAATTCACAAAAACATCGAAGTATATGTCGATGACATGATTGTAAAGAGTTTAAAAGAAGATTAGCATCTTACCAATCTTGAGGAAACATTTGCCACGTTGAGGAGATACAACATGAAACTCAACCTATAGAAATTTGTCTTTGGTGCAACATTAGGAAAATTTCTTAGATACATGATTACTCAGTGTACCATTGAGGCCAATTCGAGAAAAATTGAAGCCATAAGGAAGATGAAATCACCTTGCACAGTCAAAGAAGTACACAAACTCACTAGGTAAATTGCCACCCTCAACAGATTCGTATCGAGAAGTGCAGATAGGTGCGTAGAATTCTTTAAGATTTTAAAGAATCCAAAAGAATTCAATTAGATCGACGATTATGAAAGAGTTTTCAATGAGCTCAAGGAATTTCTTATGTTACCCCTGATACTTTCGACACCCATTCCTGGAGAAAAGTTATATTTATATCTATCGATCAACTGCTGAGCTCTTTCCTTTATATTGGTCCGAATTGACAGCAAAGAGCATCGATCCATTTACTACGTAAGTCATATTCTATAAGGGCCAAAGTTTTGGTACACAAAGATTGAAAATTTTATATTAGCAGAAGTTCTCTCGGCAAGAAAATTAAAGCCGTATTTCGAAGCTCACCAAATCATTATTCTCACCAATCAACCATTGTAGCAAGTATTATAGCAGCCCAATTCTTCGGGGAGAATGATGAAATACGCCCTAAAACTCAGTACCCATGGTGTACAATATAAACCCAGAATAGTACTAAAGGCCCAAGTATTGGCGGATTTTGTAACCAAATTCATTGGTGAGAAAGATTATGTAGAGGTAGTCGAGAAATCTATCTGGTTCCTTTACGTTGATGTTTCATCAACATAAGAAGGAAGTGATATAGAATTAGTTCTTTAAGGCCCTCATAACGTCAAAGTTCATTACGCTTTGAAATTCAGATTCCCAGCCAGTAAGAATGAAGTAGTGTACGAAGCTCTAATTACCAAATTGAAACTGGCAAAAGAAATTAGTACCGAGAAACTTGAAGTGTTCTTTGATTCCTAACTAGTGGTGAATTAGGTCACCGAAAGTTACGAGGCAAGAGAAGAAGAGATGAGCAAGTACCTATTGGTGGTACGAATGCTCGTAGAAGAATTCTTATCTTTCTTTATTTACAAAATCCCGATAAGCAAGAATATTGCTGCTAACAAGTTGTCGAAGTTGGCCAATACGGTATTCCCTAAGTTGGGCGAGAAATTTTTCGTCGAGTTTCTTCCATAGAAAAGCTTAGCCACTCTCTTGTAAAGTTATAAGTTAGCTCTTTGCTCGAGAGAAGAATCATAGATGGATTCCCTAATAAATTATCTAAAAGAAGGTACTCTCCCCGACGACAAAAAAGGGGTGCGAAGATTGGCTTACCAGGCTATGAATTACACGCTGATCAATGGTTAGCTATATAAGCGTAGCATATCTCAACCCTACCTTTGATGTTTTCCCCGAGAGATGCCCAGAGGGTGTTATTTGAATTACATGGTGGCATATGCAATAACCATGTAAAGCCGCAAACACTGTACATTCAAGCATTGCGACTCTGCTATTATTAGTCAACTATAAGAGAAGATGCAAAGGATGTTGTTTAGCATTGTCCTTAATGCTAGAAGCATGAGTTGCCAAGTAATGCGCCTGCAATCGAGTTATGTAGGTTGACAAGCCCTTGGCTATTCGCCTAATGGGGACTAGACATCCTCGGACCTTTTTCGAAATCTATCGTTCGGTGACAATTCGTCATTGTTACTATAAATTATTTTACCAAATGGGCTAAGGCTGAGGCAGTGATGAAGATCACCAAACAGAAGGTAGAAGCATTTGTCTCCGTTTCCATCATATTAAGATTTAGAGTTCTTCATACGATAGTTATGGATAACGGATTGCAATTTGACAACAATAAGTTCTAAGCATTTTGCGAGAAGTATGGCATTTACCTCAACTATACATCTGTAGTACACCCTCAGACGAATGGACAAGTCGAAGCCGTTAACAAAATCATATTACACGGCTTAAAAAGGAAGGTAGATCAAGTTAGGGGGAGATGGGCAAGCAAATTGCCAACGTCTTATGGGGATACTAAATCACTTACAGAACTGTGATGGGAGAGATACCATTCAAATTAGCATATGGCACGAAAGCCGTGTTGTCGATTAAGCTGGATTTGACTAATCTGCGGACACATAATTTCGATGTTATGCTTAATAAAGTTGGATAGACAACGAATTTGGACACTATTGAGGAAATTTGAGATATTGCAAGAGCTAGGGTCGTAGCATATCAGCATAGAGCGGTAAGGTACTATAATCAGAAAGTGAAGCACAAGGTTTTCCAACCTGGAGATATGGTTTGCTGGAAGATGGAAATCATAGGTGCATGAGCTAGTTAAGAAAAGCTTGGTGTGAATTAGGAATATCTTGTTAGGATTCGGAAAGTCATTAGTGAGGGAGCTTATCGACTATTAATGTTAGATAGATCTATTGCCCCTCGAGCATGGAACTTTGAGAATCCGAAATTATATTTCAATTAATCTATTAGATGATTTTTTCATCACTCATTTGGAAACAACCAACATGTTTGTGAGACTACAGTACTTATTAATGAGAATTGCATTTGAAGTCTCATTATGTTTGCTTTCATTATAATTGCTAAATTAATGAGTTCTAGGTTGTACGACAAACAATTTAATCTAGGTTTTAGCTTAACACGGTTAACGAACCATATAAATTAACCTTATGGTCGAGTAATGCGGCTAGTCCACGCCTCAAACATCTAACAGATAGTATAAAAACGACGAGTAAGTGAAATAAAACATGTCGAGAGATAGTTGGGCTTATGAAATAAAACATATCGAGAGATAGTTAGGCATGTGAAATAAAACATGTCGAGAGATAGTTGGGCGTATGAAATAAAACATGTTGAGAAACAAATAGTGTATAAAATAAAATATGCTAAAAAATATCCAGCATGTGAAATAAAACATGCTGAGAAGTATTTAATGTATAAAATAAAACATGCCGAGAAATAAGTAGTTTGTGAAATAAAACATGTTGACAAATAAGAGCGTGAAGCAACACACGTATACCATATACGCCGTAAAAGTGTAATACATGAAATTAAACGTATTAGAGACTTACAAAATGTATTTTCGCTCAACAAGGGTTATAAGCACTCAGCACTGCCTTAAGGATCTTTCAATTGATAATTACATGAGAACGTAATGTGCAAATGCAATAAAAATCCTATGGCCTATTCTCAGATTCAATAGAAGTGATTTTTAGATCGGTAGCTAGGGTTTCTTCAGCAACTGGGGTCTTAGAATAGGTAACTTCGTTGGTATAATCTGCATTGTTACCTTGATTCATACTCTCAGCACCTGTCTTGTCACATTCATCTTTGTCAACACTACTGACGTTGTCGTTGACGTCAGCAAAGTTAAGACAGGAGAGATCGTAATCAGAGTAAAGCTTCAAGATCTCTTTTCTTGCCACTTGGACTCCTTCCAATAACTTCTTCTGTAGATGTCTCTCGTATTACTGATTAGGATTGACTATATTGAGAACCTCTTCAACTGATAGTCCTCTCCTTACAGTTTCCTCTAACTTGGCTACATGGCTTTGTAAGTTCAAATTGTTGGTCTGCAACTCCTTTATCTGTATTTTGAGCTTATCTTCTTCTTCGCTCATCGTGAAAATAGTTTAGCCTAAGCTTCTGCACTCTTCTTTCTTCTTCTGTAGCTGCTCTTTTAGGCCTTTAGACATTTTGTACTGCTCTTCCATTTCAACCTTCACGCTCGAGATTTCATCAATGGCAAGGTCATGTGCCAACTTCTCAGCAGTAAGGTCTTCTTAGAACTTTCTCACCTTTACCTTAGCCCTTATCCTCACATTCTCAACAGCAGCAGTTTGGGCTTTCGATGCATTATATGCATTCTCAACTCTCTATAGCAAATTCATTTAACATAATCAGGAATGTTTAAGCATAACACATGGATACAATTGAAAGAAATTACCTTCTTCGCCTCTTTGTCGATCTAATCTAAAGTTGTTAGAATTTGGTTGCTCATCTGAAAAAGGAAATGTGTTAATAACCTGAACAAATTTCATAATTAAAAGTAATGATTATGGATACTTACATCATACAGTTTGGCTGCGATATGAGCCTTATTGTAACCGTCGATCCCGTTGACATCCTTCTTGGTAATATCTCTGTCTCTTGGAAGAATAATCCCTTTCATTAGAGCTAAAAATTTCGTTCCATCTCTTAAGGCTAAGTTGTTATCCAAAATTTAGTACCTCCAACAAGGGACGAAGTACTCACCGTCCCCATTGCTAGGGACAAATTCGACACTACTAATGGCAAGAGCTTTTGACCGCATAGTCTCCTTCGTCCTTTCATCCAAGCCACTAGATTTCTTGGTAAGTGGTTGGCTGGCGAGTTCCTTCTCTAATCTTTTATCAGCACTCAATGCTGTCTCAATTGCTAGTGATGACCCTTCTGCAACAGTAGCATTCTCATCCTTCTCATCGAGATGTGTCTCTGGACATTCATTATCCTTGACTTAATAGAAGTTTGAATAATTTTGACCGGAGGCTCCTCAGAATGAACAACCTCGATTAGTAGTGTCTTCTCACTCTCCTTCTACCTCTCGGCTAGACGGGAGGTCTTCTGTACTACCGTCTGCTTTGCCGTAGCCTCCTTTGCTAGTTTCTTTATAACAGCAAGCTGAGTGGTAATTGTTAAGGTAGTCGCCCTCTTATTAGCCTTGGATTTTTTTAGCTTTGTCCTAAGCTAGTAATTTAGTTGGATTCACCTCACTAGCACCCATATTTGCAATACAAGTAAATGAATTAATATAAACATGGGAGAAAGATGAATTTACATTTTTCATGCCGAGCAAGGCTCTCCCTAAGTCTTGAGAACAACTTTCTTCTTATAGCTATTCTCAATACAGCGGTAACTCATAAGCATACATTCTTTTTCAGAAAAGATTTGGTCTCCATTTTCGTAACATCGTATAATTCCTTCAGCGTCCTAGAAGAATATTTTGTTCTCCTCCTTTCTTGAATTTTCCTTACTATTGCTGCATCATTTGACATCAGATCTATATCTTTTATATGTATCAACTCAGTCCATTGGGTTCAAAAATCTAAGTCTTGGTCAGACACTATTAACACGAACTTGTCATACCACTTGTAAATCTTAGATTATAACCCATCCATGAACTTACACCTATGCCTCATAGCAATAGAGCACCATCCATCAGGCTGCCTCCGAATAGTGAAAAAAAAAAAAAAACAAAACAGCTAAGCTGTAGCCTTGATTTCAACTTCTTCGCAGACTATCTCAAAAGCTACTAGAAGTCGGTATGTGTTAGGTGAGAACATACTTGATATGACTCTGAAGTAGTTGAAAAAGCCCTTAACAAAAACCAAAAAAGGGAATTGTAACCTAAAATCCAAATATTTAAGGTATATATGAAACTCGCATTTCCTTGGGAAGCGTACCCTCTCCCTATCAAGTTCTATGCTTCGGGAAGGTTTCGCTAATACTGATTGTATTTTGTAACAAGAACTTTATTGATGGAACTAACGGTTCCATTTGGAGAGTCGTGAGAATAAGTTATTGTGTTGTACAGATATTTTACCGAGATAATTATTTACAAGAAGTTTGTTAATTTCAGTAAGTTTATCTCACTTTGTCTCCATATTATCGATTGAGCCACTCAGAGAACACGCTGCCTTACTCCTTATTTGGAGGGGAAAAGTAGCCTCAGTTTCCATTGTTTCGGAATTGGAGAGGATAAGTTGACAAGCAACTTTGTGAACCATACTTATATGGTTGTGCAAAAGTGCAAAATGATATAACTTTATTCTTTTTTCCTTATCTATGATCACTTTAAATCTTTTAAATTTTTACTTATGAGCAAATCCGGATTACATACAAAAATCCATCTATGCGAGTAGGCATAAATTATCATTATAGTTATATTTCATTGTAATCTAAATTTTGGTCATATAACGCATGCACATAAAGTAAGATGAGAGAGAAAACATAAAGAGAGAGAGAAATCATTAAGAAGAAAGATCAAAAGATAAGCACCAATAGAAAAATTAGGTTTTTGGGAGTAGAAAATTAATGGGAGAAAATGGGTTGACATACTAATTTTATTTTTATATAAAATAATTATAGTTTTAATAAATTATTTTTAATGTTAATTTTTTTGTAATAAAATTTTAATTGAAGAGTTAAATGGTAATATTTAAAAGGCGATTATTTAAGTGCCAATCCATTTTAATAATATAGATACAAATATATATATTAAGTTAATAACCTCTTATTTGATTTCATATTTTTAACCTATAATTTTTTTAAGCTAATAACCTCTTATTTAATTCCACATTTATAACTTATAATTTCATTTTTATCTCTCTCTACTTATTTTACTATAGATTTAATATTAATTTTCAAATCCTATTCATCCTTTTCTGTCCATTACATTCTCTCCACATTATTCATCTAATATAAATATATAGAGAGATAAACAACATAGAGAGAGGATCTAAGGAAAAAAAAAAATTATAGATTAAAAATATAGAGTCAAATAAAAAACTACTAGCTCATCATAGTGAAAAACCCCTTTTTAAGATTTATTTTTACTTAGTCTGATATGGGCATCGAAATAACTTAGATGGATAATTATTTTAAAACTTTTCTAAAAATTAATTGTCATAATATTAAACCCGCTTTTTTGATATGATAATTGATACACGGTCTCTTAAACGAAATCATAAAATGTGTAAACAGAAAGAAAATCTTCCATGAAAGAGGTGTACTGTAACAATGGAAGACCTTTCCTAGCTCGGATCATCACCGCAGTCGTCTCTTTCGTTTCCGTGTGAATTTTGAATCAGAGAGAGAGAGAGAGAGAGAATGACGGTTGAAGCAGGGATAGGTTATGCCCTAATAGCGCTTGGACCATCTCTCTCCTTATTCATCTCCGTCATATCCAAAAAACCCTTTCTTATTCTCACTGTCCTCTCCAGGTATTCAGCTTTCAAAACCCTAACTTTCCACTTATTGCATTGTGAAACAGCACTTTACCACTTGAAATTTGTATGCAGTTTTGAAGTCTCGTTGATTGCACTTAGTTCTGGAAGAACGGTGTTAGCAATTAGTGTACGACCTAAACTGAAAATTGAATATATTGTAAATTATAATTCTTTGACTATTAATTTGAATGACTGTATGAAAGAGCATTTATATGTGAAGTTTCTTGATCTGCAAGCTGCCGGTATCTGGTTCCTGTTTTGTTGTGATGTTACTTGACAAATATTAAACATGGTATGTTTACACCAATTCATCGACTATAGAAACTCAGTATGTAGGAATTTTCGTAATCGATTCAATGGGACGGACCAGTAAGAATTTACTGATTCGGTACTGACTGAAAAACTTGTAAAACAGCAGTGTTCACAGCAATTCAGTACCTAATCAACAATGGTAAATTGTAGTAGGAAAATTGTAATGATAGCTGCCACAGGAAGAAATCTTTCTTTCTTTTGTGTAGATTATGTAAGTGATGTTGAAAAAGTGGTAAGTTTCTCTTTTGAGGCTTTAACTGGTGTGTATGGGGGCACCTGTTAATGGGATTTAATGTTAATTCATATGCTATTTAGCTATTGGTTCTGCAAGAATGTTTTTTGTATTTCGGACAGTAGAATACTTTATGTGAAAGAAAAGCGATCAAATGTGCTCTCTCTTACACCCATTTTTACAGCGGAAACTGGACATGACTGGTCCACTAGCCTTGTAGGACAGCACACATGTGGAGATATTAAAGATATATGACCTTTATGAAAAATTAAATGTGTAGGCATTGAATTAATTGCATGAAAGGAAACAGATTAAAGTGTCCTTGTGTACAAGTTGGTTGCATCATCTTAAGTTTGGTAATGCTTTGATAAAAATGGCTATATGTATTGCATGCAGTACGCTCCTGTGGCTTATAAGCTTAATTGTGCTGTCTGGGCTATGGAGGGCTTTTCTCCCTTTGAAGTCAACGACATGGTGGCCTTTTGCTCTTCTTATAATCACTTCAGTTGGATTTCAAGAGGGTCTCAGGGTCCTATTCTGGCGGGTGTACAAGTATGTTTCGTTTCTGTTCATTGTATTTTCCTTTTCATGCAAGTGGATATGCACGTATCCGCCATTGGACAGATTCTGCTCATATGCTTACCTTGTTGCTTTTTTATGGCAAGGTATGTACCTCAAGTTAGATGGTACCTAGGAAACAGTGTGAAGCTTACATATCCCAAAGAAAGAGCAACATGAAACTTTTTTGTTTTATTTTACCCTTTATACTTTCTCTTGTGCTATCCTTTACTGTGGATATTCAATTTGTGGCATTATCCTTCTGATTGTAGTTGCGTGAATTTGTTAACTCTCCTTCATTCCTTTCTCTAGGAGGTTAGAAGATCTGCTGGATGCATTTGCTGACAGGGTGTCAAAGCCTCGGCTTTTTCTTACTGATAAGATGCTGATTGCCTTAGGTAAGATCTTATCCTGTATTCAGACGTAAAACAGAAAACCATCCTAATGAGAGAGGGAGGGAGGGAGAAGTGTGAAGCTAAGCTAAGCTTAGATGTATGCTTACATGTAAAAGGCGGTTTGCGGAGAGTGTGAAAGAGAGAGCGAGAACAGGGGTATCCACTCGCACAATGCTGAATGCCAATGGAGTGGAGGAAGAAAAGACATAGCTGAGGAAGGAACACTGTCTTATTTATTTATTTTGATTAAATTACACAAGCACACCCAGGATTGTGACAAAGTTACTGGCACTTATGCTTTTTTAATTAAAACAATGATGTGTTTGCATATATTAATTAGGTGGCATAGCATTTTTTTTTTTAAACATTTAGCTGCCAAATATTTAAGACATATTATATCTAGAAAAGCTGCATGATGAAAATGAACTTTCCACAACTGATTGCGAGAAGATCATCATTTATATTATTAGTGGGAAACATTTTGCAGAACATATGTTACTGGGAAATCTTCATCTTTGTTTTTCTTGCTTTCTCCATTGAAACAATGTGAATATACCAAGATTGTTTGGTTTCACTATTTTTTCAAGCCACCTGATTGTCTTGATGACTAATCCAGAAACATTAATGCAGCTGGTGGTTTGGGTCACGGGGTAGCTCATGCGGTCTTTTTTTGTCTGAGCCTGCTTACACCAGCATTTGGTCCTGCTACATATTTCAATGATCGGTGCTCAAAAATACCTTTCTTCCTTGTTTCTGGTAAGTTGAGTATTGCTGTGAATCTTTTATATTGAATAATTATAAGGAGAGTATAGTTTCGACCTTGGAAGTCCATGAACATCAATGATGGAGCAAGGGTCAGTTCAATAACAAACAAAAAGACATTGTAGATTTGATTGAACATTTTTGTCTTCTTTTATATATATAATTATAACCTTATGCTAAAGGTATTATTCACACCCTTTTAAATATTTTGGGTGATAAATATGTGATTTTACACGTTTCCTTTTGTGGCAAATTACCTACCTGATGCTGGTTCTATTTGCTCGCAGCACTGATTGCTCTTGCATTTGTAACCATTCACACTTTTTCAATGGTGATCACGTTCAATGGATATGCTGAAGGAAACAAAGTAGACCAGGTTTTTGTTCCAGCTGTTCACATGGTGGCAGGATTGATGGTAATGCTTGCTTACTTTCTACCTCCCCCGTGTTATTATTTTTCTGGGCTGCACCTCTACATAAAGTGACGGAGAGCAAAAGTTACTTTCATATACTGCACATGCATGTTTTTTCAATTCTATACGGATGTGGATGAAACCATGAGATCAGATTTCTCGGTGATAAGTGTTAGGATTCAGTGTGAAAGGGGCTGAACGTCTCTGTAGTTCCTGAGCTCTCTTTTGATTTTCTTACTAGTTTTCAACTATAGCTACCTGAGAATCTATCTTCTGCATAAAATATATTAAACCTGTTATTGTCTTTTGAATTTTCTTATAGTCATCTATTATGCTGACAGAATATGGGATTTTAGTAATATTCATGTGTTGTTTTCTTTTCAGCTAACCGAATAAGCCTGTCTGTTAATCTCATTGTAGGATAATATATTTGTAAATAGAAAGAGAATGTGAAATGTGTCTTATAATTCATGAATAACATGGTGCATGTTTATGAGATTGTCACATATGTAAATCTCTTAACAGACAATTTTAGTGATTAAGTGTTCTCTAGTCCACAGACTGCATAGTTAAGTAATTAAACTACCCCATCTAGAAAATAGTTACACTTTGGATTACTTATCTTTTCAAATACTTCTTTCAGACGCTGGTGAATTTTGCATCTGGTGGTTGCGCTATTGGGATTCCGCTGCTGTATGTCATCGCAATTCTGACATTGTTGCACTGTGGGAAGATGGTCTTTAGAAGATTAGTAGGAGATCAAGCCAGAGAAAGTATATCACAGTAAATAGAAATGTACTATCCTACAATCTCATTAAGTTGGAATTTCCTACGCAAATATAGATAAAATACGACAGAAAGATGATGCTGACAGACTAAAAGCTTTTCCATGCTACACGAGGTTGTCATCTCAAAGCCTGTCCCGTGATGTTTAGTTATACTTATGTACGGTTGACTTCTTTGGATATTCTTTTCCTTTCTATTTCTTTTTTTTTTTTTTTTTTATCTGATTTCGTTTTAGGCTGGATAATTTTGCTATATCAGGCCCTTTTGGATCCTCGCTCGATAATATATAATTTAAATTTTACAATGTTACATACTCTCTTTATTGTGTCATAAGTTTAAATGAGCAAAAAAATGACAAACTTATTTATAGATTATCTGACCATCTTACTTGAAAATCATGGTGAATTTGAAAATTAATATTGGTAATAATATTAATATCTAGCTGTTGTATAACTTAAATTTATGGATTTTCTATATTTTAATAAGATTTTCCGAGTAAAACTTTTATATGGATTGTGATTTTGTAATAAATATAAAGATATTATGTCATTTGTTTTTATAAAATTTAAATATTTATTATTTTTTTCTCTAATATCTATAAATAATTTATAGATTTAATTATAATTTTTTAATTGATAAATAGTATCAAAATTAAGACAAATGAAATATAATATAATAATACGAATTATCAATCTTAATATAAACGAATTTAATTTAAACATGAGACACCTTAGATCACCATTTGAATTTAATTTAAACATGAGACACCTTAGATCACCATTTTAGTTTTTCTGAACACCAATATATTTAGATATAAAAACTAGATACTATACGATAATAGGAATTGTTGTTAGTCCAATCCATTAGGTCAATTTATGTTATGTATCTTTCTCTGTTCCGTTTTTTGGCTATATACTTGGGTTGTATATGTTGAATATCTCCTCTTACGTTCTTGTGATTACATTAAATTCACTATAGCACAGCAGCTGTTCTCCTGATTTTATTGTCATCATTTGAGCCTCAACGTACTTGTCAAAGTAATGAGACTCCAGCTTCAATTCTTGCTTGGATTTCCCCAATTTAGGGGTTATCTCCAACAGGAACATGATCAAAAGGAAAACTGGGTCCAAATAAAGACAAAGTTAGAATTTCGTGTTCATCATATAATACTAACCTTGATTTACAAATTTAATTGAATTAACACGTATAGCTACATAGGAGGAAACGGATTTGCATAGGCCCTGCAGATGACTCTGAATGCAGGCCCATCGACTTGCCCATACCGGTTCCGTTACTACTGTGTAATCTCAAAGTAAAAGTTACACAAAAAATTTGATATCATACAAACACGAGTGTCGATAACTGTTATCTCGGCACGAGTATATGGCGTACTTGTATCTGTGAAGTATTGGCTTCTTCACTTGGGAAAGAACTTCCATACATCTCTGTCTGTCATCTCCTTGATTAAATGAACTCCAAAAAGTCCTTCCTGATCTACCAAACTTCTTAGGTGTCTAGCTCCACTATTGAAGCCGACGTAATTCCTCTTTGTGGCCAAGTACGCTACTCCGTATGGAGGCCTCAAGCACTGGATATCAAAAGATGCAAAAGGGGTAAGACAGTTTGCAACAAGAAGAAAATATCAACTTTCAACGAAAAGAAGAAAATATCGACCACCCTAGAAAAGAAGGGCAGTTTGATCCATATGACCAGATAATTTCACAATAAATAACATCAGTCTTCACCACCACGACACTGCCCCCCTTTGGCTAGCTTGTAGTGGAACTAGATCAAGCAAATCAGATAACAAATACGATCATGGGAATTACTACCATCTCCTCGTATAAAATTTTCTCATAAACCAAATGGTGTTCTGTCTACATTCCTGCAAATCACGTCTTGCCACTTATTAAAAAAGAAACGCAAACTGGTACTTTTGTTAATATTTTTTCATATATGGTCAGCATGCAATTGCTGAACACAGATGGAGACATCATCTGCAGGCAGGAAAGTTTTATCTCCTCCTCTGCTCTTCACAAGCCCAGTTGGCAGGAGGATTTTTGGGCAGTAGATAACCATCTTATGGGGGAAAAAAAAGTTGCAAGTGCACTAGGTTCGGAGCAAAACATCCACCAATTTTTAGCAAATTTATCAAGAAAAAGGTTAAATAGAAAAAAGAAGCTAGATAAAGGTCTCACCTTTTTTATGAGAGCATATAACTTCTTCAGTGCAGTTAACGAGTATGGGATTTCTGCCATCAAAATAATATCATATCCCCCCTCTCTTTGATCAGGTTCACTAGCCCTTTCCCATGCCCGGCTTCCCGAAAGCTTACGCGACCGCCTTGAGGGGAATTCCTGACCTAGAATGCTGCCATCTTGGCTACTGCATCCATCCATAAATTCCTCTTCAGAAAAACTCAAGTTCATCCCACTTGGTATTTCAAACCCATCATTCCTCAAAATGGAAAGCACGGTATGCAGTTCTTCCCAATCTCCCGCATAGAAGTGCACAGATGGGGCAAGAGTTTGTCTAGATGGAGTCAAAGGACTTTCTGGTTGTCGACTCTGCCAGTCCTTTGCTTGCTCAAGAGTGACAAGAACATTAGGTATGGTTGTGCATCTTATTGTTTCAGCACTGAGATCTTGAAAGTGTACAGTGGATGCACCCTGAAGAAAAGAACCACAATAATGTAGCTTTAAACTCGATACCAGACAATACACCAAACTTTAAATAGAAGGATTAAAGAACTGATTTGCATTCTGGCCTTTAACCATATACATTTTCACTATGGTCTGGTAGCCAGAGAGTATTACCATAAAGTAGACAAATTGTAAGGTGTCTCAGATATTAACATGATAGAAACTACAAATAATTATCCAGTCATGATGTGTAGCTTTAACCATATTAAAAGTATCATACGATTGGTTAGTAAAATCCGTGTCATAGAGCTGCAAAATATCTAAATAACAGAAATGAGCAATAAAAGTAAGGGGGTCAGGGAAGAAATAACGAAGAAGTAATTTGGCCAGGAAAGCTGGCTATGTAAATTTCCCTGAGAGCTACCAACTATACTAAATGCAATCTTAATCTATACAAAATTCCCAAAAAAAAAAAGAAAAGGAGCAAAACTGATCACTAATCCAAGACGTTAATATATTCAATTCAGAGGACTCCTGAAACAAACAAAAAATATGGAACCGCCAGCAAATACATGCTAAGAGAAAAGAGAAAATGCAGGTGATACCTTCATGCAAGCAAAAATCCCTGGTAGGCCATAACTGCAACCAAGCTGTGTAATAGACAAATCAAAAGAACATTATCAACTTTTACAGAAGAATATCTGAATATTAAATGATAGACCCAGAACAAACATGGGCCCTCAAAATGATGTGCCCACATGTATACAGCTTATAGTAAACTGATGAATTACTACAAAAGGATCGATTGTCTATCAAATTTCAAAGAATCGGATTGTAGGAATTCAATATCAAGATTTGAAACAAAACATGACCTAAATGTTCCAGTGCCGAGGGTTTGTCGAAATAATTATTGTGAACCTACAACTTCTAATAAAGTGATTGGTCACTTTTATTTTATAAAAACAAAGAAAGAGAAGGTGTCAAATATAAGCGAAAAGATGCTAATCATGTTGATACCACCACTCATACGGGAAAGATGAAAAGGTTTAAAAAAAAAAAGGGAAAAAAAAAAACCCGCAAGTGATGTGTACAATTTTTCAAACATATATATAGAGCTAAATTACCTCAAGTACCCTTTTTCCTCTGAAGCTCAGCTGTCCATCACGAATTTCATGTTTAAGAACATTGACCAGATCGATGGAGCTGTCCCATGACTTCAAGCATCCTGAGAAGCCACTTATTTCAATACAACCATTTTGCAGACCATAATTATAAAGAAAAATTATCTGATTGTATCATGTTTTCAATACTATCAGTTGGCCCTATTGAAAAGTATAATACTTTACACATTTCATACCATCAGGTTTTGAAGAAATCGCTTCTGATCCTGTAAACCCAATGATATCAGCAACACTAACCTTTCCCTGTAACAAGTACCAGAAAAAGTCAATTAAAATGTATTTCTGATACAGACAAATAATTACTGTAAGAAAAAGAACTGAGTCCTGAGATCTAGCAACATTTTGATAAATTTTGGTTTTATGGCTTTGAAGAACTTTTATTTCACATCAAGAAACACAGGCTATTAAGCAAATATACTCTATCCAACCTCTGTCCTCAATAATTCTTGAACACCTAAATGTGTTCATCAGACTTCAACTACAGTTTGGAGTAAAAGAATTGCCCTATATACCTTAAACACATTCAGTCCTTGCAAGTCAGCATTCTCCCCAGCATATTTATATGGATGGGCTGTCTGCAATAATAACAGAAGGCAGGTTTTCAGTTTTGAGAAATGATTTATCACAATAAGAACTGAATTTGCATATAAAGAAATGCCACGAACATTAGCAAGTAAATACTACCTTTGAAGGGAGAATCTCGACAGCTGGTGATGGCAGACTAGATTCCCTCTCAGAGACACTCGATACACTATGGCTTCCACGGTCATGTGGAGAAAAACCGGGCAGACATTGTGCAATCAAAGATGGTGCACGCATTGTACTCAGACCACTAAGAGCAATATACAGAAAATACCAACCTGAAACCATGGCATCTCAATTAGCTTGAATTAAAACTTTAAATTGTATTTGAGAAATAAAAGGGAGGATATGCCTTCAAATCACAAATCACATTAGTTACAGTTTCATGGCAAAATAGGTTGGCCAATTTCAAGCAGTCCAGAGCCAACAAAGAGAACAGCTTATATCTCATTGCCAAGAAAATGCAAGTTATCATTGTAAGTGATTAAGAAAATTCTGCAGATATGCACAAGCAATTTCAAGTCACACTGCTCAAACAACTAGGCACCGCAGAGGCACAGGCAAACTAAGTATTTTCAGGAAATTCAATATTTATTCTTCTAAGCCAAGTTTCCTTGTGCCTAAATAGTGTTCCAATCTGTATCCCTCCTCCCCCCACCACCAATCACATCCTGCCATGGATAATGAATGTTTAATGTGCATCACATATTCTGCTCTACCATTGATATACAAAACCATGTGCTTGAAAGATATGGACAAACACACTATTTGAAGCCAGGAAACATGGTTCAACAAGAACAGAAAGTGAGAAGGTGATGACAAAATTACCAATCAACATGATCAAATAAGTGGAGGACAATAAGAAATTACTCGAGTTTCATAAATGATTACACAGTATAAAGTAAATGCATAACTACACCTGCAACATTATATGAATTAAAAGGTAATTCAAAAATCCAACTCTAAATTTCTTTCGATAGTTTCCCATTCTCGGCACAAAAACAACAAACCGCCATTTTCTAGTCACCCATATGACACGGTTATAATTGAATACTATGAAATCATTGAAAAAAAGAAAAAAGAAAAAAAAGATCAACCTTAAATCGACAACAATAACCAAATCTTATTGCCATTGCGCTCTATCATGAATCATATCTTCAGCAATACTTATATGTCATAGCATTTTTAATTGCTTCCCTCTAACTTTAAACCAAAAATTCACCAAACAACAGACATAAATCCCAATAAAAATAATTAACAAAAAAATTACACGAAATGAAGACAACAAGAACACTAGTTAGTTTAACATATCAACACAGTTATCCAAAAGAAAGCCACAATATTACACCAAAAATCAAATCATTAATATATTCATCAAGAAACGCAAAACTAAACATAAAACGGATCGTCGATGAAATAAAAATTGCATCGGACGATGAAGTCAAACACAACTCATGATAATTCAAGGCAAAAAATCCATACCTAACACCAAAAGATCAGAAGTTGAATCAGCAAAAGAGTGAATTTCAGCTCAAAGAATGGAATTTTAATCGAATCAACGCCTGGAAGACACTTTGACAATGAGCACTGAGTAAATAATCAATCGAGCGGCGGTTTCTGAGAAAAGGAAGAAGAAAATGAGATCGAGAATGATGATTATATTTAGGATGGAAGTCAAAAAATGGGTACCAAAAAGAGGTAAGGAAGGCAAGGTTGAAGGTACACGAAGAAGAAGAAGAAGAGAAGCTTCGGTTCAGTTCAGACTTCAGAAATCAGACCCAGTAAAACGGTAAAAGTCAGAGCGAGAAAGTAGTTTAATTCCTATAATACCCCTGTCTTTGAGGGATTTTTGACTTTAAAGTTAAAACTTAGCAAATGGCCCGTGTGAGTTTTTTCTTTCTTTCTTTTTTTTTTTTCCTTTTCCTTATTGTAAATATATCCCAAGACTAATTAGGTGCACATAAAGTTTTGAAATCTCATTACCATTTCTGAAAATATAAATATACCTTCAAATTATGGATTTAACAATTTTAAACTTTGTAAAAAAAGCAAAAATATGGTTCCGACTTCTTCTCTATTTTCTTCTCCCTTTTTTTTTTTTACTCATATTTTTAATTATCCTTATCTTTTATCACATCTTTATTTTATTTGTATCAATTTTCTATTATGTCTATATTTATTTTTGAATAAGCATCTTATTTTTATTTGTTTAAATATTATGTTTAAAAAATTGTTTTATTTGAATTTTATTATTATTATTCGAAATTTATTGATTAGGGAATAAAAGTTTGATGATGAAACTTCCAAGGATATGGGAATATGCAATGTGAACCTCGCACTATATGACCGTAAAGAAGTGATATGGAGATGCGTGCGAAGACCACATAGAAAAAGAAGTAAGAAGGAGGAACAACAATCTCAAGGGATCAAACCTATTGGTGATAGGTTAAGCTATTGTTGCCGAGGAAACGTTGTCTTGTTTTCTAAGTCTTATTTGATTTTCGGGAACGGAAGGTTAATACTGCGATACCGATTCCATCATCTTTGAATTATGTTAAATAAGTAGGAGCTTTTGTATATAAATGTAAAGTCCGATCCTGAGAAAGCTCATTCTTTTGATGAATATTTATCATGAACTTATACAGTATTTTTGAGTATATAAACTAGCCAAAATGATAACCAAATAATTAATAAGTCACAATCTGCATGTAAAAATGATATATGATTGATGGTTGACTTTTTTTTTTATCATGATTAAAAAAAAAGAGAGAGAGAGAGAAAAGATGAAAAATTCTCATTAGATCTAAGTGAATCTAGTCACCATAAAGTTATGGATAGTCATATTCCATCTTTTTAAAAAAAAATAAATAAAAATTTGAGAGAAGCACATATTGACTTTTTCTTAAAATAAAATTACATAAATATAAATTAAGTGAAAGATATTACATAAATGCAATCCTTAAACTGTATTTAAAAAATACGATTTAATATTTTATCTATCGTAACTATCTTGCATTTACCAAATATAATATTCATTAATTGTATGAATGTAATATTTCTTAAATGCAATATAAGTTCATGTATCCATATTAAATTTAAAAGATACGATATTAATGTAATTAAATATAAGATGCGATATAGGTATACATTTTAGAGATGTAAGGTAGAACTAGTAAATTGGTAATATTTTTTTATACAATTATACAATAAAAAACAAGTAAAATTTAAAAAAAAAAATTCCTTTCTTTTCCTTTTTTTTTTTTAATTTTTCTGAAACTTTTATTTTCTTATAATTTTGGTTACCTAAATTACATGGATGAAGCAGAGTATGCCATGTGGTGAGTGTAAATGCAAAAAGACTATGATGAAAAAAAAAAAAAATCCTACCTTTATAAACTTTAATAAACCTTGAGAACTTGAACTAAAAAAAGAAAAGAAAAATACTGAGAACTCAAATAAAATGTATGAAAAGTTAGTTTCCGTATATAGGAATATACACATCTTGAATCGACCATTGAAGCCCATTATCTATATTGACGGTTCCTACGGCAAAGATTCCTTGTTTTATTAATATTTTAGAGAGAAAATACATACATGTAGACTTACAAAAAGAGAAGGATATCCTCCGAAAAGTTTCGAAATCTATCGAGATACGTTTACAATTTGTCCATTTGAAAGGGGCAATGAAGGAGAAATGTCGGAAACATATATTATCTCACAAGAATAATTCCAAATTGTTGGGGACATTTTTTTTTTTTTTTTTCATTCTCGTGGTTCCGGAAGAAGGATTCTAATTCTACCTTATCATTCGCATATTCCCGATTGAAGTTTCCTTTCCCATGAGATGAGAAATAGGTTGTTTGCCCGAACAAACTATTTCCTAAAAATGGGTCGCAGGTAAAATAATTTAAAAAATACGGTTCCTAAATTAGGTTTTAAGAATATGTTTTACCTTTTTCATTAGTCATGGACACGTGGCAGGATTTTGTAAAGAAATCGTATGTGGGTTTTATGATTAGAAAATTGCATTTTGTTTTTACAATTTGCAAATTGCATTATAACTATGCGTTTGCTTCTCTCGTTCCCTCTACGTTTAATGAAATTGAGCATTTGGCCAAGAAAATCGCATTACAAAGATGTGATTTTCTCTAGCTTATTTCTTTCCCCGACCCTTCTTCCATGCAATAGCAATAGTTACTTTCTCTCATTAAAAAAAGAACATAGACAACGTCCTTTCTCTTTTACCCTTCGTTGCTCGCGATTTCCTAACTATTCTAGCATTAAAACCTACATATCATGAGTTAAAGTCACACTTTTGGTGTATGTTTGTAAAGTACTTTCAACTTATTGTAGGATTTGCAAAGTAACTGACTTCTTCATTTTATAAGCCATAACTCTTTCTCTCTCCAAGTACTTGTTATATTGCAAATATTTGCAAGGAATAGTAGATACCGTTAAGAACCTTCCTCCTATTTTGACATCGCAATTTTCGAAAAAAGGTCATCGGCTAGCTTTGTATTGTTGCATTACCTTTTGCACTTCTGGAGTATGGGGATCATGTGAGATTCTCCATTTATACCTATGGGAGTATATTGGATGGTATAGATGGAGTTTATTTCAATAGACTAGCATTGAAAAAGATTAAAATGAGGGTGGATGCGAGCCATATAAAGTTGTTATAGACAATTTGTGCAACTATTGGTATCGTATCTAGTACACATATGATTGAGGTGTTTCATAGGCAACCTCATTATCTAGGGTAGTTCCATGTGACCATATTATTCTTTGTGCCCCATCAATGATGATGATGATGATGTGGAGGGGCTGATTGAGTATGTCAAAGAAGTAGGTTGTTTATTTATTCAAAAATGATTTATTAAGTTAGAAGGTAGCTCTGCATTGAAAAATGAGGGGAATATACTTATTAATAGGGTCATGCTGACTGTCATGCCTCTTGATACACAAGTGTAATGATCAATGAACACTCCAATGGCCTTTTAAGAAAGTATAGACACTCCTACTAGCATCCAAGAAGGGGTTGATGCCCAGGAGCCTTATACGGAGCAGTTTGATTTACTCTTTAGCGATAACTTCTTTAAAGAGATTAAGCGAGTTGAAAATAAAAACGAAGATGGTTACAATTCAGCAGAAGAAACAATAGATGATGAGATAGATGATCCCTTACATCTAGTAGATGATGCAATGTGTATTTCGTCTATCATTCAATAGAGTACTCCATTAATTGATTAGCTTACTGCCTTCACTTTCAAGCATCCGATCCCATTCTTTAGTACGATGCTTGGAAGCAATGGTTACATAACATTTGATGATAATGTAATTTTTTTCAAAAGAGTTAAGTATTGGTGATGAGTTGAAGAAAGGAATATGGTTTATAGGGAAGTCCAATTTGGTATACGCAATTAAGTCCTTCCATATAAAGCATCATCACAACTTTCACATCAATGAGTTGGATAAGAAGGTGTAACATGTTGTTTGCAGTGAGAGAGATAAGTAATGTAGGTAGAAACTCCAAGCATGTCGAAACAAATGGACATGGACTTTGCGATCACAATTATAGAGGGGCAGTACACTTGCATCAATCTTATAATAAAAAATCTTTCATAGTTGGACTTCAGCTTTATTGCCCAATTCTCCTTGGTTAGATAAGGAATAAACCTAGTATAAAGGTGTCAACACATAGACAAAATATCCTAGATGCATTTGGATACTTAGTCATAAGGAGGCAAGCGTGGGATGGTAAGAGGAGAGTAATTGAAATTGTTTATGGTGATTGAGATCGATCGTATGCAAAGCTCCCAAAGTTGTTAAATATTATCCAGTTGACTAACCTAGGCTCTTACGTCACCCAGGAGTATATGCCAATGGTGTTGGAGGTACATAAAGCTTTTTAAACTTTTAGCCTATGCCTGTAAGCACTTCAAAATTGTATATGGCAAGTACAAGCACAAATTGTTAATTGCTTGCAACATAGACGATAGCAATCACATTGTTCCTCTTGCATTTACATTAGTGGTTGAAGAATCATTTGCTTCATGGGCTTGTTTTCTAATACTATTGAAGCAACGTGTTGTGAGGACACAACGTGATAAAAAAGCCATGTCTTATATCAGACCAAGTGGTTGATATAGGAGAGGTTTTGGTAGTAAGAATGTTGGTTAACATGAACCATTTACGAAATGGCGATATTGCATTTCGTGGTATGTGGTTAGCAACTTATCACAAAGTACAAGAGTGCACCCCTAAAGAAGCTAGTTACTATAGCCAGTCTAAAAGCACAAGAGGCAAAACATGACTTTTACATAAAGAAACTAAGGAAAAGAAACAAAGATGCACCTAACTGGTTTGCAAAGATTGTAAAGGAAAGGTGGACCAAGGCATTTGATGGAGGATATAGATATGGATTCATGACTACAAATTTGAGTGAAAGTTACAATGCCGTTTTGAAGGATGCCAGGTGTTTTCTTATATCGACATTCATCTTGAAAATCTTCTATACTTACATTGGGTACTTCAAAACCCATTGCTCGAAAGCATTAGAAGCACTTGGATAGGGTAAAGCATTTACTCCATGGGCCAACGAGAAAATCTAGAGATGGCAACAAGCAGCTTCTTAACATCATATGGTGACATTCAACCAACTAAATGGACTATTTGAGATTGAGATGGGTAAGAGAAGGACAAAATATGAGTGGTAAGGTAAGAACAAGCATACCGTCAGCTTAGAAATAGATATATGTACCTATGGAAAGTAGCAGACTTACAGGATACCCTATTCCTACACCTTTGCAGCCATATTACATATTAATATGGATAAGATGGAATAGGTTACTAAGTAGTACTATTGAGATCTATAGTAGCTTATCTATTGTACTAATTTTTACCCCTTTGGTGACAGTAGTAGATCACCTAATGTCTAGACACCATTCATCCACTCAAATTAGGGTCGGTTGGAACAAAGGGTAGACTACAATCATCGCGTTATCACAATGAGATGGACTTAGGAAGCATCCGGCTAAAAACTATTGTAGGTTTTGTAGGAAGGAGGGGCACAATAGAAGAGGTTGCTGTGAGTGAAGGAAGGCAAAAGGCTATTTGGGCTCCTTTTTCATTCATACATTATTTGTTTATATTATTTATGTGAACTATTGTGCCATATGTTACTAAAGCTTCCTAATTAGTGATTCTTTTTTTGTGCAAATGGATTCGGACCCAGTCGGTAGTATTACACTATGCCCTCCAGGACATCAAGAGGAGCCTAATGATCTTCCTCTTCACCCGATGTGCACTAAAGGATAAGGCCATGTATTACACCCTGAAGCGATGAAATCACAATAATCTCACCGTGTAAATTAACTTACGATACTAGTTGACCTCATAGTCTCTATCATGGATATGATTTACACAAAATATCTACGACTCCTCGCTTTAAAGTAAACAACTCATTTATAATTATAGATTATATATATATATATATATAACTAGAAACTGTAAGTCATTATTAAATAAACATACTTTTATTGTCTTACAATCCTAGAAAATATCTACATGCTAAGTTAGTATGATAATAACATATTACTTAATCAGCCCAAATACCTAATAGTTAGTAAAAAAACTCTAGAAAACTCGATTATATTAATTAGCTTGATCCTCACTCCCCAATAATATTTTAAAAAGAAATTGACCTTGAGATAATTATAACACAACATCTTAGTCAGTACTTATAAGAAAATTTATAAGGGTATGAGCAATTAATAGTTTAGTAAGTCAGGATAGAGACTTAAGAATGGATAACAAACACAAATAAGGTTTTCAAGCGATTAATTATATGCAATACAACACATAAATGCTATCATACAATGTGGTTCGATCCATTATGAAATCAAAGTAATTTCACCAGCTCTAATCTAGGTTGAAGAGTTTTAATATTTATATAACAGCTCACAACCAAACTCAGGTTTATGCAATGGAGACACCACTCCCTCCATAACTGTCCTTTAAGCTATTGTTCTCATCCTTACCATAATTTTCTTTCCTGTCACTTAGTTCGACTAAGGATAAAGGAAAGACTATTATGCTATTTAGTACTATTTTTTTTGAAAATCTCAGTATTTGGTTGGAGAATTCTAATAGTTCCTTAAAAGGTTATGATGCATGTCTAATTGAGATATTTAGGTTGCTTATAATTAAGTTCGGTTATGGTGACCAAACTATCTCACATCACTTAATTCATAACAAACCACCAAGATATAACATCAATTTTCAGCAAGTAATCAGATACACATAATCACATACACATATGACTACTTACAAGTACAATCACATATAACCCTAAGCCTTTGAGTACTTTAATACAATACTTTAAAATATAGCGATGCATTGAACTTAACTTACCAGAAATCATCGATTTGCTCACTCGACTTGACGCAGGTCAACTTGTCTCCACATGTTCTATAATATAAATACTCTTTTAGTATTTATATCCCTATAATATATAAGCTTTAAATTATGACTTGACTCGATTTTCCAATGTATATATTACTTATTACCGATATTTTCAAAGCTAGTTTCTAAATTAGCTTTCAAATCTAATTCTGATTTAGGCTCTAATTTAGTTTCGATTATGGGTGTTATATGTAAATCCTAAGAATACATTATGAATCGTAATATAAAATTAATCACATTATATTCGGATATCCTAAATATCACTTTTGGCTCCTAACCATTATTCTAATCCATATAATATATCCTAATTCTCATTTAATTATTGAATTTACTCATGATATGAGAAAAAAATTATATTTTTCATATAATTACCTAAATTTAAATTTCGCATTGGAATTATTATATATTACTATTATTATTATATTATTAACTTTACCCTAATATTTTCCATTTATTACAATTCCAATTTCACATATTATCAATTTACACATATTTACTACATATAACACCTAATAATTACATTTAATATCCTAAATGTTACAAATATCATACTACATCAAAAATTAACATCCTAAAACACCTAATTATCCACCAATTCTATAATTATCCATTTAATTATTAAATTAGCTCAATATAACCCATTTTATATATCATTTTAAGGTCTAACAATAAATAAAAAAATAGATTTATGAAAAATCTCTTCATAACACTGTTTAACATTCTCTAAATAGTATACAAAAAAATTTTGAGCTAAAAACTACATTATTGAGGCTATATATTTTCACATATAAATTCATTAAACTAATATTTTTCTCTAAATCTACAAACACAAAAACCCCATAATATTACATTTCATAATTTTATAAATAAATTTAATAATTTAAATAAATTAAATAAGAATCTGGTTGAAATTAGACTCACTTGTCCAATTGGTATCTGGCCATCAGTGGTAGTCCTAAGTATGTCGATAGAAAAAGGCGATGGGGGTAAAGTATGGTGGTTCATTTCTAGGTGGCTGTAGGTTATGAGTTTGTTTTACAAGCCTTAATTATACGTAATTTTTCTAATTTTTTTTTCTAAAAATACCTAATTCTCTCTTTCTGATTTTTCTTTGATTCCTAACTAACTGAATAATTTTCAATTAAAATTTGAGGTATTTATAGAGCTGCTTCAATTTTTTTTTTTTTGTTTTAAGTTTTTGCATGACATTTATCTCTTATCCTTTTTCATTTCACTTTCTATTTGCCATAGTTTGATTGGTTAATTTTTTTTTCTTAATCCCAACTTGCTGCGACTTATATCCAAACACTTCCATGTTTTTCCTAATTTTCCCTTAAATTTTTTGTGATTTTTTTGTAATTTTCTTTAATTATTTAGCATTAATTTAGTATATTTTAGACATTTAAAGTAATTTTTGGTATTTTTACCTATACGTAAATATATGTGGAGTATAAGTAAATATTCCTAAATATTATATATGTTAGTTTATGATTTTTAGTATGCAAATAATTTATCTCTATCAATTTGTTAATTATCAGAACTTGTTTTACACATTTTTAATAAATAACGAGTAATATGCTTATAATCCAATATTATAATATTCTATTATTTTATTACTTATTTTCATAAATTTAAACTCACAAGGTTACTTTTATTAATATTTCTAACTTCATTGTATAATTTAGGCTCAATCAAATACTTTATCTGATTACTCTAAACTTTACATATTAATTCTGCACTTCCAATTACAAGGCTTACACTGTAGTCGTGACTGTGCTAAGGATGGCTTCTAGTAACTACCTGCAGATTGCTATCCTCCTTCACCACCAATTTGATCTCCTACACCTCCTCCAGACCAACTAGAGGTACATTACTCACCATTACTTCATTGATCACTCTAACATAAGGATCCACTACCTACGAATTTATCCTAGTCACAATTGGATATCACATTATTCCTTACACATCCATTGACCTCATCAATGGTCACTTCGAGTGCTCTTTATTTTAAGCGACATTCAGCAAGATTAGGCATAGGTCGGGGCATCACAGAGGGAGATCCTCATCAGATTTCTTGGGAAGAGGGATCAAGTTCATCCTCACATGTTGGAGAGATCTTAATGCAGTACGAGAGAGCCCATTATGGAAGGAGGTTGCATTAAGGGATAGAGATTTGCATATTTACCTTATTCGATATATCTATGTTGTACATATATGAGAAATGTGCTAAAACTCTAAAACTATGTAAATAATATTTTGCATATATGTATTGTCAGTTATTCCTCTTCCAAAAGCAGCTTCAATTTAGTCATGTTATCCAAGTTGTAATGTATTTCAATATGTATGGTCTTTAATTGTTACCAAATGTGTTATGTATTTCAAGATCCTGTATTTAGGGTACTGTGTTTTTGGGTTAAATTTTAGAGTAAGACTTGGAGTTTGCACTTTTAGGTGTAGATTTGTGGTTTAGGTTATTGGGTATTGAAGTTTAAGATGGAATTGAAGGGTGCAGTTTATTCTTTAGCTATTGCAGATTATATGTGCTTACCTTTTGGCTATTGTATGTTGTATGTGTTTTATCATGCAAGAGGAGGCTACTACATTTGTTGTAGTAGGGGTTGGGCACAAAAGGAATCGCAAGTAGATCATGTGATTTAAGAACCACATTTTCCTTATGCAATTTGTAAATCACATGATGTACTTGTGATTTCCTTGATAACTCTTCTTTCCTTTGTGCCACATGTCTGCATTCGATGCAAGAGCTAAATTTTATTCAAGAAACGCGATTTGCTTACCTCATTTGCTAAATTATTTTGCTTGGGACCTTCATTTAAGAAACAGTTTACCCCAAAGGGGCAAACACACCTACTTCTTCCCATGAGGCTACATCAATATCATTCCAAACAAGACATATCTAATTTCATAAGCAACCTATTTTACCTAATGCGAGAAGTCCTCAACAAATTTTATCCAAAGATTGAAAAGAAACATCTCCTAAAAATTATCATGCTTACAGATGTTCTAAATTTATTAGATAATGTTCTTACGTTGCTTTAAAAATACGAATATAAAAAAAAATTATCATCTAATTCAAGATCAAGCTAATCTTTTATGTAATAGATATTTGAGATCATCCTTTGAAACTAATTATCATCTAATTTTGGGTTCTCATATTGCAGTGGAAGAGAAATTTTATGACTATAACATTCTTTTAGAGGTGTACACATATTCCTATATATTTAGGGTATATCTATAATTTTGATAGTTTTTTATAGGCATTTTACTTAGAAAATACTAGATTGCTGGTTTTTGCTTTATTCACTTAGAAAATGATAGCTTTATTTGTTTAACTAGCTAGGAACAAGTTTAATCAAAACTATAGTGTTGAACTCAAACTCATACATGATTCATCATTTGTGACCTTTATTTAGCTCATGCTTTATTAAGTTAAAACCCTAGTCATAAGCTTAACTTGTAGCTTAACTTGACAACTCAAGCTTCACTCTATTTAATTCAATTAGGCTTGTAATTTTTTTTAAGTTAATATTATGTAAATAATGTTGACAAGTAAATTAAAGTTGAAGTAAGCTTACATACCATGAGCTAGTTATTATGAAACCAAAAGCTTGATATTATAAACTATTAGAGTAAATCAAGCTTGGATTTAATTATAACGGAATCAAGCTAATGAATATCAAGTAACTTATAAATAGTTTAACTCATTTATACTTGAAAAATGTGTATTTAATTGAAAGCATCGTTTTTTAATTTTTGCTACTATCATATCAAGACTTTTAAGAAAGGAAAAATTCAAATTAGGAGAATAATATTTAATTATTTAACGTATGCCGCGATGCATTTGAACTCGCACCATGTTAGCCACTTATCATTCAATATAACAAACTATCTCCTTATAATGATAAGGAGTCTTTACCACCAACGGATTCCAAATTTAAAAAATTGCTCTCGTCGGAAAGAATAATATTGAAAAGCGGAATGGAAATCCGATTGTTTTGGGAATAGACAACCTTAAAAAAAGGGGGAAAAAAAGAAGAAGACATTTTCCAAATATATTATATAAAATATTGTTCAGGTGTGAATAAATAATCGAAACTCTTGCAGTGTATAATATTATCACTTAGTAATTTTTGAAAATAAATATATATACTCCAATCTTTCTCTAGAACCTCGAAATAATTCCTATTTATGTTTCTTTTAGTGGCAATCTTAAAGGTTATGGGAAGATTTTGGGACTCATTTGTGAATTTACGAAAATTGTAGTAAAATCATAATTTCGGAGATCGAGGCATATCATCAAGTTGTTATTTGCAGTTATCCCACACTTATTGCAATAAGGTTCATGAAGAGATAGTTTTTCTAACTTGTTCATTTCTTTCTTATTAGATCAATCAAACAATAAACAAATGAAGAATTTACACTTATTCATTGTAATTCCACTTTTATTTTTCTCTAGCCTAAGTTTATAAAAGATATAAAAAAATTTTAATAGTATTATTATGCTAAATGAAAATAACTACTAAAAAATTTCTAACATGTCGAACTTTATCCATTTCATTCTTATTAGATCAATCAGATGATAAAAAAATGAAAAATTTGCACTTATTCATTATATTTCTACTTTTATTTTTCTTGAGCCTAAGTTTATAAAAGATATAAAAAAATTTCAATAGTATTATTACGTTATATAAATAGTTAAACAGGAATAACTATTAAAAAAAATTAATATGTGGAAGTAGATTTTTTTTTTTTCAGAAGTACCTACTATGCTAAAATATATTTAAATATCATTGAAATTCATTTACCACTAATCCAAACACATATAATATATTACACCAGTAGTTTTTTTTTTTTTTTTAATTCCGTAGATAGTTTAGGAGCATTTGAGTAAATATGAAATAGAGAAATAAAAAGGGTAGTTTTGGAAGACGAAAGGAAACGCTGTTGGTGGAGTCGGAAAGGAAAGGAAAGAAGAGAAGGAAGAACGGGGTTTGGTCGGGTGAGGTGTCGGCTTGTGGTGTTGCTGATTTCAAAAGCGTGTAGAAGGGAGTCAAACGCCAACGTGATCGATCTTGCGCCACGTGTTGTTTATGTAAGGAGCAGGTGTAATTTCCCATTCTATACTTCTTTTTATTCAAACCCTCTTTTGACTGCAGACATGAGATAAATAAGACTTCAGAAAAATGGATTAATAAAATCAAATTTTCAATCTCAATCACGTTACGGGTTTTTATTACATTAAATAAAAATTTATATGTCGGTTGCAAAAACTCTTTGCAAAACAAAATCGCATAAGTTTTTATATTTTCTAAGTTTTTTATATTGTTTTGATACGAGAAAAGGAAAATAATATTATCTTTCTAAAAAAAATAATTCCAAAAATATTGTACTTATAAAAATAATCTCAAAAGTACCAAACATAATTTCAAGTATAAAAAATAAAATTTTATTTTGAATTAAAATCGGTTGAAAAACCAAATATAGTTCCCCGCCTTAAATTCAGCTTTCAAAAAGCTGATGAAGTGTTTTGTGCGTAAAATAAGCTCTTTAAAAGCTGATATTATACAATAAATGAATAAAGATAAACAGTAAAATAAGTGTAGCCTAGTGTTTGGCGTTGGGATAATAAGATTAACTGAAAAAATTTCTTGTTTATTATCAAAATTAAAAAAATATAAATTATATAAAAATAATTATTAAAATATGAAACTTATAGATGTGAAATAATTATTTATATTAATATCATATTTAAAAATATAATATTTATATTGTATATTAAAAATATAACATTATTATAAATAGTTATATTTCATCGTTAAGATTCCATATTAATTTTTATATATTGTACCATATCGTATTTTGAATAAACGACATTTTTAAAAATATAATGCTTATACAAATAATAATATTATATCTTTAAAATACGATTAATATCAATATTTTGATAATTTTTTATATAATTTATAATTATATATTTTTTTCCCTAAAGTATTGCACCCAAGTTCAATGCCTTGGTTTCGATTCTCGGCAAGTGCTTTTTATTCCTTTTACCAGGAAAAACGGTACAACTGTCGGCAACGACTTTCTATATTTTTTCACCTGGAAAAACGTTACACCAAAAAAGGGCATAAGTTGAGAACCGAACCTAAGTTTGTTAAATTAATACTCAATATCCTCACCACAGAACGACAACACAATCTTGTTGATTGTTGAATGTGATTAAATAAAAATTAATTTTTGAAAAATCGAATTTATTATTAGCTTTTGAAAAACTAAGCGAATAAATTCAACTTTTCAAAAGTTGTTCAAATTAAAATTATATTTTGAAAACCTGAATTTATATATGGTATTTGTGAGATTATTTTTTAAACTACAATATTTTTGGGATTATTTTTTTTTTTAAAAAGCAAGATTATTTTCCTTTTCTCATTTTGATACCATCTCTAGATTGTGTGTCTACTAATGTAACTTATAAAAACTACGGGACAACATGTTCGTACATATATAAAAATATGCATAGATAAAAATATCAACATGTTCAAAAGTTAATTGAATAAAAATTAGCTTTTGAAAAGTCGAATCTAAACTAAGTGAATAAATTTAACTTTTTAAAAGTTGATTAAATAAAAATATCAACATGTTCAAAACCTGATTAAATAAAAATCAGCTTTTAAAAAGTCAAATTTAAGTTAAGTGAATAAATTCAACTTTTCAAAAGCCAATTTTAGTTCAAATTAAAATCATATTTTAAAAACCTAAATTTAGCTATCATATTTATGGGATTATTTTTTAAACTATAGTATTTTTGGGATTATTAAAATAAAAAAAATATTATTTTCCTTTTCCCATTTTGATACCACTTCTAAATTGTGTGTTTACTAATATAACTTATAAAAACTACTAGACATGTTCATGCATATATAGAAATATCAAATAAATAAAACATATAATGGAATAATGGTAATCCATTCACTTGTAAATTTTGGTGTTAAAAATATAAAAATAATTAGAGTATTAATTATATTTCTCAATACGTTAAGTTATTTTTAATAAGTCATCTTTATAAGAGATGGAAAGATTTGAGATGATAAATGTGTTACAATTGGGAAGGAGAATGGTTTTATAAAATTCCCTATTAATAAATAGAAAGATTTGAGATAATAAATATAATATAAATGAGAAAGAGAATGAGAATGATTTTGTAAATTCACCTATTTACTATTGATATTATTAAGTTAGATTTTTTAGCATATATTTTATTAGTTTTTTTCTTAATATATTTATGGGGTTATCAATAGAAATATAAACAAGAGACCAAAAGCCTACTCGAATTTAAATAATATAGAAGATATCGATAAAAGATAAAATATAAAGATACAGATTAATGAGTATTATTATGATCCAATTGCATATGATGTGATAGTTATTTTACATGGTCATTATTAACATATTAACATGTATTATTATAATTTGACTATATAAGATATATTAATGCATATTATCGTATATTATTTTGGTTTGACTATAGAAAGAGAATTCCATTTTAGAGTTAGAAAATTACTGGAGAATCTTTAATTAACAATCAAATAAAAAGATATAGGTTGCTAATATTCTAGGAGAATGATGGAATATTATTGATAAAATATAAATTTTGGAGGGCGTGTAGCCGTAAGAGCAGTTTTGACTTAATATAATAGAAGATTAATATTAAAAAATTATTATTTATTTAGAGTAATTTTAGACGATTTGTTGACATAGAGAGATCATATAAGACTAATAGTCGTAAGAGCAATTAGTTGACAAAGTAAGCATTAACTGTAGAAGAAAATTTATGGTTTTGATACTCGTAAATCGAGAAATAATAAACTTGCATAAGCGTTGAATGCAAAAAGATCAAATGAATCGTCACTTTTAAAATTGCATTAAATAAAATTAGTAGATGGATGCACGCGCAATGTGTAATGTGTATAAAAATTTAAAAATATCAAATATATAAAATATTAATTACAAATTAAACGTGAATGGATAAAGATCAGTAAAATATGAAAAAAAAAAATTCAAACGTAAAAATAATTTAAAGAATATTGACAATGTAATATTAACATAGAAGATGGGTTATAACGGAATGAATAAGATTCATTCGGAAAATGTTATGTTGCAAAAACAGGAAGTGAAATCTTTTGTACTAATTACTGTGACATTTTCTGCTTTATGCCATATCTCAAATGTTCCTTTGGAATTTTAAAATTAAAAATAATTATGTTAATCATCTGCTATTCTTTGATTAGTCAAAGATGATGATTCATTGAACGATATTTTCTAGGATCGAAAGATAACAATTTTGAATTTCTTTGCAAAATGTTTTTGGAGTAGAAAAGATTGAAATGAATATCTAAAAAAGTCAACATATGTGAAAGTAGCTAGAAAAAGGAATATAAAAAAATTAAAAATGTAAACACCCTCATTCGTAATTTAGTCCTTATACTCTTTTAATATTTTATCAACAATAAGTGTTATTTTTCCAATGGTGAGAGAGAGTCTGAAGAGAAATAGATCATTTCTTGACAAATGAGTTTCATTAAAAGTAATATTGATAATAAGGCAAAATATTAACATTCCTAAAAACACGTTGATGTGCATTTACCATTGAAGCTTGAGTTTCCAATATTACCCCTTTATGAATTATTGTATAAATAAGTAAAGTAATTCCATAAGGATCTCATTGTAATTTGGTGTTTAAAATATTCTAATGAACACATAAGACCCAAAAATGATGTGTTTAGCGGTTTTTATGATAAAGCTAATAAAAATACGTTATCATAATGCTAATTAATTTGAATTATTAATTTAATAAAACTTAATCTATATTATTTATCCTATTAAAATGGGTTAACATATTACCCAAATAATAAGTCAATAATTTTTATAGATAATTAATTAGATAGGAAAGTGAGAGGGAGATGGTAACTTGGTCAATGTTACCATAACACTATATTAGTAATATTACGGTAGAAAAATCCTATAGATAAAGATATAAATAAATTTATCTACCTTTTTTACAAAATTACATGACTAAATAAATCCAAATAAAGTTAGTAATATGTGTCCTTTATTTTATTTAGTTTAGAAAGCAAATAAATTCTCCTTTTCCAATAAATAAATTAATTTCTAACATCTTTTCTGTTAAAGATATATGAACTTTTACTTTTCACTTTCATTAGTCATTCAACATCTTAACCATAATCATGATAAGATAAAAAAAAAAAATTATCCCACCATTAAATTTGTAACCAAAACAAATAGTAACAAATCGAATAGTTTTTTAAACATCAGGCCTCAATCAAGCACAAACGAATGGAATAAAGTGAAAAAAACAAAGATAAACCAAATTTAAGAATTAGTTACAAGTTTCTCTATTGTTATACAGAATAATATTAAACTCGTTATTTCAATATTAAAACCCAGATAATTTTTTAACTTTTCATCGCTATTTGCTTTGATATTCACTTCGTAAAAAATTTCTAATTAGTGTTTATTTAGTTTCCGCTTCCATGAGCTTATAAGCCGTTGTCACACTCGTAAAATCGACGTGGGATTTATAGTCCAGATTACAATTTCTTTTCCACGTCAGATGTCTTAGTTCACCTAATTTGACGAAATGGTATCAGTTAATTACCTACTCAATCTTCAAATCCAGCAGTTAAGTTTAAGCCTCCTTAACCTTGATTTACTTCACAGTATTCAATTGTCTGAGAAGAATGTTTGTATGATATTTGGTTACTTGAAGTTACCTTGTTATAGACCGATTATCACATGGTTTCTATCATCAATTGTCTAATTCGTTTGATTTGTTCTATTCTTTTATTTTGCCTAAAAGTGTCACTAAAATTCATGATTTTTTTTTAAAAAAAAAAAGAAGAAAACATTGATTTTTTAAAGAATACAATCCTACTAATACTTAATTTATTTTTTTATATTTCTAAAATTTATTTTATTTTTAATTATTTGAGTTGATTGATATATATATATATATATATATTTGTAATATTTAAACATAAGATCACACGATGATAATGTGATAATGATGTGTCATCCTTTTCACCACATCTCAACCGATAAAAGTAGAGATGTAAACGTAAAATTTTAAAAAAGATAAGTATGATATGATTTAAAAAGTTGAAATAATTGATATGATTTATCCTAAATTCTATATTTTCATGTTGAATATGAATAAATTCACTATAGATATTTCGGAGATGGTATCATACATGTCATTTTGTAAGCAATGCACTTTGTAAGGCGAAACTTTAGAAATGATATGTTTGATTGATTTCATAAAGCCAATTATAATAAGAATTCCTTCCCTGCAAATCTATTACTGTTTTTGGTTGGAGAGTTACTATTTAATGGAATCTGCACTATTATTGAAGAATTACAATTCTTTTATAGAATCATAAGAATAACTATTCCTTAGTCTTTTTAATATATCTCTAAATCTATTATAAAAAAATAATTATTACTGCTTCATTTCATTATTTAAAAATTGTAATTCTGTTCTCATTTTATTCTATTTTGTAAACCAAAAACATCTGAGTGTCAATACAAAACCAGTCGTCAACCCTCCATTTTCAAAATTTGTCTTCCACCATTAAAAACCACTGCCTGCCGCAGCTCGTTCTTCACCAGCCAGCCTTGCTTGTCTTTTTCAAAACCTTATCGACAAAAAAAAAAAAAAAATGTATTCATAGATTTTAAGCACAATAATGACTTGCATTTAATTATTTAAGTTAAAATGATAAATTATTTTTAGCATAGTATTTGAAGTAAGGATAATTGGATTAGTATGTTTACTCGTAACCATTTTCAAATACACTTGTAATGTTTTAGATTAAATACGATGGATAACGAAGTATACCGGATACTAATGTCTAAACGCGTGTAGAAGATGAAAGGAAGCTAAGATGGTCATGGTAAGATAGACTTATGCATATAAATGGCGATGCCTTCCCTGACAGGTCTCCTAGTCCAAGAAGTAAGTCCTGCTACTAAGTTACAAGTTGCTGCATGTGAGAACATCAACCATGATATTCAAATGAAAAATAAATAAATAAAATAAAACATGTTTGCTACGTGTAGGAAGTAAGCTATGGTAATTCATTTTCTTTTCCCTTCTGCGAATTACTAAAACGTAATAGGACCAAAAGTTTTATTTTGTCACTTCTATATCAAAAAAAAAAAAAAGTATCAATATACTACATTTATGGTATATAGATATTAATAAGAATTTTACACATAATAATAAAGAAATGTACATTTTAAAAAGATATTAACTTTTTTTTTTTTACATATCAAAATTTTATTAATGCTTACTTATTATTTATCAATTCATATAACATATTGATAGTATTAAAGCTTTTTGACATGTGGATAAACGACAAAAAATGATAAAATCATAAATATGTCCCTTTAAAATTATCAATTAGATAGTAATAGATTCTTTAGATTTTTAAAATATAACTTGAAGTTTTCATGATTTTTTAAAAATTTACATATAACCTTTAAACAATTGTTAAAATCTAAAGCCATTACTGAAGATGCTTTTAAGGCATACGACCATAATTTTGGAAATTGAGGAAATGTATTTGCATTAACTTTTTGTTTCACTGACATGGAGAAAATTAGATAGCAACTCATTGTCAATTTTCTAAGCCTAATTAATTAATTCCTTATTGTAATGATTACAACGTTGATGACATGATGACTTGAATGAGAGTATGATAGACAATTGATAAAATAAAATAAGAAGAAGATATCTGCAACAATTTAAAGTGTAATTTATGTTATTACTTAACTTTGAGAACCTAAATTTTTTTTTTTTAAGATTGCCTTTGCTCGTAAACCCGAAATCTCGTTCTATTAAATTTCAACTTTACAAACTTAATATAAGGAAATAATTAGAATTCATAGCATCAAATATGACAAGTTCTATTGGGAAAAAAAAAAAAAAGAAAAATGATAACATCTCCAAATGAAGTACGATTTCATGTCTAATGGCATAACTCCCCGGGATAATTGATTACTTGCACTTATCCCTCTTTATTCATTTTCTTGTGCTTGTGCTTGGCGCCAACTAGGAGGAGTAAAGATCGGAAGACCCTCTTACTTATGTGATGAACTTGATGGCTTTTGGACAAGACTCCGACCGATAGAAAAGAGCCTAATCGAATTTTTATTTGATAACGTTGGGATGGACAAAGTATAGATAATTAGTATATTCATTTCGACTCAAAAATGCAATTAGGAATGATATGTAATAAAAATTGTAATGACAAGAATATCCAATCATATACAAATCCTCCACTAAGATTAAGGCGGTGCAAAAGGGTCGGGCCCAACGAAAAGGTTCGCTTCACCCATCTGAAAATCGATTAATATTAATAGTTTTAATCCGTTTAACATCTAGATTGCTTAGCCCAACCTATTTAAATCTCATCACAAATCAAGCTAGTTGACCCGACCGGTAACTTAGAAAATTAAAAGTTTAGAAAGGACAACTTTAAATCCTAGATATATAATGAAACAAAACAAACGTGGCCCATTTCCCTTTGTCTCTCTTTTCTCACCTAGTTCTTAACTTCCTATTGTCTTTCTCATTACTTCTGTAATGCCTCAAATCTACCTAATAGCAAAACAAACACGTGATTAATTAGTCTTTCTCAACTACCTAACTTAAAATTTCCTAACTAGTCTTAAAATTGATATTTTCTAACTTAACCTTATATATCACTACCCATTATCTATTCTTTCCTATAACCTATGTAAGACTTCATTCATGTTAATATCAGAATATTTCTTGTTTATACAAGCAACTTCTTCATCATAGGACTATATAATTAGGTTAGTTTTTCCTAATAGTATTTAATAGTGAAGCCAACGTATAACCAAAGGACCCTTTTCAACATGTAATGTCTTAAACAAAAGGTAATCAATAACTAAGCTAACAGGTGACTAACAATTGTTTCAACCACTTAACTCAAATTTTTTTAGTTAATATTGACTTGGTATTCACTACCTTAACTATATAAGCCAACATTAATTCTTTTTCGTAGCACATATCAAATTCACTGATACGGAATGTCATAATCTTTCCTTCTAAATGCATGACATCGTCGTCAGAAGACCTTACAGTAAGCCTACGGAATGTCGCAATTTTTCCTCCCATATTTGCGTGACATCCTTGTCAGAAGACATTGTACTTAAGCTTAGTTTTCCTCCTTTCTTGGTGCAATTCGATTCTTCTCTATCACCAACCATTAAACTATAGTCATCATTTAGTTTGATAATACTCTCTATCTTCCTTGAATCTCTTCCACAAATCATATCAAAATGCGCTTCTCTAGCTTCTTCCATGATTCATTCCTCGAATTATCCACTTATTGATACAAGATCGACTCTGATTTTATTTATAATACCTTAAACCAAAAGCAATCAATAGCCAAGCTACTAAGTGCTCATAGGATCCTAACTCAAAAACGTAAACCAATGCTGACTAAGTATTCACTATTATAATTTTTTTAAATCAATATCAATTCTTTCTCATAATTCATGTGCTACCTTAATCCCATGGATTTTACATGACGACTTAGCCTAATAATTCCTAATTAACGCTGGCTTAACTTTCTTTAACTTAGTTTTATAAATCGCTACTCACTTTTTCCTACAATCTATATGAAACTTATTCAAATGTTATCACAACTCTTCTCTCTGCCATTCTCTCATCTCTTTTTTATTTTTTTTCCCCTCTCTTCTTTTTATAGTTCTTTAATAATGCTATGTCAAGATTTTCAAATGACTGATTGAAAGAGAACTTACATTATTTCCCATTTCGACAATTTCCAGCAGCAAATATTTTGCAAGGTGTTTTATTCCGGAACACACGACTTGCTCTTGATTGTTGCATATATATATATATATGTTTAAAATCGAAACATCTTCTGTAACTTAATTTCTCGGTATAATGTTGCTAACGAAAATTTAGATGTTTTATTAAGTGATTGGTTTAGTACAAATAGACAAGTTTTATGTATCCTTATGTAATGGTTATGTTTTAAAATTCCCAAAAATACTCAACATGCCGTAAAAATGCTGACAATGCATATTGCTAAGTGACATGTGCACCTACACAATTCATCGACTTCTATCTTTTTTTGGCATCATATTTGCATCGAAATACTTAGAATCAGGGTGTTTATATCATATTTGATGACCGCTATGATCTAGGGATAGCCTCAGCTCCTCTTATCATTTGCCCCTTCTCCAAGTACTTCGCTATATCCATCTGTTGAACTTTGAAGTACAAACCCCCGCGTAGCCCTCAATAACGCTTCCCTTCTCTTGAAATTTTTTTGAGAACTTTTATACAAATTCATCAATAGCCATAAAATCACCACTGTTTATTAGGTTTTTTTTTTTTTTCTTTTTGGATTTTTTCTTTTTTTACTTGATTCATATTTGTAAATTAGTAATTGCTTGTTTAAACCCACAAACTCATGATAAGCTATGCTGGATTGAAAATTATCAACTTGTTTAATGAACGAGTCATAAAGATAAAGAGCTAACCCATTTAACCTTTGTTTTTTATAGACTTAGCTGGATGGACATGTTTAACCTACTACAAGTAGATCTATATCTTGTTCACACTAATACTTCTATCCAACCTAACCTATCCTAGCCCTCCAACTAAACTTGGAAGGTAACAGCAACCCACCCAATAATGGTAAAACCATGTTGGCTCAAGCAAGTAAACCCAGGTAAACATGTATCACTCGATTTAGTGAACACGTGTTGTTTGCACATAGTTAAGTATTAGTGGTCCGAGAATAAAATATTTAGCGTTAGCTTGTATAGTGGGATGAACGTGATCAATTTAGTGGTTTGAGCATAAGTAAGTATGATGGCTCGAGAATTCACTAGTTTGTACGACTATTTCGAGTGCGAGTCGGTCTAGTGATCCAAGGCATGGACAATTACTATGGTCTAGTTTCGTTGTCAATGTGGCTCGCGGGTTTGTTTTAAATCATAGTTCACCAGGCGCAATGGGCGCCTAGGTCGATGATGGCGGCATAGGGTCTAGTGGTTTAGGTCATAAGGTGTGGTGACGGTTGAACAATCGTGATGCTAAAGTTTTCCTAAAATTATCTCTTAAAAATATAAATATGTATAATTAATTATTGATATTGTAATGATATTATTTAATAATTTAAAATCAATACAATGTCAGTTGTTTCGACAATTAAATTTATAACTTTACCAAAAATATTTTAAAAAATCTATTTTCATGAAAGTAGGCCAGTAATGGTAAGCTTAAGGTTTCTATGCACATCTATGGCAAATCTCATAGAGTATATTACACATAGTTATTTATAAGGAAATAGGTAAAAACTTAACTTACATTCATTGGACCATTATAAATAACTATTCCTTTTAAACAAACATGATATCAGACACTTGTTAGTCCTGGAAAGGATTTTAGCACTGTTTTGCCTGTGTTTTTTTGAGGGTATCGGTTCAACCATCAACCTCATTTTTTATTTTATATTCATTAAATCTGAATTATTAAATTAATTGCGTTTTAAAACAGTTTAAATCTAATAAATATAAACTAAAAGTATAATAGAAAATTATATTGATCATATCAAAATAAAGAAAAGAACGAAACAGTAGAAAATTTTCCCGCAAAATGAAATAGCCGTTTCTGGGAGGTAAATTGAAAACACGAGCCTTGAGGATACCCATATGGTTAGGAAATACATCTGAGTCTGCGATACATGCAACAAATGAAAGAACAGACAAAAACCGACAGTTATACAAGTTCTCACAAGGGCTAAAGCAATTTATCCGAGAGATGTGGACAGAACGCTTGAACGAGGAGAAAATAATTAAAAATAGACCGATATTTTCAGGTCAGTTGACTCTCGGACAAAATTTCCCATTGAACCTCCTTATAAAAAATGTAATGCAAAATTCTGAACCGTTCATGCGTGAACTAATGTCGGTTAATTGAATTTGGCAGCACGGATAAATATCATATTCTAAGCCGCCAAACCTAGCAATAACCCTACGAATATATATTAATAGCACCAGCCTTAAGAGGAAAAAGCAACTCCATAATATATCGAACCTTACTATCACCTAAAATCCCAACCAATATATATATATATATATATATATATATGGCTCTCATGACTGAGAGCTACAAAGAAAGACTGCAAATCGGTTGGAATCGAGAACCAAAGTGGAATCGAAACCCGAACTGGGGATGGAACTGGCAGGAAGCAAAGATGGGGATGGAGGAGGAAGCGAAAAGTTGTGAGAATATTGAAAAGAATGGTATGAAATAGACAATAAATTCGAGGTTGTGGATAGTCGCACGCAGCAAGATGGCACTGTTCTTCCTTTCGTTTTCCTTTTTTTTTTTTTTTTTTTCTCTTTAAGAATGGATTTCCATTTTTAGGTATCCATCCTCCTTTTCTAGATGTGATTATGATGTATATGTTTAGAATATAATTAATTATGTATTAATGTTTGTGTTTGCTATGAGACAACTGAAAAATCCAGTAAGTACGTATTTAGTTTAGTAGCTTTTGGTTCTTTAATTTTGAAAGGGTTCTCCTATAAACTAATGTCCATAGTACTTGCCAGGAATATTTCGCTAGCTAGGTTATAAATTGATACGATGACAATCAATACTCGATTTCCAATAACAGGGATTGTTGCATCTTAAATTAATCTTAAACTAGAACTAACACGGTTAAGTTTGGTTCCACCATGTTGTTTAATTTATACCATAACAAACATTTCGTAGTTCCTTTTGCCATGTGGTCACCCATAATCCATTGCTGTAGCGACGATCCCCCTCTCATCACTGTATCGAAACTCTCAGTCGTCGAGTTAATTCAAAACTACGGCAAAACATACTCTCGAAAGACCATCACACGAAAATATATTTTCCTTCAATTGTATCCTCGTCATCTTGCGGTGTTTAGATGGATGGAAATCTAAAAGAAAGCTAAGGAAATATAAGGAAATGAAAGGAAGTCGTGTTTTGGTTACGATGGAAAGGAGATGGAGTAAGGAAAGTAGTGGAATTATTTGCACTACAGTGTCGATTTTCTTTTTCTCCAGATTTTGTAGAGTAATTAAAGAAAACGAATGGAAAGCACATGAGATTACAATAATAGCCATACAATGAAAAGGAAATAGAAAAGAAGGGAATCTAAGAAGGAGAATTTAGTCCAATAGTTGTTATGTTCTCAAACATTTCCATCCATTTTCACTCTTTACATCCAAACATGGGGAATTGTTTTTCTTTGTTTTCTTTTCCTTTCTACGGATTTCTTTCCTTTTTATCACTTGTTAAACACAATGTACGGATGGGCATCGGCAAAAGGGCAAGCGGTCTTGTTCCGTGCTGCTTAGTTTCGTGCAAAGAGAAAAGCAACATCTCTTTTTAAAAGAGACCGACTAAAATTGTATTTATCTAGCTTATTTACAAAATTTCAATATGTTTTTCGTACTCAAGAGGATTAACAGAAACGGCAATCAGAAACTACTTCTCTTCATTTTATCCAAACCATTTCCGTTGAAATCTGTGTATTATGTTGACATGAGAAGAAGCGCATGAAGCACATAAAATAAAACTGTTTCCTATGCACACACACACAGTATATTGGCGTAGCTCGATCAAACCAGCAGCCAACTGTATCTGACCCGGCTGGTTTGTCGTGCCAACCACCTTTTGCCAAACCGATTAAAAAAGGTTCCCGTGCCTTTGCTTGAACAGGCTCGAGTCGAGCTCAGTGCCAAATTTATTTATAAATTATATAACAAAATAGACTGGAGCAGGACTAGTAAGACTCTGAAAATGTTTTTCGTTTGGACTTGAAAGCGGTGGTAATTTTCAAAAATTCAGTGAAACTTTTGTGAAAACCGCCAACATCTATTATCGTTAGAGTTTTAATGATCATTAAACAAGGAGCAACGTAGTTTAGTATCTATGTCAAGATGGAGAAAAACTTTAATGGAATTAATGCTTAATGTGTTTTTATAAGCTGTGTGTAAGTACCCGTAGTATTTAAACAAATATTAATGATGATTAGTCTAGTTTGTTAAAATTTTATCGGTAATCATATTTTAAATGGAACAACATTTGAAAACATTAACTTTCTTTTTTCAGCCCATTTATTAACTGTGCTTAAAAAAGTAGACTTGTAATATGGTACGCTAATAAACATTCTTCTCGGGCTAAATGTTGTTATTATGTACAAAGTTATCAAATTCTAGTTGACCCCGTAATTCAACCCAACTCGATAACGGTTCAATTTCCAGTTAGATTTAGTTTTTCTCTTAATTTTTGACCTTTTTATATGTTTGGATCAACTTTACAATCCATGTCTAATAACTGTAAAAAACATATCTATAATAAATCCATAACATATAGATCTACTAAGAAAATACAAAGAAATAAAAGCCATAAAAAATTAATTTCTATTTCAAATAAAATAAGAAATTACAATCCGATGAAAATTTTCACTCAAGACAAAAGCTATCTAAACCTAACGAAACAAATTATTCATGAATTATATTAGAGCATGTTTAGATAACTAATAATTTAGTGTAACGATTAAATGTTTTTGAAATGCATTGTTATCTCCTAAAAATCATAAAGTATAATTGTTTTCTTAACAATCAATCACTAGAAAGTGATTCTTTTAAATCAACCAATGGAATTCCATAATTAAATTCTTCATGCTTGCAACTACTCTACCACTTATTAAAGATCGTGCTTTGTGAAATATGAACATTAAAACAAACCGTAATCTCTACGTAGATTAGGGTCAGAGGAGTTCTTTATGGGACTACTTTGTTAAACGAGTTTCTAAATAAATTTGATTGTTGAACATCGACATGTCTACTTTGATCGTACGTATGTTTGATCAATTTATTGATCCTGTCAAATCTTTCCAACTTCAACAAGTATAATAATGTTGTATGTTTGAGTTCACGGGATGTGTGCCAAATTGTCAACCCTACCAAGTACAAAATAATAATATATACTTTCAGCAACTTAAATAGGTGATAAATGTCACATGATACAGTATGAGGACACGGTATACGTTTTTTGTTTTAAGATGCAATAAATAATCATCATTACACAAATAAAATGGTCTTGGATGATGAAACATTAATGACTTGACTTAAATGGGACACTTTATATAACACAATGATTTTCAAAAAGCCTAATTAATTAATTACTCCAACCCTAATCAACAAATTTTCAGTAAATTTCATAAAATTGCTGGTCACAAACTCTTAAGTTTAACTCTGATTCTGGTCATTTTTCTTACTTCACTGCCCTCACACGCCCGACTTGACTACCAATCTTTAACATAACATCAACATGATTGTATATAACGTCACCTTTTTAGTGTTCTCTTTGTTTTTTGACCGGCTGGTGTTATGGGCAATTCCTCTATTAATTTTATCTCACAAAAGAAAATAATGCACAAGCATATATATAAAAAAAAATAAAAAAATAAAAATTTAAACGCGTTCTATCTTTCTGTGTAAATATATATATATACATATACATATATGTGTATATGTATGTATGTAAATAAAACCGGAAAAAGACACAAGTTAATGAAAGGATTTTTGCTAGAGTTATTAACCTTAAATCACCCAAGATTTAGTATCCACCATGTCCATAAATTCCTCAACAAGTAAATATTTTAAGTTTATATTACAAAAACCATTATCCAACATCAGATATCTATCTATCCATTTATACTCCATAACATTTCTCCTAAGTGTATAAATAATAAAACCACACAAATATATAATAACCACATCCAAAAAATAGCATAATTGCACGTTTTAACGTTTGGGAAAAAAATAAAAAATAAAAAAACTTACCTGACAAGTGAAAATTTGTAAGTTCGTTCCTCTTCACCGTGATCCTTCCTCGATGATTTTTCTCATAAGTTTTGCTTTTTCTTCACCTCAGAACCACATGGAATGAGCTTATTCGTTGCCATTCAGAAAATAGGGATGCAACTTTATTGGAATGTGATAAGTTCCGATGAGGGTTCATGGCCTAATGTAATCAAAGGCGGTCCATCCTGGACGTATATATCCTCTATTCATATATATGTTTATTTTTTTTTAATTTAATTGTCTATATGGGAACGACAAGTGGCTGGTGAAGCCAGTGCCATCATTCAAGAATGTCTCACGTAACCCTCGCCGTCTTATTGTATTGACAAGTAGATCCTTTCCTTTTTCTTCTTGGGACAAGCGAAAATATCCCCCCAAGGTATTAATCACTTTGGATAGTACCTCAAATTCTGAAATTGCATAACCGTTCAAAAAACGTAAATACCTTTCAAATTATTATCATAATCTTGAAGCTATCTCTAATTGCACGTTCAGTACAAGGGAATAGAATTGATATTCTCCAAATAACCCCACATTCCCTATTTAGTTGTGTTCGAGCTTTAAAAAATAAAATTCTTATAATGTTATCGTACATAAAAAATAAGAATTGAGACTCTATTGGATGTTAAGAATTTGTATTTCTCAAACCTAGCATCAAATTTTCCCCCCAACTACCCTTTTATAATTAATAAATTACAATGTATATACACCACACACACCTTTTTTTCAATGTTATGCCAGAATCTACGCAAGTCTCTATTATTCTCAACTTAATCGACAAAAAAAAAAAAAAAGTGTCGAAGCTATCTCTTTGAAAATGTCCACTACCTTTTTTTCTTCTTCTGCTTCTACACGACTTCTGCCTCAAGCTGTCGGATACAAGGTGTGAAAGATGGAGGAAGGGTTAGCAACAAATTGGTTGCGCGATTTTATCTTAGGGCTTTGACACGTAAGTTTTAGCACTTAGCACTCGTTGTTGGTGAAGGGATTTGAAGTGCGATGGCGGAGAATCCTAGATCTAGCTTAGGTGTTGTTACAATCGACTATGGATGGTGATGGATTGTTCGTGTTTAGGGCTTCCTACAATACTTGGGGATGAAGAAGATGGGATGTGGTATTCTTTTTGCTGATCTAGGGTTCTCTTTCTAACTCATTTGTTTTTTTTTTTTTTTTCATTTGCCTAAAGGTATTTTCTGGATTTCACATTCTATTCATTGCATATTTCCCGTTGATTTCATGCTAGTAAACAGAGTTTTTCTATTTTTGTCACCTTCTATTAAATATGGTAATTGGCTATTTACCCCTTATTACTCATCTATTTCATTCCTTTATAATTGCAATTCTATTCCCTTACTATTCCATTCCATGAACTAAACGAACTGTAAAAGAATCATGTATAGCACCCGTTTTGAAGCTTTACTAATAGTTTGAGACGTATATGTGCAAATTTTTAAAAATAATTGAAAGGAGAGAGTTACACTTTAATAATTAAAAAGACTTATCTATATATAACCAACTAATTTGAAAGTATATTTACAAATATTCTATAAAACCCGAATTTAGAAATAAATAAATAAAAAGGATTTAAAGAATATAAAGAAGTTATAAATTATAAGCTTCAATATGACATATAATTAACTTTAAGATGTAAGGATAAAGCAATCCAAAAGAAATTTTAAACCCCCTCATTACCTACTACATTTGTTTTGTTTTTCCCGATTCCTCATCCTTCCTTATGATATTTCCCTCACCAAACCAGAAAACTCCCAAGAGACCTAACAAGAAGATTTCTAAGGTTCAGATTCAAGGAGTTTTACGCATCTCAAGTGAAGCAAAACACAAGATTTCGCAAAGAAATTGTAAATTAGGGTAAATTACAATGTACACTCAATAGAAATTCGTTTTTCTCCTCAAAATTAATGAGAAAAACCTAAAAATTTCATTTTTATAGAAGTAGAGAATAGGAAGTGTAGATGTAATCATCCTTGCATTAAGAAATCACGAGTAAGTTGCTTTTGAACCCTTAATTCATTCAAAGTTTGTTCTTGACATGAATTATTAAGATTAAGTATTAGCTGCGATTTGGGGTTAAGATCTTTGTAGTAGTGTTTAAAAGGTGTTCTAGAGTGTTTGAAGGCGAGTGTAGGAGTGGAAAAAGACCAAGAAAGTGAAGTTTGGCAATTGGGCTTAGAGTTGGGTTGGAGCCAAGTAGGAGTCACGAACTACAAACTGCAGTTAGCATCCGGATGCCATACTTGGTAGCATCCGGATGCCATGGGAGCTTGATACACACAATTGTGAGTTGTTAACTAGCGTCCAGACGCCCAACCCTCTAGCATTTGAATGCCATGTCTATTACAATGCATTGAAGGTTTTTGTTTGCTTCTTTGGTGCTTTTCTAACCTTCTTTTTCATTATAAAACCTTTCAAACAAGCTTTAAACAAGTTTTCTAAATCAAAACAACAACTAAACTTCGTTTTTTCAAGAAATGAAATAAGATTTCTCATAGAGACTTGCGGTGATAGGAACCATCTCCTCGAACCAGTTACACACAGCCAAATTAGAGGACTGCAGGGACTCATATAGAAAATACTAGCTCAAAAACCCATTCAGGACAAGGATTCTTATTTCGATTTACATCTTTTACATTACTGCCGACTCGAGTGCCGACCTCTCGTAAGTAATGACACGGTTTTTTAGTTGCCAAGCAATCGTGCCGACTTGCCAAGTATGCATGTCGACTTACCAAGTGGCCATACCGATTGCTAAGCTCATACCATAACTCAGGTAACTTTTAAACCGACCAACATTAGACCTCTATCCGAGCTGGGTTACCGAGACACCCGACCTATAGATTATTAGAATTTTTTTCAGTACCCGAGCTAATGAACTGCCGACCATCGATCCTTTTACCTGCGTATGGCTTTGAGGCTTCTAATCCCTTACCTAAAGAATTCTCTCTTCGCAACATATTGATGAGGAGAAACTTTACACCAAAGAGGATGGCTAAACTCCTTGAGTGCTCTACATTATTATACTTTGATTTGCGCTCTCGGTTGTACCAATACCAACTATTCTTTGACCAAGAACCTTATACCAAGTAATTCGACCACCTGCTACTAAGAAGTTCATATCGAATGACGAGACATTCCCTTACTGGTCGAGTAATTCTCTCTCAGCCTACTACCATTTCTCGCGATACCTACTTCTCGTCCCGACCTCTTTATTGCCACAATATCTTGATCCCTCTCACCTGCTATATTTAGAGAATCTTCATATGAGACTAATGTTACATTGCCACCTATCCTTTTCCTCCGACATTGTAGTTGATACAAATTCAGGACCAAGGAAAAATAAGGTCAGTAGTGGTGGTATGCATTTGATCTTGCTAAAGGAACAAAAAAATAAATGAGAGTTGATGGTTTAGCAAATCCCGCCCATTAACTCTACGGATCTGACGCACCGTAGAACCACACACGAACCTAATACTTGCTGAATATAATGCATTGGTTAGAGTGATAGGATTGCCTACCACAATCCTTGCTAAAAGGATTGATAAGAGTTGGTAAGAGAGAAAGAGAAAGGGAGCTTTTCGAGAGAAAGGACTTAAAAGGGGTTTTTCATTAATTCTGTTATGTCTCTTTATTGTTACAAATGTTGATATTTACAGAACGTCCTAAACCCTAATAGCGAAACTGTAAATAATATACAAGGTCTTAAATCCTAAAGAATTGAGCCCATAAATAAAATAAAGATAAATATTTACAAAAATATAAAGCTATGTGTTTCACAAGGAGAAGTCGACATGCGGTCATTTGGCATGCCCTTGCACTGCTTGGCCAAGACATTAAAGAGGTCGGCCCATAATTGTTGAGTTCTAAAGTTAATCAGCAATGGTCTCTCCGAGTTGTGCCAATTAAATCCAAGTCTCGATAGGATGAGCTCTTAGCCTATCGGTAAGCGTGATGCCAAGTAAGTAATTGGTCATGCATAGGTAAGGGTCGATTGCTGTCTCGGCATTCTACTTCACAGCACTCTATCTACGAGAAATAGGTCATTTGGCTCGGTAAGAAGAATGAGTCGGCAAATAGATAAGCTTGGCCTTAGCAGTCGGGTTGGGTCGATATCCCAAAGCTTATCGATAGTACTTTTCCATTTTTGTATTTTGTCCTTTATACCCTTCTTCCTATGTACTAGGAATTCCCTTTTTGTATATGCCTTTTTGCTAATTCTAGATTTGTAAATATTGCCTTAAGGACTTACTATAAATAGTCCCCTCTTCTTATAGTCAAATTTATCTAATTTTACACATAGATATTAAATATTCTATTCTTGTGAGACAACCCTCTCCAAGTCTATTTTCATACACTTTTATCTGATCATGCCAAGTAGCTCAGGATTAGTGGCGGGTGGACCTTAACATCAACTTGTGCATCATATCAAGCGAAGTGTCAAGTCGTGTTATGTCCGTTGGTGTATCATATCCTCCGAGCAACTTCACGTTAGATACTCTAGTTAGTTTGTAGACCTATTCACTCTATTTTCTTCAATATTTCAAATGACCCATTTGGTTCAAATTTGCTACAATAAGTCAATGAAAACTGGGCTCTTAGGCACATCACGAGCTTTGACCTGAACCAGGGTAGGTTAACTTTAACTGCGAACTTTCTTCTAACCCCGTTCTCATAGGATCCTGCAACTACCAAGCGGCCTCAGAATTCGTTTTAGCTTAGCCAATCGCACTACAACCCTTAGTCACCTCTTAACATGTGCCTTCTAACACATTATTCTAGAATGATTCCCTACTTTTCCATACAGTGTATTATTTTCCATTTTTATCCCTTTAAGAATGTTTTAGGAATCTTATGTACATTATCCATTTTATCTTTTCCTTATTTAGTGTAACCTTAATTGGGGTCATTTAAATACCCGACTTCCTTATATACAAACAACACTTTTGCAATATTAATAATGATAGGTTTCCTTTCCTAAGTAACCTTAGTGTTCTCATTTATCTCTTAATTCTTATTTATTCCCTTTCGTAAGAAGTAAAGGCGTATAACCCTAGTTTGGCATTCATGAGTCATATCAAGTGCTTAGATTAAGCCAAGTATGATCAATTGGTGTGTCATATTCGTTTGTAGTTGCCTGAACTTGCTAACCTTTTGTTTTCCTTTTTTCTAGTCTCTTCATTGTGGTGTAGCCTCCATGTATACAACCCCAGAGATGCATCATGTAACCTAATTAAGGAGTTAGGATGTGAAGAGTGAATAACAACTGAATAACAACTTTTATGATTGAGTTTCAGGGTTGAGTTACTTAATTTATGATATACTAAGTTTTAGAACAGCAAGCTACTTGTTGGACGCTATTATGGAATTAGATACGAGATACTTACTTATGTGTTTATGCTTATTACGTCAATAGTAAATGGACTTAACATATATTGGCTTAATTATTGATTATATTGTTTTTGCTTGGCTTCGACCTCCCATTAGTTAAGTCCAATGTAGTTGATGAGATACATGGCAATCTTTATGCGATGTTGTCTCGAGTGGAGTCCAGTACTAAAATAACCTAGATAGATCTAGTATGGTTATTGGTTACTTGGTTACTTGAATACTTGGTTACTAATGTAGGGGTCATGAGTTACCCCATATCTTAGAGTGCCAAGACTATATTGGTTGATGACTTAATTATTGGAGATATAAACTGATTGCTTATTGCCTTTATTATTGCTACTTAAATGCATGTGAAATGCAAATGTTTGATCATGCGAATCTGCTTTTGGTATTCCGTACTAGGCATAGTTCACCCTCTAAGGTTGTTATTTTTCAACTGCAAGTTCAGATTAAGATGATATTATTGAAATTTATGATGGTACCAGCTATATTTATTATTAAGAAGAAAATGGAGATTGCTACTTTGGTGATAGGAAGGTTTACGTGCAGAATAGATGATAAGCATGGATAGAAGCTGGGATTCTATTGTATTGTCACTTGTGGGGTGGAGTCGCCTATGACTCCCGTTGGTTTTTTATTTTATGTTAGTTTTAGACTTATGAGATTTCTTAATTGAGATGCTACATTTATGTTATCTTAAGTAGGTAATGCGAGATTCTTCTAAGATGAAATGAGTCGGTATAATTTCACTCTTTTATTAGTGGTTAAGGAACTAATGTAGGTGAGTTGACAAATTATTATTTGTTAGTTGGAAAATTATTATTAATTATTTGTGAATCTTAGATAGGTTGTAGACTCTTAGATATCTTAATGTGTCAATCTTTAAAGGTGGTACATGGTAGACTATAGCTACCTAAATTCTATAGCGTTACATGTCCTTTATTTGTCAACATCTTCTAAATCACTATTAAGACCTCAAAACCATAGTTAAAATAACCATGAATGGTGATGATTTTAGAGCTTTAGCATCAATACATACTTTTAAAAGTTAAGAAGAGGTAAGGTACACCTTGAGAATTTAGAAAGTTTATTTGCACTTAGTCAATGGTTTAAGAAAAGTATTTGCAATTTGCTCTTTGCTTCTTAACTAAGGAGGAGGCATAGTGCCATCATATCTTATGCTAATTATAGTAGATAGATCCTTTAGAAATAACCTACAACTATACTAATATATTGGATTAGAAGAAGGAATTGGAGACAAAGAAAAAATTAACCTAACCATTCTTTAGAAAAGTACGGAAAATAAAGGGAATGAATTTTTTGGTAAAAAATCCATGAAGGGAAAGTGGGACGAAAGTGTATGAAATAACTTAAATACCTTTTTTTACTTAAAAGATAATTCAAATTTTAAGAACTTTGTGGTATTCTAAAAAGTTAAAATGAAAAAATCTAATGAAATTTCATTTATAAGCACTTCTTCCTATTTCGTTCCTATCCAAACATGTATTTTCCCACTATTTTCTTTCCTTTCTATATATGGGCATAATGTCTTGTGCCATGCCCCAAATAGAAGAGGTTGTAATAGTTATAGGAATCAACTCCTCAAAGCAATCACGCACAACCAAGTTAGAAGACTACAAGGACTCATACAAAAAATACTAGCTCGTAATCCCCTTTAAGATAAAAATTCCTATTCCAATCCCCATCTTTGGCATTACTGCCGACCTGAGTATCAAGCTTTTACCATGATCCAAAAATCACCTGATCTAACCAATCTCAAACGCTAAACCAAGCTGAGCTACCGAGACTAGTACGTATCGTAACCAAAAATAGATAAAGCCGATCGCTAGATGGGTCCGAGCTTATTGAAAGCTTAAAGAGATGATGGGAAAATGCATAAAAGAACAGAAAAGTGAATGAAGGGTAAGCAAAACCTGCAAACAGCTCCAAAAGATATGACGCACAAATTGTTCTAGTAAGGTTATTCACCACCTAGCCTAACTTAAGGATTAGGATAAGAGTGAAATGAGAGTAAACAAGTAGTGTTTAGGTAAGAAAGAATATTCAAGTGTATTTATGTTAAAATGATGTTTACAGCTACAAATACAACAGGTATTTATATCCAAAAGTTAGGGCAATTTGCCTTAAAAGCAAAAAGATAAAAAGGGTATTGTCATGAAAGTAATGTACAAGAATATAAGAAGATAAAAATGAATATTCAAGAAAAGTAATGATTAGTGCGGTAGATTCTATACACAACCCTGTACACGTAACGGAAATACATTGGTGAGATCATTAGAGGATGTAGACAAAAGAGTATGATCAGATTGCTTGTTCAAGGAGGGGTGGCTAAGGATCAGTCCAGGCTCTCTCTCTTAGCCTCTCAACAAAGGTGATGCCAAGTAATTGGTTGACTCGAACGTAGGTGAGTAATCGCGGAAGGTTTGGCTATTGTCTTGGCAATCTACAATTCGATACAATTCAGAGAGATGAGCAGTCATTCGGCTCAGCATACAGAGTGACTCGATAAAGAAGTACTTAACTACCCTAAACCAATCACACGCCCAAACTCCAAGCCACCCTAAGCCCTCAACCGGACCACTCATTCGTACCCAGCCATCAACCACGCATGCTACCTAAGACCACCGCCAATCACCACACCTAAACACCCTCAAAACCACCTCCATCGTCCAAGGCATCAATCCTACCCCCCCTAAACCCAATTAGATAATCACGAAAACCTCATTTCCCACTCAATTTGCTACCCAGAACTCTTGTAATCACCCCCTTCACATTGTTGTTGAAGAAAGAATCCGATGAACCGCAATCCGACCTAAAATTTGATCCAGGTGTGACCTGCACACATCTACTGCATCTAAAGTGCTTTTTCTTTAATTTAATGTTATTTATTTTCTTTCTTTTTATTATTTAGCTGCTTTTTGTTTTTTTTTCTTTTTTTTCTTAAATTTTTTTTATTATGTACATGTAAATACACTTGTAATGTAAAAATTAAAATAAAATAAAAAGTAGTTTATTATGTTTAATAAAAAATACAAATAGATAAAATATAATAAGTAATAAATAAATAAGATGGTATAATAAAAAATAAAATAGAATAAATAAGATAGGGAATAAAAATTATTTTTTAACACTTAGAAAAATCATATTTTCCAAAATGAATAAAAAATAATTACATGTTCTTTTCTAAATTAGGGCATTTTAGATAAGAGTCCCGATTTAGGAACTTTTTTTAGAAATTTTCCTAAATGAACCTAATTGAGTAAAAAACATAAACTCGATTGTTTTCAAGAATTTAAACTAACAACCCATTAAATTTTTCATTAAAAGAACTACATACGTCTAATCTTGAATAGCAGGTACGTAACCATCAATAGAGCAACGATAAAAAAAAAAATCTAATTTCCCTTTTTCCTAGATTACTTAAAAGTTATCCAATTAAAGTAATTAATAATTGAGTTTTATGAAATTAAAAAAGTGATTTTTAAGTTTAATTTTAAATTTAAAAAGTTAATGGTACCCGTAAAGGTTTAAAATTCCTAACCCCTAAATTCAGATCTCTTGTTTTAAGACCGTTTTACTTTTTTTTTATTAATTGGTTTTTATTGAAAGATCAGTAACTAAGTTATAACCAATCCACCCAATTGGTTATAACTTAACTATTTTTCTCGACTCCGATCGAGTGGTGACTCTAACATATTTTCAAAAATTAAAAAAAAATAATAGTTTTCTTTAAACCTTAGTTGAAAGTCAGTATTAAATAGGTAGGGTTTAGTATTGATTTGTTTAAAGAAGATTTAATTTTAAAAAAGAACCGGGATGGTGAAAAACTAAGCTTGACATCCACAGATTCAAAGCTCACACTCTTTAATTAGGTGTTTTAACAAACACTTCCACAACCTAGAAAAGTAGCCACTAATAAGTACGGCAATTAAACAAATATAGTAACTTACTTTGTTTCACATACATAAAACAAAGCATAAACAAAACTTCGAAAACAAACTTTGACTCAAGCGAAACCTCTGCTCCAATACCAAGATGGCGCATATCATGATCAAGAACAAACAAGGTCGATCACTGAATGGGCCTAAGCTTATCGAAAGCTTACAGAGATGATGGGGAAACGTATGAAAGAATAAAAAAGTGAATAAAAAGTAAGCAAAACTCATGAACAACTCCAAAGGATACGACACACTAATGGAACCTCCAAAGACCTACGGTACAACTTAATATGATGCATGAATTGTTCCAGTGAAGTTATTCGCCACCTAGCCTTACTTAAGAGTTAAGGTAAGAGTGAAATGAGAGTAAACAAGCAATATTTATATAAGGAAGAATATTTAGTTGTAGTGATGTTAATCTAATGTTTACAGCTATAAATACAAGGGGTATTTATACCCAACAGTTAGGGCAACTTTCCTAAAAAGGGAAAAGATAAAAAAGATATTGTCCTAAAAGTAATATACAAGAATACAAGAAAGTAAAAATAAATATTCAAGAAAAGAAATGATTAATGTGGTAGATTCTATTCGTAGCCATGTACACATAGCAGAGATACATAGGGCCATTGGAAGATGTGGACAAAAGCGTACGATTAGATTACTTATCCGAGCATAGGTGGCTAAAGATCAATCCGGGCTCTCTCTTTCAGCCTCTTAGCAAGGGTGATGCCGGGTAATTAGTCAGCTCGGACGTAAGTGAGTAATTGTGGAAGGTTTGGCTGTTGTCTTGGCAATCTACAATTCGACATACTTCGGAGAGATGGGCAGTCATTCAACTCGACATACAAAGTAAATCAACAAAGAAGCACTTGACTTTAGCAGGAGTCGGCTGGAGCAGAAAAATTCACCTTGCCAGCCCTTCTAGTCCTTTGGCTTAGCTGCAGGCCAAAAGCCCGATAGCTTGATTCCTATTAGAGACACCCGACCTGAAGAGGACTAGAGCACCCTTCAGTTCTTAAGCTTTAACATCAACTAGACTAGGTCTGCTCTAACTATTAACCTTCTTTTTACCTTGTTTGAGTAGAATACTGTGATTGACATGCAGCCTTAAAGTTCATTACAGCTTAACCAACCGCATTACAAGCTTCCAATCGCCTCTTGACATGTGTCTTCTGGTACAAAATTTCAAAAGGATTATTTACTTTTTTCATAAAAAATAATCTTTATCCTTTTTAACACGTCTTATGTATTCCATTTATAAATTAACCTTCTGTCTTTTCATGTAAGTATTGTAACCCTAGTGGAGTAAGTATATAAACCCCCATTTGCTTGTACGCGAACATCATCATCACTCTTTATTATTGAATACGAACATTATCCTTTAAGAGCACTTAGTCGTGTCTTTTCTCTTATCTTTCAGCTCTTATCTAGCTCATTTATCAAGAGTTAGTGACAAACGAACCTAATACAATATTTGTATGCCATATCGAGTGTTAGGATTAGGTCGAGTGGGATTTACTAGTGTATCATACATAATTGGTAGCCATTCGGCTCTAATATAACCCCAAAGATGCATCAAATAGTCTTACCGTGTGAACCATCCTATGACAAAAGTTAGCCTTACAGTCACTACTATAAATCCGATCCATACAAGGCATACTCAACTCAATCGCTTTAAAGAGCCCAGCTTAGCACATGTTTGTTATAAAATTTGTGATATAATTCTTCCAAAATAACCTTTCATAGTAAAACCTGTAATGCAAACTCTAAGTTAATAATTAAAGTTACAAGATTTCAATTACATGAAAAAGTTACATTTTGAAGAAAAACTTTGAAAGGAAAAGTTTAAGTTATTTATATTACAGACCAAAGGTTAAAAACTATTGGGTCACTTAGAGAAACCCAATTAATTTTTCCAAATGCTATAAAAGATTACAAAAGAAATATAATAGTTTAGTAATATCTTATTTATCCTCACTCCTAAACCCAATCAGTTGCTAATTGGAGAAGAGGGTGAGACCCATTTTACGACTCTAGACTTACAAAATAATTGGTATTTTCAATCAAGTTAACTAGATGCAATGCATGTAAAAGTAAGTACATTCACATAAAGTTATCCATTCTATCGTGAGATTAAAGAAATTACGCTAGTTCTGATACAGGTTAAGGAGTTTAACATCACACACTCAAGAATCAAAACTAAACTAAAGCCTATGCAATGAAAAACACTCTCAGTCAAACTACTTTCAAGCTATTGTCCCCAACCTTATCGTAACTTCTTCTCCTATCATTTAGTTCGACTAAGAGTGAGGAAATGACTATTTCTGGTATCCTCATTGAAAGGTCTATTTTGGCTTAATAATTTTATCCATATTCCCTAACAAATTGCGATGCATGTCAAATCGGAAGTTAAGCCAAGTTTGAGTTAAATCATTTCCAGGATGATCAACACCAATTTCAAACAATCTAATTAAAACAATAATAACAAAACAAACACCACATAGAGCTTAGGTCTCAAAACAACCTATCGATATTCAAGTACATATGTCATACACGCATAGACAACTAAATTATACCACAAATAAAAACATACTAAAACCTCTAAGTATTGTGAAATAATAGTCCAAAATGCTATAACCCATTTATTCCACTTACCTATAGTGTTTACTACTCTAGTTACTAGTAGTTGAAAAGCTTTTCTACGTCAACAGTCCTTATATTATAATTAAAGTCTTAGTGATGACATAAGTTATGAAAGTACGATAATTTATTCTTTACTATGTTGATTATTTTCAAATTAATATGTTATTCAAGGTTTAGAGTCATTTCATACTTAGTTACTTATTTCATATATCCTTTGGCTCAAGTTTTGAGTGAGTGACTTCTTACAATTTCTAGTTGAAATACTCTCTGAGTCAAAGTCTGAGTCACGGTTGGTTTGGAATACTTTAGTGAAATACATTCTAATCTAAGTTCTAATTATGCCAATACAAGATATTTGATCAAGGTACCTTCTAACTTAAATTTTGACTTAAGATTGTTTTAGAGTTTGCACAAGGTAACCCTTTGACTAAGCCTCTAATCCTATCACAATCCTATTATAATTAAGCTTCATTCATTAGACTACCCTCTGACTTAACTTCTAACTATAACCACCTATCATAAAATGACAAAGTACATTAAGCCTCCATGCAATACATGTTGATTAGCGGCTTCTAACCCACATGCAATCCTCATTTCAACTTAATTCATAAAGTTTTTATTTAATTACACCAACTTAACCATAACTTAACACCAAATGTATGGACTTGGTGGAACATTTGTTATTCCGATCTCAAATTTCAACTTGACCAATTTATAAACAAGATGTCTACAACAAATTATATGTTCTTTTTAACTAATATCAAAAACTTGAAAGTATATAAATTATAGCAAGCCAAGTTGGGTTCTAAAAGATAAACAAAAGAAGATCAACAACTGGCCTACTGTTTTCAACAAAATAAAAATTTATCAAAATTCAACCACATCATTTTGAGAAAACAATATCATAGCATTAAAATATATCTTACAAAGATTCTAAAAATTCAAGCTGAGGGGAGAAAGTTTGTCTAGCCATCCATCCACAACCTAAAACATAGGATGGTAACTTCATTTCATTTATAGCAACTCTCCAAGAATACAAACTCCAAAATACCTTAATTTGCACTAATTTTTCTAAATTTCCTTAAATTTCTCTTCCAACCTTCCATAGACTTCTTATTATTTCTTCTAAACTCTATGGTAACTATCATGCCCCAAACAGAAAGAGTCATAACAATCCCGCCGTGTAAATTAATCTAAGATAAAAACTGACCTCACAGCTGTTATCGTAGATACAATTCACATAAGGTGCACAACTCAACCAACTTAAAACGTCTGTTCTGACACCTGTTAATAACCAAACCTGTGGTAGAGCTTTTACAAAATATCTGTTCTATATAACCTGTTGTTTAGTACCACAACAGTATTTATACAAATGTTTTACGTCTAAAGGTAAAGTTTACAATCAGAGCTTATTAAAAACCATAGGTTTTACAGTCTATATACAATAAGTTAGGAAACTAGTAGGCTCTCAGGGAATTCCCAATTAGTTTCCTCAAAACTCAAAGACAAAGTCAAAGGTTCAGATTCAGTTGATTCCTTGATCCTCACTTTTCCAAACGGCAGCATACTAACCTGGGAACGATGGTATGTGAACATCCTGTCCTTACTTAACACCTGCAAAAAAGTCTATGGAGATGTAAGTACAACTAGCTCAGTAAGTAAGACGGAGTCAGAAGAGTACTGCACAATCACAAATAAGGTTAATAATTATGATGAAATGCAATACAATCACTCAAATGAAATATCGCACAATGTTATCTGGTCCACTGTGAGGTTAGAGAAATTACATCCGCTCCAACTCGAATTAAGGAGTTTCATCGTGACTCAAGTCAAACCAAACTCGGGCTTGCGTAATGGAGAACACCCTCCTCCCATGAATACCTTCGAACCATGGCCCCCAATCTTGCCGCAATCTCCTTGCCTGTCACTTAGTTCGACTAAGGATGGGGAAAGGACCGTTTCAGCTATCCTCATCGAAAGAAGTCAGTATTTAGCCTAACACTCTTAATCGTTTCTTCTAACAGGTGTTATGTATGTCCACTTTCATTTTAGTCTAATAAACGTTAGTTTTAATCAGGAGTGACCAACAAGTTCACACAATACAAAATCCATGCAAGAATGTAGAACAACACACCAAGGACTTGAACTCCTATCACAACCGAGTATCATTCACGCACACAGCATACGTACAATCATCTAATTACAAATATAATCAGAAGTACTCTTGGGTCTCTGGATACTTTAAATAGTATCCAAACAAGCGGTGAAGCCACAATCCAACTTACTTATTTAGACGTTCGTTACTGCTGACTCAAATTGTCAACCATCTTTTTATGGAAGGTCCTAATTACACAAAAGACCCAAATTCAGTTTTCATAATAATTACGAAAACATTAGGGTTTAATCTAAAATGGTTATATTATTATTATTATTATTATTATTATTATTATTATTATTATTATTATTATTATTATTATTATTATTATTATTATTATTATTATTATTATTATTATTATTATTATTATTATTATTATTTCCATAATATATAGTCGTGTTATCACTATATATCGAATTAAGTTATTAATTTTTTATACTGTACATCATATATACTATTGCGTATTATATATCATTTCGATCATATCGAAATGTACTTTTAATTTATTAATTCACGTTTTAATTCCGATAAAGTTACTAAAATATATACATTCTTAAATATGATAATGTTATAGGTTAAATTACTTAAGGTTGTCCGATTTCAACAAAATTAGTGTCGTTGGGTTTGTATAGACCTAACGACACGTTTTACAAGTCCTGTTTCTAGAAATGACTTTTAACCGATAGTTTGAGTTTTTAATACAGTTATATATAATTATATAAATATAATTATATTACACATAATTTACGTTATTAAATTGCATTTTATCTAATTTGTTCATATATTGTTACAATATAAGTATTATTTAATTCTAATATACCTAAAGTGTATCCCAATCAGAAAATATTAATAAATATAATAAAAATATCCTTTTAATCCAATCTGATCAATAATCCTATATATAGTTTTTATTTAACTATTTAATTCATTTTAGCTTATTAATATTACAAATACACCCTGACTTGTAAATTAAGCCATTTTATTTAGTAAATTTGTAATAAATAGTTCGGGTTACCGAATAATTCCCCGAAAATTTCTATAGACTCCTAAAAATATAGGGGATTCAGTTATTACTTGATTTCAAGTTTCCGACCTATCACCTGTATATTCGTATTGACAATTTTACCCCTCAATTATCATAAATTACCCAATTATGATTCTTTTTGCACCAAATTAATTTTAATCTAACTCGATACTGTTATTATTTATTATAGATCAGTACATGTCCATTTCATCAATTAATTTCATAATTTCCTATTAAATTCATAATTTTAGCCTATTTTCAAGTCTAAAAATACAATAAATATTTAAAATATTCAAATCAAAATTCGGGCTACATAGAAATTATCTATATATCATAAACATCCTAACAAAAATTTTCAATTAGAAACAACATCATTTAGTATATTTATTTTACAAATCTAAATTCGGGTGAAAAACATATTTCTTAAGAAAGTATATTAAATATTACGATTTTTCAAAAATAAAATTATCACATGAAAGCATGTTTAAAATAACCTAAGTACAATTTTTTTCATAATTTTCTAGGTAAACTTAATATTTTTATAATTTATTGAAATACAGGGTATAAATTTGACCTTACTATTTTTGGTATCTCTGGCAGCTGTAGGGTGAGGGGAGGGGTGTATCGGAACACCTAGACGCTAGGGGTACTCCTTGGTGGTGGAGTGGCTTAACAGAAGAACGACGAGAGCCTTGGAAACTAGCCAAACACGATAATTGCTCTGTTTTTTTTTTCATAATTTTTTTTTTATTTTCTACGTTTTTTTCTAATTTTTCTTCTAAGTGTTTTGTATATTCTAGCTGCTAAACTTCACATATCTAAAGGTATTGGCCTTTTATAGTGCCTCTAAGTCGGTTAGATAATTTATTCTTTAATTATTTTTTTTTCAAATTTCTTTTTGTTTTCCCAAGCATGAGGTGCCTAAATATTAGGAAACTTACTTTTGAATCAGCATTTTAGTCCTATCTCCTAACACCATCTTTTTCCAGCAATCTTCAATGCATTTGGTCAAATTTTTTTTCTTTTATTAAATAATTACTTAAATATAGATATTATATGTTAGGATTAGTTATTTAATTAGTATATAAGTATATACCCTATGTAAATAACATGTGAAATATATAACTTTACTCATATAATTAAGTTTCTAACATATCTTCTATTTTTATAATATGTTTTAAAGTTAATTTCATGAATTCAACACAATAAATATACAATTACATAATTTAGTGTTAATTTACCAGTATAATTTTTATTTATACCAGGTATACTCATAAAATTATGTGTATTTTTATATAGTAAATTATACTATATTATCTCATTTTATAGCTCAATCAATTTATCTTTAAGTTCTCGTTGCAATCTAAGTTTAATTTTAGGAGTTCCGAACATTTTAGTATTATATTGAATATTCCTACTTCTAAGGGCAAAATTGAGATTTTGGATCATTATTTCTAAAATCTAACTTTACTGTAATATCTCAACTAACTTTTTTACTCTAGTCATAAAATTTGGGTTCAATTGGATAAATTTCCCTAAAAACCCTAAATCTAAGTTTAATTATCCTAAACTCAATTTTGAGAGCTTGCAGTAGCTAAACTTTGCTCTTGAAATAAGTTGGTATTTTTATACAACAGAAGGAATGAATCCCTAATTTTTTTCCTACCTCCCAACTGTCATATATGCTAAATATGTGTCCTCAAATTTAGTTTACATTTTCCCCATTATGCCAATCTTAATTCCTTAGCTTGCCATGACTCCATTAGGATGTTTTCCAAGCTACTATCAATTTTCTCTCTTTGATTTTTAACTTTGTTATTTGTCTTTTAGTAATTTAGTTTATTTTACATATATTTAAGCATTTTATGTAACCATAGGGATATTTTTATATCTAATAATTACTCTCAATGCACATATATTGTTTTACATGTATTTATTTATTTTTATTTTTTTCATGTCATTTTATAATTTTATTATCCGTATAATTTATCTTTAAGAGTACGTTAACTATCAACAACTATTTAGTACAATTCCAATACATATAAACTTAATATAGTAGAATTAACTATTTCAGCTATATTATTATTGCTTTATCATATCTTTGAGGTCCATGCCCATAAAATCTCTTTAACTAATATTCTTGCCCATACGTAATATTCTAGCTCCTTTAGGCTACTTTTGCAAACACTTTAAATCAACCTTTTAGAATCTAATCACAAAGATACGAGACTTACGTTTCCAAAATTAAGTCCTTGATCCTAGTTGTTAAAATTGCAATGTCTCACATTTAGACGCAAAATCATACGCATGTATGTATATTATATTATATTATAACAAGTACTATATACATTACAATTATTAGATTAGAGATAGAGGAATCGAACTTAATTCACTCTATTAAGAAACCAATGTTTATATTATCACCTATAACCACCATTACATCACATGTATTGCTTAGAATAACCCATGCTATACAAGTCCCATTAATTAATTGATTCAATGCAATAATGATATTTTTTTTTATTGAGTTTGCAAATTTACATATTCCATTAGTAAAAGAAATTGCAATTTGTCTTTCCTATCATTTGGTTGTCATATTTTCATGGTACAATACTAAATAAATTATTTAGTACATTATTTGGTTTGCATATTGTCTCAAGTTACTGGGAAAAAGGAATTATGAGGTACTAAACTAAAATTAAAAAATTTGTTTCATATATTATTTGATATTACAAAAATATATTTCACAATAAAATATGTATATACATCTTTGTATATACTCACACCTAATATATTATAAGAGGGTTGTGCTATTTTATTCTCTTTGTAGTTTATTGCCCAATTTTCCATTTACGGTTCTATCATGTTCTACCAACCAAACATTACGTTACCTCTGTTTTATGTAATTTGTTAACAACACCCTTCGTTTTAGTTTTTTCTTATAAGAGATTAATATTAAATCCACCGCCTTTCCGTATTCTAGCAAAACACTCTATTATGAGATAACCAATAAAATAAGTAATTATTTTTCATATTAGACATATGTGCCTAAATTCTTTTTACTTTTCCCTCATTAAATGAGATTCCTCATCTGGTCAAATAAAAGAAAAAAGAAATGAGATAACTGTATCAGTGTTCTTGATACATTATATATTCTAATCGATGGAACTAGAAGATGTACTATTATATCATACATATGCTTCATAAAGGATGGATTTTACACTAATGCATTTAAAAGATTTGTGTTTTCTTTTCTTTTCTTTTTTTTTTCTCCCCATTCTGGCGCATTTATATAAAATGATTTTATGTAATAGGTTGTATACATACAATATATAACTCTGTGTGTGTGTGTGTGTAAAATTATATGTTTCATGTGCGAAATTATTTTGCATATCACCATATAAATTTATGCTACGGTTATTTCAATTGAAAATATATTTTAAAAAAAAAAAAAGAAAAATAAGCATTAATTTAAACTTCAATGCTTTTAGAAGTCGGTTAAATTACAACGACACTTTCAGTATTTGATTTGAAAGGGAGGTTAAATAAAGCAAGTAGAGGATATTTCTAGAGTACTACAAATGAAAATGAAGTTGCATCTTTTCTGTTCCTATAAAAAGCTCGTCGTTTCTTTATTCCAGAAAATTCTTGTTTACAATAAAAATTTAAAAAATTATAAAAATATAAATTGTGTAAAAAATTATCAAAATATTAATATTATATCATATCTTAAAAATATAATTTTAACTTTTATATAAAAATGGCATTTTCAAAACACAAGTTGAATTATTATGGATAAATAGCAATATCACACTTCTAATGTGCATATTCGCATATAACATTAAAATCGCTAGATGCATCTTTAACAAATTTACGTTAGGCGCTTGTAAATACAATTTTTTTGTAAATTTTAAAATTATATCTTTAATATGCAATATAGTATCGGTATTTATGTAATTATTTTTATATAATTCATATTTATATATATATATATTTTAATTTGATAAACACGTATTGTACCCCTTCCCTTTATTTTATATATAGACGAATCTTGAATAATATACACAACATCCTCTTATTGGATTCCTACCCAAATGAGAATGAGCTGGGATGTCGTACTGTCCGATCTAATATTTGATTGCTTGAAATGGTGGTAGAAATTAATAGAGAGTTTTTGATGACTAGAACGGACCTTATATGACCCTAGTCGCAATTTTATGAATTTTGTTGAAAAAATGTAATCGTACATCTTGATGTATCTCAGCCTCCCTATTTAAATTGTATATTCTAAATGCGAGCTTTTGTTTCGTTTTGACTGCGTTGTTTCGTGATGACATCAGACGAACAAACCTTCTCTTTTCCTTTCTCTTTTTTTTTTTTTTCTCATTTCTAGTATAAGGTTCTCATTCTCCTTTAAAAACTTTAATAATATTATTATTTGAAAAACTAAATATTATAACTAATACTTATATGTTATCCATTCAAACGCCTAGCATCTTTCAATAATTTTTTTTTTTCCCGAGTTTGATGTAATGCAGGCAACCGGATGCTTCTATATGAAGATTGTCTCTCTTTTTCACCTTTGTTACGACGTTATTTTACCAAACAGAAAATGTTCTCCACTTGGTCAGTGATTTTTTTTTCTTTTTCCACATGCCAATTACAAGAAATTAAAGAAATATTTTCTTAAATCATTTTCTCTTTAAAAAAAGAAGAACACCTTTTCCTTTTTTTTTTTTTCTGGCCAAAACCAAATCACTTATTCAAAATGTTAAATATACATTTGAGCACGTGCATCGGACAAAAAATATATCATATATCTTTTCTGAAAAGTTCAATGATTTGGTTGATCAAAAATAAACAGTGTTTTGTATTTTTTGAAAGCATAAAGGCGTCTAATGGCTTTTAGTCAAAAATTTTAATCGGGAAATGAAGCCAATTATTATTCAAATTCTTCATGTATCATAGCTTCTCTATTTAAATAATATCATATTTGTTTGGTTTTGACTTTTTATTTTATTATAAATACTTTGTTTCATAACTTGAGTCTCATGAACCATTAAATGAAAACGAGTATCGTAACATAAATTATTTTTTATACGTTATGATAATACTGACATCTAAATTATATAAATTAGCAAGTTAACCTAAGTGTTAATCAAATTTAGTTTTATAACCAATTAATCTCAAAATTTAAGGGAATATTATTATTATTATAGACACTCACCTTTATTGTAGATGAACGATATTATTATTGACCTGACCCAACCGGATGCTTCATATAGAGTTGCATGGCAACAACACGTCCGGAGAAGGTCGTCTCTCTTTTTCACTTTTTGTCTTGCTTCATTACAACGTTATTTACCATTACCAAACGTAGAAATTTTCATTGACAATGATTTCTTCTTTCCGCTCCCCCCACCCCACAAAGCCAATGCCCAATATAGGAAATTACAGAAATATTTTTCACCAACCTTTTTTTTTTTCCTTTTAGGTACTTCCAATGCGAATGGTGAAAATGGACACCGCAGAATTGTACCTGGAAATTGATCGTTAAAACGTTAATATAACCAAAAAAAAAAAAAAAAACTGTACTTGAATTTCTTTTATACATGGAATTTCCTAAAAGAGTTGGCACCAAGACAAGAGTTTTAACTTAAGGATACTAAAATTATAATTTAGAAATTTGACAACCTTTTCTCAAATCACGATTAAAGATCTCATTGGAGCAGCTAATCCCATGTACATAAGTTGCCTAAATTGCATGGTACAAAAAATATGAGTATAAATGAGTTAAACCTATTCGTAAGCTAATTAAGTGTGAACTCGAGTTCTTCATATTATCAGGTCAACTCAAACCACGTAATATTTAACTAGACTAACCGGCAAAATTAATCAAGTTAAAATTAATCTTAAGTGATAATTAAGTTAGAGAAAATTTTAAATATTTGATATTATTTTAATTAGAAAAAAATATATTTTTTTTCAGATGAATCAAGTATAAATAAGCTTAATCAACTCAATTGAAGCTTTTTCAAAACCACTTTCATTTCTAAGCTCAAGCCTTGAAACTTCTAATTGAATTTGAGTTCAAGTTAAACATTATATTGTTTTAACTTAACTAGTTTGTAGCTCAATTATATATAATTTTGTTTGAGCGAATTACAAATGTGATAGCTAAACCCAAAACTAAATACGAATAACTTATTAGACCTTTAAAGTATAATTTCACCTTTCATAACTTATATATATATATATATTAAAATATTGCTATTTATAATCCTTGTAGCAACCATTTGAGTGTTTCGATAAAATTTTTGGAGTTATTTACATATTTTCATAACTTCCATGAAGGTAAAAGCCATATACTATGTTGAGAGTATATGAGGTCTATCTATACTTAATTATGATGTATCTGTAATTATTCCTATTTTTAAAAAAAAAAAAAATGCTTTTTACAAAATGTCGAATATCATATGCATGCTAATCTTACAACTCATTTATATATGGTTTTACTACAAATTCAGCATAAATATATTCTCAACCAAACAAAAACAAAAAAAAAAAGGAAAAAAGAAAAAAAAAAGAAAAAAAGAAAGAAGAAGACAAGACATAATATAAGTGAACGGATATTCAAAAGAATTAACGGCGTTTCAACGGTGCTAAGAAAAAGGCGGGATTACTAGACGGACGAAAACTACCAACTACCTTTTGCAAAACCAAAACTTACCTTCCATCATATACCAAATAATATTCCTTTCTTTTTTCTGTCTCTCTGTGTTAATTGAATTCCTTCCTTCCCAATCCCTCCATGGGTCCGGTTTCGGGAAGTAGTTCATCGTGAATCTACCCTTTATCCTCGAACCACCACCACCACCCATGGGAGGCTGCATTGCAACCCCGGCCAAGGCAGGCCGATTCGGAACCAATTCATGCAAAAGCCATACCAGCAGCGCCTTCGGCATCGATCCTTCGTATAAATCTGGTGTCCTTAGGTCTGTTTCCGTAATCAAAACACCTGCTGGTGATAACATCTATGAGTGTTACAAGTTCGGTAAGGAACTTGGTAGAGGAGAGTTTGGGATCACGTACCAATGCTGCGATGTTAGGACAGGGGAGATGTACGCGTGTAAGACGATATCTAAGAGCAAGTTGAGGACGGAAATCGATGTGCAGGATGTGAGGAGGGAGGTGGAAATCATGAGGCATCTGCCGAAGCATCCTAACATCGTGTCGCTTAAGGAGGCTTATGAGGATAAAGAAGCGGTTTATCTTGTGATGGAGCTTTGTGAAGGTGGTGAGTTGTTTGATAGGATCGTGGCACGCGGGCATTTTACGGAGCGTGCTGCAGCTGAAGTCACCAAAACCATCTTGGAGGTTGTAGAGGTAAGGAGTAGCTATGCATCAGGCCCGTTTTACCAATGGAATTTGATGCGAAACCCAGGTCACGTTGATGTTTTAGGCGGTATCTACAGTTGAACATCCCTACAATCTTGCCAAAACTCAATCCAGCCATTGCTAGATCATTTACCCCACCCCTTTCAGCTAATGGCTACGAAAGCTAAAAAGTTGCCATTCGGTGGATTGAGCTGCTGATGTGGTATTGAATATGCAGAAAATGATACCAAACGTACCCTTTTCTCTTTTGTGAGAGTTTTCCAGTAGAGAAGCTAGAGATTATTCCTTCGCATAGACCTCCGAAAGATGCATCTATTTTTATGTTAGGGTTTACAGTACAAAATTCACGTTTAATCTAGTAGGTTCGAGCTTCTAGATTAGCTGATTATTCATCTAAAATTCACATAAAGATTATGGAGCGAGGAACATAAAGATTACGTTAGGGTTCATATTAGGAGAATGTTGATCATAATTCCTCTCTTACATTTCCCTTTTCTTCACGCGAAATCATTGCAGGTATGCCACAAGAATGGAGTAATTCATCGGGATTTGAAACCCGAGAATTTCTTGTTTGCAGATAAAACGGAATCTTCTCCATTAAAAGCAATCGATTTCGGTCTCTCAACTTTCTACAAACAAGGTACGTACTTTCACAATAATTTCTATTTCCCGTCAGTCTCGACCTGATCTTCCAGATTCTGGAAATGGTTGAAAACTTCGTTCTTCAAACTTTGGTTGTAGGCCACAGATTTGGTGAAATAGTGGGAAGTCCATATTACATGGCACCAGAGGTACTAAGGCGTAATTACGGACCCGAAGTTGACATCTGGAGTGCCGGAGTAATTCTTTACATCTTACTTTGCGGCGTGCCTCCATTTTGGTCAGGCAAGTTCTTTTTATAAATCTGGTTATAACCAACCGATCGGAAAAGTTTAAGCTTATTAGTTCGGTTATGGTTTTTATATTTATTAGTTAACGCTGTGATTCATAAACTGTGTAGAAACCGAAGAAGGAATCGCACAAGCAATCGTAAAGGGTCAGATAGATTTTGAGAGGGATCCATGGCCAAAGGTTTCGGATGCAGCAAAAGATTTAGTGAGGAGCATGCTCGAAACGAATCCTTACACCCGGCTCACAATAAAAGAAGCCCTAGGTACTTTCTATATCAATCTAACATACTAAATCAATCACAAAACTATGAATCCAACGCTAAAAAGGATCAGGAGGATTCTTTTGATATGGTTTCCTTTTGCATCTCCTTGTATTGCTCTTACTAACTCATGAGGGAAACAAACAAACATCTCCAGGGGAGAAAAGGCATATCAGTTGAAAGTACGCTCTGGAAATTTAGAGGATCTATCCATATCAAAACAATAATACAAGAGATGTATTGTAATTTGGCTTTAAATCTAGTGTATATTTTGAATTTATTGTTTAAAGTTAACCTTGGGTTGATTTGAAGTGTCGATTCGAGTGACGTAAGCTCCAATGAACTAAAACACATATGTGCATCAGCTCGAGTGATCTGCAACCAACTCACTGCTGGGATTTATTTGACCTACAGAGCATCCCTGGATACAAAATTTAGAGTCAGCGCCGGATGTCTCCTTGGGAGAAAATGTTATGACAAGGATTAAGCAGTTCTCATTGATGAACAAATTCAAGAAGAAAGTGTTACGGGTAAGGGGGGAAAAAATAATCCTTGCATGTTTCATGAAAGTTAAATGAAAATACATCTATCAAATATTGGTTTTAAGTGTACATAAATCCTTAAACTAAAGAGAATACAGAGATAATTACGATACAACCACAAAAGTATTGATTAAGCGCGGAAATATCCTTAATTCTTAAAATATAACTTTACCTCTTATAACTTTTGAAAATATGCATATATCCTCGAAATGTTATTAAGAACCTCACATGTTCTAAATTGAGGATTTAGTGCATAATTTCATAAATTATAAGAGATAAAAACACGTTTTAAGAGTTAAAAAGTATTTTATCTGCACATAACCCATAGTTTACAATTTGCATAAAACATGTCTTTAGCTCCCACAACTTCCGAGAATATGCAGTGAATTCTCCAACGTTGTTAAGAGGCTAAAACTGTCCATATTTACATGCTTTTACGAGTGGCCTTGGAAGGTTTAGCCAAAGTTTAAGAAATAACTACGTATTTTTAAGAATAGCGATGAAAATATGATTTAGAAATTTAGGATACCTTGAGCATACACTTTCCTTTTCTTTGTTTTTTTTTTTTCAACAGGAGAAGCAACCTATACCTCTTATGTTTGTTTTTCATTGCAGATTGTGGCAGATAACTTGCCGGATGAGCAAATAGGCAAACTCAAGCAGATGTTTCAGCAGATGGACGTTGACAAAGATGGAAGTTTGACTTTTGATGAATTGAGACATGGCCTGAAAAAGTACGGCCATCAAATTACCGACCCTGATGTCCACATGTTTATGGAAGCTGTAAGTTCTTAAAACTGTCGAGTCCCGAGTAAACTATTGGACAAGTTGGCCGATCGAAAAACTTCCGTTTTTAGATCATATGATTGCATATATTAAATCCTAGGGATAACATCAAAATCACTGCTTAAACTTCAGACACAGCTTCAATATCATATTCGAAGGCTGACGCTACTACATGTCATATGACTCCTATTTATGACCAAGATGTCTCCATTTGTATACAGGCGGACCTTGACGGAAGTGGAACGTTAGACTGCGATGAGTTCGTGACGATCTCGGTTCACTTGAAAAGGATGGGCAGTGACGAGCATCTTTCCGAAGCTTTTAAATATTTTGACAAGAACAAGAGTGGGTACATAGAATTTGATGAGTTGAGAGAAGCATTAGGAGAAGACGGCAACGATGCTCCTAATAACGACGAGGTCATCGAAGACATCATATTTGATGCCGATCTGGACAAGGTAAGAATCGATAAAATATTATTACATCGACACAGGCTGCATTATAACATGCCGATCGAAAACCCATAACATGTTTTTTGACTCCCAGAAATTTGAAATTTTGTGTTTACACCTCTAGCCATTGCTGAAGCTCCAAAACTGTACATGTTAAGGGGTATTTTAGCGACAATTGCAAAAGTTTAAGCTATGGTTCGATGGTTTAATTGCATATGTTTAAAAAGTATGGAAAGATGGACACAAGTTTTTTTTTAAATTTGGAGAGTCTATTTTAGCCTAACTGATAGTTCCAGAAATGTATTTGCAATTATCTCTTTAAATTCATTGGTGAGATCGGAGTGTGTTTCTAATAAAAATAGGGTTGTACCCGAGTTTGGCCCTATCGATGTGTAAACAAATGAATGTGTAGAGTACAAGTATGCAATAAACATGAAAAATTACCCCCAAAAAAGAAAAGGGTTCTATGCAATCTTGTTGAATAATGCCAATGTTTGATGATTTTGTTGATTTTTCAGGACGGTAGGATCTGTTTCGAGGAGTTCAAGGCCATGATGAAAACGGGCATGGACTGGAAAATGGCATCAAGGCAATACTCAAGGGCGTTGCTTAATGCACTTAGCCAAAAGTTGTTTAAGGACAGACCATCTTGCAATTCAACAACTTCTTGATTTATCACTTTCCTATTCATTATTTATATATATATGCATAAGGGGGAAAAGAGAGAGAGAGAGAGAGGAAGTGATAAAAATTCTGTGGATGATTTCATCAAGTGAAACATTTCAGGTTGGAGGGGGAGTAATCAATTAAAAGGATGGGAATTTTTTTTTTTTTTTTAGGTTGAAAGAAAGTCTTAATGTGATTATTACTCGAAGTTACACATTCTTTTTAGGATATCATGTATTGTTTTCTTCTTTTCTTTTTTTTTTTTGTAATATATAAAGTCGTTTTAATCGATATTGTACGTAAATAGAGTTTGTCAATTTTCAGTTCATTTCCAAGTACTGAATATAGAAGGAAATGTAGAAACTGACATAGAAATGCTTAGGAATAGCAAATGAGTGCTGTAAAAGGTTTTGTTTTCTTCAACCACTAGCCGCTACTCACAAGCTACAAAAGCAAAGAAATAATGAAGCTCCCATTCTTTCGTTGCAACACTGAAAGAGAGTGGTATGGTTCACGTTTCCAATCTAAACCATCATTAATTCTTTGATTCCAATTAGAAAAAGAAATCTTAAACTAAGAAATAGATTCTAGAAGATAAAAGAGGATATCATAAATAATTTCAAAAATCAGATTCATTAATATTCTTAGCAATTGTAAATGCTAATGGACATCCAACCATACTCAAACTTAATGGAATCGTTTGATTTTAAAGGCATCTAACTTGATTATTTTTAGATACTAATAAATAGAGATAATGCTCAGAAGTAGTCCCATCAAAACTAAGGAGCATCGACCTGCTTACCACCCACACCAGAATAAATAGATAATGCACATAAGGAGTCCCATCGAAACGCCCTGCTTACCATCCACACCAGAATAAAAAGAGTTTTCGGAAAAACTAGTTGAACACAGACAGGGACACATAACCGTCCTGGTATATTTTCTTGGTAAATTTCCAAGGCCTAGAACTTTTGCAGAATTTTTTCTTTTCTCTTTTTCCGCTACCTTCTAGAGACTAGAACTCATCATCATCATTATCACCATTATTGTTGTTATCATTAATAATAATAATAAATAAATAAATGGATTGCAGGACTAGGCTGCCAAAGGCCGCCACAATTACCTTACTTTAAAATACCAAATATTTTACTATTTACTAGTTTTAAGCTTAAACGGGACACACGAATCAGGCAATCTGAAAGTTCGTTTCGTATCCATCTTAACGTAACCTGGCACAGCTACAAAATATATAACAATACATAAACTTAAGACACCACCCTCGAATTGGACAATCTAAAAGATCATTTCGGATCCATCTTAATGTAAAATAGCACAGCGACAAGACATAAAATAACAATATGCAAAATTTGACATAACAGTATCAAATTTGAAAAGCTGCCGTTTTACCACAATCCTATAAAAGGGCATGTCAACGCAACATTCCAATTTATAACAGGTAGAGCTACTATTCCCAAGTTTAAAAGAAAACAGGCTCCAAATGTCTGAGAGGGTAAAAAGAGAAGATTCAAAATATATAAGTATCCGTGTGCATATCGTCTATAATTATATTATACTACGAGTCACGGTAACGGTTAGAAGGTACTTGCACAATCCCCTTGAGATATTAGAAGGGAGGAGAGATTTTCATTATACATTCCATTTGAAGCTGCACGTCCCAAATTCAAACAGTAGACAAACGAGTACATTTGCATTTCACTTCCGCTAGCGATCACGTAACTTCAATGATACCACCAAAGTAGAACCTCAATAAATATACTTAGAAGCCTATATACAACTATCATTTTGATGCTTTTGATCATATCACACGACAAGATCATACTGAGGCCACCATTCTGCAGCTGCTGCAGCTTCAACTTCTATAATGACATTTTGTTTGAAACTACCTCAGCCTCAAATTAAGGATTATCCCTACCCAAAGACAGACCAAGAATCATTTCCCAGCAAATTTCCATTGGGGGCACAGGCTGCCCATGGAGACTCCTGGAATGCGCGGGTCCCACTAGCAAAACACATCACTGTTTCATCGACGTTGGTTACACATCTGGCAAGTCGATGTGGATCTGGCATTGGCGTAGGTGCAGTGATCACAAGACCAATGACTTGAGTCATCCTGCCTGCTGGAACCAACACGAGTGGTTCCCTTGCCCCTTCCACTTTTACTCTTGGTGGTACCTCCATTTTTGGAACTTGATGTTCTGCTACAAGCTCCATGAGAATCCACATCTGAGAGTCCATTTTCCAAGGCTCTGACCAGGTTCTCAAAGTAGTTTCTAGTTACGCTGTAGCAAAAGGTACATATTAAATATTTACCTAAAAAAAAAGGTAAAATCTTAAATGCAAAAAGAGGACAACATCAAGGGAGCATTAATCATCCATCAGAAAATTTAACACGAGTCAACAGATTCAACCTCACAGTGCTCTTCTCGAGTAAGAGAAAAAGAAAAACTAGTTAAAATATTGACAACTTAACTGTTACGCATCGTTCCTGCTATAAATGGCATCAAGAAAATTCTTACATAGATACATTTCAGACAGAAAGGATAAAGCATGCAAGTCTAGTAAAAACACACAAATACTCATCCTAACACAAAAAACCAGCAAACTACAGCAATCTTATCTTTTAGCATCTTCTAAAATTCTCTGCTTTCCATATACCATGCTAATTGTCAAACAAATTTAAAGAAAAATCAAGGATAACACATAGCAATGCACTCCATTGGCATATGCTATTTCTCAAAACAAAAGAGAGTACTGAAATAAATGAAGTATGAACCATCTGTGCTGGATTTTCACATAAAATGCACAGAAAGAGCTAATCAAGCAAAATACCTGGTCAGACCAGCTAACTTCGTTCGGAAGTCATTGAAGTTGCTAGATGGGCTATCATCACTAAGAAACTGATGCAGTTCCTTCTCTGCACACTGGTGAAGTCTTTCCAGACCAGATTCTGCCTCACCTGTAAGCAAAAACCATGTATTATTATTATTATTATTATTATTATTATTATTATTATTATTATTATTATTATTATTATTATTATTTCCTTTTTCTTTTTTTTTTTTGGGGGGGGGGGGGGGGTTAACAAAGGTATAAGGCCGCAATAAGATCATACCACCTACCATCAAGCACATGAAATACTGAACATTAACAAGTCATATTTTCCATTTGGATATAGCTTGCTCTGTACAGATATAGCCCCAACAAGGGTGCATAATGCTATTTGAAGCTAGAATTTAATGCAGTTTGTTATGAGCAGCTCATGGACCTAATTTAAAGCCAACCCATTAGGGTAGACATGTGTTAAGACTCACATGATGCAATCAATGCACTAACTCCACTAAACTTAAATATACTAACTTCACTGTTGCACTTCGAGGACTAAACCCTAGTAACATGTTGCAGAGACACACAAACCTTGCAAGTATTCAAAGAACAGTTTTTTAGCATGTTCATGTTCTGGTAGGTAATACCCATATGCATAGGTCCACTTCAGCACTCGCCTGCATTCAACAATCTGCAATTTCAAAAGCAGATGAGTTCAAGTAATTCACACAAAACAGAAATCAAACCTTAATCAGCAAATAAACAAAGGAGTAATTGTTCTCCCAAATTCCATAAGTAAGACAGGAGGTAAATTGAGGATAATTCAGAGCTTCAATTGACCTGTTGCCAAGCCTCTATAATAAACTTCAACTGTGATTCTGGCTGGCACTGTGTATCACTTAACTTCTCCAGCTGAAAAAATAGAACATAGAATAAATGTCAGAAGCACAAGTCCCAAGATGAAATAAAGACAGGGTTAAAGCATACGGTAAAAAAATCCAGACAGCCTTACTACCACAAAATTTCTTCTTTCAATATAAAATGCTTATAAAAAGGGGAAGCAAAAAAGAAGAAAAGAATATCATGGTTTCGAAGTTTAAAAGAAATGAATCCACCAAAAATTTTGGTTTAATTTACGTGAAAAGTTCCATTCTGTTGAGACTCGACTACAAATTATAGAACCAAAACTAGAACATAACCACTGCTTAGCAAACAAGCACAGCCAATAGGAACACTACAAACCAGTAGTATAGTTTTTTCAATCTTTAAACTGAAACTGGAATCGAGGATAAGCATGTAAAAGCAATCAGAAAATCGGTTTCTTTTGGATTGATTCATTTGATTCTGCTAATAATAAGATAGCTTTGTTTACTAAGAGCATTGCATCCCATATCCAGCAGAAGCAGAGACTCCATTTGAATGATGGCATTAACTAGCAATTGATAGTTCCATATGAAAAGCAAAAAAGAAATGTATATGGAGGAGGAGAAGACATTGAAGGACAAGGATAGAAAGAGGGAAGTAAAGAAAAGCTGAAAGAAATCCAAAGGATGATTCTAGAAAAATACATGGTAAATGTTCATCAATAATAGAAAACTACGTCTTACAGACTAAAACTTGGTTCAAGTAAATTTTATTTCAGCCATACTCGAACCAGAACAAAATTTAATCAAAATGCGATATTACTAAACCAATTGACAGAGCTAAACATATCATTTGTTTCGATTTTCCAACTCAGCATAGGGCTTTTATCCACTCAGATCAGCTCACTTACAGAGTAGTTTCAAACTCAATAAAAAATCAGTCGGATCCATTTAATTAGTTATCATCTGAAATTGCCCAGCAGAAAATTATAGTCTGAATTGGAAGGAAGAAAAAAGGGAGGGGAAGGGGGGGAACGACTGCATCCAATCTTTTGTTCTAAGCACTAAATCTTCAAAACTTCTGTACAAGTTTTACCTTGTTCAAATACCTATATACCACTATCTACCACTATCTTGTTCAAATATCAACAATTCAGTTCACCAAGATCGCTCTCAACATTTCTAAGTGAGTTTCTCCAAAAGGAATATGCCAATATCAAGAGTCAAATTGTGTAGAGGATGTTTACAAGCATGCCATATGCACATGGATTGTTACTTCAACTGTGCAAAGGGAGATTGACTATTGGCAAGTAGCACAAAATACATTCTGCTTTAGGATTTAATTAGTAATAGACAGAGGATGGGAGGATGCCCTACATAACTACCATTTCTACTCCTCACCCAAAAAAAAACTACCATTTCTACTCCAGAGTCCATGTGCTTAATTAATTTGAAGCATTTCAACTGTACTTATCAACTAAAACTATAATGAAAGCTCCGCACAAAGAACCATGTGAAATAAGCATCAACAAGCTGAGACTAAGCACCAAAATCACAGCGTACTTACATGCACAGTTTGCATTTGGTGTAAATCAGCAAGAGCCTTTTGCCTTGACTGCAAAAATAGAAAAAGCAGAAAGTGTTAGATAAAAGTGACACAAAACCAACTAAAACCAATTAAACTAACAAGTTCAAGCGTTTCAGATTTCTGCAAGAGTAAGGAGCTCTGGACCTTCAAATTACACAAGAACATATAAAACCATAGGAAATGGGTCCACTAAATCAGCAGTGACAATTGCCCCAGAATAATCAACCATTGTTAAACAAATCTCAAGGACAATGCATTTTTCAAAAGAAGAGAGTACCACTATGCAATTTCCCCAAATGGCAGATGATGATATTAGCAGTATATTCCCTTCAACTTAAGAAGTTAGGTGAGAGAGAAGAGAGGATGTGGAGAACCTTCTAAAGAGTGAATTCTGAAAAATGGAACATTATATTTAATAATAGTAAGAATAGTTAAAGATGCACACAATTCTTCGAAATAGCAACTCCATGTAAAATTTTAGGCTGAACTAATGCTTATTCATTTTAGTCCATCAACAAATGGACAAGCTCAAAGTAATACCATCACCCAAAAGAAAAAAGCTTGAAGTAATGCCTTTTGATTGAGCAAAGATGGTCAAAGACATAAAAACCATTCAAAATCTCAAGAGGATTTGTGTGCCATTGTCAAGACAGATCCTAAGCTTTTTCACTGGGTACCAGAGCAGCTTCTTTTCTGGCCATCAACAATAGATGATGTCCTTTAATTCAGTGAAGACAACAGGACATGAACTTCATACAAAATCTCAAGAAGTGGACTTATATCCCAAGATGGACAAAAAGCTTTTTCACAAGGTACAACATATAGGGAGCAGGGAAAAATTATGAAAACCAGTACTTAAATAAGGCAAAAGAGGGATCCAGTACACACAGCTTGATTGCTCGCCCATCTTTCATAATAATGAGTGTATCTTTCCAACGAATTCTTGGCCATCTCTCTCCTCCTTTCAGCTTCATCATACTGCCAAAATCAAAAGGCTAGGTCAATTGGTTAATTTAATACACCATTCTTTGGCATGTCCATATGACACGATATAAATTTAAACTATGTGCAGATGAACTATACAAAAGTTTCCATACCGCTCCCTCCTGCTTAGCTGCCTCATACCGGTTACAAGCATAAAAACCTCCAGTCCTCTCACCATGATCTGACCATGCACCAAGGCAGAGCCTATTTGCAAGAAAATTAATTCAAAAGGAAGTATATAATAGATAAGAGAAATGTACGCCAAATCAAAAGCTCTATCATCTTTTTACAGGAAATGTGTTTCTCAATAGATATTTATCTACAGAATGGCCTCCGGGTGGGCATATTAGGTAGGAATACTCACCAGCAGAACTCAAATTTACAAGGAGGTGTGCATGTCATGTGCATGCACCCTTGGTTTTTCTCAATGGGCCTCTTGCACTTAGGGCAAGGCTTTGAGTTGGCAAGAATCCTGAAAGAATTAAATCAGATTCAGAACATAAAACAGAAAGTTTTTTTAGGTAAGATAAAACAGAAAGCTGTACAGTCCAAAATCTACCTTTAAAAAAAAAAAATAGAACTTGCAATTAGCATAGGAAAATCCTGTGTTCCTGTCTTAAATTTTTATTCTATGGCTATATACATTACTTTAGCCAGATAGGAGAAAAACAAATTACTGCTGTCTCACAAATCTAAAAGCAGAATATAAATGGTAAAAGAGACAATAAATTTTTCAGAAGGAATAAATCACATTGAAAAGGCCAACAGGAAGATTCTAGACCTAATGGATAGCAGGTTCCAAACAATCTTTGAAAGAAAAAATATATTACAGAACAAAGCAGGTAAAAGATAGGTTCAATTGAACAGCAGAACACACACGAGTTTAGTACCAACTTGTTTTCTTGACTGAGCATAAATATGAAAACAACTAAGTACAATGACCTGAATTCTCCTAAGGAATTTTCCAACATACTTTTAACATGACAAGGGAAATACATCTACAGAAATTGCGAAAGATCCAAAAACAAGATCCAGTACCAGTAGTATGTTTACAGCTATTGATTAATCAGCATAACAGCCAAAATAGAGGCATCTATTTCCCTTCAAGGAACTCATCTCAAGAGCATCCACTTAAATGTGCAAATCTGGGCAATAAAACTAAAGAAAAAAAATTTCACACAAGCATTGCACGAGGGAGCAAAAACAATATGGTAAACAACCAGGAAAAGCACAAGCATGAGTCTACATTTTAGTATCTACCAGTTCATATTTTCAGACTCAGCACTATTCTTCATTATCCACTTTGCCACAGTCCCACAGTCCACTGGCCGGTGAGCTTCTTCTGTGCACTGCAAATACACAGCATATCATCCAGATAAGAAGCTAAATATCTTGTATGGACATAAATAATATTATATATATATAAAAAAAAATAGCTTTTAGAATGGGCACCCACATTCCAGCAAAAGTTGTGTGAGCAAAGACATGAAATGTCATAGCCTTCACTCCCAGCATCAAACTCAACTGCATATTCACAGCCAGGGGCAGGACACCATTTGGTCTAGAAGAATCAACATGTAAGATATAAGATCACGGATATCAAATTCAATCACTAGATATATTTACAACTTTAGACTAGATAGCTACCTTTCTGTTGTCCTCAATGTAAGACCGAAGAAGATACTGAGAGTACTTCTCCCTATCTTCATTAGGTGCTAAAAGATTAATCATGTCTTGACCAACAGCAGCAGAACAGGATGGATCAGGACATCTCAGCATCAAACATCCAGGACCATCATTAATGGATGTGCTAATATAACCTGCATAAACAAGGCAAGAAATCTAATATGAAAACGGGCCAAATTCATCCTATGACAATGCCCATTAACCTGAAGACACACTCAGCTTGAGCATGGCAATTATTTCAAACATAACACAAGCAACGCTTTAAAAGCTGCTAGAAGGCTGTCCCATGCCCTCAAGAGCAACTTGAGCTAAGCCTCCCTTATGCAGGAAGACATAATTCCCACAAACAAACAAACCAAAAAAAAAAAAAAAAAAAAACTAAACACTTCCTAGAGTCAATTAAGGTAATCGAGAACATCAGGAATCTGAGAGAGGAAGGGATGTATTCACACAAAGAACTGTTGATATATATATATATATGACGGTGCACTTACAGAAACATGTACACGGTACCTTGTTTCAGTAGTGACATAACAGAATTATCGTTGAACAAGCAAGCATGAGCATTGTTTGAAAATAAGAGTATCCAAGATGAACTAGCATAACAGATGCGTAAAAGAATGATAATATAGAAAAAAGAAATACAGGTCAAAAAAGTTACTGTTGCATGATGTGTATAACCAAAACGAACTCAATTGGAGCATCCTAGGCATGGACAAAGACCTACTAAATTTGCAACAGTCGGATGTGATACATGAAAATAAGTCATTTGAGATGTACGAGCTAGCCATCAAAAATCCAAAGTAAAACTCAGAAGAATGACCATGTCAGTAAAATTCAAGTCACTAAATATAGGATTCACAATCATGTTTGATGCAAAAATACTTTCTTTCTTTTTTCTTGCATTGGTTATACAAAAATACTTGGGTAAAGAAAACAGAACCAAATCATTTTGGGGGGTTAAATTAGATATCTTCATTAAATTTTTTGAAGAAATACAAAAGGAGGAGGATATCACCCTTTTTACAAAAACACAAGAAAGGGAAGCAAAGATAAATGCACTGAAACAAAACAAAAGTTGCATCTGATATTCCATGCAAATCACATGGTGCCTCTAATTACAGGGATACAAGACAGTAGTCTTGGAATTTAAATCATTAACTCCGATGAACTTCACTGTAAAGGGAAGAAAACACACCTGACCAGCATGTGCTGCAAAATGGATGACCACAACCTGCTGAGTAGACCTTATCGATGGGATAGACTTCAAAACAGATTCCACAAGTAAGCTACAGATGAAAAAATTATGATGTAAACGAAGTTCACAGTCAAGATAAAAAAGAAAAAGAAACAAAGCCAAAAAATCTAAAAATTCCAAACCGTACTTCTCTTGTTTTTGGATATTCAACAACAGGTCTTTCCAATAAGCCCACTGTTACTCTAACTCTCTCTTCATCAGCAAACCATGCATCATGGACTTTACCTACACTCCTGCAGTACACACTGTCAAAATGACATCCGCATAGAAGAACTGAGTAGCTAAAGTTTCACAACTACTTTTGACAATATTTCTTGGACATAGCAAGTAGGGAAGTTCACAGAAATAATAACAGGACTGCAAAGGCCTATTAGTGATTTTAAAATCACACTAAGGCTGTCAGGTAAGTATAAAGGAAAGTACCAAGTTTATCTTAGTGGTATTCCTACTTCATAATGTGCTCAGGCACTCTCCAGTTCAAGATTTGTTATTTTGGTGATCCAAGGAAGTCAACAAGAAAGATAAGATTCCATCAAACATTCTGTTAATAATTCTTTGGAGTATTTGGCATGTCCATTTCTCAGCTAAGCATGAAGGATTTTGGAATGGGTCACTGGTAATTCAACAATATTGTTTGAAGTAATAGAAATGCTTATGACTTTTCCAGTCATGCAAAACGTGCCTTATCTCTCCTGATAGTTCTTGGTTTCTGAAAGTTAGTGTTCTAGTTTCACAGTTGCAGAAGGTGTCATGGTCAAGTCGTCCTTCAGGTTTCATTGACTTAACTACAGGTGGAACATTAGCTTCTGGAGTTGCTGCAGGATATGGACTTCTAAGAGATTCTAGAGGGATGCTTGTGTTTGAATTTTGGTTATCTTTCAAATCATTCATCAGCAAATTTGGCAGGGTTATCAGCAGTAGAAAAAGATTTGAGTTTGTGCCACCAACATAGTAGTCATGATGTCACTGAAGTGGATTTGTTAATGCTATTTCGATGGATTAATCAAACAAGCAAATCACATTGGGGAGCATGGTCTATGCTGCAGAGAGTTTACCACCAACTCTTCCAGTTATATTAAAATCACCAAGGACAACCCATGGTTAAGCAGCAAGTAGGGACAAAATAGCTTAATCTATTCCCACAGAATCCTCTGCTCTACTTCAGAATTAGGCACATACACAAAGGTTGAGTAAAACCAGCATTAGCTCCTCTATTCAAGCCAAAGCAACGGGTGAATCGGGGTTGTTCTTTCAAAATTTGAATACCCCACAACCTTGGGTAAAAATCCAACCAAATCCTCTTCTTAGCACAAGGGACAATTGCAAAATCCAGTTTTGGTTAATTATTATTTAAGAAAACCTCCATTTGAGAGGATTGCTCTAGTTTCTAACAAAACCATGAATCACTTTCCACACACAACTTCCTCACATATGTTCCTTTGAGAAGTAGTCCCAAATATAACAAAGATGAAAATGAGAGCAAAAAATCCTACAGAAACAACCTTGCTATAGCAATGGGAAGAAAACAACAACTTCTACATTAAAGATTAAGAAATTCTCATAAAGTTTTTTATTCCCCCCACAGATCCAAGTCCGAATTGTCAATATGTAAATGAATTCTTTATTGAATAACTTGAAGATTCACCCTAGCACTTGTGACTTTCTGACCAATTTTAGAGAAATTGGGATTTCCTTATCACCTTCTTCAGCAACTTCAGCTATACCATACATAGGGGTACCATCAGTTCTAGATCCAAACACTTTCAACCAGGGGCTTAAAATCCTGGTGAAATATCCAGAAGTTGAAAACCTAGAATGTGACCTTGGCTAAGTTAGATGCAGCCCATTTTCACAATCATTGGACCATGATCCAAGATACATGAAGGTTCAAAATCGGTTTCTCTATTAGGTAAGCAACCAGTAATTTGTGATTCATGATGACATTGTCAAGCCCAAAAAGAATAGGGTTTGTTATTCACCCGAGTATGCTGTAAATAGGTGATAGAGATCATCCAGCTCAACATTATAACAGCATTCCAACTCTTCTATGCCATTATAAGTTCTCTGACACCATTCTCGATGTGGATTTGAACTTACTGAAATTAACCTGGTATCATCCATGGGCCCCATGTTCTTTGTTTGACGCATATAAAAGCATTCCATAAGAAAAGTTTTTCAGAATCCTAATTATGTTCATAAGCAAGGATGACAAAGACCTAGGGGTAGGGGGTGGGTTGGGGTGGGGTTGGTGGTGTGTGGTGGGCTACCATTACAGGGTTGGGTATCAATATAGGTGCATTCACAGTGAATTAAGTGGTGCGCAAGCAAATAGAGAACTGCCAAATTTGAGTAACACAGCCTATCTCTGAGATGGTGAGATAGGTCCCACAAGGTTGGATTAGTCCATTCCACACAATTCTAGATATACAGATTAAGATTCTTATATGAACCAAGGGTATGCCACTAATGTACAAAGGGAGAGAATAGGATTTATTCTGTCAATAAATATAGAGCTACCAAAGGGTATAGCCACAATGCAAGATAAACCTAACTTACACTTGCCACAGTCTCTCGGAAGCCATCAAAACAGTCCAAAATATTAATTCTAAGGAAATCATTCCCTAATTTCAAATATGTTTTCAAACAACAAAATAAACTGAGGGATACATTTGCTCGCATTAACTATAGCATACCAATTATAGTGGCGCAGTAGAATGATGGCACCAACTTTTGAAATGGAAAGTACAGTAGATACTCTCATAATATCATCTTCCTGACGCTGTCTTATATCCAGGTCCCTCAAGATGGTGTAATTTTGCTGAAGGGGGAAAAAAGCATATAATTAAGAACGAGATATGCACGTTTAAAAGGAAAAGACACATGTAATGGAAAAACAAAATAAAATAAAGCAAAAAAAAAACACACACACACACACAGAAAAAATGACTGATTCATCTACCAGGTTACATGGAGAACTTAACATGGAATAAATACTTCAGATTGGAATTCTGGATCATCCATTTCTAAGAAAATACACACACTAAACAAGCACCTTTTGCCCAAAAAATAAAGAAGATACAGACAATATACCACCCACCTTGGATTAAATGATGAAGAAAACTTACAATAAATGGATCCTATTGGGAAATTGCACCAATATATTTTACATGGAGGATATAAATCAATCAGGGATCAAAAAGCAGCCAGGTTAAGCTTATCCAAGAAGGAAAAAGAATGGGACTTGCCTGAGGGTCAGTAGAGATTTAAAAGTAATTATGATGCCTAGAGAGATGAAGCCAGACAAGGTACCCAAAAGCCCCACCCATCTGGCAGCTTCTAGAATAGAATTCAAAACACCAGCCTAAAAAACCACATGCTAAGGCAGTATAGCTCCACAAGGCTACTTAATGGCAGGCAATCATCCTATGAAAACTCATCAAATTGGGAGAATATTGAAATAACTGGTCCAATGGGGCAATCCAAACTGCACAGGCCACTTGATGTCTACAGAATGTCGTCAAATGCAACTCAACATCAAAAGGACCAGCTCAACTAGCTAACTCCTAGAACCTCACTGAGTGTACATATGGAAGATAGTCAATGTGTTGCAGTCCACCTCAACATGAGAGAAACAGCCAAAACGCAACCATAACTGAAAGTTTAGTCAATACCACCGAAAGCAGATAATCCACCGAAAGCATTTACTTCAAGGGCCTAGATTATGGTCTTCTTGTATCATAATGTAATTTTTAGTAGGATTTGTATAGGCATTCTAGGTACACTAGACAACTACCATGAGAGACATTAGCTATGTCTTCTCATAGAACAGATGCACAAGGAAGAGACTAGATATGTAGTTTTGAAACCACCTTGCTTTACCTCTTACAGCATTAATTCAAACTCATAATTACCAAAAAAATCTTGACGACCACAGATAAATTAATTTCAACCAATTGAACAAAAATAATTTCTAATTTCTACCAAAAATGCAAGTAAGAACGTATTATATGGTCAATCTTCTTAATGCTATTACATGAAAGGACTTGCTATAGGAAAAGAATTAGCAAAACAAACATAAAAATGAGTTAATTCTCAATTGTAACTATAAATTAATCTATATTCAACTCAAATACCAGAGGTTCATGCATATTTTAAGCATATATATGCTCATAAACGAAATTAAGCCAAATTTCTAAGAAAAAAAGGTTCCAACTTCATATTCAATGCTAATTATAGGAAACACAATGAGCAGGTCAATTAACATGTCAGTTCCATAACATCTCAAAAGTCCAATAAGGAGTCATCCAAACTATATGGATATACACTCTTGCTGCCTCAATTATATCTTCCGTTCAATAACTAATTCTTCAGGTGGAAAATCAGCTTTCCTCAATTAATGAATAATTAGTTTATCTCCCACCACTTGTCCCAAGTCCATCTTTAAGCATGCCAGTGATACACACACATGGTCACATAACAAAGACAAACATAGAATTCAGATGAAAATGGACATAAACAACAGATAACAAGAGCCCATTATGTAATCCAGCAGCGGATATTTCAAGCAACATGTAACCTCTTAGACAATTCATGTATTCAAACGGCACTACATTTAATCAGATAGTAAGCCTGTCACAACCTTTCTATGTTAGCAGTCTTCTGCCATAGACCTTAGAATTGAATACACAGAGAGGGTATTGTAGATAATTAAGTAGTAATGCTCTATGAAGTCAATCATCTCCACTTCATACCCCTTTTTGCAAGTGGACCAAATCACTGGCACCTCTTTTTTATATCATAAATTTATTCAAGAACAACGCAGCAATCAAATTAACTTTTAATACAATGACCAACTAGTCCATGTCTTGCTTGTACTTTCAACAACATAAAGCAAACTGATTGACCCTAAAAAGGACCATTGTGCATGACAAACCTTCATTCCTCAAGAAAGAGTGGAGGACTACAAAAGACTCGTCAAAGCACTGCAAAAAGATCATATACGAGCAATTCTACATTAGAAAAACATAAAACCTCACACGATCCAGCATAACCTGGAAGCAAAACCAAACGGAAGTTCACACTAAAATTATAACACATCAAACGAATCGGTTAAAGCAATCACGAAAAAAACCATGACGATCGATCAAAGAATTCAAGTCTTCTCCAACTACATGATCAAACAAGGCAATCTCAATAACGTAACCGGAAACGCAATCCATATTTAGACTTAGCTAATAATGCATCAAAGGAATCACGTAAAGAGATTGCAACAAAGGTCATAACTTCCGATCAGCGAATTTCAGTATCCCAACTGCACGATCGAACAGAGAGCAATCGCAATAACGCAACCGAAAGGACAACCAAAATATCGTAACTGATCGGATAGAATTAGAACAAGGAATTCACCGACAGACCTGGTAACGATGAGCAGCAAAAGCTTCGGAATCATCATCGGCGTCCTCGATGAACTCATAATCATCAGCATCAGCGTTATCGCTGTTGTAGTAATCCTCAGCTTCGCCACTGTAGAAATCATCGTCCACCGACTCCAAATCATTCGCATCATGCATATCATCCTCGGAGTCCATGGTTTCCACGAAACCCTAACCCTAATTCCCCAAATCGAAGAGAGAAGATTCTCGAAAAAGCGAATTTCAATTGATTGCGAATAAATAAAGGAATAGAGTGCGATCGATCGTAATTTATATATTACGGAAGAGGAAGAGAATAAAAGATTTTTGTTATATGCAAATGGATTGAGAATATTTAGGGTTTTTATTTGATAGAGAAAGCAGTCAGTTTGGTTTATTCGAGTGGGTAGAGTTGCTAGGTTTTGGTTTTGGTTTTCAGATAGAGAGAGAAAGTTAGAGAGAGAGAGACAGGGAGTACAGTGAAATTGGGGAAAGTTGAGAAGAGAGAGAGAGAAAGGGAGTCAAATATGAGAGGGGAATATAATGATTACATTCTCGTATTTGGAAAATCTTTTATGTTTGGGCAAAAAATTGTTGTAAGGGAATAACGAAGTAAAAATAGGAATGGACGGATATTAATCTATTTTTTATTTGACTGGCATTTTATTTTTATCTATTTAAATTTTTATATTTAATAATAATAAAATATCTAAAAAATAAAAATATATTTTTTAAAAAATATTAATTAAAATAATCATTTTTAATATATAAAATATATTTTTTCAATCGCTTATTATAAAATTACTTTTTAGACCTTAAATTCAAAATTATATAACCAAAAGACCACTAAATACTATATATATAGATATTATAATATTAGTAAATTTAGTATTTTTTATAATTTCCCATTTCATCTCTCTTTCTCCCTCGTTTCCAATAATAGCTTAAATCATGGTCACTCGTCTTCTTTTACTTCTAACTCTAATTTCACTCTTATGTTTTATACATATCTTACGTAACTTTCAATCCTCATGCAAATTTAAAACTATACACATACATAATCACTTAAAACATCTTTATTCACTTATTATTTATTATATTAAGTAAAAACACTTATTTATGAGTTTTTTAATAAATTTTTCATAATAATTAATACTAAATATAACCAAATCATCAATTAATACACATATATATTCTTCATTCAAAACAAAAAAGGAAAAATTTTATTTTAATAAGCATTTCTATATGTGATTAATTTATTTTATTTTTTCTAACAAATTATTTTACTTAATCATTTATTATTTTTTAATACTTGTAATATGAATGCAGCGTTTGTTAGTATTTTTTAAAAGCATGCAAAGCAACGAGGAGGTAGTTTAACTTAAATAAAATAGATAAACTAACTTATACACATGTGATGTATGCAAAAATAAATAAATAAATAAGGCAAAAATATTTAAAACACCAAAATATTTATTACTTCAAATTATACATGGAAATGATTGTTTAAGAAAAAATTATATAATAAGAGCATAGAATAAGTATAGTTGTTAAAAGACAAAATATGATTTGAGTCTACTTTTATTTGAAAGGTAAAGACAATTTGAAGGAAAAATTAGAGAGAAGGCCTAGAGTAAGTGGGAGGAAAAAATGAGTTGCTATGATAGAATGTACTTGTTGAAACAAGCAATTTATTGAACTAAAGCAAATATCTAGGGATTATTAGAATTGGAATATAACTTAAGGATATCTAATAGGAAAATAAAAATTTATGGAGAATCAAATAAAGTTGGTTAGGTTTTAATTAAATAGAAAAACAATATAAAAGACAAAAAGATGAATGATTAAAAGTAGAGGTGAACGAGTATAAAGTAAGCAGATTATAAAACTCTTTTTGCACTTTATCTGTATATACAGCATACTAACCCTTTGTACTCATAATTCACCATACGGTACTTTAGAACTATTATATATCATGTACGTCACAAATATTATAGGGTTACTATAGGGTATAGCAACTTATATATTTTTCTTTTCTTATCGTCCTTCAAAACTTTACATTGAATATATAATCAATTTCAAAATTATAACTATACTATTACTAGATTCGTCAATAATAATTTGTATAGGTTATAACCTATTTTAAATTGAGATAATATATAACTTCAATAGACAAAATAGAGAATACTTTTGTAATTAGAAATGTCCAAACCCTTAATTTGGTCATGCATAAATTCTTATTACTTTTTATTTTTAAATCATCAAAATAATTTATCAAACCATGAGAGTACTATACACAAAATATAAAAACAATGTGCAAGTAATTTCAATATAATATATTTGTTGATAAGTTAAGAACTAAAATATTTTTAAAACCTTACCAAACTAAAGTTAGCGAAAGACAAAAGAGGAGGGAAAAACAATGATAATAAAATAAGAGAGAGGTTTTTACCAAAACAGAAGAAGAAGAAGACATAGGGGTTAGATAATAGAGAGAAGCAACATATTGTCTTAGGGTATTATTATGAGTTGGAATTTTAGTTTTATTTTCTTTAATATTAAAATCAAAAAGCGATAGTATAATTTTTTATTTATTAATATTATTTAATTATTATTACAAGATAAATATAAAGTACTATAAAACTTATACTTCATGTACTTTAGATATAAGTTCCTTTAAGGTACGGGTTTTAAGATGGGACAACATACTCTCACTTCATATCCGTGCCCTACCTATAAGAGCAGGTTTTGAGAAATTATTACCCAGAACCTATTATATAATCCTCATTACCCACTTGAAACCTATCTAGTAAAATAGGATTCGAGCGACTAACCTATACGATAGAGTTGCTTATTAACATCTAATTAATAGTTGGTTGAAACAATAAGCAAGTATTTTGTTTGAGTTTTTTCTTTTCATTTTTTTAAAATCATATTTGCACCGTTTTCAAATTGTTGATCTACCACAAAAAAGATAAAAGTAAAGAGTATATATACCTCTCTTATGAAATTACCGGTCAATAAATCCCTATAAAGCTAAACTTATTTAATATTTGCTTTATTTTGCTTTAATGAAAAAATCAAAGAAAGTTTTCCTTTTCTTTTCAATGGATAAAATATATTTCTTAAACATTTTCTTTTGAATATATGTAAACTTTCACTTTGTGGGCTTGGATCTTAAAGCCTTTACCACAATTATGGTAAAATAAGGAAAAAAAAAGATGTTCAAACATTAGGTTGAAATCAAAACATACTAAATATAAATAAGAAAAATTTTCAAATATTAAATTTTAAATAAATATAGATTATAAAGAAAAGATATAAATTTCACTAAAAAGAGATACTAAAAATATAAAAGTATAAGTAATATACTGTGTACCCCTCTAACAAATTTATGTTTAATACATCCTAATTAAATTTTTTAGATCTTTACTATGTTTATTTGCCATACTCTAATATGACTAGACATAAGTAATCTACCAGATAATCATATTGTAGTATGAGTATGCAAAGTCTTAAAACAACTACATATCCAAAATTAAATTTATGCTTTATAAATATCTATAAAGCTATACTTATTTACCATTTACTTTATTTTGCTTTAATGAAACAACTAAATAAAGTTTTCTTTTTTATTTCAATAAATAAATATATTTCTTGATTATTTTCCCCCTAAATATACATAAACTTTCTCTTAATGCCGTGTGGTAAAATAAGGGGAAAAAAAGGATATTTAAACATCAGGTTACAATTAAAATATATTAGATATTGATAAGATAATTGTTGAAGCTAAATTTTAAATAAATACAAGTTACAAAGAAAAGATACAGATTATACCAATAAAATTGAATTTATTTATTCCTTATATATTTATTTATCAAATCCTGATATGAATGGACACGAGCAATCTACCACGTACTCATCTTGTAGCGTAAGTATGCAAAGTCTCAAAACAACTACATATCCAAAATTAATAAATATCTGTAATATTTCACACTATTAATTTACAAAATTAGATATATGAGTGCGTAGGAGTTGGTCAACACAAAGTTTTGTTTGTTTTTCATCCTTTTTTGCATCATTTTCAAATAAGAAGTTAGCCATAAAAAGATCAAAATATAAGTACATATATAACTCTCTTATGTTGAAGCTAAATACCTAATAAATGTCTATAAAATCATACTTACAATTTGGGTAAAATTTGGGCCCTCAATCTTTAAATGGGATTTCGTGTAAAATTTACTTATAACCACATAGGTACGTTTACTAAGAGAATGTGGCTCTAGATTCAAATCTTTATTTCATATGTGTAGACTATAACTTAAATAAGGATTCAATTGGTTTAAGGGTAATTCGTGCACTAAAGTAGAACGAGACAAGAACTAAACATAGCTCAATGATTAGGTTTGATATATGTCTACCATTTTTTTTTAAATTTACATAAATATAAATGAAATAAAATTAATTACTTAATTACCAATAATAAATAGCATTTTGAAAATGTGATATTGTAATTTATAAATTGTAAGTCCTACAACCAGGTATTCGAAATTCGATACATAAAATTTAAAGCAATTAAGTAAGTTGTCAAATCGAGCTCAAATTTTACGACGAAGTTAAAATTATTAGTAAAAGTAATCTCATAAATGTGGATTTAGGAAAATAAATAATTAAATATTATAATATTAAATTATATATATATTATCCATTATTTATCAAAAATACGAAAAAACGAGTTTCAATAATGAATGAATAGTAAAGATAAATTATATGTATACTAAAAATCATAAAATAACTTAAATAATATGTAGAAGTATTTATTTGTACCATATATGTATTTATATATAAGTGAAAATAAGCAAAATTACTTAAATTACTTAAAATATGCTAAAATTACACTAATTAATTAAATAAAATTCATAAAAAAATTAAATAAAAATATGAAAATGTGTGAAAATATCCAAAAATGATGCATGGCGAGCTAAAAATTAAAGAAAAAAATTAGCCAATAAAATTAAGCTAAATAAAAAGTGAAAAAGAAAGAGATAAAGGACATTGGACACGAGATAAATTGACGAAAAACCCTAAGCACTACTATAAATTCAAAAACTCTCTTCTACGAATCAGTTATGAGTTTAGAAAAATTAGAGAGAAATTAAGAAGAGAGGAGAAACCAATTTTGCAAAAAATAAACAAAATATAATATAATTAGAGCATTAAAAGGAAACCTACACCCAACAACCACCTAGGAGTAGACGATCACCACAACTAGATGGTGGGAGCAATGCTTGGATCGATTGACAAGACTACGGTAACTGGAGCTAGCAATAACAATGAGTTTCAATTCAATTCTGATTTTATTAAATTTATTAAAATTATCAAATTAATTTATAAAATTATGAAATTTAATATTATGAGATATTTTTATATGTAGTTTTTAGAAAAAATATTATTTTGATAAAATTATTTCCTATGATATACATTGCTTAGGAAACCCCCCAAACTCGAGCTAGCTTTTTATTTAGAATTAAGTTATCTTAATAGTATAATTTTGAGCTCAAAATTTTTGTATAAACTATTTAGAATATATATAACAGTACTATGAAGATATTTTTGCAAAAAAAAAAAAAAACTATTTTATAAAATCTTACTTAATTTTTAGGCTCTAAAATTATGCATAAAAAACAAGTTATGGGCTTAATTTAGTGATTTAATATTAATTTGATGTAAATACTGATTTACATGTAATTAGGTATTTTTAAATGATAGTTGTTGATGTGGGATGTTATTTGTAGAGTTTGAAGTATTGGTTGTATATAATATGCATAATATGTAATAAAAATGTGTAAATGAATAATAGGTAAAAGAATATGTTTAAGTTAATTTGGTGATTTAGGGTAATTGGGTATAAATTCTTATTCAGAATAATTAATTGGTGATGAAAGATGATATATATAGTATTAGAAATGTTAGATAAGTATTTTAAGTTTCGATTATGTAATAATATATAATATGTGTATATAGGAATTAAATGAATAGAAAATATTGTGTCAAAATTGAAATATTATAATAATAATATAAAATAAATCTAGTGTGGAATATATATTTAGATAATTATATGAAAAATATAGATTATTATCACATTAGGTGCTAATCCGGTAGTTAAATTAGGAATATAGTATATCATACCAATTAAAATATTGGTTATGTGCTAATAGAAGATTTATGATGCCTAAATAAAAGTTAGATAGATTTTATATATTAGTTTGGAAGAAATTCCTAGAGTTACATATAAAACCAATAATCAGAAACTAAATTATAAGCTAATTGAAGAACTAATTGAGAAAGTAGAACTAGCTTAGTTATAGGTAATATAGAACCTAAACAATTGAGCAAAATTATAATTTTAAACTAAACCTAATGATGTAAAGCGTATATATATATATATATATATATTGAGTAAAATTATAATTTTAAACTAAACCTAATGATGCAAAGCATATCTCTCTATTTATATACACACATATGTATAAATGGTTATGTTAAAATGTGAGCAATTCTCATATCACAACCTAATTCAGAAGTAAAAATTAGAATTAAGACTAATAGAAGTATATTAGAGAGTTGACCAAAATCTTAACCAAGTAATATTTACTTGAACAAATTGTAAGAAAAAGGTTAAAAAACATTTATAAGAATTATAAGTAAAGGGTAATCGAAAAGTAAATTAGACCCTAATTCAGAAGCTAAATCATTACCTAACTGAAAACAAAAACAATTGTAAGAGACTTAAAACCTGAATAATTAGATGTAATAACAATCTAAAATGAAGATAACAATAAAAGTTATAGAATAAAGCCTATATAAAGTAGTTATATAAATACTAAAACAACATTTGTATTATAAAGATTATTGGAAACATCTTGTTGCGAATCATACCTTAGGTGAGCAAATAAGAAGTCCAGGTAAGTTGGATTAATACATGACTGTATTTCAAATTACTATTTTATAATACTCTGAGGTTTGAAATTATACTTGATTGTGTTTGTTAAATTGTTAACTATGTGCATGCCTGTATGTGCATATTTCTGGGTTTGATGTTTTAGATAATAATTGTATGACTTATGTGAAATGATTGAATACTTTAAACTAGACCTAACTAAATATATGACTTGTAAGTCTAAAATAGATCTACATAGTAATCTATTAGGGGAAACGTTTAGGGTTCTCCAATCAAATGCTGACCCCTTCAAAAGAGATAGCATTTCATAACATTTGATAATATAATTGGTCCTTTCTTCATTCTTTGTCGAACTAAGTAACAAGAGAGAAGGTCACGACAAGGGTCAAGCTAATGGTTTGAAGATAGTTGTAGGAGAAACGGTATCTGCATTGCATAAACCTGGATTTAGTTATGAGTGATTGAAATGTGCGTTAAATTCTTCAACTGGGATTAGAGTAGATGTAATTTCTCTAATCTCACAACGGGCCAAATAATGCCTTACGATGACATCTAACTAATTTAGTTTATAACCCTATTTGTGCTTGATGTATAGTAATAAGTCTATGCCCCCACTTACTAAGCGGTTAGTTGCTTACATCCTTATAAATATTATTCCAGATGCTATCTTGGAAGCAGCATTATAACTACCCTAAGGTTAACTATTATTAGATTCTAGGGAGTGAGGATATTAAATTGAAGTACATTTATACCACTGAGGTTTTAACGGGTTGACCTGTCCATCCAATCCGGTTCAACCGACCCCTTTGACAGTGATTCCAGTTGAACCAATCTTAATTTAGAATCTTATATTGTCAACTAAAGTATTACTTAAGTAAAATTATGTTAAGTAACCATGTAAACATTACTTATGATATTAGAATTTTAGTATAACCTTTATACTTCCACAGGTAACTAACATTTCAAATGTATGAACAATTTATTTTAAATCGAGTTAGTCATGGACGCCTTTAATATAATCTTTATACTTCTACAAGTAACTAACATTTCAGATGTACGAACAATTTATTTCATATCGGTTTAGTCGTAGACTTCTTATATAAATTAAGTCTAAAATAGTGGCTGAAAAATTAGCTTCTATTCTATAATAATTTACACGAACAGACTGTTGCAACTGTTTCGCTTCGAGGCATAACATAAATATCTCACATTTGTAAGCTATGATTTAATAAATTGGGTACCATTACTAAATTGCATTTAATAAATGTGATTTTCCTATACATAACAAAAATAATACCATAGATCAGTGATTAAGGTGTATTTCTACATTCTTAAGTTTAAGGGTTTGAAACTTGTAAGAACAACCTTATTTTTATAGTTTTGTATAAGGTTAATACAACATTAATGCAAAATAATGTATGTCACATCTAATAAATGCAATATTAATATAAATTTTTAAACTACATTTAATGTAATTGGTATAAATGCACATATAATAAATGTGATTTTGCCACCGTATTTATGTAATTAATTTAATATAATTGGTATTTATATATATATATATTTTTTTATTTTCATAGTAAACATGTAATTTTGGTGCTTATTTTGTGCATGGAGTCCTCAATTCGAATCCTTGACTAAGGACAAGGATTTCATTTCTTGCCTTGATGTATGCATAATACGTACTAGGTACGTTTATATTAGACTTGTGCTTGCAATGCAAGTATGTTGTTTTCTTCCTCCATCTACCATGCCACAGAAAACTTAAACAAAAGTTTTAATTTGACGTTGTTTTAAGCTTGTCCATTCAATTTCTCAAAGTTTTTAAGTTGAAAGAACGTTTAAAAAAATCATATAAGAGTTTTCAACTCATTCTAGAAACAAACCAAACTCAAATAATTTCAAATCAAATAAATTAAAGGTAGAATCCATTTTCTTTAATTCTTTGTCTTCCCAAACACCTTAAAGTTATTTATCCTACATAGATGGATGATGAGCACCCCAACATAAATTGGGACATTAAATAAGCTTGAGTTATACACAAAATCATCTCAAATTGAGCTTATTCTGTTTTTATCTTTGAAAATGCCCACACCACTCTCTCTTTAGTTTTGCTGTAAATCGCCTAAAAGTAATCTACCAATCTTAGAATCAGTTTTTACCTGTAAAAGACCTAGAAACAACCCTAACCACCACATGCCAATGTGAAATTAGCCAACCACAAAACTTTATTTTAAAGTTATAAAGTACCTTTGACCACCCCCAAAACTAAGTTCTACTGCTATACAACCACCACTGTTCAATAACTTATTAAGAGATAAGCCGATCGATCCTTGAATTTGATGACCATTGTATTGCAATGAAGACGTTTCTCTCAATTCAAATGTTAGTTTGACTTACCTTGATTAATCAAATCTAACTAACTTGATGTAACCTACCTTATACCAACCTAATCTATCTCATTTTATTAGCTCAAACCAAATTAGATCCATCATAACCCTATTCTTAATATTTTATATATTTAAATAAAAGCATGAAAATGGAAAAATAAAAAAAATAATAAATTTTATTTACAATAAATGAAGATAACTTTTTTCCAATAAAAGTAAAAATAACAACAAAAGTTTTTTTTTATTGAGATAAAAGTTTCCTATAAGGACAAAAATAAAGGTTTTCTTTAATTCAAATTAAATTCTCAAAGGATTTTCTAGGCTAAAAAAGACAACTTGAAAAATTTAACTTGAGATTTTGAGATGATGATAAAAAAAATAAAAAAAATAAAAACTTTAGAAGAATAGATAAAGATGAAACATTAAAAAAAAATGGAAAACAAATTATGATGGTATGATCTTATGAAACAAATATATAGGCAATTAACATCGGGGCATCCATAAAAAGAGAAATAAACATTTTTTTCCCTGCTTAACTAAATATAGGTCCTTTATTTCAAGAATTATTTTTGGTAGCTTTTTCTTACTTCAAAATTCAAGTCTCCAAACCCTTACTTAACTATTTTCAACAAGATCAACAACTACATTCATTCCACTTATTTGAATTTAACCGTTATATATTCCGACTTAGGCTCATTGTGACTCTAAATATTTTTAAAGCTTCTCTATAAACATATTTTCCCGTTACTTCGGTTAAGTTGTTTATACTTGGTTAGTTGGCTTAATAAAAGTTGAAGGGGAAAATGGAACTTTATGATTTTGGAAGTTTAGTACATTTTCATTCTTTTTATAATTTATTGCTTAATAAAGACACTTCAATGAGTAATTTTTACAAAGTATATATATTAAATTTTAAATGAATGAAATTTTAGGTACTAAATTACCTTCTATCCTTAAAGATAAAAGTCAAAAGAAAAGAGTGAAATTTTGGGCTTAGCAACATGCATACTTGAAAAAAAAAATTATTTTTACAACTCTTTGAGTTTGTAAGGATATGAATTTCAAATCAGAAATTGTTTAATAAGGAAGGAGATGTGGTACTTAGTAGCACGAAAGAGGTGAACAGAAGATGATAATAATATTTTCTTTCATAAAGGATCCAAGCCTACACTTCTTATTTATTAAAATATAGTAAGCAAGTCTTGAATTCCTTTGCATCTATCAATAATGGGGATGTCACTAAACATATCATTATAGGATACTCAACCTATCTAATTTGGCAATTAACCTATAGTTTGACCATATAGGGTTTTAAGACTTATTTCTAAATCTTGTAAGGTTTTAAGTTGGGTTTTTGAGCTTAGAAAAAATACAACAAAAACCCAAACCTAATAAGAAAATGAATAACTTATATATGTGTATGTATTTAATGTCCACATTACATGTGGACTAGAGAAAAACTATGAGCTTATGTGATATTCACTTTCCCTTCATAAGGTTAACAAAAAATTTACCTACTCTTATTATCCTATAGACAATGCCCAGATCCACCGAATGAATCTAGATATCTATTGTGGTCACAAAGTTAGATAAAATTGTGATCTTTTATAGATTTTTGGATTCAAAACAATTAAAAAAATATTTTGGGGTTTTCTGTTTATAAAATAACTGGAAAAAATAAGTGTAAGCCCCATTTGTTTTAAGGAAAACCACATTTTAGAAGAAAATATTTTCTCTTAGAAAGTATTATCACGAAAATAATATACTTTTATGTGTTTAGAGATTTTTATAGGAATGAATTGAAAAGGTTTTTAAGTGTTTGATTAGCAAATACTGTGTAACTTATGACCACACAAAAATATATTAATATTTACATGTTATTGTAAATATAATATGTCAAATATTTTATTTAAAAACAAAATTATAAATGTAAATGAATTTTTCAATATATATTATTGTAACCACTGTAGTTGATTTTGATAATATTTTAATATATCCATAATTTTTTTACTTGATATAATTTTTTCATACTTAAAATATAATTTATAAGTAAGTTACAATCAAAATTTAAAAAATCATTTTCTTATAATTAAAATGTTTGTGAATATTAAATTAGAAAACAACATTCCGTTTTTTTAAAAAAAAGAGAGAATTTTGCCTTTAATGAGAAAACGTTATGTTTTCTACTTAAAGCACATTTTTCATCAAAATAAATAAAAAAAATGTTTTCTAGAAAACATTTTTCTTGAAACAAACGTAACTGTAAATGAATATCGAATCAAATATTACATACCAATTTAACAGTCAAACTTAGTTTTGATTGAATTCAAAAAATAATATGACTCATAGATTTAGAAAATAATCAATTTGAGATTGTAATTTGATATGACTTATAAAATTACAATAACGAGGTTTTTGAATCAGATGTTTCTTATGACATACAAGTGAATCAAACAAAAGGGATTTGTTGCCATAATTCACCATAAGATAAGAAAATAAAGATAAATACTTATGAACAATTTCAATAATAAAAAAAAAATTCTTCTTAAATAATGTTTTATAAGCCTATGTATAGAGTTTCGTTTAGGTTACAAAATATAAAAATGGAAAATATAATTAAATTACAATTAAGATTACATAGTATGCAATAAACAAGTATACAGGTGTTTAAGATCAAGGGTTAGTCATACAAATGTGTACGACTAGAATATACGGGCATTCAATCTAGCCATGTATCCCTTTGCTTCCATCTCTATTTGATATGGTCTCGCCTAGCTCATGCCATTCATCACACTTAATCAACATGGCCATGTTTCTTTAATCTTATTGCTCAGGTTAATGGTCACATTGTTCCTCCCTCTTAGGATAAATTCAACTTGTATCTTGAAGTTACGATCCTCCAAGATTAACATAAACTTGCAAAGTCTCAATATAAATAGAATAATATAGCTCAGGGAAATTTTAAACAACTTCTTCTATACATATTCCTTCCACTCATCATGGTCTCTTTCAATCAGGATCAAGTTAACTCTATGATGATTATTCAATCATGAATGCACATTGTCGGGAGTGTAGACCTTAACAAATGATAATGGAACTTATGGAGACCAGGTTAATGGTAGCTCAATGGCATGTGACTCTGAATGTGGTGGATTAGATTATTATTTTCTTCAACCCTTATATTCTTTTAGTCAATAATTTGAATAGATTTTGACTTATCATCATAAGGAGCTGCCTGAGTGTTCTCACATGAGACTTATTCTTCCTTTTCGACCATGATGGTCCTTGTATTGTCTTTCCCACTACGACCTTATACTTGGACACTAAATAGCATAATATTCATACTCTAGACACCTGAAATATTTCTTCTTATCTAGCTTTTATTCTGCACATTCAGGTTTCACTTCCTTGCGATTTTGTTTAATACAACCACAATTTTCACAATCTTGTGAGAAGACTACTTCTCATCTTTCCACCGCCATATTGATTCCCTAACTATCTCCAAATCCTTTTGGACTTTCTTAACAGATACATGATGTAACTTAGTCCATCTCTCCATAAGTAGGCAATAATGGATACAAGAGTTAACTTAGTCAATCTCTCCACAAGAAAGAAATAAGCATTATTATACAAGTGCACAATATTTAGATTACTGAGGTCTACCCAATTAAATATGACAATTGGCAACATACGGTATGGATGGGTATTTTAGGTTGTGAGCCCCACAGCCCAAAGTGACTAACCAAAGGCCATCAATAAGCTCACTCTAGGAAAAGCAGTAAAGGACACTCTTTTTATGTTCTCTTTATTAGCGTTTCACACTCCTTAAACTCCTCATTAACTTAAGCATCAAGATAGCTATATTGGAGCAAACTCCATACCATATTAACAATGTTTTGTTTTGTTGGAAAACTAAAATCAAGGAATCTTTATTGGCAAGTTTATGGAGTGAAAACGACATGTCAACATTGGTGTTGTCTATAGGAATCGAGACGATTTGAAACTAACAATTTTTTTTTTTTTTTTTTTTTTTTGCATTTCAAATTAAATATCTCATTCCTCTCATAAATTTGTATACTGATCTTTCCAGATCTGGTCTTGTAAAAGTGTTGCGTAATGCAAACTATGACCAAGAATAGATAAAGCCCGTTGTTGAATGGATCTAAGTTTGTAGATAGCTCGAAAAGAGTCAATAGGGAAAGGTATAAAAAGGTGAGAACAAAGGGTGAAAACAATAAGCAAAACCCACGAATAGCTTTAGAGGATACGATGCACCAATGAAATTTTTGAGGACTCACGGCACAATTCGATGTGACGTACAAATTGGTCTAATGAGATTATTCGCCACCTAATATTGCTTAAGGGAAAGGATAAGAGTAATGCCAAGAGTAAGTAATAGTGTTTATATAGAGAAGAAGGTACTCAAAAGTGTATTGAAGATTATTTGTCTCTTATAACTACAAATACAAGGGTATTTATACTCGTAAACTAGGGTAACTTGCCCTAAAGGGAAAAAACAAAAAGGATATTTCATAAGGAGGGCAATGTACATGTTATAAAGGGGTAAAAATGAATATAAAAGGAAAATAATCATTGGTAGTACAGATTCTACATGTGATACCGTACATGTGGCAATGCAGCATTGATGAGGTCGTTAAGAGATGCAGACACAAGGGTTTGTCCAAGCAGGGATGGCCTAGTCAATTCGGCTTTCTTTCTTGGATTCTAGGTAAGGAAGAGGCCGAGTAATTGGTCGATTCGACAACAGAAAGTAATCGTTAACTCGACATAATGCACGACAATGGGTGGTCATATCGCACGATACTAGAGGTGACTTAACCTCTACAGAGGTTGGTTAGAACATAAGGATTCATCATGCCAGCCTCACTAGTCCTCAAACCCGGTTGCGGGTTAGGGGCCCCGTAACTCGATTCCCATCATTCCCTCTGGGTTGTTTTGGATTGAGGATCAAATCTGAATGGTGTTTGCTCAATTCTCCATAAGAGTGATATGGATTGAGGTCGGCGATGTTGAAGGCGTCAGAAACCTAATAGTCCTTAAATAGTTCTAACCTGTAAGCATTGTCGCTGATTTTTTGGAGGATTCTGAAAGGTCTTTCCAATCTTGTAAATAATTTGTTTTTTCTTTTGTTCAGGAACTGTTCCTTGCTAATATCTTGGCTGAAATTGTTTTATCGACAGACCCTTGGTCTTTTCATGCATTCTTTTGGCAGCTTGGTCGATGTGCTAAGTGACCTTATCATAAATGTGTTAAAGGGATTATGCCCTAGCCAAGATGTCAAGGTCCTCTTACACAAGTGCGGGTACAGGGGCATGGTCGAGGGGCAACTTGGGACCGAATCCATAGACCACTTCAAAGGAGGTTAAAGTACACTATGATACACTTCCCAATCAGATATCTCAGCACATGGTTCATGAGTCTCATGAAGGTGCTCGGGGTATTTGACAAGCCGAAGGGCATGACCATCCACTCTTAAAGCTTATGTCGAGATTTGAACGCAGTCTTCTACTTGTCTCCTAGCCTCATGTGGATTTGATGGTAGCCGAACTTAAGATCGATCTTATTGAAAATTTTGGCTCTACCTAGTTCATCTAACAAATCTTCTGGTCTCGGGATCAGATACCTGTATTAAATTATGATTTTGTTCATGGCTCAGCTGTCAACATAAATCTACCAAGTTTCATTCTTCTTCAGTACTAAAAGTGTAGGCACAGCACAAGAGTTGAGACTCTCACTCATGTATCCTTTTTCCAGTAACTCATTGACTTGATGTTGAAACTCAAAAGGTTGCTCGGGATTCATGCGATTAGCTGGCTTATTCGGCAGTACAATGCCGGGTACCAAGTCAATGCAGTACTCTATGCCTTGAGTCAGAGGAAACCTTGCTAGCAACTATTCTGGGAATAGTTCAGTATATTTATCCAACAATTCCTTTGCCTCTTGGGGTAAATCATTATACTCCTTCATTTCCAGTAGTCGCTTGACCAATAGGAGAGTCGGCTCATTAGCTTTAATGGCTTGTCGGAGCTTAGCTCTACTCATCACTAGAGTTTACTTCGATTTACTTGCAAATTTCGTATGTAACTTATGAACCTTTCTCAGTAGCATTGGATTCAATGTAATCTTCTGATCATCCTTCTTGAACATGTAGGTATTCCTACAATCGTCATGGATGACTCTCCTATCAAATAGTCATGATCTTCCTAGCAATACATGGGAAGTACACATGGGCAGTATGTTGTAGAAAATCTGGTTAGAGTAATTGCCAATAGTGATTGGCAATAATACTTGCTAAGTGACGTATAATGCTCCCTTATCACTTAATCATTGCAACTTATATGGCTTTAGATGCTCAATAGACGGTAACCTTAGTTTTGAGACAAGTTCGGTGATGCTACATTAGTACAACTTCCATTATCTACGATGAGGGTATACTTTTATTCATTTACTTTACAGGTGATATGAAATAAGTTCTCTCTCTACTCCTCCTCTCATGAAAGCTCTATGCTCATAGTACGTCAGACAAGCATGAGTAGCTGGTTTAAGTCTTCAGCATACACATCTTCTTTGATCATCTCTTTCTTGGCATTCTCATTCTCGGTAGGAACCTCCTTCTCCTTGGGTTCCTTATCCGTATTCTCTACGTCTAACTTCGGGGTGTTTCCCTTAATGACCATTGTCTTTCAGTTCGAGCATTAAGCAGCCATATGTCCGAACCCTTGGCACTTGAAGTATTTGATCTGGCTAGTCTTCCTACCGACCCTTGCCCTTTCTCGTACATTTGGGTTAGTGCAGGGTTTTTGGACCAGCTTTTTTGCTCGACTTTGACATCTATCTTACTTTTCAGCTTGGTATTCGGTAGTGTCCGATTACTTGCTTATCTTAGTTGGCTAGTTAATACTCTGCTCATTGCTCTGCTTCTTTTTTGTCTCTCTACCAGTTGGGCAATCCTAACAGCTTTATCTATTGTGTCAAGTTGTTGGAGTTCCATAATATATCGGATGTCTCCTCTCAACTCAGTAACAAACCTTAAAACTATTCGAGTAGGTGGTTCCTCCACTTTGCATCTTATTATAAGCATTTGGAATTTTTAAACATATTCATCAACTGTTTGGCTTACCTATCTTAGCTCCTGAAGCTATGTAAAAGTATCTTGGAGATATGTTTCCGGCATGAATCTGTTTCTGAGCACCCTCTTCATCTCGGGCCAAGTATTAATTTTTTAGTACCCCTCTCTTCTTCTCATAACCTGAAAATTCTTCCACCATATGGTGACATATCCAGAAAATTCAATAGCAGCAATCCTCACTTTTTCCTAATCTTCATACTGGTAATAATCAAACACATGCTCGACCTTTTCTTCCCAATCCAGGTACTTATTGAAATTCCTAAACCAATTGAAGCTCGGAATTTGAGACTTTATATGGTTGGATGCTCTGGGAACTTGTATATGCTCCTCTTCAAAATATTCTTCTTCCTCCTCATTTAGCTCTCTCAAGTTTATTTTTCGCCTTACTCATTCGTCAACACCTTCACCTTGAAATGGTCGAGTTGGGTTTTGACCTCTAACAGGTTGAGCAGCTTATAGAGTGTTTTACATGGCCTTAGTAGGTTGGTAAAACAGTATATGAACAGCTCGGGTTAGATCTACCAGGAGGTTAGCTACCTCTTGGAGTCTTTCGTCGGTACTTTGGGGAGTTTCCTAAGATTGACACCCATGGTGGACAACTCCACTATTATCACCGGTACTAATATTCATATTTGGGTCCGTCTTTTTTCCTCACAGATCTAGAATTTAAACAAACACTTCAGAAAGTGAACAATTAATAATACTACGATTAAATGAACTCACTAACTGACTCTGTTTCAAAACAGGCAAAAACAGAGTATAACAAAACTTAGGAAGAACTAACTACAACTCACACAAAACCTTCGCTCTAATACTAAGATGATGCGAACCGTAATTAAGAACATATTAGGCTAATCACTAAATGGGTTCGAGTTTGCAAGAAGCTTGAAAAGAGTCAATGGGGAAAGGTCTAAAAGGTGAGAACAAAGGGCGAAAATAGTAAGTAAAACCTACGAACAGCTCTAGAGGATATGATACACTAATGAAACTTTTGAAGACTCACGAATTGGTTCAATGAGGTTACCCGCTACCTAACCTTACTTAAGAGAAAGGATAAGAGTGATGTCGAGAGTAAACAACAGTATTTACGTAAGAAAGAAAGTACTTAAGAGTGTATTAAAGATTATTTGCCTTTTATAACTATAAGTACAAGGGTATTTATACCCGTAAACTAGAGCAACTTGCCTAAAAGGGAAAAGGCAAAAAAGATATTTCATAAGGAGCAATGTACATGTTATAAAGGGGCAAAAATGAATATAAAAGTAAATAATTATTGGTGTCACAGATTCTACACGTGATACTGTATATGTGGCAATACGGCACTGGCAAGGTCGTTAAGAGATGTGGACAAAAAGTATGAACACATAGGTTTGTCCAAGTAAGGATGGCTTAGTTAGTCCAACTTTATCTCTCAGCTTTATGGCAAAGAAGAAGCCGAGTAATTAGTCGACTTGGCAATAGAGAATAATCATTAACTTAACATACTACACAATAATGGGCGATTATACGACACAACACTAGAGGTGACTTGGTAGGGGTTGGTTGAAATACAAGGATTTGTTGTGTCAACCCTTTTAATCCTCGAGCCCGATTGCGGGTGAGGGGCCTCGTAGCTTGATTCTCATCAGTTACGTATCAATCACTTCCTTAGATCCAAGTAAATCAGTGGATGATTCATCGGTTAATTATAACTTTTAGGGTTTTGTAGCCTTTTTTTGCTTGACATTTGAGATTAATAGATATCGAAAAAAGTCGAGAGAGTTGTATGTTATTTAAGATGACAAAGAGCAATTCACATGGCAACTAAAATTGAATGTAACATCATTGTGAAAAGGAATACATGTGGAATTCTTAAGAGCAGGGGCTTTTTATGTAGGTGGATTCTAAGAAAGTAAGATCACGAAGTTTTGATTTTCATGGTTATGCCATGAAGTGCAGCATTCGTAATAAGGTTTGTGAAGGTTAGGTTTATAGTTTACGGAATTGATCATCAAGGCTATGGAAAATCATCTAACTTGCATAATCCAAAGACTTACACCATGATCAGTCTTGGGACTAATAATGGAAAATATGGAATATCCTTTTTCATTTGCAACTTATTTTGCAAATTTTTTTAGAAGCAAGAAAGGTATTACTTTTGCTACGTAAAGATAAAACCTAAGATTTCGAGAAAAATCATCAACAATTATCATGCTACATTTATTCCCACTTAGACTTAGTGTGCAGGTAGGACTAAATAATTCCACATATAACAAAAGGTCGTTTTGCTGAAATCGTATTCTTAGCCTTATGTGATGTGGAACTCATTTTATTCTTAAAAGAAGTGGTGCAATATATCATCTTTTATGCTTATTTTAGGTAAGCCATTCACTATTTTGTTCTTAGACAAGTTCTCTAACTAATTAAAGTGCACATGTCCTAATTTCTTGTACCAAAGAAATATATTATCAGAAATAGTAAAAAAAACATCCTTCATTTTTTACTTTAGCCGATTTAACTAAGTAGATATTTTTCATACAAAATCCTTCAAAGGGCATAACACCATTTTTATCAAATGCCTCTACTTTATTTTGATCAAATGTCATTTTATAACCTTTATTGTATAGTTAACCTATACTTAAAAGATTATGTTTTAGACCTTTTATAAGGACACATTTTCAATAATATATGGGGGAATCCTGATATTATTAGAAGCTACAATCTTTCCTTTATTGTCATCACAAAATTTAATGCATCTTCCTTTCCACTCAAAATTTGTAAAAAAGTGATGCATTTCTTGACATATGACACAAGCACCCACTATTTAGATACTACGTTCCTTTTGGCTTAGCTTTATGTTCCTATTGTCACAAAAAAAAAAAGAAAGATTAAGTTCTTTTAGGAACCTAGACTAGGTTGGATCAACGGAAATTCAAGCTTGTAGAGTTTAATGTTTTTGCTTGACGTTTGCTAAGCTTATCATTTTATAGTAGCAATATTTTTCAATATGTTCGTAACCATATGAACAAGATGTGTTGTACCTGTTTATTACCTCACTTCTTTGGTTTTGATCTAGGTATCCTCTTATATACCCTTTGACAGGTCTTTTGATGTATCCTTTGACTAAATACTTCTTGTCTCAATCAGGATATCTTATGTTATAATCTTTATCTAGTGTACTAGTTTTATTTTCCCCTCTCATTTTATTGTATGTAGCTTTTTTTCCTCTAAAAAAAATGTTCCTTTAATTGAATTAGATATTTTACCATATTCAAAACCAAGGCCTACTTTGGATTTATCTATTTGATGGGAGGATGTTGGCATTTGTAATTTGTTGTCACTTTTACGGAACTTATGGAATGTAGAATTAATTGAATTTGATAAATCATCAACCCATATTTTTAATTCACTTATTTCTTCTCTTTAAACAAGGTTCTCTTTTTCAAGATTGTCTTGATTTAATTGAAGATTATCATTATCAATCAACAATGCTTCTTATCAATTTTTATTATATCATTTTCTTCAATAAGTAATTCATTGGCTCGAATTAAATGTTCATTTTCATCCTTTAGGTTTTCAATTTCTTTATTGATCTTGGTGAATTGCATACACTTTTGGGCATCTCATCTTCAGAATCAGAAGTTTTGCTACATAATGTCATTAAACATAGATTGGCTTCTTTATCTTTTGATTTGTTATCTAATTCATCTAAGTCACTCCAGGTGGTTATTAATGACTTTTGTCTTTTCTTATATTTCTCTAGATTCATAATTAGAACTAAACATTCGTATTTGATATGCTTAAACTTCTTGCATTCATAGTATACTACTTCCTTTTTCTCTTTTTTATCCTTGTTTGCATCCTTCTCCTTATAGCTTTTTCTTAAATCATATTTTCCATAATTAGAAGACAAATGCTTATAGAATTTTTCTTACCTTGCTTTTCGATAATTTTGTTCTGCTTCTTTGTAAACGGAATAATATCATCTTCATCATCACTTTCGCCTTTTGAATCTGAATTTGGATCTACCTTTTGAGCTTCTGGACATATTCTTAGTATCCTTTGATGTTGTTTTTTATTTGAAGAAATTGACTTTATAGGCTATCAGCTTACTCCTTAATTGACTTAATGTTAATTTCTTCATGTTACATACTTTTTCTACTGTCATCTTTTTTGCATTTTAAGCTTTAGGTAATACTCTCAACATTTTTTGCACCAACTGCATCTGTAATGTTCTTACCAAGAGAAGAAAGTTCATTATTAATAGTTGTGAATCTACTAGAAGATTCTTTAATTTCTTCGCAAGCTAATATGTAAAGAGTCTCATATTGTTGCATTAAGGAGTTAATTTGAGTGTTCTTAGTGGTTTCCATGCCTTCATATGTATGCTTTATTTTATCCCATATTTCCTTATTTGAGCCATAAGAAGATATTAGATAAAATCTCAATTGAGCAATAGTAAACAAAAGAAGATTTTTAGCCTTATAATATCAATATTTGATGCAACAATTACAGGAACTTCGAATGTGGAAGGTTATAAAAAATGGAAATGTAAAATTTCCTGCAATTGTTACATTCCATCCAGAATTTCTAATAAGAGAAGTTAGCGTCATCAAAGAAAGATGCTTTTCCAGGTTATACGATTACACTACTACCACCACTTTGAACTCTAGTAATATTAGAGTAAGGTTATAATATGAAATGTAGGTTTCGATTAAGTAACCAAGAAATTGAATTAGTTACTTTTAAATTTTAGAATTTAAAAATCTTGTGCAAAAATAAAACCCCTTGATTACTTAGTGATTAGCATGAAAGTAAAGCTAGTGATAAACAAAAAAAAAAAAAAAATTATGTGCAAAATATAAAAGGGAAGGGAAAGCGAATAAGGCAAATTAAGATATAGTATTTTAGCCTTGTGCTTATTACACTTTTCTAACTCTAAGGTTGGAGATCTAATTTTCCTTATTAGTGTCATTCTACTAAACACTTTAAAACAATTGGCATTAGGTAAGCAATCAATTCTATAGTATAGTTCAGTGAATACGGATGTCATTCCCACGAGGATTGCAAATACTAATGCTAACTATATTTGTATTGTCTAGCCGACAAATTCGAATGTAAGAAATCAAAATTAAATCTATACTACAAAGTAACCACTAAATAAGGCTAGTAATTAAGCTCAATGTAAAGAAAATAATCAAGAGAGTAATTAATTTGAAGATTGACTTCAAGAATGCAATTACGTATTTAGATATTGCTTCCCTTAAAATTAAATATGTGACTTCTATGAAAAATAACCTAATTCTATCTTTATAGTTATTAACCTAGAGAATTATCTAATAAAGTTAATAACTTTCTGAAGCCTATTAACTTTAATCTTTAAATTACTATTAGAATCTCTTCTCCATATATAATTCAAGATTACATTAAAGGACAACAAGCCCTCTTAATAAAAATAATCAAGATCTTGAAAAAATCATATAACTTATCTCTAAGATTGTAATAACTCTCATCAATTATGCCTAATCTAATCATACAAACAATATCTTAATTTTATTGCATCATTTCAAATATTAGATTAACACCTGAGAAATACTAATCTAATGCAATCAAAGAACGCATAATCAAACTAGTAAAAATTAAAGATTTCATTAGATTTGAAGAAACCCTAAGGTCACATAATAATCCTAAGTTCCGCAAAATGTAGTAATAAGGAATTTAACTCTAATCATGGCAAAAAATAAATCTTAAATTGAAACGATGAAAAACATAGAAAGAAAAGCCACGAAACTAATAAAATCTCTCAATTTCTAAAGCTTGTAGTAAGATGTTCTCTTATCCTATTCTGCTTTCTTGAGTCTCTTAAAACTCCTATCAAAAAGTGTAGCCAAAAAGCCTTTTTATAATAAATCTGGAAAACTCATCATTTATAGGGTGATAGGAGCAACAGTGCAATTGTGCCATTGATCGTGTCGCTTAAATTTTCACAAATATTCTTGAATCTTCTTAAATTCTTTTAAATCTTGTGTAACATGATTAATAATACAGTCATATCATTCTAGTTGTGTCACTTTTTGTGAATTGGCCTCATTTTACCTTTGCATGCTTTGACATGCCATGTCACTTTTAAACTTCATAACTTTTTCGTCTTAGCTTCAAATTAGGCAAACCTTGATTATATTTCTTCGTTTTTATTTTTAGAACACTCCAAAGCCTAGATTTAAAAAATTTACTCAATTAAATACCATATTCTTAAAAAATAAGCTAAAATTATAAAGAAATACTATAAAAATCACTATACCTAATATATACAACTAAAAGCTCATCAACGATTAAAACAAATTTTGAGATATTACAACCACCAGTTCCTTTGTTCTAACTCACTTAGCTTATTCTTAGCTAACACCCAGATGTATAAAGATGCAATCAAAATCTCTTACTAGCACCAATTCCTTACTCTCACAAAGTATAATAAAATAGTGAGAAAATAATTACAATTGATCCTCTAAAAATAGGCTAAAAAACAAAATGTTAAAAGGATATATTCATGTAGCAGTAGTATCCTCTGATATTTCATTTGATTTGCGGATATAAGGAGGTTTTGAAGGCTTTCAGTGCAACGCTGTTGTATATTTTTCTGTGTCTTGAATTTGAAATGTTTAGCCTTCTATAATTTATCTTGGTAACGGCCAGATGTATTGGTTTTGGAAAAACTTGATTTGCTCAACTATGGGGATCGGATCCATTCTTTTAATGTTTGGCTTCTCCTCGTAATCTACTGTCATGATTTGAATTTAGAATGGCTAACGTCCCAGTTCCTAGCCGTGCTATCCTTGACTAATGTCAGTAGGTCTTTTGTCAAATACTCTTTGGAATAACTTGAGCAGAAATATCTTTTTGAAGATAATCAACAATGTTATAATAATCTTTTGGATCCTTAGGAAAATAAGTATTTTGAAAATAAATACCATGTGTCCAGTCAAGTGATTTTGTCCTAATACACTTGAGAAGCTTCTAATTTCCCAAAGAAGATTTTGACCAAGTTAAATTAAAAGAAATCCTTCATTTTGTTTCCTTAATTGCCGAGAGCATATACTTGGTTTAATTCCTTTATTTTCATGACTCAAGGAAATTTTGGAAGCTCAGGTTGCCATTATTTTCTTGATGTATTTGGAGCATGTTCCTTCTTAATAGAAATAATTAGTTGTCTCTTGATAATCTTGGTAATAAGGAAGATGTAATTCCTTCTTTTAATTTACGAGTTCCATAGATGAAATTTTTGCAAGTTGCCATAATATTCTGCTTCTATACTGCATGAATGAAGGGTCAAATTATTTGCTCAAAATCTCCACCTAAATATTTCAAACAATAATCCTTTTGAGTATAACAAATAAATATCATAAATTTTGCAAAATTAATCGCACAGATTTTATCCAATTTTAGTGAAACGTATTGAATATATTATCCAAATATATTCAATAGATGGGACTAGGCTTTTGGTATATCAAAACTCCAACTTATAAATTGTTTTATAAAAAGATGTAGATAAATTTGCATTTTTCATCATTTTACTTGGACCTTCTGATTAATGTCCCAATCCATCCTCTGGTATATTTCAAAGAAGTTTTTTTAAACTGTACTTGACCTATGCTTTAAAGAATCTTATATAAACCAGTATACTTGATTAAATTTATTAAATACTTTTATCTTTTTTATTATCATCAAAACAAAACAAATGAAGAGAACTTAACACTATATCATCCCTAAAAAGGGAGACCAAAATATTTTAACAAACTTAAGCACAATCATTGTCCATTTTATTAAGATACCGGTAAATCCAAGAAAATTACATAGATGTAAACATCACAAGAGAGTCTATTAGTTTTCAAAAGATGTTGATAATTTTTTTTTTTCTTATTTTAACATCTATTAGTTTTCTTTGACACAGTATGCTTAACCAATGTATGGATATCAAATTATATGCATTAGTTTTTCCCAATTTATCTTATGGCACAAAAGCAATGCATTTGTTCCTTCATGAAAGAAAGATGACAAACTTAAAAAATGAGTTATCGAATGGTATTCCGGCCTCTAGGGAAAGTTCAGCACCTGCTAATATATCATTAATGACTATAAGTGCATGTGAAAAATTTACAGCTTTTTGATGAATGTTTTACTCTAACTCTTGAGTATGGTTTCCATTTTTTTCTAGAATCAATTCTCGATTAGAAAAAGAAAGAAATAAATCATGACAAATGGTCTAAAATTACTGATTCTCAATTATTAAAAAAATCGTAAGTTTTCGAAGAATGCATAAGTTGACATTGATGAGGAAAATTAGGAAAGCAGAGACTGCTCACATAAAATGGGGACAAGAATACTAAAAAGGATGTGGAGGGGTATAACTAAAAATGAGATATTTCATTAAGGTATAGAAAAGGGTATGGCAAGAAACAAAATTCACATAAACGCTGTTATTGATGACTAACATGTTACACTTTTTAATTTATAATAACATCATAAGGCATGACTACCATAGGCTAAAAACAGCTGAAATTTTAGAATGCCATACATCACTTCGAGTATATCTAGGCTATTCGAATATTTATAAACTTTCTCAGAAACACTTTATTTCCATATAGGGGTAAAATTGAAAATTGAAAATTTCAAAATGTCTAGCCCAAATTTCAAAAGTTTTCACTCAAAACAACTTCAAACTTTATATGAACAAATCTAAGTCAATATATTGAGTTGGGTTGTGTCACAAACTTAAATGATCTACCAGCAGATAATCAAAATGTAAATCATTAACATCCATTGTTTTCGAATCTTTCTTAATAAGCAATCAGCCATTGCATTTGCTTCATTTGGAATATAGCTTCAATCTTCATTCGCCGCAATTGTAACAGCTTTCCACCACAAGTCATTAGCATATTATGATATTTCAACTCAATATTTATCGCCTGAGTTAATAATTGAAGCTAATTGTGAATTAACATTTATTTCAACACACTAATAGTTCTTCAATAAATAAAAATGAATTCCATAATATATTGCCTATAATACAACTGCTATAATGCCTATTGTAAAACCCCTAACAAAACAAAACAAAATAAAATAATAATATTAATATTAGGTATAAGTATGAGAATGGCAAGGAAGTAATAAGATTATTATAAAAGGGGTAAAAGGGGAATTTCTTTCCTAAGCTATAAAAACCTTGTTTCTGGGGCTCTTTTTTGACACCATTGTTACGTGTGTAGCATTTCTTTCAAAAACCTATGGTACGCTTGACAAAAGATAAGGGATCTTCCTGTTTCACTTTGGATCAATCAAGAAAACTTCATCAATTAGACAGTAGATTTCAATAAAGTACCATTGTGAAGGAATGGAGACTATAGAGTTGGATTCAAGGACACACAAAACAATAAGTGTAATTATCCCATGAAAAGAATGCAATTCGTGAGTGGATAATAAATTTAGTATTTGTTTATATTATTGATTTGCAACAAGATTTAAAAATTAAGTGTCTATTGTGGTTGTTGCAGGGATCTAGTAACCAAAATGTGTTATGTCCCATCTTTGATTGTGTTTGATATTTTGTGAAAACATACCGAAGTGTTTTCCATAGTCTTAGAGCTCTTGGAGGGAAGGGAAGGTATTTTGGGGCATTTAAGGCTCTAAGGGGAAGGTTATAAGTGATTGGAGAGAATAAAAGTCGAAAATGAAAAGAGGTTATCGATCAAGGAAGATCGCACGCAAAGATTACGAGCGTAATCTTACTCACGGACCTCTTGGCACGAATTTTGGATTGGAGCATAAAGAAATCGAGATTAGAGAGGATCATGGCTAACACCATGGGTGCGTATCAAAGGCATGATCTTATAAGTTTGAGAGGATCACAGGTATAAGCTATTGATTTAAGATTAAAAAAAGATCGCGATCCAAGAACACAATCGTAAATCTCGAGCATGTTTTTATTGCCTTTCTTTTTCAATAATATCTCGTTTCTATTATTTCCTTAAACATAATCTAACCAATTCCAAACACACTAAGGAGTCTAAATGAATCCTGAAATCTTAGATTTTAATTATTTCTTGTTTCTATTCTTTCCTTAAACCTAATCCAATCCATTCCAAACACGTTAAGGAATCTAAATTAATCCTGAAACCTTCGATTAAGCAAACATTCGAATTCAAGAGAATAACAAGAAAACTAGGTGAACCTAGTTAGAGTAAGACAAAAAGGAAGTAAAGACTAAAATAAGTTATTCTTATGTGTATACTTTAAGTGATAAATGGAAAGGATTTCCAAGTTAGACATTTTCAATCATTCATAGGACTTAGCTATATGGAACCTTATTTGTTGCTTATGCTTGTGTAAATAGGAGTCATAGTGCTAATATCCCAACCTAAGAACTGTATTGGTATACCTTCCTTGTTTTTTAGATTAGTTGCCAATAGAAGACTATTGTGTTGAACTCGAGTTCTATTTTTGGTGGGAAGATTGGATCCCATATGCAACTCTACCTTTTGTTCTCTTTAGCATATGGTATATATCCTTCTTAATATACATATACACATATATTTATATATATTAGCAGGTGGCATGGTTATGTTACGTAAAAATAGATATATTATATATGAAATTGTATCAATAGTAAATATTAAACATGATATTTTCTTGGTGTTTGGATTTCTGGAAAGGTGATGGTTTTAAAAAAAAAATTACAGTTACATAAGTGCTAGAATGGATAAGAGAATTCGAGTGAATGAATGTAGGACCATTATGCATATAAAATGGGTATTCTTTTTGGCCCATGACAATACATGTTATAAATTAAGAGAGAAGGAGATTCCAACCTTATCAATCATGTTAAAAGATTAGTATTCATATTATTAGGTTACAACTGTTTAGATATAAAATAAATATGGTTAGAAATATATAGTAAAATTAAAAACATTAAGGATGGAGTCTGTTCGCTTTAATATATATATATATATATATATATATATGTAAGTGCATACAATTGATTAGATATATATATATATATTGTTATGGTAAACAAAAGACTCCACATACATATGTATATGGACACGAGCAGCTCTCCTTAAAAGTATGGCGAAGAGGCATTATTAACATGATGATTATTTTAATTGAATTCTACACAAGTGGGTCATATTTCGAAAGGTCTTGCCCGCATATGCGCTTTGAAGTATATGTCCATTCTATGGGCCAAGGTATTGCAGTAGTTAAGTCTTATTCCTTTTTTGGGCCAACACCCTCCCTTGCTTTCTTCAAGATTATTATTTTTAAATTAAACCCACAATCTTTTCTTTCTTTTTTTTTTTAATGTTATTATTATCAAAATTACTGGTACCCTGTAACGGATTACGCAACAATCGAAATTTTAAAAGATGGAGGGGTATCACCATGATTGAGTATTCTCTTTCGGGATCGATAAGCCGATGAAGGTTCTTGATTCTATTTTCATGTAACAGCAAAGAGAAGAAGAATCCCATTTTATATCATTTGTTACTATTAGCGATGATAGATTCACAATGTGTGTGCAAAGATATTCTGATTGTGAAACAAATTAATATGTAAACAATAACTATATCAACTAAAATGAACTTCGTGTAACATCAAGTACGCCTATGATTTTAGGGGAAAATAAATAAAAAAAAAAGGAAAGAACCAATATAAATACAAGAGAGTTCATATCATAAACGATCGTTTATGATATATTTTTGGTTTATCGTTCATTGATTATTATATTTTTATTGTCGATAATAAGAATTTCATGGACCTCGTATATCCCTCTCGAATTGTTTAATTGGCCTCGATTATTTAAAAATTTGAAAAGCTTAATTAATTTGGATTTAGTCGACGATAAAGTTATTTAAATTTTAGTAGTTTTTCCATTATCGACAAACCTTAATTTTACTGAGCTTTTTATTTATTTATTTGAATATAATTAAAAATTAAATCGGTAATTTTCATTGAATTGTTGATAAGAAATAATAAGAAAGGGAGCATGCAGTTGTACCATTGACGTGACAAAGCATGTAAATGAAGGAAAATATAAGCGATTTATGTTCAAACTTGATTTGCTGTTGCTCATATTGATTCAATAACGGTATGGTGATGTTCTATACTCGGTCCGATTAAATAATAAAGACAAATTTGGCAACGCTGAAATCACATTATTTCTTACTTTTTCAATGTAGCAATAGCAAAATTTGATAAAAATTAACAGCTAGGCTATGCATTTAGAATCTAACATACTTCAATAGTTAAAACCTTAAAAGAATATATGAAAATAAAAAGTGTTTCAACATGCAAAATTTTGTAATTGACTTATATTTAGTCAAATAAACTTAAGGGCCTAATTTGTATTCATAAAAAAAAAAAAACTTATACATATCACTAAATATATATATATATATATATGATGTGTACAAACCACACATAATTATTAATTTATAAATTATTCTTTTCATTATAATTCATACCTTATTGGTTATTTGGATCTTTTGCTTTTTCTTTTTTTTTTTTTATTAATATTTACCGAAAACATACACAATAACATTATAGTGTTGTTATTCAATCACCTTGTGGCGAACGCCAGGTCCGAAGTCCTTTTTCTTTTTTGGATAAAGCGGATCGTATTAATATTAAAGGCAAGTATTACATGTGTCGAGACAGTACATCAATAACATTTTTATAGTTCATATTACATGCTCAATTAGGTGTCTTAGTAGACACAATACATTCACTAACAGAAACAGCATTAGGATTGCTGTCCATTTCCAAAAGCTACTGTACTGGAGAAGGTGGAATGAACATTACACATTCTTCTTGCTGCATAGATCTTGCCAAACTTGCTATCCGATTTACTACTTGATTCACCTCACGTGGCGCAAAAAACGGACGTACTTGATCAAACTTCTAAACTTTGCCCTGCAAGCATCAAACAAATTGGAAAAAACCACATTCAACAACAGTATTTTGCAGTGAATTTGCAATAGATAGCGACTCCACCTGAAGTTCAACTAATTTAAACTTAAGTTTTTCACAAAATGCTAGGCCAAAATAAAGGCCACAAAGTTGGCGTTCATTTGCCCAAGTTTTTCGAGAAAAACCTACAATCTAATGGCCATTATCATCTTTGATGACTCCTCCTGCAGTGGTGTTATTGGATTATAGAATAACCGAAGCATCTGTATTCAACCGGATCCACCCTTGCATTGGCGGATAGGGTTTTGATATGCAATAAGTGTCAGTTTGCTGCAGTTCTTTTTTTTTTTTTATTTATTTTTTTGAAAACAGCTAAGACCCAGTGCTCATTTGCATGTTGTCTTGCTAAAGCCCATGTGCGTTCTAAATTTTCCAAGGGCTGTTGACTTCTAAAGATTAGATCATTCCTATACCTCCGACAGTACCACAAGAAGAAAGCAAGAATAACATGTTTGGGCGGTCGAGGATTGCTTTCATCTTTTTTACAACTCTTCATATGAAATGTTAACCAAGCATACACAACAAGAGTTTCATCAACTTTGAAGCCCTTATTATTCAAAATCTGTGCTATGTTGTGACATAGAAATAGGGCGTAGTTGATGTCTTCAAGGGCTGTTAAACATCTGGGACATAATATGTTAGAGCTTTCTTTATGGAATAGAGCAGTTTTAACTGGAAGCGCATTCAGGCACAATCTCCATAAGGATGCATGAATTTTTAAGGGCAAAGACAAATTCCAAAGCCAAGAAACATCAGAAATAGGGGAAAGATTACGTGTTATTGAGTTGCTAAGGACAAGATACGTGTTTTTAAATTGGCTGTTCAAGTGATTACCCAAGCCTAAATGGTCATCTTCTTTATCTTTGAAAAGTACATAGGGGCCATACAGTTTCTGAATTATATTTGTTATTTCATTCCCTAAGAGCTCATCATGCCAATGATTGATATCCTTCCAGGCTCTATCTACTGTTTGGATATCAAATTGTTTACTTAGAGGTCGCCATAAGTCTCTCTAAGTGATCTACCTTTCAACCATGGACCATACTAGAATTTGGTTGTCTCACCACTACCAAGGATAACTGTTTTGTGCTGGGTGAGTAATTTGTAACCCTGGACTAGGCCTTTCCACGTAGGTGAGAAGGAAGACGCTAAAAGAATTTCTTTTCCCCTTATATAATTTTTGTATTGTTGCAAGCAAAGTGTGCTTCAAAGAGTATTTCCTTGGAGGAGTGTTAATGTTCTTATTTCAAAAGCTTCATTGCATAGCTTTAGGTTTATTAGACCCAATCCCCCTTGCAGTTTCGGATGACAAATTTGTGACCAAGAGATCCATTGTCTCTTTCTTTTCATTTCTGTTTTACCTTTCCACAAGAAATTTTTACACCACGCATCCACTTCATCAATAGTTTGTTGAGGAAACTTGGACACTTGCATACAGTCAGTAGGGATTGCCTGTAGTGTTGCTTTTATTAGGACTGCACGATCTACAAGGGTTAATAGCTGCCCCTTCCATCATGCTAGTTTACTTTGAATTTTAGTTAGCATCTCTTTAAAATCTTCTGGCCTTGGTTGTAGCCTCCTGTTTAAGGGAAATCCTAAGTGTTTTCCAAATTTTTGGGTCCTTTTAAGGCCTAATATGTTTGTGATCTCAGTGACTTCTTGTGTCTTCTTGTGTTTTAGTATTATTTGTGAAGAAGACAGTAGATTTTTGTTGATCTACTTTCCATCCTGACCATTGTTCAAAGATTTCTAATTTCCTCTTCATTAAAAGAGCAGATGATGAGGTAGCTTCGGTCAATAAAATAAGATCATCTGCAAAGAAAAGATGAAATAAAGTTAAGGAAGATCTTAGAATCCTACCATTTCCTTTGGCTAACTTGGTATTTAGTGATAAGACTCGGAATTTCCATCCTAATGATGAACAGATAAGGTGAGAAGAAATCAACTTGTCATATTTCTCTCGTCAGATGGAATGAATCTAAACAAGAACCATTAAAAATGACTTAGGAGGTGACACAGGTCATACTTGATTTTAACAAGCTAATTGACTCTTATAGAAAATTAAATATTGTTAAGGCATCAAGCAAATAGTCCCACTCAATCTTATCAAATGTTTTTTCTAAATCTATCTTGATGATCATAAAACCTTTGCTTCCTTTCTTTAATTTAAAGCTATGCACTTGAATTAAGAGATTATTATCTGAAGTCTTGTATTTTGGGATAAAAGTTGATTGAGTAGGGCTAATGAGGTCATCAAGGTATGGCCAAGGGCAGTTTACAAGAATCTTTATAATTACTTTATAAATGGTATTTCAAAGACCAATGGGATGGTATTAAGTGATTTGTGATGCATGTAGGTGTTTGGGAATAAGTGTGACTATCGTTTCATTAAGCCCAAATAGCATTGTCTAAGTTTGAAAAATTGTGTTTACAAAATTTACGAAAGATTCTTTTATTATTGGCCAATAATTTTTATAAAATTTTGCATGGAAACTGTCCTTACCAAGGGTTTTAGAAGATCCTGTTGAACTAAGCACTTGAGCTATTTTTTTTAGAGTTATTGGTTGTTTTAATTTATTTTTCTATTCATTTGTAAGATCCTACCACCCACCCACTATACTTTGATAAAAAAATTGAGATGAGGACATGAGTTTTTTTAGGTTTGGTATAGTGTTTCAAACTGTTGTTATACATGAAAGGATAATTTTTTTTAGGTCCAAAATCTAGTTTCCTATTGTATCTTTATGTTCTCAAATTGTGTTTTTTGCTCTTCTAGCAAGTACCAAGGCATGATAATACTCGATATTTCGATCCCCATCCTTGACTCACTTTACTCTTGCTTTCCATTTCCATATGTATTCTTCTTGTTTAAGGACTTCATGTAGTTTTTCTCTTAAATTTTTCTCTTGTAAGACTAAAATTTAGTAGGACGATATGCTAGTTGCCATTCTATTTTTGTAGTAGTTGTAAAATAACCTTTTTCTTTGCATTAATGTTTCTAAAGATTGATTTGTTCCATTTTTTAGGGCATTTTGCAAGTTGGGTAAGGCTTCGAGGATATCATTTTAGCTTGTGGACTAAACCTGTTTCATAAAATTTGAGAATGTTGGATGTTCTAACCACATGCGCTGGAATCGAAATGGGCATTTATATAGGTCAAAATGCCATGTAAGATACATTTCTAATAAGGTAGGGGCAATGATAAAAAATGGACTTAGCTAAATGTCTAAGGCATTAAGATACATAGTTTTTCGAGTACAATTTGCCTGTCTTCTATCTAGTTGAGTTTGAACTAGATTGGTAATGTTTTGCCAATTTAACTACGTATATCATAGGCCTACAAACCCTAAATTCGCTAAGCCACATATGGACATACAAGTATGGCATGGGAGGTTTTGTTTGGATTAAATAGCCTACCTCTTAGTGTATTCCTCAGACAAATTATGTAAATGAAATTGCCTAAAAGGCACCATGGCCTTTTTGCCTATAACTTCATGATGTTCTAGCAAACAATCCCATAGCAACTTTCTAACAGTACTTTTATAGCGACTATTCACACTAGTAAAAAACCAAGAATACGTAAACGGCCCAACTTAGACAAGTGTGTGGATTTTCTAGGGAGTTTGATGCACATGCTGCACTGATAGCTAGTCCTCTGTCCAAAGCAAGAACAATCCTCCTCTGCCACCCTCTGCCTCCAAACACAATACTCCTTCATGTGGCAGTTAGAATGCTAACTCATACAACACGACTGTATCCATCTTCGATTCAACTATCAGTAACATGTTTGCTTGAAGATCATGAACCATTTCCTTTATTGCGTTTACTTTTATGATCGAGTTTGCCCGGTGTTCCAAGAGAGTATTTCACAGGTCTTGCTGATATTCGAAGTAGTTCTGGGTTCATAAGAGTAGCGGCCACTCGATACCAAGTAGTTTGTAAACTAAGTTGTAGAATTCTTTTAACTTCGATATGAAACTTGTAGGGACGATAGTTGGCTACTAGGAGAGTCGCTGCTTCATCTCTATTACAGTACACCAGTGGAATGCTAACTCTCTTCCTCATCGATAGGGTGATCAGTGTGATGGCTGAGACAAATTCGAAATTTGAGCGTTGAAATAGCATGTGAATCGTAGTCATGCACGATGTTTCCCATTGATCTAGTATGACCTCTGAGTGCGTCGTATGATCCATTATTGTTATAGGTATGCTCAGCATGGATTCCTCTATGGTCTTCAACGTCTCTCCATTTTGGAAGATCATCTGACAATGTACTAATGTCACCAGCAACCTTGTATGCAGCACTTGCTCCATCGAAGCCGAGGACTTTGTTCATAAAGGTGAGTTGATGGAGTTCAGTAAGAGTTCTGGTCCATCCTTCCTTGAATGGCACGTATAAAATCCTCATTCTCGGAGACAACTAAGGGAGATATGAATCGCGTTGTAGGATTTTTAGCGAAATTACAATGTTGACCCAACGATCCATTCTTTGTTTTCTATCTAGCAAGTTTTTGAGTGATTGACTGTTTCACATTTAAGAGTGAGGCTTTTCTGCTGGTAGTTGTCAGATTTAAACTCCAAATCTAATTGACAGTCTATTGGGCGTAGGATTTTTGATGATTGCTCTTGGGTAGGATTATTAACATGATTTGATGTCTTGATTTTCATTTTTGGTTGGAAAAGAACTAGGCACGGTATTGGTTTTGTGGGTTATGGGCATGGCTTTTGTTTGTGCTAACAATGGTTTAAGGTGTTTGATTTAGGGATGTTGTAGATTTTTTCGATGACTAAGGCTTTATTTGGGTCGCGGATTGCAATTAGATTAGAGGGCTTAGATCCGACCTTGTGCTGCTCAATGAAGTCAAATACTCCATCTACAATACCGAGTGCTGTAGAATAGTCAGGTACTAGTTTGATCCTCCTAAACAAGTTCACCTGAAATCAGTAAAAAAAATAAACGTTGATACATATGATAGCAAGTATAAACGAGTGAAAAATAAAATAGTGGGCGATTTTAGATGTACGTACCAATTGACTAATGATAACTTCGTGGTGTATAATATAATGCTAGATGATCTATTTATACCACTACTAATAGCTCTCATCGACCCTTTGAAGACCTTAGATGTATACTAGGAATCCGTATATCTGTCCCTAAGCCTAAATATAGGAAGAGTGTATATTAATCCAGTCAACATCTATCCTACCCTGGAGGTTCAGCTAGTAGAGCTACTCTGAGATGTCGACCTTCTGTAGAATGTATTGATATCTACCAAATTGCTGGATGACACGATTTAGAAAACATCACTTAATGATATGGAAACATATGAGTGGTACTCGAGCAGTCCAAATGTGTTGCTCAATAATATAAAAGTGAGGTAACAATTGCAGCAACTCTTTTGTATGAGGCTCCCAAACAATCTGTAGGATAGAAAAAAAGAAAAATAAAAATAAACAACTAATCAAATGACGGTGGTTATCACTGACAATCAAGAAAAGGACAATAAGTATGATAACTTATTATATCATACCTGCTATGTCATTTGCATGTCAAAAGCAGTATGATACGCATCTACAACATGCATCGGATGTTGAGTCGTATCCCGCACTACCCTTCATCTGGCTATCAATAGCTTATCCTCATTGATAATAAACCCATATTGACTAAAGGGGGCGATATGTGAGAATCTATCCTAAGCCCGGCCCAAACCTACAGTAGAATCGCAACTCCTCATAACTCATGCATGTAGGATGACAGAGCAAAGCACAGCTGTCAGTACAACCATGCCAAGCATTCGCTACCCCAGCTACTGAGAAGTCCTCTAACAATGGCAAAAACATTAGGTGAATAAAGATGGAGGATTTCTTTGCAAATATAAATCCTCTCATCAAGCTGAGTATGTATGCATGTACGTACTGTTGGACCGTCTTGCCGTCAGCCTATGGGGAAGTGTCCGTAAGTGCTCTCATAACCACGTCAGAGATAAGCAAGCACCCCTCATCCAAGCAGGCCTCACACCTAGCAATCTCTCTCCTACGATCTCTTCATCATTTGTCTCTATTCGGCTTGCCATTGTGAACCCCTTAGTTGAAAGTCCAAGCTAGACCTTAACATCCTGCAGTGTGATGGTCGCCTCTCTAGTGGGTAGGTGGAACATGTGTGTCTCGTGCCTTTATCTTTTGACAAGTGCTGTAATCAGATGCTAATCAAACATAATAAATGAGAGTTGTACAACCCTCCAGAACTCAACCTCTCGTATGTAAGGCTCCACTCCAGGATGTATAGGAATATCCTGCTCATTCTTATATAATGACATCTCACTGCATTGCATTTGTAGTGTATAGCTTGCCTCCAAAATAAACATTCATTAGGTTAGTAAGTAACCCATCTTTAATAAAGGAATGGACTGTAAATGGTGATGACATTACTTACCCTGGCCCCCTAAATAGCCTGTGAGCGATGATTAGCTTGCCTTGCAAGTACGTGTGGATCAATTAGTCTTGGTTTCATCTATCATGCGAACACATATAAACATGTTGAATAGACTAAAAAAAAAAAACCTTTTAATCATTATATTTATGCATGTATTATAATGTAATGCTTAGACAAAAAGGGAATATGTACTGGCCCTATTAATCTTCAAACACCTCCTTCGATTATGTCCACATGTGCTGCATCTAGTTTTATCAAATCACTCTTAAATATACATCTCCATGTGATATCGCTTACGCTTAAATTTATCTTCTTCTTTTTTTTTTTGTAGTAAGTCAATATTTGGGTGGAGATAAGGGAGGTTAATTTGTGACTAGTTTAACTCATCACCAATTGAGTAAAAATGAACTAGGTAACAATCTATTTGGTTTGCTCACTTATACTACGGCCTTATTGCTGATTTGCTGTCCACCCTCATACTCGCTACAACAGTACATGTATGGAAATAAGGAATCCTATATATTTGCTACTTTTGACAAGTACAAGTGCAGCCCATGAGGTTAACTGTATGTATCCTTCCTCTTCCCTTTAATCCTATCGTTGTTATTCGACTATCAGTTAAAACCTCAAAAATACTGTTCTACAAGCTAAATGAAATGACTCTATATGCACTTATGTACCCCCTCCAAGTTTCATACATCTTTACAGCGTAATTAGTATAGGTCTTGATAGAATCGATTGCCTCCTTAGTGTCCTTTTGCCTTTCCTCTTAATAAGCGATATAGTTGTAAAATATTTTCTTCACTAATGCAATGACAGGTAATCCATGTGCTGATTGCAAAACGGAGTTATAACTCACGACAATGTTTGATATCATGTATTCAAAACGGTAACATCTATCATATGTGAGAGTCCACCTGTCCAAATCCACATTGATGAACAACACAGGAGGATCCTCCTTAGCCTGGGCCAATTTCTCCATAAAACATTCGAATTTCCTTTGTTGTACCTGAACGCTTGCAAACCATATAAGTTTCTTGTACAATTAGTTTTTGTGGACCGTGTTGAAGTTACTAACAGTATGCTGCAGATAGTTGTAATACGGTGGCTGCTAGCCTACTGATGGTTCCTTATATACAAAATTAATATTGGATGCCCTGTTAGATATAAGACATAAGGTTTCCTCCTTCTGGCTAAGTACATGCACTTTAAGCTTCTGAAGGAATCACCCCTAGGTTTTTGCCAATTCTATGTCAACAAAAGCAAATATAAATGGAACAATTAAATTGTCCACATTAATGCTACAAGCTACCAATAACTTATGCCCATACTTTTCGTATAAGAATGTGTTATGAACATTTATGATAGGCCGACAGTATTTAAAGGCTTGTACATACGGCCCAAATATCCAAAAAACTCACTTGAACTAGGATTGATCTTGCTTTAGTGAACTACTCCAGCTCTAATTCACTTATGTCCCCGGGTTGCTTAGCTTCATTACATTTAATAGTCTCAACAACTCGTTATACAAGTTATCCCATTTACTATATACCATCTCAATAGCCTTTTGCTTGGAAAACCCTTCTATTACTTACTGTATACCCATATATAGTTTGCACGTTAGCTATAAGATTAGGTATCTTAACATCAAGGTTGTTCCATACACTAATGATGAATTATATAGCCACTATGTTGTTGTTGAGCTAAGGATGATCTTGGTTCATCATCGAGTTTACACAAGTGTACGAACCCTCTAGAATTGTTATTTTGAAAAGACCCTCTGCTTTCTTTAAATAAACCCGTAACCTCCACTCACAACCCTATTTTTTCTTGTTGCAATAGACAGCGTATACATTTGGTTTCGAAATGTCCACATGAAAATCACTATGGTTCTTTAGGTGGAATGATTTAACTGCATTTATAAGATCCTTCTTCGCGTTGAAATGCATACCGACATTCAAGTCGTCAGAACTGATGATGTTGCTGTGCATTTCATTATCTCTCTCGAATGTTGTATAGCCACTGCCATAATACTAGCTGTTGTAAAATTAAGTAAGATTTCTGATAAGCCTGTCAATAGGTTCGTTTATTTGCAGAAAGTCTTCAAATTTCTTGTTTGATAATACTTCACCAATTTGATAGTATAGCCTATTGGAGCTATCACTACGATGTGTCCGAGTTAACACATTGCTCCCGCCAACATATGATCTCACTTAGGCCTCTCCTAAATTCTCAGTTTGGTTATCTTTCAGGCTAATATCATCTTCATCACCATCCCCATTATCCTCATCACCATCCACTTCTGCCGTATTCTCCCCATCATCAACATTTACATCTATGTGCATTCTCTCTACATACGAATCATAAGACTCTCTATGTTTCATAATGGGACCCAATGCTTTGTCCAGCGACACTTCTATGATGTTCACATGCTCGTATTCAAAGAAATCCATATATGGTTCATTTGACTAATTCACATTTGTTTGCTCGACACATATCATTGTTGAATGCACTTTGCGATCCGGAAGGATTGGATAGTCTATCTCATGTATTTCATGCTCATTTCGGACACTTGATTTCACAATGTACTTTATGTACACTTCCTGAATACTTTGTTCCCCAAAAGACTCCGCCATCTTAATGAAATTCTTAATATCTTCATTATCTCTAATGGTCATCAACTTGTAAACAATTCTAACATCATGGAAAAAGTGATGCATGAGTTCAATACCACTCGGGTCAACTCCACCACATCTACAAATTCTCCGACTAAAATGAGAGAAGTTCGAATCCTTCTTAATTTTCAACTTCTTAATGGGCTCCCTATCATATTTCGACCTTCAGCTACCTATTACCATATTTTTATTTGCATAAACAATAACTTTCACGTAATCTACTATTTCCACCGTAGTAATGCCACAATAAACAAAATATTTAGATAACATTAAAAACTTCATTTACATATTGAGCGATAATTTTACAAAATACACTTAATCATCTTGGTAAGTTGCATCGTCAACACAATTATCTAACTTTAATTTTCTAATTCAACTCAACACAATAAAAACACCAAAAAAATATATATATATACATATACACACACACAATAATTTCCACTTACATTCCAATATTATTCATACTCGTATTTGTATAACTTATGTATCATAATATAAAATATTCCTTAATTTAGACAATATATAATAAATTTTTATAAAATATTAATAATTTATATAACTTATAGTATATCTACGATTTTGAAATCTACATAACAATGTAACAATTTTTTTTCTAGAAAAAATTACATAATGTCGATTATTAATAAAATAAAAATAATAAATAAATAAATAAATAGCATGCTTGTAAGTTATAAATTGTTACCTATTTCAAATGTATACTTGTATAAAGAAATGGTCTAGCACTTCAACTATAAGTTTTCTCGAGCTTTTTTTATATTTTAAAAATTTCAAAAAATGATATAAATAAAAATAAGTTTTGGCCATGCGAATTAGAATATATATAGCTAACATAGTGATATAAATAACTAAAAGTGTATTTACTGGATCACCTTTAATATACTATATTTATATATTTTTTTAGAAATAGCTATTTTTCGTAATATTTAAAAAAAAAACTAATATTCGTGTAAAAGTCCACACAAGAATCTAAGGGCTTGAATTTGAAACCAATATAACATTTTTAGGCCGCATTAAATTAGACGGTAGGGGGTCATTGTTACTTGCTGACGCGTTTTGTGGGCATATTACGAAGCTTGGCTTCTTCATCAGGGTGTGACGTGCTTCTTTTTGGACCAGAGGGACTCGAGGCATGTAGTAGGGCCGGGGTTCTTAATTTCGAAGTCGGTTCACTAGTGTTGGGTTTAGATCCAGTGAGGCACTCAGCATTGGAGTGTCCTATACATCCACAGGTAAAACAAAAATCTGTGATTCCTTCATAGCGTATTTGATATCTTAATCTGTCTACTATTAACGTGTGGATTAAAGACTCCGAAAAATTCACTTGAAGACAAAGTCTCACAAATCGACCTCTTTCCAGGTTTACCTTAAGATGTCAAATCTAAGAACCGGTCCAATCACTGTGCCAATCCTTTTTAATGCCAGTGGAGAATGGTATTTCAGCGATAACTACGGATTAAGGATCCATACCGCAATTGAATCACAGAGGACACTTAAAAGTTTAGCTCCTAAGTTAAAAAGTGTTTGAAAATAAACCAAGACCATTCTTTATGACCATTTCTAGGTCAGATGAATCTTTGAACATGAAGTTATAAAATCCAAATCCTAGATTTATTAGTGAAAATTCACTGCATGTTTTCCACATGGTCCTTAACTTGGATAACAATACTGGGTAGGCTGAAGTTATTCCATATAGTTTGATAGTAAGTGAATGTTTCCATTGTTTACGAAGCTCGGCTTTCTCATTAAATATGAAATTAACGGAGGCAATACCGCTTTCGACATCTTTCATAGAAAAAGATTGTGCATTAGCAAAAATCATTTAGATTGTTTACTGTATGATCTTGGCTGCTGCATTACTTAGTTTATCCATATATGTTGGATTAGCGAATCAAGGATAGATGACATCACAAAACTTTCTATTTTGCCAAGAAGAAATCGGCACAACATAATAGTAATTATTGTTTCCATAGCAGAAAGCGCTAAGGTGAAAATAAATGTGAGAGGAAACATAACTACCGTACAAATGAGATCTGAAGGTATACATAATTATAAGGACAAGGACGTCCAAAAAGCTTATGGACGGCCTAAAATATAATATACTAGTGTTTTTGATTTTGTTAATATTTGATAACGTGGAGGAAAGCCATTTACGCATAATGTGAGATGCAGTCAAACATATGATTTTTAAATGAAAAAGAAAGGTCTAAAACATACAATATTCTCTCTTTTAATTGATTGCAAAAAATAATAAATGAAAACAACATAACACAATACTGAATCATTCCCTAAGATTTTAATCCATTGTTTGTAATAGCCATGTTCTTTACGCTACCTAATGCAAGGGGGAATATCTATGGATTAATCATTTCATGAACGTAGTACTTATATTATGGTATTAGTCAATTTTGATATCCTAGATCAATCTGTGCTTTGATGGGTCGCTATGAATTTAAACCTTTACTTGGTTTATCGCAATAACTTAAGCTTGACTGGGTCTTGCCATGGCCATGAACTTTAAAGTGAGTTATGTCCAATAAAAAATGGCTTAAGATATATAATCATAAGATAAGAGGTGAATCGATTTTGTCTTAACACTATATATCCGGTCGTACTTAATAATCAGCTTGATAAAAACTCTTGAATGGGTTACATTTTACCAACATTACATTACATGACTATACATGTACCAAGTGCATGATGATCTCATGTTTAGAGATTAAGAACACCACGATGTGCCTCAAATCAATAAACCAAATTATAAATACAACCTTAACAAATAAGCAATCTAACAAATAAATAAGAAATTCAAAATTCTTCAAACGATAATAGAAAGAAGGTGTTTTGTTGTTTCTATGTGTTTGTAAAAAATGAATAATGGGTATGAACAAATTTAAGATTAAATACTACTCATTAATACTAAAAAGAAAGACTAAAGATTGGAATAAGAATTGATATTATTACTTGAAATCATCAAAATAGTTAAAAGGGTTGTTGACTATGCTTCCATATGACATAGAAATAACAACATGGCTCTCTATAAATAAAGATTGAGAAGAGATATGTAATTTTTCAATATGTAAATGGAAAATTCTAAAAGATTAAATGTCTATGAATTAAACTTGATTACTACTGAATACAAATTGATAAAGGCGTACTTATACAACACGAAGTGTCTAAGGATAAATTTGGAAATAATGAAATAAGAAAAAACCGGTCATAATTGTATAGACTTCTATATGGCTTCGTTCGAATCTCTTGAAAACTTCATCCGAATGAAGCTTTGTGGAAGCACTTAAATCCTCTTCTATGACTTGCTTGGATCTCTTTGCATGAAAACCAAACGAAATCCATATTAGCATCAAATTTTCATGTCAAACTTCACATCAATATGTCTAACTTGACTGAATTTTGTTCCCAAACTTAGCGACTCGAACCATGATTCCCATTGCAGTAATTCCTAAAGGAAAGGTTGGGTAATGCTTAAATGTGATATTCCTTAAATTTCATCTCAGTCATACATGGTGATCAAAAATCAATTCACTCAGTAAGTATGACTTGGATTGAAACACAAAATGATCATGTGCCCATGTCCTTTTTAAGCTCTCACTTGATCTCAAACGCTTATTAGATTGATATAATATCAATGAACCCTCCAAGATGACTAACCAAACCTAAACATAACATCGTACATTAATCTCATAATACTTTATTATAAGTTAGTGCCATCAAAAACATGCATAATAAATAACAAATATTGGATTAAACGCTCAAAAGTGTTACTCAGTATCTAAGAACTAAGTGCAGACACCACCAATCGAGTGGTACTTGATAATTGACTTGTTTATTGTGAACTTCTACCGTAAGTCTAGTATACCGATTGTAGGTTAACCTGCAATAGCCAATAAAGTGGTTTAGAATAAAGTAAGCTAGTGGGGTTAGAGGATAGTTGTGAGAGGGCGTTGTCTAATGTGGGGCAAGCTACATGGGTTATAGATTGACTAACAACTAACATTCAAGTGGATTGGGAAGTCATGAACAAAGGGTTTAGTTTATGGGTTTTAGCAATGAGTCCCGACATGAGGATAGGAGTGTCCTAAAAATAGCTTTAGGAGTCATTTCAAGGTTGAAACATGGTGACAAATGGTAGCTCCTAAGGCTTATTATCCACTATGATGGATCTCCAATAAAAAATTGGATCAGGTCAAGAAACTAGAATGAAAAAACTATTACATGTTAAGTGTGAACAATCCATAATAATAGACTATTGAATTGAAACCATCCATTGATGTTTATTTTTTATTTAGATGTGCATAAGCATAAAAAGCTTATCTATCATGTGTGATTTATAATCGATATGGGCTTTAGTGTTGTTAGGCTCTTCTAATCGTTTATGGAATATAATAATACTATAGATGACTTTTGCCTTAAAAGAGTATGGGTTGGATTGAAGTGAGAGATTTATGACTTATGCTTGCCTTATAGGCATCATTATCTTATTTCATTTTTAACCTCTTGTGGAGATACTCATAGACTATTAGGTTTTGTTATGACTTAATAATTCTAATAATTGAACTTTTTTCCTAATCAAGCTTATTTTGCAACACAGCTATAATAATAAGACTATAATGGCAAAAGTTTTGGCAACATCTAATGGGATTGTAATACATAGGATAAGTAAGCCTTACTTGATTCTACAAGGTTATCTAGCATCCTATCACGTCATCTACACGCCTCAGAGCAATATGCTTATACTGTTATATATACCATTCCAATTAAAGAAAAGTACACTTTAGAGTTTTTTTATATTTATACAAAGAGTAGGTCCCCTTAAGTTATTTCTTACACTTTATGTTGCAGTGCAATTAAAACCTTTTTTTAAAGTCTCGTTTAAGATTCCCATAATTATAATTTTGCTGTTCCTAAAAACTTCTCTTGTATACCAAATTAAGAAAATCAATATGAACAGTAATACATACTCTCATGAGTTAAGATTTTATTTATTCATACTTACTGCTAGATAATCCATGTGGGATCGTGTTTAAGCTAATTAGGCTTCTGTGTGCCAGAGTTATACCGAATTATTTTTTTTCCTTGTTTTGTTTATTTGATTAGCATGAGATAGGCATTACCGCAGTAGGCAGCACTTTTCTTCACGTAATAGGGTTGGTGGCTTCTCATCTGCTTGTGATGCTTGGTCATGGTAGCATTATAAACGTTAATTATAAACGTCAATTAACTGAAAGAAACCATATCGGATTATTCTCATACGTATACAAACGACAGATGTCCTCCAAATAATTAAGATACGTCTTATGATAATCCTGCCTTTAATAATGTTGATAGTGACTTCTCATTCCTAGCCACTTGACTTTTTTCCTTCAAACCTGTGCGTGGCAATCTCATTGAATTTCCTTAGCTTTTTTTAGTTATTGATATGTTATAATAACTTTTTTTTCTGTATAAAACGTAAGTTATTGATAATAATAGCCAAGCGTCACTTGGAATAATAAGCTATTCGGAGGCTCACTCTTTTGCAAGCATTTAATATGGCAATGTTAATGATAAACATTACTCAAATGAAAACATTGGTAGCAGTAATAGAGGCTTAGCCAAATTTGACATGTGCAGCTTGATCAATGATAATGAAAGCCCGAGGCTTAAGTTTAATGGTAGAAGTTGATTAAAGAGTGACCGAACTACGGCACCAATGTTTTATTAACGCATTTTTACGTATTTGGCAATTTGTATTCGCATATGCACGGGCGATATCCAAAGCTTGGACTTTGATTGACCGAGATCTCTCATACTGTATACTTGGACGACTTTCCATATTCATATTGTATACTTGGGTTAAGTTTAACTGCTATCATCAAATGAGAAATCTGCAAGCATAGAAAATGAGCTACTATATGGTAGTTAGTTATACATAAATTATAATTTAAATCCGAAATTTTTTTATATAATTCAATAGTTTAAAATTTGAAAAGAAAATATAATATGTATTTTATATTTTAAGTATTTTATTAATATAAAATACGTAAAGTGCATACATAAGGCTCAGTCTTATTATGTAATTGTGACCCATATGTTTGTCTCATAAACCAAGCGAGTTTAGGGGTTTCTAAAATGAAAAATCTATAAAAATCATACATCGTCAAGTGAGTTTGTCAAGGGGTTATAAGCATCTAACTTTCATAACAAAGATAGTTGAGAGAAACTCTACTAATAAATTGTTGGAGGTGTATGGATCGTATTCCGCTATAGTTATTTTTCTGTTTAATTTTATATATGGATTGAGATTGAGATATTTAATCTAACAAAAAAAAAAAATGTTGCTATGTGATTGTTTTATATTTTTTGGATATATGATTGTGGAAACATCAACCTCTAGTCTAAAATGATACCTAAATCTAATCTAATGAGTGGAGCACAAATAGGTTAAAACGGTGAAAAACATGATAGAAGTTGCGGATTTTATACTAAATGTCAATTATATCTCGTACCTTTTTTAAGTTAAGTCATTTTGTTTTAAGCAAGTTATTCAGACTTGTATTGTTGCACCAATTAATCCCTCTTCTAGTATTTTTATGATATACGACTATACCTAGAGAATTTACATAATACGTGAGCAAAAACATAAATGCAGATGAATTAAACGACTCATATAAAATATAAATGATTTCATTAGATTTTTGCATAAATATATAAGATCAAAATTACTTACCTAAAATACGAACAATTTAATTGAACAGAGACGTGAACAAGAAAACTTGTAATACAATTCCATATTTCCTAAAAAAAAAAAAAAAGGTTATACGACCAACCATTTCAAGTATCAAATAATGATTGAATAATGGATCGAATGTTCAGCCCATCAATCGAGTTCTCCTTTCGCGGTTTTGTTTCTTCGATTATTATGAGAAAGGCATTGGGCATCTATTTTCTTCACGTAACATGCCTAGCCATGCTAATTGTAAACGCAATCCTAACTCAAGAAATTTGAAATTTAAGCAGAATTAAATGTGAATACGGAACTCCTTTGGATTATACTAACAAGAGATGTCTTCCTCCCCTATCTTTCTTCAATTCTCTTACTTGTTATTTTTTAACTTCTTTTGCTTGCCTTGTACAAATCACAAGATGTAAAATACATGCACAAGGACATCCAAATAATTAAGGTATGTCCTATGATAATTCTACATTTCATGTTGATGATGACTTCTCACTCCAAGCCCTATGACTTGTAATTCTATATGGTATTTTCGTTATTTTATTTTATTTTTTTCACCAAAACCACTATTCAGTTTAAATTTATACAATATTAGACCGTGAAAGAATGATCACATAAAAGGAATTACCACTGTCTTTTGGATTCTATGTATTGTTCCCTTATTAGTGTCTAAGATTTTTTTTTTTTTTTAATTGTGTGTATTAAATTATGGGACTCGTGTAACATTATATATTACGAAAAGTCGTATTGTATAATGTGTGAGAGAGTACAAAAATCCTAAGAACCCATTTGAAGGAAATATTTATGTTAACACCACGGTTACCTTAACTACGAATTTAAATTTATAAATTTAATGTGAGTTTTTATGTTAATTATTTAACACTTTATCTCAATTCTGGTCTATAGGCTTAGACTAAAACCAATTAAATGGACAACTGGACAGAGGTTGAATAATACCTAAGAATTTGAACTCAAACCTCCAGCTCTAATACCATATCTTTATTATTTAGATTAGATAATAACAATTTTATCTAAAGGGTTTAAACTTAAAAATTCAATGCGTACTTTATAATCATTATTTGATAGCTACGAGTGCTTCGTAACTGCTAAGAATCTAATCTATTGCTTTTTTACACTATTATGATCTATTCAAACTTGCTAGTGATATCTTGTCTCTATTCTTTTAGGATTATCACATAAATGACGTGTCATACTTGCTTCTTCTTTTTTTTTTTTTTTTTACACTATTTATTTTATTTTATGCGCACTCTATTGTCAATGACGTAAAATGAGATGCCCAATTACGAAGAATAAGGAATCCCCTAATAGCTTCTTAAACCAATTAAGCATGTTTTTCAAATAAGAGCAGGTCATTTAAGTAAAAATCTCCACTTAGCACTTATAAGTTATGAATCTATGTCGAAATGATATTGAAAAGGAACTCGATTAAGTTTAGAATTTTGATCTCGAGATGAATTTAATTAAGTTAAATTAAGCTTGTTTTATTTAAAGATATGTGTTTTTTTTTTAAATAAAATAACGATAGTATCAAGTTCAACTTAAACTTGATTAATATTTAAGTTTAACTCGAATTTGATTATGTTTAGAAGCTAATAGGACCGAATATCATGAAATTGAGGCTTGTGATTCAATAAACAATTTCGATAGCTAATTAGAATTTAGTTTATTTGTATCCCTAAACTTTCAAAGTGCATATAACTCTACATAAAATTGATGTGCAAAAGCTGGATATACATATGCTTTTGAGGGTTTTGAAACCATTAGATTTGTCATACAACTTATATCTATACATGAAAAAGTATAAAAATGGTAATTTACTTTTTACGATTTTTCTCTTTTTTGAATCCTTTAATTTTTTTACTTTGTTTTTATTTTTTGATGTTCTTAACATTTTTCCACTCTTCTATTAAAAAATATCACCTTTTAATTATTCTATTTCCAAATAATATGCCGTAGTAATTTTCTTGTAAAGAATGAGAATCAATCATACCGTGCAAATCTGAATATAATAAATAACATGTCATATTACCCTTTTGCAAACATTTAATGAGGCATTGTAAATGATAAACGTTACTCAATAAAACATTTCTTTGTAAAGAATTAGAATCAATTTAAAACTTCATCTTGATTAGCTGAGATTTCTATATAAGTTAAAAACTATAGATTTATGATCCTGACTATTTAAGAAATCAAGTCAATTCTTAATTTATACATATATTAAAATGAGTTAAAAGCAACAAATCTATATTTAATTTAATGAATTTTTTTATACTATATTAATAGATTATCTTTTATAACTAGAAACTTCCTATAGTAAAATAGTCTAATCTGTTATTCAAATGATATGTTAGTTTATTTTAATAAGATAAATAATATAAATTATAATTTAATGAATCAATAATTTAGATTGATTAATATTATGATAATACCTTTTGATTAACGTTACTGTAAGAATCCTCTGGGCAGCTTAAGAAATGAAGCGAGTCCTTATTCATTGAAGCACAAATTTCACGGGGTAATCGTATTTAATTTTGACTTTACAACCATGGAGTTGTATCGGATAATCGTTTGGCTTATCTACCAAAGGAGAGAGCATAGAATAGTGGGTCTTGATGGAACATGGGTGGTGGACCCAACATAGAAGTTGCGTATCGAGACAAGACAAATTGCTCATGAATGTTGGATCAACCTCATCAGCTTACCAACTGTCCGACTCCACACCTTTCGTTCCATTCATTCAGATGATGAAAATTGGGAAAGCTAAGTAAAAGGAAAAATATAACAACATTTCTAACGTTTTATGATTTCATGAATCACTTTTTAATATTTTATTTACTTCATTTCGTTCATCCTTTTAAATCATATCAAATAAATTTTTTTATTAAATTTTTTATTATTATAAATACATGTTAGCATATAATTAATCAATATAGATATAAAAATATCTTTATTGTTTTATTATTATGAATATATCTCAATATATAATTAATCAACCTAAATATAAAAATATTCTTATCATTTATTTATATATACGAATTAATTATTAACATTTTATTTAATCTATTTTAATTTTTAATATTTTAATAAATTTATAAAAAAAATTATTAATTTTTTTATTATATATAGATATATTAAGAATTAAAATAGATTAAATAAAATATTAAAAATAAAAAATTGATTGGTACATGTGGGAACTGTTTTTTGCTTTTCCATTAAGTAAATAAAACAAAACTTTGGCCCTTGTTATAATATAGGCTTCTAGCACGTGTCCCTTCTTCGGCTCTTTTTGTCTTTACCAACCCCACCACATTACCGCTGTCCACTCAAAACATTATAATAATTTCCGAAAGCTACTGCCTGCTGGCTACGTGTTAATACATCCGTTCAATGTATATTTTTTACTTTCTTATAAAATATACACAATCCTATGATGTATAAATTATTGCTAAAATCTTAAAATCGTTACTAAATAAATCATAAATAGCAGTAGTTTGTAATATACAAGCTTTTGTAAGAGTCATAAAAACATGAATTAAGTCATATTTATAATTTTAATATATAAAATTTTTATATCTTAATAATATGAATATTGATATCTCAATAAAATGAATAGATCTGTTTCTTTCTATTGAAAAAAATAAAATTTGACCACAAGATAAGAGTATGGAATGAATCATATGGCAATGATAATATGCACAGGTTAGTGACAAAAAATAATGTATGTTGGTGTACATAATAATATTAATATTCCAGCATTGATTTACATAGAAAAAGAAGTAGGTACACAGATTACAGCGTGATACGTGGAGGATATGCGGAAAAGATAGAATTTTATAATGTCTGCAATTTTCAGAATCCCAACTTGATTTAGTAGCAAAGTTCTACGGCGCTAAAAATAATAAATAATTTACTAAATCAATCGAGACCGTTTAAAGAACATACAATATATTTATATATAAAAGAAGAGTAGTTATGTATATATTTAAATAGCTATTCTAAACATTTTCTTTCCATAACCGTTTTAGACAAGAAAAGAATTAAAAGCATAAAATACATCCCTCCCAAACATTTTAATATTTTATTTATATATGTACATATATATATATACATATATATTTCGTTTTCTATTGTAAAGATTGCTATCTAAAGTTTGCATCCTTTTTCAGTTTTGCAGTCGAAATTTTAAATCCCTGATTGTCATATCCAATCAAATATTAACTTGTTAAAATTTTCACTTAAATTTGATGTTTTTAAATATCAAAAACTAAGAATTTTTACTTTTTAAAATAATTATTTATCAAAAAAGTATATGGATAGGCAAGCTAGTAAAAATTCAGTTGGTATCATTTAATAATTTCTTAGAATTCAAACGTAAAATTGTAAAAGACAATCAAAATTGATGGAGTCATTTTGACATTATTTCCTATTTTTTAACCTTCTTTTTAATCCATAGACTCTGACGCGACCATTCAGAAGAACCTTCATCAATTTTTCAAGCATTGGATTGTTGACTAGAAAATGTGTATAATAAACTGCAAGCACGAATAAAAGTTCGACATTTATATAGTAGTTATCCCCACTAGAAATTCCAAGATAACTAAAATAAAATTATTAACATAAAGAATAACCATTAATCACCATGATCTTATGTCAGATGTAATAAACTTTCATTTAAATATTTAATTTTAGAGATGGGATTCTAGATTAAAAAAGGCGAAGAAAAGTTATGTATAAATAAAAGAAAAGCTTATCACATAGGTGACATTTATTTTTAACAATATTAACAGATGATACATCTATATTATATATGTAAAAAATATAAAAAAGTTTAGACTCAAAAATAAAAAGAATATCGATAATATATATTAATAAATGTGATAAAAAATTCTATAATCGAAAATAGCGATTGAGAATTTTATAAGATGGGTTTAATTTGTTTTGTTAATTGCCATAATAATGTAGTAATTAAAACTATGAGATATTAAACAATTAGTTATGAGTAATTAAATAGATATTTATGATATATGGACAAATAATATTGGAAAATATTAACAAATGCTCCGAGACAGTTCTTAAAATGCAAAGAAAAAGTAATTTTTGCATTTTTATGAAATTTTTATTTTGTAAAATATGTAATTTTTTTTTCTTTATACAATTATATTACAATTGGGAATGATGATTCCAAATCTACCTCACTAAGTTAGGATACCACTGTTTAACGACCTTTGTTTATGAAGTATGCAAGTAAAACCTATAAAAAAAAAATTAAATAAGTAGATATACACTTGTCAGGAGACCCAATTTTGAAGAAAATATAAATAAATAAAAAACGCATCACATGCACATCCAATTCATGACAAAATGATAATTGGACCACCATACATTCAGGACAGGAAATAAGCACAAAGGCCAAAGCTCTTTAAAAGGCAATGCATCTTCCTTCTTTTCCTTCACACATCTGCAGTGTGAAATTTAGAGAGAGAGAGAGAGAGAAGAAAGATGGACATGGACATCATTTCGTGCGAAACAGAATCTTGGGTTTCCTCTACATCCTCAAATGAAGAAGAAGGAGGAGGAGAAGAGGAAGTAGACTGGCCATTCTTCAACAGTGCTGACAAAACATGTACGGGCAAGAACGAGAAAAAGAACAACAGTATTATGAAGAAGAAGAAGAAGAAGAACCAGGTATTGCTTGAAGGGTATGTGGAATCGAGTGATGATGATGATTTGACGAGGACAAAGAGCTTGACTGATGAGGATTTAGAGGAGCTCAAAGGGTGTGTGGATCTTGGTTTTGGTGGTTTCAGTTATGATGAGATTCCTGAACTTTGTAACACTTTGCCTGCACTTGAGCTTTGTTATTCCATGACTCAGAGGTTCATTGATGATCACAACAATCACAAGTCTCAGGAGTCATCTTTGGCTAGTCCTGTTGCTAGCTGGAGAATCTCTGGCCCCGGTGAGTAAATCTATCCTGGATCTGTAAGGATCATTGTAGGAAATTGCAGAACAGGATTCATGTTTTGAGTGATTCGAATAGGATTTGAATAAAATGCTCGAAAACCGTTTCGAAGATATTCCGAATCGTTTTTTTACTCGCATAATCTTTTAGAGTTGAATGGAATATGATCCGAAGCAGAATTTGTGCTACTACCATCTCTTGAATTCATGAAATACGTATACATGTAGTTTAAGGATAATTACAGGGGAGACTAGATTCAGTTCTCTACGTTTTAAGCGAGTCAACTCAAGTCTCGGAAAGTGCTTGTGTTTACTTGATTTTTGCTCAATGTCGAAATCGTTGCAATCATAGGATCAAAATTTATGTAAATCCTAGTAATTTTCTTCAAATCTAGTCCTGGTATCCTACAATTTTCGCTTCTTTCAAGGCTAGATCGGTATGAAGAGGTTTTGTTCTGAGTTTTGATGCTAATGTTATCCTCCAATGCAGGTGATCATCCTGAAGATGTCAAAGCAAGACTCAAATTTTGGGCACAGACAGTGGCATGTACCGTTAAGTTGTGCAGCTAGAATAAGTCCTCGGAAAAAACCATGCACTCAGTTTCGTTATTGAACGAAAATGGAGATGAAGTTAGGAGCGAATCGGGATCTCGGAAGTTTTTGAAACAGATGCAGGAATGAAAACCTTTCAGCAAATCTCTCTTACCGGGGATGGACCTGCCAGATGTGTTAGCAACCTTGTGCCGGCTTTGAGAAAATATGGGAGAATAAGAAGAGCAGGATGATTTCACATTCGGAATTGATCAATCAAGCAACCATTTGAGTCTCACTTGATTTGCAGAGGTTGAGATTTTTTGTAGTGTTGTATCCTGTACATCATCGTTGATAATAAAAGTTCCACCACCCGACGGAATGATTCTTTCTGTCTTTTCGGCTCGCAGCTGTTCTTGTGGCGTTTTTTTCTTCGATAGACTTGGTCTACATGAACCCTAATACCCCAAACTATTCATACATTTCGGTGTTCCCTTCTAGTAGAATTTTATATGGTTCAGATCCATAGCGGATGAGGTCTCTGAGGAAATAAGCCTATACGTTGAGGTTGTTAGATTTCTATGTTGCATCCCGGAGTCCTTACGAGGTGTTCATATGCTTCTCATCTGAGCATTTTCACTTCACAAGCTTAGCGTCAAGATTTCAAAAACCTCAATTTCATTTCACAAGCTAGCTTTTGATATGGGATTCGGGTTAAGGTAATTACTGTGATTGAATTTCCAAAACAAACCCATCTCTCCTTTACACAAAGTTGCGGTTGCTACGCACGAGTCCATCGGATTGTGTAGTGATTTTCTCTGTAAAGTTTGAGAGACATTACAACCTTTTCATTTTTCGTATTACCTGTGATGGAATGAACTTACTATCTTTGATGTAATGACCATTCTTTAAAGGTTGCCAAATCAGAACACAACCACTACCACCACAAGGAGCTGCATTGGAGACACTTCCATCCAAATTTACATTGATCTTCCGTATGGAGCATTCGACCATTTTACAGTATCAGGCTTTTGAATAACCTGTTAAGAACAGTAATACTTAATATAGTTGGAACTTTTGCATTAAGCTGCGGCGAGAAAAACACCCTACTAGTGTGCAAAATTGCCCTGTGTTTGGGATGAGCAACAGAACTAGGAAGGAAAAAAAAAAAAAAAAAAAAAAAAGAGTTTGGATGTAAATAAAGTATAAGTCCTAAAGCATTCACAGAACCTTCATACAAGCGGGTTAGTTTCGAAGGGCTTTCAGGAGTATTATAGCCTTATTCAAAAGTCCCATACCATATTCTTGCAAACGTCTTTGCTCTTCTCTCTCTCTTGGTGTGTGGATGTAGATTTCATCGATGACACGAATTCCCCTTATCCATAATAGAGGGATTGTTTTGGCTGAATAAATCTCAATTTCATTATCCACTCTAGAGGTGTCGAATCAGAGTACGGAGGTGCGGCTGCGGAATAAAAAGTAAAAGGAGTATCGGATAAAAATCCGGTTGATGGTAGATTAATATTAATCGTGGCGTGTTTGTAGGAGCATCAATTATTGGTTCCACTAGTTTACCTTCGCAATAATAGGGTATAGTTTGATAGTGATGCGTGAACAGTGTAGCAGCACGGAGTCCGGACATCGCGTTTATGCATGACTTGACCAGCGTTAATCTCCACTGTCGACGAAATGCGGATAAAGTCTAGCTTTTATTGTAACAACAACTGATAATTCTTAATATCGACACGAGCAAATGTGCTTACATGATTAAAATTTTCTAACTTTCCAATTTTTATATATATATATATCATAGACAGCTATGTTTGGTTATAAATTATAAACCTGTTAATTAAAATAGATTTGACTCTCTCATTGGACTAATATATTATAATATAGTGTTTAACTTCTTACTTTGTAATGATTAAAAAATATTTGGTATAGTGAATTTTGAATAAGACTTGTTGTATTGGCTTATCCGATTTAATCTTTGACTCACATAATAAGGCTTTTATTGAGTTTGAACTTTTCAAGGAATCCATTGTAGATTTATTAATAAAAAAGGTTTAATTCTAGTTATTGATTATCATTGCAATTTAATGGATGAGATTAGTAGCCAATCTTTGCAAATATCCTACACCTTCCTCATTTAGGAGAAACGACTTAGTAGATAATACACATTACACGTTATACACGTGTTAAGAAAATAATAATAAAATATTGATATATATAATGTATGCAAATTACATGTTAATTGATTTAGAAACAAACTTTTTCATTATTATTCATGCCAAAATTTTATTAGCGTTTATATACTACATATATATAATACGTAGCATATAGTATCTAATTATTTTTTTCTCATATAGACAAAAGAGAATCACATACGAAAGTTGTATAACTATCTTCTTCTTCTTCTTCTTCTTCTTCTTCTTCTTCTTCTTCTTCTTCTTTTACCAAGGATCAAAATTTATTGAATATCATAGTTTAGGATAATATGCTCCTATCTTTTTCAAACAGAGCAACAAGTTGGGATAAGGGTTTAACAACCCAATAGCTACAAAACATCCTATATCTACCTTGAGTAGTCATCCAATCAGCATAAGAATTTGTCTCACGACGAACTAAAGAAAAATAATAGAAATCAAACCAAGAAGCTAAACAACAAATATCATCAACAATAGAAAGGACAAACCAAAATCGAGAAAGTTTCCTAAAAATAAAATAAAAAATAATTTTGGAATCTGTCTCGACATGAAGTTTCCTCCATCCTCTTTCCTTAGCCAAAAGTAAACTTTCCCTTATTACCAATGCTTGTGCTACTTCAAGAAATCGATTTTATAGCAATAAGTTCCTCATAAGAGCTCCTACATACGCGACCTAATCTTGCATCATTAGACATAACATCAAGTGAACCATCACAATTGATTTTAATAAAGTCTTCTAAAGGAGGCTTCCATAATCTTTCATCAGAAAACTCCAAAAACATAACCCTCTACTATCCACTTGCTACCAACATTTGCTATCTTTGCTCACAATTGTCAAAAGGGCTTACCGCATCATGCTAAACACGTATGGGGGTTGCTGCAAGTTGAGGCTCATTCATATCACAATGGGGAGGACCATATCTTATTGGAAACATACTTTGCATAGCCACATGACTTGAGGATGACATCACCAAAGAAAATTTGTTCACCCTATTGCTATTCATTGCATTGCCAAATTGTAAATTAGATTGCACTAGATCTTTCAAATTTGCACCATCACAAGAAGTAGCATGGACCTCTTTTTGAATTTTCCTTAACATTACATATGGATTTAGGCCGTGAAAATCAAACACACAAGAGTTTCAATGAATCCATATGTTTTACAACACTACTGAAATTTTGCTAAGAAGATCAAACAAATCTTATTTAGCTAAATGTATACCCATAACCAACCCTCAAATTCAAGCATCAAATCTGTTAATTTAGAAGTCCTTAATATGCAAATTACAAGAAGCAAACCAGATGGGCTTAACTAAATCACAATGAAAGAATAGGTGTTCAATGGTTTCCTCAAGACCACAAAAAGGATCTTGTCAATACACCTGCAAAACAAGTTGAAATTAGTTTCAAGGGCATTCATAGATGCTCTCCATAAAAGACAGCAATATTTAAGAGTACAATTGATGGTCTAAATAGTATTCCACAACCTTTTATCAATCAAACAAGAAGAAAATGCACAATATTGCTCTCCTACCACAAAAGCACTCAATAAACTATAATAACCAAATTTTATAGTAAAACATCCATGCCTATTTCTATTCCAAACAAGACAGTCATCAAAAGGATGAAGGGTAATAGGAATTTGATAAATAACAGCTTTTTTTCTTCACTTAGCAAGTGATTTATAAAGTCAAGTCTTTACATTAAGTTACTATGATCCATCAAATCACTAATTTTGAGGTCTTTCAAATCCCCATCAATAGTTCTAAGATTCAACTTGTAGCCTTCAAGAGAAGGGATCCATGGATGATTCTAAACAGAAACAGCATCTCCTTTCCTAACATGCCACACAATATGTTAAGCAATGACTTCTTTCCTTGCCTAAATAGTCTGCTACACCCATGAGGCTCTACTCCCGCTCTTAGAATTTAGGAAATTTGATTTTGGGAAGTAAATACTTTTCATGAATCTATTAAGTAAAAAATGTGGTTTTGATAGAATATGCCATGCTATCTTTCCTAGGAGGTCTTTATTAAACATACGCAATTCTTTAAAGCCTAGTCCTCCCTTAAATTTGGATTTCATGACCCAACTCTAACTCTTCCAATAAATACGCCTACCATTATTGGATTCCCCCCACCAAAAGTTCGTAATAAGATTAGATACCTATTGGCACCATTTTTTAAGAAAAAGCAACACACTCATAGAGTAGGTAGGAACCTCACACACTACTGCTTTTATCATAACCTCTTTCCCTCCGGTTGATAAAAGTTTCCTCTTCCAACCTTTTAACTTGTTAGATATTTTTTCCTTAACCAACTTTAAGGCTTTATATTTAAACCTTGCCCATATAATAGGAAAACATAAATAATTTCCTAAAGTCGTATTTGGATTAATGCTTAATAAGTTACAACATTCTAACTTAACCATATTAGAAGAGGACCCATTAAAAATTAAAGAGAATTTATGAAAATTAACTTTTTGGCCTAAAAACGTCGATATGAAAAATTTCCACTTAGTATAGTATCAAATCATTCTTTTATGTAAATAATAAAAAGGACGGACTAAAAGGGGTTTAAAAAAAGGAAAAAACATATGTTATATGTAAATTTTAAAGAGTAAATTGTAACATAATATTAGACATAATTAAGTGGTTAGGTGTTGGTTTTTATAAGTGTTGATACCTAATTTTGACCCGATTTAAGGCCTAACCCAGATAGAGGTCCTTTAAGTCCACCAACAACAAATCACCTTGCCTCGTTTAGGCATCCTACTCTACCCAAGCACTAAGCTTACTTAAAAGTACATCGAGGACTTAACCTTTAAGCACTCGACTCCCAAGAACTTGACTGGTCACCCGGCCGAACTTAAACTATGAAGATCCTCTCCTTCTCTTAACCCAAGCATACCTCACGAAGACACCCTTGCTTTTACGGGCTTCCCTCGAAGTCTAGCTTATAGCCCCTAGGTTACTCGAGCCATCTCCTTAGCCTCTTTAGGAATATTTGTCTTTAGTACCCCCTCCTCTCCTCGGCTTATTAATTATGGTTTGATACCTATGGTATGATTGGCATATTTAATATACTTTGAAGATGTTAGAGCTCTAGTACAAACATAGTTGCTAGCATAGTCATACCCAACCAACTCTTAGAACCATTTTGTCAACCCTTCTATCTCCTGCCAGCAACAAGTACAAATGAACCTTTAGTCATTACGTGTCCTAGGTAGTTATACTCTTCATGCTATAAATTCTGTAAGGAGCTAACATGTCAGGGGATTTGAACCTCCTACACTCCATATTTCTTTTGATGTATAAAACCCTGCTAAACCAAGCACCTTCATTCCCTTTAACCTTCCTTGTTGACTTGAGCATTGGATGCCCCTTGTGAACACACTACAGGAGGCTTGTTGCAAGTGGCTTAGAGTAAGGAGTTCAACTAAGAATGAAGCCCATTGACCCCTCCCCATTTAAGGGATTGAAGTCCAATTCTCTTCACAATATTTAATTTATTCACCCACAATCAATAACAACGATAAAGTCTTAGTTCAAGTATAATAAGTATCATTTTATTTTTTAGGTTAATTGTGTTGTATTAGTTTTGCAAACAAGTGACTTAAGCTATTTATTTATTTACTTTTCTTGACAAACATATGACTAGAGCTTTTTAATTTTGTATTAAATACATGTAAGGGATACGTAGTGTGCTCATATTGGTTGAAAATATTATCAAATAATATAAATATTGAAAATAACAATATTTTATTTTAAAAATAGGATAAATTGGAAAAAAAAAGGCAAAGTAGACATTTTTAACTACCCTAAGGCTAGAGGTGGGTAGCCTCCATAAGGAGAGAATCCTTTGCAACCCTAAAGGTAGCTATCGACTACCTATGTACTTGTGATGGATGGGAAACGACTATAATGCCTTATGAGTTACAACCCACTAATAAAGGTAAAATGTACGTCTCAAATATGGTAATGGATGAGTGCTCACCACTTTGTATAAATCACGACCCATTATTATCAAAGGCACTTATTGGCTACCTAAAGTAAGGGGTGGTTATGTAACCATGGGGATAAGTCATGCTACCATCCCCAATAGTCACCATTTGGGGTTGTCATCAAGTATCTCCCTTACTATTACCTTTACGTTTCCTTTAATTTTTTTTTTTTTTTATCTTTTTCCATTTGATGTGTTATTTTTTAATTACTTTTAATTATAATATTATCATCAACTATTTAAAAATAATAACTAGCCAAAAAATAATATTGCCTATGTCTCTTGTTTATGATTAACAAAAAATTAAAAAACATAGGTAACGTATTTATCTAAAAATCAAAAACCAAAAATTACAGGCCATCTATTTGTAAAAGCATTAAAACACAGTTTACATATTGGTGATTTACCCATGTTTTTTCCAAGATACATTTATTACTTGAATAATATTCTCCTTTATTATTTTTTTATAATTTTTTTTCATAATAACTAACATTCAATTAATTCATTCCTGTATTATATTTAACTAAATAAATTCTCTTGAATCAATATTTTTTATTAGTAGTATAATATAAATAATAGCAATACTCCCATATTACAACTAATGCAATTTTACTACAAAAACCGTTAGTAAATAGTATCAATTGACGTGACTTGGTTTACTAATATTTTATTTTATAATTAATTTAGGAAAATCAATGTAGATTATTGAATAACCAATAGTACAATAACTTATACTTAAAATGATTTTTTGGGTATTCTAATAAAACAATTTTTTATAATTTTCATAAAAAGAAATCTTAGAATATTTGCTCTTTTTTACACTACATATAGTTTCCTATTCAAACTATCTATTTTTGTTAAAAACAAAACTTTCATAATCTTTATAATTTTATTTTATTTTTCTTAATAAATTGATAGTTAGATTGCAGTTAATACATTTATCATAGTGAAAAGGTTAAAAGCTTTTCTTTTTAACCTTTTATAAAATGCACGGCCACCCGTAATCATTTTTCAAAAGAATTTTTCTTCCATGCTATTAAGTTTTAAAAAATGTTGCTTTGCAATCATGAATAAATATCTTATATATATATATATATAAGTTATGATATTATTGCAATAACAAGTACATATTTTTCCTCTTCTAATTTTGATTCAATTAAGATAAAATCAGATCCTCCAAATATATGATTTTGTGTCAATCCCAAATTTTTCTTAAACAATTTGATTTTTTTCCGATAATTATAGGTTGAATTGGATGATTAATTATTCTAAAATTAATTATGAATGCATTTTAATTTAAAATGTTGATTTAGTATAATAGTGAAAGTGAAATATAATCTTAGATATCGTTTGATTGTTAAAATTGAATAAGATAAGAAAAACTAACTACAAAGAGCACTAGAAGGGTACAACATTATTGTGCCATGTTTGATTTTATGATACTTTTAATACATTTTTGTAATTTCTCTATTTAGTATGTATAGATACTTATTGTATTTTTATAATTATACTCTTAAGTATCGTTTGTAAGGATGAGCGGGTACGGGGTAGATAAAGAATGAAGCCTTATTGATATTCTATCTTATAGATACAGGTTCTCAAGTTTTTGTACAAGAAACCTACCCTATAACACATTAAGACTACCCTGCATCATATGGCCTACAAATTTCATACAGTACAAGGTATCCTATAGAACTTACAATTTTTTTTCTTTATCTTTTTTCAAAACTTTGTATTTGATACATAATTAATATCAAAACTATAATTATACTATTAGTAGACCACTTGGTAATAATTTGTGTAGGTTGAAACGCAAATTAAGTTAAGATAATATAAAATTTTAATAGATAAAATAAAGAATATTTTTAAAGCTGGAAATGTTAAGACTCTTACTTGGGTCATGCTTAATTTTTTTTTATCATCTCTTTTTAAATCATCAAAATAAAATTTTTATTAACCCATAAGATTATTATACATAAAATATAAAAAATATGTATGAGTAATTCTAATATAATATATTGAATAATAAATTAAAAACTGAGATATTTTTAAGACTTCACTAGACTAGCGTTAGTAAAAAAGGAATGATGATGGGGAAAAAAAGAAGAAGAAGAAGAGAGAAGGACTAGATAAATACAAATTGTGTATAGTCATAGGGTTTTATTATGTGTTGAGTTTTATTATTATTTTCTTTAAGATCAACATATAAAAAGTTATAGGAATTTTTTATTTATTAATATTATTTAATTATTATTATAAAGTAAGTATAAGATACTATAGAACATGTACCTTATATATATTAGAGTATAGTTCTAATGTAAGATGGTGTTGTAATTTTATATTCATATCTTATCTTGTGGGAGCAGGTTCCGAAAAATTATACTCAAAACTTATCTTGTAACCCTTATTACATTACCTACTTAGAACATAACTAGTGAAGTAAAGCCTAGATGAATATCCTATACGATAGGGTTACCCGCTTACTCCTAATCATTTAGTTGCACAAAATTTATAATATTAAACTAGACAAAATTTTTTATCCAATATTTGGTTTACAATTTAAGTATAGTTACTAAACAAAAAAAGGTCTAAAGAATTGGATAAAATGTTTAGAATTTATTATATCTAAAATATTGTACAAAAGTTAATTTCATTGAGCAAAATAGAAGTATTAAGGATATAAATATATAATCAATAATATTGAAGGTATAAATATTAGACAATATTTAAAATTAGTACTTTTAAATAATAAAAAATAATAATTAAATAAATATTATATAATATTGAAGGTATTAATGTCAAAACATAATATTGCTCCAATACTTGTGCATACCCAATAAGAAATATTACAAAAATCTTCATTCAATATTATGTAAACAAATATCATACAATAATGACGTTTATACTTTTTATACTTGTGCATCTGGTTCTCTTATCTTATTTAATTTTAGTAACCAAATGCTATCTTAATATTATTTAATATTTATTTAATTATATTTTTATATTATTTAAAAGTTACAGACTTTAAATATTATCTAATATTTATACTCTTAATATTATTTAATAATTATTTATTACATTTATATTCTCACTTTTTATTTGATGAGATTAACTTTTATATCATATTTTAGATCGGATAAATTCTAAACATTTTATCCAATTTTTCAAATTTTTTTTCCGTGACCAAGAATGGAGTAAAAAATTTTAGTACAACTTGATGATACCATCGACAAATTTAGAACATACAAAGGGCATTATCTTTTGAAATTCGATATTTTTATGTTTACCGAAGTCTTAGGAATAAAACACAGGTAAATTGGTCGTTTGCTGTGGTCGTGCTTCGGAGACGAACCCCAACAATGCTTCGTCTCCCTCCACGCCGTGTCTGTGTCACTCCTTTTACACTACTAAAGGGTCTCATACACCTTTCTCATCCCTCCGATCCCTTCAGAACTTCCAAAGCCTATTTTCTTCTTCTTCTTCAACGATATTCACCTTTTTCTTCAACTTCCAATGCACCTTCTCCAAAACCTAGAAAACCAAACTCGTCACTTACGGTGAGCGATACTCCTCCTCCTCCTCCTTCACCTCATGTAAATACAATATGCACTTTACTTTACAATTATAATGATACAGTTATAAACCTTGACTCTTTACTTGATGAATATAAGCAAAAGTTAACTTCTTGTCTTGTACTTGAAGTTTTAAAGAACTATAAGCAATTGGGTAGGTTTAAGACATTAGGATTCTTTTCTTGGGCTGGAACCCAAATGGGTTTTCAGTTTGATGACCGTTTAGTTGAATACATGGCTGATTTCTTAGGAAGGAGGAAACTTTTTGATGATATGAAGTGTTTTTTGTTAACTGTTTTGTCTCATAAAGGTAGTGTTTCGCCACGGACGGTTTCCATCTGTGTTCGGTTTTTGGGTAGAGATGGGAGGATTAGAGAAGCCCTTTCGTTGTTTGAGGAAATGGAATTGAGATTTGGGTGTAAGTTTGATAATTTTGTGTTTAATAATTTGCTGTATGTCCTTTGTAAGAAGGAGACTTTGGGGGAGTTAATGGATAAGGCGGCTGCGGTTTTAAGGAAGATTGAATCGCCTGATTGTTATTCTTATGGCAATGTTCTTGTTGGGTTGTGTAAGCTTGGTAGGTTCGAGGAAGCCCTTCAGGTTTTCCAGGAGATGTGCAAGGTCAGGTTGGTTCCAACTCGGTCTACTGTGAATGTACTTATTGGTAGTTTGTGTTCATTGAGTGCAAAAGAAGGAGTTATGGAGGAAGTTCCTGTGACAACTGCCCGTAGGCCTTTTGCTATACCAGTTCCAAATTTAGTTAGGAAAACAGGTGCTATAGAGCCTGCAATAGCAATATTTTGGGCGGTTTATGATATGGGATTGTTACCGAGTGCTTTTGTTATTAATAAGCTCATATCTGAGCTCTGTCGATTGGGGAGAACAAGTGAAGCTATTGAATTACTCAAGGTCACAGAAAAGAAGAAAATAAGCTCTGTGGAAGAAGGTTACTCAGTGGTGATACAAGCTTTATGTCAACACTTCTTGGTTGAGGAAGTTGCTCAGTTATTTAAAAGAATGCTTTTGCGGGAAATGAAACTAAAGTTGGCCACTTACAATTCTATCATCTACATGCTTTGTGAGGTTGGGCGTTTGCATGATGCTGAAAGTGTATACAGTGTTATGAAGAAGAGGAGATGCAATCCTGATGATTCAACATTTGCTGCCTTGATCCATGCTTATGAAAGAGCTCAGAAATGGGAAGCTGCATATGACTTATTCCTCGAAATGCTGGGGTTTGGGTGCTGTCCCCCTTATTATATATATAGTTCAGTGGATAGCTTGTTGAGGGAACATGGGCAGATGGGTTTGTCTGTCAAACTGGAAGAGAGATATGAAGCACAGGTTTTACTTGAGCATTGCAAGGCAGGTGATCTTGATTCTGCTTATGAGAGGTTTTTGTCGATGCTTCAAAAGGGTTATTCCCTGCCATTGTATGTAAGGGATGCCTTTGAGCGTGCCTTTCAAAAGTATGGCAAAGAGCAAGTAGCTCAGGAGTTGCTCAAAAAATTGGATTGAGCCTAGAGTACACAGACGTTAGAAAATGCTTTGAGTTTAATCCAAATGGGCTTGGGCAAGTTCATTCTATTCACCATCTGAGAATTGGGATCATTCATAAATCTACATCTCAGGCATATTCACTGTCTGAAGGTAAGTTACACACTTGACAGTCTTTTGAAAAGTTTAAGCTCTAATTGGTTGCTTGCATCCAATATGCATATACACTTCTAGGATATTGCTGGCATCATGTTCTTGTGAAACAACCAGCAGTGTCTTCCTTGGTTGATAATTTAACTGTCCATGTGGAAATTTTACCCAAACAAGAAAAAGGCTGTACATCAAAATATAAAGTCGTCAGTACAAAGAATTTTTGGGAAGTTCTGGGAGCTAAAAGAATGTTTTCTGGGGGGTTTCAGGAGCCAAGCTGACTCTCCTTTTCTTGTTCTTTATTTCTTTTAAGGGTTTAAGTGAATGTTTTCGAAATTCAACGGAATCAAGGTGCATTATATTCTTAGTATTATTTATTTTGTTATTTTACTAACCCCTAGAGCTTTTACGCCCTTTCCTACTCTCTCGATTTCGGATTTTAAAGCGTTCAAACCCAAACCCATTTTGATCTTGAGAAGAGGCATTAGTAAATTGACATGACAGTTGATGTATAAACAAGTATCAACTATATCCCTCATGAGCATATTCAACCCTATGGATGATTAGGACAATGATATTCATGGTTGGTAGGATTCTTTATTTGCAAATTGGACACAAGAAACAGCCAAATCTTGCTAAGACTTTGCTGGTCCAGACCTTTTCAGTTCTAATTATGGCAACTTTTTTTATGTCTTATAGGTCATGCATATATCTTCAAAATAGATGGACAAATGCTGATCAGCAGTGACAGATTGAAATCCCTGCCATTTAGGGTGAGAAAAGCCGTTGGCTTTGGATGATTGTAGGCCAAGAAATCGAACTGCTTATGGCCGACTGGTATGATATTTTTTGTTGATCATGCAATTGGAAGCGAAAAAAGCCACTCATTATATGTTAATGGGATTGTTTAAAGGAGGTTGTCACTTTCTCTGGATAAAGGAAGGCCCATCCAGCCAAAAATTGTGTTTGAGGACATTACAGTAGAGCAGGTCTGTCGCTTTGGCTGCCTTATCTTTATTCTGCAGTCCAGATACTGCTTTTAGGAAGAACTTTGAAAAACTTTGCAGCTATAAACCTTGCAATGTGTATGGTAATAAATTGATTTATGTTGCAAAAGAATCTGCATAGCATACCTTACTTAAAGAGAGTTTGCTGTAGAAGTCTTCACCCTCACTTGGTTTTCATTCCTCTTCATGTACATAGACAGAAGGGAAAAGAATTCGCATGCTTTATGAATCAATAAGGACATTATTCAACTTTGAATGTATCCGTTATCTCCCGTGCATTTATTTCTCTGAAAATGAGGTTCCTGTTACTCTCACTTGGTTATACATTTCTCTTCACGTACATAGACTCACATAGACTGAAAGGGAAAAGAACTTGCATGCTTAATGAATTAATGAAGAAGTTATTCAACTTCGAAGGCATAAGTTATTTATTGTACATGAATTCATTTCCTTGAATACAAGATTCCTTTTGATTTGGAATCTGTAGAATTCCCAAGTAGTATCAGCAAGTGATTTTGAACTTGTATAAATGTGGTCACGATCCACATGCGTGAAAAAGAGAGTTTTGTTTTCAGAAAGATGCATTAATCTGGAAAGTTGTTCATTACTTTGCAGGTTTCCAATGTTCTCCTTAACAGCTTTTGGATGCTGGAAGAAAGTTGGGTCATTGTTATGAGGAAAACATGCTGAAACTACAGCAGTTGCAACTTCGGGTGAAGAGTGCATCTCGTCTTCATGGAGTTCTGCGTTCTCCACCTGCAATTTTCAAATAGAAGAGAAACCGATTTCCTTGTGCTGAAAGGAGAAAAATGAATCGAGAGAGCTGTTGATGCTGATTTTTCTTTTAAGCAGTTTAAGTGCGCTGGAATGTTGAGATTTTTACTTGCTAGCTTTGCAACCCGAAGCCATCATTAAGAGCAACAATCGTGTTTGATGTGCTAACCGAGTGAGGTTGATAATAAAATCTATTGGTGATTACAAAATAGTATTTCTGGTTTTCATTTCAAGATGTGTGAGTTCCCATCCCATCCAGTATGAAGCTTAGGGTTAGGGGTGTAAATTATAAACAAACAAGTCATGCAATTTCCAAGCTTCTCGAGTTTGAAGCTCCAAAATTGTTGTCAGGCTGAGCTCACGCATGACAGGCCAATGGGCGTGCTAACTTAAACGAGTTCGATTGGAGTTTACATTTATATTGAACTAATCATAGTTTTGCCATTTTAGCGTACTTTGAAATATATATATATATATACATATTCTCCTTAAATTATGCTTGAGATCTACTAAAACCCAAATACGCTTGAGATCTACTAAAACCCAATCGCCCAGTCAACTCAACTTGATGAAATATTCACATAACTTTGAACTTAAGTCTGAGCTTTGAACTCCATGCGCTTACAATCAACTCAAACTAAAACTAATAGGTAGTTCACAAGCAAACTTGGCTCGGCTCATTTTACACCTCATGAGGTTGTTTAGTGTGGGATCCCGTTTTCGACTCCGGTTTCTGTTTTTCCAAAAAGATAAGAGAATTTACTAGTGAGAAGGAACCATCGGATGGATTCTCTTTGTCCCCAAAGCAACCAAAATAAAGGTGGAAGGGTTACGTTTATTATTTAATAAACCTGCAACCGTTAAGCAGAAACTTATGAAGAAGCATTTTAAATAATCCTAGCTATATTTCCTTTCTTAGGCTTCTTAAAGTTCTAAGTTGGCCTATTCTGAGGTAGATAGTTAAGATTTCTGCATCATATTTCTATTGAACCCTAGACATGCTCTATGAAGAAAATTTGATCTTATACTATAAAATAAACATAGCAGAAAGCACACCCATTCTTCTCAGTCCATTCTTGTGGCTGCAGTATATATTAATGAAGAGGAAACAAAAAGTGACGAAGGAATTTTTCATTTCTCCGATTTAGGGTGCAATCAAGAGGAAAGACATTCAGATGGTAACTATAAGCTGAAACAAGGCAAAGCAAAAGAAGAGTTCCAGCACGAATAGCATCAACTTAAAGTTCAGCTTCTATTAAGTAAAACATAAATCATAAAGTCATGTACTTCAAGGAACTCCCGACCCATGATTTTGCACCCTACAAAATAAGCAAAAACCTGTCAAGACTAAGTTCAAAGAATCGTTGAACGTTTAATAGAAGCATATAGTTGGAATTATATATATCGTGTTTCTTAAAAGTTAGGAATTATTGCAAATAGATATGAATATACATCCTGAAATCCCAAGACATTAATTTTTCTGCCAATAGCTTTTTGAAATATTCATTTACCTCCTTGAACATTGCATAAGATTCAAAACCATCACCAGAAGGCACGAAAATAGCAACAGTAGCTTTAGTGCCAATGAGGGAGGTAGGTGCATATTTTCTTTTTGGATGAATAAATAATTTCATTAATGAGGATAAGGATATACAACCACATAAAAAGGGAAGACAAGTCCCAAAAAAAAAAGGGCTATACAAAAAAGAAGACTAGATCAAACCACTCAAAGATAGAAAAAACTAACTGGTTACATCAGCATAGACAGAAGCAGCACTAAGGAAACTCTTTCCTAATCTGCCATTGTTCCGTACTCTCCAAATACAATAGACGGCAGCAGTGAGTGCAGCAGCCCAAATGGAAGGAAAACCAGGATTTGGCCTCATGGATATGCGGAAAGCCACACCTTGCCAAGAAGGTAAGGAGGTTGGACCATGCAAAATAGAGAGGACAGTAGCCCAAACTTCCCATGAGAAAATGCAGTTCAAAAAAGGGTCTCATGGTCCTCTGGGTCAGCATTACAGAGGAAACAGGGAGAATGGGATGTAAATCGCCAATGGTGAAGCTTGTCGAGGGTGTATAGTTTTCAGTACCAAGCCAAGAGATAGGTGCAAATTTTCAAAAATCGAGACAGGAGAATTCATGATTTGGGAGTTCAGAGATGCATTTGCATCTGAACAATTGAGCTACCACAGTGAAGAAAGTTCAATGCCATGTAGAAACACAGGACATCATCTAGAAGGATGACTTTCTCTAAAGTAAAAGGGTAAAGAAGAGTAACGATATCCTTGCCACCTTTAAATAGCCCCACTGCTCAACATTTGACATATCAAAATATTAGGAAATATGATACAGGAGGTATAGTATCTCTTCCCACACACCACACACCACCATCACACACCCCCCCCCCCCCCCCCCCCCCCCCCCCCCCCCAACCACCACACCCACCCCAACAAAAAAAAAAAATGGAAAGATGAAATGCCACTTTCTACAATTAATCATATAGAGTTTGCACCATAACAAAGCTCAAACTAGCACCATTGCATATGACTAACATTAAGTTTTTTGTAAATGGTTAAGTGAACCTTGGAGCTAATACACACAGTAGCTTTTGAGAGGGATGGATGTTTAAAAGAAAATGGGGGGAAACCAGGAAACATACCTGGTATCTCTAAGAGGAGCCCAACAGATTCTGTATGTCCTTCTGCAGACAATCAGCCATGGATCACAAGTTCCATTAAGGGAAAAATAAAAGAAGGAAAAACTAGATATGATGATGTACAGACCTCAATTTTAAGTGGTGAAGTAGTTGGAGCATATCTTGCAACAACTGCACCCTCCTTATTGACCAAAAATTTAGTGAAGTTCCACTTTATGCCATCTACAAGAAATCCACCTTGCTTTGACTTTAAGAACTTGTAAAGTGGTGCTGCATTATTTCCATTCACCTCTATCTGCACTATTGGAGCAACTGTCATAAAATTGAAGAGAATTTGGAATTTTCCAATCTTGAATGACTAAAAAGTTTTAAGGATGTATCGATCTCCAAACTGGGATTAGTAATATTTCATTTCCATTAATTTACTGCTGATATTTGTGAATGTATTGAAATAGATGCCTTAGGATCATCATACTTGCATCAATGGATAGGAATGTTGAGTTGGATTCCAATATAGTTGGAAAACAAAGGTTTGCAGACTGAAAAATCAACCAAAACTGACAATGGCAATGAAACGCTTTTCTTTTCTTCTTTTCTATTTTGGGTTATAACACAGCAATTTGGATATATCAAATGTGTCACACCATATTAGAACTGAAAATACTAATTGTATCAATTCAAGTTTGGGTGGTTACATATTTAAGGGAAAAACCCCACCTTTCATCAATAAGCGACTATGGAGATTGGACACATGATGAGGTGATTTATCTATTGTTGTTATCCTAAACTTCAAATAAACATTTAAAAAAAAAACCACCATACCATGCAATCAGGATTGGGACATGCTTATTTTCTATCCAATGTAAGAGAGCTTAGAACTTTCTTCTTCACTAGACTAATCTTTGACTTAAAGTTCCTAAATGAACCTAATAAGACAAGATCAATACCTTTACATTAAATAAGTTGAATTATCCAAGACTATGCAAAAATGAGATTCATGGAAGGTGGATACGACCAAGTTTTACAGCTGGATTAAGAATTGCATCCTTCTGCAAGCATCTGCTAGTTAAATGTTACCTTATCAAAGATGGGGAATTCAGCTTTGAACATGGTGCACACAGTCTCTTGAATTTCCTCATTGCTTCCAGGTTCTTGTTTCCCAAACTGATTACAAGGAAATGCTAGTATCTCAAAACCTGCAATTGTAAATCAGTCACTAAACTGCTAACTTGCAAAACTCATGAAAAGCATATATGGAATATGAAATGTTGAAATTAATCGTATAAATTGCGAACCTTTATTCTTGTACTTCTCATTCAAAACATTCAATTCCTTGTAGTTAGATTGTGTAAGCCCACTGCAGAATTGATCCTTCATTAGCTTGATTGATACAACAGAGACAAGAACATATGAACCATTTAGCTGAATCATACATTTATGCAATCTTAAGTAGTGTTTCCAGTCTAGAATTCTCAAGATACAATTATTTGAGTCGTTGAGTCAATGCAATCTACACACAGCAATGTCACTCAGAAGGAACTACTAGAGTAGCACTATTTATCTAAAAAGCAAAATTTTTAGGCAACTTGAAGGAGCAAATTTGTTCCTATGATTTGATGAATGCAAGCAGATTATGTTTTTACATGGAACAATTCAATCCATACAAGTTGGTTTTCAAAAGTTCAAGGACAAATATTTCATGTCATCTGAACTTCATGTAAACTGAGGCACAATCAATTTCATTATTAAATTGGCTCTCTGCTAGCTCTGAGTTTCAAAATCCAATCAGTCTGTTGCACGAATTAGAAGCATGATGCTCATGTAATCCTCTATGAAGCACTAAGCAGGCTACCTCAATAAATCTATGTTGCTTGTTCCCAAGGTGGCCACGAGTTGGAATAATTAGAAATCATTGTTACAAATACATCGAGAGTGGTGCCTGAAACCAATGATTGCTTCACTGAAGTGGCTAGATTCAAACAACATTGTACTTACCAAAGACTGCATTACTCCAGAATCATTTAGATCAGAAAACGCGATAATACAGCAACTTGTTTGCAAGAAAATATCAAAGATAGGAACTGCCAGCAACAAACTTAAACTCAGCATGTAGATTAAAGATGAATACCGATATAGACGAAGAGGTAATATAATTTTAGTTGCATTGATTTTATAATGTAATATGCTACATAGTGCTACCAATGATCGAGAACTCCCCAGCAAGAGACAGAATGGAAAAGAGAAACAACACTTTAATCACTAAACAGAACACTACGAACAAATCGGTATAGGTTTTCACATGTCAAGGGTGAGAGACAACAAAAAGATAGAAGTTTATCACAGTGTCTTTGATAGAAGCATAAAAATAGTGAATAAAAAGCAAAATTCCACCATAGATATTATGTTTATTTTACCATTTTGAAGCAACATTAACTATCAGAAGAACCTTCCCCCTATAGTCACTCAAACTCACGTCATTTCCACGGATATCCTGCCAATACATAAAATCAACAACATGATTAAGCCATGAAGTTTAAGAAAATAATATGACAATAATTTGATCATCACAAATCCATTAAGAACATAAGGAAATAAAACACAAATAAGGGAATAAAACATCTGTAGGTTGAGTTGGAAAAACTTGGGAACTGAGCATCAAAAAGATTTAAATTGGCGAAATCCAAATGCCCTTTTACATAAGAATTTGTATATGACTGGACTACACTCGAAGAGTTGGAAATTCATTTGTAACCAGTGAAATCATTTTCGACAGAATTCTGTGGAATAGATTAATGACAAAAATCATAGCAATTCAGGCACAAACGATCTCCAGATTTACAGCATAGCAGAAATCAACAAACGTCAATTCCAATTTATGCATACAAATATGCTCCTTAGGCTGATAAAGTATTTCCATCCTGTTCTGTGCTCGGGTCCATATTTCTGCTAATCACGTGTTGCCATATATGATAATAACACAAAACCCTTTTTTCTTTCAAATTCATAAGAGGCGGCTGCTTGTGATTGGTAGGAACTGAAGAAATGAAACTTTCTCCCACAGAAGCCTAATTTAGTACACCCTCTTACTTCCACGCTCTAATCAGGCAACAACCAAAAACATAGAGGAACGAATAAATTTCTTAAACTTTCAAATGATGTACTAACCGTCAACACAAAATAAAATACTGGAATCCCTACACTTATCGATCAACTTAAATAGAGATCAAAGAACAAGACATGCACCTTGACAGTGAAGTCATATACGGATTTGGGTGAATCCTCAGCCATGTTGTTGTTATTGAAAGTAAGAGCAAAAGGATACTTGTGGTTGCAATAGTAGTACAAGAAAGCCAAACCCAGGAATGAAAATGAGACCCAGTTGGTAACTTTGGAAGATGGCATGTATATATATTTATATGAAAAGATGGATATTCAATTGAGACAATTCAAGAATCAGGAACCTTCTTTTCTAATTTTCCGATTTGTTTAGTGCAATGCAGAGACCAGTGAGTGAGGGATTGATTGAGACAGACAGAGGAGTGGTCATTCAACGTGAATGTGTTGGGATTTGCGGAATTTAATGAAGGATGGCAGGACGGATGGGTTAGGCAGTTGGCTGGACTTAATGTTTGACGTTAATGGAGTACAAATCAATGTCTCACCACGTTTCATGGCACAAGTTGACAACTTTGCCTAGTTTACATGGAATTTGATGGGAATGGAAAGAAACAAATGAGAATGGGAGGAAATATTGAATTTAATAAATCATGTATCTTGTACTGTGTTTGGATTGGGCAAAGGACTGAGACGGGAGAGGAATGAATTGTTTTCTTTGGGCTTACAAAAGATAATTTTTTAAATTAGGGAGAATTAAAAGGAATTAATTTGAAATTACTCTGTTGTCCTCATAATAAAAAGTCAATTTTATAGTTAGAGGAACTCTAATGACATTTTAATAAAATAAATAATTATATTACTGATTTTTTCTCCAGTTTCATTTCTTTTTTGATTTAAATAAAAGAATTTATATTTTTTTTTCTCCTCAATTTCTTTTCTCTCTAATCCTTCCCTTCTATTTTAATTCCTTCCTATTTTCGTCTCTTTTTCCAAATAAAGTAGTATAGAGCAGAAAATGGATAGAAAGACTCCTACTTTAACTTCAATTTCTTTTCTCTCCAATTTAAAGAGAAATGAACAGATAATAAAAATATTACTCTTAATGAAATAAAATAAAATAGGTATAACTTGTCGGATACTATCCCCATTTTGCTTCATTTTCCTTTATGTAAAAACAACATAACAAATTAAAAGAAATAAAAATATTTCTTTTAATTTGTTTTTTTTTTCCTTATATTTCCTAACATAGCATGGAAATCTTTTCATTTTCACTCGTTTCTTTTCCTCTCAACTAATTGTCACCCATTTCTCTTACTGAAAAACTTATTGCCAAACATGGGTGATGGTGTTAAAAAGGAAAAAATTGGAAGCTGATAGTTATCCATCGAGTAGTTTCGGGTGTTTCCAAATATAGTTTTACCAATAAGTTTACTTGTGTATTTCACTTTTTCACTAGCATAATATTTTTTTTATAATACCTAGATGATACCTACCAATTGTTTTACACTTTTTGGTATCGATGCATATTCTAATTATGTTACTAAAAAATGTGTAGTACTCCCGATATTTTCACGTAGTGTTTGGGACAGTTCAGTATATATGTCATGTCTTCTGAATTAGTATAGGTTTTGTGGGAAAGAATGCCTCGAAACCGAACTCCGATCGGTCTACAAAGTTATCACTAGCATAAATCCAAATAATATTCTTTTATATTTTGATTAAAATAAATTAGTTTATTAGTCGGATTTCAAAATGAATATAAAACATCCTATAATATAATATTATCTCTCACTCGTGTTAAGATTCCGATAAAAAAGGTAGGGTTGGGCTTTAGAACGTGTGATGATTTGTAATTCAACCAATTGGACCCCCCCACTCATGGAATTCTTCATATTCAGATCATCCGTTTGCCCTTTTTGCTATATGCACTCAATCCATTGGGTCACTACTTGCATCAGAGCTCATTAGTAACAAAGGATTCAATGGAAAGGCTTCACAGATCAGAATTAGAGTCAAGGACCATGGCGGAACTTTGAAATTATGCAGGAGAGGTAGCCAAACCTCCCAATAGATATAGGATTAGATATAGCAAAAAGCGCTTAAGTAGCATTTTGATTACTAAAACTAGACGGGACAAATGAAATTGGACAGTATAATACAACAAGTACATGATAATATTGGAGATATATTGTTTAATCAAAAAATTAAGAAATAAATTTTTTTTTATAGTATAAATTATAATAAATTTCAACAATGTGATTCAAGAATTTGTATGAGATTATTTTAAAATTTTAAAAATATATTTATTTTTTGCTTAAGTGAAATAGATTTTTATAGTAAAAATTTCAAACTTCAGTCCAGTATTTTTAGGCCTCTTTGTTTAGTACTATAGATGGCTATGCAAACCAAAGTCCGATCCACCATCCTCACAAAAAATCAAGACGATACATGATCAAAGCAAGCAAGGTCGTTTTACCAAAACAGCAGAATTTATTAAGATAGAGAGTGCTTCTAGCATAAAAAAGTCGTTAGTTCCACTATAGAGGTCCATACCGCGTAGCTAGTTCTACTATGTGGGTCTGAGTATATAGATCCTTCTAGAAGAGCTAATAAAGTTGTTCGGATCAAGATATTCCTAACGTGGTTCGAGAAGGTCTCACTAACGGTCCAAACGTGCAATGCAGAATTTCCCATCCTAGGATGTACATGGTCCAACAAGTGATGTAGATAGTGTAAAAGGAAGACGAAAAGAAATGGTCACAGTTGAACCAGAGAAGGCCACAACGCAGCAGCGATCGACGCGACGGGCTTGGTACGTGGAGTCTGTAAATCGATATTGTTTGCATAATATGTCGAAACTCAGCTCTTCTGTTTGTAAACTATGTAAACAATAGAGACCCCGATTTTCAAAACAGAGCACGAGTACTCTACTCTTATTTCACTACTCTAGTAGAATCAACATCGACCAGGTCCACGTAAGAGAAACTCCATTTTAATTCAAGGTTTTTATTTAGGTTGTTTTCTGCGATGATTTTGATTTGGTTACTCTGCTATCCTCTTTGGATTTTCTTATTATTCGTTCAATGTGGAGTTCAAGCAATTCTCACACTTACAAGAAGGGAGACCCATTATGTAAATAGCTTATAAACTCGGAGATGCCGAAACAAACAGAAATAAAATGGCTTACAGTTTATAGAAAGCATGACCATGTATGTAGCTCTATTAAATATGAGGAACTTACTGAGGCCATTTTGCAACCGACTGGCCATCGATCCTAATGAATTTAAATTCTACATCAAATTTGCAGAGCCCTTACTTAACACAGCTGCAAGCTGTTGATGATGAAGAAGCATGTCCACCTAAAAAATTAGCCAGGGATCCAGGATTACTAATGCAAAGAGAGAGACTAAAAAGTTCCTCCCTCTTACTCCTTTGGATTGCTTATATCTCAACCGGAACTAGAAGCAGCCACCTCAAAATTTTCTTCTACGAGTTCCTTCCCAGCATCATCCTCAAAATTAGGAGGCTTGGGAATGAGCCCTAGCAACTTGAACATAAGCTGATCCGCATCAAAGTCGTTGTTGGGAGTTGTCAGAAGCTTCTCTCCTGTGAAAATGGAATTTGCACCAGCAAGAAAACATAATGCCTGCTCTGCCATGGAGAAGCGAACTCGACCAGCTGACAACCGTACCATTGCTTTTGGCATGACTATCCGTGCTGTGGCAATCATCCGAATCATCTCCCATATTTCAACTGGCTACAGATAGAAAAGGCAAGATCAGATCGTGAGTCAAAAGCTCTAAACAAATCCAGGCCCATGGTGCCTTAACTTATGATTTAGAAGAAGCAACAGTTTTTAGTGGAAAACATTACCCAAGTTCATTCTTGAACATGAGTAGCACAAATAAATGAATCAAAGGTGAATGTGAAATGCAGGAAAATGATAGATATAGAAAAAAGTTTAGAGGGCACATATTTGTTTAAGTTTCATCACTTCTATTTCATTTCCATAGACCTTGCTCGCATCATTCTCATGTATGGAGTTGGAGGCCAACCTAACAGGAAAGAAATATGTGAAGTTCTAACCCAACAAAATAAATCCATCTTTAGAACCCACGCCCAATTCATCTGGTACTTGGATCAGCCAACCCCTCCTGCTCTCCTCAATCATGCTTTTTGTTCTATCTTAAATATTGAAGCTCCAATTCTCCTTCAAAAAGCCTCATTTTCCTTAACATGTAAGAGATACTTTTCATGTGTGGACTTGCTCATCAATCTCCACAATAAGTCATCCTATAGCATGTAAATGTTGAATTTAGCTCAAAAACCAGCTTATCTAAAAACTCAACCTTATAGATTTGAAGTGGGTTTGTATTTACTACATAATACTTCCCCTCACTTGTTGAGTGGGACTTTTACTAAAGCCCAAAGCACCAACTCAATGAAATGGGGGTGATGTGATAGCATCTGCTCGATAGGTAACAATCAAAAGTCTTGGTCCATAAGTGGAGGGGAGTCTGAATATGGTAAGTACAGAGCTTCCAATGATCTATAAACTTAAACTTTCAAATCGGTTGGTTAGAGAGCTAATCTAACAATAAACCATCTCATTGTACCATACTAAACACTTTCATTGTCTTTGAATCCTAATGCAGTAAGATTCTTGATGATCCAGATTATAAAATGATGAGAGCATAATTTCTCATGATCTATCCAAGTTCATAAGCCCAGTCTTTATAATTAAAGATTAAGAAAGCTACAAAAACTACTACTTAAACCCAGTTTGCAGTTAATAATTACTCCTCAAGATAAGGGATTTACTTTCTGATCTTCAAGAGGCGTGCCCTTCACTGCAATAAGTGCATTGATTGGAACACTCTCAGGATGTGTTGGCAAAGTTGACAGAGTGTGCAACAATCCAACTCGGTCTTCCTCCACTTCACCAAGTCCAATAATCCCTCCTATGCAAGGGAAACAAAAAAAGAAACAATTCATTTCATCTCATAGAATGCAACATTTGAAGAAAAGCTTCCTTCTAAATTGTAGAAAAAAGAATCAAGTTTAAACAATGAGTTCAATGGACATGCAAGACCAAAAAGCACCAGATGTCCTTCTCTAGATTTGAATTATCGAGAAAGAAAAGTAAAACAAAGAATACCGGTTTGAATTAAGAAATTGCAAACCAAGCCAGATGTCATACAAAGGACAAATCAACTTCCTATGAGCTTCAAGGTTAAAGCTTATTTGGGCAAAATACAGCTCAATTTGGAACTCTATCCTAACTGTTGCCTCAAATGGTTATCTTTTTTTTCCCCATTAAGGGAAAGGAAAGGGGGGCCAGGGGCAGGTCTAGAGGGACCAAACAAATTAAAACAATTTGGTAGGTTCACTACTTAAATTGCATCCATTTTCTTTCTTATTTATTTCCCTTAATTTGCACCCATTTTCTACTTCCCAACCTCATCGATCATCTCCTACTATGAACAAATAGGAAGACTTTTTCAGCCACTTAGAAAGAGTACTACATACCAAAACTGTAAAGAGTTTTCATAGTTAAAATAGCTTAAATTTGATGGAGCTAAAGCAAAATAAATGGGTCTAGATGAAGCAAGGATTTGAAAGTGGAACAGAGATACTCTCACACAGGTTCGAAATTTATTTCCTTTTTATAGTGATGCAGCTCAGTTCAATTCAACATGGTTTGGCAATCAAACTAAACCGCATTTTGCAGTTTGGTTTGATCAACATCAAATTATTTAGAAAAGATGGATTTTTAAAAGGTATTGGCCGACATTTTCAAATGGACGATCACTCATTACTTGCTGTATAAACTTAACCATACCTGAGCACACATTGATCCCAGCATCGCGAACAAACTCAAGGGTTTTGAGCCGTTCATCATAACTTCTTGTTGTGATAATGTTGGGATAATATTCTCTTGAAGTATCTAGATTATGGTTATATGCAGTAAGGCCTGCCTTCTTAAGTTCAAGTGCCTGCTGCTTCTCGAGCATGCCTAAGGTGCAGCACACCTCCATTCCCATACTCCTGATCAAGGAAAGATTTTTAAATGAACAAATAAAAATAAAAATATAATAAAATAGAACCTGAATGTAAATAATTTAAGAAATAAGAGCAAAACCCTATTTAATAAAATATATATAATTCAGAAGATGTGTCTATTACTATGATCCTTTTTCCTTTTTCCAGCAGTAAGCATAATCAATTATTTGGTACAAAGTTCGATCACTTAACATAGTATCACAAACCAGAAAAGCTTACAGCAGATACAAACAGAGGATAATGTACAAATCCCTTTGTGGCGCAACCAGACACAAGTCTCCTAAACAATGAATCTGCTGCTTGATCTATCGCATGAAGAACCTTAAATTTTGTTTCTTATTTCAGAAGTTACTGCAGCAAGAGGAGCATCTTACAGAAAGGAAAAGGTCCTGTTAGTAATAGTATCAGGAAAACCCACTCTGCTTTAAGGAATAATACTTTCTCTGTCATGTCACTCCAACCACCTGCTGAGCAATATCACTTTTGATTAGCTATTTCCTAGATTAAGCCTTCCAAATTCTCGGCTCACCCCATAATATCTAGGTTGTACAGAGTTTGGGTGTATAGGTTAGTCAAATCCTGGACCATTTTCCTTGACAAGAACATCATTTAATTAACCATCATGAACAATTGTACAATATTTTCTCCATTTCCTCATAAGTTGTGCATATATAGGACCAATGCCAAATGGCAGCAAAGAAACTAATAAAAAGTAGATACTAATGTCGAGAACCAGGCACAAAGAGAGAGAGAGAGAGAGAGATCATGGATAATAGGTTGTAGTTAAACAACTACCTCAACGACCCAAATCGAGGCTTTGAAAGACGTTACTATTATCAATAGTTTCCTTTCACACTGACCTAATTTTAGGTTATGAAAATTGACCAGATAATTCACAAAGGAAACTGTATAAAGCGTCTCGAATACAAAATTGAAATAAAATACTACCCCATGACTTGGAAAAAAATTCACACGAGAGTTCTTGTCCGGCAAAGATAAAAAGGAAGTTGAATCTTGAAAGCCAAATTGGGATAGAACTGAAAAAAGAATACGGAACAGAGAACGGCATGAAATCTTTTTCTATTTTTCACAAAGGGACGTCCCAAACAGACATGCAGAAGAAGAAAAGAAATTCCATCTGTTTTAGTTATGGGATAAATATTCCCTTCAAACAGTTTAAATTATAATACTACGTAGATAAGCCAAATGGAAGTCAATTTAACAAAAGGAAATCTGAAAACATGCAATATTGCTAGAGCTGTATGACTGCTTCTACATAGACAAATGCAACAAAATATTACCATAGCATCACCAATTCATCCAGCATGGTTTCCTCTAGCATTTTTCCAATTGAACCACCGTATGCACAAAATATGGTCATGCCAATATTTGTATTGGCGTCTCTAGTATAACAGAGAAATTAACAAACAAGAGAGAGAAAAGATCATAGGATTTGGCTAAATCCTTAACCTCATACAACTTGGCAATTCATTCTATTAGGTTACCTAGTCATGTCCACTCATGGATGTGGTTATGCTATTAAATCTCACCTTATTTCCTTTACATATTGAAGAATTTGGTTGAAATTGGTATTTCTTCCTATAGTATCTCTCCATGCAGCACCCATGCAAAAACGTGTGCTACCAGCTTCTTTGGCCTGCAAAAAAGAAGCCATATATAGGTGAAACAAGGAGGCATGTTGGTGATAATGAAAGAAGTCTCATTAATGAGAAAAAAAGATGATCGTCACTCCACTTCTGCATAGGATAGCTAATGCTAGAATTAACATTCCAGACCCAAAAAGAGGGTCATGAACATTGCTTTATGAAGTGTTAACCTTGTTCTGTATTTTTACATTTTTAATTTTTCTTTTTCACATACATTTCACATCATTACAGTAAAATAAACTAGGTCTAAATAGACCGGTCTCAACTCCGAAGTAGAATTGCTTATTGTTTGAGTTAATAGACATTATTCAAAAACAAAAATGGTATGTAGAAAATCTAATAAGCAAATAACCTACACAACAGAAAGGGCCTCAGCAATAGCATAAGACCATTCAGCCTTAAGTTCTTCATTCCAGGCAGCAGTATTTAGGAGCATTTTGCTAAAGGAATGGGTTTATGGCATTCTGCACGTGACATCCAGATGGTAATGCTGTACAAGCAAAGAGGTTCTAATGGATTTCTAATATGAATTGAACAAGCATTTCAAACTATGATAAAAAATTCTCTTGTATATATCTGAACGGTCCCACAATGGAGGACAACAGACTAGACAGCCAGCAAATAGATATCACATCCTATACATCAAGGCAAATAACATAAGCAATCAAATGAGAATTAAAAGGAATTTTCCAATACCCCAAACCAAAGGGAATGTTGCATGGCTACTGTGTCGACACAGGACTATGGTGACTAATTACAATGAAGGGTATCTAATGATAAGGCTGAGTGCTTGTGTATGGAATCAGTATATTTTCTACAGCAAAATATATTGTGGACAAATAAATCCAATCAATAAATGTAAAAAAGAGTGGCAAAAACCTTTTTAGCGGCTTCAAGTACTGTATCCTTCGTCATAAGCTTTTGGGCCTTCACTCCAGTGCTGTATCTGGAGGATTGTGGACAATACGAACAATCCTCACTACATCCACCTGTCTTTATAGAGAGGAGAGTACACTGCTGCACTTCCCTAAAGTTATGAGTATGTCTATGAACTTGAGCCTGAAATTGCACCCAAAAAATAAAAGGAACAAAAAAAAAAAAAGGGAATTCAGTCACATTCACAAGAAAAAAGTAAAATAACCGTGTTAACTGTAACACTCAAGGCAAAGAACAATAAATAAACCAAACCAACAAACATAAATGAGCTCATTAACCACTTGACCCGAAATTTGCAATCTTGTGTTGAGGCAAAAAACTATAAATAAACCAAACCAACAAATATAAATGAGCTCATTAACCACTTGACCCGAAATTTGCAATCTTGTGTTGATAAAGTATTCACTACCATAATTTTATAAACTACTAATATAATCTTCTATAATCCACATAAGACATTTAACCAAATAGCATCACAAACCCCCCATTGCGAGACCTTACAATTATGCACAAATATTCCACACTCCCCTCTCCCCACTTTTCAGTGTACAACTCGAGTTATCATTTACCTATAGATCATCTTAAAAATATGTCAAAATTAATATCCTAATAACACTTTCCCCTTTTCTTTGAACCTTTTTTCTAAACTGAAGTCATATTCAAATTGCCCACTTCCTCTCAGAGAGTTTGCTCTCATATCATTTGCAATACCTTAACTAAAAGTAATAAATAAACCAAGTTAATAAGCACCAATGAGGTCATTAACCACTCAACTCAAAAGTTTAAACATTATGTTGATAAGGTATTTATCATTATAATATTATAAATTAGTAGCATAACCTCCCATAATTTATACAGAGTACTTAATCATGATCCAATTGTAAGGTCTCCTAACGAATACACTGCGTGTTTAAAAGGAGAAAATATGATATTTCATGATTAAGTGAAATCTTACATAATAAATGAAGTGAAATTATATATAATATATATGTATTTATATAGAATATACATTATATGTACTAAATATGTATATATATATTAATATAAAATCATAAAGTATGGATAAATTAATATAAAAGTGATTGAAATTATCCAAAAGGTGACTTGATGAGTCATCAACCTATTAAAGCATTATGTGGCAACATGGAAGAAGTTGAAAAACATGAGTCATTACTAGATTATTAAGAAAATGACACATGGCACTTATTTACATGGTGTTAAATTTAGGAGGTGATATATGTCAACTAACATTTTGACATGTAACCTCCTCTAAATCTATAAATAGGAAACCTAAACCTCATTTACAACAGTTAGGAGCTTGGAAACATAAGAAAACAATTTAATAAAAATTAGAAAAATAAACTAAAAAACAGAACAAAAAATAGGGGCATGACTGGTTAAAATCGTGATTCATGTCATGTGCATGAACATAGTACGTATTCATTGCATAAACATCTCATCTTGGTAAATCTGAATATGGAATTGAATGCCTTATGACAATAATGGTTGGAAATTTATGTTATGCTTGTTCTGTGTTTTGTTTTATTTACTCTTACTTAACTCAGCTTAATTAGTATCCTCATTTTCTCACTATCGAACCTTTTGGTCCTTAGCTAAAGTTAGGATTATTGACTCGGTTGCACTTAGAATCTTAATTGGGCATGATTTATCTATTCCTACTAGTATAATCAAGGCCTTTCACTATAGGATGACCATTTCAATTTCTATATCGACATCTAAGTCCTAAGCTTTAGAATGGTTATTTTGAACGGCCTTCTTCTTTAACTTCCATATCTTTGTGCTTACAACCACTAAGCCAATCTATCTTTTTTTTTATTTTAGCTTTCTACGCTTTGAATTCAACATAGTTGACATGAAATATTTTCATATTATCCTCTATGATATTTTTTATAGTACTCTCTATATTTCTCATTATTCAAAGATTACTCCAATCAATCTTATTGCTTTGTCTCAAATAATAGTTTATAAAAGCATTGTGGTAGATACCCAGTCATAACAAGGTTACAACTTTAAGGTTGAGTGGTTGAAATGAACACATTAATATTGTTAATTGTTTTTGGCTTAGGACATTACAAACCCCTAAAGTAACACCAAACGTTAACTTAAGCCTGTAGCTCTAACATGTCCCAAGGGAGAAAAAAAAAAAAACAAAAGGAACTCAATGTAGCTCCAATAATACATCTTCTCAATAGAAAACTTCTTCCAGGCACCCAGTCTCCGGAGGACTAAGCACATGGGGCATGGTTGAATTCATTTTTTAATGAATACCGTAAAATTTAATTGTTACTAATGTCCCATGTACCTGTTCCAGAAGAATATTTCCTATCAAATGGGGCAAGTCCAAGAAGCCTGCGCCCTCAAATAAAATAGGCCCTTGTAATTTCAAAATTTTCTAAAAATGCTATTTGTATGTTTAATTGTTGAATATTATCACGGTAAGTAATCTCAAGATGCTGCAGTTGTTTTAGTTGTAACCAGTGGTGGTAGTGGCCAGCCACTCAATTGTGGTAGTTAACAACCACTGGTACATGAAGAGAACGATTTCCGTTTGACAATCCTGGTGGAAGTTCAGGAAAACATTTTCCACAAAACAAACTGACGACGCACATTGTTAAGCTAACAAAGCATATAAAACCCTAAACACCAAGACAGCCAAAAAGGGAGAGAGAAACGGAAACGGAAATGGAAACGGAAAATGGCTATTCAGTTACATACGCCGTGAAAGAGGAGATCGAGAACTGGAGAATCGTAAATGGACTTGATCTCATCACGTGTCCAATCATTCCTAGGTCCGTCCCGTATGGTTCTCTCGGCATGGCCTGCAATTGCAGAAGCAGATGACAATGAAGACGAACAAGACGATGATGATAAGGACGAGAATGAGCAGCTGAACACGGCGGACGGAGAAACCGAGCCACGAAACAATGATCGAATCGCCGCCATTTTCGTTATCTCCCTCTCTCTCTCTAAGGATTTAATTTCAATTTTTATTTCAGCAAACAGTAGAATTGAATGAGGAGAGAGAGTGTGTAAGCGTGTTTCGTTACTACCAAAGAAGTAGGAGGGAGTTACTGGGTACTGTCTCACTAGCGCCTTAACTAACCAGTCGTGCTCGTGTTTAGCTGACCGAACAACTCCATTTGAATAAAACAAAGTCGCAGGCGGGCGGGTGTTTGACTTTTCCTTTCTTTTTTTCTTTGTAATTACAGCGAGGTTATTGAAATCTGATTATTGAATTTTAAATCTAGCGTGCCCACCACCATTAAACCATAAATAAATTAGTTGAATGGATATATTTTGAGAAACGCACCGAAACTTCGTATAAAAAAAAAAAAATCACCCAAACCTATTACTAATGAGGGGCTATAAAGGCATGCATGGTTATGAGCACCTTCAATTTGGTCAATTTTCCAAATTGTTAAATTGAAAGCATAAATTAGATTCACACCTTCGATACAACTTATAAACATATTGAACATATACATTGTACGTATGTCATAAGCGAATTTCCTCACTTGATCTCGTGCAATACTCAATGTTACTAACTACATTACCATACTAAAAAAGACTAAATCAATCTATAGCATATTCATAAGGTTTAGAAAGAATACTCAGTGTTACTAACTACATTACCATACTAAGAAAGACTAAGTCAATCTATAGCACACTCATAAGATTTAGAAAGAGAAACTTTAATTGCAAATTGTATTCAATCAAAATGATCGATGTCTTACAATTGAGAAAAACATCCTTATATATACAAAAAGTATTTACAAATGAATGATTAAGATTAATTCAATTTAACGACTACAATTGATTTTCAACTACCACATTCGCCTACCCTAACTACTATTATACAAGATTCTAGATATCTTTGAAACCTTTTGAAATTTTTTATCTTCTAAAAATTTCTAGTAGGCTTGGGCTTCAGTTTTGGGCTTTAAGAACCTCTTGGAAATAGCCCATTTTAAAAGGTCTATAACATTCTCCCCTGCAGAATCCGGCAACGCCCTCGTTGCTCCTTCATTATGGAATTCTTGAATCTTGTCTTTAAATTGCCACAGTGCTTTAACTGGTTCTCAATTAGCCTCACTCTCTAGTCTTCCCTTCCAAATGACCATATATTCATGTCTAGGAGTTTCTCTACATTGTCTCATATGTCTATCAACTATTATCTCTTCAACTTCTTTATCAAAGGAATCTCGTACTCTTACTAGGGCCCTTTAGATACTGCTCTTATAAGCTTTTGCCCATCCTTATAGAATGGTTTTAACATGTTCATATAGAAAATCGGGTGAAATTTCAATCTAGAGGGAAGTTCTAATTTGTGAGACGTTCGCTCTACTCGTTTCACAACTGAGAATGGGCCTTCGTAATGACCCTTCGTACGTTGTATCAAATATAACTTAACAAGCACTTAATCACTGACTTGATATTCCATTAGCCTATGTTTCTTGTATGCAATCTTCTTCATTCTCTTGATGGCTCGGTTTAGGTATGTTTGAATTAAGTCATGATTTTCTTGCCATTCCTTTGCAAATTTGTATGTGGGAGGGCTAAACCCCGTATATCCCATTGTTCTTCCCATAACGATCTCAAAAGGACTTTGACTCGTAAACTCGTTTTTTAGTAGGTTAAACAAGAATTGCATCACATCTAACAACTTAGTCTAATTACGTTAGTTGGCTCCTATAAAATACCTTAAGTATAGTTCCACTAAAGCATTCACCCACTCTGTTTGGCCATTCATTTGAAGATGCAAACTAGTTAAAAAGTTCAACTTGGATCCTAGAAGTTTGAACAATGTCATCCAAAATTTCCCTGTGAATTACCCATCTCAATCACTCCCAATATTTCTTGGTAAGCCCCAATACTTTACAATATGTCTCAAAAACAATTGGGTAACCTCATCTATCGGGCACTCATTTGTCATTGGAACAAAGGTCGCATATTTTGAAAACTTATCAATCACAACCATAATTGTACCATACCTTTCTAACCGAGGCGAACTTACAATGAAATCCATGGAAACACTCTCCTATGACCGTTGAGGAAAGGGAAGAGGCTTTACTAGCCCCGGAGTTGCCTTATGTTTCACTTTGTCTTGTTGGCACATAAGATAAGTCTAGACATAGTTTTAAACATCTTCCCTCATATGTGGTAAAAAATACTTCTCCTCTATTAAGGCTTGTGTATAGTACACACCTGGATAACCTGCTCATTTAGAATCATAACATTCTTTAAGTATCTCCCTTCTTAGGTTCAAGGATTGAGACACATAAATCCAATGTCCCTTTATATATACTAGTCCATTCTCCTATCAAAATCTCCTTATTTTCCCTTCTTGACATTGGATCAATAAGGCTTTAGCCTACTCATCAATCTCCATCCTCTCTCGAATTATGTCAACGAAGTTGCTTCCAGGTTTAATGATGGCTATCAACTTAACCCTACGGCTCAAAGCGTCCGCTACGAAGTTGGTCTTACTTGGCTTATACTTAAGGTCGAAATCGAATTCCGCCAGAAAAACCTATCATTAGGCTTTGCTTAAGAGAGAGCTTCTTCTGAGTTTAGAAATAGCCAGTGGCCATGTCATCAGTTTTGACCACAAACTTCTTCCCTAACAAATAGTGCCTCTAAACTCAAAGATAGTACACTATCGTTGTCATCTCCTTTTCATGTATTAGATATCGCCTCTCTATGTCATTTAGCTTCCGACTTTCAAATGCCATAGGATATCCTCTCTACATTAAAACCCCTCCAATAGCAAAATCACTAACATCTGTACATACCTCAAAAGGTTTGCTAAAGTTAAGAAGGAAAAGGGTCGACTCCTTTATGATTGCCATCTTCAATGCCTCAAAAGCTTGTTATCTATCCATACTCCAAACCTAAGGGGTATTCCTTTTTAGTAAGTCTATTAATAGGCTTGCTATCTTTGAGTAGCCCCAAATGAATCTTCTGTAGTAATTCACTAAACCAAGAAAGGATCTCAATTCGGTAGGCCTATTAGGCTCCTTCCAATTCCAGATGGCCTATACCTTTCCTCTGTCCATTCTAATCTTTCCTTGCCCCACTAAGTGACTAAGGAATGTCATCTCTTCTTGCGCAAAAGCATATTTCTCTAATTTCACATATAAATCATTCCTTCTTAAGGCTAAGAATACCGAGTAAAGGTACTTTATGTGTCCCTCCATCATCTTACTATAAATCATAATATCATCCAAATATACTACTACAAATTGATCAAGAAAGGGAGGCAAAACTCGATTCATAAGCGTCCAAAAAGTAACTAGGGCATTGGTAAGGTCGAACGACATTATTAGGAATTTAAAAATACCATACCTTGTAATACAAGTGGTCTTGGGTTCGTCTCCTTCTATAATCCTCATTTAGTGATATCCTGACCATAGATCCAATTTAGAGAAGTATCTAACTTTTTCTAACCTTTCGAATAAGTCTGAGACCAGTGGAATAGGATATTTATTCTTTACAGTAACCTTATTTAAGGCTCGATAATCAATGTACATTCGAAGTAACCTATTTTGTATCTTTTGAAAGAGTATAGGAGCTCCAAAAGGTACCTTTAGAGGCCTAATGAAACCTACTTCTAGTAATTCCTTCAGTTGTTACCTTAACACTTTTTTTTTCTAGAGGTGACATCTTATATCGGATGGCAGCGGGTGGCTTGGCTCTAGATTTTAATTCTATCACATGGTCCACTTTTCTTCTTAGTGGTAACTTCTTGGGCAACATTAGTGGTATTATATCCCTAAATTCTTCCAATATCTCCCCTACTTAAGGTGGAACACCTTCATGACCAATAATCACTTCCTTGGCTCTTAAGGCTACTAAATAAGTGACTTCGTTTTTCTTGAAGCCCTTCACCAATTGCATAGCCACTAGGAATTTAGTAGCTTAGCCTATCTTTCTTGTAACAAGAACTACAAAATTGTAAGTTATGATCAAGTACACAAATGCAATTAACTCAAGGTACGATAAGTGCATCAATGCGATCTAGAAAATCTATCACAATCACAAACTCGAAATCATTTATTGGCACTACTTCAATAGACTCCTTTCCTTGCCAACCCCTAACATGGACTTCTATCTCTCTAGCTACTCCAATAGTGGGAACTTCTTTTGAGTTAACTGTTTTAAGCCATGTTTTTTGTCTCCTCCACTTTTAGCCTTAACTTCCTTGCTACCATATCGGAAATGAAAAGATGGGATGCTCCAGTATCTATGAAAGTGTTAAGTTTCTTACCTACTACCGATACTTCGATATACATTGATCATTTTCTTTTCTCGTTAACTTGAGACTTCATGGTACTGAATAGTAGAACCGAGCCTCACTGAGCCTTATCTCCTTCATCCGAACTCTCACTTACTAGTCATGCTGCCAATCTCTCTTTCTTCTAGCACTCCTTGACATAATGGGGACCATTGCAAAAATAACATTTCAATTTATAGGGTTTCCATTGCTCTCCATCTCTCCCTTTACGAGCTCTACCTCGATCGTTATCCTTTTCCTCTGCCTTCCCTTTCCCCTTAGAAGACCTCTTACTTTTCTCCTTATCAGCTCCCCATTTCCATCTTCCATTTGGGGTCTTAGGATCTGTCTTTCAAAATTCCATTAGGTTTTCAACAACTGCTATAGCCCTAAAAATGTCTTCTACTTACCTTCGCTCTAATTCTAATTTAGTACAAGGCTTTAAGCCATCCATAAACATTACCAAACCATCTTCTTGGTTGAGGTCTAAGATCTTTAATATCAACTCTAAGAATTTCTTCACATATTACTTTATGTCACTCTTATGAGTTAGGTAATACAATTTCACCTTTGCTTCCTTAACAACATGTTGAGGGGAGAATTGACTCTTCAATTCTTGTACAAAGTTATCCCATGTGTTAATATTAGCTACCTTCTTACACCAACATACCATAGTAAAGTCTTTCAAACACATGACAACAGTACGTACCTTTACAACATTATTTAAGATTTCCACAGAGTTAAAGTATCGTTCCATTCCCTGCAAGAAGTTGTCTACTTCGCAAGCAGACCGCATTCCGTTGAAATGTTCTAGTTTAGAAACATCGACCCCATGACCTAGCTGGATAGTCACTCCATTTGCCACAACAACTTAACAAGCCGTCAACTAAATGTTGAGATCTTCAATCTTCTAGCGTATGGCCATTACCACTGCATCCATCTTAGCTTCATAAGCCCCTTCCTTGGTTTCTAAAGTCGTGACTTAGGCTTAGAGAGCTTCGCCTTTCTTTTCAATAACGTTGTCACGCAGCCTAAGCTCTTCCATTGCCTGATTCAGAGCTCGTTGTAATTCACTTCGGAGTTCTTTTTCCATCTCTGCAAGGCTACCTTGAGACTCATCAAATTGCTCTTTGGCCTTGGTAGTACTCAATTCTGCTCTATCCATCCTATTAAGGAAAGAGTTTAGCAAGTCTCGAGACCTAGTCCTCTACTTAGAAACCTGGCAACTGTCCTAGTCAACCAATTCATCCACCATTAAAGTGTTGTTATCACCTTTGGATGACATTTTCTCTATAAGTAGTCTCTTTCTTGGCTTTGATACCACTTATCATGGGTAGATTCCCTCACTTGATCCCATACGGTACTTAGCGTTTATGACCACATTAGGGAAAGCTAAGTTAGCCTGTAGCACACTCATAAGGTTTAAAGAAAGAAAGTAGAGAGAGAAACTCTAATTATAAACTATATTAACTCAAAATGATCGATACCTTACAACTAAGGGGGACATCTATATATATATATAAAGCTTTTACAAATGAATAATTAAGATTAATTCAATTTAACGATTACAATTGATTCCCAATTACCACATTCACCTACCCTACCTACTACTACACAAGATTCTGGATATCTCTGGAACCTTTTGGAACTTTTCATCTTCTAAAAACTTCTAATTAGCTTAGGCTTCAGTCTTGGGCTTTAGGAATCTCTTGGGAATGGCCCATTTTAGGAGTTCCATAACACATGCGCCTTATTAAAAGAGAAGGCGCACATGATGAATGCACCTTCACTTAATTAAAGTAAAGGTACATTCTTGTATATACCTTCCATATCACCATTAAAAGATAAACAAACCCCCATAAACCCATTCTAAACATTACAAAACAAGAAACGCTCTCTTTAACTCTCACCTTTCCGTATAGGCGCTTCCTTAAACTACTTTTTTTTTCCCTTTCACTTGTTTCTCTTTAATTAATCAAGGTAATATCTACACTAAACTTACTCTATTCATGTTTTTCATGCACTTTTGACACATTTCTTGAAATTAAACAAACCCTACAATACTTTTGAAATTAGTTCAATTTGTTATGTTTTGCTTATGAAAGTGATATAATGCATGCGAATGTTATCATGATTACATGTTGTTATATGTATATGTGTTACATTGTACAATGTTGTTTGAGATAATCATAGATTATGGTGTGTTTTGGAGTAAAATATAAAATGCATTCCATGTGTTCGATGAAATGCATTTGAGAGTTTTTTTAGTTAGGTTAGTGGAATTTGTGGTGTTATTGCAATTGCCATTGAATAGCATACACAATGTTAATTATGATGTTAATAGGTGGAAAATTGTAAGTTCGATTAATTTTTTTATATATGCTCGTAGGAATATTGTGAGGGGAAACACCAGCCTAAAGTATGATAAGGATGCGGTAAAAATGTTGAACTATAGACAAATGCAACATTTACTGAAATGTTTGAAAGGGTTTGTAATAGTGCTGGGATTGATGCTATTATGGTTAAGGTGGAGATACTATATAGGCATCCAAATGCATATTCGGGAGTTATTACCTACTCCTTGGTGGCTATAAAAGACGATGATGATGATGTAGAAAACCTATTTAAAGTGGTGGAAGCATTTGGGCCAACTTATTTTCACTACCTATATATCATAATCTATAACGAAGAAAAGGCAAGTGATCTTAGGGAGCAAACAATCCATACAAATACTTCTTCTCGACCAACCCCAATGGCGCATCCAAATATGGAAAACTAACCTATGGTTGAGGAGTTTGATCCACTGTTGCACCTATATGTGAAGATAAAAATGTTATTGATGAAGCTATTGGGATTGGTCCTTCTTCAAGTATGAGCATAAAATTAGTTCCTGCATATTGCTTCAATGAGTAGATACGGTATGTATATTGATAGTTTAAGGCCTTTAGCGGCTAAATGGACATAGATTGTGACAACAATCAACATCTTACACATGTCATCAAGGCTTATTGAGAGGTATTGGACTGATAGAGTCCGAATCAAGCATATACCTATATTTGTTTTGTTAACAAAGTCTATATTACCTATCCATATGCTAACTCTCAAATTGTGGTAGTATAGGTTGATTAGGAGCCTTACCTTAAGGAGACCTTGTAGATGCTCCCTAAGTTCTACCGTTATAGGAAGGTTGTATGGGTAGCTCGAGTCTTACTCATTTGCTTTCACATTATAGAGTTTTTCTTCTCAGAGCAGGTTGTGCGCCAGTTTGGTGGTTTATAGAGGCATCTATTCCCTGTTGACATTATGGAGTTGTTGCACTCCATAGACCTACGAAGGAGAGTTGAGGTAGATTAGGTGAGACATCATGCATAATACATATTTGAGTGGTAAGACTGTTACTTTATTATCATACAGATCGAGGGCCCTTAAAGAGCCAAGTGCCAGTATCGACGATGGTACAGGGATATCACATGTCTTGATCTCAACCGTATTAGAGCTCTACTAGAACAATAACTTTGTTTTTTAGAGTTGCTTTTGCTTATATTATACACTAAAGTATAATATGTGCATTTCTCCTTTATTCTTACAGGCTAAATAGTTTCAACAAATACACTTCTCCATTAACCGTGATGATTATGCTACAACAGGTGCTCAAGCTGAGCAGGGTTTACAGTTATTGTACGATCGTATGCCAATGACATTAGACCCTCCGCACTTGGAAGCGTACCATGATGAGGTTAAAGAGGGCGACGATGATGACAAACATGATGCTCCAAATCTACCTAGATAAGGTGGATATACTAGAGTTAAGGGACATCCTTGAAAGCAGCAACGAGCTTAACATGATGTCAATACTCTAGGTTTGTCTCATACATCGAGCTTAACTATGATTCCTGATATTACCACCATATCAAGGACTTCTAGTAACTTGTTCATTATCCCAATGATGGGCGGTCATGAATATCCTCTATTCACACCACCAACACCTTAGAAAAGGAGATATGTGAGCATGCATAGCAAAAGTCCATTATGTATACAGACCGTAGATCCACTAGAATTTATCGATGTATTACAACAACACATTTTGACATAGGAGTCCAAGGCTCATCCAATCGCAGAGGAAAGAACCTCTAAGGAAGGAATAGTATTGCAAATATTGTATGTATTCATTAGAAGTAGGAGCGGGAGTAAGAGTAAGAGGAAGTAGATATATGGTTATGTAGCATCTTAAACTAAGTGTACTATGTTTGAAACTAATTTACTATTGTTATTTCATCTTACTTTCATGATTCCATGTTTGTCATTTCAATTGCATTTGATTTTGATTTTTGTACAAAGAGTTTCTCTTTCAAGCATGGAAATTAGATGGATAATGGAGTTAGATATTCAATTTGAGGGAATTGTATTGTCATTGAATGGTATTGCATTTGATTTTGGCTACTAGGATGGAAATGACTTTGTATTTTTGAAGGTTGTATGATTTGATGAATTGTTGTGTGAAATATGAAAGAGTGAAGGCACATTGGACGTATGCATTTTCAGTGTATAGAAAAGGCACATATATTGAATGCATGTTCTTTAACTAAAGGTGTACATAGGACATGTGCCTTTAATATTGAAAATGAAGAAGGCACACGTCTGACGTATGCGTTCTTCTTGGAAAATTGGGCAACTTGAAGGCGCATCCCTTAAGCACAATAAGTTTGGGGGGATCCCTTTATTTCGAGAAAGTTTTGAGGTCCATAAGATTCTTTTTGCCATTGCAAATAATAATATTATGATTATACTCTTATTTTATTTTATCTGATTCCCTATCTATATATTAAAGTTATGCTTTAGTATGTAAGAATGGATTTGGAATGAAATCACAATTTGGTTTTATTTCCTTTTCATTTTTGGAAGTATTTTTAGAAGATGGAAATGTAATTCCTTCAAATAAGTAATTCCACTTTTGATTCCATTCTACTTCATTAATTATCATTAATTTAGAATTACTTATTTAACCACATCCTTATTATAAGATCCAACAATAAAGGCATTTTTTAAAAATACTACTCTACGCATATTTCATTTCATTTCATTCCTTAAGTACTTCCAAACACATAAAAGGGTTAATCAACCTTGTCCTTGTTCCACCTAAACCATTGCCTTTTACAAAACGCAACAATAAGTGACACGAGAATAAATTTCACTGTATGCTTTCTTACCCATTATCACTTTATATACTTATGTTTCCTTATTGTCTATTACCATTAGTCATTGGAAATATATTAGCTTTTTATTACCATAATAATTAATTGGATAAAATATTATTGTTATTAAATATATTTAATTAAATGGTACAATAAAAATAACTAAAATAAAGAAATTTTTAAAAAGCAAAAAAAAAAAAAACCCTAAAGGCTTTAGTAGACCACATAGGTAGAGGTTAGCCACCACGTAACCTTACATTATGTTTGAATGGATGGAAATTTGAAGAAGTGAAAGAAAATTTAAAGAAATGGAAGGAAGTTGTGTATTTAGTGTTACGCCCCAAAACTGTTAAATCGCAACAATTCCGCCGTGTAAATCAATCTATAATAATAATTGACTTCACAGTCCCTATCGTAGATATAATTTACACAAAATATCCACGATTCCTCGCTTTGAAGTAAACAGCTCAGTACGTAAAAAGTCAAAGATCCTTAAGTTATTTATATTTACATTCATATTGTCGTAGAATTCTTAAGAAATTATACATATTACAATACTAGTTCACAAACCTAAAAAAACTGACAAAACAGTAAAATACTCAATCGTACATCCAGTTGATCCTTACTCTCCTATAGATTCAAAAAGAAACTTACCTCAGGATAATTGTATCGTGGCATATCAATCAGAACTTGCTAGAAAATCTATATAAGTATAAGTAATCACAGCTCAATAATTTAGGTTGGAGACTTATGAATGCATAACAAACACAAACAGGGTTGTCAATCAATTAATTATATGTAATGCAACAAGAAAATGTCATTACACAACGTAGTCTGGTTCGTTGTGAAATCAAAGTAATTTCACCCATTCTAATCCAGGTTAAGGAGTTTTCTTGTTTATACAATAACTTATAACTAAACCCAGGTTTGTGCAATGGAAACACTGCTCACCCTAAGACTATCCTTCAAACCATTGCTTTCATCTTTACCGCGACTTTCTCTCCTATCACTTAGTTTGGCTAAAGATAAAGAAAAAACCATTATGCTATTCAGTACTATCTTTTTCAAAAATATCGGTTTTTGGTTAGAGAATCCTAATAGTCCTCTAAAGGGTTGCAATGTATGTCTAATTAGAGTATTTAGATCTGTTATAATTAAGTACAATTTAAGATGATCAAACAATTTCATACAATTCAATTCAATTCACTTCAACACCAACACAATACATATTTTAGCACGAAATCAGATATGTAAACACATAAATATATAACTACTTACAAGCACAATTATATACAATCCTAAACCTTCGAGTATTTTAAAATAGTACTTCAAAATACAATAAAATATCAAACCTAACTTACTCGGAATCCTTGGTTCGCTCACTTACTTGTCGCAGGTCAACTTGTATCCGCGTCCCCTATAATATAAATACTCTTTTAGTATTACGATACATATACACTTTAAGTTATGATTTAACTCAATTTTTCATATATACATATTATTTATTATTGATTTATTCTAGGTTAGTTTAAGATTCGGTTTCCGAATCCAGTTCCAATTTAGGTTTTAAATCAATTTCAACAACGAGTAATATACTTAAATCTGAAAAATAAGTTCCAAACCCTAATGTGAAATTAATCACATTAGGCTCGAGTATTCTGAGTATCACTTTAGGTCCTTAATTAGTATTTTAGTATACTCGGTACATTCTAATCCTAATTTATGTACCGAATTTATTCTGATATTAAAAAATTTTATATTTATCATATAATTATTTGAATTTATGTTTCCTACCAAATTTATTGTATATTACTATTATTATTATATTGTCAATTTTAACCTATTGTTTTATATTTATTATAATTCCAATTCTACATACCATTAAAATTACATATATTTACTACATAATACTCCTAATAATCACATCTAACAACCTAAATACTACAATTATCATACCACATCAAATATGAACATCTTAAAACACCTAATTATACACTAAATCAGTAATTACTTAATTAACCATTAATTAACCCCTAAATCACTAATTACATACATATTTTAAAGGCTTAAAAATTACTTAAAATTTTCGAAAATTCATTTCTTAAAAAGCGCTTCATAGTACTGCTCTATATCTCCTAATTAATCTATACAAAAATTTTGAGCCTAAAATTATACTTATAAGATTATTTATTTGAAATATGCTCGAATTTATAGGGTTTCTTAAGCGTTACATATTTTCAAATGTAATTAAACTAAACCAATATTTTCCCCTAAATCTACATACTTAAAAACATTAGAATACTAAATTTCATAATTTCCTAGATAAAATTAATAATTTTAATAAATGACAAAATCGGATTAAGATTGGACTCACCTGGCTGTTAGACTTCCGGCTACTAGTGGTGGTCCTAGGAGTGTCGATCGATCCAAACGATGGTGGGAGAGTGCTTTGGTGGCGATGGTTTCTATTCCAGTTAGTCGCGAGTTATGGGTTTGGTTTAATTGTCTTAATTACGTAGATTTTTTGTAAATTTTTAGAAAAAACCCCAATATCCTCTTTTTTGATTCTTTCAATCTTTTTTCACGCTCCCAACTAATCAAATGAGCTCTCGATTGAATTTGGGTATTTATGGAGCTCTATAAGACTTTCTTGTATTAAATTGAGTTGACATTTGCCATATCCCTTCTCGATTTTAACTTTCTAATTGGTTGATTTTAATTGATTGAATTTTCCTTCTTAATCTTACCATGCTACGACCTTGATCTGGACAATTATTCATTTTTCTAATTTTTTCTTTATTTTTTTGTAATTTTATTTAATTATTTGGTATTTTTCAAGCATTTTAGATAATTTCACGTATTTTCACCTACACGTAAATATATACGAAGTACAAGTAAATACCTATAAATATTATTTATGTTATTTCATGACTTTTATTGTATAACATAATTTATCTGTAGCAACTTGTTAATTATCAAAATTTATTTTACATAGTTCCGATAAATAACAGTTAATATACTTATGATTTGATATTATAATATTCTATTATTTTATTACTTATTTTTCTAAATTTAAATTTACGAGATCACTTTTACTAATATTTCTAATATTATTATAATAATTTAGGCTCTATCGAATCCTTTAACTGATCGTTCTAAACTTTATTTATTAAATTCAATCCTATAGTTATAGGGCTTACATTTAATTAGGAAGGGATGAGATGAAGTAGAAGGAAACTAGTGATATTGTTTCCATTGTAATGTCCCTTTTCTTTCTCTCTAGATTTGGGAGACAAGAAAATGAATGAAAAGCACATGAAAGCCTTATAATGAGAAGGAAATAGGAGAAAAGAAAAAAGGAAAACTTAGAAGGATAATCTAGTCCAATAATTATTATGTTTCCAAACATTTCTACTCATTTATGTCCATCTCCACTCTTCACATTCAAATATGGATAAAAATTTGTATTTCCTTTATTTTCCTTCATTTTCTTCTCATTTCTATAGATCTTTTTCCGTTTCTACTCTTATCAAAAGTTACTAAACAAAATATTAGAGAGGTAAGCCCAAACTTAAAATAATATAATCAGTGGATGACATAACTTATACTTAAAGAAAAAACAAAGGACAAAAAGGAAAACATTAGTAAGAAACCTGATGGCTCTTATCCAGGCACGTGATCCCACTACCAATTATTGGATTTTTCAATAAAAATGCAGTTTTTAGGTAAATATCGTATTGATACATGACATTTCCCCATTATGCAATTAATCACTAAAGTTTTCTTATTTTTACAATTAACTACCTACATTTTGTTCATTTTACAATTAATTACTTAAACTTTATCAATTTTATAAAAAAAAAAAAAAACTGACTAACTTAAGTTAAATGGATTGCTTATAGCAAAAATGGGTAAAGTTTCCATACCAAATGTGACATTTACTCACTTTTCTTTTTCTTTCTTTTTTTATTTTTTATTTTTAAGGAATCCTTCATAACGACAACAGAACTTACAAATTATTTTTAGTTGTGGCTCTACTATCCAAAAATCAAGGTCGACTAATGACTCAAACTTTAGCTTACACTTGAAAAGTAACAACGATTGCACGATTTTATAAAATCAAATTAAAGAGAGTGAAAATTGACAAATGTATCGAGTCGTACAAGCAGTACAATTAGTGAGTTAAGATAATATTCTACAACAAGCTAAATGCTATTTACTAAACTAATTGAGTCAATTCCTCAACTAAGCTATCAAAACTTAAAATAAAATAAAGTTGAATGTCCTAGCTATACTTAGAGAGTCACAGTGTCTAATAGATATAAAAGTCAATTTAGATTTGCAAATATATTGTCATCTAAATTGTCATGATGATTTGAATCGATAAACAAGTTTTACTAAACAAGATTTGACTAAACTCACAAATACCCGCTCATCTCCTAAAGCAGCAAAATTCTAATTATAGTATAAATCATCCGGTTAAAGTAATTTATCTATAATTATCAAGTAAATAACAATTCACTTGTACCATAATTACTATTTTAATTATAAATATGGACTAAGCACATATGCATAACCCAAACCATATTTCTTTTGCATTAAGAGCGTGGGTTCATGAATTTAGTTAAAACTCATATATCCTTATGACAAGCTTTTTTTAAAAAAAAATTGAATTATATTCATTACAAGTTATCAAAATGCTTTCAAGTATTTTAACTCTATTTATCTAAAATGTGTTATCGAAATACTAATTATATAAACGATAAATATAATAGCTAAATTTTCGAATACTCAATATTAATATTGATACAATTCATAAAATAGCATCAATTTATCTTTACAAAACTCCGTAAACTAATAAGCACAATATCTTACTATAAAACTCAAATGATCGAGACTTAAATAAAATAATAAGATATAGTTATGAGCGTCTTCAGATTCACCACCAAACGTGAAATCAGTATTATTTTGATGCATTTAGAATCCGATAGAATCCTCTTACTGTGCTGGAACATGGGGGCTTTAATGCCCTAGAGCAAAAGAAGACATACTGAAATTAAACAAGGAAGTTTTCTGTTCATGCTCTGTTTCCTACAGTAGGCGACCGTTTTCTACTCTCCAGCAAGTGTTGCTCTCTCCTAAACTCCTCTATTGTAAACCATCGACTACTGCTTCATGCTCCTCGTCCTTTCCCTATTGGGAACATGGGCCTGCTATTTTTGCTATAATAAACAAAAAGTCCACCGTACATGTGCAGCAGGAGTCCCCCAATTTAGAAAGCATGATATGGACGCGAATGAGTGAATGGAGTTCCCACTTATGCGTAAGTTGGACTGATTAGGGAAAAATGAAGCAAGGCCACATATTGAATTCCACACGTGACGACTGTGGGCTATCATTTTTCAGAAGATGATCTGATTAGTGACTATCATCGGGACTAGACTTTTCCAAGCTGAGTATGCCATAAACCCCAAGAAAGAAATGGATCACCTCAAAGCTGCTCCCTGTTGTCTAATAACAGCAGTATATGGTATTAAGCTAAAACTAAATGGACTCTACAAATGCCCTCCACGTGTGGGTTTCTTAATTGGTCCATGTCTCTCTTTTTATCTCTCTCTCTCTCTCTTTTTTTTTTTTTTTTTTTTTAAGAAGTAAATATGCTCTGCTTTCTCAGCTTCTCCTCTAGTCCATAGTCCTCACCTGCTCTTTGTAGAACTCAATATCGGCCACTGTCCACTTGCTCGGCTTTGGGCTGATTGCTGCTGTCGGAGAGCGGTTCTCGTCTTCTCTGTAAGAACAGGGCTGCTGTACTTTGGTTGGATCGGCTGTTTCATGGAGTTGCGCGGGCTGCTGCAGTTGAAGTCCACAGCCTGCTAGTGTAATCGAGTGGAGATGCTGCACGATGAGCTGCTGTTGATGGTCTAATTTGCTACCTGTTGAGTACCTAGTGCAGTTCACGTCAGCTGCTATTTGTGTTCAGATCAGCAGCTCGATTTTGGCTTCGCTAGAGTAGCTCGAATCAGGAGCTTGGTTGCAGGCTTAAGCTCTCTCGTGTGCTGCTGTCATCAACAGATGAGAATGGCTCCACGTTGCAGCTAAATGGACTAGGTATGAAGTCCATATTGCTCGGTATCGGCTCGACCAGTTGCTTGGCTCAAGGTTGGCTTGGTTATGCTCGGCACAAGTACAGAAATTAGCAGCTTATTGCTGTCATGTGAGCTCTCGGCTTGGCTGTTTCGAGCGCCATTTGGGCGCTCAAGTTGCAAGTCTTCTTTAGTTCAAGGACCTGTTGTGGACTTGTCGAGCTTAGATTACGGGCCGCTGTTGAATAGTGACATTTGAAACTTCTGTTACGTGTTTGTGAAGAGGAGACAGCTGCTGAATTCCGAAAGTTGCAGCTTAAGTAAGTTGTTTGGTCCATAGTGTTGAAGTTGCTGCTAGGACCATGCTTGGAGTGCGCCACTCGTGTTGGTCTTATGTGATTCGAGCTGTCATCTTGATTGCAAGTTGAAACTTCAATGGAACCATGGTGCTCGGTGGATTTTTCCATGTGCAGCTGCTGCAATTTTGAGTGTCAGATCTTGCTAGCTGCTCGGCTTGTCTTGGCTCGGCATTGGTGTGTTTAGGAAGTGTGGAAAGCTCAGGTCTGCTTCTTAGTTCTTGGCTTCCACCGCGTCGGGTCTAGTTGAATGACAGCTTAGCATTGCTTGTAAAGCACCAACCAGGTGCTCTTGTTGCTCAAGTCTCAGCTTGGTTGAACTAGGAAAGGTCATCAAATAGCCGCTGCCTGTCATCTCTTCTCTAATTGAAATGAAGATGAGAGTAAAAAGAATAGGGCTTCCAATGGCTGTACAACTGAGCTATCACTTTTCTGAGGGTTCTATTGGGTTCTTCTTTGAGCTGATCCCTTTATGCTTCTCATGCTTCTTTGTCTTTCCCAATTTGCAGCTATTTATTTCAAATAAAAGAAAATATGTGCAGGTTGCTCTCAATGCTAATCCATTTGCTGGCAGACCTTACAATTATCTCCACAGAATGAGCTTGTTGACACAACTTGGGACTGCTACAAAGATCAGTTACTACCCTTGGAAGAACATTGCTGCTCCTGTCATCTTCTAAGGCACATCTTGCAGCTACTGCTTGAACTAATTCATTTGATTTGTTGTCAGTTGATGGATTCTCAGATCACAAGCTGCTGCTACGAAAACCAGCAACAAACGGCTACTGTCCTCTGTCTTCTTCTTCTTCTTCTTTTTTTTTTTTTTTCTTTTCTTTTCTTTTTTCCGTGTGAAATGATCTCCTCCGGTCGGCTGTGCAAAGGGTTAACCGGATTGGCTTGATTCCTTACTCTGTTTTATCTGAAATGAAGTGAAAAACATGTCAATCAATTTGAGTTTTGAAACCGTAAAGTCAGCTTACATTCTAAACATCCATCAGCACAAAAGCCCGGGTGATCAAACATCTTAAAGTTCAGCTTGACAGCTTGCGAAAATCATATTTAGGAAATAAAAGTCCATGTCATGTCTCAACCAACCATTCAGTAATACAATTAAACAAGATATGATTTAGCTAATGAAATTTCTATCGCCACGTAAACCCAACGAATTTAGCTATTAAAAAATATAATTGATCTCTAATACTGTAGATAATTTTAGAAATCGATAAAGTTGAGAAAGACAAAAAAAATTATTAATTTATAAATTTGAATATATTATAAATAATAAAAGCCCTAAAAATTCAATTGAAATTTAAATCACATAAGAAAACTCTAAATCCTATTTATGAATAAATACCTGAAATTGAACTCGAACTTAATAGAAATCCTAAAACTATAATTTTAAGTTTATAAAATGAATAAATATAACCCATTAGTAATCAAACCCTAGTCGAATATAATTATTAACCGATACATATAATCACGTAAAATTTTTAACAAATACGTTGAGATAATTATTTTTAAAAATATATATTATGAACGTAAGGGATAACAATTACATAAAATTTGAATATTATTTCATAATTATTAAATTTCTAATTTTTACATTTAGAAAAGTCTAAAATTTTTCTACTTTTATTTTTCCTTTTTCTTTCTTTTTCTTTTTCCCTCCCTATTTTCTTCTTCTTTGCTACATTGGTTTTAGAATTTGAATGTTGGGACACTTGTTTGGCTTGTATTAACCATGGGTTAATTATGCAAGAAAATAAAAGCATTGGATGATCCTTATGTCAAATCAATTAATTAATTTATCTTGCTTTTCTCTTGTTCAATTCATTTCCCTCTCTTTCTCCATTACATATTACAATAGAATGGAAGACAAAAAGCAAATTCATACTTTTCAAACATAAAACAAACCTAAACTCCCGCCCCTCCCCCTCCCCCACAAAAAAAAGGTGAACCCTTTTTCCCCTTCCTTTTTAATTTCTTATGATTCCAATTACAGAAGCTTCTCAATCTATTTCTTATCAAATTATAAGTGGAATAGGTAAGTAGAATGTATATTATAATTATTTTGTAATAATCATTTATACGTACTTTTTTCTATACATGTAATTTGGTGAAATTTTTATGTATTATAGAGTTATGTAATAGATTTACATATAAAATTAGTATTTCTTTATGATATGTGTTCATATTTGTATAAATACTTAAGTGTATTCGTATATATATACATATTATATTTGATTTTACCAATAGTTAGTATAAAGAATTTGTGTAGATATATATATATATACGTGTATATTATATATATATATATATTTATGTATGTATAATTTTCATTACGTATGTATAAGTATAAACATGTTGCCGAATATATATATAGATATATATTTATGTGTATAAAGTACAGAAATACTAATATAATATGGTATATGTATAATAGGGTATATGTTTGGTACATAAATATGTGTATTTACAATAGTATTTATATTTTGTATTTTCAATAAATGGATATATATATATATATATAGAGAGAGAGAGAGAGAGAGAGAGACGTGATTGTATATGTACATATATTTGTATATGATAGTATGCATATTAAATATTTTCAATAGATATATATATATGTAAATATAATCGTATATGTATATACGTATAAAATATAAAAATACAAGTTTATATATATGGGTATCGTGATATATGTATATACGTAAAGCATATGTAATTTATTTAGGGTATATTATTTAATTACATAGGTATATAATATATATATATATATAAATATATAAGAATAAAAATATGTATATTCATAGTATATATAATATGGGTATTAAGTAGTACATATATAATATACTATAATACTAAAGTAATAAATAAGATAAGATAGTAGATGTAAATGTATATGCCGCAGGTTTCAAAGGAAATAGAAAGATAATTAATTTGAAAAATTTAATCAAATATAATTATATAAATATTACATAAAAATAAAAAATAGGAAAAAATATTGAAAATATACAAATTTCCTAAATGATACGTAGTACTTATTCATGTTGCCTCATTGGCATATAATTAATTTTAACTAAAAATCGTAATTAAGAATAATAAAATAATTAATTAGGAAATTATTAAAATAGTCAAAAATGAAATAAATAAGTTTTAAACCTTAAAAATAGTGAACTAAGAAAATTATGATAAAATAAACTCAAAAATAAGAAAATTATAAAATAAAAGCATTAGATATTTATTAACTTATAAATAGGTCAAGAAAAGTTTAAAATAGTAAATTATAATTATTTAAGTTAAAATGATAAAATTCGTAATATTTTTATATTACAATAAAAAAATATAAGTTATAACGTCCAAAACGGATCTTACTATTCAAAAGTACATCAAAAAACAATAAAAATAAATTATAAGTTCATAAAAATTGAAATTAAGCTGAAAAAATTTTATGCCATAAAAAATTTAAGATAAACAAAAAAAAGTAAAAGATTTAAGTTAAATTATATTTATACTATACTTAAGTTATAGTGGGAAATTAGACAAATAATAATAGATATTAAGTTAATCGATAAACTTAGTTTTTTAGAATACTTATAGATTTATTTATCTTTTAGGTTCTTAGTTATCGAGAATTGAAAATCCTTAAAGGTTGGGAAAGTGAGTATTAACCCAGGTGAGGGGGTTATTATAATTTGCTATTTACTTGCTATTTGTTATTTGTACGTTACTTGTTAATTAATATTGATTGTTTATTGAATGACTAATTACTTTATATGCTATTATCCATGTGATTAACTTTTTAAATTGGTAAATATAACTATTCTATTAAAATAACTAGTTATATCTGTTATATGTCTGTAATCCAATTAGTATACAAATGAAGAGGCCTAGTTTTGCAAATTTTTTAGAAAAATATTTTTGAAAAACGTTTTTCCAATCTTAAATGTATTTTATATGATTTCTATTAGGATTTGTAATAACCATAAATGATATTTTTATCATTAAAATAAAGTTAGCATAGCATCTCTAATCAATTGCAAGAAAACTTGCATGTTTGTGCCCATGAAGCCTTAAATATATTTTAATAGCGAGAGGACTCGCTTTATGTGCTTGAAAGGCTTTAGATATGTTCAGTGGATAGCCCTAGTTAGGGTCCATCTATATTAATTGCTATTTCTTGGCTAAGGTAAAATCGAGTGTCGTATGGAGGGATGGCGCTCTTAGATAGTCTCATGCAGTTAAGGTAAGGTACTTTGTATAGGTAAGTACAGAGGAAAAATCGACATGTAGACGATATAAATCTATACCCTTTATAATTCTGGACTCCTATAGATGCATTACTTACATTCATTGCTTATGCATTCATTTCGCTTGTAGATACATTGCATGAATATTAATAATGTTTGATAAATTGCTTGAAAGGTAGTAGTGAGGAATAAACTTATTTAGCCATGGTTTGCTTATTCTCCTATAGTTCCTTTTGCAGATTCCTTTAAGCGGTGATTGAGAAAAATCTTGAGAACAGAGTACAAATTAAAAATAAGTTTGATTATGTTAGAATTTATTAAAATGTGTAAAGTTGGTACAGAAACAATTTACGTAGATAATATATATACGATAGGATTATGTACAATATAGTGTTTCTTGTAAATTATTAAATTATTTTACCTTATCTTAGTATTTGGTAAGGGATACCGATTCTTTATAATTTTGATAGATTGTGAAATATCGGATATTAATAATTATTTATATTTTATAGTAAGTTAATTAGTTAAAAATAGAAAACGTTAATGATTAATTGTTTAAATTTTTGCAATCTCTAACTTATAAAATGGTTTTCACATCATGAATACACACATGATATGAAAATTTTAAATCATCCTATTAGGCCCTATTAGGGTTATGATATTAAAGACACTCTAAAACCAAAAGAAAAAAATAAAAGGGATAAATGGTCTTACTCTTTGTATTCACAAGTAATAAAAGGATCATTTATGTCCCGACAATTATTACAAGAATTGACATTAAGTGCATCTTTTTTGAAGCAAGGCTAAATGGCCCTAAAAAGGCACAAAATCAAGAAGAAAACATAATCTTTCAAGGGAGCCAATTAAATCAGATTTTGATCCTTTTTCTTAATATTCATACAATTGACTAAAAAAATTATATTTTTCATGATTTTTAAGTAGAATTCATAATAAAAATATCACGAATGAATTTGCACATTTATCAACGAGCCACTACTTGAGGAGTTGTCCAAGCCCTATAGGTATTTATTTTGTTTTTCAAGCTTTTGTTTTCCTTTAAAAAATTATAAATTTTTTATATATATTTAACAAAATATGTAAGAATATTATTTCATTATAATTATTGTGATCCAATAATAACTAAACACTTGTTTGGTGATTATGGTGATAGATAGTAATGAAACATGGGTATGCAAATTATGAGAAACTAAAATGCAAGTACAAAAAGTGATAATACAAAGGGTAAAAAAATAGGTGCATAAAGTGAAATTGACTTTATACCAAAAAAAAAAAAAAGAAGTGAAATATGAATTTTTACATTTTTTAATATTGATTATCTATTTTATAAAAAATTTATCTTTTCAACGTATACTTAAGTGTCCAAGAAACTTTTTATGTTTTCCAACATCAATTATACATGTGAAAAATGTAAATACATGCAAAACAACAATTCTCTTCGGATGGATCCTTAGCATGTTATTCAATGACATCCATTCATGGTTTTGTTATATTTATACCATTTGCTGATAAAGATGAACTAATTATTTTTCGAAGAGTAATTAAATGCTAACTATTTAAATCTATATCAAAAAACACATATCCCCTTCGATAATAGAAATATGTAATCTGTTAACAAGGATTCCTTCAATACTTAAAAGTAGAGATGATCATACAGAATATGTAGTAGTTTATACCACTTGCATGTTCCAAGTCAAGATATATATTCCTCAGACCTCTTAAGCTCTTCTACGCATGTACATACTTGGATGAATATGCGGTGCTCATCACAGTGTTGGCTACCCCATGAGGGATTAGACAATCTCATTTCAACCAACTATTAGTTGTACTGTTGGCGCCAAAAAGAAAAAAGAAAAAAACCACATTTGACCGATGAATATCTCATGGGGGAGGTATTAAGCCTTAATGGTCTCCCTTACAAGTTGCGTGACATTAATTAATATATATATATATATATATATACACATTGAAAATAATTATTGCCTAAAATATTCAAGTATTACAAGTTTCATTGTTTATTTCTCCTGTGTCTTTATTATAAGGATAACTATTCAATTTATTGCTTTGTTATATAACATTGCATTATTAAGTAAACAATAGGATAAATGTATCTATATATGCTCTTATTTGATGAAAGATACTATCATCACCACCGTTACCATCACAACCATTATGTAATACTATCATTTCACTACCACCACTATCCTTATTATCAATGGCACCACCACAATGGCAATATTTTGGTGGTAACTAGTGATAATGCAACAAAAATGGTAGTAATGTTGTGGTGGCAACAATAACAACAACAATGTTAGTTGTTGAAATTCATTGGTGTTGGTAGTATTGAGTATTAGTAGCAACAATAGTGGAGTTTATAATGATGATAGTGGTATTATAGAGTGATCGTGGTTGCATTGATAGTGGTGTTGATGGTACAAAGATGGTAGAGATGACATAGAAGGTTGTATTAGTAGTTAGGTTGGCAACAATAATATTAGGTTTAAGACGATGATGGTGAAAGCGTAAGTAATGGTGATAATAGTAGAGAAAATGATAATACTAATGACGTAAGAGCTATAGTGATAATATTTCAATGGTGGTTTAATTTTGATAAAAGTAAATTGGTCACATAATATGAAAAAGTACATACAATACTTAAGGTCAAATTTGGATAACAAATATTATTTTTTAGTGGTTAAATAGAGGATAATTTTTTTAAAAAAATTCAAATAGATGATGAATATTATGTAAGTACATACAATACTTAAGGTCAAATTTGGATAACAAATATTATTTTTTAGTGGTTAAATAGAGGATAATTTTTTTTAAAAAATTCAAATAGATGATGAATATTATGTAAGGTTTTCCAAATGTGGAATGACATTATGTCTCCACTATAACATTGTTAAATTTTAATGATGTGGCATATTAAATATATAAATACCATCTCAGATATAATTTTAATCCTCTATTTGAACATAAAATCTACATTTGAACCACTTTAAAGCATTCATCCTCAACTCAATTCACCTTAATAACATTTATTTTTTATTTAAATTTTAATATATTAAAAAGTTTCATTCTATAACAGAGCTTAACTCTACATGCTCATTCATTGATGTTACTTTCCCTATAATTACATGAGCTCCTTGTTATCCATAGGGAAAAAATAAAATACCACTTCATAAAATGAATGGTTATTTCTTATGAAGAAAGATAGCAAAAGCCTCTTTAAATAGTTATTCTCGAATCAAATTTCAAGTAAATCTAAATATTATTATGATATACTTGGTTGACTTTATAAAAGTAAAATATAATAATTATTATTATAAGATGTAATCTTATATTTTGCTGGTGAAATATATATTTTAAGAAATTACTATTATTGCATAATAAGAATTCAATTCTTTCATAAGATCAAAGGAATTTCTTTTAAAGCATATTTCCACATTTATACATAAGACACAACCCAATAGTTAAGTTATGAATTAGGAGAAAAGTATGTCAGTAAATGCTTTTAATCTATTATTCATATAATTTTTAAGTGTAATCAAATAAAATAGCAACTATTATTTATCTACTCTACTCTTTATGAATTACAATTCACTTATTATCTTGTTCCATTTGGATAATCAAACATGCCATTATAATGTTCCTTCTTCACAGCTATGAATGGTACAAAAACATGCGTTGGCACCAAATTTTAACATAATGCCCTTGATTGAAGTAAAAAAAAAAAAAAGAATTTTATTATGTATTCTATAAATTCTATAAAAATGAAAAGAAAGAAAACGGGCTAATACTTAGTTGGGTGGTACACGACCACATGAGGCTTGGTGTCATCACCCGCTACTAATTGGGTTGCAAGAATGTGCATTTGCACCAAACTTACAATTATCAAAATATGATAAAGCTTATTTGATGCACGTGAAATTTGATAAAGCTTGCTTAGCGACGCTTACAATTATCAAAATATGCAAATGTTGGTGTAGGTCTTTTGCTACTATGAAACGATAAATTACCATTATCTAGAACTTACTAAGAAACTTGTTATTTTTATATTAATATTAAAGTAATTATGGTCCCATTATAAGCGCCCTGATGCTAGTTTAAAAGTTCCGTTTTTAAAATTTGAAAAAAATATCCCCTTCCATTGTAGAACCATTACATCTTTATAGAAAAAGATAATAGATGAAAAGATAAAGTGTCCACTAAATACTCCCAGTTCATTAACTTTACTTATTGAAATAAAATTGTAATGGAATTGAGATTTGTGTGGAATGGAACTGAGAAATAATAGATTTGAATTTGTATTATATTGTTCACTTGAACTTCAAAAAATTATTATTACTTTTGAATTTGTATTATATTATTCACTTACAATTCATAAATTATTATTACTTTATTAGGGTAATACATCTTGAATAGGTAAATAAAATACCAAAACTATCCTTGAAATATCATTCCAAACACACGTGATTATTTATGTTATTGAAACTTTTTAGGATTTAAATAACCGTTACCTTTAAAATTACCTATTTAGTCTATATTTAATATTATTTAATAAAAAAAACTAACAATAAAATAAATTATTAAAATTAAAATAAATTAATAAATTTATCTACTTATTCCTAACTTTCTCTCTTTACCGATTTTTTTACTACTTTTCCATCCTCTTTCCCATTTTTCCTTTATCACACATCTCTCTCTCTCCACTAACATTTTTACTACCCTATTTCTCTCCCTATAATCCCATATTTCTCTATTTTCCTTATTTATTAATATTTTATATTAATATTATAATATATTAGATTGTAAAGTATAATTTTATTCATTCATTTTGTATACATATAATATTGGTATATTATCGGTTAGAATAGGTAAGTCACAAAACAGTTATCCTTAACTCCAATTTTTTTTTTTTTTCCATCGTATCAAAGAAGAACCCCAGCAGAACATCTTCCCAAATCAAAAGCCCTAATTCGCGAGTAAGATAAATCCAATTCCATCTTGTGTTACGCTTGTTTATTCCGAACGAGAGAATACATGGCACATGAAATCGCAGTGACCTTGCGATATCAACTCTTTTGAAAAAGTGAGTCTAGGCATTAACCCCCGCTTTTTAAGACGAAATATTGTGCAGGAGCTTCCAAGGAAGAAAGTACCTTCGATGCACGTGAAAGCGAATAATCGCTCCTCCGCATACGGTACGGAGACGTCAGTCTAACAGAGAGCCCACTCGCCGCAAAAGGTATCATGTCAATCACACGAAACAAACGCGATTTCTCGTCCGAGTCCTTAATATGGGTTTTGATCGGAAGAGAGATCGACCTCCTTGACGGTCCAAAAGCAGGCTTGGGCTTTTTGTGTACATCTCCTAAATCTGAGGGTATTTGATCGGGAACATGCAAAATCAATCAAGGTTAGCAGCGAGAAATGGCTCTTCTGGAATCGAAGGAATGATTACCGTGTAGTGTGTAGTTTTTGGGAATTCCAATGATTTTGTATTCTATTTCAACGCAATGGATCTCGCTCTCTATTTTATCATAAATTTGATATTTATTAAATTTATATACTTAGTTTAATGATTTAGATTTAATAAATATCGTAGGGTTAAATTTTGTAAAGAAATGAAGAGATCAAATAATGAATTACAATTCATTAGCTTCAACGAGAAATCCTAATTGACAAACAAGTAGTTTTATTATTATCTAAGTATTTTTGTTGAAACTTTGTATAAATAAGGTTTTATTTACATTAACATAATAGAGTATAAATAAAATAACTATTTCTTTAGTACTTTCTGTCACCTCATTTATGAGAAATTTTGTCTACAAATTTTTTTCCTTTATTCAAATCCCTATAGAGAGTAGTCATTACTTTTTGAATGATAAAAATTTTTATTCTTTCTCAAAAAAAACAAAAGGTTCCAATAATAGATAATTATATCCTTGATCAATTAGAGATACTAATTAACTTTTAGTAGTTATCCAAAAAAACCAAATGAAAGCGTTTGATATCTTTAGTTATATTTTTAATTTAATACAGGAATTAATGAAACAAATTATATTTTTTATAATTTAACTAAGAAAAAAGACTAAACAAAGTAAATACTGGAATTTATATTTATAAATTATTCATCATTTTTTATAATAGCAATTCCTAATCCTCGAAATTAAACAAGCAGGATGTTCTACAACGTTCAAAAGCATTCTCAAATGTTTTGAAACCTTCAAAATAGGACTATCCTTTTCTTAAACTAATTATTTGAATTATTAATCTCAAAGGTGGCAGAAGTCTTGGAATCCCATGCTGTGCTTGATCCGAGGCGTTGTAGCTTCCCGAAGACAATTCATTTGAACTTCAGCTTTTGGACAATATTATTTTCGCGCATTAAATGCGTAGAATAGGTGTTAGGTCATGATTGGCTGAGCTCTGTACTTGTTTGTCACGTCTAAGAGATCCTAGTCATTTGCTCCAGGGATGGGATACATGGCACAATCTAAGAGTTGGGCACGTTGTCCCCTGAACTTCCCATAACCTTTAAATCCCTCATTTTGAGGTCGTGGTTATAAAAGGGGAGTTTTATCATTAATTCCATGTCTTTGTATAGATCAACTATAGGCATGTACTCTTACAAATTCTTCACTCAAATCACTCTAACTTTCAACCCCGTTCCTCCTTTCCAAGGAATTCGAATTTCCTTTCCCCTGGATTCAAGAAATGGAAAGTATAGGTAAGAGTTCAAAGTCATACGAATTATTTACCATCACGTCGAAACAAAGTGATGCTCACGAAGAGTTGGTGGGGCGAGTGGCTCCTTCTTTTATAGCGACAAAAACTTCGTACGCCGCAAAAGCAACAACACCTCGAGGAGAATGACCCAATACTAGCTTAAGAAGATGAGAGTTAATGCATTCCCTCCAATGAATATCTAGATGGTAACAATTACGGAGAGTTGGTTATCCCCATCTCTGACAAGGTTACCAATATGGAATTCAACCCTCATGATCAAGCTAGTGAAATCTTTGACGTAGAGGTTAGTCATTATCTAAGATGTACTTCAAGGATCCATTGTTGAGCTTAATTGCATTCATACCTTATGTAGACGACAAAGTGGCCCTAATTCATACTATCAGATTTTGCCTCTTCTAAGATCATTTCCAACTCGTGGAACTTTGGTATCCTTTTACTAAGTTTCAAAGAAGGCTCTTCACTTACCAAAACATTTGCTTAAACCTAATTAGTTCCTAACAACATCCATCTTTTAGTGGCCTTTTCGGCTCTATATACTTGGGTCAAAGTGAAGGCTACATCAACCCTTTAGCAATATTTCCTAACCATGAAGAAGCAACAAAATGATTCATATTATTTGTCAACCCACCAAGGTAGGAAGATTTTATACCCATCTTAGTGGACTAGAGGTTACGCTTTTGAACAAAGTGGACTGTCCTTGTCTACATCGATGATATAAAGCACTTGAGGACTCATGATAATAACGTGATCAACATCAATCCCTAACCATTTCAACTGCCAAGGTGGCATTGCTTAGAATGTCATGACATTGGTAGAACAACTCCATCATAATGAGCTAATTCTTTCGGATGATGAGGCGATTGGAAGCAATAGATGGCCAAGAGATACTTCCCTCCTTAGAGTTATGCCAAAATAAACTTAGAGCTATAATTGTCGCTTGACTTACCTAATGGAGTTCCCCCAAGCCAATGCCATGCTTGGTACAATCTTATAGTAAGTTTAGTCAAATTTTATTTACTTGTCTTCTAACTTTGTTCTTTATTTTCCAAGTGTCACTCTCCTAGCTTGTGATGTTGCTAACTTTATGGCCAAGAAAATGGTCGAGTGGGAGCATTTGAGGGCAAAACATATTGCAAGGAAGGTTAAGAAAAAGGCTAAAAAGAAGGCCATGAAGATAGTGGTGAAGGAAGCAAAGGTTAAGAAGGCTAAGGGGAAGATGAAGAGATCTCCTGAGAGATCTTCCTCAAAGGATGACATTAAGGGGAGGTTTTTTAAGAGTGTCCTACAATATCTAGCAGGATATACAAGTGTTCAGTAGTAATTGTTTTACTATGCTCTCGAAGCCCAAGATTAAGCTTGGGAAAGTTGCGTTGGAATTTATGGGTTAGAGGTTCTAGGTCTAGTAAGCAGGGAGCTAATGTAGCCCCTCACCCCCAAAGACATCGTAAATGTAGACAACTAAATCTTAGAAGCTTCGAAACAATAGGTGCCTGAGCATAAGAGACATCGATTGCCCCAACCATGATGATGCAATGTAAGGTGCCCTCTAACTATGTCTATTGACTTACTTGGTCATTATACACTGGTGACATGAGCCTCAATAATGAGGACACTAGGAAGGAGCTGATGGGGGGCATTATTCTACTTTAGGACCATATTGTACTAGCCAGGGTATATAAGAAGATGTCAAACGAGCAAATAGAGCTCTTAACCTTCACAAAGATCCATAAGGTAAGTTTTGCCTTAAGGTACCATTGGTTTCTATCCTTTATTAATGCATTACTTGTGCTGTTTGTTCTTTGTAGGTTACTGTCCACATGTCTGAGACGTTGGATCACTGGAGGGCCTAAAGAGAATGAGTAGCTAAATTTGCCATTGCTTTTCAAAGTTTATCAAATGGTACTGATAACACTTCTAACTCTATATCTTATGTATTACAAAAGTCTAAGGAGGCAAAAGAGGATATGTTTTAGGCTAAGAGTGCAATAGCTAATGCTTACAAGAGGCTCTAAGTTGTTAAGGCCAAAGTAAAGGATTTGGGGAAGAAGCGGGTGTCATCCTCTAAGAAAATCGAGGATACTTAGGTTGAGGTCAAAGATTGGAAGAGACTAACAAGTAACTTAGCTTTTAGGTTGTTTAGTTGACCAAGGAGTTAGAGGCGGTTAAGAAGAAGTTACAGGTAGCTCAAGAGTTTGCTAATGTAAAGGAGAAAGCATCGATGATGAGGAGATCGATCGTCTCTACAAGCAAGTGGCTATCTTAGAGGCTAGAGACAAGGTTCTTCCGATGGTTGGGAAGAAGGTATACGATTTCATCTTTACAAGTGAAGAATGAAATGAGTTCTAAAAGAGGTAGTCTTTCGAAAGGATCTTGAGGCCTAAATGATTACATTAGGGGAAAATCTTAGTCTTGAACTAGGGTATTTTTCTTATAGGTCCTCTACCTCCTGAGTCAAAGCCTAAGGATGACTTCAAGGTTAAAGATGAAGATCATGCTGAGGAGGATCCTCAAGACCCTATAGCCATTGACCTAGTTACCACTCCTTTAGCTGTTCTTCTAGCCCAAGCTATCCCTCTTATCTCAATTATGGTCATGTCCGACTAATCTAATTCTAGTACCAAGGGGAATTTCATCTTAAAAGACTCATAAAAGCACCTTCATCCTAATTAAACTTTGTAATTTTTGTTTTGTTACATTTCTTATATCTTTATAAGACTGCTTCCTTCTCTTTTATCTCCTTGGTCTTTATAATGTTATGCTTATGTTTTTAGTTTCCCCTAGCTTAAAAGCCTACAAGGTTTCATCCTTAAGCTTGGTTTGGTTTGGTTAAAGTACCTTAACCCAAGGATTTGCTAAGCTCCAATATCTTCAGTTTCCCTTGCCTTAAAACCTCATACAATTCAAGCTTTCAAGCCTTGAACTTGCTTCGTAGTCCCAAGCTTATTAGCTTTGAACTTATAAGAGGTATTCGGGCTTTGCTACCTTAGTCTTATTAGATATCACTAAGCTTTTTATACTCAAATTTATACGTTTTAAGCTTTTTAGCCTTCAGGTTTAATAAAGTTGGCCATGTTCTTTAGCTTTGAATTTATCTAATATAGGCTTTTTAGCTTTTGATGTATCTAAGCTATCTAACCATTCTAGACTAGGAGTTTCTAGTTACTTGAGCTTTGTAGCGTTGCATTTAAGTTATTATCAATTGCAAATCTTTATTAAGCATTTCTAAGCGAGGTTTGAGGACTTGGATCCCATGGTTTATCCTAAGCTTTGTGGCCTATAGGGTTTCTTCAATGTCTAAAATGCTTTGATTTATTATGGGAATAAGATTATAGAGGGAAAAATTATTTGAAATCAAGATTTAAGAGTTGCACAATATATGAAGAATGAAGGGACAATTATAATGAAGGAGATCAATATTTAAGGGTAAATTTAAATAAATGATTAACATTTTGAAAAGTCTAAATGAAAGATCAACATTTAATAAAGGAGTTTAAACATGAAATCAATGTTTCAAAAAAATCAAATAAGAGTTCAACGTTTTACAAGATGGTTCAAATAATGTTATCAAATGACTATAAAATTATAGTCTTATAATAACTAAATCCCTTATTTAAAATAATTTTATCAAATGACTATAAAATTATAATTTTATAATAACTAAATCCCTTATTTGAATTACTTTATAAAATATTGATCCCTTATTTAAACTTTTCGAAATGTCGATCCTCTTTTTTCAGGATCCCCCAAAACATTGATCTCTTTTATTGTAATTCTTCTAAGATGTAATTCCACTAGGTTAATAAAAAATAAAGGAAACATAATTATTTGAAATATAGTTGCAAATCATCGATATCCCATGTCCTTAGGACTTTAGTCCCATCTAATCTTTCTACTTTATATGCCTTGTTCCTAAATTTTCCCTTCACTCTGATTATGTCTTTTAAGAATGATATGAGTTTACCTTAGCCTTCATAGGCTACAATAGCTTTGAGCTTTTGAGATACAAGGTTTCTAAGCTTGAATACTTTATGGTAGATTTTCTTATCGTAATATCTTGCTACTCTATGTTGTTAAGTGACAACATGTTGATTGGCTACATCTTGGACCTCCTTAATGGTGTCAAGGTCAGCGAAGAGACTGATCTGGTCAACGGTTGTATTGAAACCTCAGGCTTAAATGTTAGGGATCTTTAGTTTGATTTTGATTAATAATACTACCTTAATGGCAAAGGCCTATTAGAAGGGCGCCTCTTTGATAATTGTCATATGGGTAGTTCGATAGTCCTATAAGATTGAGGGAAGTTTATCTCCCACTTGCCTTTGGCTCTATCTACCTTCTTTAAGCCTTTAAGGATGGTCTCATTAATTGTCTCAACTTGACTCTCGGTCTAAGGATGGGCCATCGAGGTATAACAAACATTAATGCGGTACTTATTGTAGAATTCTCAAAACTTTAGGTTATTGAATTGCAATCTGTTGTCCATGATGATTGCATAGGGTACATCGAACCTAGTAAGGATGGAATTTATGATGAAAGACTCCATGTTCTTCCGTGTTATCTTTGCCATGGCTTATACTTCTACCCACTTAATGAAGCAGTCTAAGATTACTATAAGTATCGACTATCTCCCTTAGCCTTAAAGAAGTAGCTAAAGATGTCAAAGCGCCACCAAACAAAGGGTCACAAGCTGGTGAGAAGCTGTAGTTTGTTGCTCAGTGAATGGGTGATAAGTGTGTACTTCTAACACTATGCCAACCATTACATTATGTCCTTTATGCTTTCCTTCATAGTCGGCCAGTGGTATCCAAGCTTGAGATCAAATGTAAAGGGCATATGCTTTGATATGGTTGCTACATGCACTAGTATGCAATTCTTCTAGAAGTTCCAAGCCTTCCTTTGGTTGGAGGCAGTAAGGTAATGGAAGGTGGAGACTCCGATGGTCCAAGGCTTCACCAAGTATGGCATCATTAGTTGTTTTATACCATAGCTTCCTAACTTCCTTGACTTAAGTTAGTTAGAGCTATTGGTCCGTACTCCTCTCCAGCAAGTAGTCAATAAAGACTGTCTTATTCCTATCTATGGGCTTTAAGACACCTATGGATGCATATTTGGACAGTTTGTCAGCTTTGGAGTTATTAAGTTGGGGGATTATGGTGATGGTCCATAAAGTAAACTCTGGGTAAGGGACTTAACCAACTCCAAATACTTGATCACCCATTCCCCCTTTGCTTTGTACTCACTTGTAACTTCTTATGCCAACATCAAGTCCAGAGGTGTCTAGTTGCTCAACTCTGACCTCTTTTGTCAGCTTTAATTCGATAATCAGGGTTTCATACTTAGCTTCATTATTGCTAGCATTAAATCCAAACTTCAAGGCATAGCATATTGCCATGCAATAGGAACCTCTATGTACTAGCCCTACTCCACATCCTTTTTAGATGGATGATCTATTAATATGTAACTTTTTAGTAGGTTTCTTCCCTTCTTCTTCTTGTAGTTCTTCTTGGTATACTCAATTATAAAGTTAGCTAACACTTGTGCCTTATAGGCTTCGCAGGGTTTATATAGAATGTCATACATGCTAAGTTCCAATGCATACTTTATCATTCTCCCTAAGGCATCTTGCTTTTGTAGTGTATTCTGCAATAGTTGATCAGTTAGGATGATAACTTGATGCATTTCAAAATATGGTCGCAACCTCTTGATTGAGAATACTATTGCCAAAGCAAACCTTTTCATTTTGGATTATTGAAGCTTTGCCCCTTGAAGTATGTGAGTTACATAATAGATCGGCTTATGCTCCCTCCCCTTAGCTCAAGCCAAGATGAAGGAAAAGGCCCAATTGCTTATCGCCAAAGTATGAGAACAGATCTTCACCTAATACTAACTTTTAGAGCACTATTAGGGAGGTAAGGAATTTTTAGAGTTATTTGAATGCTTCCTCATACACCTAGGTCGACTTGAACCGGTGGGGGCTTTTCAATATTTTAAAGAATTCTAAGTACTTATTTGTGCTCCGAGTATGAATCTACTTAATGCAGCTACTTGTCCCATAAGTTTATGAACCTCTTTAACATTGGTTAGAGGCTTCATGTTTTTTTATGGCTTCAACTTTCTCATGTTTTGCTTTGATACCACATTGAGTAACCATGTAAAATGAGGAATTTGTCGAATAACATCCTAAAAATAAGCTTCTATGAGTTCAGCTTCATCCTGTGCTTCCTCATTTAGTCAAAAGCCTCTTGTATGTCTTATAGGTCATCCTCGGGCTTCTTGCTTTTCATGATCATGTCATCCACATAGACTTCCATATTACACTCGACTTGAAACTTGAAGTTTGATATGTTGCCCTTGCATTTCTAAGGTTGAAGGGCATTATCTTGTAACAGTACGTATTGAAATCTGTAAAGAACGACATGTGTACTTTATCTCCTAGTGCCATCATGATTTGGTTGTACCTTGAGAGTACCTCTATATAGCTTAAAAGGGTGGTTTTGGAGGTTAAATCGACTCGATAATCGATCCTTAGGAGTGAAAAAAATCATTTGAGCAAACTTTATTGTGGTTAGTATAATCGAGACACATCCCTTGACATGTACAAGTTCTTTTTAAAAATAATTATGTGATAGAAACATTGGCAATTGAACTAGGTCGTTTACTATAGTATAAATTAGTTGTGAGAATCAGGTCACCCTTAGGAACTAGAAAATAAATATTAAACTATTTTAATTCTTTTTATAGTTAGGCAATCGAAATGAAATTGATCAAGTGAATTGAAATAAAGGAAACTAATTGACTACGGATGTAGACTAATTAAAATTTCAAAAATAAATACGTAAAAGGACTAACGTCATAAGAAAATGATTCACTAGCTTACTAACATAGAATCTCAATAAAGCCATAATGTGATAATTAATACATGTCCTTAGATATGATAAAATTAATTAATTTTTATTAATTAGATTCAAAAGTGTTCACTTCCCTTTAAAGTTAAAATTATCTTAATTATAACAAAAACATTTCTTTCAAGTGGTTTATCTTTAATCTCCTATTATGTAGTAAATTTTCTCTAACAAAAATTACTACTCTAATTAATATTAATATTCATGCATATTTCTATTTCATTAAATTAATATTAATTGCATTAAAAACGTGAACCCAAAAACTAATTTGAAGCACATGTGTCCATTTCAACCATTGAATCCAATCCATTCCAATTTCATATAAATTCTCCATTCCCTTTCAAGATTTTTAAGTTTCATTTATGAAAAAACTATTGGCTAGGTAATAAAATTATGAACTATAAATACGAATAATTAAAATTCCAACTAATTAGATTATGGCATATTATGCGTCAATTCAACCATTAAGTCATGCTAAAATCCCATTAAATCTAATTTTGTTCATGACAAAAATAAAAATTACATAAAAGATTTCAAGAAACATGATAAATAATTTAAAGTAAAAGGATTAGAAAGCCTAGTAATAATTCTTGGAGAAGAATTATGTTTGACAATTTGTCTCGTTGTAACTAAACCTTAAATTAGCTCTCTATTTCTATGTATGGGGTTACGAAAACAAGACAAACTAAGGTAATGTTTGGTTATCAAATTTTTGCAGTACTAAATTGGATAAAAGATCTTGTCTCATATTACTTTACTTAGTGACTGAATGAAAGACCCAAATTTTATCCATTTACACCATATTATAAAAAATAAAATTTATTAGAAAACAAAAAAAATATTTTTCATTCTAAAAAAAATACTTCTCCATGTTATAATATTAAGTTAATTAATATTATTTTTATTAAATATTATAAAAATTATTTATTTTATAATATAAATAATTAAATTTTAATGTAAATTTTGTGTCCAATACAATACAAATCAAATATGGTATAATAAGCCTACATTGTTGAGTCCTTAGTGTACTTATTCTAACTAGTCCTTATAATCAAAAGTTATTTATAGCTCTTTATGCGGCCAAAGTAACATATACTACCATTTTTCTAATTCTCGCAACAAAAACATCAAAACCCTACAGCACCTGGACGTCTTTTGCATGGATTAGATCGAAACTTGAAGTTCACTTGGGGAGAATGACTATTCTATTCACATAAAAAAAATCAAATCTAACCCTCTCATTTGTTAAGAAACCTTAACTTCAACTCTCTTGTCAACTTACTGCGAATTAAAGCATTACGCTTCATCTCTCTCCCCATTGTCGTCAAAAAACTTTGCCCGGGTATGTTCTCTTCTAGTATCTCTTTTCAACTTTGAATTTTTCACCTTAGGTTGAATGGACTACCATGTTCTATTGTACACATTTTATTTCACATGTTAGAACCAAAATGGACTGCCATGTTCTTCGACCCCTTATCTTCTTACAAGAATCATAAGGGATCGTCCTTAAACGAAACAACATTAATGACACAGAATTATTTCATAGTTTTGACTGGATGTGAGTTATCCGAGTATGGGACATAAGAGCATTGTTCCATTTTATTATTTAAAACATTTTGTAGATTGTGAAGAACAAAAGCGATGGGTATGGTTATCGTTATGATATATGATTATTTTCAAATGCTTCTCTAAGATTGAGTGGTACATATTATTTACTTATATTTTAGCTACAACACTGTAAAATTTTAATTGTTCCTTTATTGGCTTTACGTGCATATGATTACTATTTGGAACTCTATTGTGTAATGATATCATGTTACGACTAATGTAGAAAAAAAGATATTTTGAACAATTTTATCTCAGAACGAGCATTAAGAGTTTCCGATTTGCTTCTACCTTTGTTTTGAATAGTGAAGAATATATGGTTATCCCTTACAGCAACATTATGTTACATACTCAGGCTCCATAGAAAATGCTACTGGTCTTGAAGTTAATCTTGATTCCTTTCAATCATATAAGTTCCAAATTTTCACATACATAACAAAGAAATCTACAATAAGTTAGGAGTGTTTTGATTCTTCGGATTGCTAAAGTGAACGCATGCTCTTGCTAAAACTTTTTCAAAAAAAGAATAGTACTACTTGTCATTATGTATGCAGATTGCCCTTATTAATAAGTATGCTTTTTTTTTCCCTCTACTGTTTGCAATTTTCAGTGATGAATCGTATTGGGTTGTATAGTAATGAATCCAAAAAGAGAAAGAATTATGCTTGCTTTCTTCTATTGTTATGGGCAAACTATTGCAATATTGCATGTACGTTATTGTTTATGTTGCATTCTTTAATCTTGCATACCTGTCATCCCACAACTCGGTCCTATGAGTTAAATTTCTACCAACATCGAAACTACATTAAGAGGCTTGTGGAGAGTGATGACATCACATGTATCAAGCAATTAAAGGTCGATAAGCATGCATTTTTAAAATTCTGTGAGATGTTAAAGGGCATAAAGGGTTTGAGTGCAACTAGAAACATGTTAGTCGATGAGCAAGTTGTAATATTTTTGCATATTCTTGCCCATCATATTAAGAATAAGGTAATAAAACATAACTTTAAGAGATCTAGAGCGACAGTTAGTAAGTACTTTCACAATGTATTAAATGTTACCTTATGTTTAAGAAATCATCTCTTGAAGAAGCTCGAACCCATTCCCAACAATTACAATGATGATTGATGGAGATATTTTAAGGTATAAACTCACCAAATTACAATCCATAATATTTATAGAAAATGCGTTTATTAGCAATCTTAATTTGTAATCATTTCACGTTTATATTTTCCTTCTTATAAAATTACTTAGGTGCTTTAGATGGGACTCATATCACCATCAGAGTTCTACTAAAAGACAAACTAAGGTATAGAATTAGGAAAAATGAGATTGTTACAAATTTATCAAGTGTCTGTACACCTAATATGCATTTCATGTATGTTTTACTTAGATGGGAAGGTTTAGCAGTAGATAGTAGAGTCCTGTGAGATGCAAATCTCAATCAGTAGGAGGAACAGTCTTAAAATTCTACATGGTATGTTTTGTTTGCATAACTACTATGTTATATATGTTTGATGACAATATGCTATAAATAAGAAGATAACCCGAGTTATACCCTCTATATAGGATGCTATTATCTGGTTGATGGAGATTACCCTTACTACGAAGGTTTCCTTATGCCCTTCAGGGGTCAAAGATATCACCTCAATGAATGGCGTCAAGGTCACTAACCGAGGAATCCTAAAGAATTGTTCAATTATAGACATGCATCTACTTAAAATATAATTGAGCGATGTTTTGGATTGTTAAAAATGAGGTGGAGCATCCTCTAAAGTCCATCATTCTACCCTGTTGGAATTTACAATCGGGTCATAATTGTGTGTTGCTTACTACACAACTTCATTAGGAATGAAATGACTGCAGATCAATTAGAGGATTACATGGATGTGGTAGAAGAAAATAATGTCAATGGGGGTAAGGTGTGATCATGACTTCGGGAAATAACGAATCTTGGTCTAGTTGGAGACAAGAGTTAGCCAACTAAATGTTTGCTGACTGGAGTGAAAATAGATAACTATACAATTGATGTTGTTTTGGGTCATATGTTGTAGGATACTTATAGTAGGTGTAATTGGAATGGTTCTTTATGTAACCCTTTTTAAAATGTCAAACAATATGTAATGTGTTTTACAATGACTTGAATAATGAATTTCGACTTCCTTTCATACTTTAAGGTTGTTCATTTATTACATGTTGCTATATGGTGTATTTTGTACTTTACATAAAAGTTCATGGTTGCACTGATTTTCATTAAAGTTGATATTTCATTACTTATTATGTGTACTTGATGTATTGTATGGTTAATGTGTGGTCCATGTCTCCTTTCTTATAATAATTTTTATTTTTTTGATTATGGCATAATCTTTAACAACCAACGCCTTTCATCTTTCCATTTTTCATTTTTCATAGTAGCATCCACATGGAAGAGGTCCAATCTTCACAAATGGAAGGTACAAAAGGAAAACTAGTGAAGAGGAAATGGAAATTTGTGAAGATATGCACTTGTGCAATGTATGGTGGAATTACATACAAGGGGTACACATAATGTGGACACTAGATTTCGTAACAGCTACCTTAAAGAGTTAGAGAAAATGATGGAAGCGAAAATTCCAAATTGTGGGTTGAAAGTAAAGCCAAATATAGAGTCCCGCATCAAGATTCTCAAAAGGGACTAGAGCACTATGTACAATATGGTCTACGATAAACACATAAGTGGATTTGGTTGGGATCCTACTAAGAACATGGGGCTTATATTAGTATATGTGTTGTACTCTTTTAGCCTGAAGTTCTCTATTTTTATCATGAATATCATTTATCATTGTTGTCATTTGATATTTATAAAGCCATAAGGATGCTGCCTAATGGATGAACAAAAGCTTCCCATTCCTCTACGAGTTATCTAAAGTGTACGCTAAGGATCGTGCTACTGGTGAGAATGTGTTGGAGAAGTTAGAGCTAAAGCAAGAGCAGGAGCAAGCCCCTATATAGGACCTTAAACAAGAGGTACTGAGTGATAAGGAAATGGAAGAGACCTCTATGTGCCAGAGTGTAACTCGTTTGAAGGGAAAAAGGAAGAGAACCTCCATTAGGAGTGAAGTGGTGTTTGAGCTAACCTCGGTGTATAGAGAAGTTCGATCTCAAATGATGGAAATCAAGAATAACATAAACACTGCTATAGAGAAGTTAACTACCGATAAGATAAGGACAGACATACAAGAGTTAATGAAGCTCCTGTTGAGCATTGAAGGCCTTACATCAGTTGAGATATATCAAGCATTAGCTAAGATATCCAGGAGTCCAAAAAATATAGCAATGCTTCATGATCTTCCCCCAAAGCATCACTTGCCTTTTGTTAGAGTGCTTCTATAGGAGCAATGAGCATATACATCTGTAGTGTTTATTTCTAATTTATCGTTGCTCATGCCTTACTTTTTAGGTCATAGTAGTTTTCTATAGTCTTCTTCAAATTATGTAGAGGATTAGGTTTTTTGGACAAATAAATACTGTTGAATGCTATAGTCCTCTTCAAACTATGCAGAAGATATGGTGCTTTTGAGAGTGTGGTATGTTCTTTGAGATTTGGACATCTTGTTTCAATAATATGTCTTATGTTTCTAAAATGCAAAGTAGCTACCTATCAGTGCGATCATGTTGCGGGTATATATGTGAAGGTGCTGCTAAGACACCTTGTCTTATGTTTGTTAACTATGCAAATGTATTTTTATTCATGGAATCTAGCATGTTGATGTAAATAGGGCATTGGATTTTATTGTAAAGTCAGGTTATTAGGTAGATGAAGTTTTAACAAATGGCAATCTACTTTGATCTTTTTATTTTTTAAGTTGAGAAAATTTGTTGATGATTATATATATGATTCCAGTATATTCTATTGTGTTGTGTGATGGTAACATTGCAATTGCAAGCTAGCTGAAGTATTAGATAATGCCATTTAAGAAAAACTTTAGATAGAGCAAGATATAGAGTGGGGGTTCAAATAATGCAAAAGAGGGATTCTTTTTTTGTTTTGCTTCACTTCATTTTTTGTTCTTGATTAATGATTGTGATATGATGTTATTCACAATTCTATTTCTATAAAAAGCTTGTGAGTTAATTGCTATGTGTATGTGGTTTTTGTGACTAGTGTTTCTATGCTAACTTTAGGATTTACTAATGAAAAATCAGTTAGGAATGCAGTTTTATGTAAATATTGTGTGTACATCTGCGAATCTCCAAGATTGAGTAGTATTGCCACCTACTATTTATATATCTGTAGAGTTTTTTTTTTTTGAATTTCTATTCTATGTTACAATAGATAATTCCCATTTAGCATTTATTGTGTTAGATATATTATAGATTTAAGGTTATGCAGATAATTACTAGATTTTTATGTACCATTTTTTACCACAAATAATTTGCTTTGTTTGTTAGTGTGTATGGTTTCTATGGTAATAGAATTATTCTAGACATTATATTATTGTTCATAGTTTCTGTGATAATAGAAATATTCTAGACATTATATAGAATATGTAGTAATAGAAACAAACCTAACTTTTGTTCATTTTTTTAAGGAATGTCACTTTATTATACTATTATATATATCATCAATTTTTAAAAAGTTAATTTTCTTATTAAGGCATGAATCCATTAGCCTAATGACCTTTATGTTGCATATTATAGGGAATTTTCTTTATTGTAATTTTAACCAAAAATTCTGTAAAATTATTCTAAGTTTCGTCAAAATCTTTTTAAACTATTAGAGGGAAACAATGTAGAAGAAGGATTTTTTAGTTTTGCTTCACTTCTTTTTCTGTTCTTGATTTATGGTTGTGATATGATGCTATTCACAATTCTATTTCTACAAAAAGCTTGTGAGTTAATTGTTATGTGTATGCAATTTTTGTGATCAATATTTGTATGCTAAATTTAGGATTTACTAATGAAAAATCAAATAGGAATGCAGTGTTATATAAAAAATGTGTGTATATTTATAGATCTCTAAGGTTGAGTAGTGTTGCCACCTGCAATTTATATTCTATTTGATAATAGAGAATTCTTTCCATCTTACATACGCCAATATGAAGTTTTTTTTAATATCTATTCCATGTTACAATAGATAATTCCCATTTAGCATTCATTGTATTGGATATATTATGGATTTAAGGTTATGCAAATAATTACTAGATTGTTATGTATTATTTTCTACAACATATAATTTGCTTTATTTATCGATGTGTATGGTTTCTATGATAATAAAATTATTTTGGATATTATATTGTTGTTCATGGTTTCTGTGATAATGGAAACATTCTAGACATTATATAAAATACGTGATAATAGAAAACCTAACTTTTATTCATTTTCTTAATGAATGTCACTTTATTCTACTATATATATATATATATATATATATATATAAAGTCAATTTTCTTATTAAGGCATGATGCAAATTAGCTTTATGTGGTAATAGAAACACTCTAAACATTATGTAGATTCTATGGTAATAGAAGTAAAGCCAATTATTCTACTACTGTATATGTAATCAAATTTTTGGAAAGTTAATTTTCTTATTAAGGTATGATTCCATTAGCTTTATGATCTTTACGTTATATATTATAGGGAATTTTCTTTATCATAATTTTAATCAAAAATTCTATAAAAGTATTCTAAGTTTTGTCAAAATATTTTTAAACTATTAGAGAGAAACAAATCAATAGCTAAGAGCTACTAATCAAAACAAAATTGCATTGCATAGTGTTTTTTGAGTTAAAATTAAAAATAATGCAAAGCATGTTCTATGATGAACTTTATGTGACATAAATTATAATAATATTGTAGAAGGGAGAAAACTTAAAATTGAAAATAACACAATGTCATGGAAGGATTTTCATTCATTATAGCAACAGTATAATAAAATGCTAGACACTTGTTTTTAATATGAACAACCAGGTAATCGACTTTCTTTGATTTTTTTTTTCTTTTCCATTCTAGAAGCAACAAAACCAACAGTAACCTCACTCTAGGTATGGATATTGTACTTCGAAGTTATTAGTCTTAGCATATACAAATGACGTGTGACCATTGAAATTATAATAACAACCATAAGATACACCACCATTCAAAACAACATTTCCCTAAGCTTTAAGCCTTCAATGGTGGATTGGAGCAATCTTTCTTGTTCTTGTGCAACTTGACATTTAAGCCAAAGTTTACTGCATTATAATGCCATAGAGGTTTGTAATGTGATGATCGAGTCCTTCCATCCATGGAGAACACAAGAATTAAACAAGACTTTAATCTTATAAATCAACTACCCCTTTTCAATGTCCTCAATCATCTAGAAGTATTTGGCCAAGTTGCAGTGATATTGTAGGTACTGATAGTGATTGTGATGCCATAGCAAAACTTGACACATAATTCAAAAGCCTCAACTCCTCTACAAAGATCAGGAAGCTTGCTGGGAGGACTCAAGTGATCCATAACATAATATTTGTAGTTTAAGGCACTTGGAAAGAAGAGGAAACTGTTTTGACATAAATAACCATCCCAAATTATTTAAAAAAACTAGAAAGCTAAACATACTTCATGACAAATCCTAGAAATGCTTTCAAGATTCATACCTTATAGAGCATATATCTGTTACCCTTAACTTGAATTATGAGATGATTAAGGACTTCAAAGGAGAATGACCTAAATTAACAAAACCAAAACCAAGAAAGAAAAATTATCATCAATCATTTTACTAAAAAAGCGAGTCTCCATCAAAGAAAGCAAGAAAAAAAAAAAACAAGGGTGGGCGGAGGGTGTAAAATCACCATACAGCCTCACTTGTGTAGAAAGAAAAAAGAAATACTGTAGAGCATTCAATTTAACCATGTAATTTGTCAATTTTGGTGAAAGTAATGACACCCACCATAGATTAAAACAGAAACTAAAAGGGTTAAGTGGCTAAGATTGATATATAGAATTTATTTGATTTTGTGTGAAGGAGAAAGAATCGAGATCACTTCTTAATAATTATCATTGTACATCTCTAAACACCTCTTTGATTTCATCTTCTTCAATCAGGTTAAGGTTTTGAATATAAGAATTGTAGGTTTGGGGCTTGTATCATTTTTATTATGTTTTTCTTACTACATTTTGATTAATATTATTTTTTTATTAAGTAGGGTCATTTTGGGGATTTTATTTTCTATTCATTATTTATTACTCGTTAAAATCTGTTAAGTGAATGGTAATATATCAATTCAAATACACTTAAGTAAACATTATAATGTGTACTCATTTATTATTATTTATGTATCCTATTCCATAGTAATTATTATTCTATTTCTCTTTTATTCAATCCAGATCCAGTAAAATGAACGAGCTATAAGATATTTGAACCGCGAAGAAATTTGATGTGCTGAACTTCTTGTTGACAGGTGGATCATAAAGGAAATTGAGTGGACACCTGAAGCATGAAGTGACTTGGAAACGGCATGATCGCTTCAAATTTGGACGGATAGGCTTCGAATTATCTACCGGAGAAAACGGGATGGATCATGGGCATTGCGTCATATGAAACAATGACCTTCCGTTAGTTGATTTCATTGTTGGACCTAGGACTCCGTTCCACGTACTTTGTGGTTTTGGAAATTCAAGAGGCTGGTGATGAAGAATCTGACGTTGAAGCTTCATGATTTATGTTGGCGTTATCTTGTTAAATGAATTTCATAGTGGGCCTTAAAGCATGGATTGGCCCGTTGCTTCAACTATGGACGATAAAGCTTGAACTTATAACAGCTTTTTACGTAATATCTGTACACTTGAAGTAATTCATGTGTATTTTCCGTACTCACACGATTCCTATTAACAAGTATATAAATACACATATAAGTGTAGTATGAAGTTAGGATAAAAATATATATTAATTTTACCCTTATCATTTTCACTTCTTGTTAACCTTCTTGACTGAAATTCTTCTTCGATCGATGTTTGCTACTCAGACGCAAAATGTCATTTCTTTTATTTTACCGACTTGGCTTTATGGTCAATGTTGAGCTTTGAGCTTCGCAACTTTTGGGTCTATACTTAACGTATTGGATGGTGTCCATGCAAGCCTATTCACATTGGTTAGGAGGAGGCCGACAAGTCACTGCTTTAAATCATCTAGCAAATCTTTTTCAATGCGAGTAGTTTGTGCGACATCATTGCCCAACCGGATCTCCACCGTGTCTTCAGCCAGGTCTGGCTTCTTTTTGGCTGGCTTTTGTTGTGGCTCGATTTTGAGGCTTAGGACATTATCCTCTTTTTAATGCTTTGGTGTACAGCTCCCGAGATAACTTCTAATTGCCTCTACATATTCCAACTCCAGTCGGGGTCGGGAATTTCGCCTTCAGGCATAACAAAGACGGAATCATCCTGAAAGCATTCATGTTCGGTCACCTGATGATCCCATTAAAGGGGGACCTATAATCCAGCACTACAAATTTCACAGAATGGATGGCCATGTTATCATTATCACCAAGTTCCTTGTCTAATGTGATTACTCCCTTGGGTCGAACGGATTAGTCGTTGAAGCCTATCAAGTCATCGTGATATGGCTTCATCTTGTACGAGAGCTTTTCCTTCATTTTGTCATAGGCATGCTTGAAGAACTCCCGATGTCCATTATGATCTTCCACACCTCAAACCAAGAAATGTGGTATCAATCACCAGGATATCCTGGTGTAAGATTTCAATACCATAGAGGCATCCATCTTAAGCCTTTTCCCCCTCATCTCATATACTTGCTTACGCTTGCGATAAACCTCAAGCTAGAGGAACTTGTAGCATGTGGGCCATTAGTGATTGTGTCTATTACGCCATTAGGGGCCCAATTCTAACATCAGTTGTTACAACTTTCATCTTCGTAATGATCTTCTTCGGTCTGTCTTCTTTGAATGGATCATTCGACCTAGTTCTCTGAGTTGACAACACATTCTTTCAAACACTTGTGCTAGATTGCATGCTTTAGGGCATTTTTTTAGTTGAAAGGACTCATTGATATCGTGTCCATTAGCCTTGCGGAAGTCGTAGTACTTGCTATTGTCTCTTTGACTAGATCAGGTCTTCATATTCTTAGGCATTGGCAGTGCAGACTTCAATAAAAATGTCTCCTATAGGCATAATAAGGTAAGTGTATTGGTTAAAGGTCGGTATTAGGTCAAATCATTTTTGTTCTTTCCAATCATGGTCATTAGCCTAATGTCCTAGGTGATCTTTTATCAAATCATTCTCTTTTCGGTTATTCAACCTTTCTTAGTCGGCTTTGTTTCTAGAAGGGATTTTGTCTTCCCGGTCGATCTACCTCTAGGCCTTTCTTTAGAATTCGACCATATTAGTTAGCTGACCTTTTGGTAGGGACTTAAAGAAATCGTGATTAAGATCAACTCCCATGGTGGCTATATGTATGGCTACCCTTTATTCAAATGCGGTATTTACACTACTGCTTCATTAAATCGAACTATGATGATTGGTGGATTTCTCCATTCCTTTACTGGATGAGGTATGGAGACAAATTGTCCTTAGGTGCAGGCTTGCTTAGAAGTGGAGAGTGAACTTCCTAGCAAGCTCTTCGAAGTTGGAGATGGAATTCTTAGACAAGTCGTTAAACCACGTCCATATAACCCTCTGCGATGTGCTCGGGAAGGCTTTACATCTAATCCCATCACTAAGGTTATGCAAGTCTATAAGTGTCTAGAAGTACATCAAATGGTCTTCCAAATCAATAGTCTTGTCGTACGGCTCAAACATCAGGAGTTTGGCATTAAGAAGGAGTACTTGCTCTTAAATCCTATGGGAGAACAGGGTTTTGCTATTAGCACTTGAAACAGAAACCTTCGTCTTTCTACTCCCAAAGGTTCCGAACATTCTCCTAGCCACCAAGTCTACCAGCCAGCTATAGTTCACGCCCTCTACTGGTTTATCTGCCTAGGGAGTTTTGCCTTTCTCTTGTACGACTTGTACAATCATGACAAGTCAGACCATCCGACCTTTGATCTTTACCATGAATTCCAGCAGATTGTCGACTTGTAGCCCACGCAAGGCTCTTATCTCACTTATGGTGATTTTTCTGTCGATAGAGGGCTTACTAATCCAAGACCGAGTCTTAGGAGTAGGACATATTACAGCTTAAGTTATCTTCTCTCGAAGCAAGAGACCTCGTATGTCGCACCTTTCGCTTGCCATGCATCTAGACCATGAGTGCCTCTTTCTATTCTTAGAGTACTTCATTATGCTTTGCTATCCGAGCATTCAAAGCTCCAGCTTCTTTGTTTTGAGCTTGTAACTTGTTGAAGGCATCCATCATCTTAGTAAGTTGCTGGGGATCAATAGCTGGGGCATCATGGTTGCCACCACCAACCACTACTATGACATCTTGGTTGTCACTATTGACTTTCTTATCGTTGACATTAGCACCCCTGTCGGTGCTAGCCACTTAACTTTCAACAACTTCAGCTACTTTGGCAGCCACTAGATTGATAAGTTTATGTAGTTTGGATTTTTCAATTCATACTATCATTGCTTTCAAGATCTTAGTTGAAGATGTAGGAGTGTCAATCTTGAATAGAGTGGTTTCCTACAAATGGCTTAAGCATTGTTGTATGAATTTCAGTGGCAAAGATTCTTAAATTTAAGCCTAGATAAGAGCATGTTTACAAAACAAGAAAACATGGTTGGTGGGCATTAAGAGGTTAAAGAGTGTGAGATAAAATAAGGAGACTTAGCATTTATGTGTGTAAAATGTATTATCTATAGGATTTAATCCCTATTTATAGACTTGGGGGAGGGATTCTGGATATATCTATATCTTGCCCAATTAAGAAAATATGTCTTTTTAACTAGATATGGTTTGAGACTTCCCAAGGTGACGTGGCACCTTGGTAATTCCCACTTAATCACTATTCACCTTGGTAATTCCCACTTAATCACTACTACCACAATGTTCTTCTAGCATTTAACCTTGAGATTCTTAGATAAACCACTACGGATTGAGGGATATGGGCTATGGATGCTATAGATCATGATCTTGATAAAATGATTGAGGTTTCAACTTATAGTAAGTTAAGCCTATGGTAGAGCTCGATCACACAAATAAGGGACCTCCAGGGTTAGGAGTTAGGCTCCCTAAGTCAATTAAAGGCCAAGGCAAATCGACCCAGTATCCATATAAGTTGAAATGAGCTTTGGGAATACGTTGTTCAAAATTGTCCATCACCAAATATAGTATGAATAAATGCAATTATATAATTATTTATAATCTCTACTTTATTTTATGCTTCTTTTTCCATCAATACAAATTTAATACAACCATTAACACAAATTACCACCTCTACTTGGAATAAAGAAGAACAATATAAAGATTAGTTAGAGTGACTTATAAAAAAGTTATAGGAAACCAAATCTAGTAGGCAAATTATTATCCATCTTAGGAACATACCCCCTATTAAAGTATCTGAAATAATAGAAATTCAAGCTAATTTGGTAATAGGCTAAAAAAAAAAAAGAATGCATATCAATTTTTGGCAAAATCTAGTTAGGAAGGAAAGAAAGGTTAACGTAAGTCCACTCGATAGAGACTACCGTTGGAAGGTTAGATGAAGTTAGCCAATGATGGACCGGTTTAGTAGAGAGGATGAAAGAAAGGAGAGGGAAAGAATGTGAAGGGGAGGAAATAAGAGGAAGGTTCCAAATCCATTGTTTGGCTAAAGAGAGAAAGTAAGGGAAAAGGCATGTGAATGTAAAATTTTCCTTAGTTTTTGCTCTCTTTTTTTTATCCCTCCCACTATTGGAGAGAAAGACGAAGGAAAGGGAAAACATTGATTGAACTTCCTAATCTATCACTTCTATACATGTCCCTTCTTCTTCATTTCCTAATAAACATTATTAGTTTAAAGGGCATATTGGTAAGTTCACATTACAATCATATTTTGTCTTATCTAATGATTAAGATTACTTTTATTTTCATTTCTTTCATTATCTAAATATATGAGAAGAAATTAAATACCTCATATTTTTCCTTCATATTCTTTCCTTCTTAGTTTCTCCTTGTATACCAAACATAGAGTTAGTGATGATTTGAGGAGATGGATTTTTGGATTCGTGAATAAGCTTAGCAAAACAAACATTCGTCATAATTTATGGTAGAATAGTGAGGATGATTATGGGATTGAACTATTATTTATGATGAATGTAGAAAAAGTTCGAAGTCAGAGATAGAAGGCAAATAACATCGAATATATACTATAATTATAGACATATAAATGCTTACTGTAAGAGGAAAACTCCCCTTGTGTATTTTTTAATGTATATACTGATATTACCATTTTATAGAAAATAAATGTTTATAAAAGAATCATAAATTAATTAATTGATTTATTTAATTGCATACTAAAACTAAGAAACTATGTGTGTAGCTCCTCCTCACATGAGCTATAGTGTACATTCATGTAAAACAGAAGAAAATCCCAACCTACTTTATTTTTATGCCACTAAGACAAAAAAAAGGTAGGAGTGTCACTCTCTTATTTATTTTTCTTTGCCAATTTAAATTAACAAAGGATTTTAATTTGAACTCACTTTTTATGGATAAGAATGTTTTAAACAAGAATCAATTAGAGATTTAAGTAAATTATTGTTGTTGTCACTAAATGATAAGATTTCTTACCTTGATATTATCATGAAGGGCACAAAGGGTTGGAAAAAAAAAAAAGGCCTGATCATCATCTTTAGTTTTCACATCTATATTCAAGAGATCATCACTGCATGTAGTGAACTTACTAACTTGTTCTCATTTACATTATAAGAATAGATTACCATTGTTTTAAATAGTTGATTAGCTAATGACTTTGTCTTATAAATTGTTGTTAGCTTGCTCAAAGACAAAATCTAATAGCCTCACTTAATATTTCATGTAGAATATTATTAGATAGACATAATTGAACAATTGATGAATCTTTGATATATTATTATCTCCAATTACCTTTAATCACGGTGTCCTAACTTTTTTGATACAATACCAAAGCTTGTATTAACTAATTCTTCACTAAAATATATAGCATACACACTAACATAATTTGAATTTTCCATGTTCCATTAAACTTCTCAATATCTAATTCAGTCAATGTTAATCTTGTAAAAACAAGACATAAACTATTCTACTATATTCAATTTCGCTTGAATAAGAAGCTCATAAAAGTTTTGGGTCATCTAAGACTCAACTCACACCTCCATTGAATGTACTCTTATCTCATATCTTGGTCTCAATTCCTCATACTCTCTTAGTCTCGTTCTTGTTTCTCCTTAAGCACTTGACTAATAAACTTCAATGTTCTATACACATATAGTCCTTTTCTCCTCTTGACTTACTTATTAGTTATTATGTAATATAGATTACCTATAAAGGAATTTACAAGATAAATTTGAAAAGCAAGTTGAGATTGTTTAAGATGAATTACTATACATAATTCTTTTGTTTTTTTTTTTTAATGCATATATGCGGTTATAGTTTTCTTGTTAAACATTTTTCATTTGAAGTATTGTATCAAATTATGTAAGTAAAAATTAAAATGTTAGATGTTTATTATGAATGGTAAATGTGATTTAAACAAAGAAGAACTTTCAACAATGATTTGAATTGAACTTAACTACATTTGGGGTGGTTCTTTTTAAAACCCTAAACTTTTGAGACTGCTTGATTCAGTAAGAATCTAAATATAATTATTTTAAATGTAGTTTGATTTTATTATATCCATAAATCAGACTAATCTAGCTTAATCTAATCAATATGTTCATAGGCCATTTCGGATGTGGACCTTTAAACTTAAACTAAACCTTCTTAGAACATGGGTCTATTCCAAAAGCCCATTTGACTGACTTAGCTAAGGTCCAATCTAAGCTCCCTAAAGTACGTTCAATCATATGATGGATGACCTTCTTAAGATATGGCTCAAGCTTCGAATAACTTAACTTGATCGATCTGATCAGAAGACTTATCTTAATTTCATGTCACTTTACTTTCTAACCCTTAGACTTTACGTCAATAAGCCCATAAGGTCTAGGCCCAATCTATGGGACTGAGAAAGGATAAGACAGTTCGACCAAATTAAGAAAGTCCGTAACTAGTACACAATAAGGTTGAGATCTCCTTTACCATATCTAAAATGTATTTTAGAGATATGCTAAGTGAATCTTAAAGACATAATGTACCTTTCTAATAAATCTTGCCAACTACTCTTATAAATATCAAATAATTCCATAAGTAAAGGAATATGGAAAACCCTATCCTTGCCAACATTATTCTCACTCTCTTTTATTTCTATGAGTCCCTTTCTAACTTCACTATGTTTGGTTTGAGAAAAGTAAAGGGGAAGAGAGGAATTTGAAGGGAAATTTACTTTTCTCTTATTTAGAAAGGAAGAAAATGAGGAGGGGATGGATTTAGAGAAGAAACTTTTCCTTGGGTCAACAAAAAATAATTTCCTTTAACTTAAAGAAAATTATGAAGGAATTCAAACAAAATGACAAATTTACCCTTCAAACAAAAGCATATTTTAAACTACAAAGACTTTTAGGGTTAATGTCATTGTTTATATATGAATTTTGCCACTTTTTGTAACTATGGACTTGAAGTTTCGACTTGCTTAACGCCATGCCCCAAACCAGAGAGTTGTAGTAGTTCATATTGTATAAACCAATTTAAGTTAGAAGCTAACCACTTTAACCGCTAACATAGGTATAGTTTATACAAGGTGTTTTACCACTTCTCCGCTTTGAGCCATCCAATTTTAAGTCTAATAGATATCATCCTGTGATGTAACATTTCAAAATAGCTTTAGAAAGTAAACTTGTAACTCAGATAATTGAGAGATCAAGCTTTACAAATCATTCAAAATATAAATCTCAATTTCAACAAAAGTTCTAAAAGTAAATTGGTTTGAGAAAATAAAAATGATTTGTAAAGGGTTTATGAAAAATCACAAGTTAATAGAGCATAGTGATAGCTTTTCTAATTAAAAACTAGAGGGTCACTAATATTGACCCTATAGATTTTCATACAAGTTAGTAAATCTGATAAATAATTAAGAATACAATCCATTAGCCTTCAATCTCACTCTTAACCCCATTTTCTAACATTTTAGAACCTAATATAATGTTGATAGTTCTACTGGAAACTTGTAAAATAACTATAGGGGAGTAAGCGAAAACTTGTTTAGTAAGTGAGATGGAGATAATAGCACATATTAGTTATTAAACAACCAGGGTTTTTAAACAAGGTTAATTAAATGATATGCATATTGAAGTAAATGCCATTGTACGACGTTGGTCGGTCGTCGTAAGATCAAAGAAATTTCGTCCGCTCTAATTCAGGTTTAAAAGAGTTTCAAATCATGCACTTTATCAATCGGTCATCAAACCCAAGCTTATGCAATAGAGAAACACATTCTGCTAGAAACTACCTTTTAACCACAATCTCCAACCTTATTGTGACTTCCTTTCCTATTACTTAACTCGATTAAGGGTGGAGAAATGATCATTTTTGCTATCATTATTGAAGGGCTTGTATTTGGCTTGAACTTCCTACTTGTTTTCCCTTACTAGGTTGTTATGCGTACTAAAGCTAAGAGTAGATAAGGCCAGTTGCAAGAATGAGTTTAAGCTTATGAAAGCTTAAAAATGGTGATTAGGAAATGTGTGAGAGAACAAAAAACGAAAGTAAGCAAATCTACAAATAGCTCTAAAGGATATAATACATCGATGAAATTTCCAAAGACTCATGGCACAGCTCGATATAATGCATAAGTTGGTCCGAGGAGGTTACTCGTTACCTAGCCTTGCTTAAAGGTTAAGATAAAAGTAAAATGAGAGTAAACAAGCTAACTAGAGTAATATTCACGAAAGGGAAATATTCAGTATATTGATGATGATGATATGTTGCTACATGTATAGTAGGTTTTTATACCTAAGAATTGATGGTAACTTGCCTAAAAATGGGAAAAAAATATTATCTTAAAGAAGTAGTATACAAAGAATACAAAAGGTAAAAATGAATATTCAAGGAAAATAATGATTAGTATATTAGATTCTTCAAGTGGTTTTAAATATGTAGCAATAATGCATTGGTGACATCATTGAAACATGTAGACAAAATAGTACGATTTGGTTGAGTGGCCAAGTAAGGGTGCTAAATAGGCATAGAATCGCCCAAATAGAAGTGGCTAAGGATTCATATAAGATAAATCTCTCGACCCTTCAATAGTAATAATGCTGAGTAAGTGGTCAGTTTGGACAAGACTAAGTAGGTATGTTGAGTTTGGCTGTTGTTAAGACATTCTTCCAGTTGCCACATAACTTTCAAAATATGTGCAGTCACTTGGCACAGCGTAAGGAGTTAATCAATAGTAAGGAGTTAATTAATAGCAAGGAGTAACTCGGCCTCAGTAGAATTCGGTTAGAGCGGAGGGGGGGAGGGGGGGGTTTCATCTTGTTAATCTCTGTAATCCTTGAGTTTAGTTGCAGGTTAAAGGCCTATTAGCCTGATTCTTATCCGGATGCAATGCATATCTGGTTAAATTGCTTAAATTGCTTTTGAGTGATTAAGCAATTTCAAATAATTCAAAACGACAACATCATAAGACAATCAATATATATGCAATCTAACATTTTACAATAGCAATACAATATTCAAGCACACATTGACACAAGTCTCTAGCTTACACTCACAAGAAAGATACATACTAAAGCCTCTAAGTATTCTAAATAATACTTCAAAGTATGGCAAAGTACTGATTCCACTTACTTGGAACTCAATCGCTTGCTAACTCGGTCGTTTACTTATCCTTATGGGTAATCTCTTGATATTTATCTAGATGTAATACTTTGTTCTGTATATAAATTAGGAAATATTGTTAATTTACTTGTTTATAATAAAATTAAGTTGATTAGTCGTTGGTTCATTAGCTTATTTCTTAAGTATTCAAAATTTAGAATAGTACCATAAATTTATGTTACCTTTGGAGCTATTCCTTAGGTTAAGATGTCTTTAAAATATTTTATCGGAAAAGCTTTTGAGATATCCTTTGCACCATATAGACATTAATATTCACCACAAATTTATCTTTTGCATCAACCTCTAAGGTTAGCAAATATTCAAGATTATTTAACAAACATCCTTTGAGTTACTTTATGAGCTATATTACCCTCACAATTCTTAAACTGGAAACCGTTGAGTTATCCTCTAAGCCATATTATGATTAGGGTTTTAACAAGATTATCCTTCAAATTATTATCTGAGTCTAATAACTTCTTAGGATTCATTACAAATTACCTTCTAAAACAACTTCTGAGTGTTCCTATGTCTATAATTACTCCAAATATTCTTTTGAGTTACTTTCTAACTAAGTTATAGACATTAATATTGTTTGAGCTTAATCAGCTTCATAATTTTTAGGAATCTTCCCTCTGGATCACACAAAATTAGAGTTCCAACAAATACTTCTTTTGACTTAGCCTTTAAGCCTCCTCTATCTATACTTCTCTTCAAATTTTGCTTCTGACTAAACTTCTAAGTGATTATCAAGTAGAACATTTGCCTCTTAATTTTCTCTAAGATATCTTTTAACTTTGATATCTATAGAATTTTTAATAAAATCATCCCTTACTAATCTTCTGTTTCCCCTGTTTTTCTTTTATTCATAAGTTTTGCTTCTGATCTATCCTCTAAATATCAATCTAGTGTAAAATGATTCATAGAATCTTCTGAGTAATCATTTATCTTAACCTAACTCCTTCATAATCACTTCATTGATCCATTACTTTTATCTCCAGTCAAAACTAACCAGACTAGCACCCTAAGCTATACATCATTATATCCAAATTCCTTATATAACATAGCATCATTCATCAATTTCCTAAGTTTTCTTACTACTAAATTATTCACATCAGTTGCACATACGTAATTTTTAGTGATTTCTCTTAATAGATTCCCTTCTAACATCACTTATACATCACAATATACATCAATAACTAGTTGAGCTTAGAATTTAAGTGAAGTCCTTATAATAAATACACTTATTTGTTTCCAAAAATACTATTCTAATCATAATTTAAGGCTAAAAATTTATAAAAATTATAGAAAATAATTTTGTTAAAAAATCTCCTCATAGCATTCTTTTATAAACATAAGGAACTCTATATAAATATTTTGGGATGGAAACTACATCGTAAGACATATTTATTTTATTATAGAAAATTACTTGGTTTTGTCGATTTCTTAAGCACATATATTGTAGACAAGAAATTTTTATAAAATAATATTTTTTTCTACACCTTATACATGAAAATGGTTAGGGAATAGATTTTTTCATATTTTTCTGAGCAATTTTTATATTTTTACAAAATTTCTTAAAATCAAGTGGGAATGGGACCTCATCAGAATTTGAAGCTCCAGTCACCAACGACCCCTCCCACCTTATCAATAGCAATAAGCAATGAGTATAGCTTTTAGTGGTGGTGGTAGTTTTCTTCTAACTCCGCCTTACACTAGTGAACTATCGAATCACTTAATAAACACACTAATAAATTTATGAGGTGACCTTATCGATCATTCATATTATTTTTTCTAATACCCTAAATTATTTGCCAAATAAATCGAAACTTTAAACGTATAATTATAAAAAACGATAAAATTAACATATAAACCGTGACTTTATCTCAAGACTTTATGTTATTTTGATAATATAAAAAATGATATCACCAACTTTCCTTTCTGTCCTTTTTCTTTTCCTTTTTAATCAAATAAAGAAATTTATAATATTTTTTTTTCATTTTCTTTTCTCTATAATTATTTCCTCTCGTTTTTTCCCCCTCTTAGTTTCTTTCCATTTCCCAACCATAGTGTAAGCATCCAACTGACGGCGTCAAAACTACATTGTATAGATTGCTTTTGAACCTCTCCAGCCTCGGCCAAAACCCAACGTCATCACAATAACACCTAACATCTATTTATGTGAATCATTATCGACGTACATTTCCATTATCTAAATGAGGAGCAGCACTTGACGAGATATATTCCCTCTACGAACTACGCATCGACTCATCGTGGTATGTTATGTTGATTTTTCTTCGACCCTTATGACGTCTATTGAAGGAATCCTAAGGTACTATTGTCGGCATCGTCGTATTTATGATTTTGATTATTTAGATAATTATAAGAATTAATATGATAAGATATTTAATAATTAAATTATTAATTAAACTAATTCTATTAAAAGAAGCGGATGAGATTAGAGAATTTTTCTATCAATTTTCTTGAAAATCCAATCGGCGAGATGTTGAATCCATGATTTGGTAATTCAAATCATTATGAAAATTAATATAGTAAAATATTTAATAATCACCGTTTCATTAAAGAAGTGGACGAGATATCTCATCAATTTTGTTGAAAAGTAAAATTTCAAAGGAATGACGGTCTTTTTCCTTTCTTCCCTTAGAAAAAAGCCAAAAAACAAGCCATGGCGATTGGCGTGTGCTCGTAAGCTAAAATCTCTATCTTGACGCTCAAAACCGAACACGCGACACTTCATATTTTGTCTTCCGATTTTTCCAAAACCCAAAGCTTGTCTATTTTCTCTATCTTCTCTTCATCTACCTTGTAGTAACAGAAACACAGAATAGCGCGAGTCAACTCAATCTCCAATGGCGGGGGTTTCTCTCTTCAATTCCTCTTCCATTCTTTCGTTGAAAGCTGAATACGGACATTCCTCCTCCGCTACTTCCACCCCCCAGCTTTCTTCTTTCTCCTCCTTTCTGCAATTCCGATTCCCTTCCAGCTTTCACGGACTCCGAACCCGAACCCGGTCCGAGGAGTTTTCTCGCTCTTCCAGACCTAGACAACTCCCTCTCGTGGTAAATTTCTTCTTCCAAAATTGTTGGACACTTGTTCGTAGCTTTAATCTGACACACGATTGAATTGCTTTTTTCTTCCCCCCTATAGAGATGATTAGGTTTGTCTCTATATTGTTTCGCTACTACTTATAATTGAAGCTTTGAAATGGCTGAATGTTATCATAGCTCGGTGGTTTTTAGCAGCAAGCAGTTGTGTAAGACACAACAATTGGAAGGCTACTTATACGTCTTTTGGTGAATAAATAATGACATCCCATCATAACACTATAACTTTCTAAAAGACACGTTTTCAATATAATCAAATAACACACAGTTTTATCCACTCAATAATTGGATCTAAATGCGTCATAATAAAAGACACAACGATTCAAAGGGGAAAATAAATGCTCTTCGTTAGATTAAAAAAATGGTTGGCTTCACATGCTTAAGAATTAGGGCCATTTAAGTGTCTCAAATGGTGCCTCTACATGCATTGTGGACTCTTTCTTTGCTCGCTTCATTTCCATATCAGCAAATTCACTCATGAATAGCATGTAGGTTTGCTTGGTGCTCGAAGTTTCCGTTACGAAGTGGTGCATACACTTGATCTGTCTTGCATGCTTCATTCTTTATAAATTGTAGACTTGACTCGATTAAAGCCAAAACTCGATCTTAGATTTGTTTGTTGCACTTCAGTCATAGATCCTTGATACCAATCATCTCATAATCAAGATTCATTTCCAAAGTTACCTAGTAGACTCGCTATTACCAAATATAAATAGGCCTTGCTTTGTTTGACATAAATCCTCTGGACCTAGTTCAAGGTGGATTTTATCAAGAAGCGTTAATGAAAATGTTCCTTGTGTAAAGATGACCTCTTATATGCTTTCCGAGCTCATATCTCGACTGTATCGATGTTTGAGTTTTTGATAATAAATCCCCAGATAGCTCATTTTGTTTTTCCTTGAGGATCAGTATGACCTAAAAAGGCCACGTTAACATGTTCTAGTATTAAAAAAAGCAAGCCTTAATTTATTAGTTAACATTATTAGCAGAGTTGACTTCAACTTCCATAGTTCGTGATTTTTCTTTTCACTTCTGCATGCTTTATATATTGTGTGAGATGGGTAATGAAAGATTATCATTTACCTCAAGGGTTGGAAATTAGATGGCCATATATGACTTTGGATCATCTGTAGAAGTTTAAAAGGTTTCAGGTAGTCAATTCCACGTTGTGGGTTATAGCTCTTTGTTTCATGGGGGTTTAATGAAGGTATAAAACTATAACTGGACCGCTTACCTTCCAGACACGTGGATCACTACCTATGAGACCGATTCATCTATTACATCTAGTTTAGATTGTGTAGGTAGCACCAAGAAGTATCTTGATGGAGTTTAACCTAGAACATCATGCAATTTGTTAGAGGGTTCTTAGGCCTTATCCACTAGGTCAAACTATTAGGACCAAATATCCATCTTTGCTTGTATGTGAACATGTAAGAATTGAAGTTTTTATGTCATATCAATTCAACTAACTAATGTGTATATAGAAACAAAATTCATTTTAATCCTTATGCCATTTTGAGTTTTCCATTGCATAAGTTTGTTGAGCTTAATATGTAATTCAGTCATGGCATGCCACTTAACTGTTGCATCTTGAATATTCTTACTGATCCAAAAACATAAGCTAGAACAGGGAGACTCTGGAAACTGGTTTTATCCCGTTTGTTTGACTCGTATATTTGTTGGTCAAAAATGATTATGCACATTATTTGTTTTTTCATTTTGTAGGTGTCAGCTAAGAAGGAAACCTACTCTTCCTTTGACAATCTATTGGCCAAATCTGACAAACCCATATTAGTTGATTTCTATGCCACATGGTGATTTCTCCTAACCTTTCTGCTGGTTCTAATTGAATTAACCATATTTATATTGAGTTCTTATGATTATTTATGGAAGGCTTTGTATGGATGTGTTTCTTTCTTGTAAACAATTTTCTATTAAGAATAATAATCAAATAATAAGAATGGGAGGTTTTATATCTATGACAAACATGTGCAAATTTCAAATTAATGTTGTTTGTTACTGACTTTGTTATCAGCCTATGTCAAGGACTTGCTCTGCTTAAATTATTTGAGTAACTAATCAGTCAATTGATGCTTTTCGATTATAGGGATCATGTTAGTGTCATTATACTTCTTGTTGTAAATTGCTAGCTTACATATGAACTTTAGACAGTGTAGAGCATCATAAATTTTCTAAAAAAAATTAAAAGATCCAGAGCATCTCTGTTGGGCTTGTTTGCTTGTCTCCATTCTCTCATACAGATAGAAAATTTAGTCTTCTAGATTCAAAAGAGGAAGGAGATGTTGTTTGCATTATCTACCTCTTTTTGCACGGGAGACAGCTTTGCCCTTCACTGACCAAATAACCGCTTTGATAAAAACTTGTGGCTGTGGAGGAGAATACTTACAAAGCTTTACACAAGTTGAATGGAGGGTTCCTGCCTGCTTGTGCTCTGCCATGTTCATAAGCCTGAAGCAAATATGCCCAAAGTGCAAGTATGTGAAGGCCATCTTTCCAACAATATCAATGTCACTCTTCCTTTACTCCATAGGGCTCCTGATCTTCAATTCTAGAACAAAAAATGTCGAATTTGATTATCAAAGTGATAGACTAAGGCCTTTGTCACTCTCCTTTCATTCTGTACGTAGTTTGTTCCCTACAAGAACTCCCTTTGTTCATTAAACTAGTAGAGTACCCAACCAAGGGGAATCCTCCATCCACAATGAGATGCCTTCCCTTCATGCCAGATCTTTATGCAGGAAGGGGGCCCCACTACTTCCTCGTTTAGGAGGGGATAGATTCCATGTTTCCTAAAGAAATTCTTGGATTCTTCCAGTATGAGATTGAGACAAAAAGTCAACTGTCCAAAAACTTTGGAGTGTCAAGCCCTTTTTCCCTTGTCACAATTAAGAAATTATTGAGATGATGTTTCGTGAGATCTCCACTTCCACCGGACTAAGGACTGCTTTGAGTGGAAATCACTTCCGTGAATTTCACAATACCATACGTGGAATGGGGTTTGATCTCCTCCTCCTACAAGGATTTTTAGAGCTTGGATTAGGCAGACTGGTACTCTATTCTAAACATAGAATCAAAATCATGCTAGTCATAAGTTTCATAAGTTGCCCATGGTGGTATTAAGTCCAAAGTGGTCTCCAGCTGCTCAACTAACCCATTAGATCAGACTGGTGATTCAATGGGATGCTGAAGAATGTTGCTACCCTTGGTTCGATTAATTTTAGTACTAAAAGTTGCCTTTGTGTATGATAGTGTTGCTTGTGATGGAGCACTTTTGTTGTAGATCCGGTAGTTTGAAGTTATTCATCAGTGGCTTTGAAATTGATCAGTTGTGGGATTCAATGATGGAATGGTTGGCATTATGGGTTGTGGCAACATTATATGCTTGTTCACCTACAATAATTAGCAAGCTGGCGTTTGTTCACTGGGGATATTTACTAGTCTGTGAGAATGTATGGTGAAGTAGGATGAAGAAGGGTTTCTATGTTTGATTGCAGTACCTACAGTGGTTTCCCTCAAGAGGGTTCTGGTAGTGAGTTGGAACAGATTTTCTTGTGTCATTGAATATGGGGTGATGGTGGTAATTGTTAATTTGAGATGTTGGATGGGGCTTCTGGTAGTTGGTTCCGGTTGTATTTTACTGGGTGGATGGAGCAAGGAGATGCAATTGTTAATATGTAAGGAACTTTATTCAAATGCAGCATTTATCTTATAAGCTAGCCCCTTTTGCCTACATTCAAACTAAAGAGGGTGTAATAATTAAATTGCAGAATAATGTATATATTGTTACTTTACAGGTCTTGGGAAAGACCTTGAGCCCAACTTATGCCAAAAAAAGAAGGATAAAGCATTATCTGAAGATGACACGAACAAACTCAAGCGATGAGTATTGAGTAGATGATCCTATTTAGTCCAGGACAATTAACTTCAAACAGTTCTAATCTCTGATATTCAGCTTTAATCTATGGAGGTCAGCCAATCATCTTAGGTTGAGCAGTGAGGGCCGGAGACGGGCAATCTCGCTTTATTACCTAAAATACTCTGATTAGTATATAATAGATGCATGCTCTATAAGGTTACCGTTGCAAAACCAAATTCTTGTGATCGGCTGGCTGTTATATCTCAGTTTAAAGAGACTAGGTGAATTATGGATGACCATATGATGGACAGCTAGGTGATGTGAGAGAGGCAAAGCAAGGAGTAATCTAGTCTATGTCCAGCAAGTTCAACATGTGGCCCATCCTGTCCTGGCAGCTACGTTTGGTTCATAGTGACTATACCTCTAACAAATTTTAGTAAAATTATGGATTTACCTGCACACACTACTCAACCATGTTGGTGAGTCTTTATAGTAGTTCATTGAGTTATCTTGGCTTATGTGATCATGAGTATATTTGTTGAAATATTTTGGACTTGGCTCTTAGCTTTTGTTACACTGTTGTAGCAATGGCCAACTTATTGAAATAAGTGATCAGTTTGGTAAGCTTATTTGCAGGTGTGGTCCTTGTCAATTTATGGTTCCCATTCTCAATGAAGTCAGCGTTGCCCTCAAAGATAAAATTCAGGTTGTGAAAATTGACACTGAGAAGTACCCCAGCATCGCCAATGAATACTTGATAGAAGCATTGCCTACCTTCATCTTATTCAAGGATGGGAAGCCTTATGATCGCTTTGTAAGTGATATAACCTCATTGCTTGTTCTGGATAGAAAAATATTTATATGGAATCAGTGGTACATTGTTATATGGGCACACGATGGTAAAAGAAATATTTATATGGATTACAAGAATCATTGATATATTGGTACACAACATTGTGTCTTCCCATTCCCTTAATATTGCTTATAATGAAATCTGATTATATTCAGTTGTCCTGCTGATCCTTAAAAATACAACAATTTTCATTACCCTTTACAATTAATGCTTATAGATATGCTTACGACCTGGGTATTTGATAGTGTGGAAATACGATTGCTGTTTCTTTGGTACACTACGATTCTTGTTTGCAATATGTGTACTGTGAGTTTGGACGAGCAATTTTGATGCCACCATGTTGGATGGAGTGATTGGTTTCGAAAAAACTTATCTTTCAATAATTCACAGGAGGGAGCTCTCACAGCGAATCAGCTCATTCAACGGATTGAGGAATCACTGAAAGTGAAACAATAGTACTGGTGAGCACTCCTGATCTAATTTATTTATTTAGTTCGGACATTATGTAAACTAGAAGGTTCCTTTTTGTAACTCCCTGTGCTATTTCAGGGTGTGGCCATTCTGGTCAAGAGGAGACAGTAGCCTTGATATACATATACCACGCCATGGCATGTGCGACCTTTCCTTTTGTTCTTGCCATGGTAAAATAATTGTACTTCTTTTCGTGAAAAGGGGAACTAATAGCATCTTCAGACTCTTGTAGATTACCGTAGCTAGGTCAGGAAAAACTTGCGGTATCACTTGCTGTAAAACCTCCAGGTACTGATTTTTTGATATCTGTCAAGACATCTATTCTTGCTGAGACCACTTCTCTTATTTGCTCGAATTGGTCAATTTGTGTCCTTCAGTATCTACCATGTGGCAAGTTCATACATAGTTTGTCCAGTCAACTTCCTGACTCAAACAAAAATTAATTAAAGTAACCTGGCTTGTGTTAAATGAGTTTTAATTGTGATTTGTTCGGGGAAAGTAGTGGAAAGTGGGGGTAGGGTAAGTTTGAGTGCAACTTTATGTTTGGTAATATAAAAGAAAAGTTGAAAGAGCGGTGATAGTTGCGCTGATAAGTTGAGCCGAAGACAGTGAGAATTCAATTTTAGTTTCATTTCCAAGAGCAAGACAAAAAGTGGATAATATCCACATGATTCGGCCACTTATTTTTCTCACCAGATTTCGGCCTGACAAAGGCTTTCTGATATGAAATGTGGTGAAATGAAGCGAGTAAGGCTGTGCAACGGAAAATGTCGAAACAATTTCCATTGAAATACTTCCATGAGAATTCATTTTTCTTATTTTATTTCAATATTTTCCATAATCACTAAAAGCTACAAGCACGGACAACTTATTACTATTATAAAAGCTGAAGACTACAATGGTTTTAATAAGTAGAAATAACTCAGTGGGGAAACCAAAAACGCGGCTGTGTTCTATTTCAGCCATGTAACAACGTCTCTGCATCAAAAATCAATTGCTGTGCAAGTAGTGTATACGTATCAGCACAGAAAGCTGCTGAGAAAAGATTTTTCCTCAATCTATACGTCTTATGGTGCTATTTGTACGCATTCGTTATTTAACAGACAAAGCTTCTATCAATTTTCTAAGCTACAACTCTCAGATTGTGGCAAACAGCAATTTATCCAGAGTATGTTCCATTGTCCATCGTGATGAACTTACAAGAGAAGACATAGAAGGTCAACACCATAAGGCAGCACAATCACTTTAGACCCAAAACTGAAACAGCTACTGAATGATAATTGCATTTCCGACCCAGAAATGTAGAATTTCTGATGCTTTCTGCCAGGCAAGTAATAAGGAATAGAACGCTGATTTTGGGACTATCATCCTGTCTAGAAGCAATCCTGTCCTGCCTTCTGGTTACAAAATACCAGGATGACATTCTGCAGGCGAGGAATATTCCTGCTCACATCTCACATTGAAGAAGAAAAATTAAATAAACAAAAAAGTGATTTAGCTGGACGGTTACTGGAAACAAAAACAAGAAGCCTTTTAAACTTAATTTAAATGGTTGACTTGAATATATGAGAAATTTAAAAATTTAAAGGGTTAGAACCGGATTCAACTTCCACTTAATTGGGATTAGATGGAATTAATTTTGTGATCGAACTGAACTGAACTGTAAGGTTTCACAATACTGATTAAAATAAAACACAATGATTTAAACAAGTCGACCATTACGTAATAAGGCCAACGTTTCTCCAGCGTTGAACTTGTATGCGTGGTTATTTCCTCACCCAGTCGCGTTGCCCTACGAAGTAACGTAAGTTAGGTGTTATTTATTTTTTAAGTTGACCGTTTACAATCCAACGTTCACTGAAAATTACTGATATTCCATCGTGTGTATTTCATTTCAACAATGTATACTTTCTAATTTTTTTTTAATAGGCAGTCATATACATTTTTAAACTTTAAAATTTTACCACAACTTCCTTCATTGCATACTCTCCTTATTTGAAAATCAAGAGAATCTACATATTCTAATAATTCTTAAAATTTATCACCATTCGAGTATTCACAAAATACTTAAAATTTTCAAATACCTCTGACTTTACTGGACAACTCTTATTTTTCGTTCAGTTCATATTTTTAAGGTCTTCCAAATTTTCAATATCTTTAAAGTTTTCTTATTATAAACCAAAACCCACAAAATTTTAATCTAACATTTAACGTCAATCAAAATCCAAGAAACATGATGCTTTCACATTTTCAATATTCTCCTAATTTTGCACCTAAAAATATTCAACAACACACTCCAATTTGAGCAAGTCCTTCTCAATCCCCATCTAGCTGGTCACTTCGAACACAAGGCACCATGAGTTCATAATATGCACAATATTCTACACAGATAAATTTGGAGGATGAGGATGACAATGATACCGAAGGAGATCATGGTTACAGGAAAAAAATGGAAGAAGATTGATGATAAACTTCTTATTTATGTATAGTTAATGTTAAGTAAAGACCTAGTTTTTAGATAGAAACAAATCATTCTAGACTTTTTGGCTATGAGTCCATAAAAGCTTTAAGAAAGGTCAAGCTTACAAGAACGATAAGAATCCACAAAAGTGAACCTAACAATAATGTAAAACCTGGTGGCATAAAATTCGAAAGATGTCACAAAATTCTAAGCTTACTGCATCTAAATAAAACAATGAGGACGAAGTGGAAAGAATTAGTAGGATTATATAAAATATGCACATGATTTGTTAAAATAAAATGAGAAAAAATAATGTATGATAAAGCATTGCTGGTTGATATTGTGTAATGAATTGAAGTGGAGGTCTAAAGTTGTTAATGTTAAGAAAAGCCAAAGTAAGTGGATGAAGTTGGGTAAAGCTAGAACATATAATAATTCATCTTCAAACAATAATGCATTCGTGAATGAGGACGCGATTGAATAAGTTGTATGTCCTCTTGGTAGAGCAGTAGCGAAAAAGAAGGCTAAAGGTAAGATAGAAAATAATAAGATAATGGAAGGACTAACTCAGAAGGTGGAAGACTTACTTAGTCCAAATCAGGAGAGAGTTGAGACCTCATGTAAATTTATTGAAATTCAAGAATAGAAGGAATGCCAAAAGCAACTTAAGTGGGAGAAAGGAATAATGTTTATGGAGACTTCATCAATAGATGAAATATAAAGGTAATGGATCGAGAAGATGTACAAGGAGATATTGGTGAAAAAAAGTAATCATTAATGTTATTTTAGCTAGCAATTGTATTAGTTTCCACTAATGGAATTTATCATTGTAAGACTATGTAAAAGTCGAATGGGTGAATGATCTTATTTTAGTTATTGTATCAATTTCCAATATCTATCAATAAGTAACCATTATAAAAGTGATCGTTGTAATAGTATTCATTAGTTAATTGATTCAAGAAAATAGCCGTTATAAAAGTAATCATTGTAATAGTATCCATAAGTCAATCAATTAAAAAAAGTAGCCGTTATAAAAGTGGATATTGTATTGTAAATGTAGTCACTAATGTTCAATATATATATACAAGCATGTAAATACATACTTCACTATACACCATCTATTTCTTATTTCCATTCAAAGCAACTCCATTGCCCTTTCTCTTCGATAATTATGTCAACAAGTAGCTCTGATTTTAAGATGGAAAGAATAGCTATCAAAGTAGTTGAAGAAATATTTCTTTTGAGACCAAATAGGTAGCTAATCAATTCTTTATATGAAATGCTCCCAGAGCTATGTGAGACTTCTTCCTAAAGAAGATAAAAGAGAAGTTATATAGATAGAGGTCAAGTTGAAGGACATAATCATTTATATAATAACTACTTCTTAGATAATTTGATTGAGCAATTTTAACGAAAATTCCATATGAGGAAAGCTCTATTCCTTTGTATTGTACAAACACTTAAAAATTACTCTCTATTTTTTAAACAAAAGAGGAATGCTATTGGTAAACTTAGCACCTCACCACTACAAAAATACACCACGACTATATGAATGTTAGCATATGGAGTAATAAGACATGCTTTGGATGATTACTTACGTATGGCTGAAAGTATGATAATAGATGTGTCAACGAATTTGTTCAAGGTATCATTACTTATTTTAGCAATGAATACATGCATAGGCCTATTCCTACTAATATCAAGCGCTTGCTTAATGTTGTAAGCAACGTAAATTTCCAAATATGTTGGGAAGTATTGATTATATATATTAGGAATGGAAGAATTGTCCAGTTGCATGAAAAATCAAGTATACTTGAGGTGATTACGATTCTCCAATAATCATGCTTGAAGCTGTTGCTTTATATAACACTTAGATATGGCATGCATTTTTTGGTATCCCAAGCTCTAATAATAATTTGATATGCTAGAGCATTCATCCCCCTTTTATGATATTTTAGAGGGATGAGCTCCACCATCCTTTTATATCGTCAACGGAAGAAATTATGATATAGGATGTTATCTTATGGATGGTATATATTTAGAGTGGTCAACATTTGTCAAGTTGATTTCATACCTATATGGTTCAAAGGAGCAATTATTTGCTAAGCACTAAGAATGATACAAAAAGGATGTTAAGCAAGCTTTTGGAGTACTATAGTTTCATTTCCAGATAGTTCTTGGACCATCACATTTGGGATCAAGAAGATATATGGAAAATTATGAAAATATGTACAATTCTACATAATATAATTGTTGAGGATGAAATAGATAGCTATAACTTCAATTTTGAAGTTTGAAATTATGAGTCAGGATTGAGAGAGACTAGTGATTCACCACCTCATATTTCTTACAATTATATTGCAAATTATACAATGTACATCCAGAACAATATTCTACTTCATGATAAGGTAAAGTACTATCAACTATAGAAGGACTTGATTGAACACGTGAGATAATGTTATGGACCTACTAGTTAATACGTAATAGCATGTTAGCTTTTCATATTTTTTATTTTCCAATTTCTATGTATTCCAATTGGTAACAATTTCAAATTATATCAATATCCTTTTGTAATAATACCCACCTTCAAATTAATGTTGGATTAAGTAAATTTAGATTAAATTAGTTAAGATTTTTAATATAGTAATTAATATAATATTTATTATGTTTAATATTATTTATTATTAAACATAATTATCATTAATAATAATTATTACATCATCCAAATATAATAGTTGTTAATATTAAAGTTGTCTTTATAAAATATTTAAGGTATTAGTTAAAAAAATAATAATAGCATGGAGCTCACAAAACTTCTAATTTTAATGAAAAAATTAAGGATAAAGTACAAAGTTCTACTAAATTGATGTGGTAGTATAAGTATTTTTTATAAGGTTACGGTGAGTTGGGAATGGTGTAAAAGGTCATTTTATTGGATATTCTTGGCAGATATTGCCAGTATAATGACCTCATGTTCATTGAGGCCATCTCTATTGCTGATAGAAGATTTGTTAAGTACTGGACACGCTTTTTTAAATTAAGACTCGCGAGGTAGAGCCCGTAGCCGTTGGAACGGGTTGCTTTTGCAATCAAAAGTTAGTCTTTATTTATTTATTTATTTTAAATAAGTATGTCATTATAAAGGCATTCTCATCCGTAAAAATTTTGTTTAAAATTTCTCAATATCATGTTAATAACCTTTCCACTTTATTTATGAAGTTCTTCAGAAAAGGTTTTTATAATATTTATATTATTTATGTAACCTACATTAAAAACTTATATTCAACGCCAATTGTAAAGAACCTCTTCACCTCTTAGAACCTGTATCAAGGAGCATCAATAGGAATGCTCTCATACATGGATTGCTTTACCCCATAAGGCCAGGAGACTGCATTGGTTTCAATTTTTCTAAAATTATTATTTTATAATATTGTTGTTAAGTTTTCTTAGTTTTATTTTGAATTGATATGTTAAATATTAAACTAAACTAATTAATTATTTTTCTAATGTTTGGGCAATTGGCTGACCGTCCTCTCTCCACCTTCAATCAATCTTAGTGGAGGTATGGTTCCAGCAACCCCAAATCTAACAGTAACCAATAGTCACATCTAAGGACTCGCAAATGACAAGTAAGCAATACAATCTGCACTCATGTCCATGTCAACACCCATTATTTGTTTTCTCTTCCCAATATAGTAGACTTTACTCCATGCCATAGTATATAGACACATGACTACATTGCCCTAGTCTAAGTGAAATTAGTACAATGTAAATTTCGAATTAACGTTTTCTCAAAAAGATGAGATTCTTTTGTGTTAATGTAGGTAGTCTACAATGCTCTAGAAGCATCTACTTTATTGAGACTTCAAATTTAAAATATAAATAAAAATTAAAAACTTAAATGTGATACAATGGTTTCGGTATATCCATTGTATAGATAGAAGCTGTTTGTTCATCTGGTTGTGTGATGCTTTTTAGTGAAAAATTGAAGACATTTTTCTATGCACAATAATACTAATAGCAACTGCATATAATGTGTACTGCAACATCCTAACATCCCTAAACATGCCAATATGCCTCTTTCCAATTATTCACTTGTGATGCAAAGTTTTTAGTGAGCTTCATTATTGTTGTATCCATTGAAAAATAAAATTGTTAATATGCATATTTTCCATCTAAAACATGTCATCTTGCAACACTTTAAGTCATGTTGAACTTTGTAAAAGGAAACTAAACTAAATGTTCCTAATGCATTGATCAAAACATATTATACTATAGTTGTTCCTCACTATGACATTTTGTTTAAATAATTGTAAGAACATGTAAGCACTACCTTGATTTATACAGTAGCTGCTTCACACGACATCTCAAGTTGAAGATATTCACTTGAACAAGGGGGGAAGAAAAAAAATAAAAAAGTAGATTAGCGAATTGTTAAGTGCTCATTCAACATACTTTATAATCTTGACAACTGAATTTCTATCCTTTAGCTAAAGTTATATAATTTAACGATGGTTTTGAGATTGTTTCTATGCTTTCAGATATTATGGATGGTTAAACCCAAATGTTTTTAAGAGTTTATTCATACTTAAGTATAGTTTACCATCATCTTTTTCCCATAGAAATGGGCAATTTGTAATTATACAACTATTAATTTTGTCGGTTAAGCCATATATATTTTGTTTCAATTTGCTATTTAACACTTCATAATCCCATGGTTCTCCCCTTGTAGAAGAGAAGAAAATAATCCAACACTTTCTATCCCTTCAAAGCAATAATTTTGAAAGAGGCCTTAATATTCAAGTAGATGGATTGAACATAAATTTATTGATATAGTATTTCCAAAATATTGATGTGATGTGTTTTATTTTTATGAAATTACTGCACTTTTATCAAGTAGCTTATTAAACTCTAACGTTTTCTTTAGGTAATTATTATATCAATCACATTTTACTAAAATGCAAGATATATTTTCTACGTATGTAACGTTATTTATATATATATATACATATATATTTTATTCACATTTGATTGGCTATAGATGGAACCAAAGTAGAAAATTTCACAATTCAAACCCATTTTATACAATTTATGGATTTGTTATTTTATTATTGTTTTATAACGATTGAGTCACAAAGAGGGTGTAGCCTCTATGATACTGTTGGTCAAGTTTAGAAAAGTATTGTTAAATCGTTAAATAATTCGAGAGGAAGTGAACATGAATTCTATGTTCCTTGCATAGTAGTGAGTGGTAAGTCTTTACTTGATGATAATGTGTGGATGTGCATCTAGTCACTACTATTTATATGTCGATGGAATAAAAAATAGTATCTTTTCAAGTGATTCTTATCATGATAAAAAATAATGACATGATAACCATTGCTAAATCAATCACATGCAATATGTTCTTATATAGACCATAACTTCTCGATGTTGACTAACCTACCTCCTATACATATTATACCCATAATATTGTTCATCATTCAAATTGAGTGAAGCAATAAAGACATAATTATATGTTTAGTTTGACATGCATTAGCATCACAAGAAAACAGTTCAATTGTACATGCTAGTGGTATGTATATACGTATGCCATTAATTTCCCTTTTACATCCGTCCTTAATTGATATGCCGAAAATGTATTACAGTGGTGGATGAGTTGACCTTTCACGATAGCATACTACAAAGAAGAAAAAAACTTGCATGCTTTGTCCTAACTTTACGGTTGGAGTATTGCAAAGTTGTATATCATCTCTTATTCGATTTGTATACGTAGTCATTGCATTCCTACCATCCTTAAGTTTGATTGTACCAATTGAATTTCTATCAACACAATAAATATATTAGGAAGCTAGTCTATAGCAATAATAGCACATTTATTAAGCAACTACGATTAGATAAGCATTTGTTTTTCAAACTATGCGAGTTGTTAGAGGGGGTAAAATGTTTAAAAGCTAGTAAACACTTACTTTTCTATGAGCAAGTAGCCATGTTTTTACACATACTTGCTCAACATGCAAAAAATAGGGTCATAGAGCACAATTTCAAGTGTTTTGATGCAACAGTGAGTCAATACTTTCATAGTGTACTGAATGCAACTATTCATCTCAATAACCGCTTACTAAAGAAGCCTAATCCCATTAGTGACATGTGTTCAGACACTTAATGGAAGTTTTTTAAGGTAAGCATTCAACCTTCCCATTGATGACATTTCTTTTACAGCACAAACATTAGTTATACAATGCAAATGTCTCTTATAGTTAGCTTCTCATGTAGGGCTGCTTGGGTGCTCTAGACAGGACACACGTCTCTGTTAGAGTGCCAATTAAGGATAAGCCAAGATGCAAGACTTGTAAAAATGACGTTGCAACTAATGTCCTTGATATATGTACCCCAAGTATGCACTTCGTATGCGTTCTACTGAGATGGGAGGGATTTGCAGTGGATAGTAAGATTCTTCAAGATGCAATAACTTAGCAGAATGGCTTTCAAGTTCCTTATGGTATTATTTATTGGTTTATTTGACTTTGCGCTCCACTCATTACAAAATTGTTCAAATTAAATCCCCATACTTTTGTCCATTAAATAAGTTGCTACTACTTGGTAGATGGTAGATATCCGAATTGCAAAGCCTTCCTTGCTCCTTTTAGAGGTCAACATTATCATCTAAATGAATGGTGTCGGAGTAATATTGATCAACCAAGAACATATTGTACATTCATCCTCTTTGAAAAAGGTACTTCTACCTTCCTACTCTCATGCTCTTTCAAATCATATTAGAAAAATTATAGATTGCATGGATTTACAAGCATCAAGATAAATATCCCTTAACAACATAATGTACATTTAAAACCATTGCAAAATTAAACAGAAAATAAAGAGGTCACTACTTATTAAATCTAGGTTTTGATGCAACAGCCGCTTGCATTGGTCGTTAATTTTATCACATTAGCCAGTGATATGGCAATCCTAATTCTTTTAAATCATATCAGAAAAATTATGGAATATATAGATCTAGGAGTATATAGGCAAATATACCTTAAGAGCATAATGATAATTTACAACCATTGCAGTAACCAATCCAAAATATATAGGTCATAGCTTATTAAATTTGAGTACAAATGCACCATCGGCATGCATTGGTCGATAATTTTATCACGCTAGGCAATGATACTGCAACCTAAAACCTTTTCTTGGATTGTTTAAAACACAATGAAAGACCATTACAATTTTTATAAGCAAGAGAGATATACAAAAGCAATTGTACTTTCCTTTGTGTAATTTTAAGTGCCGTGGACTCAAATTGTAAGCTTTCTTTCATTCCATGCAACAAGTGTAACTCTTGTTGAAGCTTAGTGATAGATTTGTTGTGTTTCAATTGATCTTTCTCTAACTGTTGTTTGGATGTTTGAAGGTACTGTAAAACCTTTTTCCCGAACCTCTATCTACCCACCGAAAGAAAAGTGAATCTTGCCTCGTCCTACATGTCACATGGCATGGTAATTGTACTATGAATAGGAATAAATATAAAATGAAATTTTTCAATTGAATAACATTCGTACTCAATATTTTAGACACCCACGAAATCCTTTGCCCAAGGTATGGGGCTAACATGATGACACTAGCAATATATTTCCGACATAAATAAACCGCTGCTTTTTCTTCCAAAGGTTGAGAGCACGATGAATCGAAGGCACTAAACATTATAACGTTGGCTTGACCCTTCCCTGCATACATTGATTGAAATCAGACACGTGAAGTAGTTTAATTTTTCATTTCCTGTAATGGAAATGACCTCATATGTAACTTTTTGTCTTCTATACGAACCTAAATCGACATAAAAAATCATCTCAAATGCAATAGATTGCATAATTCACCCACCATGACATGGCAATCCATTATACTGTTGCACTAAAAAATATAGCAGTATCCGGCTGAACATTGGGCCATTCAAGCTAACGCCAACAAATGCCACCTATTCAAATCAACAGATCTTAACAGGTTGCCTCTTCCATGCAACAGGTTACGTACGAAACCTGAGGAAAGTCGCAACATTCAAGAAACTCGCAAAAAAAAATTATAGGAGTATTACAACAACGATCAAACTATGGAACCAGATGGAAGATATGATGTACTTCTGGGGGCGTGAGAGTCAATTCGGTAAGGTGACTTCAATTTCGTTAGGGTAAGGTAACTTGTGCTAAGGCTTCGATTAGGGTACTTCTGTCGACTTAGACATTGTTTGGGTGATGGGAAAACAGATCCGACGACAGTTCATGGATGATCTCAATTATTACGTACATAAGCTATGGTTGTAGGGCGATTTTGGCTTCTCCATGGCTCAAGCTTCACAGTGGCGAACAGGGCAGCAACAATGGGAGGATGCTAATTAGGTTTTCCTTCTTCTGCTAATTTTTCTTTTATTTTACCTGTTTAAGGGCATTTTTTACATTTCAGTTTCTATTCAATACATATTCCCTGCCAAGTTTTTTCAAGTGAACAGTGTTCTTTTAATTTTGTAGCGTTGAAGTAAACATCGTAATTAAGTATTCATATCTTATTCCCCACCTATTTTATTTTTTAATAATTACAATTCCATTCCCCTCTTATTCCTTTGAACAACTAAGCAAAGCATGCTCTTAGAAGATCCAATGCTAAAGATGCCCGAACGCACTGTGATGGTTTTAGATATTCATAAGATTGCGGTGTAATTATACTTGCATAAACAATCATACTGGAACAAGCTTGGTATAATTAGCTACTCCAATTTGATGCGAGTTACTGCTTAACAAATCATTACATTTCTTTTAGAGAAACTGAGCCAACCAAAACAGGGGTCAGACCTAACAAGCGTCCTTGCACAAGCTCCTTGGCCTCGAGTCCACTATCGAAACATCCCGACTCGATCTCAATAAGGAGCACCACATCATAGCAAAAGAGCCACTTTATTATATATTTTCATTTACAAGCACGTTTAGTACCTGTATGCAACTGCGCATAATATGAATTCAATAATCAACTAACTATACTAATACGGGTCACAGGTTTCCATATTAAATTCCCCGACTTCAAAATGTTTTTTCATAACATCATGTATCGACTTCAACCTGACACGGAATAAAACAACAAAATTTCACTCAGAATAACGTCTTTGGCAAACATTCCAATTTCAAGAAAGAATGCAAATTCATATGTCAAAAACAAAAACAGAGCATACAAGCTTAATGAGCTGAATTCCCCCCCCCCCCCCCCCCCCCCTAGGGTACTCCCCTCAAAAAACTTTCACCTACAATGATCATATGGGCCGTTACTCTGTATGTGGCTTAAAGCTGCATCCTGAGTATACCCGCTGTCTCATCATCTAACATGTACTTCGACCAGAAATGAGGCGACCCACCCCCAATTTTAGGACATCTAAGTCAGGAATCAGTGAGGAAACTGCACATTCCATCTGGGCTAACCTTAGTCTCGGGTCACTTAAATCACCAAGCTGAAGCATTGCTTCAACCTTGATCATCAATGGCAGAGAAGAAGGAAATTGTGGATTAAATAGTTGGATCTGCCTCCCTGAACGGCCAAATGATGTCTACATTAGATCATGAAGCCTTTGCTGCTATAATTGTGGTTGCTGGAGTAACTGTGAAGGCGATAAGCCATTTTGGTGTGAGGATTGCTGCAGTAGCATGTTATTCATTCACTCAAGTAGGATGCTCCCCAAGATATAAACCCATCTGATTGGGCCACTGGTTTGATGGTCTTTACTAAAAGAGACAACAGGCAGCACATTTGGATCGAAACATGACCCATGAAGTAGGCCAGTCAAATGGAGCTGAGAATTAGACAGAGGAGAAAAGTTTGCTGAATGGAAAGGCATTTGATGTCCCCCCATTAACATGAAGCAGCATGCAGATGCCCAAAACCCCCAATTACATGGTATTTTTTGAAGCCTGCTGAGATATGCCACAAGGAAGGGGGCGTGATTTGAAAGATGACTTTTGCCACAAAAAGTAAGTTCACTAGAATAATGTGGACCGTGGGGCTGCTTTAGTGGCTCAGGACATGATTGTGTTCAGTGGAGAGACTTCGACTTCTGAAGAAAGGCAAGAATATGGCTGCCATGACCAAACATATGCCTCCTAGAGAGCTATCAGGTTCCATTACATTGTGCTCAAACAAATTAAAGGCATCATCAACTGGTGCCCATTCTGCAGCAGAAGAACCTGAACCAATCCCCAGGAAAACTTGTAACAAAAATAAATAGGAAAACCACAGTGTCCTTAAAATTTATAGGCAGGAATGAACATACACAAATAGAACATAGGTGCAACAAGATGCCATTGAGTTTTAACATATGCATGAAATATTCCCACAAAGAAAGGCAAAATTTGACAAAATCTTATGCAGTATTCCACTGCTGTGAAGGGTCATATGAGACTAACAGAATAGGCTGTCCAGAGAACAAAATTGTTGTTAACATGCATACTTATGATAAAGGGAGACCATTATTTTTCACCAAATAAAGGTAACGCTAGCAAAGTCAGAAGCCAACTAGAAGAGACTGATCAGATCGATATGTTTAAAAGTCAGCAACAACGCTTTTCTTCAACAAAGAAAACTAAAAGCAAACACGTTCAACCACGAGACATTTTTTTTAATGGCTGAAGAATTCTATGTATATATTAAAAAAAAAAAAAGGAAGAAGAAGAAGAAGAGAGAGAATGTAGAATACATACAAGTTAAAAGGACCTAATTTTTACTATTTTCAGCAGCACTTTCCTCTTTGCCAAGTGCAACCACTACTTTCTTTAAGATCGCTTCTGTAGGCTGGTGAGAGTTCTCCACAGCCTTTGCAATAGCTTGCCACTTCTCACCATGCTTTGGTTCTGCAGCAACACACCTCTTCAGTACTTCTTTCTGGTTCTCCTCAGAGCCATGCTGAAGTTCAAACTTGTAGTACAGTGCCCAAAAATCACCAATATCAGGGGCAAGAGTCACTGCCCTGTTAAGCCAAGACCTGGCTTTATCCACCTTCCTGTCATGCCAGAACAACTTGGCCACAGCAGCAATAACATGTGGATCGTGATCACATTTCTTGAGAGCATCCATGCTCTTTGTTTTCCGTTGGGGACGTGGAACCATCTCTATGGAAGCTGCCCACAAAATACCACTGTTGGGACACTCCTGCAATGCCTTCGCCATCAATATATCAGCTTCCTTCTTGTTTCCATGTTTAGATTCAGCTCTTACTGCAGCAAGCCAGAGTTCAGGATTCTGAGGGTTCTTCTTTCTCGCCATTGTAAGAACTGCACGAGCTTTACTTAGTCCATTCATCTTTTCTTCAAGTTTACCCAAGGAAAGCCAGAGGGGTATACAATTAGGGGAATGCCTCAATCCTAATTCATAAGCCTCTTTAGCTTGTTCCATTCGACCTAATAGTTCCTCAAGCTGTCCAAGCATCAACCACAACTTAAAGAACGAAGGAAAGCGTTTTAATCCTTCGTCAAGCAACCGCCTTTCCTCAGAGGTATTCCCCATCTCTCTCTCAACAATGGCTGATTTCATCCACACCCTTTCTGTTCCTCCTCTTTCACGAGCCTTAGCAAGAAGCATTCTTGCTCTCTCAGGCTCGTCGTTCTCAAATTCAAGCTTGAAAGCTGCAAGCCAGACCTCCTCAGAGTTAGGAATTGCAGCATATGCTTCTTGAAGAATTGCCCGAGCTGCTGGCACATCCCCAGCAAGCCACTTTTCTTTAGCTCCCATAAGCCACAAAACCTCTGCCTGTGGCCTGTAAGTGACAGCTTTACGAAGTAAGGCGTCAAGGGATTCTCTAGTTCCATGACTCTTTTCAAGTTGTGCAGCTTTGAGCCAAATGCTCTTCTTCGTTAAGAACACGGTAAGAGCATGAGCATATATGGCCCTAGCAGTCTCAATAGAACCCCGTTTCTTACATTCCTCGGCATCTGCAACCCACGTCCTCTTCCTATCTTCTTCTTCCACTCCAATTCCAATAGTATTACTAATAATGGCATGGCATGTAGCAACAGACCCTGCACGCTCAGCAGCCTCAGCTTCCTTCATCCACAATTCCCTATCAATCACCACACCTTCCCTTTGCAGAGCCCTTATACCCCTCTCAACAATCTTCCCTACCATAGAAGTATTTCCATTAGCCTCTTCCAACTTTGCAGCTGTAATCCATATAGCAGGCTCCTTCGGCAATCTCTCCCTTGCCTTATTAAGAACCTTCTTGGCATTATCATATGTCTCTAATCTTGCAAGTGCAAGCCACAACTCCACATGCAAAGGACAACACTCCACGGCCCTGTGAAGCAACAACCTAGCATCCTCCTCACTGGCCAACTCGACAACTGCCTTCCAAAGCCTAACAGAATCTGGAATATTCTCCAATCCTTTCCTCAACACCCTACTTTTATTAGTATCATCATGCTCCAGTTTTGCTGCTTGCATCCACAATTTCACCGAGTTTGGTATTGACTTAACCCCCCTAGCAATAACTGCCTTGGCTTCATCGGGACTGGCAAGACGACAAGCCTCAATCCAAACATCCTCATTCTTAGGACACTCCTCACATCCTTTTTGTATCAACTGCCTAGCAGCCTGAATCTTTCCAGCCACCTCCTCTAACCTGGCCGCTGCAATCCAACCCGGAGGATGTTTTGGATTCGTCTGTATAACACTCTTAAGCAACAACCTCGCCTTCTTAATATCAGAAACCTCAGCATCACTAGTAATTTTCATACTCTTCAAATCAGTTAAATACCCTTTCGGATCAACAACAGTCAAGCCCGAAACTGAATCTGATAACCTATCAAGCTTAAGAGATAAAACAGTGCCTCTTCCTTCACCAACAGCAGTCAAATCCGTAACAGGTGTCTGCGCCCAAGGTGTCTCAGTCCCACTGGCAGCCCGACTTTTCGGGTCCAATGCAGTAACATGCTCCTGCTCTTGCCTAGCTTTTTCCAACAAAGTATCTGGAACCGGCACAAAACTCTCAAACCTCTTCTTCTTATTCCGCAAAGAATAATCCCCAATTTCAGGTATACTCTCCCATTCTTGAGTACTTAAAGTATGCAACTTTCTCTTCAAATCTGCGAATTGCTCCGTAATCTTTGGGTTCGAAGCTCTATATTTCTCAATCTCTTGTTTTAACCTAGCCTCTCGCCTATCTTTTCGTCTCGAATCCATTCTCTTATCAATTGCCTCCCAAACAGCATCGGCTTCCTTATCATCCTCGTCGTATTCGGCCGAAGCAAAAAGACCCATATCATTCCCTTCAAACTCATCGAACTTCTGATTCTCGTCATATCCTTTATCCTCCCCTTCATCCTCATCCTCCTCATCACCCAATTTCCCTCTCCCCCGGCCTGCACCGAGCGCTGAGGCAGACGAACCCCCAACCGTCGTAGCAGAGCGGTCAGGAAGATCAGGGGCGGCACGAGCAGGACCGATATCGGACCGGGTGGTGAACCCAGTGGCGCCACGGCCGAGACCGGCAACATAATTGGGAGGAGGCTTTGAATTAAGGAAGTCTAAGCGAGGTCTGGTAGGTGGAACCGAAGTAGGTGGGAGTTGGGTACCGCCGCACAAAGGGATATGCAGGGTTAGAGTTGAGTTTTGATGAATACCCAGCTGAGTTAAGAGGGTGGAATCGTCACTAGGATTGAGAAGTTTGGGTTTTGAGGTGAGGATTAGACGTTGGGAAGATGTCGGGATTAAGGTTTTCTGGTGAATGGAGAGTTTGACAGTGTAGAGGGTGGTGGTGGCAGGGTCTAGATTTACGGTTAGCGTTTTGCCGTCTGGCTGGGAAATGTAAACCATGGTGTGTGAAAGAGAGAGAGAGAGAGAGAGAGAGAGAGAGAGAGAGAGAGAGTATAGGAATAGAGTTGCAGTGTGAAAATGAGAAATGGAACCGTTGGATTTAGCCGTGGAAGACGAAGCAATATATTATATATTATGATAGCTTTGAAGGTTAAGGTTTAGTTTATGTTTTTAACTGGATTGGTTTGTCATATAATTTTTAATTTATTATTAATTAAATTTAAATTATTAAAAATATAATTAGTTAAATAGTTAATATCTAAAAAATATGAAATAAAATATTAGATAAAATCTTAGAAAAATCCGTTGTATATATTTTTTGGTAATACAAAACATATATACAAAATAAAATTAGTATAAGTATCTAAACTTTCATTTTATCATTTAAATTTTAAATTTATTCATTTTAGTACATCAACTTTTTAAATAAAATAAATTAATATCTCTATTATAATTACTATTATTATAAAATCATATAATAATAATATAAATATATCAGCTTTCATTTTATCTTTATTTTAGTAATCAAAACTTTACTTTTTATTTTATTTTAATACTTCAACTTTTTAAAGTGAAATTAAATATCTTTTATAATGATTATTATAACAATGATATAAATTTGTCTCATTTAAAAAAAATACTAAAATAAATAAGTTTAAATTTTAGGTATTAAAATAAAAAATATAAAAGTTTGAGTAGTGCTAATGGTTTTATCCTCATATATATATATATCTTCTATTATATTAAAGAAAAGACCTAATTTTGATTACTTATAATAAATAATTTAATGTCTTATAGTTCTAATCCATAGATATATTTATATGATAGTTATCAAAATAAACCAAACTTATCTTATAAAATTTTCAATCAGTATATTCAATTATATATTTACAATTTTCCATCATGCTTACTTTTATTGTTATTATTATTTTATTTTTCCATTATTTTAATTATGGAATATTGTTATTATTTAGAAAATATATTATTCTTTTTATTTGACTAACATTTTTAAGAAATTTTTTTTAATTATTATAATTTTAATTTTACTAACATATATTATTAGTACTCTTCTATATTTTTTAGTCCAGACTTTTTTATATTTTTTATATACATAATGCAGGAATATCATCCACTAGCATATATATATATATATATATATATATATTAGAAATATATACATTGTGAGAAAAAAATATTAAGAAACTTTTACACTAGGTTAATAAAATTTAGAAAACATTATTTGTTTGTTTGTTGATTGAGGTTTTCAACATTTCTTAACATTTATCGCTATTTTACATAATAAATTATATGTATAGTGCATTATTCTTTTATTTTATATTGTATAAGCATCCATACTGCTCCAACTATTGATTTGAGGCGAACCAATTGAACTACAATTGCTCGTTATACTTCCATTTCTACTTTTGTTGTAGCTTTGGAAGTTGAATTGCTAATACCTCTTCTAGTAAGACTTAGAGAAGAAGAATCGTAATTCCACTTTATTTGGTCCTTTCTCTTTTTTATTTTTTCTTTTCTTTTCCTTCGTCAAATATTCCATCTTTTCCTATGTACAAAATATGACATAATTGAAGTATGTTATGAATGGTTCTAAAGTCTTATTTATAATGTTTATGATGAGATTGAATTATATCTCATTTTACAACAGATTTTACTTATAATTTTCTCATTAATTATTTTCTAACTTTATATCTTTCTTATAATGAAGTTTATTATCTAATTTCTATTTATTTATTCACAAATTATAGTAATGCACAGTTATATTTGAGTATTAAGGAACACACAAATGAGTTAAGAGAGTAGATAGGATAAAGAAGTTTAGGTTTTGAGGAGAGGATTGGATGGTAGGCAAATGTCGAGATTAGGGTTCTTCTAGTAGATAGAGAACTTCAGAGTATAAAGTATGGTGGTAGTATGAATGGAGTCACAGCAAACATGAGAAACAGTCTTGATGGATTTAGATTGTATAGAAGAATATACATGGTAATGGCAATGGATGTTAATAAAATATGTTGGGAATTATATATTTGGTAAAATCAAACAATTTGTCTTGTGCTATTTAGAAAATTGATTCATTATAAATTCTTCATAATTATTTATCATTACTCTGTATACTATATTATATTTATAACTGTTTATCTATTATTATTAAGAGTGGAGCAAAACATTCGACTCCATTTATATAAACAATAATTTAAAAGCTTTTCTTACTTTTTTTTTTTTTCATCCACTTTTCCCGTAGTCGAATAATTGAGACACCTCATCCCGATAATCCTCCTCTCCTACGACAACGAAGATGGATAAGATTAAGAGTAAAGAGATTTTACGATTTACCTTATTATTTGTATGTGACGGTTTTTTTTTTCACTTCAATTTTGCTTCTTTTTTTTTTTTTTGTATAATTGAGCATCATTGGTTGTTATAATGTTTAAATCTTGCCATTTTTGAATCAATTTGAAGCATTTCGCTATGCTTTAGTTGAATTCTTTTGAACATTTTGCAGAAAGTTACATGGAAGAATACTTGAGAATAAGGGATGATAGAATACCTTCATGAGATCATTAACATTATGTTTAGTAACTTTTTATAAAAGTGAATTAGGTGAAAATGAGTGTAAAAGAAATGAAAGGAATGAAAAATAATTTTTATTTTGTATCAATTTATAATATATTTAATTATATTGTATGATTTTATTTATTTTATATACACGTAATACAAGTGTATTATGCACTTTTTCTTAAGGATAATTATTTGAGTTCTTACTAATAACATGAAGTGTACTTAATTAATCCATCATTAGTCTCAACCTTATATGATGAATAAGCAAAATAAATTTTGTAGATCTTTATTTTTTAATATGTGAAAAAGTTTATAACTTTATTGTTGTTCCTGATATTTCTATGGTGATTTTTTTTTTTTGTTGGAAATATTTTTTTTTTATTTCTTAAAACATTTAATTTGCTTTTACAATCACAAGGCATAATTTCACATGGTGTCAATTTGTCCAGCTAGACCGTTGTTATTATCCGCAGATTTCAACATTAATCCATGCATTTAACACTTAAAAACAAATTTTGGTAATGGATTAGAAGAGCAAATTAATTTATTTGTTTGAAAGTGGAATGTGTTAAAATGGATACAAACCATATTCAAGGTAAGGTACATATGAATTTTCCTTTTGCTTATAATTTTTAACCTATGTAAACAAGCTCGTAGGTTGTCGTTTCTTTCCTTTAGGGTTATTAATCGGTGATTTCTAGTCGTATGCCCATCGTGTTAGCTATTCTTAGTAATGATCTCACATTTTATCAACATTATGGTGTGTTGTTGCACCTTTTCTAAAAAAGGAGGAAGCTATCTGTAATTTATCCTAAATAATAATAGAACATTTCAGTAAAAAGAAAAAAAAGAGGGAGGCGGTGGGCGGGGTGGTTTGGGGGGCGAATAAAACTTAAAAATAAAAATGGAAAGATAACAGTATCTTATTACTATAAGGCAAATACAGACTTTAAGTCGCGATCCACCATTAAAGATGGGTTATAAGACCTGATTCCTCAATGTGGATGGCAACCCTCCCCTTAGAAAATAAGGGAATAAACAATTCGATGAAAACCCAAAGAATCGCTTTCTAGCGGCATCACCCGAGTATGGTCTGATCGGGTTTACATCGATTTTTTTTTTTTTTTTTTTTTTCAATTCTCACAAGGGTGGGCACCTATCGCATGACCCACCTGCAATCGTAAGTTGCGACCCACATGAAATTCAAACAGCTGCCCACCTACAATAGAAAGTTGCTTCCCATATAAAATTCGACCCTTTGTAAACAATTCTCAAGCCTCAAGGTAGTTGATAAGTGCTACTGTATTTTTCTTGTTCTGTTTATGTTTTTCTAACATTTATAACTTTTATTTTTTATTAAATTATATAAACAATGATATTTAGTAATATTACTTTATTTAATTAATTTTTTTTACAAATAAATTGTGGATATGTGTTTCAATCTACAATTAAGAAAAAATTAAATAATACTAGTCACATCTTTGTGAAAATTTAAAATACTGGTAACCACTTTACAAGGTGACCCAAATACGTCACCATTTTATAATTAACACATAGATTAATCAAAAGTAAAAAAAAAAAAAAAATTTCTTAATATAAATTTAATTGAATTAATTAGAAATTTATAATATAAATGTTTATATAAACTTATTTTACACATGGTAACTTAGTAAGAAAAAAATTGGGACAATGCTTGTTTTAAAAGTGGTAATTACTAACTTTTAGAAAAAGTCAGATTATGCATTTTCCGAATAATATTCTTTAAGTAATTAATAAGCTGTTATTACGCATACGAACTCGATATTAAAGAATAACCAATCAACTTTATCATTCTACTTATTAGATGAAGAAGGATTTTTCTCTCTCCTCACCTATTTTCCCTTATCACCATCAACCATAAAACCTCTTTGTGAATTAGGGATGCTATCAGGGTAGGCTTAGAGCAAGTTTTGCAAAACCTAAACCTGACCTAATACCCTATAGGTTTTCGCTCTATTTCCATAACTTACCTCTATAAGGTTTTAGAAAACCCAATTAAAACTTGACTCGACCTGCTCATGATAAAAAAAATTATAAAAATATACATTTAATAAAAAAAAGTACTCTTGTTTATAAAATAATATGCTTAAAAACATAAATATACCAAATGTCCATCCATCGTATCACCATAAAATTTAATTTTCAAATAAGCTATCATTATAAATACTTATTTCGAACCTAAAAGTAAAATATAAAAACAACACCCATATAAATATTATGTAACTTAGAGTTGTTTGAAGGGAAAGAGATAAAAGATATTATTCTATTATTTATATTCTATCAACACTTATATTCCATTATTATATTATTTATAAATATTACTATTTTATTAACTCATGATTCGTGAAACACCAATTTCCTATAATGTAGATGTAACAATATAGACTATAGGGATAAGATTAAGAGTTCTTATATATGTATATATTATTATTTTAAAACGGGTTCGTATTTGCCTTCGAGTTTTTTCTAAATCCCAAAACTTGACTTATAACCTTATAGGGTTTGAGAATTAATTTCACAATTAATCCCAAAACCCTATAAGGTCTGACCTAATAGGGCCTTTAATGATTTAGACAGGTCGAAAACCCTATAATGCCTACCTAATGGCATCCTTAATGCAAATTTTATTTTCCTCTTTTATTTCAATCTTCCATAACTAATCCATTTCTCAACCAAATAAAAAGCCACAAATTATATTACAATCCTCATGGAGAATACTTCACAACTTTATCAATTTTGATAGGTAAAAGTTTAGTTTTAGTTTCAAGTTGAATTGAAAACAAACATAAAATGTTCAATTTTGAAGTTTTTAGGGAGAATTATGCATAAAACTCAATGCTAGTAAAGTTTTGATAAATATAATAACTAAATACCTTAATGATAATATCATTCACAATTATAATGTTAAGTTTAAGAAGTAACGATTTAATGATGAGTAGAAGTTAGATTAAGTACTAGGTAAGTTGCATTTGAAGTTTAAGTGAAGGCCCTTTTTAGCATTAAAGTCTCTTAACCTTTTATAAAAGGTCTAACTTTAGAGTGATTGGTAGCTTAAAATTGCAAATAGAGTTTGAACCTTTTTTCTAAAATTGTAGAAAAGAGTCTAGACCTTTTCAAATGCTTTAGAACTTTCTTGAAAATCTACATGATAGAAGATGAAAACATTCTAATACTTCGAGCCTATTATGAAACTTCATAATAATTCCTTATATACCCACCACTAGTTGCTTAGAAAGTTTAAAACTTTTTTACAAATAATGACTTAAATGTGTCCCCTTTAATTACTTTGACAAGTATGATGTAAAGCTATATATAAACAATATTAAAATAAAAGATAAATGAGAGTAGTGATGAGAAGATGAGGCAAGAGATTTATAGTGATTCGGTCTTATACCTACTGCACTCTTCAAAGACCTGGTGATCTTCACTAGTGACATTCCACTATCCACTTTCCACTAACTTCAATAAGAGAGAAACAAATACAAGTCTTTCTTCTTTGTCTAACTAAGACACTCTTACTTATACACAAATCTATAGAAATTTGACTTCCTCTCTAACATAAAGTCTATCACTCAAACAAACATGTTTACATAAGCTATAAGGACAGAATACAAAGATCCTCTCAAATAAAGTACACAATGAAATCAAAATATAAAAGCAGACTAGAAGTGTTGTCTTTTAATTTGATTCTAAATAAGGTTCTGAATTTTCTAGAGTATCAAGTTTTTAGTAAACTAATGCAGCTCTATTGTATCGATCTCTATCTTGAAAATTTTGAACTTATCTTCTTTTCATTTCTTTTGAAGCAATGCCTCTTTTCATAAATTTTAGATAACTCTTGATCAAATCTTGGATAATTTGAAAATATCTTGACTTAGCAGTTGTTCGTTGTAATCCATAAATTATGGAAACTGAATCGCTTGAACTTGACTTTAATTTAGACATTGCACTTCTTATAATTTCATATGATGTATTATGAAGACTTTCTTATATATCATGTGCTAATTTCCCTTCACATTTCTTATATAAAACCTTAGAAAGTTGAATCCCTTTTTGAAAATAAATATCTCCTAAGAACTAGGAGTATACCTTGATGCTTGAAACGTTCAAATTTGAATCTTAGAGCTTTTAGAATATTGTTGCTACTTCTTTGTTCGTAAATGATCAACCAAATCAGGTATATTAGAATAATGTCCTTTATAAAGATAGCTCATTAGATTTTAAAAAATTTGCATCAATGAAGATAAGATTCATTCTTATCCAATATATCTTATTGCATGTATCCTCATCCTTTCTTGTTTTGAACTTGAATAAAATCTAAATTTAAATTCCATAAAGTTCTTCAAATATCTTGAGGATATCAGAAATGTTGTGAATAATCTAATAAGGTAATTTCAATAAAAATCAAATGCCAAAATATAATATGTTCGGTTAACCTTATCTTTAAAATTTCTCTAACTTAATCCCCGTGGATTTAACTAACCAACTTTGTAGAATGTATTCAATACATTACCCATATATATCCGACAATTGAGCTAAGTCTTTAAACACTTATAAGCCCAAAATACTTCTTGAAATATTTAACCTTGTAACTTTTGATGTTGTACTCAAGGTTCTAGACTTGTCTCTGAATTTGGTTCTAATTTTCAAAAGCAGTACTAAGACATAATTCTTATCTCTATGTTTATGGACATGTACACTTAAGAAACTTGTTATCATTATTCTTTTTGTTATCATCAAAACACCAATGAGAGAACTCAACAATCTTGAAGCTTAAGCTTAAATAAATCCATTTCAAGCCTTCTACTACTCTAAATGTTTTTATTCCTTATAGATGTCACCTAATTTCTAAGTGTTACAAGCGAGGATTGTTAAACACTTTCAATTGTCACCTCATTTAGGTATGTAAGGTGAGTGTAATGGAAGTTCTTGAAGTTAAGCTTGATTTTCTCTTTGGATTAGTGTTTTAGAGAAGTTGAACTTAGGATTTTATTAAGAATTCAATCTAAAATCGAGTATTATATAGATTTGTAGGTCATGTATAGCTTCATTCTCGGATTTCTCTAAGTTTTTGGAGCATTTCAAGTAGGTTCCTTAAGCTTTCATTCATAAATTTTGATGTTGATTTGGGAATTTGTTATTCCAGGCTGGAAGTTGGAGTTTTAAATGGACCTTAAGGTCATGAATCTTAAGTTTATTGCGCCTCGATTTGAGGATTAGAAGTCTATAAGTTTAGACAAGGATTTGGGTGAAAATGTTTTGGGTTCTAAGATGTTCTATTCTATAGAATTGCAGAACAAAAGCAAAGCATTTGGACACCTTGCCAAGTAACATCCAGATGCTAAGCTACTATAAGTGCAGAACCATAACATCCAAACATTGTCTCTTATAGCATCCCAATGGCATGTCCTTCTTCACTCTCTTTTGTTCCTCTAACTTGTTTTCAATCAATTACAACCCGACTGAATCCTTACCTATCCTTTCCACTTCTAAAAGGTTTAATCTTTACTTTGAAAGTGGAACATCGGAACTAAGTTGAGTATGTTGCATTTGGAGCCAAGTACTTAAGACTTTCTTCTTTGCGTTCCCCTACTAAGCTATTTACTTATTAAAGACTCAGGTACATAGTACTTGTTTGTAAGGCTATGCATGCTAGGTTAGAAAAAGATCTAATTGGGTTAATCTATATTTGTCCTAAATTAATGGTTTACTAATTGTGCTTAACTCACTCACTCTAGGGGCTCGCAGTAGTAGATCCCTAAAGGAGTAATTATTGATCATATGTAAAGATTGCTTAATGCACTTGTATATAGGATGATGCGGCTAGAATTCTAAGGTTCCTAAACTTTGAACTCAAACTTAAAAGACTTAAAGGAAAATGTATATTTATGTCTATCTATATATGTAGACAAAGATCATGGTGTGGCGATGCCATAGTACCCTTTGTTAGATGTTAGCCTAAATTTAATATAATTAACCTATTGTTTGTTTTATTCCTTATATAAGTTGCATTACTTGCATGTGAGTGATTTGGCATGGCACTCGTATGTGCTTATGCACTCAAACTGGGTTTTGGCTCATTCTTTATTTCTTTTCCAAGTGCAGGGATGGATGATTACCTTATATATGAAGATCCTTTTATGGATGACATCTAAGTGGTTGAGGGTATCGAGTATCTTTACTTTTATGATGACTAGAAGTGAGACGATTTATGTATTTACTAGAGTTATGTTATATCATGTTAGTAGAGATATGTTTTATTGAGGAGATAGACTCTTTCTTATTATGTTTTATGGGTTTGTGTTGATATGAGAAGATTAGCTACTCTCATTCTACCTTATAACACTTGTAGTTATGAGTCATAAAACTCCATGAATTATTGCACTAGTTTTTATCTTTGGATTATGAAGTTTTAGAGTGGACGATGTGTTCCATCCCCATGATGATTATTCTTATGATTGTGGTATTGTTTAATTTAAAGTTAGGCATTATAGATCCAGAAGCCTTTACATAATTCCTATTAGTGAGGTAATATGGTGGGTTATAATTCCCAATTTAGGTCTAAGGCATTATAGCTTAAATAGTATCAAAGCTAAAGGTTAGAAAATCATAGAGGGGCTTAAGATGAAGGATTAAGTAGATAGTTAGGCTATTGATTCAAGGTTTTAAGCTAGCTGATATAAGAATCTAACATTTGATCACTAAGACCTTAGGGAATGAATCTTGTAATTAAATAAGTGTTGATCATTAATCGGTTAAATAGTGATTTATTAAGTTGGAAATTGCAAAAATTATATGTTAAAGCTTGATTTACTCTCATCAAAGGATTATTTGTGTTGTTGCTTGATGTTGCTCTTGTTAACCTTTTGCTAGATTTATAAATAAATTATCCTCTTTGGCTCTATCCCCTCAGCTAATTTATGTTGTACTATTTGTTGTTTTATGTTCTTTTCTTATAGTATGCCTCCTAAATGCACCTCTAGTCCAAGTTCTTTTTATGCTTGAAGGTAGGATACCCTTATAAGATGCTTTTCCTACTATACCGCCTCATCTAAAGGGTGTTGGGCTGTAAATTATGTGATACCCCGAAATGACAGAATCGTAATAGTCTCGATGTGTAAACCATTCTAGTATAAAAGCTTATCTTACAGCCGTTATCTTAGACTTGATCTACACAAGGCATCCACAATTAACTCTTTTTGAAGTAAACAGTTCATAAATTTAATAAGTTAAGTACTTGAGAAAGTATGAAATCATGTTTATACACTAAGATTCGAGTATTACAAATAATGTTTGTAGGGTTTTATTGTCCTATACTTCCTAAATAATACATTATTTAAAAATGAGAGACTCTAAATAAAGGCTAAGACCTTAAAGATATGTCTATTCTTCAGATGTATTTTCTCACTCCCCAAGATCAACATAATTATAAGTCGCTTCCTTAATAGCACCTACAATGACGTCTATAGGAATATGAGCAACTACAACTCAGTAAGTTGGGACAGATACTTTAAATCATACGATAAACAAAAACAAGGTTATCAACCAATTATTAAGTATAATGCATGTTCAAACAAATCTCATTGCACAATGTTATCCAGTCGGTCGTGAAATTAAAGAAATTACACTTGCTATAATCTAGGTTGAGAAGTTTTTATTAATACAACAGCTCACAACCAAACTTAAGCTTTTGTAATGAAGACACTGATCCTCTCGTAACTACCTTCAAACCATTGACTTTACCCTTACTGCGATCTCCTTACCTATCACTTAGTTCGACTAAGGATAAAGAGAAGACTAGTTATGTTATCCAGCACTATCCTTTTCGAAGGGGTAAGTATTTGACCAGAAAACTTTAAGTTTCCCCTAATAGGTTACAATGCAAAGCCAATTTAGAATTATAAGTCATATATTTAGTAAAATTTGATTTAAGGTGTTCAATCTTTTCAAGCAATTCATACGATTACAAGTTAAAACAACAAACCAGAATCATAGCATCACTCAGAAACAAGTACACACATAGAGCCACTATCTAACAAGCACAATTAAGTATAATTTCAAGTCTTTGAGTATTATAAATTAGTACTCCGAAATATAGTAATGTATTGATCATAACTTATCTAGAGTCTTTACTTGCTCATTCGAGGTGCAACTTGTCTCTGTGTCCTATAATATATGATATAAATGCATTTTTAGTATTTATATCTTAATGATATGTATATGTATATATACTCTAGGTTATCATTTAACTCAATTCTTCCCATATACATATTAGTTATTATTAATTCATCCTGGGTTATTTAAGGTTTAGTTTCTGAATCCAATTCCAGTCTAGGTTTTAAATCAATTCTAACTATGAGTATTATATATAAATCATAAAAATGCGATCTAAACACAAATGTGACATTCATCACATTAGGTTCGAGCATCTAAACTATCACTTTTAATCCTAAATCACTATTCCAATTAGTACAATACATTATGTTTCTATTTTAACTATCAAATGAGCTCATGATGTAAGATAATTTTGCATTTTTCATATAATCACCTAAATTAAGTTTCTTACCTGATTCATTACATATTATTATTATTATTAGAATATCAATTTTGACCTAATATTTTCCTACTAATTTATTTCTTATATTTACATACTATATATTACTACCTAATATATACATAATATACATATTCAATAGTCCTATCACTTCAAAAATCATCTCCTAACATCAATTAACATCTCATAATATCTAAATTCATCCCAAATCAAAATTTATACCTAATTATCCTAAATTACACAATTAAATTAAAATTTACCAGTTTTACCTATTACATATTGATTATATAATATCATACTACATCAGATTTTAACATCCTAAAACATATAATTATGTACTAAATTAGTAATCATCTATTTAATTATCTAATTAGCCCTTAATTACCAATTTATACCTCATTTTAAGGCCTAAAAATTTCAAAAATTAGTTTTTGAAAAAGAGCTTCTTAACACCATTCCATAACCTCTAAATAATCTACGCAAATATTTTGAGTCAAAAACTATACTCCTAAACCTATTTATTTCTAACTTGAACAAAGCTCGAGTTTACATGATTTTTTAAGGATAGTATATTTTTAGATACAAAATCATCAAACTAAAATTTTTTCCTAAATCTACATACTTAAAAATCACAAAATACCAAATTTCATAATTTTCTAAAATTATTTAGTATTTTAAAAAAATATGTAAAATCAGGGGAAAAATTGAACTCACTAGAATTAGTAGCTCCAATCGCCGTGGCCTTATCGACCAGCCCAAACACTACCACCACCATGTAGTAATGGTGGTGGTGGTGAGGTTAGAAATCTCTTCTAAGGCTCTATTTATACAAATTTTTGTAAATATTTTGTAAATAACCTTAACTGTAAAATTTAAGTTCTCTTTAATTTTTTTACTCTCTAAACAGACCAAATGAGCTTTTGAATTTTTTGGGTATTTATAGTGCTACATGGATATTTTTCTCATTAATTTTGAAGTGACATTACCCTTATCTTACTCCTTTTTCCACTTTTTATTTGTTGAATTTTAATTAGTTGATGTTCTTTCTTCAATTCCAAATTGCCACAACCCCTTTCTAGATATTTCCATAATTTTCCATAATTTTCTTGATTTTTCTTTATTTATTCATATATTTTCTTTAATTATTTAACATTATTTTAGTTTATTTCATATATTTTAAGTAATTACACTTATTTCTACCTATATGTAAATACATATATGGTATAAATAAATACTTCTAAATATTATTTAAGTTATTTTACTATTTTTAGTATTCATATAATTTATCTCTAACAACTTGTTAATTATCAGAATTCAATTTATGTATTTCAGATAAATAACGGGTAATATATTAAAAATTTGATATTATAATATTTTATAATTTTATTAATTATTTTCTCAAATTCAAATTTACGGGATCACTTTTACTAATAATTCTAACTTTATCGTAAAACTTCAGCTGAATCAGACAATTTGTTCAATCATTCTAAATTCTACGAGTTGAACCCCAAATACCTAATTGTGGGTCTTTCAAATTGGTTTAGGTTCCTAGGGAGATACTAGAGCTTAAGGAGATATTGGAGCTCATGGGGATCAGACTAAGTAGGGCTAAGGTCCTTACCCTACTTCCTTGTTATTAGAGATTATGAACTATTTGATTAGAATGTTAACCTAATAGACTATACCTAAAGAGAGGGTTATTGATTTGGATAAGTTTCCTGAATAGATCAATGACTTTAATGTGAGAAGGGATGACTTTTGGCTATTGACGAGTGGACAGAGGATTTAGAGAGTGCCTCTACTGCTTTCCATGTGCTTAATGAGAGGAAAGTTGATTATGCTGCTTTTAAATTGAAAGGGGTTGTTGCTGCATGGTAGACTAGCAAGCGAAGGAAGTTAGAGGGACCACTTACTTGGCAAGAGTTCAAGAACATGTTCTATGCTAAGTTCTTTCCCATCAATGTGAAGGACCTTTTGTAGGATGCGTATTTTAGCTGCTAGGAAGGTCGTAGGTTAGTAAAGGAGTATGAGGCTAAGATGAATCATCTACTAAGATTTTTGCCACCAACTATGAGAACGGATGATGGGGCTAGAGCCCACAGGTTTTTAACTGGCTTAGAACCAGAGCTATAGAGTGCAGTGGATGCATTTTAGCTAGAGACATATGTAGAGAATGTCATGAAGGTAAAGCACATGGAAAAGAATTTAACAAAAAAGAAGGATACCTTAGCTAGTTGATCTAATTTCGTGATAGGAAAAAGTGCCCCTTCCAGAGATGTAGTTTAAGGGAGTGAGAAGAAGCCTTAAGTGATGACTAGAGCAATGAATAGGGTACTCCCTCATGTGTAAACCAAAGCCCTACCCCCAGTACTTCCAACACTAGTACCTCTTGTTGTTAAGTGCTTTAGGTGCTATGGACCTTACGAGATAGGAGCTTGCAAGTGGCTGGTTGGTGCTTATTTTTCCTATGGTCATTTCAATAGAGACTACACTAACAAATATATGCCACTGTATTTTTGTCATACTGTACTTAGAGGGGAAATGTTGTTGTAGCTTGTACTGAGAGACCAATAAGGGGATAAGCTAAGGCACGCCAATAGACTGTTAAGCATCTAACTAAGGCATAGACCAAATGACAATAAACCAGTAGACCAAGATAGAAGGCCTCATCGAGGGTGTTTGCATTTCATTAGTAGCACTAAGACTTACTTGATGATGACGCTACAAGTATGCTCCTTGTACACTCCCGTAGCGCTTATGTTTGGTCTGATATCGGTATTATGAATTCCTGTATCTCTGAGTCATTTGTATGTGCTTATGATTTGATTTTTGAGTTTTTGACTGGATCTTTGAATATTTATACACCTTTGGGAGTTGGGAAAGCTTTGGAGAGGATGTATTGAGGGGTTAGTGTAGAAGTAAAAGGCAAGGTGTTGCTAGTAGATTTTCTAATGTTGAGTATGTCTAAATTTGATGTTATACTGGATATGGATTGGTTTATAAGGTATCCGGCCACCATTGATTGTTATGGTATGGTGATACGCTTTACTTTGGATGATGGGAGTGAGTTTAGCTTTAAGTTGGACACTCACGAGCTAAGTAAGTTACCTACTTATGAGTTATGGGATAAAGGAAAGGTAGCAGCTATATCGTTAGAGAGTAAAGAATCTATGAAGTTGGAATAAGACCCCTTTATGAGTGAATTTTCTAAAGTGTTTCTTGAAAAGTTACTAGGGTTGCCACCTGAGAGGGAGATCGAGTTTTGTAGTGACTTAGTACCTAAAACTACTCTTATCTTAAAGTAAGTGTGTAAGATGGCTCTAATCGCGTTAATAGAGTTAAAGAATGATTATAGGAATTGCAAGAGAAAGGGTTTATTAGACAAAGCACTTCACCATGGGGGAGCTTCAATTTTGTTTGTTAAGAAGGATAGCAGTATGAGACTTTGTATAGATTATTGAGAGTTGAATCGAGTTACGTTTAAGAACAAGTACCTACTCCCTTAAATTAATGACTTGATTAACCAGTTGCATTTTCTAAGATTGACTTGAGGTTTGACTACCATTGGTTGGGGATTAAAGAGGAAGATATATAAGAGACGACTTTTAAGACTGGATATGGATACTTTGAGTTCTTAGTGATGCCTTTCAGGTTGACTAATGACCCAGCAGCTTTCATGGATCCAATAAATCGAGTATTTAGAGACTTTTTAGATATTTGTTATTGTATTTATAGATGATACCTTTAATTTATTCTAAGAGCAAGGAGAAGCATGAAGAGCACTTAAGGTTAGTTTTGGGCTAGCTAAAGGAAGAGCAATTGTTTGCAAAGTTCTCTAAGTGTGAGTTTTGATATGATCGTGTAGTGTTCTTGGGGCATGTAGTGAACAAAGATGGGATATCAATGGATCCAATCAAAGTAAAGTCAGTTGTTGATTAGTAGAGACTAAAGTCTATAACTGAGATCGGAAGCTTTTTGTGTCTAATAGTGATAGGAATCAAGGACTGATAACATGATCAAGGGCGAGTGGCCTTGTTTCCTTAGTATGCTAAGTAGCCAAGCAAGATTTGACCCCCAAATAAGGAACATTTCATTTGAGCTAATCTAGTACTTCTTCTAAGCTCCCTCGAACCATTCACCCTATCCTAAGTAAAAGGGTGAGAAGTCACTAATGCTACTGAGTTGACAAATGTCCAAAGCCAAGCTGCCTTATTGCTGAATTGACCTACTGATGCTTTGTGTCGAGAGCTAACAAAGGCTATAGTATCAAGGTTGGTCCAAACTTATAGATAGCTTAAAGATAAAGTGGTAAATGTACAAAACAACAATGAAAGTAACATAAGCAAGCCCGTGAATAGCTCCAAGGATATGATGCACCAAGGAACTGATGCACTAAGGAACTTCCAATGACTTACGGCTTAACTCAATATGACCCACAAGCTAATCCAATGAGGGTGCTTACTACCTAGCCTTACTTAAGGGTTAGGATAAGAGTGAAGTAAGTAAATGATCTGTAAGCAATGTTTACATAAAGGAGTATATTCAATATTTTGAGATGTAAGATGATGCCTTATGGCTACATGTTACATTGGTATTTATATTCAATTTATTAGGGCAACCCACTTAAAATGGAAAAGACTAAAAGGGTAATGTCTTAAAAAAGTATTGTATAGGGAATGATAAAGAGTATAATTGAAAATGCAACAAAAATGGGTATCTCGTACGGAGAATTCTATCATATGACTGCTCAGATACGTGGCTCCTTGTAGATGGACAACCTTATAGCAGGAAAAAATAATATGTATGATTAGGTTGGTGACTGCCAAGCCGGGTTATCCAGCAAAGGTAGTAGTTTAGCTATGTTGAGTTGATCAGATAATTCTCCCGATGTGAATTCAACTCAAACATATTCAATACAGCTTGAATTCAAGTCATTAAGTGGATGGTGAGATGGACTAAGCTGTTGTACGAGTATATCTCTGGTCGACAATTAGAGACAATCAACAAGTAAGAAAGGGTTCGATTAGGCCAAGGCGTTAGGTTGATAGATTGCAACAGCTCAAACTCCTCAATATTGGTATGTAAGGAAAGAATTCAACTATCTATGCTTTCTAGCCTTCGAGCTCAAGCTTGGGCTTAGGTTAGGTTAAGGGTTTCGTGGTCTAATTCTTATCATCTACTGAGGTCGAGCAGATGAGTGATCCGTTTCTAAGCCAGCACTTCCTAAACCCCAAGATGCCAAGCTACCAACTTGTCAAACTACTAGCCTAATTTGCTTTACTTAGCATCTAATATCATTTGGACCACCACATTGAAAAGCGGATACATGCCATGTTTTTTGACATCTTTAGTGTCTTTCCAAAAGGATATTCCTTTTATTTTGATTACCAAATTGCCTCTATAAATATATATACTTTTCCTTTCCTAATAAGAATCTTTTTGGTCATTTGTAGTAAATACTTGAACTTATATCAACCACATTATCATTGATCATCAAAATACAAAATTTTATCCTTTGTGAGCTAAGTATCCCTTACTTGCTTACTCTCCTTTACTCTTATCTAGGCCATTTGAGCATGGATTAATGGCAAGTGACACATAACTATACTTATACATTATATTAAATGTGAAATGAGCTCATGTAAGGTGTTAATGGATCGTATCCATCATCGGTATACAAGAAACCCCTTCTTAACCTTCGACTGTCATTTATCTTTCGAGTTGTCTTGAGGTTTGAACCTACCCTTGGTTCGCATAATAGTGGTAGCCATGTATTACCCTTTCCTAGTGATCTGTATTATCCTGGTATCATAGCTTGGCTAAATTCGAGTAAACTTTTGATACTTTAAGCTCTTTGGTGACTTGCTATAGTGTATTATATATAGTCAGCGAGTTGAGACTTGAGATGTGTTAGAGAAGTTGTGTATAGTTGTAGTTAGTATTGGAGTAACGTACTAGTTGAGGAAGTTTTGTGCTTTATTCCCTTATTTTGTATTTCTAAAACAGAGTGTATGAGATTATCATTATATTAGGTAGTATTGTTGTCATGTAATAGTTAAGATATGTAAGTATTGTCTTATTGTTATTCGAAGGAGGATTTTCGAAGTGTGTTACCATTATTAGAATATTGAAAGTATCAGATAATGTCGAACTTTAGTGTTCAAGGAACTTTCGGAATTCAAGAGAGTAGTGTCATAATGGGCTCCAATCCATAGATGAGAGACCAAACAAGCTCACTGACTTGGTGACTACTATAAAAGAAGACTCATAGTGAGCTAGAAATGACCCCCATAGAGGTTGAGCCAACGAACTACACAAAGGAGGAAATGGCCAAGCTAATTTCCTAGATAAGCAACAACGCGTTGGAGGAGCGGATATATTTGCTTGACGAAGGCTAGCGTTAAAGGAAATAGAAGAAGAGGATGAAGAGTTTGGCAATGAGGAAAGGGGTACTATGACTCGAAGAAAAGAATATTTAAGCTCCTACAATGGAAGGACTGAGGTTGTAGATTCCAAGTTTTAATGGTAGTGGTGATGTTAAGGATTATTTTAATGGGTAGATAAGACAGAAAAACAATTTGAGTATCATAAAGTCCTTAAGAATGCTAAAGTGAGACTTGCTTTCTTATAATTCTCAGAGGATGCCACCTTTTGGTGGAAAAATCTATAAGCTACACAAAGAAGAGATGGTGAGAGAGAAGTTAGAGATGAAGGGAGTAATGAAAAGGACATTTGTTTAAAGCTATTATCTATAAGATGCTTTCAAAAGGTTACAGGAGTTAAGGCAAGGAGGATACAGCGTTGATGCCTATGTGAAGAAGTTTCAAATGCTAATGATTCAATGCGAAGTTATAGAGCTAGACCAAACTATCTTTAGGTTTATTAGTAGGTTGAAGTATGAGATAGGCGATATTCTTGAAATTGGAGATATTAAGTCCTTGGATGAGGCAATCCGAGTTGCTCAAAGTATTGAGTGGCATCAAATGAGCAAATTCTGAGCTCCGTGAGTCAAACTACCCTAGCTGACCTATTACAAGCAGTCATGAGTGATTGAAATCAAGTAAGGCCAGTAACGTCTAACCTATTCCAATTGCTTGAGCTGAGGACAAGGAACCTCCAAGGAAGTTTGAGAAAGGCTAGAGCTCAAGATGAAACACCAATGGGATCAAGTGCTAAGTATTTTGACACATGGTAGCATAATGTCTAAATAAATAAGTGATGGTGATAAAGAGTAAAATGTCGACCATTGAGGTTGATAGTATTGATAAGGAGGTTGAAAAGCAGAAGGAATTCAAATAAGTTGATCAATCTGAGGAGGAAGAATTTATCTATAGTAAAGAGGGTAACTTCATGCTTGTAACTATGATTTTCAGATGAACAATGAGCATGAGTCTTGCGCTTGGGGAAGAACAACACAAAAACTTATTCTAAATTGGTTGCGGGGTTAATGGGATGTTGTGTGCCCTTATTGTAAATAGCGGTAGTTGTACAAATGTTGCTTCTACTTTTATGGTCCAACAATTGAAGTTGTTGACCAAACCCCACCTTAAACTTTACAAACTGCTTTGGCTCAACGACAAAGAGCTTTATAAGTGACCAAGCTAGTAACCTTGTTGATATGCTTTAGAAAGTATTAGGATGAAGTTCTTTGTGATATGTTGCCTATGAGTGCTTTACATATCTTTGTAGGAAGACCATAAATGTTTGACAGACATGTTATGTATGATGGAAAGAGAAATACTTGTTCAATCGAACATGAAAGGTGAGATTGAGTTCAATGTCTGCCCAAGTACTGAAGAAGGAAACTCCGGTAATGATACATATTGAGCTATTAAGAGAGATTAGGCATGAAGAGCCAACCATCCTATTAGTCAAGAGAATGCTTGAATTGAGTGATATAAATGTTGAATTGCCTACCAAGGTGAACAACCTGTTAAAGGAGTTTAACAACTTATTCCTTGGCAAACTATTAGAAAGCCTACCTCTGATGAAGGAATCGAGCATATTATAGACTTACAACCAGAAGTCGCGTAGCCAAACAAACTAGCATATAGGTTGAACCTTGAAAACAGGCTGTTAAGCTTCAGAAGCAAGTAGACGATCTAATGAAGAGAAGGTATGTGAGAGAGTCCTTAAGCCCATGCATTGTCCTTGCTCTATTAGTAAAAAAGAAAGATGGCACATGGGGAATGTATATAGACAATCAAGCTATTAATCTAACTACCATCAAGTATAGGTACCCCATACCTTGGCTTTATTACATGGTTAATGAGTTACATGGAGCAAGGATTTTCTCTAAGATCGAACTCCAATCTAAATACCATCAAATTAGAATATGGGAAGGAGATGAGTAGAAGAACAAGTTCAAGATTCATAATTGATTATATGAGTGGCTAGTGATGCTATTCAAATTATCAAATGCGCAAAGCACAATCTTGTGACTAATGAACCATATGCTCTAAGAATTGGTTGGGAAGTTTGTTATAATCTACTTTTGCTTATAGCCTTTATCTAGAGACACATTGAGAGCATCTCTAAGCTGTCTTTGCTAAACTCTGAGCTGATAAATTGTATGCCAATTTTAAGAAATGCAATTTCTACTAACTATAAGTAACCTTTTTAAGATTTGTCATAAACAAAGGAAGAATACATGTTGACGAAGAAGAGATTAAGGCAATCATTGAATGGGCTATTGTGATCTTTCATGGAATGGCATCTTTTTATCATTGTTCCATAAGAAATTTCAATACTATTGTGATCCCGCTAGTTGAACTGTTAAAGAAAAACGTTGAGTTCAAATGAGGAGAGAAAGAACAATTGAGTTTTGAGAAAGTAAAGAAGAAGTTGACTATTGCCCCTGTCCTAACTCTGCCGAGCTTTAACAAAGTGTTTAAGATAGAATGTGATGCATTTGGAATTGGTATAGGTGCCATGCTAATGTAAGAGGACTGGCTTATTACCTATGTCACGCCCCGAAGCGGTAGAGTCGTAACAGCCCCGCCGTATGAACCGCCCTAAGATAGAAGTTGGCCTCACAACCGCTATCTTAGACCTGATCCACACAAGGCGTCCACAACTAACCCGCTTTGAAGTAGACAGTTTGTAATTTAAATAAATCATTTACCTATAAATGTGAGGAATTATATATATCTGTTATGATTCAGTTATTGCAGTTAAAGTTTACAACATTTCTCTATAATATATTCCTTAGTATTATATCATTCGGAAATGAAAAATAATTCTAAAATAAAAACTTAGACCTTAAAAGATGTGTTTATTCTTCAATGTTTTTCCTCACTTCCCAGGATTCTGCAGTTGCTAGCTTCAGAGTAATTGGTTGCCGCTTCTTAGCCAGCACTTGCACGGCGTCTATAGGGATGTGAGCAACCACAGCTCAGTAAGTTAGGACGGAGGACTTAAAACTATACCATACACACAACAAGGTTTTCAATCACTTATTAGGTGCAATGCATGTGCAAGCAAATGCCATCGCATGACGTTGTCCGGCCCATCGTGAAATTAGAGAAATTACGCCCGCTCTAATCCGGGTTGAGGAGTTGCCGTTAATGCAACAGCTCACGACCAAACCCAGGCTTGTGTAATGGAGACCTTGCTCCTCCCGTGACTACCTTCGAACCACTGTCTTCACCCTCGCCGCGACCTCCTCTCCTGTCACTTAGTTCGACTAAGGATGAAGAAGGGACCATTTTGCAATCCTGCGCTATCCCTTCCGAAGGGGTCGGTATTTAGCCGGAGAGTCCTAAGTTCCCCTAACGGGTTGCCATGCATGTCCAATTATGATTACTGGTCGGATATTTAATTAAGTCTAGTTTAGGGTGATCAATCCTTTCATACAAGTCATATAATATGTGCCAGAGCAACAAACAGAATCATAGCATCACGCATAATCAAGCACATGCACACATTCTCTATTTAACAAGCACAACCAAGCATAATCTTAAGCCTCCAAAATACAGCATCGTATTAATCCCAACTTACCTCGACTCCTCGCCCACTCAATCGAGGTCCGATTTGCTCAGGCCATCGCCGATCATCCCTATAACACGAACGTGGTTTCAGTATTTCATATAATATTATAAGTTCATCTTATCCTATAACGCTTATTGTTAGGTTTTTTTTAAGGTTTAATATGCCTAATTATCTAGGTATTAAGTCTTTTATAATTATTTTAGGTTTGGGTTTAGGTTCGGGTTCCGCATCGATTTCTAAATTAGATTCTAGTTCAATTTCTAGGTACTGTTTTGTACCCGGATCTTAGAAATTTGTTTCAACTCATAATGTGAAACTATCCACATTATTTCCAGATACCCTAAATACGATCACTACCCCTAATCCGCATTTTATTCCATCCGGTACACTTAAATCCGTATTAGTGTACCGAATTTACTCATGTTGTGAGAAATTTTTACATTTTTCATATAATTACCTAAAATTGAATTTTGTTTCAGATTTGTTATGTTCTGATTTTCATTATTCCATTATCTAATTAAACCTAATTTTTCCATATTTATTAATTTTTAATTCTACATATTCCTAATTTTCTACATTTACCACATAACACCTTCATTACTTATACTTAACACTCCATACACTAGGATCAGGTTTCCACATCATAGATTAACATTCCTAAACATCTAATTACTATCTAAATCAGTAATTAATATCCTAATCACCTAATTAACTCCCAATTACTCAATTTTTCCATCATTTTAGGGCTAAAAATTAACTTAAAAATTTCGAAAATTAAATTTAAAAAAATGGCTTTATAGCACTGTTCTATATCACATGAGCATCCTACAGAAAAAAAATTGAGCTCCAAACTACACTCCTAAGGTCATTTATTTCTAAACCGAAATGTGCTCGGTTTTGCATAATTTCTTAAGGACCATATATTACGGGGCATGTTTTCATCAAAATAATATTTTTCCTACAAACTACATACAAAAATATCCTAGAATAACAAAATTCATAATTTTCTAATTATATTTACTATTTTTACAAAATTTCACAAGAATCGGGCTGGAATTTGGACTCACCGGTTTTGGTGGCTCCGGCCACCGCGGACCACCGTGGCATTGTCGGCCGGCCTGGGCGCTGCCACCACCGTGTGGTGGTGGTGGCCGTCCACTCCCAGCTCCTCGTATGGTGTGGGTTCCCTTTAAAACCCCTAACTGCACAGTTTTTTTTTTTTATTTTTCTAGATTTTCTCTCGATTTTTCGGCTCTCCCTAATTTTCTCACTTTCCAAACTGTCCAAATGAGCTTTGTAAATTTTTTCCCTATTTATAGACATTTGCTGTAATTAATATGTATTAATTTGACAAGACTTTGTCCAAATTCCTTAGTTTTTGGCTTTTGTGTTGTTCAATTTTTATTGGCTAATTTTTATTTTGCAGCTTTGAACCTGCCACGACCTTATCTTAATTCATCTTATCATCTTCTGATTTTTTCTTATTTTTTCCATAATTATTTTATATTTTTCTTTAATTATTTGCTTAGTTTTCGGCCAATTTTAGTAATTACGCGTATTTTTATCTACACGTAAATACATGTAGAGTACACGTGAATATTCCTAAATATTATTTTGGTCATTCTAAAATTTTTAGTATACATATAATCTATCTCTAATAATTTATTGGTTATTATATTACACTTTTTGCCTTTTCGGTAATTAGCAGTTATTATGCTTAAAATTTGAAAATTTTATAGTCTCCTATTTTGCTATTTATTTTCTTAAATTTAAGTTTACGCGGTCATTTTTACTAATATTTCTCTCAATAGTTTATAATTTGGGTGTGATTGGATCCTTTAGTCGATCGCCCTAAACCTTGGGCTCTAAATTCAATCCTACGGTTATTTGGCTGAACTTTGGGACTTACAACCTACTTTAGCAAGAACCTTCGAGGAGCTACATTAAATTATTCTATGTACGATAAAGAGTTCTGCTCCTTAATTCGAGTGTTGACTATTCAATAATGTTACTTGTTGTTTAGAGAGTTTGTGATTTATATTGACCATGAGTCATTGAGATACTTGAAGAGCCTACTTAAATTGTCAAATAGACAAGCCAAGTGGATTGAATTCATAGGAGGATTTTCTTATATTGTTAAGTACAAGACTAGCAAGAATAATGTAGTAACCAATACACTATCTCAATGACATACCTTCTTGATCAAGCTTCAAACTAGACTTCTTGGATTCTCGGTTATGTGAATCGAGGCCAAGAACAAATAATTCAGTCATAGGGGTGAGTCCAAGCTTGTTGAAAGCATGAAGAACGAGTTGAAAGATTGTAGAACAATGGGGAAAGTAAAATAAGTAAACCTACGAATAACTCCAAAGATATGATGCACTAAGGAACTTTCAAGGACTCACAACATAGCTTGATATGACGTACGAGATGACCCGACAAAGTTACTTGCAACCTAACCTTTCTTAAGAGTTAAGGTAAGAGAAAAAGGGGTAAACAAGCTAACGAGAGCAATGTTCATAAAGGATTTTATTTAGTATATCGATGATAAGATGATATATGTTCCTTGTGGCTACTTGTACAGTGGGTATTTGTAACTACAAATTATGGCAACCTACTTAAAATGGGAAAAGACAAAAGGGGTAATGTACAAAAGAAGCAATGTACAAGAAATACAAATGGGCAAAAATGAATATTTAAAGAAAATAATGATTAGTGCAGTAAATTCCTTCACATAGGATTGGATACATAGCAATAACTTATTGGGGATACTTTTGGTGGAAATAGACAAAATAGTACGGTCAAGATAGAGGGCCGAGCAAGCTTATCAAGAAGAGGTACGGTCAAACCTGGACCCGTTCGAGAAGAAGTGGTTGCAAATATGTGTTGGAGCTCTTATCTTCTCAACACCAATATTGCAGAGCTGGGGGTTGGCTTAATTATAGCCAAACAAGTATGTGTGAGGGGTCTGCCTGTCAGCAGAATATTCATTTAGTTGACACATGACTTCTAAGAGATGTGTAATTACTCAGCTCAGCATAAGAAGTTGGTCGGTAGCAAGGATTAGCTTGGCTTTGGCAAGAGTATGTTAACATAGGAGGATTCACCTCGTTAATCCTTCTAGTAGTTCAATTCCTATCACTCAATGATTGAAGGTTTGTATGATGAGGACCCACATTTTGGCCCAATCAATGCTTGATGTGAGGGTGGTTGGGCGATTGATGATTATCATAGGGAAGACGGATATCTATTTAGGAGAGGAAAGTTGTGTATCTTAACTTATTCTTTATGAGAACTGTTGGTGTGTGAGGCGCATAGAAAGGGATTATCTGGTCATATTGGCAAACACAGAATATATAAGGTAGTAGCTTCAAGATTCTTTTAGTCGAGAATGATGAAGGATATGCAATTTGTGATTGAGAAGCATATACCCTGCTACAAATCAAAAAGTTGAGTTGAATAATCACCTAATTGTCATTACCTATTCCAACCAAATCATGATTCAAGCTAAGCATGGACTTTGTATCGAGTTTGCCCAGAACATCCCATAAGAATGATTCAATAATGGTAATTGTGGATTGTTTCAGCAAAATGGCATACTTTATGCCATGCATCGAATTAACGATGCTTCGACTATTGCTTTTCTCTTTTTGCTGGAAGTGATCAAGTTGCATAGAGTACTAAAAACTATAGTGTTTAACTAAAATCCGAAGTTCTTGAGCTATTTCTAAAAGACCCTTTAGAAGCAATTAGGAACCAAGCTGCTATTTTGTACATCTTATTACCCTCAAATAGATAGACAAATCAAGGTTGTCAATTGGACCTTAGGGAATTTACTTCAAATCACTGTTGAGAGAAATCCTACTAACAAAGATATGTGCTTGCCGATCATTGAATTTGCTTGTAACCGAACCATTCATAGTATCACCAAGAAGTTACCCATTGAAGTTGCATATGGATATAATCCTGAGCTTCTACTTGATCTGATCCTTCATCCATCTACACTAAAGACCTCCAAGTTGTTAAAAGATTTGAAGCCATCCAAGCCATGCATCAGAATGTCATAGATTACCTTAATCAAACTGCTACCAAGCTCGAAAGAAAAGGCCGGTGAAGCAGAATTAGGGAATTTTAGCCCTAGAGACTTGGTATAGATTCATCTCAATAAGGATTCGATTCCCTAATGAGAGTAAAAACAAGATATCCCATAAAGCAAATAGACCTTTCAAAGTGATTGTGAAGATCAACCCTAATGCCTATAAGGTAAACTTACCTAAAGAGTATAGAGTTTCTAATACTTTCAATATTGCTAATCTCCATCCATACGTCCTCAAGGATGAGCTACCTCATTCCAAACAAGATTTGATCCTAAATCTCTAACAACCTAGAAGGGATGATAGGAATCAATAATCAATCATATGATTAAGGGTATGTAGCCTTATTTCCTTAAGGCGTTAAGTAGCTAAGCAAGATTTAAACCCAGATGAAGAGCACTTCATCTGAATCGATCTAGTACTTCTTTTAAGCTCCCTTGAACCATTCACCCTCTCCTAAGAAGAAAGGGAAGGGCGAGCTAACAAATGTCCGAAGTCAAGTTGCCTTATTGTCGAGCTAACTTGCCATGGATGAATGGCAAGTTGCCTTCCTTAAGGCTTTAAGTGGCCGAGCAAGATTTAACCCCAGATGAATAGCACTTCATCCAAACCGATCTAGCACTTCTTCTAAGCTCCCTTAAACCATTCACCCTCTCCTAGGAAGAAGGGGAAGGGCAAGCTAACAAATGTCCGAGTTCAAGCTGCCTTACTATCGAGCCAACTTGTCATGGATGAGTATTCGAGGTAGCACTTCCTAAACCCTGACATGTCGAGTTACCAACTTGCTAAACTACCAACTTAATCTACTTTGCTTGACATCTAGTACCATTTCAACCACCACACTAAGAAATGGACATGTTTCTTATTTTTTGACATTTATACCGTCCTTATAAAAGGATATTCCTTTTATTTTGACTACCAAATTGCTCTTGTAAAATATGTACTTTTCCTTTCCAAGTAAAAATCTTTTTAGTCATTTGTAATAGCATAAGACTTGCCTTAATTAAGTCATATAAGTACTTGAACTTGTATTAGCTACATTATCATTGATCATTAGAATACAAAATTTTATCCTTTGTGAGCTAAGTATAATCTACTTGCTTACTCTCCTTTACTCTTATTTAAGCCATTTGAGTGTGGACTAGTAGTAAGCGACCTCTAGCCATACTCGTGCATTATATCAAGTATGACCTAAGACTATGTGAGGTGTTGATATATCATATCAATCGTTGGTGTATAAGAAAGCCCTACTCAATCTTCGACTCGCATTTATCTTTTAAGACGTCTTGAGGTTTAGACTTATTTGTAGTTTATATGATATCCATAGCCATATGTCATCCTTTCCCATCAATATGAATCAAGTAAGGTATTATAGAAGATTTTGTAAAAGGTTTTTCAAGTTTAGTAAGACCACTCACAAGACTAACTAGGACAAGTGTGAAGTTTGTTTGGGATGACCGCTATGAAGCCAACTTCTAGAAGTTAAAGGAAAAGTTAAGTACAACCTAATGTTGACTTGGCCAAAAAGTGGTGAAGAGTTCACTATGTTTAGTGACACCTCGACCCAAGGTTTGGGTTATATCTTAATGTAAGACGGGAAGGTGATTACTTATGCCTCTAGACAGCTTAAACTTTATGAGAAGAATTACCCAACTCACGATTAGAGTTGACATCGGTAGTCTTAGCTTTAAAGTTGTAGAGACATTACCTGTATAGGAAGATGTGTAAAATATTCATGGATCATAATAGTCTGAAGTAGATCTTCACCTAAAAAGAGTTGAATATGAGATAGCATAGGTGGCTGGAGTTGATAAAGGATTATGATGTAGATATTCTATACCACTTCAGAAAAGCTAATGTAGTAGTAGACGCACTTAGCTAAAAGAAGTAAGGAAATATTGCTACCTTGATTCTTTGTTTAAGGATATGCACAAAAGTGATTTGGAAGTTGTAATCAATGAAGTGAGAGCAAGATTGGCAAGTTTGTGCATTTGGCCAACTTTAGTATACTAGATCAAAGCAGTTTAGATAGATTATTGGGAGATCTAAGACTTAAAGAGTAAAGTGAAGCATGAGTTGTCACCTGAGTGCGGGTTAGATACCGATGGAATCTTGAGATATAGGGTGAGAATGTGCTTATTAAGGGATTTAGAGTTGAAAAAGGAAGTGTTGCAAGAGGCTTATTATTTGGCATATTCGATACATTTAGAAGCACAAAGATGTATAAGGATCTAAAGTACCATCATTGATGGAAGAACATGAAGTGTGACATAGCTAAGTTTGTTTCATAGTGTCCTACCTATCAGAGGGTTGTTTAAGTATGAGAGGTTAATAAGTGAGTTGCAGCTTTTGCTAGTACTAGAATAGAAATAGGAGCACATAACTATAGATTTTGTCACTTATCTCCCAAGGACCAAGGAAAAAGCACAATTCGATTTAGGTAACAGTTGATAGATTGACTAAGTCAACCCATTTCATACCTATCAATATCAGTTACACTTGGATAGGTTGGCAAAGGCTTATATCAAAGAAGTTATTAGGTTACATGGTGTACTTGTGACAATAACATTAGACATGGATACTTGCTTTGTGAGCAAGTTTTGGAAGGGTCTATAGAAAGATTTGGGTACCAAGCTTCAATTTAGCACAACCTTCCATCATCAAATAGATGGGCAGTTTAGGAGAACTATTTAGATCTTAGAGGACATGTTGAGAGCTTATGTTCTAGATTTTGGAAAGAATTGGGATGAACATCTTCCATTGGTAGAGTTCTTTTATGACAATAGTTACCAAGTGACAAATCAGATGGTGCTAATTAAGGCCTTGTATGGTAAGAAGTTTAGATCTCCCATTCATTAGGATGAAGTAGGTGAAAGATAGCTTTTGGCTCTAGATTTGGTTTATGAGACAATTGATGAACTTAGAGTCATACGATAGAGGATGTTAGTGGCTTAGAATAGGAAAAAAAGCTATACAGACAAAAAGAGAAGGCCTTTAGAGTTTCAAGTGGGTGGTTAAGTCTTATTCAAGATCTCTCCAATCATATAAGTAGTCAGATTCAACCTAAGAGGAAAGTTGATCTCTAGATTCACTGGTCCTTTTGAAGTACTTGAGCGAATTGGAAAAGTGGCCTACCATTTAGCCTTACCAATAGTCTTAAAAGGAGTGTAGTACACGATGTCTTCCATGTATCAATGTTAAAGAAATCGTACCTAAGTTAGATTAAAGACTAGAAGATGTAGATGTGCCTATTATGGATTTGGAGTCTTTAGACTTACAACTAGATTCACCACTAAGGAAAGACCCCTTAAGATAGTTAACAAGAAAGTTCATGAATTGAGAAGAAGGATAATCCCCTATTTGAAGATACAATGGGAAAATCATTCAAAGTGTAAGGTCACTTGGGGTTAGAGGAAGATGTGAAGCGAAAGTATCTAAAGTTGTTCTTAAGTTCAAGTAAACTTTCAGTACGAATGTTTCCTAAAAAGAGCCCGAGGGGGAGGGGGAGGGAGAGTTTATAATATGTTAAGAAATTGTTTTCTAAAAACAAGGGCATCTAAGGAATTTCAAATTTTCCTAAAACTCTAACCTTTTAAACCTGCCACAATTTACTTAAACCCTAGTTTGTACCATATAAGGCCTAATACTCTCTTTTTATGGTAGCTAACTAAAAGCCCTCCCTTAAACCCTACCATAAGACGAAAGCTAAGGTGATTAATGCGAGAATCTTGAAGCTTAAGCTTAAACAAATTTGTTTCAAGCCTTCTACTAAACTAATCTTCTTATTCCTTATAGATTTCACCTATTTCTAAGTCTTACAAGTGAAAAGTGTTGAACACTTTCAATTGACAAGTCATTTGAGTGTGTAAGATGAGGAGAATGGAAGTTCTTAAGTTAAGCTTGATTTTCTCTTTGGATTAGTGTTTTGGAGAAGCTGAACTTAGGATGTCATGAACGATTCAATCTAAAATCAAGTATTTTACATATTATAGGTAGTTTATAGCTTCATTCTTGCATTTCACTAAGTGTTTGGAGCATTTCAAGTAAGTTCCTTATGACTTCATTCATAATTTGGGACGTTGATTTGTGAATCTGTTATTTGAGGCTAGAATTTGGAGTTTTAAATGGACTTTAGGGTCGTGAATCTTTAGTTTATTGTGCCTACATTTGAAGATTGGAAGTGCATAAGTTTAGACAAGGTTTTGGGCGATAATGTTTTGGGTTCAAGGGTATTCTATTCTATAGAATTACAGAAGAGAAGCAAAGCATTCGAACACCTCACTAGGTAACATTTGGATGCTAAGCCAATGTAAATGGTAGAAGCATAGCATTTGGATGCTATCTACTATAACATCCAGATGCCTTGTCTTACTTCACTCTATTTTGTTTCTCTAGCTTGTTTTTAATTAGTTATACCAAACCGAATCCTTACCTAAACTTTCCACTTTTGAAATTTTTAATCTTTACTCTAAGATTGGAACTTAGGAACTAAGTTGAGTATGTTGCATTTGGAGATAGGTACTTTGATTTTACTTGGTGTTCCTTTGCTAAACTATTTACTTATTGAGGACTCAACTACGCGATGCTTGTTTGTATAGCTATTCTTGGTAAGTTAAAAAAGATCTAATTAGGTTAATCTATATTTGGCCTAAATAAATAGTTTACTAATTGTACTTGACACTCTTGCTCTAGGGGCCCTTAGTAGTAGATCCCTAGAGGAATAACTACTGATTATATGTAAGGATTTGCTAATAGACTCGTATATAGGATAACATAGCTAGAATTCTAGGACTTGAACATAAAGGACTTGAAGGAAAACGTATATTTATATCCACCTATATATGCGGATAAAGGTCATGGTATGGTGAGTCATGAGTACTCTTTTGTTGGACGTTAGCTTAAATTTAAGATAATTAACTTATTATTTGTTTTATTCCTTACATAAGTTGCATTATTTGCATGTAAGTGATTGGCATGGCATTCATATGTGCTTCTGCACTCGTATTAGGCTTCGACTTATTCTTCATTTTTTTTTTCAAGTATAAGGATAAATGATTACCTTATCTATAAAGAACCTTTTATGGACGACATCTAGGAGGAGAAGAGTGTCGGGTATCTCTACTTTTATGATGACTAAGAGTGAGGTGATTTATGTATTTACTGGAATTAAGTTATGTCATCTTATGAGAGATATGTTTTATCGAGGAGATATACTCCTCCTTACTATGCTTTGTGGGTTTGTATTAATTTGAGGAGATTAGCTACTCTTTATTCTACCTTATGACACTTGTGGTTACAAGTCAATAAACTCCATGAATTATTATACTAATATATATCTTTGGATTATGATGTTTTAGAGTAGACGATGTTTCCCTCTTCATGATGATTATTCTTATGATTACGATATTATTTAATTTAAAGTTAGCTATTGTAGATTAAGAAGCCTTAACATAATTCCAATCAATCAGGTTATGTGGTAGGTTATAGTGCCTATTTAGAGTCTTAGGGCATTACAATAACTTTATAGAATAAATTGTGATGTTGATGTACTTGGATTGTTGAAGCATTTGTCCTTAGATTGTGAATACAGGTTGATAGGAATTAGAACCAATGGTGAGCTCATGGGCATAATCGAGTAAATAAGACTTTTTACATCCAAAATATTAGTTAAAAGCAATATAGAGGGACTTTTCATGATTATACTAGTTTGAAGAGAAGGAGATTTTAGAAGCTATATGAAGGAATGCAAAATCAGAAGGAATCAAGTTTCCATGGAAGAGAAAGATGTTAGAAGTAAACTTGACCTAGCTTCTAAATGGTTACGACAATTTCTAATTTGTTAATAGATGAGCCGGAGCTTCAGAATAAAAAACATAGAAAGTATACGTGCATTTACTCACTCACTCTCTCTTTCTCCCTATTATTGAAATGTTTTTTGTATTTGAATATGAACGAATAATTACATAAGGAAAACATCAATTAAAATACAATCAACAACATTATTAAAATGAATACTACTTATTATATATGAGAGATATACAAAATTAGTTACTCTTACCAAATATAAGTTTCTTTTATTAAGACAAAAATTTAGATAAATTGATAACCACAATATATATTTTCTTTCATAAACAGTAAAAAAATTCTCTTGATCATTTAATTACTTTTTATTCCAATAAATAGAAATGGATAAGTAAAAGTATAAATTATTTAATGAAAAAAGCATTTGATGCAATCGTTGTTTATAGTAATGTACAATCATGTAATCAGTTAAATGAAATATCTGTTTCTATTAGCAAGATAGTTGAAGAAACATAAAGTTGTAAATTTACAATAACTAAAGATCAATTCACCACTCTACATAATATGGTTAAATAGAAAACAAAAAACCTAAGATAGTTATAATGAAATGCATAATATTATTTATTATAAAACTGAATTGTGATTATATTGGCAATTCTTATTTCATCAATAACGAAAATTTCCATTGTGCTTATCGTTTTAAGTTGTGAAAGGAAAAAAAAAAGGAAAAATTATCCTTCGATGTAGTTAAAGAATTTCTCTTGATTAGATTATATTACAATTCATCTATAAGAAAGCAAATTTAAAGTAAATTTTGTATTAATGAATATTATTTATTATGCATGGGATGGGTGCAAAATTAGTTATTCTTATATAATATAAGTTTCTTTTGTTAAGATTAAAATTAAGATAAGATAATAGTCATAACAATATTACCTTTCATGAACAATAAAAAGTTTCTTGAGATAATATTGATCATTTAATTACTCTTTCTTCCAAATAAAACGACTAAGTAAAATCATAAACTGCATAATAAAAAAACTATTGCCTTTGCTTTCGTTTTGGTTTTTCAAGATAACCTTTGATATAAGATTAACTTACTTTGCATGCCATTGCTAATTATTCTTTTTTTATTTTAACTCATCTATATTATTAAAGTCAAAAGATCCTAAGTAATTGCTACCTCTTTAATTATAAATTTATCCTCTGCAATGTATTTTAATTACCATTTTCTATTATAATAATATTTATATTTTAAAAATACATACGTATATTATTGTAATTTTATTAGTTTTCACTATCTCAATCTTTACTTCCAATTCCTCCTTTTAAAGTTGATCCACTATATATGGTTGGAGTTTTCTAGAGAAAATAGTTTATCGTGTTTATCCATTTAAATGGGTTTCACTAGAATATTTTTTTTTTCATAGTTATCTTTCTTGTGTTTATATTCTTTTGCAATGATGGATGCCACTGTATAAGAAAACTAAGATAACGGTAAAAATACTATTGCCAAGATGAGACAAAAACAATAATTAAATAAAAGCATTATAAATAAATAAAAACAATGATTATAATAATAATAATAATAATAATAATAATAATAATAATAATTAAAGCATTTTTAATTAGGTTTCTTTTATAGGGAATGAAGTGCTTATAGTATTTCTTTTTTTTTATTTTTTAATTTACATATGCATCGTAGGTGTAATATCTGCTAGTATATATATATATATATATACCATTAGTTTGCTATAAAACTAGATTGTGATTATGTTGGTGATTTACTTCATCGATGAAGAAAATCACTAATTTGCTGATTGTTTTAAGTCATGAAGACAAAAGGAAAAAGAAAAAAGGAAAGAAAAGAAATAAAAAATAATCTGTCATCATAGTTAATGATATCACATTAATAGATTATATATCATGTTCATATCTAAAGTAAATTTTGTACCAATTAATATTTTTTATTATACATGAGATGTATATTGTAAGGGTATAGGTACGGATGCAAGGGTTACGTACCTGTCACGTGAGAAGTCGAGCGAGAAGTTGTGCTACACAAGACTTAGGAAATGACTTAAGTGACTTGCATGAGATGATCAGGAGAGAAGTGTAAGGAAGAAGAGTAGGCAACCTTGATGAGGCTCTAACACGTATAGTGACAGGTAGAGGAGTGCAACTGCAACTGCAACAAATTCTAAGATTAATAAAGAATAAGGTAGAGTTCTTAAAGTGTTTAAGTATTTTATCTTTAAGATAAGGTTCCAGAATAGTAACAACATTAATTGTGGTTTTCTCCTATCCAAATAAAGATGTGAATGGGATATTTATAGGAAACGATAGTTGATCACATCCGTCAGATCATGATATTGATCAATGGTTAATATAGAAGCCATTTATTAATGGATCTTAAGTGAGTTATTTTCATGGGTTTAGGTCTAGATAAAAGCTTTAATCATTATTTTAGTGTAAGCCAAATCAAAAAAGGTTGGATCAGACAAATCGATTCGATGAGCCCTACTCCAAGTCTTACATACCAAATCTCCCTTAGTTATCCCAATAATTTAAGGGCTTGGCTCCTCTGGCCCTATTGCTTCAGTCCAAGAAGTTGAATCCATTTAATATTTAATCAATGGGCTTGAAGCCTAATATTAAATTTGGCTATCTACATTTTGGCCCTTAACTAAAGTCCTTCAAGCAAAGTCGAAGGGGGATAGACATCGAGTGAGTCTTTCAAATAACTTAGGCATGTGTACGCTATTAAATAGCTGTGTCACTGCCAAATTCATTTTAAAGTTGTCTTAGTGCGTAAGTTTGCAGCACCTCTTAATTGTATGTCAAGCCTCAGTGGGTTATATTGTATGTTGCTCTCAAGGCATCACCTTGAAATAAATCTTCTTTAAGTTGTCTCTTCTTGAGCTGATTTGTCTCTTTGATTCGATCTATATGAGTTATTGATTCCGTTAAGGTTATATCTTATGCACTAAGTTGACATTAGAAATCTCATTAGGGTTAACTTTTATGTATTAATGTTGCCTTGATCCCCTTCAAATAGAGGAAAATTCTTCTTGCAGAGCTTTTCATATGCACATAGTCATTGAATGCCACAAATTATGGTTATACAATCCAAATTGCAACTAGGTGAAATTTTTCAAGAACTCAATTTTGAAAATGAATTTTTTTGCGGAGGTTTGTGGTGGGAGTGGAAATCAATGGATTAACTTCAATTTTTTTTTTTTTTTATAAATACGTTGTGACTAAAGAAATGGGGTCCTTCTTGAAAAAAAAAATGTGACCTCTTTGTCCCCCCATCCCCTTACATTGATACAACAGCAAAATAAGGATGAAAGAAGAGATGTAATACAACAATTTCCTTTCCATTTATCCCTTTATCCCCCATTGCAAGCTCAACAAGTGTCCACTCAATTTTTATTTCCCTTTACGACGCATACAATTTCATATAGCTTCAGCCACCATAGCAGAAATAGAGGACATTCCCTTAATTACATCCTCCTACTCTTCATCCTCATCATCGCAACATTCCCCAAGGAAATTGGTTCTCTACTTAAAACCCAGATCCTGTTTGTGTAATGGCCTCGAAGAAAAGGTCTAAGTTGAATTCTTACTCTCTGCTCTTGATTCTCTTTATGACGTTAACTTACAAGTTAACCCTAAAGTTAACTCAAATCTCTGTTCCTTATTTTCTTTATGTATAATTTAGCTTTACTTGGGGAATAAAGTAAACTAGAGAGTAAATTAGGGTTATTGATTGGAATGTATTTACGGGTGTGAAGATAAGGGATATAATAAGCAATTAGGGTGGGAAAGAGCTTATTAGTATGAAATACTTGTATTGGCTAAAGTGTTATATGATGGATCCAAGGTAAGTAATCGTAGTTCTTGAGTTTTAGTTTTCACTGAGGTTGTTCTATTTTTTTATGACTAATAGGCATTTGTGAATGTGTCTGTCATGATTATGGTTTAAGGATGATATGAAAATGAAAGTTTAAGAATGGAATTGTCGAGGAATTTCTCAAGATTGCTCTAGTTAGTTGTTAATTTTAGATGAAAAAGAGGATGAAACTTCCCTGTTATCATTTTGGTGTCTCTATCCTAATCCATTTTCCAACACCTTTTGGTAAAGTCAGGGTCTACTAGTGTTGTCGTTGCTATAAAGGTAAATGTCATTGTTGAGCTACTAAAACTTCATTTAGATTGTGGTTCCCCCTCTACTTCAATCGATATTGGGACACTACTTTGAAGCTCACTATGACTCCAATGATGACCCTACAAAATCCTTTAAATAAGCAAAAGGATGAAGTCTCACATTTCTCTTCTACGTCTTTTTTTGATCCTTGCTTGAAACATGTCTTCTATGTGCTTTGGCTTATCATGCAAACTAAATAAAATTTTGCGGTGTGGTAATTTTTTTCTCCTCTAAAATTGATATGTCATGCCTCTAAGGAATATTTTCATTTTGTGCTGGATACTTGTTCCCAAGATTAGCATCTTCACCATCGTACATATGCTCTTTTAGGAGACCAAGGTTTTGGAAACAAAGGACCTTCATAGTGTGAGCAAAGTTTTTTATTAATGGAATTTCAATTCCTATTTCTTTTGCACATCTCAAAAATGCTCCTTGATCTGAATCACAAAGAAGAGACACAAGTGGTTAAAGTTGATCCCTACTCACATTGAACCACTCTATCAAGATCTTAGCTTTATCTTCACAATGGTCTAGAGATTTCAGTTCCATCTTCCTAACAAAGAAACTCCCATAGGAACCCTAGTACAACCAACTATAACCAATACTAAAATCCATAAAGAAACAAACTTCCCCTTCCATTTTCTCCCATGATATGAACTTCTTAGAGGCTCTTTTTCCTTCTTCAACTTGCAATTCCTAGGTAACTTACCATTAGATCCATGAAAATTTAATGTAGAACCCTCATACTTTCTTAAGTAGATAAGGTAGATGTGATATAATAAGCGGAGTCAGAATTCATTATTTTAAACGTATGTTATTAGAGAGCATCTACTAAGTTTAAATGTCATGTCTAAAGTTTTCTCTTTAACAATATAATAAGGCAAATATGATATATGTGAATTACTTGGAACCTTGTTCCTAAGCATATAAGTATCTTATCGTTTAATGCATTTACTCTTGATATTTATCCATGATATAAGAAATTCTACTAATAACTATATGAGTTTCCATCTTTATATTTCCCACTACTTTAATTCACCCTAGGTGTTAGATTTGAAGGTTTGCCATAATATTTCTTTCAACATAACATGACTGAATTGGTTATTCCGTGGTGCTACAACCCTTTACTTCATAATCTTTCCCTTTTTTTTTTACTTCACTATTTCAATCACTACTTATTTGCTTGATTCAAGATGTCGGGAATCTTATATATAGCTCGAACTTGTGCATTTTATTTGGCTCGAATATTTCTTCTCCATGTAATGAATAATAAGATAGTTTTTACTACCCGATGCCTTTGTTCTTGTAATTTTACTCATGCTTTGCCATATGTCTTTGGGTAATTAATTATAACATCCTTCTCCTCCCCTTTTTCTTTAAATTTTGAAATCGACATCTCCTCATTTTCTAGCTTTGTAGGTTACATAATCAACATTTGAGAATTTGGTTTAAAGAAGATCTCTTCACCGCTTGAACTGCAGTTTCCTGCAACCGAGGATCAAAAGTCTATGATTGTAACTCGAGGACTACATCTTGAACTAGCAACAATCAAGAAATTGGTATAGTTTAAAGACGGTAAACTTTTTACCACCCGAACCGTGACTATTTTGCCAATCGAGGGTCAAAAGTTTGCAGTCTTGACTTGAGTATCGATCTTCATTAATAGGTGACAGTGAAGAGGTATAATGCTTAGGTCATGTGTGGCTTCCTTTTGTAATCTCCATAAGGCCAATTACGACTTGTAACATGAATTGAACATGAGTTCCAAATCGTAGGGGCATGCACATACGAGTACATGAGAAGTGAGTGCGAGCCTTACACATGAGATGAACTAAACATAGGGCTTGGATGTTGATACGTAAGAGTAGAACATGAACATTAATAAAACATGACACTTGAATACGATGTGAGTCTTAAGCATGACATAATCTTTAACCATGACATAAGTCTTTGAAGATGGCTCAATAGAGCCTTAAAATGACGCGATGCAAGCCTTGAATCATGTAAACCAAACATAAGCTTGGAATGTGAACTTGAGATGGGAATTGAACATGAGCTTCAAACCCTTTTAACATGAGTACGTGTAAATTGAAAGTTTGATATGAATACACCCTCCCTTAACATGAGTAGTTGTGAGTTAAATGACATGAAATGAATATGAAGCTTGTAAGTAATCATAGCATATGAACTGAACATGACACTCTTGGCATCTAAGTTTAACATAAGTCTTGTCATGTGCATCGAACATAAGCCTTGACACACAAACATAAGGGTTGTACATGAACATTGAATGTGAAAGTGAATGCCAGTCTTGAATATTAGGGTTGAATGTGAGTAGGCAGGAGCTGTAATCACAAGCCTTAAATGCGATCTAATCATGAGAATCAAACATAAGTTTAACCATGATGTAGGCCTTGAACTTGACATCAAAACGTAATGCAAGCCTTGAGCATGACATGAGATATGAACATAACATGACCCCCAAACACGATGTGAGGTTTGAGCATGAAATAGGTCTTAATATAATAAGCTAGACGTGGTGCTCGGCATGTAAGCTAGACATAATTAGTTGAATCATGAGTCTTCTTTGCATAAACGTGAAAAGACATAAGTTCATTACATAAGCTAAGCATAAGGCGTTGAACATTAATCTTCTAACATAAACACATATGCTGGAACATATCATAAGCATGTGAATTTAGGATGGTGTCACTAATCTCATGTATGAATTGCTTATTGCCATTATGCATTGCAAGAGCCCTTGTGCATATGTATTATCTTTAGTTTCCATAAGTGGATGTCATACTTTTTGAATGTACCTTACTTCTACTAACTCTTTTACTTCCCTTCATTTGTAAGTGATCACTTCCTTTTATACTTGCATATAGACACCATTGCCTTGAGGGGTCATTAACATGGGTAAAGAATTTGGGAAGAGTCATTCTTGATGCCAACCGTAACTAAGAATAGACAAGGCCGGTTGTTGGATGGGTCCAAGTTTGCTAAAAGCTTGAAAAGGGTAAACGGGGAAAGGTACGAAAAGGGTAAGAAATGAAGAATGAAAAATAGTAAGCAAACCCATGAATAGCTTCAAAGGATATGACGCAACAATGGAACTTCCGAGGACTCATGACATAATTTGATATGATGCACGAATTGGCCCAATGAGGTTACTTGCTACCTAATCTTGCTTAAAGAAAAGGATAAGAGTGATATCAAGAGTAAACAAGTAGTATTTACGCAAGGAAAAAAGTACTCAAGTATATTGAAAGCAATATGATGTTCTTACAACTACAAGTATAGGGGTATTTATACCTGTAAACTAGGGCAACTTGCCCAAAGGGGGAAAGACAAAAAGGACATTTCCTAAAGAAGTAATATACATGATACAAAAGAGTAAAAATGAATATACAAGGAAAACAATAATTGGTGTTACAGATTCTACACATGATACTGTACACGTAGCGATGCTGCATTGGCAATATTGTTTGGAGATACGGATAAAAGTACAAATAGATAGGTTTGTCCTAGGAGGGATAGCCTAGTCAGTCCAGTCTCCTTCTTTTGATTTCTTAACAAGGAAGATATCGAGTAATTAGTCAACTCAACAATAGAGAGTAATCGTCCATTCGGCATACCATACAATAATGAGCAGTCATACGATATAGCATTAGAAGTGACTTGGTAAGGAGATACTTGGCCTAAGTAAGAGTAGGTTGGAACATAAGGATTTGTCATGTAAGCCCCTTTAATTCTTGAGCTCGGCTACAGGTCAGGGGCCCCATAGCTTGATTCACATCATTCCCTCCAAGTTGTTTTAGATTTGGCATCAAATCTGAATGGCGTTCACTCAGTTCTCCATTAGGATGATATAGACTGAAGTCGGCGATGTTGAAGGCATTAGAAACCCCATAATCCTTAGGCAATTCTAACCTATAAGCATTGTCACTGATTTTCTAAAGGATTCTGAAGGGTCCTTTCGTTCTCACAGATCATTTGTTTTTCTTTTTGTTCGAGAACCGTTCCTTGCTGGGGTGTAACCATACCAAGTCTCCCGGCTGAAATTGTTTAGCCAACCGACCCTTGGTCTTTTCGCTCATTTTTTTGGCAGCTTGGTTGATGTGCAAAGTGATCTTGTCATAGATGTGTTGAAGGGATTGTACTCTAGTCGAAGCCTTGGGGTCCTCTTGCGTAGTTGCAGGTATAGGGGTATAGTCGAGGGGCAATTCAGGATTGAATCCATAAAACACTTAGAAAGGAGTCTGCTTAGTAGTGCCATGTACTATTTGGTTATAAGTAAACTCAACTACTGGCAGGCAGACGTCCTAATCAACCAAGTTCTTGCCGATTGTAGCTCAAAGCAGTAAACCTAAACTGTGATTAACCGCTTCTGTTTTGCTGTCAGTTTGAGGGTGACAGGTACTGAAGAGTAATTTGGTTCCTAGTCGATGCCATAGGGTCTTCTAGAAATGGCTTAAGAACTTTGGGTCTCTATCGGAGACTACACTTCTCGGTACGTCGTGTATCCACACAATCTCTTGTAAGAAAAGAGAAGCAATAGCCGAAGTGTCGTTAGTTTTGGTATAGGGTACGAAGTGTGCCATCTTACCGAACCAATCCACAACGATCATTATAGAATCTTTTCCTCGAGTATCTAAGATTATTCTAATGTGTTCACAGTGACTTGGCATTTCGGTACTGTAGATCAAGATGTCATTGAAATACACTACGACACATTTTCCGATGAAATGTCTCAGCACATGGTTTATAGGTCTCATAGAGGTGTCTACTCATAAAGTCCATGTCGAGTCTTGAATGTAGTCTTCTACTCCTCTCTTAGCCTCATGCGAATTTAATGATAGCCAAACTTGAGATCAATGTTGCTGAAAATTTTGGCTCTACTTAGTTCATCCAATATGTCTTTTAGCCTCAAGATCAGATACCTGTATTTAATCATGATTTTATTTACAGCTCGACTGTCAAAACACATCCACTAGGTTCCATCCTTCTTTAGTACTAGAAGTGTATGTACAACACAAGGGTTGAGACTCTCTCTTATGTATCATCTTTCCAGTAACTCATTAACTTGACGTTGAAGCTTAAAAGCTTGCTCAGGATTCATGCGATAAGCTGGCTTGTTCGGCAGTGCTGCGCTAGGTACTAAGTCAATGCAGTACTCTATGCCTCGGGTTGGGGACAACCCTTCTGACAACTGTTTTGAGAATAGGTCGACATATTCATTCAACAGTTCCTTCACCTCTTGGGGTAAATCATTCTACTTCTTCATTTCCAGTAGTTGCCTAACTAACAGGAGGGTCAACTCATTGGCATTAATGGCCTCTCAGAGCTCGGCTTTACTCATTACTAGAGCCTTCTTCGATCCGCGAGCAAGTTTTGTCTATAACTTGTGAACTTCTCTCAACGGTATCAGATTCAGCGTGATCTCTTCTAATCATCCCTCTCGAGCATGTAGGTATTCCTATAACCGTCGTAGATGACTCTTTTATCAAACAGCTACGGTTTTCCTAACTACATGTAAAATGCGCACATGAATAGTACATTGCAAAGAATCGGTAGTAGTATTTACCGATAATGATTGATAGTAGTATTTGCTAAGTAACATGTAAGGCTCCCTTCTCACTCAACCAATGCAACTTGTACGACTTTGTGTGTGTAATAGTCAACAACCTTAGTTTTGAAACGAGGTCAGTTGACGTTACATTGGTGCAACTCCCACTATCTATGATGAAGGCGCATGTTTAATCATTTACCTTGTAGGTAATATGAAATAAGTTATCTCTCTACTCCTCATCTCGTGAGGGTTCCATACTCATAGTGTATCGGATAACCATGAGTAGCTGGTCAAGTCTTCGGCATATACGTCTTCCTCAATCAACTCTTTTTTGGCATTCTCATTCTCAGCTAGTACCTCCTCTTCAGGTTCCTCAACCGTGCTCTCTACATCTAACTTCGAGATGTTTCCCTTGATGACCATTGTCTTTTGGTTCGGGCAATGAGCAGCCATGTGTCTGAACCCTTGACACTTAAAGCACTTGATTTGGTTGGTCTTTCTGCTAAACCCTTAGCCCTTCTCATACGTTCGAGTCGATGCTACATCTTTTGGTTGACTTTTGTGCTCAGGTTGGACATCAACCCTTTTGCTCGGCTCGGTACTCGATAGAGTCCCATAACTTACTCGTCCAAGTTGGCTAGTCGGCATTTTAGTCGTTACTTGACTCCTTCTCTACCTCTCTACTTGTTGGGCAATCCTAACAGCTTCATCCCTTATGTCAAATCGTTGAAGCTCTAGAATGTCTCGGATGTCTCCTCTCAACCCAGTGACAAACCTTTAGATTGTTCGGGTAGGTGGTTCCTCTACTTCGAATCTTATCATAAGCATTTGAAATTCTTGAACATATCCATCAACAGTCTGACCTCCTTATCTCAGCTCCTGAAGTCGAGTAAATGCATCTTGAGATAAGTTTCTAGTACAAATTGGTTTCTGAGCACTCTTTTCATCTCGAGCCAAGAGTTAATCTCTCGATACCCTTCTCTTCTTCTCATGGTCTAAAAATTCTTCCACCATATGGTGGCATATTGAGAGAATTCAATAACAGCAGTCCTCACTTTCTCATAATCTTCATATTGATAGTAATCAAATATATACTCCACCTTTTCTTCTTAATCCAGATACTCATAAGTATTCCTAGATCCATCGAAACTTGGAATTCGAAGCTTTACATGGTTGGATGCTTGGGGGACTCGTGCACGCTCCTCTTCAAAATACTCTTCTTCCTCCTCATCTAAGTCTCTTAGATCTATCATTCGCCTTACTCATCCGCCAACTCCTCCACCTCAAACTAGTCAAGCTGAGTTTTTATCTCTAATAGGTTGAGCAGCTTGGGAGTATTTTGCGTAGCCTTAGTAAGTTGACAAGACAGGGCATGAATGGCTTGGGTCAAATCTATTAAGAGGTTAGCTATCTCATCAAGTTTCCCATCGGTACTTTTGAGAGTTCTCTGAGATTGTCGTCCATAATAGATGACTCCACTATCATTACTAGCATTAACATTCATACTTGGATATGTCATTTTTCCTTATAGATTCAAATTCAAACAAATACTTCAGAGAGTGAACAACTAACAATACAGTAGTTAAATGAATACAATAACTTGCCTTGTTTTGCACACACAAAACAAAGTATAACAGAATTCAAGAAGAACTAACTACAGCTCGTACAAAACCTCCGCTCTGATACCAAGATGATGCGAACCATGACAAAAAACAGACAAGGCTAGTTGCTGAATGAGTCCAAGCTTGCAGAAAGCTCAAAAAGGGTAAACGGGAAAAGGTATGAAAAGGGTAAGAAATAAAGAATGAAAAACAGTAAGCAAACTCACGAATAGCTTTAGAGGATATGACGCACCAATAGAACTTCCAAGGATGCATGACACAATTTGATATGACGTATGAATTGGTCTAATGAGATTACTTGCCACCTAACCTTGCTTAAAGGAAATGATAAGAGTGATGTCGAAAGCAAACAAGTAATATTTACGTAAAGAAAAAAATACTCAAGTATATTGAAAGTAATCTAATGTTCTTACAACTACAAGTGTAAGGGTATTTATACCCGCAAACTATGGCAACTTGCCTAAAGGGGAAAAGACAAAAAGAACATTTCCTAAAGAAGCAATGTATATGATACAAAAGGGTAAAAATGAATATACAAGGAAAACAATCATTAGTGATATAGATTCTACACATGATACTGTATACGTGGCGATACTGCATTAGCAAGGTTGTTAGGAAATGCAAACAAAAGTTTAGACAGATGGGTTTATCTGAGTAAGGATGGCTTAGTCAATCCAATCTCCCTCTCTCTATTTCTTGACAAGGAAGATGCTGAGTAATTAGTCAACTTAGTAATAGAGAGTAATCATCAACTTAGCATACCATACAATAATGGGTGGTCATACAACATGGCATTAGAGGTCACTCGGCAAGGAGATACTCGGCCTTAGTAGGGGTAGGTTGGAACATAAGGATTCGTCGTACAAGCCCCTCTAATCCTCGAGCTCAATTGTAGGTCAGGAGCTTCATAGCTTGATTCCCATCAGTTTTCATAGTAACAATGTTGATAAGAACAATGAGGTTTTGGCATATTCTGAGGATCACATTCTGATGGTCCCCTTACTTTGAGACAAATGGGTAAACCCAACTATTGAAGGTGATTTCTTTTAGAGGGATATAAAGAGATGGGATACATATCTACATCCACCTAAAGATGGCAAGCTATGTTTCATATGACCAAAACCTTCAGTACATAAGAGGGTGGAGATAGAAGCAGATTCTATGTTGTGTTTTAGAAATAAGAAGAAAGAAATTCCTCTTTCAGAGAGTACCTTCTATGGCTTAAAGCACATAGTAAATGGCCAGTTGTCTTGGGTGACATATATTTTCAAGAATCCCGGATATACATCCATTTTAGAAGAAGCAAGGGTGCACTATCCCATATGCATATCTTTTCGTTTAACTTTGCACCACCTGCAAGAAATAGAAACTTGGCGAGCTATCGTATCTTGTTGGAGTACTCACTTACAGACCTTTATGACAGCATGGGACAAGATCACTCCAATACTGGAGGATGTTACAATCCTTTTGAGCCTTCTTAATCTTGGATTGATGGACATCACTATAGCTTTAATCTCAGAAGATGATCAAGCACTGATTGAATAATTAAAAGTATATAAAAAAGAGGCTTTAGATACTTGCAAGCATGGTACGCTTAGTGCATAGATCAAACATTTCTTTAGGCTAGATAAGGGTGATAAGATGGGGCTTCGATATCAATGCGAGTAAGTTCTTACATTTTGATGTGGTATAGTCATCATTTATCCTTTCCTGTTGATGTTTACTTTATAACCCTAACTTGATCTATCTTGTTTTACATTTTAAGTATGAGCTAGAAGCTTTTATTGCTTGTTGGTCATCATTATTTGTGCTCCCAGGAGGCCTTGAAAAGGGTGTTAATCCTTGACTCTTCCACATGGTTATTGCATCATGTGAGGGGAATGTTTTGCTTTGGGGCCTTTCTACTTAGGTTCCTTATATAAGTGCTTGGACCTCTTTCATGAAGCTTCAACATACTCATAAGGGAGATATGTTATGGTATCATATGTAAACCTAGTGTTTCTCCATATGTTCTTTTTTGAGCGTTATAGGAAATATTTCGGTCTCCTTCTTACACATTCTAATGTCGTTAGGCCTCAAGCTTGGGGATGGGTCAATAGAAAACTCCCAAGCACTTTGAAGAATGTTATTGATTCTTATTACAAATTTAGTTTTTGTCTATACACAAAGGAATTGCCTGGATATGAATAGTACTTAGAAATGTACCTTTCAAGTTTGAAGGACGTAGTAAACTTGATAGAGCTTCATGATGAGCTTTCTGATGTTAAGATAAAGTTTATCTTATGGAGTACACCTGGGGGTCTTTCTTTACCTCATGATTAGGTTGATGCTTTTAATTGCTTCCTTAAGTATAGTGTCATGAAATATTCACCTGACCTAGTTGCTTGACCATTGGGGTTTGATTGAAGAGTGCCTCATGATTTCGTTATTAATCAAAGTTTTGATGAGTGTTGCAAAGCATTCAAACTTAAGAGTCGAAAGAACATTCATGAAAGGATTAGGCAATTATTCTTTCCTTCCATGAGTCATTTTAGGGTTACTTCGAGTAACTGGCTCATATATTAGAAAAATTGCTTGGATAGGTTTAAGAAGTATGTCTTAAAGACAGCTAAAGGAGATTTTCCTGAAATAGTCATTCAGAGATATGAATTTCACTTTCAACTCAAAAGAGATTTGAAATCATCTAATAGTGCAAAGTCATCTGATGATGCTAGAGGTAAATTGCAAAATGAATGCTTACCCTCTTCCCCATTGATCATCAAATAACTTAAGCGTAGCCAAATTTACAAGGTAGCATTGTCAATGCACTCTCCCCCCCTCTTTTTTTTTTTTTTATACACTAATATTTTCTTGAAGTTTACTCTTTTTAGTTTTCCCAATCTTGTGTGTCATAAGAGCAAAAGGGAAAGGATAAGATTAGCACTTCTACTAAACAAAAAATGGTGAAAAATCATCCTGATGGAACAAGTGGTGGCATTCTTAAAGGCACTTCTTCAAGCCAATGTATCCTTCTTATCAATCGGCCTTTTCCAAGATGCTAAGGTATGGGAAAGGTGCTTTGAGCTAATGATCCACCTATTGTTACCAAGGTCTTAAACGAAGGAGAAGATGATGTTGAGTTGGTCAATTATGGGGATTCTCCCGAACATACAAATGACGATAGAGAAAATTATGTGATAGGCATGATGATGACTAAGAAAGGTAACTCAATTATGAAACAAACTTCATGAAACAAACTAATGAAGGCACCCATGGTAATATCGAAATCTCCAATGTGTTCAATATCATCAATGATTATGAAAATAGTGAATTTTCACTCTTAGAAGAAAGTGTGATCCAGGCGCTTACTAATGCTTTGATGGGTGCAGCGTTTTGTAACGGAGAGACACATGTCATGTCATTGCTTCTGTAGATGCCACTATAGTTAGCAATGTCCTTGCTCTTCGTAGTGATGCGACTTCGCCTACTCTAAGAGGTCCTACAGCACCACTTCCCCTAGAGATTAGACCATTACAACATGGAGATAGAAGAGTTGCACTCAAGGTGGTAACGAGTTTAGAAGATATCACCTCCTTTCATGGCTTCACAATACCTTCTAACCTCTTAGCACCATTAGAACGCTTACACAGGATAGAGGGGGATTTTTAGACAGGATCCATCCATTTGGGTTCCAATATGACTACTCATATTTTGGGCCTACTTAGGTAAGTTGTAAGGCTATTCGATGAAGCTCGGCGCTTATTATCCACAAAAAACTCGACCTTTTGATTAATAGTGTCACTGCAACACGTGCCTTTACGTTCAAGCTCAACAAGATGGAAATTATTGTAACTTAAACTCAAAAGGTATTGGGTAGTCAAGACATTGAGGAAAAATGTGAGCTACTTAAAGCTGAACTTGCAAAGGTAGAACTTGAGTGAAAGGTGCACCTTGTAGGCATAGATCTTGATTCTACTGTAGCATCTAATGTCGAGTATTGATAGTATTACCCTTATTCTCTTTGCAACATTTTTTTTTTTTTCACACGGAATGTAAGGACTTGTTGAGCTTGGTATGTGTTGTTTCACTTCTTGCTTATTTGAGATTAGGGTCTTTATGTGAAACATTATGAATTAAAGTGAGTTATTTATTGATTTGGCAAGCTCTTAAAAGTTCACATCATTATACACTTAGAAAACATTGCATTTCCTTAGCAGCACTTTACAAGATATATTACTTCATGGCTTGATACATTTTGAGAAAACCCTATGCATTGGAAGTGTATTCCCCTTTGCAAGCAAGGACTCAAATATATGATCCAATAATATGGAGATATTGATTGAAACAAGGAATATTAGTTCCATTGGACAGTTACATCATGAGTTAAGGGGGTATTACCCATTACTTAACTATTTTGACATGCTCCTCAAATGTATACTTAAATAGTGCAAGTCATCGTCTTATTCGATAAAGCATCATACAGTGCGCTTGGGGAGTTAAAGCTTTAACCAATCAGTAACTCATATGATAAATGTATATTGCACACTTGAGAGACAAGTCTCTTACTAAGTAATAGTATTATAAACACCAATACTTTGTTATTGTTTCTTCTAACGTATACTGCATAAAAGAGATAATAGTAGAAATAGATATGCAAAACAAGCCCGTACAACTTGAACTGTAAGTTTCATTAATTTAACTTTACTATAGTTTCCTTTTTACAAATGGAACTTTTTGATATATTGAAAGTTGATAGGAGCAGTAATAGCATCTATCTTGGGATTCCAAAGTTTGAAATATCTACTTTTGTATACTTCCTCAACTATGAAAGGTCCTTCCCATTTTGGTGTAAACTTAGGGGCTAGAGTACCTTGACGCACATGTTCGACTGCATGGAGTACGACAACACCTTATTGGAATGATTTCTTTCTCACTAAATGGTCGTACACTACTCCAAGTCTATGCTAATAATTGATAAGATTATGTTTGGCGATATCATGCCTTTTGTCTAATGCTTTTAGATCTATTGCTCGTAATGTGTCAAGTTCAAGTTTGGCGTTTATAGCCAATCTAGCAGATGGGATTAAGACTTTTATAAGGACTATTGCCTCAGTCCTATATACTAAAGAAAATGGAGTTGCTTGCATTGGCTTTCGTTTAGATGTCCTATAGGCCCAAAGAGTTAATGGTAGCTTATCATGCCATTCCTTATGATTATCATGAACCATATGACTAAGTATCTTCAACAAGCTCTTGTTAGTGGCCTCAACTTATCCATTTCCTTTCAAGTAGTAAGGCGTGGACTTTACATAATCAATATTATAGGAAGCCAGTAGTTGACAGACATGCAAATTGATGAATGGAATACTATTATCGGATAAAACACACTTCAAGATTCTAAACCTACATATGATATTTTCCTTCATGAAACATGCAACTGCTGGTCCTATTGCCTTCTTTAAAGGTGTTGCCTTTATCCACTTTGCAAAGCATTCTATTCCTACTAAAATCCCGATGCATCTTCTTAATGGTGGATGTATAGGTCCAATAATGTAAAAAATCCACGTATGAAAAGGCCAAGGAATTGTGATGCTATGGAGTGTGACTGCAGGAGCATAAATGACATTGCTATACTATTGATAGACAACATACTTCTTAGTGAAGTTGAAAGTGTCTACTTCCATTATTGGCCAGTAGTATCCTCTATCAAGCAAATAATAACATAGTTTCCTTTCTCCTCAATGTTTCCCATACTCTCCAGCATGTACCTTAGTCAAAATTGTTTCTGTTTCGGGAGGAGTAATGTACTTTAGGGGTTTTCCAATAAATGATACTTTGAAAAGCTCATCTTCATGCATAAGATATTTCCTGGCCTTTTGATTTACAAGTTTGACATCTATATTATTCGTTAGTAACATATTGTTTCTTAAGTAATCAATGCACAAGTGCCTTCGGTCTCTAGCATTGGATACAAAATTACACTAACTCTAGTTGGGGAGCTTAAAACATTTAGGGCAATGTACCTGCACTTGAAGTGCATCTTTGGCCATTGATGGCCACTAATAACCTACATGTTGAATACGACGATATAGTGATGGCCCTTCCTCCCTGCATTAGATCTGGTGATATTTGTCTAATGTGAGGTAAGCTTCCTTTGAGCCAACATACCGAGATAGAACACCTTCTGGACCCTTATAATATAACATCCCATTAATTTTGACAAAATTCTTCAAGGTCAAAATAAAATCTATACTAGGGTGTGCTAATTAATTGTCTTGCATGTCTTTATCCTCATCAAAAAAATTCAAAGTCATACATGATATAGATTTCTTGATTACCTGAACATTCACATTATTACTAGCATCTTGAATTGGACTTTTGGATGCTAGTGTGGCTAATGCATCGGTATATCTATTCGTTGATCGGCTCATATGCCCGTATTATACAGAGTTAAATTTTTTTACGATAGTTTACATTGCAACCTTATAAGACATAAGTGTAGGTTCCTTTAAACCAAATTTACCTGTGACCTATTTAATGATCAAGTTTGAATCGCCTCAAATATACAAATGACATGCTTTGACTTTTCGTGCAAACAAACCAAGTAATAATGCCTCGTACTCAACTTCATTATTAGTGCATCGAAAATCAAATTTAAATGTTAATGGTATCTCTTAACCCTTAGGTGATGTCAATATGATTCATGTTCCCCAACCTTCATTTCTTGTAGAACCATCAAATTGAAGCGTCCATTCACCATTCGCCTCGACCATCAAAGTATCTTCATGAAATTTATATTATATCTATAGTTGAACCCTCTTGGGTATTCAAGAAGTATGCTAACAGATTGGCCAGCACTTGTGAGTTGATAGTCTTAGGAGATTGCACTGAAATATCAAATTCTCTAAGAACGTGTATCTACTTAGCAACTCGTCTTAATAAAGCTGGGCATAACAATAAATACTTGATCAAATTCAAACGAGTTATCAGATTGATCTTATGTGTAAGGAAGTAATGACACAAATTTTGCATGGCAAATACCAGTGCAAGATAATGTTTCTCAAAAGCTGGGTAATTGACCTCGCTCCCTTGAAGCGTTCAACTCAAATAGTATACAGGTTGCTGCTGACCATATACTTCTTACACAAGTAAAGCTCCAATGGACTTATGGATAGAAGTAAGATATAGGATTAATGGCAGTTCTTTGATAGGCATGGTCATGGTCTGAGGGGAGGTCAAGATTGCCTTGATCTTTTGAATTACCTCCTCATGGACTCGTTCTCATTCAAATGAAATTCCTTTTTTCAAAAGTTGGTGTAATGGGTATGAAATCTTACTTTTGAATTGCCTCCTCATGGACTTGTTCCCATTCAAATGAAATTCCTTTTTTCAAAAGTTGGTGTAATGGGTATGAAATCCCAACAAGTACTGGTATAAACCTTATGATATAAGAGACCTTTGTTGTAAAAGTTTTTAATTCCTTTATAGTAGTAGGAGATGACATTGATCTTATAGCTTGTACTTTTGTAGGATCAACATTAATTCCTTTTCGATGGATGACAAACCCTAAGAACTTCCTTAAAGACACATTTGAGAGGATTCATGCAAAGCTTGTCTAGTTGACATTGTTTAAAAACCTTTTATAAATGAAGCATGTGATCATGTACCATTTTAGGCTTGATGACTATATCATTGACATAATCCTTAATCCTCCATAAAGTCATACATCATGTCATGGAATATTGATAAGTGGCACTTGCATTCTTAAGTCTAAATGGCATGATGATGTAATAAAAATTTTCAATCGGTGTCCGAAAGGCGGTATACTCCACTTCCCCAATTTCCATCTTAATTTGATTATAACCACTCAACCTATCCATAAATGAGAATAAGTCATGTCCTATAATTATGTCTATCAGAGTATTGACATTTGGTAGAGGAAAGTTATCTTTAGGACAATCCTTGTTCAAATCTCGAAAGTCCATACATACTTTTATATATCCATTCTTCTTTCTTATAGTAACAATATTAGCGAGCCAAGTAGGATGTTGAATGAGCCTTATGAATCTAGCTCGTAATAACTTCTTGACTTCTTACTTGATTTACACTTCAATTTCAGGGCGAAAGACCTTTTGTCCTTGCTTTACAGGTGTAACTCCTAGAATAATACGTAATTTATGTACTATGAGACTAGGGTCCAATATTGGCATCTCTTCATAAGTCCATGCAAACACATCTCTATATTCTTTCAACAACTTAATAATATGAACTTTTATTTCTCGTGGAAAGCTCTTGCTTATGAAGATTGATAGTTGCGACTCTCTTGATTGCTTTAGTTCTAATTCTTATATTTCCTTAGCCTGTGGCCTCATTTGGTCATATAGCTGTTGTGAGGTGGGCTGGACTTCTTGTAGTGGTATGGGATCTGAAGAGGAGCAATATACCTCCTTAGACCTACAGACCATCATAAGTTGTATACCTTTCTTCCGTCTTCTCGAATGAAGCTTTCGATTCTCTTAGCCTGCTTATTCTTCTTCTTTCCCCTACGACATCCGTGCATCCTTCTTTTCTTTTGCTGGACATCTTGAACTTCTTCTCATGTAGGTAAAGGGACATAAGATGGCGTAGCTATCGAGGTTTCTCCCTCTTTAACAAATTCATCAAAGTAGGCTGACTTAGTAAAGTATGATTTATGTTGCTAAAAAGGATTCTTAGTAACTGGAATGAATACATCCTTCCCTTTCCAATGACCCTTGATACGTTGATATAATGTCGATGAGACTAAGTTGTGATTGTGCAGCCACTTCTTACCGATGAGTAGATGGTATTAAACCAGTGCATCAATTACATGAAAGGTAGTAGTACCATAGATAGGGCTAATCTTGAGATCAATATTAATTTACCTAATAGAATCCGTAGGGGCATGGCTAATCCATTTATTGAGATAAGCTATTAAACTAGTCGCCAAATGTCGATTCTAGCAGCCTTAAAAGTACTCATTGGCATGATATTTAGTGAAGAACCATTATCAACTAATGTTCTCTTAACCAGGGACCCATTAAGCATACCTTCTACATATAATGGGCGATTGTGATTGAAATTCTTCATACACATGTCTGCATTAGTGAATAGAATCACATTTTCGTATGTTGTAGCCATCCTCTTTACAGGCTATGTTGCGCTGCACTCTACGTATTGACTCTTAGAGATTTGCGTAAGTGTAGTTGCTACCGCAAGTCGAGCTTTTTCATTAAATCCCAAAAGATCAAAGAAATTCCTAAAATTAGTTACCTTTAACAACGCTGCAACAATAAGCGAGCATTCATCATCTTGAGCTCCAATCAACTTTCATTTATCTTCATGACTTCCAGTAACCTGGGCATCAATCGCTTCGGTTGTGATGGGACATGGCTAATGGCATTGATAGCACCCCTTCATCTGTTGTGAGTAGGAAGCGGATCATTTTTAACATCATTGTTATCGATAATCAATTCCCCATGCTAACTTGATAATTAAATATTCTCTTGAAAGTGAAATGATCTTTAGTTGGGTAATCAATATTTTGATGAAATCTATAATACTTAGGATCATTCTTTTCTTTGTTTATGGGGAGACGCTTGACCCTCAGAAGCTTGATATTTCTATTATGAAGCCACTGGTCAAGCATTTGATATACTTTGGCCATGGGATAAGGATATGTAAAAAATGGCTTAAAATTAGTAGGCTTATTGTTTCTTTGCTTATTTGTTCCTCTTTATGACTCACCCTGAGTTGTGTTTACAAAAGAAGTGCGCTTGTTGAATCTCCTAATTTCACTTCTTTGTCATGCCATTCAATTGTTGGTCCTTCACGTATTCTCAACTAGCATAGCAAAAGGAAGTTAATGAAAGATTCTCAAAGTAGATCGCATATTCAGGAAACATTCTTTAGATACAGATTTGGACCAACTCCCTCTTATCACAAATGTCTTGTATATTTAGTGAGTGCTCCCTGAAGTGCTTGATATAGTCCATAAGATTCTCTTTGGACTTATGACAAATCCTTCCCATCTCAGTAAGAGTGACTCTCTCTTTTGTGGAGAAAACTTTTCCAAGAACATTTTATACATACTACCCTATGAATCTACTGACTTCGGAAGGAGATTAACATATTAGGTATATGCCTTCTCAGTGAGTAACTTACAAAATTCTTTCAGTTTCAAATTATCATCTAGATCATATACTTCTAGTATCTCAATGAATTTTAGCAAATGTTCATTAGCACTTTTTTTTCTTGCCATTAAATAGCACGAACTTAAGACTGACATAATCTTTAAGGTACGACTTTGCGGCAATGTGTCAATGATTTGAGAGCTTCAATTCTAGTATCCCCAATGTAGATTTCGCTTGTATCTCCTTCAAATAGATGTCCAATTCTTCTCTGGTTACAAATGAACCTCTTTGAGTAGATGCTTCTACCCTTAGTGACATTGCAGAAGAAGGGTACATAAGTATAAGATTCACAGGTGTAGATCTTGTGGATATGGGATTCATTAGTGTGGGTTGCATAAAGTCAACAATTGTGACACGTGGTATAGCATGTGAGGATGACGAGCCCCCAATATGAATTCCTTAGTTCCTTACTTTAGGTAATGAATCTTGCGTAGCTGTAGGTTCTACAGCAAGAAGATGTTGCTTAACTCTATGAGTGATATGCTCGTTGACAACGAAAGGGTTAGGTGGGGTATGTTGTTGCACCACATTAGAAGGATTTGAGGAAGTTGCTCCTTATTGTACAGTAGCTAAGGTAACCAAAGCAAGCATGTATTGAGCAAACATTGCCATAAGTTCACCTAGGTTATGATTAATCTCCCACAACTCATACATTAATCGCACATTACCAAAGATACTTACTTGTACACCATCACCTTAATTAGTATCTCTAATTGGAGGTGGATTTTCGTCATTGGTCATAACAGCAACATTTTGCTCTTGATTAATTCTATTAGTAGGATCAGGTTGTCTTCGCCTGGAGGTACCATGATGTAAGTATCAAGTCTTCCCTCCATAGTGGAATCGCTAAAAAATGTAGAGGTATAGGTATGAATAAAAAGGTTACGTGCATGCTGCATAAGAAGTCGCACTATACGTGATTAGGAAAATGACTTTAGTAACTCGCGTAGGATGATTAGAAGAGAAGTGTAAGGAGGAGGAGTAAGTAACCTTGATGAGCCTCAAACACGTATGGTGACGAATAGAGAAGCACAATGGTATTAAGCTCCAAGATTAATGAAGAATAGGGTAGAGTCTTTAAGGTGTTTAAGTATTTGATCTTTAAAATAAGATTCTGGTAGAGTAACGACATTAATTGTGGTTTTCTCCTATCCAAATGAGGATATAAAAAGGGTATTTATTGGAAATGATAGTTGATCATATCCGTAAGATCATGATGATGATCAATTGTTAAGATTAAAGCCTTCTATTAATGGATTTTAGTTAGACTATTTTCATGGTTTATACTCAAATAAAAACTTTCTTTATTATTTTAATGTCAGTCAAACTAAGAAAGGTTAGATCAGATGGATTGATCCAACGGGCTTTGATCCAAACCCACTATGCCAAATCTTCCTTAATCATTTCGGTAATTTATGGGTTTGGCTCTTCGGACCTTATCACTCAACTTGAGAAGTCAAATCCATTTAATATTTAATTAATGGGCTTCAAGCCCAACATAAGTTTCTTTCACTAAGCCTAAAATTAGCAAGCCAATAACTAAAAAACTTATTTCCATTTATAAACAATAGAATGTTCCCTCAGATAATAATGATCATTTAATTATTTTTTTAATAAATAGACTTAACTAAGTAAAAGCATAATTTGACTAATAAAAAAAATATACCATGTATTTGTTGTTTATAGCAATACTGAAAATATTACGATGTTAACAAATATGTACAATTACATAATAACTTAATTGAAGTATAGCAAAATAGTTCAAGAGATTTGAAGTCATGAAATGTATAATAGTTAAAGATTAGACTACTGCTCCATATGTCATGGTTAAATGGAAGTACATCTAAAAAAAGTTAATTAAATACATAATATTATTTGTTATAAAATTGGATCATAATTATATTGACAAATTTTACTTAATTTAAAGATGAAAATCTCCAATATGTTGATCATTTTAAGTCACGAAAAGGAAAAAAAAAAGGATAAAAGAGCATCTTTTGATTAAAGGATTTTCCATGAACGGATTATGTCAAATGTTCATATATAAGAATGCAAATTTAAAACCATTCATTAGCTTTTCATTTTGATAACTTATTGCCTGTAGTAAGATATAAATCAACTAATATATTTAGTGTCACTTTTACTAAATAAAAAAAAATTGAAAAAAAAATTGAACTTCTAATGACAAATAAAAAATAAGCATTATAATATAATTATAATTATTAAATATTGAACCATTATATTTTTATGAAGAATTTGGCAATATCCATGAAGAGTTCTACTTATGTTACTATTTCACCATTTTGATGTATTGTCCATTAATAACAACTTATGTAGAATTTTAAGTTCTTTAAATATATTTAATAAATATGATTTTCACAATAAAAAGAATTAAGGAATATAGAAGAGTATAATGCTTTGAGGAAAAATATCATAAAATCAATGGATTACACAGTAGTTAATAATAATAATAATAATAAGTCGTGTTTTTACAATATATATAAAATGAAACTTTGATAATTTTTTTAGTGAAGTTGTAACAAAATGCAAACAATGGAATTACACACTATCTTTTCAATAGAGATTATAATATGATGACCGTGGATGATATACATGCTAGCCACTCAAAAGTATTGGAACATTAATTGAACTTTGGAAGCCATAACTTTTCTTCAGCTCTTGATGGTCTTTATTATTGTTTGGTTCACATATTTGATCTTATCAATCACTGTACTATATATATGGGTTACTTTTGATAGGAAGTCACTTTAAAATTTTTGTCTACATTATTAGATACCATATGGCTTATGTTTGTAATCCTCTCAATTTTCCTCTAGGTATGGACTAACTTAATTTATTAGTTTTATTTTTTTAATGGATGAAAAGTATTAACCACTTATAAACCATTATACATAGAATTATAAGTATGATTATAAAAGAAGTTTAAAAAGTTACAAATTTTACATCATCAAAAGTTGCAAATTCAAATCTACAAACTTAAAAAAAAAATAATAATAAAAAGAAAGTACATTGTTGTTAAGAAAAGAAAAGATAATCTATTGATTTTTTTTTTCTAGATGCACTGTTACAATAGTGCCTAAGAAAACCAACTTCAACAATAGGCTTTGCCAACGTTATTTAAAGTGAAGTAGGTAGGGCAATGACATTGTGTAATGACTTTAAGGAAATGAGAAAAAAAAAAACTTGAAGATTGAGAATGTATCTTATATATAAAAGTAATTAATTACTCTTTTCTAAAAAATAAGAATTATATTGTAAAAATGTTATACCAGTAAAAATGAAGCATCATAAAATGAATAACCAATGGATTTTTATAATATAAAAATAAAACAAATCAAATGTGATAAAATTAATGTTTATATACTTGTTGTAGATTATATAAGGAGAAGTAAGTAGATATGTATGCAGTGTTAAAATAAATTAAAGAATAATTTGAGTTAACTATGAATATTCCATACTAATTACTTAATTAATGATATTAACAAAAATGGAAGAAAATATTAACTTTTAAAAATTAAATGACCTTTATAAGTTCAACAATCCTAATTATGAAAGGCAATATGATTGTAGAACTATACATAAAAAAAGCTTTCGAAACTATATTTTATAATATGATTTTTTAGTCTTATATACAAAAAACCCATAAAAATGTTCCCATTCTATTTCATTAGCCTAAAGAACCTTAAAAACATACAAGCTCAATTTGTTGGTTACATATGTTAATGATTTAGATACATCAAGGGTGCAATCAATTTGAGAATTTTAAATTTTGGGCTTGAGCCCAATTCGATTATCTTGATTAAGGTCAAAATTTTTATAAATTTTCCTTACCCAACCTTAAATTCAGTTTACCAAAGTTAAAAATACATTAAAAGTTACACCAATGCTTAAACTTAGCTTGATTTACTACTCAATAGTTTGAGTTTGAGCTTAGTATGACTGTAAGAGAATCAAATTTGAGTAAAGTTCATGCTCAAATCGTTTATGAATTGTCTTTTGTACCCTTAACCGTTATATTTCTTTGATTGCCTATTAACAAGCTACTTAAATATATAACCTTAAACTTGATATGCATTGTACAAAGTCCTACTTTATTTGAAGGCTAGTAATTTTACATGGTAAATAGAGAGAATTTACATAGATAAGAAGTTTTGTTTTGCTAATTCCGAACCATGTTACTAGTATTAGTATGCATTTAACGAAACCAGGAGTTTTTATTCCATCACTTTAGATTTGTAAGCTTCATGTAAAAAGCTACACTAAGAACAATTGAAATTTTGATCTTTTTAAGATATATGAATATCATGGGAGATTATTTTGATTGATTAAAGTTATGGGTCAATGTCATATTTTGCATAAAGACATGATTTGAATAAGTAACTTAATCGGCAACACTAGAAATGGTATGTCAAGACACAATTTTGTGTGAGATAATCTTAGGATTACTTTCACATATATTGTATTTTAGGATTACTTTATATGAATTTATTATTTTTAGGGTTAGTGTCGTAAATGATACTCAAATTTTGCCAAAATATGCAATTTAATATCTATATTTTAAAAAAATCAATATAATACCTAATTGAAGTTACGATGATAATTTTTATTATCTAAATTAACTCTATTATATTTATTTGTTGACATTGACATAAGAGCGGATGGGGAATTGAAACTGACTACCTATAAGAAGTTGCATGACTCTTCAACAAGTAGCCGTTAACCACCCCTAACTCTAAGGTTGCTCCATTGGTTGCTTAAACCGAAGAAGATGATGATCCATTTCAAAAAATTGGTTATTCCATCCATTGATAGCTATAGGTTAATTCTTGATTCTTCCTTATATTCACTTCAATAAATGGATTTTATAAGGTTAGTTTAGGTAGTAAAAATAATAATCAACACTCCGATTAAGTAGTTATAAGTAATAAATTTATATTTTGGTAACATTAACTATGTCTTTTATCTTTTTCTTATTTATATTTGAGCAATGTTGGAAAATAGTATAATTATATTTAAAATGCCTTATAACATTATTTTATCAATATATTAATCATGATAATTTGTCTTAAATGGTAATGTCAATGATACTATAAAAAACTTTTGATGCATACCTAATTTCGTAATTGAACTTATTATATATCATATCCAATGAAAAGTTTACTTAATGTAAAAAAAAAATTTTTTTTGAGTACCACTAAACATCAAAATGATGGAACTTTCATTATCAAATTATTACCTTAGTCATTTTAATAAATAAGTAGTTACAAATGCTTATTTACAAAAGGTACAAAGATAAATAATTAGAGATAAATAGTAAATTTGATAAATAAAAGTAGGAATTATATTAATCATTTTAGACTTTAGTGAGAGTATAAAAAGAAAAATCTAGATAATTTTACAGTCTCTTTTTTTTTTTTATGGGATTGGCGTCATCTTTTTTATTTTTGATTTAATGAATTCAACGGTATTGATTTTGGAGGTTAAAAAAAGATAAAAATACATTGATTTCTTAAATTGATTAATCTATTAGAGCCATAACTGCATGCCGCCTCTCATGAAACGGAACGTTAACCGGCCTAAATTCGAACCCTTTACACAGATTTTGATAGCGGCGCCAGGGTTTTAGCTAATAAACCCCATTGTTCCGCTCCTCTGTGTGTGTGTGTGTTTTTCAACTGCACTGCTAACAATGGGTGCACAGAGAGAGAACGTTCAAGAAGATGCGGCCACTCTTTCCCGCTTCAACAAGATCGTTCTTAGTTGGGACTACTTTCGCCTCCTCAAAGAATCCAATGTAATTACCTATCTGTGTCTACACATACATACACACACTCCGCTTCAATCTTCTCATGGTTTGTCGTTCCTGTAATTGATTCGACGATTGATCTTTTTCTTATGTGCTTGCTCGTCAGGATCGCGAAAGGAAGCGTAAACAGAACGGCAAAGAAGTACCACCGAAAGGAGTGAAGCAAGTGAAGTACACATACAAGGACGTTGATGATTACATTTCGACTTTTGAACCTCTCTTGTTTGAAGAAGTTAAGGCTCAGATTATACAAAAGAACGATGATGAAGAAGAAGATTCTGGTTTGTTTTTCTGTCTTTCTTGCTTGCTGTAGAAGTTTTATTGGATATATTCAATTTCAATCTAGAAATAGATTGAACCTATTTTAAACATCAATTTAATTCTAAAAGACGACTAATTTACCCTGTTCTATAAGATAAAATTGTGTAAAGTTGTTTGCTCTTTCATCCGGTGTTTTTTTATTTATGTTTGGTGCTATGTGTGCAATTTTCATTTAGAACAAGATTAAACCTTCTGGAAATTTCATTTTAATTTTAGAAAAGGACTGCAGACATTATTCGTGTGGAAACAAGAGGCATAAAGTTGTTTGCTTTTGTATTTTGTGATTGCTATTTAGTAGGCTGCTATGAGCCACATGTTTGGCTATAAGGAGGAACCAAATCATGTTAGTGTGTACAGTGAATTTCATATTTTTGTGCCTGTGATTTAATTTATTTTCTTCTTGAAATATGGAAATTCAAGCTACAGCATTGATCATTTTACTTTGGACAAAACGTGCATCTGGATTAATCATTTACGAAGAGGAATGAGATAAGAATTGGACATGTATATTGAACAACCCATTTAGAAATGTAAACTTTATAGAATGTGCATCATAATTTCTTTTATTAGGTGTTTGCTTGGGATTTCATTGGACTTCAATTTGACTGATCCATCTTGGATTGACTTTGTGTGTTGTATATGTTGCATTGCTTTTTGTGTTTTTCTTATTTGGTTAGTATCAAGTTATGATCACAATTGGAATTCTTAGTTGTTAGCACCTAAGAGTTCTCATGACATTTGCATGTGGTCTTTGTTTCAAATCTTGGTGGGCACTTCTTGGCTCTCCTATATGGCGCTAGCTATACTAAACTGGTGAATGGGTACTTCAGAGAGCTTCATCATCCAAATACAGCTGTGCTTTCTGTTGAAAAAAAATGGCATAATTAACATTGGAATACATTTAATGTTTGCAGTTGTTGAGTGGAAGCTCGGGGCTGTCACCAAATGCAATGATTCTGATGGGTTTCACTTGCCAGAGATTACCTTTGGTTCTGATTTCAAGGATACTTCAATATCACAAAATGATCTTATCTTGCTATCCAAAGAGAAGGTGATGGGATGTAATCTTCATTTCATTTTTCTTTCACAGTATCATGGGACTAATTTAATCTCTTACTTGAACCCAAAAAAAATTTATCGAGGAGCCATGGTTCCATAGTGATCACCAAGGGACCAATAAAATATGGACTTAACAAATGGTTGCTTGCTCATAATACCGGGGATGTGCTTAGGATCAAGTGAATCATGCTGATCTACCAACCCCTCAATCATGAACAAATTATGTTTCTCAGAAACATTGGTATTTGCCACCTGGATATTTCACTAATGTCAATGTCCTTTCCATTTTGCAGTTTCAAGATAGTTGTAAGAAGCTTCCAACTACTTTTGCATTTGCCTTGGTAGAGCATCGCCAAATTCGTGAAACAGGAGGCCAGGATTGGCCCTATCTAGTCATTCTTAGACTTCGGATGTTCTTAGCTGGAGAAGTCATTGACATTAACACAGGTCAAGTTGAATCTTGTCCTAGGCTGCTTAATATGCGTACCCTCATTACTGAAGGGGGTAGGTCACTGTACATTCTAAAGGTACTTGTTTGGAAAAATGGATTGTTTATGGGTTTTGTCATTCTGATGTACTTTTTTGTATACAAGGTGTTTTTCTTCTTTGAATATAATGTAGGCCTGTAGTTTTATGTCATCAGTGAATTCCCGTCTGTTCAGTGCAAAGGAAATAGGATTTCCTATTCAAATTTTAATTGTTGAGAATATGAATATAACATCTTTGCTATTATTTTCTTAATCCAATTCTCTAGTCTTTTATAGCATGCTTTCTACAACGTAATGGGCTGTTTTTTTTTTTTTTTTTTGGGTAAGGTTAGAAATGCATTAATAACAAAAATTAGCAAAGATGTACAAGAAGAAGCCAAGTTCATTATCCACATTTACAAAAACAAAAGAATGTGGATGACAAACTTGGACAGTACTAAAAGCTCATAACTATACATTCAAATAGGTCAAAATAGTCCTAACTAAGATATCTGCTGTAGTAGGAGTGCTTCTTAGTCGCTTAGAATTCTTTTCCTTCCAAATGTTGTTAGTCGCTTAGAATTCTTTTCCTTCCAAATGTTGTAGAACATGACTGATAGAATCCTCTTCCCTTTTTGAGATCTTATCTTTCTGAAAAGTTCTACAAAAGATTGTGTAGAACTTCATTGTAGGTAATTTGTCCATGAAGGGAAAAAGTGATGTTGAATTCTTGCCCAAACAATTGTAAACTCACACGTGATGAAAAGGTATTTGTGGTTTTCTTTCTCCGTTGCACATAAGTGACATCGGTTTTGAGATAGGATACCCCATTGAAGTAGCTTGTAGTCTTTCTTAGATTGCAACCCATAGAATGAAGGAGTGTCGGGGAAGGTTAGTCTTGCTCCAAACAATGGTATGCCAAGAAGTGGTCTGAATACAAGTTGAATTAATAGTAAAACCTTAACTTGGGTCAGCAATCCGCATAAATGTATCATCTACTCCTACTTCAAGGGTTATGTGATGGGGTAGGCTAGATCTAATGGAGTCTTAAGTGTCCTCTTCTGATCAATGCCAACTTAGTTCATCTATAATATCACATAGCCTTGTCTCTTTGCTCCAATTCATGGCGTAGATACTCCTTTCACTAATCTAATTAACAAGTGGACCATTTGGGTGCCATGAGTTGTACTGAAGGGATATATTCCTCCCATCCCCAATGTTCCAAGAGAAGAGTTGCCTTGCTCAACTTTTAGCTGAGAAGACTTTTCGCCAAGATCAAGAGCTTTATGATGGGTTGGGAATGGACTTGAAGTTTCGTCATCTTAAATTTCATCTCTAATCTACCTTGGCCATAGGCCATTAGGGTCAACATTCAAGTGCAAGATATATTTTAGTTGAGCTACTTTATTCCAAAGGATGATTTCCATAACTCCTAATCCCCCCTTGCTTCTTATAAAGCATACATCATCCCACAAGACTTTAGCTTTACCTTTGGTTTCGTTTATTTATTCCATAAGAATTTCATTATTTTGGTTTGTAGCTCTTTTAGGATTTTCCTTGGAAGAATGAACATGGTTGCCTAATAGACTTGTAATGAGAAAAGAACACTCTTGATTAATTGAACCCTGCCTGTATATGACAAAAATTTGATAGACCAGCTATTAATTTTAGTAGTGAATCTTTTTATGAAGATATGATAGTGTGTTTTGTTGATCCTTGTTGAGATGAGAGGAACCCTTAAGTGTTTAGCTGGTAATTGCCCTTTCTTGAAACCAAATGTTGACTAGATCCAATTTTTCATTGCTTGATTAACTCCACTAAAAAAGATGTTATTTTTAGATGTGTTGGCTTGGAGACTCAAGAGAGTTGCAAAAGATTGTAGGCATTGGTTAATTAGGCTTATTGAGTTGAAGTCACCCTTTGAAAAGATGAGGTTGTCATCTACAAAGCAGAGATGGTCCAACTTTCCTTTTTTGCACGGCCAGTGGCGGTAGAATCCTTGGTTACAAGGATGAAGAGGTAAGGGGAGATAGGATCCCCTTACCTTAATCTTCGGTTACTAGCAAAGAAATCTAGTAATTCTCCATTTAAACAGATAGAAAATCTTGGTAAAGATACGCTTGCTATGGTCCACTTCACAAATATTTGGTGGAAAATTGAGAGCATATAACAGATGCTCCAAGAAGGCCCAATTAACATCATAGGCCTTCATTATGTCTTCCTTCATTGTACATCTAGCACCATGAGCATCCTTGTGGTACCTACTCATTAATTCTTGTGCTATAAGGATGTTGTCTACTATTCTCCTCTTCCTGATGAACGCAGAGTGTTCTTTGCCAATAGGCTTTGAAAGAACACTTTGGATCTAGTTTACAAGGATTTTAGAAATGTACTTATAAAGAACATTACAACATGAAATAGGTCTAAAATTAATAAAGGACATTGGGGTATTCACCTTAGGAATCAAGGCAAGATAAGTGGAGTTGATTGACTTCAATAATCTCCCTGATGCAAAGAAGTTTTTGATAGCTAAGCAAACTTCCTCTCCGATTATATGGCAAGTCAAATGAAAAAAATTTGCATTATATCCATTTGGACTTAGCGTTTTATCTTTAGGTATGGATCGCAAAACTTCCTTAATTTCTTCATTGTCTACTAGTTTAGTGAGTAGTTGCCAATCCTTTAATGAAACTCTTCTTTCCACTACAGAAAGAACGGAGTCTAAGCCCAATGGCATGGTCTTGAAAAGCTTAACATGTTCTAGAAGAAAAAGATGGCTGTTTCTTGAATACTAATTTTGTCTGTTGATTGTGAGCCATCCTCTAAGACAATGGATTGAATACTATCCCATGGCGTACTTTAGCTATAGGGAGTAAAAGAAGGAGAAGGAGTTTCTATCTCCTAACTTTAACTAAGATTGTTTGGATTTTTGTGTTAGAAAGGACTCTTCAGTCGTAGCTAGCGAGTAATGATCCTTAAAACTCTTTTTATCCAAATCTTAGTTTGCACTCAAAGGGTTGGCTCAATTGCAAAGTTGATTACTCTTTAATGCAGTCAAACTTTAGGAAACTCTCATGGAAATATCCGAATAATGCTTCTTATTAAGTTTCCTTAATTTTTTCTTTAGTAACTTCAATTGACCACTCTAAATGTGGGTGTTCCTTCTTCTCTCTTATTCCATGTTTGTTCAACTGAAGGGAGGAAATAAGGGTCTTTGCTCTAGAATTCAAAGAACTTAAAAGGAGTTTTTCTATTTAGTATTGGTTGATAAAGATGAGCTATGATCAGACAGTGATCAGATATTCCTGGGGCACATATCTTAGCCTCAAAATTTGGGAAAGCTAGTAGCTAATCCCAATTGACCAAAAATTTATTTAGCCATCTCAGGAAGAGGTTAGATGGACTTTTGTTTGACTACGTATGGAGGGGGCCACTAGTTCTAGTATCTTATAACTTTGCCTCCTTACAGATCTTGTTGAAATGCTCCATTTCTGGTGTAATGGTTTCATTTCCCCCAATTTTCACCTTTACTTTTTGACATTCATTGAAATCTCCTCCTAGAAGCTAAGGCTCATGGATCGATGCTTTGATGAGAAGAAGGTTTGACCATATGGCTTCTCTTCCGTGACTAAATTTGCTCCATAGACATAAGTGAACCAAAAGCTTGTATCCTCCCTTATTTGTTGACAGTGGCAGTATATGAACTGTCTATTCGAGATAGGTCCCCTTATTCCCCAAATGAAAGGGCTCCAAGCCATCTAAATTCGGCTACTTGAGTGGTGTTCTGACTTCCATGATGGGAATATTCTAGACTAAATTGAAGGTGCTTTATTAAGCTTCATTTTTGTTTCTATCAAACCCAACAAAGAATTATGATTTGATTCACTAAATCTTTTCATCGTTATCGCTTTCTGCATATCATTGAGCCCCCTAATGATCCGTACCTCTAACATTTATTTGATAAAAAGAAAAAGAAGAAAAACAAAAGACAAATGGTCCCAATCAAGATGAGTGATCGCTAGAGCTACCTCAACAATAACTCCGTTCTTTTTCCTTGTCTTCTTCTTTTTAACAGTGTTCCAAGAGATATTGTCACTAGATAGTTTATTCTCTTGGTTGAGTTGAGTTTCTAGAACAATCAATAGAAATCTCATCCTTTTCATGAGGGTCTATTGATGCTTGACCACACTCTCCTTCATCTTTAGAAACCAGGCTCTCTACAACTAGAATGGCATGAGAACAATCACCTAACAACTTAAGGCAATTTGAAGAGGAGCTATTTAACGATAGTACCTCTACAGCAGCATGTTTGTCCTCCTTCCTATTTGGCATGGTTGGCTTATGAGCTTTTCTTTGATTCCTTTCCTTAATGACCATTCCCTTAAGGTGAGGGCCAACCCTAACTTCAACACACTCTTGATACTTTTCCACTTTAGAGATAGGGCTCTCCTTCAAAACCTCATCACTATTGATTGATTTTTCCTATTTACCCCCCTATCAACTACACATTGTTCAGTTGCATGCCTAAACACTTTATAGTGAGAGCATCAAGGAGGGATGTTTTGGTACTCTACATCCACCATCACAATCTTTCCATTAGCTCTTGTGATAGCAAAAGAGAAGGGGAAGTTGGCTTTAGCACCTACCTTTATGGACACTCGAGCAAACCTGATCCTTTTTGCTCTAGCGATGACTAAATCCACTTGGAGGGGCCTGCTTATAGCACTTGCTATATACCTAATGCTGTCTCTATGGAGTAACTCCATTGGCACTCTTCGTAACTTGATCCATATTGGGATCTTTCTAAGTAGCACCTTATTGTAATTAGCTTTTAGAGACCAACACTTAAGGATAATGGTTTGGTTGGCAAATGACCATTGTTGACTCAAGATCTTAAGGAGGGAGGCCTCGTCCTTGAACTTGAAGAAAAAGAAGCCACATCCATTCGTTAAAAATTCTACCAATCCTTCATCCTTCCAAGCATTACATCCTATCTTTTGGACCTAAAGGAAGGATAAGCCTTGGCTAAGAAAATAGCCAACAAGAGTATTCCTCTAAAACTTCTCTCCAAACATAAAAACTAATGTAGGGGGCTCTATACAGATCAAAGCGCTTAACTTAGTTGGAGCGTAGTAACCAAGCGATACGTCTACAAGTAGTCCAAGCGAAGGTAATATTCTGCGAAACCACTTATACAAAAGATGGCAGTTTCAGGGATTCTTGTTTATCACCCATGGTCAGTTTCTCTTGTCCTTGAAGAGCTGAGCTTTCAAAATGGTCAGCAACTTTTGTCATTGCCTTAAGGGTTGACTCACTTCTAGAACTTTGATCATCATCAGACGAGGAAAGAGGTCCACCTTGCTTTTGCTCCTCAAGTAGTGGCCCCGAGCTGGATTTGGTAGCTAGGTTATTGTTTCAAGCTGCCCCCCTTCCTAGACTTTTCAAACAAATCAACAGGCTTTTCAGGTGAAGGTTGACTAGTCACCTCAACTGCCTTGGACTTTGAGTTAGAAATTGTCTTGGTTTTCTTATCCTTTATCCTAGAAATCGCTATATTGCTTGCTTCGGGAGAAGCATATGAAGAAAACTTCTTGTTTTTTCGTTTGCTCAACATGCTGAGACCGTCTGCCAACTCCACATGAAACCTTTTTATTTCTACGAACGAAGGTTCTCATGATAATAACTTTCAAGAGAAACACCACTTAATTCTAAAACTAAGATAGCAAACTTAAAGCTTAACAAAAACAGACCAAAAGCATAGAACAAGAAAAAGAGAGGGACAAAACGGACAGGGGGGCAAGGAAAGATGAACAGAAAGGAAGAGAGAGGGGAGGGTGAAAGCAAGATAAGGGTTGAAAAAAAGGTGGGACGGTTTGAGAGGATTTTCTCTCTCTACATTTTGAAGAGAGAGACTATGCCTGTGAACTGGTTATTGTAGTGGCACCTTCTTTTAAGCATTTCTATGAAGTAATGTGAAAAAGACTGTACATTGGTGTTAATGCAAGCATATTGTATTCTTTCACAATTTTAATCTGTATGTGACTGATTTAAGAAAGAATTGACTAGGAGATTAATAGCCTCAGTACCTTTGAAGCTCAGCAGGAGTTAATTAAAAGAATATAAGGATGGTGTGGGCTTTGGGTGACTACTTGGCCAGATGGGATGAATTTTAGAATAACATTCTTCTTTTCGAGTTGGCTCTTCAGTCTTTCCTTTGGGATATAATGAACATTGGATTTTCTGCAGTGTTGCAGCTTGTCAACTATATGCCGAGAATATGTTGCCATGTGGTCCATTAGTACCATCCCTTTCAAGGATTTAATATTAGCTGCTGCTGACAACAATCCTAATTTTGAAGATCAAGCCTGGAAAATTTCTAAGCCTTTGATGGAATATATAAAGAATAACCTAAATGAGTCCCAACAACGAGCCATAAATGTGAGTTTTTAATTTCGTTTACCATCCTGTGCAAGGCTGTCTTATCTCATATTCTTTGAATAACCTCTTCCATTTTTCTGCATTTTCCTTCTGGTTATGCTGATTAACTTCCTCATTTATTGTGTTATGTGGTTTCTGCCTTTTGTAGATTGGTTTGTCACGGAAACCATTTGTCTTGATTCAGGTTTTTCTCTTTTCTAAACTGGTTTTGGTTAATTTGCAGCCAGTTTTGTTGATATAATGCCTGCATCCTGATATCACATGTTGGCATAATTTCTTGAGATTCTGATGCATGGGGCAGCCTTTTGCTTTCCTTTGTCTGTTTATAGACAGAGTTTATGTTGGGAAATAATGTAAAATGTTAATTTGTTATCTACATTTGTTAGTAATTTTTTTTTTAATGATTTGTTGAACGTGGTATATAGATCCTTGCAAATGCTATGCTGGGCTTTTTGTAGCTTTTGAGTTGGTGACATTATGTAATGTAAATTTCAACAATGATTGAGCGTTATTTACACAGTTGGGTTCTGTTTTATATACCTTTGTAGCCATTGAGCTTTATGGAGACAATTTCCTCCACTTAAAAGTGGTTTACTCTAGTTCCCTGGTTTACTCATCTAGAGCATTGTTGTAAGCCCTTCCTGCTTTGGTGGTTGTGGATTTTCCGATAATTTACCCAGAAAAGGAAAAAAAGAACATTTGCTCTCTCATAACTAATTACAATGCATCATAGCTTGTCATTTTCCTCGAAGTCTTTTTTGGTTTCTATACCCTTGTTTCATGTGTGTAGTCTCTGAGTATTGTAGAGCAAGAGTCCTGATAATTAATCTATGATTTTATCTCAATAAAAATATCTACTCATTAAGAGAGCCTTTACTCTCTCAAAAATGTTAAGAAAAGAAAAAAAGGGTGATTAGTCAAGCCTGCCTATGTTTAACAAGCTGGCACTAGCAAAAGAATTTGAAATCCCACGAGAGTGCCTAATGTGAAACTTATGGGCCCAAGGCTATCTAATATAGAAGATTGATTATTGCTGTACAAGCTTTTTATTTTACTTCGTGTAAATCCTCTATCTCCTGTCTCCATGGTGTTCTAGCTTTTTTTTTTTTTTTTAATAAATAATCATTTTTTATGGTAGTAAATAGATAATTCATTGAGAGTATTAACAGGTAATTCTCGTTTCGATATACTAATATCTACAACATGAGAAAACGGCTAAAGGTGGGGTGCTGAAAGGTGCTCTAACGTGGCCATTTTGATGCCTAAGTTAGTTTTCTCATTATATAGAGAGAGATATAAGTAGTTAGAGTGTTGAGAGAATAGAAGAGAGTCCCCTTATCTAGGGTCTAGGTTGATTTTTATAGTAAGTTTATGGTGATTGTCTTTGGATCGGATTATTTGATCGGGCTTAGATATTAGACTAAGTAATATAAGCCCACATAACAATTATTCAAAAATGCCTACCAACATTTCCTCCTACTCTCTGGCAATCAAGTTGGAAAAGGGAGTATTCAGGGAGATTGATTTTATGGAGTTTCTAAACAAATTTGCAATCCTGGCCTGAAGAGGTTAGAGTGTTTAAAGAGATAAAGGCCTAATGAGGTAAAAGGTGGGAGTAGTTAGAGCACTTATAAATATTGGTATAGCTAGAAAAGTGAAAACCCGAAGAGGTCGAAGTGCTTGAAGAGGTGAGTGTGCCTAAAGAGGTAAAGAGCGCTTAGAGAGGCAAGTAAGCCTGAAGAGGCAAAAGCCTAAAAAGACTAATGTGCCTGAAAAGATTGGGGCACCTGAAGAGGCAAAGAGCACCTAAAGCCTGCAAAGGCTGAGGCACTTGAAGAGGTAAAGAGCGTTTGAAAAGGTGAGTATGCTTGAAGAGGCAAGAAGCGCCTAAAGAGGTGTGAGCCTGGAGAGGTTAATATGCCTGAAAAGGCTAGGAAAGCATGAAAGTCGCTCAAGTTAGGCATGACTTGTGCTAAGTCGGAAGATAGGCTGATTGGCCTCTGGATTGTTAAAGTATAGGACCTTGGCTTGCTTTTTTGTCGTCCAAATCAATTGTAGGACTTAGAGCTGTTAAGGAGTATTCTGTTAACAAATTATGTTTGCATGGGCATAGAGGTGAAGACTAAAGAGACGAGAGTGCGTAAAGAGGTGGGAGCGTCTGAAGAGGCCAATACGCTTGAAAGGATGAGGCGAAGGCCTAAAGATGTTAATACGCTTAAATTGGCTCGTCGCTTGTAGTGTGTAAAGCTTAAAGCTATTGGGGAGTAACCCATTAGCAAATTACACTTGCGTGGGCTTAAAATGGGAGTGTTTAACACTTACTTTGTTGAAAAATAAATAATAACTTAGAAACAGTAGGAGTAAAGTCTTACTTATCTTTTATTGATACGGTTAGCCTGTAAAGTTCAAATATGACTTATGGAGCTCGAAGTACTATTGACTTTCTAGTAATCCAGAAATACTCCAAGCTAGAGCTGGTTGTTCGACCTTAGCTTTAAAGAGCTTAGCAATTTAAGCTTTTGATGTTTTATAAAAAATAGAGCTTGACAATAATAATGCTCGAGTACTTGAGCAATTCGGCTTCTAAGATCAATTGCTATTCAACTTGGGACATGGTTTAATTCTCCGTACTCAGCGTTTCTCCTTAATATGTAGTAATATGGGTAAGCTCAATAGTTAAATTCGTTATCCTGCTCAGCCTACTTTAGCTATTTAACTTAGGTTGGCATTGGACATCGATTGTTGCATCTTGAGTTCTTGGCCTATTTCAGCTTTGCATTAGAGAGCTTGGAGTTTTGGTCTTGCTTTCAATTATAGATAGCAAAGTTACAAAGAGTTTGTTTAGAAAGAAATCGGATGAAGGACAATTATTCGACTTGTAGTTTGAAACTGTATGGTTAGTTGGTAAACATGGCTCAGCATAGATTGCTTGGCAAAACTTTTGGGCCATGAATTGTCGTATGCCTAATTGCTCGAAGACTTGACTCGACAAAAGTGCTTGGAAGGCTTCTCGTCCAATCAGCATTAGGTAGCATGGATGTACTGCAACACCTTTAACTAGTCGGCATTTCAGGCTCGCCCTTAGCTACCTTAAAGGAGTTTTAACAATTTCTTTTCATGTGCATGAAGCTCAACACTTGTTAGAGAAGGAAATCAAAGCTCGATGTAGTGAACATAGCTGCTGCGAACTTGACTAGTGCTTGCTCAATGAGTACGGATGATGAGTTGGCTATTCAGTCATGAGACTCCGCTACTTAGTGGATTTTCGAGATGTCTCCAATGTGGCATGGAACTTGAAACAAATTGCACTCCGCATTCGGTATGGAAAGATGACTGCACTTAGTGCTCGGCAAGGATTTGGGTAAGCTCTCGGCACTCAGCGTGTTGTGTTTGGAGTTGCTTAAACTTGACAAATAGTAAGCCATTGCTCTCGGCCTTTTGATTGCGTATAGACAAGTGTTTGAATGTAGCTTAGTCCTAGCGAATTAAAGTTTGTCACAATGTATCTTGGCTACTCGGTGTTTCGATGAAACGTATTCTCGGTTGAAAGCTTCTTGGCACAATGTCCTTCGTTTTCTTGGCATCTAAAGAGTAGTGCTCTTCGGGGGTTAGCAACTACGGGGAAAGATCCATGGCCATTTGGCATGGCGTTCGGGACTTAGATTACACTGAAGCACTTAGCCTCTTGACAACTCGCAGGCCTATGGATATTACTCGGCATGGTAAGGCATTGTACTTACTAACAATTGGGATTCGCCATTCTTAGCCCATGCCATCAAAGCTCATGGCTTCATTTAATTCAATGGTTTTTTAAGTATTAAAGAAAATTGGGACTAGACGTCCTTGAAGGATAGCTACTTGAGTGTGCTTCTCGGTTGTTATAATGTCTCTCAGCATATTGGAAGCTTGGCCTTCATTTTGTCGAGATTATGATACTTTGGCACTCACTGTTCTGTAACATAACTTTGGTTCAACATTCAGACTCTCAGAGTTTGAGCTACCATTATTGTAATGGGCTTAGCATGGACTCAAAACATCCGGAACTTGGGCTCAGCAGAGTATACTCACCATAATCTGTTTTCTAAACTTGATACTCAGTAAGATTTCATGACTGCTTGGCATAGCTTTTGTTGAATTCATTGTCTCACTGCTTTTGTTGGGAAAGAATTTGGATTTCACTTACCCAAGATCTTACGTGGAATTGAGCCTCTTCTAGGCTATTTGACACAAGGCTCAAACTTAGAATTATACAACAGATTGACTCACAAAGAGTACTTGGCTTGTAAATACATCAAAGTTGACCAACATAGTCTGTGCTACGTGGGCATTGGATTCATTCGATAGTCGGCTTCTCAGTAACTTGCAAGCCGATAGAATTTTTACGACTTGGTGCTTATAGTTGTTGTATCATCGCAACTACTCAGAGAAGCTAAGCAAGGATAGAGTTGCTACGTTTGGCTAGTTAAGACGCCTAAGACATAGAGAGAGCTACTAAAGGAGTTCGGCTGCTCGGCACAAGGAGGATGCAGAGTTACTCGTAAATATGTCAAAAGTGCTCAGCAAGTGCAATAAATGAAGTGACAATCAAAGTAACACGGCGTATTGTGGATCAACATGGAGTTCATTTGCTAGAACATGGACCATTAGTCAAGTGAAAAGCTTGGCTAAACTTCTTTGCCATGGTGCTTGGCAACCTTATGCGACTCAAGGGATCTTGTCATGAGCGCTTAGAAACCATATCATAAGTGCTTAAGCCAAAAACATTGATGTCACATTTAGTGTGTCGCCTTATGAATTCCTTTTGAATTTTAGCTTTTGGTACTTTTTCACTTGAAACTCGGTCACAAAACATAGGTAACATATGAATTTTCAGTTAACCACCAAGTGGTGGCAGTTATGATCCACAAAAAGTTTGGAATTCGGTTACTCGAACGTGTACACTCGCATAAAAGTGGCGGTTATCAACACAAACTTACAGATCATCCAGAACATGGATGCGGTAAGGCAGTTAACCAAGGTAGTTTTCAACTTTTGTGGCATAAGCAGATATTGGGAAATGCAACTACTGCTTGCTTAAAGAATCCAATGATTCTCCTCAAACATCAATTGACATACGAATATGGAAGATATATAAATCGATGCCAAAGAGAAAAGTTGAGTTTAGAAAATTTCACCTAAAAGAGCTAAAATCCCCTAACATATTAAATGCGAATAAGTTTATCCCTAGAAGAACGTTCCGTTGGGAGATTTTTCGAATAATGATAGGAATTATGGCAATAATTAAACGTTTCTATAGACGGCACTGATTGTTAATGGGTGATTTTCATTTCGATATACGAACACATACAACATGAAAAAAAGGTTAGGGAAGGGCATCGGAGGATGCTTCGATACGGCCACTCTGATGCCTAAGTTAGTTCTCTCATTATGTAGAGAGAGATATCAAATAATTATGGTATTAAGAGAGTGGAAAAGAGTCTCCTTATCTAGGGTATTGGCTGATATTTATAGTAAGTCTAAGGGGATTGTTCTTGGACCGAATTATTTGACTAGGTTTAGATATTGAACCAAGTAATATAAGTCTACATAACAATTATCCAAAATTCCCTATCAACAAATAGCAGTAAGAATTTACAATTGTCAAAGACGGTAAGGTTTACACAACTTACTCTAATTTGAGACAGAGTATACAAAAAATTGTAGATGTGTTCTAGATGGTTACTTAAGATATAAAAGTTAAACCTAATAAACAATTTAGAAATGATGAGAAATGTTAGGCAATAAATATGAAGTTTGTGCTTAATCTATATATTTAATCTTTTAGCTAAGATGGCCATAGTACTAATCTTGACATGGTATGGGAACAGGGGGTTCTAGATTCAATCCCCTACATCATTAGTTAACCCCTATCTAATTAAGTTGGCCACTTAATGACATTTAGTTAGAGCCTCAGCTCACAAGAGGAGGGATGTCAAATAATAACCATATTACTTGCATAAAATCTATATTTTTAAGCTTTTAGATTGGGTGGTTGTGATGTTGACCTAACAAGTACTACATCTAATCGAAGAAGAATTGACTCTCAATGCTTGATTTGGGTAATTTATTGACAACAGATGCTGCTATATGCGAAGTTTAGGTTTCTTTCTTTCTCTCCTCTGCCTCTATTTCGGTTTGTTTGGGGGTGGGGGGAGGTAAGGGCAAAGGGGATTATGTGAGTCTATCTCATTGATCATACATGAGGCAAGAAAATTAGGAAATGATAAACAGTCAATGATGATTGCGCTATGATTTCAATCTTCCAGATTCTTGCTCCATCTTCCATAACTTAGTGGTGCAACTCTGCTTAAGTGTCTGGTATTACTTTGCATAAGAAAAGGAGCCTGATCTACATCAGCCACAAAACAGTTGCTGTCATGACCCAATGACTAGGTCCCATTGTGAGTTGTGGGAAGCTCCAAGGATGTGAAGCTAAAGTTGAAGAAATTTTCAGAAAGAAGAGAATTTCTGATTCTGCCATGGATTATTATGTCAGGGAATGCATTCTATGTAAGATTGAATTAAATTAAGTATGGAGCTATAGTGTTTTATCTTGCTGCTTCTTGTCAATGCTGATGGTTTTAGAAAAAATGTTCCTTTCCATTCAGATTCTCTTCCATATGACTCCATAGGTGGAGTAATTCCAGGGTTGCACCACACTTCATTATTTGTTCCCTAGTGTGCTGGCAATGACTAGAGACTAATGAGAATCTTAATTTCTTGTCCCCATAACCTTTAATAAAAGAGCATTTTAACCTTTAATAAAAGAGCCTGGGTGATAGTTAATTCTCGCAAAGCCTCAACTTCTTGTTAACATAGCGTACTCTTCTATGTACATCCAAAACTTTCTCTTTTGTTCATTTATGGAAATACTTGTTTGGCAATGCTTTCTTTAGATTTCTCCACCTTTCTTTTAATCACTATCCTTCTTTTATTTATATTTTTCTTCTAGGGTCCTCCTGGAACAGGGAAGACACAGACAATTCTTGGACTTCTAAGTGCAATTTTGCATGCAACTCCTCCTCGAGTATCTTCTAAGTTAATATCCTTTCTTAAGCAGCGAGTGGGTGTACCATATCTGTGCTGCCAGATACACAATGTGTTCACACTTTATTTTGTACTTGCTCTTTTATGTAGGGGTATATTGCATGGAAAAAAGCATGGTGCGGACTTACCCCTTCAAGAAAAGTATGTTTTCGGCCATCATTATGATAAATGTATTGCATCTGAGTGTAATATACTTATGCAAGGAAATCTTTGTTAACTTTTTGTTGACTTCTTCTTGTCTATATTTTCAACCTTTTTTTCTTTTGATGATGGAGGGGCATAACTGTATTGTGGTCAGTTACCTTCAGGCATATGAACCACCTTACAAGATCTATGCATTAGGTGAGAATAGCTTGTGCTATGTAGGTACTCCGAGAAGTGTCTATAGTGGGATTTGAACTTAAGATCTTATGCAAGTTGTCATGAGTATGTCCTAAGCCTTAACCACTAGGCCAACTCCTTAGGGGTGACTATATTTTCAACTTGCTAAATCTTCTTCCAAAAGTTTAAGGAACCAACACCGGTGGTTTGGCTGGATGTGAAAATATATGGAATATCTCAATATTACAAAATTACACAATTTGCTACTTGTGGGATTGCAGCAGAATAGGGGTGTGGATGATCTAATTGTTATATTCTAGAATGGAAAGTTAGCTATTATGCGTAATTGGTGCATGAAATGGTAAAAAGCGGCACAACAGAGTCATGAACCCCTAACAAGTTTTTGGAACAACTTGCAATTTTCTGGCTGCATATATGTTTGTGTTGCATAAGCTTCTTCTTCTTCTGACTGCCAATGCATGATTCCTGGGCCTTTTCTAGGTCTGCTGTTGTTTTAATGAATTATCTCTGCTTTATGAGAATATAGAAAATGATAGTTTCTAATTTTTTCTTCTTCTGTTGATTGATATATTTCAATTATTTTTTTCAACAATTACCAAAAGAAAAAAAAAAAATGTTAAATCCTTCCATGAGAAACTTTAAATATGGATGAATTTGAATTAGGAAATAAGATCTCTTCATTGCTAACACCTAAGAAACCTTGTAGCCGTGCTCTGGAATAGCTTTTTCAATGTCATCAGGTTTGGCTTCTATTCCTAATCCCTTACTACCACTTATGAGAATCATTAGCTCAAAGTATATAGGTGATTTTTGTGCTAATAACTTGACGGGTTTATCTAGGTGAGGTTTGAGTGGGTTTAGGAAAACAATTGGAAATCATCGAGTTAGAAATTTTGCCTGCACTCACCAAAGCACTCTAAGCTTTAAGTGGATTTGGATAAGGATTTAAGAAGGGGAAAACAGTTGTGGGTTGAAGCTCATGGTTATGATAAGGTGTGATACAATTTTTGAAGGCTCTAAGACATGATGCCAAGTGTTGGTGTAATTGTTGCCTCAAAATTTGTGTGCATTGTATGAGTACTGGTACAAGGTAGACATTATAAACACATGGATTTCAGGTACACTCATTGGGGACAAGCATCTCCATGGTTGGCTAATATCAATCCAAGGGATGAAAATATGCCAATGAATGGTGATGATGGTTTTTTCCCAACCACTGGAAATGAGTTGGTAAGCTAATTTTCATATCTATATTAGGTTCCAAAGATATTATATTTGACATTGAGGCTATGCAGAAACCAGAAGTTGTTAATTCCAGACGTAAATACCGTGTCCGAGTGCTCGTTTGTGCTCCATCAAATTCTGCTTTAGATGAGATTGTCTTACGGGTTTTATATTCAGGTGAAGATAGTTTTCTTTCCTCTAGGAGCTTTTATAGCTTTTGCTTTACATTGAGTGTATTAAACTTGCAGTGTATACAAGTTAGCACTTCTATTTTCACCCAAAGAAAGTTAGCACTTTTACTATTGGGCAGAAAACCATAATTTTTTGAACTAGAGAAATAGGGAAGTTAAAGTCAGAGTTTAACTAGTGGATTTTTATGATCCACAAATTTGCTTGGAAAACTCCTCCAAGAGGCACTTTTTCTTCTTTGGTTTGGCACTCTTTCTCCGTCTAGTGTTCATGTCTTTTAAAAAAGTCTGCCCTTGAAGCTATGTAGGGGGAGATGATTTTATGGATTTTTTTTTAATTGAAAAAGGGGAAATTACCAAAGAATTGTTTACTGGCTGTGAAATGTAAAAAGCTAAATAGTTTGGTTTTCTTAGGCTCTTTTTTTTTTTAATTTAATATATTTAACTTCCCCTTGTGTTTTCAGTTGCATAAGTATAGTTAGGTTAAATGTAATATAATAAAATCTATATACACTATGTATGAGGATATTATATGGAGCATATATACGTTATATGATTTCTTACGAATGTGTCTCATTGATGAGATTCCTTTGGGTTTTGCATTTCCAAGTTTGATAATGCACATTGCAAAAAAGGAAGTGTATGGAAATGTGAACATTTTCTTTATATGGTCCATCAACAAGTGCTTAAGGGGCACCATTTCGATTTTCCCTTTACTAATAAGTTTTGCTGTCATTTTTACTCTTTGTTCATATTTGTGTGTGTTTCCAAAACTGTGCATTGCATAGGCTTTTATTTATTCTTAGTTTATGGCTGAAACTTACAGTGGGACTAGTAGGACATGCTGCTGCAGGTTTTAGATTTGATCGAACCATCATCTTTATTGCATTTGGAGATTGGATTAGATCATTTTTGTTTTGTATATTCTGAGGTTGAGGATCATCGTTTCCCTTTAAGGTTGCATGCTTGTGAACAAACAGGAATTCAACAAGGGATAATGTCATTTTTCCTAGTTTTTAAAAGGTTTTTAATTCTATTTTTTGATCTAGGTTTAATCCATCCTTCCTTCTGTCAATGGTAACCGAGTTTGTATTTTCTACAAGAATGAGGAATGGTCCATCTGCTTCTTTTTTGATTATATTGTTTGCTTATGCATATTTCAGGTATACGTGATGAAGATGACCATCCCTATAATCCTAAAATAGTGCGGATAGGCCTTAAAGCACACCATTCCATTCAGTCAGTCTCCATGGATCACCTTGTAGGTCACATCATTCCATTCCACCCCCCTCCCTCATCCTCTCCTCTTCAATACCTATGCAAAGTTTAACACCATAGAATTAGGCTTGCAGCAATAATTTATGTTTTAATATTTTATATTTATCCCCTCAAATGTGAGCTCAAAGATTTACTAATGCTCATCATCTGGAACTCATGGCATCCTGCTCTAATATCACAAGAAACGCATCTAAAAATTTGTATGTAGGGTTTTAGCTTCAGTTTCTTATATTTTAACTTGTATGTCGTAATTTGATGGGAGCAAATTTTATTTTCTCTTCCTCCCCTCAACAACAACCAACCACTAACCACCCACCACCACCACCACCACCGTGCGCTGCAACCTCCCCCCCCCCCCCCCCCCCCAAAAAAAAAAAAAAAAAAAACCACCAACAACCAACCCATTTCTCCCTCTCTTCTTCTTTTAATTGTTATTTTTCTATTTTGGCCTGGTTTATACAGTAACTTACTTTTCTATTTCTAGCTTTTGATTAGTTTCCTTTTTTGGATTTGTTGCAAGTTTGTGTGCTTGTGATTTGCCATTGGGGCTATAATTCCTGTCTATTCTTATCACTTTCATGACTGAGTTTGGCGAATCCATACTACAGTTTGCATTTGTAGCATATTCTTTTTTATCAAATGAATAATTGCTAGCCATATCCAAGCCTTCCATCAATTAATCCTTCATCCCATCTTAACGCTTGTTACATGTAAACTAAGTAAATAATATGTATATATATAATTCTTGATCGCACAGCACTTGATTATGGTTTTTGGTACCATAGCTTTTGTGCATATCACTTGGTATAAGAGCCCATTTATACACTTCTCAATCACATAATACATGGCTATTACTTTGTCTTGTTTCAGGATGTTAAAATAACAATGGCACATGCAAAATTTAGGAATGGAAGAGCATTATATTTACTGTAGTTCTGCTTGTTTTTATTTTGTAGGTGGAACACAAACGAAAAGCAAGAGATGTAGATAGTATAAGAGCTGCAATTTTGGAGGAAGCTGTTATTGTATGTGCTGTAATACTGTTTGAATTTAGAACTTTTTCTTCTTTTTTTCATGATGTCTGTGAATGGCAGGTCTTCTCTACCTTAAGCTTTAGCGGTTCGAATATTTTCAGCAAACTAAACCATGATTTTGATGTTGTCATCATTGATGAAGCAGCCCAAGCTGTAAGTCTTATGATCTATAGTTGCACTGCATTGAATTCATATCTTCTACCCATATTTCTCTTAGTGGCCAAAGAGATGATTAGAATTAACTTTATGTGTGATATGAATGGTTAGTTGGTTTATGCTATCTAAACTTCTTACAAGGAATCTGACAAATTTGAGGCCATAATTGCCATCCTTGGAAGATGACAACCTGCTTAGGAAGAATATGATTTTGCTTTTCCAAGAGATGGAATCATCATTAATATGCTGCCATGGCACTAATACCTAAAGGAATATATATAAGGTAGGGGCAAAGAGTCAGCACAGAGAGAGAGTAGCATAGTAGATATATAAAATTCAAGTAAACAAAAAATAAAAAGTTTATTCCAATAGTTCGATTGCCTTGGGGGACCAATTATCAATTAGAATATGGTCTTAAGGAAGAGAAGATAGTAGCTTCAAAATTGAAAATTGACATATGAAACATTATGAGCTTAATATACAAAATGAAATTTGTAAATGGAACAAATTTCAATTTGTGTTAAAGTTCTTCTCATCTAGATATGATAGTGAAGGAAAAATTTTATATCTTAAGTAACATTTTGAGTTGTATATGATCAATGTTCGCTTTTACATTGTTTTGTAGGGATATATTGCTGTGCTTTCCAATTAATCTAGATGTTCCGTGTTAATGCCACCTGCTTCCACATCATCTAACTTCTGACAAATATGGAGTTTGAGCTTGTTTTGCATTAGTCATTGAAATAACTTAACCCTTTCCCTGCATGTTAACCTATGTTATCATTATTCTTAATTAGTGCAAAAGGTTAGTTATGCGAAGGTCTTCTATACTCCCTATTCTCTCTCAAGGTTTTATAAAGCTCAGTCAAATAATTGCCAAAGAGAAGAAGCTCAGTGAGAAATGAATTGTTTATTGGCTTTAAGCATGCTGTAATGGAAATATTCACCTTTGGGATAAAGACGGATGAGCAAGTGTTGAGCCCTGAACTTATGCAATTCGGGGGAAATGTAAAACTAGTCATTTTGCTGGGGAAAACCGTGAACTGCAACTTGGAAAGGGCTTGGGTCAGAATGTTTATAGGCTGGTGAAATTAAATGGTGGTGCGATGGGATTTATGCTCCTAGTCCTAGTCTCTAAGTAGTGCTATTCTCTCCTCCATTAGACTGTACCATGAGCCTTCTCTTGCATAATTTCACTCATCTGATCCACTCACGTGCAGGAAGAAATGGAAACTAAACCCATCTTTGTTATATTTCTTTATGAGTGGATTTCTAGAATAAAATATTTATCCCCCTAGATTTTCTTTTGTTGACGGACACAAATCTTAGACATAGAACTAGAGATGTCTAAGCAAAACATATAATCAATAGAGCATAATAACAGATGACGATAGATGATCTTCACTAAATCAAAATGCAGCCCAGCCCTTTCTCTATGATTTATAGCATAGTTGTGAATATCGTGAGTCAATAATACGATTTTACAAATTTATAATTTTATGATATTTTTCTTACTTAAAACATATATAGAATTGTCTAAGTGCAAACTTTTAGTTGTAATATGAATTTTGATGTTTGATTCTATAAATTCACGATTTTATCGATTTTTTATGATTTTACCGATTTTAAATATTCAAGTTAATAGTAGAATTGCGATTTTGGGGATCATGATTCATCATGACCTTTGTGAGGCTCCAATTATTCCAACCCTTTCGTAGTTATTCATGGTGACATTTGGAGGGCTCTGAAATAGCAAATCCTTCTGGTGCTAAGTTGTTTTCATCCTTTATTGATAATCACACACCCTCACTTGAGTGTTCCTAATGAAAGAAAAATTTAAACTGCTTAGGTTTTCAAAAATCTGAATAGCATGATTCAAACAAAAATCTGACTTGTGAAAATGGATAATACATGATTACTCTAATTCTATTCTTGGTAATTATTTATCAAGAAGACATTGTTCAGCAGAGTTCTTTTATTGACACTGGGGAGAAGAATGAATTACTCGAAGGAAAGAACTGGCATTTACTTGGAAGTTGTGATGTTTAAGTCACATGTCCCTGGCAGATTTTTGTTAAAAACTTATTTGATCTACACCAATCTTGAAAGGGATAGATTTCCTAGAAAGGCTATGATAGTATCAATGAGCTTAATTGTATGGAATGAGAATGCAGTGAATAAAAAAGAAGAGGAGAGAGTGGCAAGTATCAGAGCACAGTGCTCCTAAGAGTAAACTGAGCTTTTAGAGAAAATGAACCTCTGATTCTTTGATTGTATTTACAAAAGTGCTCCTCCCCATTCCAATCTATTTTCCCCACTGCTTGATATCCCTTGGCCCCCTAGTATAAACCCTTAGTATGGGGGGTCTATCAGGCTATGTACCCTCATCTCATATCTAATCGAACAAACTAAGATACACAATCTAACTACTAACTACTTTTGATACTCCGCCTTAATCTGGCTTGTAAATATCATCCAAGGATAGCTGGTAAACTAGATATCAAATTGAGGCTTGTGAAGACCCTTGGTGAGAATGTCAGCAATTTGCTACTTTTTTGAAATAAAGCTGCCAGCAATAGCAATGCAATAGTTGCTTTGTTGTCACAATAGAATTTAATAGACGTTCTCGTCAAACACCAATTCCTTCAACAGCCATCTTTTTCATAGGATGTCACAAATTCCAAGTGTTAATGATATAAATTTAGCCTCCCTGCTACTTCTAGCAGCCACGTTTTGTTTTTTCTCCTCCAAGTTAGTAGATTTCTGCCAAGATATGCATGGCAACCAGAGGTGGTTTTTCTGTTATGCTACCAATTTAATTGCTTCTATGTAAGCCACTATGGGTGAATGTCCTTGCTTCCTAATCAACTTGCTTTTTTCCAAACTGCACTTAAGATGCCTGATAATCGTATTCATAGCATCAAAGTGTTGTTTACCAAGTGTGCATGAATTGACCGACTTTGTTCATTGCAAATGCATATGTGATTGTGCATGAGACAATGAAGAGGTTTCTATGGGATGCAAATGTGAGTGGAGCACAAGCAAAGATGGCTTGGGAGGATGTTTTAAACCAAGGCAAGAAGGTGGGCTGGGAATTATTGGAACAAAGTTGCCCAACTAAATCATATATGGCATCTTTGGTCCAATCTAGATGGATCCTTTTCGGTGAGTTTGGTTAATTCTAAAGTACTTATAGGTTGTTGCTTTTGGAGTTACAAAATTCTTAGGAGTGCCTCTTGGTCTTTGAAGAAATTGCTATAAGTAAGGCCTTTAGCAAGAAGTCTCTTTACATAGGAGGTAAGTGATGGAAATCTTACGTCCCTTTGGTATGACGATTGGCACCGAAGTGGTCCTTTTTGTGATTGGTTGGGTGAAAGAGACATTTATAACCCTTCTTAGCCCAAAGAAGCCTGGTTATGTTCAATCATCAATGGGAATCAGTGGGGTTGGACTTCATGTATGTTGTGGGAAGCTGTTAAGCAAGGTTAGGATGACAATTTTTACTCTACTCATAGCACTGGACACTGGTTTGTGTGGAACCATAAACTTTTTGCTGTTTTTTTCCACTGGAGAAGCATACGGAGTAGTTATTACGCTTAATCGTCATGGTACATGGTTTGGATGGTGCAGAGAAAGGATGTAGTGCTTAGACATGTCTCATTCTTTGGTTAATGGCATATGAAAGGCTTTACACCATTGACAAGCTTTTTACTTGGGGTGCAATGATGCAAAGGCACGTTACTTCTGTGCTAGAGGAAATGCATATCTACCTTTTCTTAAGTGTAGCTTTGTGTCATATATTTGGTTAAGGGTGAATCATTACATTCAGGCTCTTTTGTGTGGCTCATATAAGGGTGGTCCTATCAAGGAACTTTCTGCATCGTTTGGTTCTCATTTGGGAACTCCATGGAAAAAAGCTACTTGTCTGGTGAGTTATTATGTGTGGAAAGAGAGAAATAATAGATGTTGGTCGTTTAGTAGTCTGGATTCCTCTTTTATTGCTAGGCATATTTTGGCTTCTTTTTGGCCAAATGACGTAACGCCTAGTTTTTAATTGCTGAGGAACATATCTTAGTACTCTGTTTGTCTTTGGTGCTTTGATTGGTCCCTAGGTTCTTTGTGTGTTCCATTTTAGGGTTTTGTTCTTCTTTTCTCTTTATATAGCTTCCTTACTTTGTCCTGTAATTTTACTGTTATTAATGAAAACATACCCAAATATATGATATATGTATGCTCCACTTATGCAGTTGGTACAGTGAATGCTAGCCACCCTACTACCTAAATGCTGATATTTTTTCCCCCCCCATAAATTAAGTGTTTACCTTTGTTGAGTTAAAAGATATTAACTTGGGTTCTTGCAAGTTTTTTTCCTTGGAAGCATTATGGTTGTCTCATGTCTTTTAACTTGAAGGTTGTTGATGTTTGTTCTTTAATTTCTCCAGTTCATACTCATTATTGTCTGTGGGGATGATACAATCAACATATGTAATTAGAATTGCATCTTCCTATTATTTGAGTGGTTATAGAAGAGTGTATTGTTGTAGTTTCTTTAAGTGTATCCAAAACCCTTCACACATCCCAAAGCACTTAAAACCATGTGCATGGTAACTGTTCGAGGTGATAAAGAGCTTTATACATTTGGTACACTCTGGTTATGCCATAATACCAAACTTAGTGGTAAGCACATGTATACTTCTTCACTCTTATTGCCATTTAAAAGGTTATCTTCTAGAATACATTTCAGAGATACATAGGACGGACAAAGATACTCCGTCCAGAATGTATGTAACAAGAAGTCTAATCAAACAAACTTGACATGGTATTCAACTACTAACTACTTCTAACATCCCAAAATAGTTTTGGAGTGAAGTAGTCCTTATTGTTTCATCTCATTAACCACATATTGTTTCAAGTCTGCACTTCCAAACACCATTTGAAGTGCTTCTGAAAACCTATATGTGGTGTCTACAATTCTAAACACCATTTGAAGTGCTTCTGATGGTGTCTACAATATCACGAAAGCTTTTCAAATGTTTTCTTTTCCATCATTTAGTAGAGAATTTCTAAACTCGGGTTTCCTATTGAAGGAAGTAAACAATACCATTATGTCTCTTGTTTCTAAGATTGCCTACCCTTCTTTAATGTTGGATTTTTGTCCCATGTATTGCTACGATGTCCTTTATAAATCCATTTCTAAGCTTTTGGCTTCAACAATGAAGTTCTCCACTGTTTAGCAGGTAAGGAGCAATTGGTGTTCATCCTTGGAAGAACATCGATAATGTTTTTATAGCCCAAAAACTTATCTTGGGATATCACCTTAATCTTGCCTTTTGGAGATGCATGATCAAAGTGGACATTTCAAAGGCTTATGACACCTTAAGTTGGGATTTTTAAGAAAAGGTCCTACGCTCTGTGAATTTTCCTCCTTATTTTCAAAGAATTGTGACCCAATGTTTTTTTATTTCCAAGGTTTTCACTTAGTATTAATGGGAAACTAGTAGGTTGCTTCCCTAGTTCAAGGGGGCTTCGTTAAGGGTATCTTATATCCCCATATTTGTTTGTGCTAGATGGAGGTTTTCTTAGGAACTCTTAAGGAGTTTTGAAAACTCTTCTCTCTTTTGCCATCATTGAAGATGTACAGGGGAAGGAATTTCTCACCTTCATTTTGCCAAAAACTTAAAATATTTCACAAGGGCGATTTATCCTTTGTTAATCTTGTTGGCCATGTTCTTACCTCTCTTTTAAACACTTATCTGGTCTTTGTGCTAACTGTAGAAAACATCAACTGTTCTTAAGGAACATCTGCTTTTCTACTAAGGATGTTGTTTTGCAATTGTCGGTGTTTCAAGAAGGGAAACTCCCTATTCACTACATTGTAGTACCCTCTCATTTCTTCTAAAGTAAGACATGAAGACTGTGAAGCTTCTTGTTGCTAGAATCCTGCTTGGATCTCAAAGTTTTTGTCCTATGCCTATTTGATAAAATCAGTAACATTTTCCATGAAAGTCTGTGGACATCTATTCTCGTTCTTGCGTTCAAAGTTATCAAACAAATAGAGTGACTAATGCGTAATTGTCTTTTGGACAGGTTGTCCAAACATTTCCAGCAAAGCAAAAGTGAAATGGAGGTTAGTTTGCTCTTTGTTGCTTAAGGATGGCTTGTGTATACCCAAGCTAGAAATCTGGAATAAAGCAACCCAGTTAAAACATATATAGCTTCTCTTTTATGGGGTTTTTCATGGACCTAGCTTTTGGTCTGTCAAATGTCTTTTTTCCCTTGGAGCTTGTGCAAGCTTCTTAATCTTCGCCTGTTGGCTCACTAATGGCTTTCTTGGAAAGTTGGAGTTTCTATATCTCCTTTGGCTAGATTCTTGCTTGCCCTGGCCCTTTGGAAATAGCTAAATTTGGCCTACCAAGTAATGAAAGCTTGTTTTCTTTGATTGACTGTAACTAATAGTTTTTGCATGATGGATCCTTTCGAGAAACTTCTCCATCCCTCCCACTATTTGACCTGATGTTCAAACTCTGATACTTTCTCATTGATCCCCTCTAGTTTGAGGTCTTTCTTCATTAAGAGCACCTGGACGCTTTGAGAACTCCTGCAGCACATGTCAACTGGGGGAAGCAGGTTTAGTGTATGGCCGATGCTAGATGCTCCTTTTATTTTACGGTTGACTTGGAATGAGAAGCTTTACTCTCTTGACAAGTTACAACATGGGGCATCACTACTTCCTCCTATTTTCTTGTAATGCTGCCTAAAGACTCCTTGCAAATTTGGCTTGACTTGATTGTCTCCGAAAAGTTAGGCTGCCCAGGTTCTTTTCAATCTTAGCAAGGCTTGAAGATAGGCTTACTGGTCCTTTCCTCTTCTGAAGCTCCAAAATTAATCTTTTGGATGGTTGTGCTTGCTTCGGCTTTTTATTGTATCTGATGTGAGCGCAACTTCATTTGTTTGGGAAATTCCCTACCTCTTTTTCGGTTCTAGGTGGACAATCTATTCAAGTCTTCTATCTTAATGAGTTTAGTTTACCCTAGTGTCTCTATCATGTACTCTCTCTACTCATTTGGGTTTTTGTTTTTATATACCCTGCTAGGCATGTTGAAGTTCGGTTGTAATTATTTCCTTTGGTAATAAAATTACCAAATTAACCCCCCAACCTTAAACCCCCCCACCACCCCCCCTCCCCTTCTTTCTCTTCTTCTCCTCTCTCCCAACACACACACACACACACACACATACATTCTATTCAACATTTTTTATCCTCCTTGATTTCATGCCTTTGCCTCTGATCTTGGCAACATACAGATTCCTTCCTTATTTTATGAAGCTCTTAATATACCCAAGTGAAAGTCAGCAGTATTGGAAGAAATGCAGGCCCGTTAGAAAGACAGAACCTTAGGATATTATACCACTACCACTTGATAAAGGTACAGTAGGATACAGGTGTCTCTTTACTGTCATATAATTTTTTATGGGAGTGTTGAATGTCTTGAAACCCAACTTGTATCAAAAGGCTTTAGCCAATCCTATGGAATTGAGCACTGCGAGATTTTTGCCAAGTAATAAAACTTAACACTATTCAAGTTATCCTGTGCAGATGACTCCTTGAGTTAAATATCAGGAATGCCTTCCTCATGGAGACCTATAAGAGGAAGTGTTATGGAAATTCCCTCATATTTTAAACTAATACAAACTTGAATGCAGGCTCAGGAAATCATTGTGTTATGCAAAACAATCTTCACATTTTTTATTTGATAGAATCACTAAGGTCCTTGTAAAGCATGTTATCTGTAGTATCTGGCTGATAATATGTTGTATCTTAAGAATCTAATAGGAGAGAAAATCATTGTTTTTACTGTGTATGTAGATGATCTTGTCATCACAAGTAACTACAAGGAAAAGATGGACACAGTGAGAAACCGACTACTATATATTGGAGGAGTATGATATGAAAAATCTCATGAATGTTAAATATTTTCTTCCTATGGCATGTACAAGAGGAGGAATCTCAATAAAATGTCCTAGATATTCTAAAGGAGGTCCCAATGCTTGAATGTTAACCAATGGACACGCACGTGGATTGAAACATCAAAGTGGGAAGCAAAGATAATTTAAGTCTTTTTGACAGAGATAATTATCATATTCATTTTTTTTTCTTGGACTAGACCAGACAGGATTACTTGTTGATATGATGAGCCAAATCAGGGATATACCACCCAGATAGTCCTTACAGATCTTAAGACACTGTGGAAGAACCCTGGGAATGGTTTGATTTTAAGAATCCTGGTAGAGGAATTGTAATGTTCATGGTTGTGGGTTGGGGAGGTTCTGTTACTGTTCATCGGTCATGTGACTACTGTACCTTTTTATGGGGAAATTTGGTTACTTTGCAAAACAAAAGCAATGCATTGTTGCAAGGAGTAGCACGAAAGCTGAATTTCGAGCAATATGAGGGCATGTGGCTCAACAGCTTACTGTCCAAATTGAAGATTCTGATTGATAGACCTGTAAATTCACTCGTGTAACCAAGATGCTTGCGACATAGGAAAAGGTCCTATGAATCACAATAGATGGCCAATATCTGTTATAGAGAAAGTATACAACAAGATGTGCTGCTTGAACTCCAACAATTGAGCAGCTCTTTGCTTAATTAACTTTTGAGGAACTGGATCGAAGTTGGGAATGTTGAACATCTGGAATCCAGCTTAAGGGCCCGTATAGGAATCTGTTGTCCTCTAAATGTTGTGTACAATTGTAATTTTGGGATGCTGATTGTAAACTTGTTTGCTAATGCTTAAATGGGTGCCCCAAGGTACTTGATAAGAGAGAAGAAGATGTGTTTACTTTCTTGCTTAGAAGTATTTCAGCAATAATCACATGAGATTTATTTAATTAATTTTTTCTAAGCCAACAAATAGTCATGCTTTATTTAGTTCTTATCAATTCACTTGTTTTAAAACTGGTTTTATATCAGGAAATACACTGGTCATTTGATATGTGATAAGTTTACTTTTTCAGTTTCCTTGTTTAGGACAAGAAAAATCCTTTGCTAATCCCACTATATGTGAACTGAGATTGGATTAGTTAGTCCTCAGAAGGCTTGTTTAATAATGCATAATCTCTCTTTTTTATATGGTGGAAATGTTCTATTTCCTTGGTTTCAATCTTTAGCAAAATATGCTTGTTGTTTCCTGGAATTTTAGAATCCAATCCTTCTTATTATGGTTTGTGCATATTTAATTCAAAAGATATGATTCCTAATGGTATGTGTTTTTTTGGATAGATTGAACCGGCCACTCTTGTTCCACTGTCCAATGGATGCAAACAAGTTTTTCTGGTATGTACTTCCTCTCTAGTTCGTCAACAATGTATTATGAAGTATCTTACAACATATGCTTGTAATTTCATGCCAACTTATGTCATACCAGCACCCAGCCATTAGTACTAAGAAAAAGTTGTATTTGTCTTGAATGTTCTATGGGAATTTCACACACCAATTTGTCATAATAAATCATGCATATGCGTATTTTCAGGTCGGCGATCCAGTGCAACTCCCAGCCACTGTTATTTCTCCAGTAGCCAACAAATTTGGGTATGAAACTTTTCATAAAATTTTCACACATCTGGTTTGTTGTTTGGATGTGCACTTCTGCTCAAAAGAAAGGAGCAAATATATATGAATTATCTTGTTCTTCTTCATCTATAGTTCTTTCCCTGAATTATTAGGTATGGAATGAGCATGTTTCAGAGATTCCAAAAGGCTGGTTATCCTGTTCTGATGCTCAAGGAACAATATCGGATGCATCCAAAGGTTTGGCCAGATTGACTTTTATCAAATAGTTGCATGATTGAACGATTAGTTCACTGTGGATGAGAGCTTATATAACTGCTTGCTGGGCGACTCAATACTGACATATTTTCATGCCGTTAAAATCATGTAATTATTCTAGGGGAAAAATTCACTGCAACATCAACTAATTTGTTGGCTAATCAACTCGGTTCATGCTGCTTTTTGCACTTCCGCAATCTAAATGGATGGTGTTCTTATGATTGAAGGATTATGTTCCAGTACTTCATCCAAATAATCAAAATTTTAATCTTTAAAACATGTAAACTTTACTCTGAATTAATTGTGATGTGCACCATAAGTATTGAAAGGTTTTGGAAACGTTGGAGTGATTTGAAAGCAGTAGGACAAACAATAACGAAAGTGACAATTTCATAACCGAACAGATAAGAAGCTTTCCGTCAAGGGAGTTTTACAATGAGGAATTGGAAGATGGACCTGACGTACAATCCCAGACAACGCGTGCCTGGCATAGTTTTCGTTGCTTTGGACCATTTTGCTTTTTCGATATTCATGAAGGACAGGAGTCACAGCCCTCTGGTAGTGGATCTCGTATAAACGTCAATGAAGTTGAGTTTATTATTGTACTCCATCAAGAGTTGGTGACCAGATATCCACAGCTGAAGTCTAGCTCACGGTTTGCGATAGTCTCTCCATACAATTACCAGGTCAAGCTCCTCAAAGAACGTTTTAAAGCAATATTCAAAGAGGAGTCCAGTAAAGTAGTTGATGTTATCACTGTTGATGGCTGCCAGGTGTGTTTCCTGTTGCTTCAAATCATATATGCACTTTCTTCGAAAATCCTTTTGATAATTCATATCATTTTCTAGTTGATCTAAAAGTTTAATTGTTTTTGGCTCTCCTCTTTATGGGTGGACTTGATATTGACTATGCGAGTAGGTGGACTCAAAATTTTAAATGATATGAAAACCTGATGTTGATCTTTACCTTTTACATTGCTAGCCCAACACATCAGCAAATGCTTTAACGTGTAAATGCCTCTATCTTCTGTAGAAGAAATCTGTACTAGGACAACACTTGAGATACCTTAAAATTCTATGCTCAGCATGAAAATGTTCTTTTGCTTATGCATACATGAATTGACTAGCTTAGCTAATTGCAAATGCAGTGGGTGCCATTGTATGTGCTAGGTAAATTAGTCAACCTACAAGACTTTGATCTCTATCCGCATCTAGTTTAGCTGGTTGAAGCTTCATTTTGGCTCAAACAAATTTACATGCTGACCCATCACTACTTACAGGTTTCCTTCAATATATCAAGAGTTTGCTTTGCGTCCAAAAAATTCTATCTTGGCTTCTCACAAACTCTCTGCCTAAGAAGTACCTCAAATTCCCTAGAGCTTTGATGTCATAATTCCTTCCATGTCCCTTTTTAGCCCTTTTAGTTCTTGATTGTCATCTCCATATGTATTATATCATTAACATAAACAATGAGTATAGCCATCTTACCATTAGTAGCTCTTTATTTATTAATTTTTTGGGTAATGTATAAATAGAAAAGAAACAGAACAAAAAAAGAAGCACTCTAGAAACCTCTTACATTAAACTAAACATAAAAAATATACTAAAAGATGCCTAGGTCGATACTATGGCCTTAGGAATGCGAAGATGCTTCCAAAGAAAACAAGAAGTCAGAAAAGACAAGATAGGACAGATCTAAACAACCCTCCACTGCGACTGCCTTCTAGTATACTGCTCAAATTCCCTAAAGTAGCCTAGCATATTCAATGAGGAACTCAAGACAGATGGACGTCCTGTTATCTAACCCAGATTACACTCCGCCTTTCTCCATAGTTTCTAGGAAAAATCACACCTAAAGAACAGATGATAATAGGATTCAGTGTTGTTGCCACATAAGAAGCAACAATTGGAATTAATGAACCCCCATTCCATAAGCTTTTCCATAGTGAATAAACTTTCATGGGCAATAAGCCAAAGGATAATTGCATGATGTGGATGAGTAGATTCATTCCAAACTCAGTTGCACCAGCAGACCCTGGGGGATCTCTCCCTTGCAAGATGATAAGCTGATCTAATCAACAATGGCTCTGATGGCTCATCTTTCCAAATCAATTTGTCATCTGCTACTTTGTTGGCAAAAAAAGGCCCTAAACTATCACTGATCCTCCTCCAAATTTTCCCATCAGGCCATTCCCATCTATTACACTTAAAAAAGAGCAAACTCTCATCTCATTTGGCCAATTAACATTCAGTGTAATTCTCTTGCCAAGCCAATCTACTAAGGGACTTATAGGATGCTGAGGATCATACCAAAGTGATATGGAGTTACCATCTTGAACCTGCCATCTCAAGAGTTGAAGAGCCACAATTCTTGATTGCAAAATGTTTCCCAATGCCCATGAGGCATCATTTGGAATCTTAATACACCAAAAGTTTCGACCTTTAAGAATTTCCAACCTAACTCAACTAGGCCACAAAGAATCCTCAAAATCCAAAGCAAGGGTCCAAATGTGTTTCAGCTAGGCTTCCTTGTTCCATAAATGTAAATCCGAAACCCCAAGCTGCCTTCATTTTCCTTCCAGCTAATCTTTGCTTTGGCTTTCTCTTCATCATTTCCATTCCACAAACTTTTTCATTTTGGACGCGAAGGCATTAAGAATACCCCTAGGAATGGAAAAAACGGACGACCATTATACTTGGAGCGAAAATAATATACTTTTGATCAGCTGAACCCTTCTGCATAAGATAACTACTTACTTGTCCAAAGGTATATGCTAGCAGCAAGCTTGTTTACTAAATCCACATAGTGCTGCTGGAAATCTTTGTGGAAGAAAGGGGAACCCCTAGATAATGGACAGGGAACAAGCCATCTACAAAGTTCAAAGATCATGAATTTTATCTTGTAAGGCTGCACCAACCCCACTGCAAAAGACATAGACTCTTGGAGGGATTAACTCTTAGGCTGAATAGGGAGAAGAATTCATCCAACTCTTCTTTAATCAGGCCAACTGAAGTCATATCACCTTTTACAAAAATAAGGACATCATCCACAAAGTACAAATGTGTAATTTATTTTTATTTTTATTTTTTGCAATGGCAATGAAACTTGAACCATCCTTGGTACTTTTCTCCAAAGCTAGAAAGAACGGTTGTCACCAATACAAAAATATATGGAGATAGTGGGTCTCCTTGGCATAATCCCCTAGATGAAGCAAAATAACTAGCAAGCTCTCCATTTAGATTTATTGAGATTGATACAAGCTAGGGTTTAGTAACAGTAATGCAACTAGAATTGGTTAGCTTAGTTCACTTATAAGAATTGCAGTAAATATCTTGTGAAGCAAATCACCATACAAATTCTCCATAAGCCAGACTTGCAGTAGAAACAGAGGTCCTCCTGTTACTGCTCAAGTCTTCTACTTCTAGGCACTAACTAACGACTTCTCTAACTTACTTCGGATTTCCCACCACATTCTATTTATAGTGTCCACGTCAACCACAATAATTAGACTGCCCTTCTGACATTTACTAACTCTTGCACACACTACTACACTTGTACAATTACCGTAACCTTCACAATACCAGCTATACAACACAATATCACACAACACATTCATACAGCACACACACACTTGTCACACTACAAATACTACAACACAGCACAACACACTGCACTGAACACACAAAATTTTGTCCCCTCCACTTCCAGGATTGTATCAGAGAACTTCGGAGAAAACACAAGTCATGATCTAATTGATAAACTGTGGTGGAAAATCAAAATTTTCCAAGATAATTCGAATGAAGTTCCATCTCAGATGATCATAAGCCTTCATTAGATAAACCCAACATCTTGCTCCCTCATCACACCCTTGAGTAATTGTTGGGCCACAAGGATGTTACCCACTTTATGACATCCCTTGATGATGGTTGTTTGCTCCTTCCCACTGAGAAAGGAATAATATTCTTCAATCGATCAGCGAGAATTTTTGAAATACACTTACAAGTATATTGCAACAGGCTATACAGTGGTAGTCAGCGAAAGATGAGATTTTCAACCTTTGGAATGAAGGCAATATATGTAGAGCTCACCTCTAAGAAGGTAGCCTATGGAAAAAAAATATTTTATGGCCAAGGTGGTTTCCTCCCCAATAATATCTCCTGCTTTATGAAAAAAATTTACCCCAAAATCATCAGGGCTTGGGGCAATATCTTTTGCTAAAAACCAGAAGGCCAGCTTAATCTCTTCATTTGTGATAGATTTAATCAGATTTTCACAATCTTGGTCACTTGCTCTTTTATTTAAGAGGTCCCTAACATGTTGACTCCAAGGGGAACATTCAGCAAGCTCTGTGAGTAGCTCCTGGAAGTGCAAATTGCCAGAGCTTTGACGTCTTCAGCCAAACTAACTGGATTCCCATGGTCATTTTTAAGAGTGCATGGACCATTCCTATAATTTCTTTGCTTGTGGGAGCTGAAAAAGTATTGAGTTTTGCGGTCCCTAGATTAAGCCATATTGCTCTTGACTTTTGTCCATAAAATGATTCTTCAACTGCACTTAAAAGATACAATTCTTGATGACTCTCTTCCTCATTGTCCCAATCAGCCACGGAAAAGTCAGGTCTCTTTGTTCAAACGACAAAGTGCCCCTTTTAGAAACATCATGGAACATAGGAGTACTGTTAATTGGCATGGCCCATATATTCTGGACGGTTCCCTGAATTTTGGATGGTTCATCCAAAAATTGAAGAATTTAAAGAAATTCTTTCGAATCCATTGATTGAAGGAAAGATTCACAACCAAGGGGCTGTGGTTTGAAAGGCGCAAGCTGAGAACACAAACTTCTGAATTTTGCAAAGATTCCATCCAAGAGCTGTTGACCAAGACTCTATCAAGACGTTGAAGGATGGAATTTGTTGAGATACAAGTGGACCAAGTGTAGAACAAACCACTATGTCTAGCATCATCCACTTCAAGTTCAGAGCAAACTTCATTAAAATACTCAATCCTCCTTATAACAATTTCGTTTCCTCCAAGATGTTCCTCAAGGGATCTGCTCTTGTTGAAGCTACCAAGTATAATCGAAGGACCAGAAGTAATCTGCTTTATCTCCAATAGATATCTTTACAATTATTCTCTGCTACTCACAATGCTCTCCAGATGCACAAAAGTAATCTACAAGGGTTTGTCTTCATTTCTTAGAATGTAAGAACATTGCATAAGTTGATTAGCGCTTTGCAAAAGATGGACATCCCATGAATCTTGTTGCCAACAAGTCCATAAGTGACCAGAAGGGTGGGCTTCTAGCTGCCATGTGGAAAGAGTATGAGATCTGACAATGTCAAAGTTATGACCCTTGAATTTTGTTTCTAAGATACCAATAAGTGGATATTATTATTCTGATGAAAATTATTAACTTCTGTACTTTTGCAGAGGTTGTTAAGTGCCTAATATTCCGTGAAGCTAGCATAATTATTTACAAGAGAAGGAGACAGCCCCTAAGTGATCATAACTAAAGGGAGCTCCAAGAAGCCCCCTCTTTTCCCTTTCTTTCTTTTCCCTCACCCCCTTTTTCCCCAGATTTCCTCTTCTTCTGAGGGGAGATGCTGGTTCCTCCTGATTATGGTCAGTTGACAAAGAGAGTTGAGTTCCCTTGGCCATAGAAGGGGAGGATAAAGAAGCAGTATTTGGACCCACATCCAACAGACCTATCAGCCAGATATTTGAGAGATTGGGTGAAGAAGGGTCCTGATCATGGTCAAAACAGAATGGGGAAGCTTCAGCAGCAGCAAAAACAGGCACATCATTTGAGCTACTTAAGTCACAATATTTTCTGTAGTCACTACCTTTCCTTTTCCAGGCATAGCTAGGGCCACTGACTTGATTGCTTGGTCTTCCTATTCTTTTATCACTATGCTTTTGTTTACAATAGGGAAACAGTGAGCTTCAACCTCCATAATCAAAATTCTTAAATTAACCCCTATTATCAGCAACTTCAGAAATAGGTGCCTGTGGTAGCATTGAGTCAGCTACAGCCTGATCATCATATGTAGATGCCTCAATATCTTGGGATACCAGAACTTCCGAGTTATTATTAGTCTCTTGTGAGTGATTTGATATAGTCTCACTTTTTGTAAAGCTCTTCTGGGGGTAATCCCCCTTTTCCACATAGCAGTTGTACATCCTTTTCTATAAATGAAATTATTCACTTACCAAAAAAAATATCCCAGGGTACCAGGCAGTGAGCTTCATTATGCTGAAAAACTTTACATTTCAAACATCTTGGTGGGAGGATATGCAATTCTAATCAACTCTATGAACTAGACCATCGTCACATTCCATTTGAAAATCTTTCAAAACTCACCATTAGCCTCCACCTCAACCAAAGCCCCTTCATAGCAAACTCTTTCATTTTTGGCAGTAACCATGTCCACTGGGTCTTCCTAAGGCACTAACTACATATCCCACACCTTTATTGTGAAGCAACTCCATGGGAACATCTCCACAACCTTACCCAAATAGGCATTTTCCTCGATTGTACTCTTGTAAGATACATGCCTATGCACCATCTCTTCAAGACCAAAAACTTATTGGCAAAAGCAAGGGTTGCTCAAGGATTTTTGGAAGGTTGTCTTTATTCAAAAATTTTTAAAAGTAGAAGTTGCGCCCATTTGTATAGACCTCAAGAAGTCCCTTGTATCTCCAAGCTGAATTGGCTATTTTCTGGACCACTGGGAAGGCGAGGTTTCTTCCCAAAAAATAACCAATAAGATGTTAGGCCAGATTCTTTCACTGATCTCCGAAACTGCTTTGGGTGGTTTCACCCTAGCTTTATCTTTCACACGAGTAGGATGGTAATAGTTCAAAGAGAAATTCACTTTAGGGGCCGTTGGATCCAAAGAAGAACCTGAAACTGCCTGAGCAAAGGTTACGCGGTTTTGGATTTCCCTGGTTTGTTGAAAGAGGTTTGCCAACTGAGTTGGCATTGTTCTCCAAATCTTCTGCCACCCTGTACATCTCTTTTAAGATTTAATCACTAAATTTTGACTTTCACCAGGAATAGGAGACAGAGATACCGGCTTTTGGAAGGCTGGCCTTTGCTAGAAGAAGAAAACAAGTTTTGTCCAGCAGATAAGGACCTGCCCTTTTGTATACCAAATTTTCCTTAGCAGAGGGCCCCATCATGCCAAGAGAATCACTAGAAACAGGAGCAGAAAACTCCCCAAAAACCTCATTAGAAGTGGTTTTCATGGAGGAAGATGTAGATGCTGGTTTTTTCTTCCCTTGACTGGAAGGCATCTTCAAAGCAAAACCAGAAAAGGATGTCCTCTTGGATGTTTTAAAGGTCTTGAACACCACAGCAGCGGAAACTATAAAACTAAAAGCTGAGAGAAAACTAAGCAGAAGAGATAAATAGAACTTAAGAAAAATTAGATAGATAAAGGAAGTACGAAGAACCAAGGACAAATGGATAGAGGGTCTGAGTGTTAAGCTGTAACTCAAGAGAGGTAGTCTCTTTTTGTGGGGCGAGGAGATAGAGCAGGTTATTATGGAGGAAGTCTAGAGAGAAGACAGAAGATTTTCTCTATGTAGACAATTTTTAATATGAAAAGAGAATGTCACATTATGATTCTTAGTAGCTCTTTTCTAGAAACAAGTGTGATCAGACTTACTTTCAGCATATCCGAGTCAGTTCACAATTTTGCCAAATTTCTCAAGCTTTACACTTGGAGATTACTTCAGTCCACATGAAGACTTTTTAAGATGGCTTACATTATTGCACCCATCTTCACTTCAAATCCTAGTGAAGGACACATATGTACACTTCCTCACTCAAGTTCTCATTTGAAAAAGCATTATTAACATCCAATTATGTAAATCCCATCCAATTATTCACATCCAATATTTTATTTGATTTAATTCCCATCCAATGTTTATTCCAAGCTCATTTTGTGTTGAATTTCCTAAATCTCCAAGAGCACTTCAGTGTTTTATGGCCTTATATTCGAACTAAGTACCCTTTTGTTTTAGATACCTACTTCAATTGTATAGATATCTTAGTTTGCTCTTTGATGTACATTGCCAGTGTATGTTTTTTTTTAAAGAAATATACCCTATCTTACCCAAAAAAAAAGTGACAGTGAGATTTAAATGGAGTTACAATTTTGCCACTGGTGCAAATGTGTCTTGATTATTAATTCCATTGGTTTGTTTAAATCCCTTTACCACCTATCTTGCTTCATATCTCTCTACACTGCCAACAGCTCTACATTCAATGTTGAAAACTCTCTTGCATCCAACTAATTTTTAGGAAGTTACACAACCTTTAATCTGTCATTTTTCATTAACGCACTCATATAGTCCACTATTGCTAATTTCCGTTCTGGATCATCTAATGCTTCCTTGATAGTTCTAGGTGCAAACATGATAGAAGTCTTTGAAACAAATGCTCTACGGTGACTCAACAAATTGTTACAGAAAAGGAAATGAGCAATAGGATGATTAGTTCAAGAGTGAACTCTTTTCCTAAGTGCAATAGGAAGATCTGAGTTTGTAGATTTGTGATAAGATATTAAGAGAGCTGGGGAAGTCAGTAGAAAATTGGACTTACCTTCGAATCCAGCTTCAGGGGAACACAGGGGAGTGCTTTATCCCTTGGAAAACATCTCCTGCGATAGTCTAACACTATAATTGTTTGAATTTAACTTCTTCAGTAGACTTTGAACTATATTGCATTATCATTCACACCGTTTGCTCAAGTGGCTTTTCTTCTATGTAGGCCTTGCTAAAAGGCATCCAAAGTCTTTTTTTGGGTTTCAACTCTTCTTGAGTGTGAGTCCTAGGGTAATAAAGTTATTTGTTCTCTAGCCCTAGTGTGGATAGTACTACTCATCCTACCTTGAAATATAGTCTTCATGCTCAGTATTTCATCCAAGAAGTAGAGACCTTGAAGTATCCTTGCACTTCAATCATCTTCCTGGAGCCGGAAATAAAAATGAGCAATAAAGAAGACAACATGGCAATTAGGAGTCTTCAATTAATTTGCTCGCAGATGAGAGATTGCAAGCAAGATTTCGAACATGAAGGAAAGACTTTAACTGAAGAGAAGCAAAAATGTGAATTTGGCCTTTCCTTGCCACTGGAGATAAACTCCCATCTGTTATCTTAAGTTTTATATCGTTCAAACAAGTAGTGTAATTAGAGAAAAGAGATTTAGAAGAGGTCATATGACCATAAGCTCTCGAGCTAGAGAATTTATGCAACTTAGAGTACAAGCATAGGATTCAGTAACTGTCTATGCAAAGGAACTACTAGGAGTAGTAGATACAATATTAGATTTCAGCAGCTTTAGGAGTTGATCAATTTGATCATCCATTTGTAAATTTCAATGAAATCATTAAGCAAATCAAGATCTTGCTAGATTCATTTCAATGAATTGAAGTACTTGGAAGCTTTCTCCTCCTGTAGGTGCAATTCACCATTTTGATCATCCATTTGTAAATTTGGGATCAATTTCCCAAATCTCAAGTCACATTGACCCAGAATTCATAGACAGTGCCATAAAAAATGTAGTTGGATTTGTCCATTAAATTCATTAATCATGTCACCACCATTGAGTTTTTCATGCCCCATATAGTGAAGCTTGGGTCTTTTTCACTTGGATCCTTTGTGTCATCAGTGATGTACCCATTCTTCCCTCTTTTTTGAAGATACATCCTCGTCAATTGGAACCACCTCAGAAAATCTTCCACATTTCGTTTGATGTTCATGATTTGAAAGGAGTGAGATTCAGAGATGGTTGTAGATTTGAGCAAGGAGCAATGGAATTATTGGTGATTTAGAACATTTTAATCTCATGGATAAGATCATATCGTTGCTGATCTGATACCGTGTAGAAATTGTGTAAACTTTCACACATTCTATTGATTCACATAGAGTGCATATACATACATGGATGAAAGTATGAGGACAAGCATCACTTCTTGGAGATAAATCGTATTTTGTTACACCAAATCCAAAATAGATATGTTATATGCCTAATTTATAGCTAATATTGGCTACATCGCTAAATCTATGCGTTCCAACATTTTACTTGACATGAGATTCTATTCTTACTTTTCAGGGACGAGAAAAGGATGTTGTCATCTTTTCATGTGTTAGAGCTAGCAAAGGCAAAAGCATTGGATTTCTCTCTGATTACAGACGAATGAATGTGGCAATTACAAGAGCAAGATCTTCTGTTCTCGTACGAGACATGTCAAGAAGATAAATAATGAATTCTCATTTTATCATTTACCCCCCCCCCCCCCCCCCCCCCAAAAAAATCGTCGTTTTATATTCTAAATTTCTATGGTGTGTTCTTACCTCAAACTATGATCTCCTTTGGTTTTTTTAATTCAGGTAGTAGGATCTGCATCAACTTTGAAAAACGATGAGCATTGGAATAACCTGGTGGAAGCTGCAAAGAAAGAAGATTCCTTTTTCAAGGTTAGGACCCCTCTGAAAATTATTTGTACTCTGTATCCATTTTGATCCCAGAATAGTGATGGTTGTCCAATTAGCACTTGCATCTGTTCCATGTTTGGGGCCCTACACATTTGCTTGAAGCATCTGAAAGTTTAAGGCTGCATGGTCTCTTGCTTTGAAGAGGCTCAGCAGACATTCACCTTTGAAAATATTATGATTGTGTTTGAGATTTTTCCTGGACCCTACAGAAGAAAAAAGAATTCCCTCAAGATAATATATAAAATTGGTGGCTTAGGTTCTCATTTTCTCCTCAAAAATAAAAATAAATAAAATAAAAAAGCTGCTGTCAAGTTGAAGACGAGTTTTTGCTCAATATGGCATAATTCATTCTTTGAAAGTTCTGGATCAAAGTTGCTCCTAGCTGGTAGGCATGTTTGTTGTTGCAGGTTTCCAAGCCTTATTCCTCATTTTTCTCTAAAGAGAATTTAGACAACCTTAGGCTAAAGAAAGAAGAAGCTAAACCAGAGGAAACTGAGATGACTGTTGAGGTGGAAAATTATGCACCACCCCCATCTGCTGGAGATGCTGAGCCACCAGCAGATGATAATGATTTTGGCTATGGGGATGGGGACATGGAAGATGGTTATGGAGAAGACTAATATTCACTGCTGGCTCATTATTTGCATGGTGGATGGCGTCAAATATGCATGCATATATGTACAGCCTGAGCTTCACCTGTCGTTTGGTGGTAAGCAACTGGGGATTATTTGTTATTTGTATATGGCAATAGCTCGGCATTGAATCCCATAGAGATGGTGAATCTTTCCATCGTTACAGCTGTGTGTTTCAATCTCAGGAATCCATTCCCAACGGGCTTTGGTTGGTTCGGCCTTCCAGCAAATGGAAAGAATTGCTTGGGAATTATTTATATTGATGAAGATAATTATCAAATATTCAACGGAGTGAAGAAGCTCCTCCCGCTGTGAAGAATTGTGGAACCGCAATGGGAGGTACAAATTTTGAAGTCCTAAAACGATTGTGAAAATATAGTCTAATTGCTTAGGCCAGGATTAGTAGATCATCATGATCTCATAATTTTTCTTTTATTTTTAATATAAACTTAGAAATGTTATTTATTTCGCATTGCTGTTCTTGCACTTTTTGTGTAGTGTTCTTGGGTTCAGTTGCAAGCAAGCTACATTATCCTGTAAAATGAGATCACATATTCGTGCATTATGTGGAAAACCCTGGCAGTGGTTTTATTACATAATTAAGTGTTTACTTATATTAATTTAATTTTTTGTGATCATATAAATTAACGGTTGTTTTATCCCCGGCGGTCTTTTCTATTACAATCTCCTCCCATAGGGTCGTCTCAAAAGAAACATGGGGACGTGAAGGGAGCATTTCTCAAAATTTTCAAGTTTGGTATAGTTTCTTATCTTCGAATATGTTCAGTTTTGTCTTTTCAATCATTATGTTGTCTTGCGTTAGTTAAAGAGACAGAGAGAGAGAGAGAGAGAGAAGAAAAAAAGTAAAAGGTAGAATTATGATAAAGCAACATAAGAGATTCCTTAGGGCGGCATCCAAACGACAATAATTTGTATTCGAACCACACTACATGGCACAAGTTGAGAGGATGAGATAAAGAGGGGAGAGAGAGCGGTAAGAAAATGGCCGAGTGGTTCAATAGACGGGGAAAAAAAGATGAAAATGCTGCGAATGCAAGGGGGGAAAAATATACTGTATTTGTTACAAAATTGAAATTCAGGAGTGTCTTAAATGGAGACATGATTTGAAGTCGCCCCTAAGTACAAAACTTACCTTGATTTATGGCTTATAATCTTTCTGGACAGCTGCTTTTTTAGTTCCAAAAATCTATATCATCTCTTAAAATGATTTGCAAATCAAAACAACGATTCATAAATTATATTTATGCTCTTTCTACTATCTATTCATCCAAATTCACGTCCGCTTCATAACCCAAATTTTTCTCAATTCAAACGACATAAGCGTACATAAATTAATAATACATTGCATGATCTATTTAAGTATAAGATAATCTATATTTTATCGATTGAGAGTTTTGTTTCTCAATAGGGCTCTCTTTCAAAAAATATTTTGAAAAAAAGCTCTTGGTGAAAGATATTCCCTCAGTAGTCGCATGGGTAAGGGGCGTGCTCATTCAATACATATTTGCAGTTAAACGGAAGGCTCATACAAACTTTGAGCTGTAGGCTATCCCTGTGCCTTCCAATCCACTATAGACACTCCCAATGTTGCAAATCCCCTTCCTTTTTCACCCTTAAGCTTTCTCTAAATTCTCTCAAACGCTCGCCATTGGTTCACGACTTGTCAACACTTTGTCGAGCCAACTCTCACTACATATTATTTTCTTTTATTAAATTCTTAATTTCTTACTAATTTGCCAAAAAAATTAGAGTTTTATTGTAGGTTGTCGATTTCTCTTTTTTTATTGGTTAAATTAGTTCATACTACACATTCGTGTAATCAATGTGGGAAAAATAGAAATATCATCCGTGATACAATACTTGCATATTGGTTAAGGCAATGTCTATGTAAGGTGTTCGATGAAATGCTCCGCCAAGAAAACAAAATGTGTGGGTGCTAGGATTCATATGAAACTATTATTGTATCGGCTGATTTTGATAGAGAAGTTTGGTCCTGCAAAAGTATAAACGAAAAGCTATCCGATGCCTAAAAGAGTGTTTAAGTGAAAAAAAAAAAGAAAAAAGAAAAAAAGAAAATAAGTAGGTAGAGTGTTAAAGAGCCTAAGAGATCTATTACAATGCTTTATTTCCCTTATTTATTACTGAATATTAGATGTTTGTAATAGCAGATAATCATTAGTTGTGAACCATGCGACTACTCCTTTATTAAGCACATACTTGAAAAATAGAAGTAGTAGGCGATTATATAATAAAATCATGCAAGGCCATAACTAGTCGTGCCACTTTTCAAATTCAAACTAAATATATAAGCAAGCTAAGCCTTAAGGCTCATTAGATGAGTTGAGTTATTAGGGTCCTTTACTGAAAATAGTCTTGGTCGGCAATTCGACAATCAAGGTGACGAGCAACATGTTAGGCCAAAATTATGCTATCAACATTTGCCCTCCAAATTTACCAGTCAAAAATTCGATTATGGGAGTTGATAATAAAGATTAATATTTAATTTGATTAATCAGGCGACAAAGACCTAAACATATGTTCTCTAATAGTTGTAAGATATCTTCTAAGCTGACTTGTGGATATTATTGTTGGCATCCTTCGATGTGATGTTCTAAACGAGTCATATCAAGTTCCAAACAAAAGGTCACAACCTTTTAATTTTCTCGCTCCTTTACTTTCTACAGAAGTACGTGGGACAGTTGTCATGATAGCCATTATTATATCTTAAGGTCCATTACTATTAGTGGTATGAAGTCCCTTAGGTGTTGACCCTTGATATGCATCAACCATCCATGCTTGACCGTCTAATTAGCACCTACATCCCCATTAGCCATGAATTTTGAGAGGGGAGATTTTCAATCATGCATGTATAAAAAGCTTTTTTCATTTTGATTAGCATTTTCTACTCCTCTCTCTTTACATTCCCCTTTCAAAATTTTCTTCTATGAACTCTTGTCTAGATTTTGAGCGGCTTTCTATAGAAGTCATCGAAGGTAGGGTTGTGAAGGTCGTGCTTGTATAACTAGTCATCAATCAGTGTATAGTTTGTGGCTTGATATATCAACTATCGAGCTTCTTTCTTATCGTCGGATAGAACACCATCCTTTAGATAGTCAATAATCGGGTCCATCCAAGACCTCTCTCTTAGGTAAGGAGTTAATTCATAACTTTACCTGATAGCTTCTAGACTTTTACTAGGGAGATAATTAATAAAAAGCTTGTCAATCTGGTTAGGTAGCGCTGTATTGGCCAATTTAGAAAACTTGCTAGCAACAATGTTTTTGACGCCAAGTATCTTCTCAATTATAAAATATTGGAATTCCTTTATGAGCATTCACACTAGTAGTAGGTACTTGCTCATCATATTTTCTTTCACTATATAGTTCCTTTTGACTTGATTCACAATTAATTATGAATCGGAGAAAACTTTGACTTTCTCAGCTCTAACTTTCTTTGCTAGCTTACGCCTAGTAATCAGGGCTTTATATTCGGCTTCATTATTGTTGGCTGGAAATCCAAATTGTAATGCATACTAAATTTTTACATTGTGGGGCCTTAGCAAAATAAGCTCGCTTCGCATCCTTTCTCAGTAGAAGAGTCATCAACATATAAATTCCTTGTAAGTTTCTTGATCTTCTTAATGTTGTCTTCTTCTTCAGTGAACTTTGCAACAAAACCTATCAATAGTTGAGCTTCTAATGTCATTCTGAGATTGTATTGTACGCTATAGGTACGTAGCTCTAAAGCATACTTCATCATTGTCACCAAGGAATCCAATTGTTGCAAAGCTTATTGTAGAAGCTACTATGTAAGAACAATTATTTGTTATGCCTCAAAGTACGACTTTAATTTTCTTACTAAGAGAACCATTACCAAAACAAGCTTCTTAATCTTTGCATATCACTATCCTGGGCCCTATAAGACACAACTCACGTAATAATCGGCTGATGGTCCCTACCTTCTAATTGAACCACACCAGATGAAAGAGCTCTGCTACTGACTGACAGATATAAAAATAATTCTTCTTTAGGGATAGGTATCGAGAGTATTGGTGGTGATGCTAGAAATTCTTTCAACTTGTTAAACATTACTTCACACTAATTAGTCCACTAAAATTCCTTTAGGTTCCTCAACAATTTGAAAAATTCAATACACCTATTTGCACTTGTTGACACAAATCTATTTAGAGTGGCAATCCATCCAATCAATTCTTGAATTTGATTAACTATGCTAAGGAACTTCGTGTTCTGAATTGTATCAATATTCCTAGGATTTGCCTTAATGTCACGCTAAGTGATCATATACTACAAAAATTTACTTGAGACCAAAAACACACTTTTGTGAGTTAAGCTTCATGTTGTATTTCCTCAAGGTGTCAAACATCTCCTCTAGCTAAGTGACATGCGAGCCTTCTATTTTACTCTTCCTTACCATATCATCAACATGAACTTTGACATTTTGAAGGATTTGGTGCTTAAATATCTTGGTCACAAGCCTCTGATAAGCCATGCTGGTATTTTTAAATTCGAAGGACATCACTGTATAATAATACATCTCGAAATTTGTGACAAGACGTGTGTACTTTATCATCCTTCTTTATTTTAATCTGATTATAATCAGAATATACATCCCTAAAAGAGAGTAAGGTATGTCCAACAATTAAGTCGACCATTTAATCTATTCTAGGCAAAGGAAAATAATCTTTGAGATAGGCCTTATTCAGATCTATGAAGTTTATGTACTTATGCCACTTACTGTTCAACTTTTTAATTAGTATACAATTAGCTAGTTAAGTTGGATAAGGCTCTTTCTTTATGAGTTCTAGCTTTAGTTGCTTCTGAACCTCCTCTTAAATGGTTGCCTATCATTTAGGGGAAAAATGTCTCTTCTTTTGCCGAACTATCTTCACTCTCCAATCAATTTGAAGCTTATGTGTTATCATATCTCTTAAGATGCTTAGCATTTCTAAGGGGACCAAGCAAAGCCATCGGCGTTGTCTTAAAGAAAATTAATTAAACTTTAATGGATACTTGCCTGAAATGGTCTCCTTATCTTTGATGTTTTTTTAGGATCACTCCCTAATATGACTTCTTCTACTTTTTCTTCGATACCCTTAATCTTATTGGAATTCTTTTCCGAATCAATCTCTACTTAAAAAATATTTTTGCACCATAGCACTCTCAAATATAAGGGTTTAACTAATTGCTAGCCCCTCTTGCATACTTCGACTCCAGTGGGAGTAAGGAATTTTGCTTTGAGATGTACAATTAAAGGAACCATGCTAAACAAATGTTGGCATGATTGGGCCATGATGATGTTATAGGGAGACCAACACTTAATAATAAGGAAGTCCACCTTATCCACTATAACATACTTGTCATCTTCGATTTGAATATGAAGAGAAATAACTCCAATAACCCGTACAAGTTGATCATTAAAAGCATATAGATCATAATTGTACGATCTTAACTGAGCCTTGATCTTTGTCTTCATTTGATCGAAAGCGTATTAAAAAATAATGTCTACAGAACTCCCAGTATCGACCAAAATTTTTTTTACCTCAAAGTTGGCAATTCTCGCACTGATTACCAGTGCATCATCATAGGGCCATTATACGTCTTTAAAGTCTTCCTCTATAAAATAAATGGAATTGGAAACCTTGACCTTCTTACCTTAGACATTACAAATATACTATATGGTGTTAGTCGAGCTTGATTGGCCTAAGGATGAAGGTCTACTGACAATAGTGTTTATCATATTGTTTAGTACTCTGTTATTACCTTGTCTCATACATTTCTTTCGGCTTAAGGAGGTCATGAGTGTTTTCTTGCTCATCACGTCATCTTTGAGTTGATAGTTCAATATTCTCGACATCATAGGCAAGGAACTTGCTCAAGTACCCTCATTGGATTGTATCATCAATTGTGTTTTTGAGTTGAATACATTTGTTAATATTGTAACCTCTATCATGATGAAAATCGCAATATTTATTAGAATTCTTACATGATTCATTTCCTCTTATTCTTTCTGGCCATTACAATACCCCCCTTTTGTTACGTACTTCCATCAATATATCTACAATTAGACGATTGAGTAGGGTATGAATAGAATGAGCTAAGATGCATAGCCTCGTCCTCTAGCCACCATTCCCTTCCAAAAATTGATCATTGGGTGCACCAAGTTGATCTTTTGCATTCTTCTTCTTGTTATTTTTTCTAACTCCTTTACTCTAATCGACCTCATGCTGAACTTTGATGTTATCCTCTTATCTAATATAAGATGTGAGCTTAGCTTTGAACTCGGCAAAAGTCTTTAGCTTGTTTTTGGCTAAACACTTAAAGAAGTCTCCATGTGGTTTGACTTCATCAATCATCACAATGAGAGCAATACTCACATCTAATTTTGTGATTTGAACCATCTCAACCATAAACTGAGCTAAATAGTCTCTAATGAACTTGTCTGGCCTTTGTTTTATGGTCTTAAGGACAGATGAATCCTTAATTGGAAGTTACTTACAAAGAAGTGCTGCAAGAACACTTTTGCTAGATTCTCGAAACATGAAATTGTGTTTGGCTTCAAAATTTTAAACCACCTACTTGCCTCACTCCTCAAGATTGAAGAGAATGCTTGACAAGCCACAACATTACTCAAGCCGTACTGCTTAGCCAAGGTACAATAATATTCAAGATGGTCTTATAAGTCCTTTCTTCCATCTTGTGTCTCAAATTGTCGCAATTTGATATATCGTGGCATTTCCAATATTTCAGGAATAAAAGGACTCCTTTTTATCTAAAATTGTTTACCAGTTGAAGTAGGTGTGCTGATGTGTGATAATCTTACATGGTGCACTTGTTGTGGTTGTTTTCCTTTATCAACCTTTCCAAGAGCAAGGGCTGAAGGTTTAAGAGTGACCCTAACCTACTTCTTGAGCAATTTAGGAGAATATACTGAATCATAAAAAATCTCGAGATTGTTGTTATTGTACCCTTAGTTTTGGTTTGGCTAAACATCCTTATGGAGAAGCTTAAGGATCTTGTCATTCTTCTTATTGAGTTCTTGATTCTCTTTGCTAAATCAATGTAAAGCTGCTCCAATCTAGCTAAACACTGCTCGTTAATATATCTACTATGCCTTTGGAGGTGTTGGGGAGAAGAATAAGCACTTGCACTTTTGGTTATCTTTGTTTTTACCATGGAGGTGGATTGTTTTGGAAACAGATAGTGCTAAATGTTGTCAGTTGATTTTGGTATGGAATTTTGGTCCTGCAAAAATACAAATGAAAGGCTAACGTGGTACCAAGGCTATTCCAACGTAGCATTTCGATACCTAAGTAAGTAAGTGTTTAAGTAGAAAAATAAGTGAATAAGTAGAAAAATAAGTGAATAAGTAAGCATAATATTAAAGCATGTAAAAGAGTTTTTACAATACTTCCTTTTCCTTATTTATAAGTGAATATTAGATGTCTATAATAATAGGTGATCATTGGTTCACAACGTAGCCACTCCTTAAATGTACATATCTAAAGAACAGGAGTAGTGGCAATTATGTAATGAGATTGTGCAAGGTCACAGTTGTCCGCACCACTTTTCAAATTCAAAACATCTATTTAAGCAAGTCAGGTCTTAAGGCCCATTAGATGAGTCAAGTCATCGAGCGCCTTTACTAAAATAGTCTTAGTCGGCAATTTGATAGCCGAGGTGTCAAGTAACATGTTAAGGCTAAATTCTGCTATCAACATATTGCTTGGTATTCGATGAAATGCCCTACCAAGAAGACAAAATGTGTAGGTGCCACCATTTATGTGAAACTATTATTGTATAAATGTCATATTATAGTGTCAAGTATTCTTGACACTAACTTATCCTTCAACTATTGAATTGTTAGGCCGAAGACAGTTAAATATGTGAAAATTATTGTATATGTATATGGCAACATTGTGAGTGGCAATATCGATCTGTAACATAATAGAGAGTCAATAAAAAATTTGAAGATGAGAAAGATACCAACTATAATCACTTTCTTAAAAGGATATGTGTGAGTATTAGAATTGAACCCATAGGCATTGAGATTGTCCATTGGCATCCACGTTATTATTTGTGGTGGGGGAAAGGGAGGGTGCTCATGTACTTCGATTATTATTTGTGGTGGGGGAAAGGGAGGGTGCTTATGTACTTCGATGGCACTAAAGGATGATGATGATGTTGAAAATTTTATTGATATGGTTGAAGCATTTGGAGAAGATTGCTTCTAGGAGATACATGTCAGAAGTTGTAGATAATGAAGTTTGCAATATGAGTAGATCACATATTAGGGAAATACATAAAACTATGCAATACTTCAAGCCCAATATTGATTATCCAATGTACGAAGCAAATGAAATAGTTACGGTAGTCGAGACCATCCCCATCAAAGGAGATGTAAACATAAAAATTAATGAAGAACTTGATGCAAAAGTTGGACCAATTTTACAAGATATCACATGATATATTGAAATAATATAGCATGTTACCAAATTAATGATATATTTCTAACTTATATTGCATATGTTAATTAAATAATGCAACATATATTACTATTATTTATAAGTATATTAAAATATTAATAATTAATCATGAATAGTAGTATGAATGTACATATATTATACAAACAATATATATACCATTTGATTTGCTAAACTGGTATATATATTGGGAAAATATTTTCCTTATATTTCATTAAATATGCTGGATGCATGAAAAGAAGTCGTTTCTCAGAAAAGGTACTTTGAGTAAAATGTTTTCCAACTATTCAACATTTTCTATGAAGTGAACGGAGTGTTAAATAAGAAGATGATATTCACTATTCGCAACTTGTGTAAATTTTGAGGTTTGCTTTGATGTCTTAGCTATCTTTTTAAGTTATTGAGTAAAATTAATGGGTCGACGTCACTAGTAAGAAGCATATGAGACACCCCTAAGCCTCAACTTACTCTATCCAATTCCCAATAGAATATTTATTTGATTAAATTTCAAAGGGAATGTAATGAAACTAAAATATTATAAGAGTTATTTATTAACTTATAGTTCTTAGATATCGCTTAAAAATGATGCCTAAATATTATTTTCCTATTCCATTCCATCCAATTTCTTGATAATTGGATTTACGATTACAGGTATGGAACTTCAAAGAAGAGAGAGACATAGATTAGGTGTATAAGCTTTTGTTAAATGGAAAGAATTATTATTGATGATACCTACTAATAAACAAGTGAGGTCATGCCCTACTTGATATTAAAATTTTACAAATTTGTGTAATTAGTTATTTGAAGTTAAAAAATATCAATATACTACCTATTTATATTTTAAAAAATTATTTATAGTATCTAAACTAAATAATTAATTGCAAAATTTGTTAAAGTTTAGTAGCCAATTACAAACACAGAAAAGTTCAAATAGTCAAATGTAAAAATGGAATAAATGTTTTAGGCTTCAATGGAAAAAGTATAAGAAAATCCTTAATGTCTCCCTTTTCTATTTTAGTCTTTAATCTTTCAAAATTTTTTTATTTGAGTTCTTAATATTTGCAAAAGTTTGCAAGATAATCCTTTTTAACTAAGGGCATTAAATTATCACTAGAAAAAATACAAAAAAGTTATCAACATTTGCCTTTTTTCCTATTTCAATCCTTATATTTTTATATTTTATATTTCAATCCTTAACAATTGTGACTTTTATCAAATGAGTTCTTCTACTACTTTGTTCATAAAGACATGTGGGAGCGTATGATTGGTCTATGTATAATTAGTAAATAAATAAAATATTAAAAATAACAAGAATTAAAAAAAAAAAATAAGAAAACAATAAAAATAAGAAAAATTCATTCCAACCACTCTTACCATTGGTGGCCGAACTTTGGCTTTTTGGGTGAAGTGGGTCGCAGCCCATTTTAGAAATTTTTTTTTTATTTTTCTACTTTTTTTCTTTTGTTTTCTGAATTTTTAGTATTTTTTTAATATTTTATTACTTTATTTATTTACTAATTATAATTCACATGTACCAATCACACATTACGACATGTCCTTACTATTTCATAATGGAAGGACCCATTTGATAAAAATAAAAAAACGTTAACTACTAAAATAAAAAAATAAAACCATAGTGACCGAAATAAAAAAGAAGATAAATGTTAAGAACGTTTTTATACTTTTTTTCAAAATGTATAAAGTTCGAATAATAAATACAACATTTAGCCTAACAGTTGAGATGCTTCAAACCATTGGCATTTGTATTAAACACAACATTTTAGTATAATAAATACAACATTTAGCCTAACAGTTGAGATGCTTCAAACCATTGGCATTTGTATTAAGCACAACATTTTAGTATGTTATGATATGAAACTATGTCTAGTGAGTGCAAAATAATCTGTCGCATTTTCACTAATATATTTCATGTTAGTCTAACACTCTCGGTTAAAAAGATTAAATTGTAATTTTTTTGTAAATATTAAGAACTTAAATAAAATTTTCAAAAGATGAAAATAAAAAAAGAGACAAAACATTAAGAACTCTTTTCTTTTCCATTAAACTTGCGAAATATTTCCTTATGCAATAAAAATTTCTCGCTCAGACATGATTTGGATTAATCCAATTCCTACAAAAAGTGTGGTGTTGACTTCGAATTATGGGTGGAATGTAATCGAATTTTATGCACTTGAGAAGTAAGTCAATCACTTCTTCATTGCACCATGCCTTCCTCGTGATATGATATTGCATGCACTGTTCTCTTATTAAGATAGAATCAATATACCTCTACTAAGAAATATAAAGTTGGTGTGGGGAATAGAAAAAAAAAAATATATATATATATATCCGGCTTCCTTGCAAGAATGAAAATTGGCTTTTGTAGAACGTTGGTTCACGAAATCAACCAATACAGTCTTAGTTTAGTATATCTGTCAGGATAACCCCACATTCTTAGGTCCCTAATATAGCACATAAAGTAATTATGACTCTTGTAATAGATATTCATTTATGTCCTTTTGGTTCATATTTTTTCCCAATGTTTTCTTTTAACATTAATTCAAAACTTATATTTGACAAAAATAATAAGATACCGAAATAATAAAACATAATTATATATATACTTATTCTAAAAACAAACACCTAACAAATCTCCGTAAATATAAAGTTATCCATCCTTTATTCTTTTTATACAACTACCATTTCTATCATGTTTTTCTAATGCATAATATATTATTTTTTAAAAAATTTTCTTCTAGAAATATGTAAATTTTCATAACCTAATTTTCATACTCTAACCACTACTTACAAGATATAGATAAGATAGCTTTTTAAATGTCAAATTTCAAATAGACACAAATCAAATATCTATATCTTTTTAAATGTCAAATTTCAAATAGACACAAATCAAATGTAAAACAAATATCGATAAAATATAAGTATAATTCTAAAAAAAAAAAAAAAAGACAATTCAAATAGGACTTGTAACTTTTAACTAGACATAAAAATAAAAAACATAAACCCTAAATATCAATGGGTATCCAAAATAAACGACACTCGACTTAAAAAGCATGAAGTTTTTTCCATAATGATTTGATAAATACATAAAATTTGATCGGCAATCTATAAAATGTCAAATTGCACGCTGTGCATTAAAATGAGAAGACAAACTAGAGTGAAGTGATCAAAGCTACGTTTCCATCGTGTATATAAGATTAAAAATTAGAAGGTATGTGCGTCTGTGTGTGTATATGGACAGAGAGAGAGAGAGTTTGATTCGACCATTAGAGCCTGGACTAAATCCAACGCGAACAATGTATACTGCCATGCTCCTAGTCATGCATTACTAGTAAACATGGTTTGTAAGATCATGATCAATGAACTGAATTATCTTTAGGTTTAGACAAGAACGAACTCAACAATATAAAGCAAAATTCAAAAGTTCCAAACACAAACTGACCTTCGGGGTCCTTTCCAAAGTTTTTCTTTTATGGTAAAGGAAGTTTTCTCAAGTCTCTGCTCAAGCATGAGGAAATGAAGAAATCAGAAAACCATCTCGTCTCTGTAACCAAACAGACCCTCATCACATATCATGTAGTGACTCGCAACACATTGCCCAAGCTAAATGACTGATGGAGAAACATGCTCTATTGATCTCCAAACAAGTCACTTAAGCTAAATCAGACAGTAAGAACAGCACAGCACCAGAAACCTTAAATAAACTAGGAACAATTGCAATAACAAGATAACTTCAACCAACACATCCAGTAGAAATGCCATAAGATCTGGACTTATGCCAAATCCTGTCTCCCAAAAAGCCTCATAATTGCCAGAATGTTCAGGAAAAATCATCACATGAGGCAAAATATTATATACACTGTCAAACCTGAAGTTCAGACACCAGGAAACCATCATGTGAGGACTATTTTTTTTAAATTTATGCAATGGGTATAATCAGAAGGGAACCAAAATCTTATTCTACTGAATCTTTATCTTCTTCAACCTGTACATCAAAGAATCTATTGCTTTTTGTATTCGGCTACTATCTGCCCGAATCACTTCCTCAGATGCCTGGTGCAAACTTTGAATCCCACGACCTAAACTAGCTATTGAAGGAGCTGCAGGAAGTGACTCAACGACACATTCAATGCCATCTCCATACACAAGTAAACCAGTGCATGTAGCCACACTACAACCAAATGTTGCCCAAGGCAGGAAACCAACTGGCTGTACCACTTGCCGTTTCCTCATGATTTGATAGAATGCTGTTCTCATTGCAGAAAGGCTTGTTTTTTCAGCTGAAGTAATAACTCCATGCACTAATGCCCGAATTTTTTCAGCAGAAGCAGTCACCTTGAACGTTGAGGACTTGGCAGCAGTCTTTGCTAGTCCGGGGGCTACCAACTTTGAGGGACCAAGAGACTTACTGATCGAAACTGCTATTATCTTCTGGGTTTGGGAAAACATGATTTTAAACGGAGCTGGAATGTTGAATGTAATGAGTTTGATGAAGGTGGATGCAGGAACAGCTTTGGAAATTGAAGAAGCTCCAAGCACTGCTGTTGCCCCTGCACCAACTGCTGCCACTGATTTTCCGGTTAATAATCTTTTCTTCTCTCCTTGATTGGAGGATTCCCCAACAACGTCAGAACCTATAATGAACTGTCCAATCATATCATTGACATCCTGAGGGACAGGCGTATTCCAATGTTTCCTAAGCCCAGCTAAGGCACTTGCATCTACTACAGCAACAACAGTCTTAAACTTCTTAGCCTGATTTTGAAGGGTCTGAGCAAAGAGAACCTGTGCTTTATCTACAAGAGGAAGCTCTGCAAACTCGACCTCTCTAGGATCTGGACTCCTTATCTTATCAACTGGTAGCCGTGCAGCATTGTTGAGGGCAATTCTCAACCCCTCGACAGCAATCCGGAAAGAATAAACCTCAGAGACTATTTGACTATCTACATCATTCCCCCTACTTACATCAACTAGCATCTTCTGTGCATGGGCTAGAGCCCGTCCTATCAATGGTATTTCGTTAAATATGTTATGCAGATCCAAGAGAAATGCATAAACCGACTGTGCAAAAGGTGGAGCCTCATAACTGGAACTTGAAAGTGTATCCTCTGAGCCCACTTTCTCAACAGGATGCATCGGCATTGCCATCTGTGCTGATGCATCTAAATTTGTAGATACAATTTTCACCATTTGAGACTGAATGTCACTTGTAAGAGAAAACTTCCTTGAACTACTAGCAATGATCGAACCCGTCCTCTGTGGAACCAAGCTATTGACCAAACTGGGGAAATGGGTCTTTTGATTGACATCACTTGATGATGAGTCTTGATCAGTATAATCCCCAAACTGAGACTCTAATATCAAGAACGATGAACCAACCTCTTCAGCTGCTTTCCTAGCAGCAAAAAAATTCCCATGAAAACTACTCCCAAAAATATTACTCAGCACCAACTTCCCAGCAACATTCTCATATTTCTCCTTATTGATCTTATCAAAAAAACAACGTTTCAAGACCCCAAAAGACGAAGTAGGAACAGGGTGATCAACTCCACCACCCAATTCGCACTCCTCGGAAAGAACATCACTTAGACCCCCATGACCAATCTGTGCAATGACCGCATCCGGCCTAACTGCCTTAATCAAACACTCTGAATCCAAAGCCGACCGTTCTGATAAATTCTGTGCACATAGAACATATATAATGCATTTACTCTCGGGTTCACACACCGCATAAACAAACTGTTTTGTCTGATCAGGTATTGCCAATTTCCGCACCAGCCTGTCAGATACTCTCAAGTCATCTAATTTCCAGTTCGAAAACGGCCATAGGTTTTGCAATTTCCAATTCCATAATGATGCGATAGCCATCTATAATGACATCGAAAAACCCTACGATTTTGTTGCAGAAATCAAAACAAAAAAACTCAATCCAAATCCAATTAAACCGAAAGATATAGTGAAAATAACCACCAATTCACGCTTAAACGACGGATCTTTCTTAAAACCCTACCCCTTATTTGAACTTTCTAGAGCAAAATCAACGATCTAGGTAAAAAAGGACTCAAGAGTGACTAATAGTTAATTACCTTTTAGTTGCATCGTTGCGGTTGGGGGTTTGAAAAGTTGGGATTTTAGGGTTTGCAGTAATAGAAATTGAGATTTTCCCACGAGAGTGATGGAAAATTGAGAGGATTTTTATATCCTGGACTACTTAATTTTATTAAATGATTATTATTTGCAATGGGATTTTTGTTTAAATACACCGAAAAGTGCGGGCCACATTTTTCTATTTTGCACCAACTGTAGAGGAAAAGGAAAAAGAAAAATGAAAAAAAAACAGAAATATGCTGAAAAATAATTTCAAAAATATTTATATTACTAAAGTCTTTAGGGTTTAAATAATCATGGCTTTAAACTACCTCTTGAATTTTTATTTAATATTATTTAACAAAAAAAATTAATATTAAAATTATAAATAATAAATAAATATATCACTTTTTTTTTTTTTTTTCACTTTCCTCTCCATCATCCTTTCTCTCTCTCTCTTCCATTTATCTCTTCCAATTATGCTAAGTGTACCATCCCAACATCTACGTTCTTCTCCCTCTCTCTTCTCCATACTTCTTAATAACACCATAATTCCAATTTTTTTTATCTCACTGTCCTAAAAGTTGTAAATAATTTCATAAATATCAAGATCTTTATTCTTCTTTTTTGTTTGATTTAAATTTTATATATTATTAAAATCTTTGCATAAATTATCACAAAAAACATATAAAAGTTTTTTATAATATATTTTTTAAAATTTTTAACTTTTAATTTCATAACTATTTTGTTTTTCTTACAGACATATCTTATAAGTATAATATATTTTAATCATTTTTATTAATGATTTCAAATATAATTATTGATACACCCATAATACAAGTACAAAATCTGCTAGTGATAATTAAAATCACTACTTAAATGGGTTAATTATAAATAAAAAAATTTAATTTTAACTTACAAGGTGATTTTGTTGAAAGTTATATCAAATTGTGCCTCTTTTTCTCCTTTACTTTCGATTTAAATATGAAAAAACTCTCTCAAACTCATAAATCTCTCTGTTTGAATGTCTTAAAAGAAGCATTTTTTAAGTTTTTTCTCTCAAATCAACTTCAAATTTAAGATCTCAACAACACTTACATCATTTTCCATCTCCAATTTTGTAGAAATAACGAGAAATAAGCGTGGATCCCACACTTTTTCTATACTCAGAAGGAAAAAAGCATGTTTTTTTTTACTAGTTTTGTTCACTTATCCTTACATATGGTTGTTAATATAACGTCCTATGTGCACATATGATACCATATTGGTGAAATTATTGATTAAGTTAGGTGTTTTAGTTTAATAAGTATTTAGTAAGTTTAATTTAGGTAATTCAATAATTCTCCATGATTGTTTTTCTCTAAATTTTAGATAATTCAATAATTATGTAATGAGATTAAATAATGTGTATAAAGAACGTGCTATTGAAGTTTATTTTCTTAAAAATTTAAAGATTGTGCCAAATGTGATTCATATTGTTTTCGATATAATTAGTGAGTTTATCAATAGCTATTTTTTTTTAAGTAAAATAGTTGGTTTCTTTTTTTTTTTCATTGTGAATTTTCTAGAGTTGTTGTGATGAGCGGGTTGGGAATAGATAATGTAAGAGTGGTTTGCTATACTAGAAGAAATATTATGGAAATGGAGGATGAGGTGTGCTACGATAGATGCTTCACAACAGTAATCGGGTTCCAATTAGAGCAAGTTATGATCAGTTGTTGGGCTTGATATATAATTGTCTTCGAGTTGATATGATGACATACGAGGTTAAGTTGATTTAGAGATGTCCCCTTGTAAGAGGAAGTAGTGACTTATTTTATGTTGTCCTATAAATGATAACTATGATGTCCGATAACTATGATGTCCAACAACTATTGACATCCTCTTAAGGACATCATAGAGTTAGCGGTTCTGTAGAAATATATGTTAAAATTCATGAAATTAACATCCCCTAAACAGTTGAGTACAATTTTTAGAGGATATGATGGTAATATTGCGGTTCAGGTTGAAGCCCAGGTGCTTGAATCCCAGGTGCTTGAATCCTAGTAGATTCCATCCAGTGACATATCAAGTAGTAGTCACATACCCTGACAAGCTACCATATTGGTGACAAGTAAATCAAACAACGATATAGATGTGAAAAATGAATTAGCTTATGAGGACATTATCAAAGACTTTGATGACACCGAGTCAAATGTTGGTATTACTGCTAACGAGGGGTGGCTTCAATCTATAGATAAAGCTCAAGGGCTAAGTAGAAGAAACGATTAGAGGGATAGGTTGATTGCGGATGTAGATGTGGTTAGACGCTTGGACGTTCAAAACCTATGCCGTTTTACATAAGTTTTGGTGATGGACTCGTACAATCCGATGAGAGCACAAACAATGGTGAATGGAGTTTCAACAATGAATTTAAGGTGGGCATATGCTTTGAAAAGAAAGAACATTTACAGCTATAAAGATGCATCATATTTTAAACCATCATAACTTTAAAGCAAAGGTGTTCAACCTGACAATCCACTTAATCAAATGCATTGATTGGGAAAAGGGTTGCAAATGGAGTCTACGAGCATGCCGGAAGAAGCATGCTAGTTGTTTTGTGATAACTAGGTTTATTGGCTTACACACGTGCTTAAATCCTATTGTTAGTCAGGACCACACTCAATTGGATGCAACCACCATGTCTTGCTTTAGTATTAAGGAAGTACATGAATCACTGAGTATTAAAGTGAAACATTTTCAAGCAAACATTTGCAAGTAGTACGAATATACTGTACATATAAAAAGAGTCCAGAAAGCTAAGTGCAAAGCAATTGAATATGTTTATGGAAAGTGAGAGAAATCATATGTGGCACTTCCACATCTATTATGTGCTATGTGTGATGCGAATTGAGTCCGAGGACTAACAAAGCCTATCATAAGATGGGTCTAAACTTACAGAAAGCTTGAAAAGGTAGTAGAAATGTATACAAACAACAAAGGAAGTAAAATAAGTAAACCCTCAAACAACTCCAAAGATATGGCGTACTAAGCAATTTTTGAAGACTCATAGCACAACTTGATATGATATACAAGATTTTTTAGTAAAAGTACTCACCACCTAGTCTTGCTTAAGGGTTAGAATAAGAATTAAGTTCACAAAGGGCATATTTAATATTCTGAGATAAGATGATTATGTAGCTATATGTAAGTGGGTATTTATACCAAAAAAACTAGGGCAACCTACTTAAAATGGAAAAGACAAAATGTGTAATATATAAAAGAAGTAATGTACAAAGAATAACAACGAATACAACAAAAATGAGTATTTTGTATGGGGGGTTCTGCTACATGGTTACTTGGACATGTGGCTCCTTATGGATGAACAGCTTTCTAGCAAAAAGATAATTTTGTACAATTAGTTTGGTATCTGTTGAATAGAGGTGCTATGTCAACTGTATCCAGCCAAGTAGATAATTCTTCTAAGGTGAATCTACCTTAGACACATTCAATAAGGCATAGATTCGAGTTAGCTGGGTAGGTGGTTGGATTTACCAAGCTGTTGCTCAAGTGTAGCTTTAGTTAGCAGCTAGAGACAAGCAATAAGTACGAGTAGGTTTGACTTAGCCAAGGCATCAAAGTCGGTAAATTAAAACAGCTCAAACTCCTCAATGGTAGGTTGTAAGGAAAGAAGTCGCCTAGCTATACTTTCTAGTCCTTGGGCTCAAGTTTGGGTTAAGTGTCTGATGATATAATTCTTATCAATGTGAGAGGCTAATATAAGTACCATAGCTGAGTGGAAATGTCAAAATACCGACGTCATTGGTCATGTGTTCTTTCAGAGAGTATTCTGAGAGTTTGGACCATGTATTAAAGTCATTGTACGTTTTACGTATAATACCACCACCCATTATTATGGTCCTAATTCAATAGTTGCTTGTATCTTGTCTAAATAGTCAAACTAAATATTTAGCTATTTTCAGGCTTGTGATTACAACTGATGGTATATTTCTATATGGAAAGTATAAGCATAAGCTTTTTATAGTGGTTAGAGTTGATTGTGAAAATCATATCGTCTTATTGGGATTTGCTTTGGTTGACGAGAAATGTTTGGATAGGTGGGGTTGGTTCTTGAAGTGTACTATCATGTATGTAATAAAAGACTGTATAGACATATGTTTGACCTTCGATTATCATGCTAAAATATGGTTCACAATTGAGGGATAAAATGCAGTGTAGCTAAATGGTTGGCCTAATGTATTTACTACATCACTAGTAACTTCTATTCCTGAGCCAAGAACAAGGAATGTAAAAAACTAAGAAAAAAGTAGCATACCAATTGCAATCTTACAAATTCCATGCGTAGTATGATAAGAACTCACTTTAGGACATACTTTAAAGAGTTGCATTTCAGGATATGGACCCTAGCATATGATGATGGAGCTCACTTTGGTTATGAGACTATAAATATTGTCGAGAGTTATAATAATGCATTGAGGGACATTAGAAACTTACCCATTGTGGCATTAGTGAAGAAGACCTTTTATAATTGCAATGACTACTTCAATCAACAAATAATTGAGATAGCAAATCAAATGAGCATAGGCAGGGTGCTAACTAAATATGCTGAGACAAAGTTTGATAGGTGGCGCAAAGTAGCAAGTGGCCATTGTGTTGTTATTTTTTGCTATAATGAGTAGATATTCGAGGTTACAACCGTATTGCGCCTTACTGTACATGGGCAAAAGTAGGAAGGGGAAAACAATCACATTGTTGTACTTAAAACTCATCAATGCACTTGTAATAAGTGGCAAATGTATTAGATTTCATGCTCTCATGCAATAGCAATTATAGGGAAAATGAGTATAGATTGTGTACCACATAATGGTTATTGGTACACGTAGCAAAATTAGCTATAAGTGTACGTACATTCTTTTATGCCTTATTCCGACAATTGGCCTTCACTTGACATTCTTGTTTGGCATCTACTCAAAACTGTAGATAAGGCTAGGAAACATGGGAGGCCTTAGGAGAAATAGTTCTAGAATGAGATGGGTATTTGGAAAGGGGCTTTACGTTACATTTGAAGGCTATGCAGCAAGGAAAGACATAATAGGAAAAGATGTCTATAACGAGGCTACCGGTTTATATCTAGTTAATCCATTGGTACATTTTATAGTTTTTACGAATGACCATATAGATATAGTTATCTCTTGTTTATAATTTTTTTACTTCCTTACATGTTATTTACACTTCTCATTTATCTTCTACCGAACTACTCCTTGTTGTTTCATTGTAAACATGTTGATGCAAATGGATCTAGGACCAGCTGATAGGTCACTGTTTCAGTTGCAACCATCCCATAGGTCAAAGCTAATGGATTAATTAGGTGAAGACTCATAAGTTGCTATTTAATTGCAGCTTAATTTCTTATATTCGAAATAAGATTTGTTTCCATTCATTGTAACTCATAAGAGAATTACTGGCTTAAATGTTGTAGATGAGAAGCAATAGTTAGATGCAAAGATGGACTAGAGATACCGATAGGTCCATAGATGATATCTTACTTCAAGCAGGCTAGTTTTCTCAGTGCGAGGTAGTTGTTGTTCATACAGCTTAACTGGCATCTAATCACTTCCTTAGTGAAGCATTGGAGAGAGGAGACGTATACATTCCACTTCTAACCAACAAGATGACAGTTACACTGTGGGACATCTTTGCACTCATTGGTATTGTAGTTGATGGCGAGGCTGTGGTGAGTGAAATTGTCCTACAATTTCGGTGACTTGCCCAAGGTTGTAGATGAGATTACCATCCGGCCAAACACTTAAGCTCATATTATGCAAATTATTAGATGGATGCTCTTTTTGGACAAATCAAATAATTAGGTATATTTAATGTTCCTTCCCCTCTTCTTAGATCTTAGTATAACTAGACGATATGCTTAAGGTGTTACATACCTAGTGTGGCTCTATTGCTAGTGCCTTACCTTACGGATGGATGCCGGTGAGATCAACAAGCCACTTATCATACTTCAGGTGTGGGCATAGAGGTACCTCACATACATAGCTCCTCTACGTCGTCAGATTACAGTAATAGTAGAGGACTGACCATTGATGAGTTGATGGGAGCTAACTTTGATGTTACCAAGCTTCTCATGCATATTCTTAGTCAGTATAAGGATGCATCTGACCGCCAACGTGTAAGCCTTGTATTCAAAAGTTTAAAGTCGATACGTAAAATTTAAGGCGATCGAGTATCTTGTCTAATCGAGTCTAAATTATACAATGAAGCTAAGAGTATTAGTAAAGTTGACGCTATAAGTTTGAATTTAGAAAAATAAGTAATAAAATAATTAAATATTATAATATTGAATTATAAGCATATTATCCATTATTTATCAGAAATATGTAAAACGAATTTTAATAACTAATGAATCGATAGAAATAAATTATACACACACTAAAAATCATAAAAAAAACATAAATAATATTTAGGAGTACTTACTTATACTATACGTGTATTTACATGTAGGTAAAAATACCTGAAATTACTTAAAATTACTGAAATATACTAAAATAATACTAAAAAATTAAAGAAAATTATAAAAAAATAAAACAAAAATCAAGAAAAATAAGAAAAAATGTGAAAATATTTAGATTTAGGTTGTGACAAGCTGGGATCAAATAGAAAAAATTATCCAATCAAATTTACCTAACTAAAAAGCCAAAAAGGAAGAGGATAAGGGACATTTAGCCTTCTAAAAATCAAAGCAAGCCTTAAACCCCTCTATAAATTAGAAATCACACCCCACAATTCATTTTGGTCAATTGGTCATCTAAGAAAATTAGAGAGAGACTAGAAAGAGTGAGTTAGATAATTTTAAGAAAAATAGTAAAAATTGAGTGCAATTAGGACATGTAAGGGGATCTTAAACCCAATGACCACTTGGAATTGAATAACCTCCACACCATACCTTACCACTACCGCCCTTCTTTATTGTCACACTTGGACCTACCTCCGGTGCTACACCCCAAAATTGTAAAGTCGTAATAGTTTTGTCGTGTAAACCAACCTATGACAATAACTGGCCTCATAGTGCTTATTATAAATATGATCTACACAAAACGTTGATGATTTCTCGCTTTAAAGTAAACAGTTTGATTAAGAATTTAGCTAAAATTTATAGTAATGATTAAAACCTTAAGTTAATAAATATAATTACATGTACATTACTATAGAATTCCTATGAGATTTTACATCATAACATAACAGTCAGTTAATTTACATATCATATGTCAGTTCTTCATTGTAAAGATACTAGTAAAACCTTTAATAAAACTTGGTCATTGATTAGTTAATTCTCACTCCCCAGAGCTTCAAAAGAGAACTAACCTCTGGATAGTTATAACACAGCATAATAGTCAAAATAATCAAAAGTCAACACCTGCAAAAGAATTTATGCGACTATAAGCGACTATAACTTAGTAAGTTAAATTAGAGACTTATGAATATATACAAGCACAAATAAGATTATGAACTAAATTATTTTCATGTAATGCAACAAGCAAGTGTCATCACACAATGTAGTTAGGTTCATTACGAAATCAGAATAATTTCACTCGCTTCAATTCGAGTTGAGGAGTTTTCATATTATGTAGCAACTCATAACCAAACCCAGGTTTATCCAATAGAATCACTGCTCCTCTTAATACTATCATTCGAACTAATGCTCTCATTCGAACTACGACATCCTCTCCCATCACTTAGTTCAATTAAGGATGAGGAAAATACCAATTTACTATCTAATACTATCTTTTTCGAAGGTATCGGTGTTTGGTTGGAGAATCCTAATGATTTCTTACAAGGTTGTAATGCATGTCTTTTTAGGATATTTAGGTCAATTAGGATTAAGTTCGGTTTAAGGTGACTAGACAATTTCACACCACTCCAATCACAATAGTTATTAAAACATAACACAGCTTTTAGTACGAAATTATATACACAGGTACATGCATAATATTACTTATAATTACAATCATATATAAATCTAAGTCTCCGAATGCGATAAAGTATTAAACCCAATTTACTTGAAATTTTCGATCGCTCAATTGTAAGTTGACTTATCTTCGTGTATCGTATAATATAAATAAGCTTTTTCTTTAGTATTTGTACTTTAATGACGATTAATTCTACGTTAGTTCGGGATTCGGTTTACGAATCAGATTCCAGTTCAAGCTCTAATTCAGTTTCAACTATAAGTAATCCTAAAATGCGTTTCGAATCCTAATGTGAAATTAATCACACCAAGCTCGAGTATTCTAATATCATATTAGGTTTTAAATCAGTATTCTAACCAATTCAGTATACTTTAATCTTGATTAGTGTATCGGACTTATTCCCAATGTAGGAAAATTTTATATTTTTGGTATAATTACTTAAACTTAATTTTTGTGCCAAATCTAATATATATTGATATTATTATTATATTATCCAATTTAATCTATTAGTTTATATTTATTAAAATTCAAACTTCACATATTACTAAATTACTTACATTTACTACATAATTCCCATATTAATTGTAATTAATACTCCAAATGCTAGAATCATGTTACCTCATTAGAGATTAACATCCTTAAATATCCAATTACCTTCTAAATCAGTAATTAGTCATTTAATTACTTAATTAGTCCAAACTACTCATTTTTCTCATCATTTTAGGCATAAAAAATTACTTAAAATTTTCAAAAATTAATTTTTGAAAAAAGGTTTTATAGCACTATTCAATATCACTACACTCCTAAATCTATTTATTTTTAATCCTAAATATGTTCGGTTTTGCTTAATTTCTTAAACACCATACATTTACAGACATAATTAAACTTAATGACTATTTTTCCTAAATCTAAATATAATAAAACATCAAAATAACAAAATTTATAATTTTCTAGGTAAACTTAATACTTTTAATAAATTCTACAAAATTGGATAAAATTTTAGACTCACCTGACTTTTAGACTTTTAGCCACCAGTGATGACCTAAGGGTGGTTAACCGGTCCAGATGTTCAGTTTGGAGTGCAGTGGTGGTGGTGGTGGTGGTTCAGTTCCAAGTGGTGGTGATAAGTGAGTTAAGCCTAATTACCCTAATTGCACATTTTTGTGTAAATTTTTAAAACCCTAGTTTTTCCTCTCAATTTTTTTCAACTCTCAATAGACCAAATGGGCTCCTGTAATTTTCTTGCTATTTATAGAGTTGTAAAGCAATTTTAGTGTATTAATGAGATAAGACAATGACTTATCTTTTTCCATTTTGCCTTTTTTGTTTTGTTAATTTAATTAGTCCAAATTTTCTTTTCTTTCCCCTAGTTGCCACGACCCAATTTTAGATTGATCTCAACTTTTTTTATTTTTATTTGATTTTTTTATAATTTTCTTTAATTGTTTAATAATTTTCTAGGAAATTTCGAGCAATTTAGGTAATTTTGCGTATTTTTACCTACACACAAATATATATGGAGTATAAGTAAATACTCCTAAATATTATTTAGGTCATTTTATGATATTTAATATGTATATAATTTATCTCAGTGATTCGTTAGTTATTGAAATACATTTTACGCATTTCCGATAATTAATAAATAATATATTTAAAATTTGAAAATTTTACATTCTCTTTTTTTATCACTTATTTTTTAAATTCAAAGTTATAGGGTCACTTTTACTAATATTTTTAGCTTTATTTTATAATCTAGACTCAATCGGATCCTTTAATCAATTGTCTTAAACTTTGTGTACTATAGTTACGTGGTTTATATTTAGGGCTTACACCTGGTGGCCGGAAGTTGTTCGGACATGTTTGTTATGAATTAAGTAGTGTGAGATTATTTGGTCACTCTAATTGAACTTAATTATAAGTGACCTAAATACCTTAATTAGATATGTATTACAATCTTTTAAAGGGTTAGTAGGATTCTCTAACTAAATACTAACATTTTCGAAAAAGATAGCACAAGATAGTATAATGGTCTTTTCTTAATCCTTGATCGAACTAAATAACAAAAGAGGAGGTTGCCATAAGAATGGGGGCAATGGTTTGAAAGAGAGTCATAAAGAGAGCGGTGTTTCCATTGCATAAACCTAGATTTGGTTGTAAGCTATCTCTGATTTCATAACGGATCGAATAACGTTGTGTGATGGCATTTGTGTGTTGCATTGCTTTTAATTGATTGTTTGAAAACCTTATTTGTGTTTTTTATGCATTCTTAAGCTTCATCCCGACTTATTGAGCTGTTAGTTGCTCATATCCTTATAGATTTTCTTGCAGATACTGACCGAGATGCCGCATTATAACTATCTTAAGGTTAGTTTCTTTTTTAAGTACCTTAAGGGAGTAAGAATCAACTGGTTGAACCATTGAGTCCCTTAGTGTTTTGTTATTAACTCTTAGGTTATGTACTAGTCATGTAATAATTTACTTATCAGACTACTATAGTATGTAAACATTTCTTAGGATTGTAAGACATTATAAGTATTTTTACGTAAATATAACTTAAATTTTTTAGTTATATTTATAAATTTTATCTGTAATTATAAATGAGCTTTTTACTTCAAAATAAAGAGTTGTTGATGCATTGTGTAAACTGTATCTATGATAGGGATTATAAGGTTAGTTACTATTATAGGTTAGTTTATACGGTGGGATTATTGTAACTTTGTTACTTTAGGGCGTAACACAACATTAGGAATAGGTATACACATTACTAACTTGAGTTTTTTTAGCTTTTCAAGGTTTTATGGCTACATATTCTATAATATTAATTTTGCAGGTTGAATGGATCCCTTACTCTTACAATAGCTTAGCTAAGCTCCCTACTTCTCGTTAAACTAGTAGTGATATCTAAATAACACAAGTACCATTAACCTGCTTTCACATTGTAGTGTTATATTTCTTAGATTGTGTGGCACGATAGTTTAGCAGGATCTAGAGGATTCTTGATTATATAGATACCTCCCGAGTTTTACATCATGTCAACTTTTAGGGTTAAACAAAAACAAGCTAGACCACTACTCATGCGGCCTAGCTGGAATAGTGGGCAGATCGATGTAACAAGATAGTTGCCATACTGCTACCACTCGATGTAGCTCTAGACTATAATGCTTGGCACCATTAAGTCACTCACTGATATATCGACCAATCAAGAGCCTCTTAGGTATTACATTTTCAGCTTTACTATTCTTACTAATTATTTACTTATGCCTTTATATGTTTACTATACTATTATTTATACTATGTAGGTGAATCTTATAGATAGGTTGCCTGAGATATTATATAAGGATATCATAGTAGAGCAACCAAGGGTGAATGCTACCATTTTGTAACTTAGGAGTATTCACCTTAATGATGCACTTAGGTTGGGACCAAATATTGAGTAGGAGGACTCTTTATTGTACGAGCTACAACATAAAAGGCATCATTGAGGATGAGGATGGGGTAAGGGTAAGGGGTGAGAATGTTGACAAGTTAACTTAGGCATCAGGGGTGATTCTTCTCCTAAGCACCACTCATCAGTATCATCTCCTATAGCACTCACCTTTCGGTTTTAGATACCCTTCACCAGATAAAGCTCCAATAATTAGGTGTGTCAAACACCCTTCGTTGAAGGGAGCTCTAACTATCAAATCTTTACTCCTCCTGCTTCATTAAAGAAGCTAAGTAGAGATTGTAACGATGACATAGCCATGGGACTCATGCAAGTTGAGCCTACTATGATCCCAATGCATACGTCATACTTTCGTATGTATACTGAGGATGGGGCATAGATCACATAATTAGTTGCAAACCAAATGGTGCAACCCCGCCCTGATAGATACTCGAGATGTACATATATATACACATCGACGACACAAATAACATTACATTGTTACTAGTTATAGCTTTTTGAAAATTTTTATTGTAGTTAATGTATAATTTGTGAATATTTTGTATATATTTAAAAGGAGTAATGTAATTTTTTCATTGCTTAATTGTGATTGTTAAGCTTGAGATTTTCGATTTTTCATTTTCCTTAATTTCGTTTATATCGAACCCTATACCCATTCAATATAAACTCTCAATTAAGAATTAAGAAAAATTCTGGTTTTCTTTTTAAATTGAAAAGTTGGAGTCATCACCTAACTAGAGTCGGAAAAAAAAAGAAAAAAAAAGTTATAACTCATTTAGTGAATCAGTTATAATTTAGCTATTTGGCCGCACAAAAACTAATTCCTTTTTTTAAAATGATTTTGAAAATAAATTATTTTGAATTCGAGGGCTAACATATCAAACCCTAGACGAGTGCCACTTTAATCTTTTGAGATTAACTTTATTTTTCAAAATAACTCCTTTTAATATTAAAGATGAACTCTAATTTACAAATAAAGAAAATTAATTCTATGTGCAAAAATAAGAAGTAAATAAGAAAATAAATTTATCTACAAAAATAAAAATAAAAAAAATTCCCTATTTTAAGTCACTTAGTAAGTGTCTACAAGTGCCTATATACTTAGTATTCGGGATTAGTCTTTTCGTAATTCGTTTAGAGAACTTAAGTGTGTTAGTCTTTTTTAATTCTAAAAACAATTAGCTTTATGTTTTTATTAATTTATTTTCAATTATGAAAAATTTGAAAAAAGGGTCCTTATTGTTTTAAGTGTTTATTGATTTGAAAAATTTTAAGAAAATCTTATTTTTAGAGAGGGAATAATTTTCCTAAGTGATAAAACAAACATTTTATTTATTATTATTTTATTTATTTTTTGCCCAAAGAATAAATAAAAAAATAAAACAAAGCTTTCCCTTCTTTTTCTCTTTCTTCTTCTTTCTTTTCTTTTTTTGTATTTTTTATTACTATTGTTTTTTTTTACAATATAAAAAATAAATAAATAGAAATAAAATGAAAATAAATACAAGACAAAGGAAGGGGGACCGAACTTGATGCGCATAAGTTAGGGGTAATGTAGATTTAGGCTGCAAGTAAGTCAAACTTGGGTGGATAACTCGATTAGATTCGGTTTTACAAGTCAAATCCAGGTCATACATGACTTATACATGCTTGGAGCTAAGAAGAAGAGCTAGGGCAGTGCAATTTACATTGGGTAATTTTAGGTGACAAATCAAAGGGGGTAACTTTAGATTCATGTGAATTAGATTGGACAAAGGGGGTGTAGGGACAATGCTATGGCCAACAACAATCATTTAGGTGGTTCTTGAGTTTTTGCCAATGGTGATATGTGTTGTACAAAAGCTTTGTGGTAATGGCTGAAGGTGAGGGGATGGTCGAGGTAAGGGTTTTAAGGTGTAGCGAAGTTTGCAATGGAGTTGGTTTTGGTCGAAAAAGGGTAGAGCTAGCACTTTTGGGTAGTGGCTAACGAGTTTGAAATCCTAAGGTGGTGGAGCTCAACCTAAGGAGCACGGTGGACTTCATGAGTAGAAGCTCATGAACTTGGAGTTCAGGGAGCTTAGTTGTGCTTCTAGTTTCCTTTGAATAACAAAGAAATCAAAGGAAATCTAGAGGAAAGGAGAGAAAGCTGATGCCTAGAGAGAGAGAGCTCGCGTATGTGAGTTGTTTGTGTGTTTTGATGATGATTGATGCCAAAGAAGCGTTCTTGAACTTCCATTTATACTACTCTAGCTTAGATCAAAGAAGGAAGGCCAAGAATGGCCCTAAATGCATGGATGGATTTCGTCTCACCTTAATTCATGATTTGAAATGAAACTCCTATAAATTTTTAGTCAAACTATGTTTTAAGTGTTCGATCTTGCCAAAAAGCTTCAATGGAAGCTTCGAAAACCATCAATGCAGATTCAACTTTCACATTTGAACATGGATGAAAAGCTTAGCGTTAAAATTTTTTCTAACTTTAACCTTAGATTTGACCCATTACATGAATAAATTAAGACAAGACTTGACTTTGGGTTCAACTTGATGTAGGCCATTTGGACTTTGTAATTACATCGTTAATTTGGTTAGATTGCAAAGGAAAAGGCATTAAAACAAGCTTGAAAGTGGGTTGTCTAATAAGGAAATGGTGAGAAAATTGAAGAAAGTAAGAGAAAGAGATGGAAAAGGATTGCTCAGGTGGCACCACTTTAGCCAAAGGAGCCAATAGAAGTTAGCCACGTGTCATAAAGGACACATGGACAAGTCGCAAGACGACACGTAGTATGGTAGGGGCACAAAATAAAAGAATCTGCTCTACACATGTAGTGAGGATTAAACCCAAGTGCTTTAAGGTGGATAATTATAGAGTCTAGTACTTAACCAATTAGGTTATTGGCTAGTACCTTATTTTATTTTACAATCAAAATTTACTTAAGGAAAGATTCTAGGCCTAATTAAAAGAACGCAACTTAACTTAACTCAAATAAACTTCTAAAAATAAATAAATAACCACTAAAGTATTATTAATACTAAAAAAAAAACCATTCATATGCTATGTATTTCTATTTTTTTTTTTCATTTCTAATATTTCCTCTCCTCTTTTCTTTTTTCCAAATTTTTTTGTTTTTTTCTTATTTATCTACTTTTTTGTATTTTTTTCTATTAGGACCCTCTTATTACCTAAGAAAAAATTAAAAAAATAAAAATACATGTGGCAAAAATGAGATGCTTACAGCGATTCTCCAACTTTTATCCATCGTTTGCTCTATTGTGGCTGGTATTGACATTAATGTATACAAAATATAGAATTTGTATGGTATTTCGTTTTATAGGTACAGTTAAGTTTCAAGAATAGCACAAGATGTTTAGGTCTTGTTGTATGGTCGATCGTGACTGTGGATGTTGGTTGAAGTATTATTTTATTGTTGCAATTGTGGTGTTTAGAGATTTGTTGTAAAATAGAGTGTACTGCATGTGTTATGGGCTATGGGTTAGTACTAATGAAATTGCCTAGCGATTTTAGCCTTCATTAAAATCAACTCTTAAGGAGATTTTGTATGAGAAGAAGTGATTTTATACTGGATCACAATAGTTACCTCTTCAAGATGCAATTTTAACTACCATATTTCTGGGATTACTTTCCCAAATACAATATTTTTGAGATTTTTTGTGTGTATTTTTTCCCTTTTCCATAATAGCAAATGTATATATATAAAAACTAAGGGAAAATTGTAAATAACTCCCTAAACTTTGATTTAGGTATGAATTGACCTCCTAAACTTTGAAAGTGTAGTTTTTTTACTTCCTAAACTTTGATTAATTAGCAATACAAAGGATATTTCCTTTTTCAATTGAAAAAATTTATATTATGGTGAAAATTTAAGGAGTCTTAAAGCACATTTTGAGTATTTGCATACCAAAATCAAAGTTTAAGAGAGTTATTCCCAAACTATGAGGTTCACTACCAATTTATCAAATTTTAGGAAGTCGAAAAACACACTTTGAAAGTTAAGAGAGCTATTTACATTTTCTCCAAAAAATTAAATATTTATATAAAAATTAGATATCTATAACATTAAAATTTAATAGAAGTACTTAAAAGAATATCCTCATTTAATAAGTAATATTAATGTAATTTATCCCTAATTTTTTTGTATAACAAAAATAAGAATGTGTAGCCATATAGTAAAAAAATATAACATTGTAAGTACTAAACATTAGCTGCTTCTTGAAAAGAATAACCTTAAAATTTGACACTTACATAAACCAAAAATTATGCAATGCATGCTTAGAAAGGGTAAATAATAAAAATTATTAAGCTTAAAGAACATTCAAGATTTTTTTTTTTTAAATTCCCTTCCAATATCCTTTTCCCATCCAAGACAAGATAAAAGTATGAAAGCCATATTAAATATGTGTCACACAAGTAAACTATGGAATTACGATTCTTGCAGTAGGTTATTTAACCATTAGGTAGTAATTTGATTTTGGATTTGAAGGAATAAAAACACGATTCGATTCCCCATTATTAAATTAAAAGTGTTATTATTTCAAACATAAAGATATATTTAAATAAGAAAATAACAAGACAAGCATATTTGTCAATGCAACAACTATGGTTGTAAATGAATTGCATTGTTTATGAGCTATTTAACCTTGGTTTACTTTGAACTTATCTTGATTTAAGTTTGATTTGTAAATAAATCGAATTTGAGATAAAAAAAAATGCTTCTTTATTTAAAGAATTAAGCTTTAGCTCCTGTTTAAGGTTGCAATAACTTATTTATATTGTCAATGAGTCGACTTACGATTTGCTAGCTAAGCACACTCTTAGCTTGCGAACCAATATATTATATTAAAAATTGTATTATATCAAAATATAATATAAAAATAAGAATATAATAATGTGTAAAACAAACACTACTTATTAAAGAAATAATCATTAAAAGTCATTAATATATCTAAAAATCATAAAATTTTGAATTAATTTTGAACTTTCAATCAAGCTTAAGTTTAAGCATGAACTAATTTCATATTTTGAATCAATTCACAACTTGTATCGATAGACCCACTTGAATTGAATGCTGAGGAGATTTATTTTATCAATCCAATCCTGATCCTGATGAACTTTCTCTCTGCCTGAAGTCAAAAGGCTTCTGGAAAAGCTTGAACCGGGATTTCTTGCGTGATATCATAATAAAAAAAAAAAAATAGCCAAGAGGAATCGATTTAGCAGTCCATAATAGGCTCCAGGTAGATTGGGGAGTGACCAGCAGTGAATGCCCGATAGCAAAGTCAGTAGCAAAGGAAGAAGGGACTAAACTTCCTTGCGGAGTAGGAGCGGAAGCCGAAAGGCTAGAGAAAAGAAAGGCGTATAACATCTATATGACCCAGTGGGACATCTCACGAATTGGATTCGAACCAATATCAAGCTACTTTCCACGAAATATTCCTATTATGTTAATGCCAATTGAATCAATGTTATTAGCTGTTATTAATTCGAACTTTTTGGTATTTTCCGTTTCTTCTATATATATATATATATATATATATATTCTTATGTGCGTGCACATGCACATACATAAAACTATATATTGCTGGCCAAATATATATATATAGATAAATATATACACCCACATATATATAAATACATACATATATTATATGTTATATAATATTTTTATATTATATATATGTGCAAACATATAATATATATATATAATATAATATAGCAATTATCCTACTTTTTTTGTTTTGGTTTTTAAGGAATTGAAAATCACCGTTGGGTTTCTTCTTAATTATTTGAAACATAAAGACGTATTAAAACAAGAAGATAATTAGAAAGACATATCTCTAGGCACAATAACATTCTCTATTTTAAGTATATATTGTTATGCATGCACGTGCCCACATGTATGCCCGCATACGTACACATATATATGTATACATATATTGTATACATATATTATATACTATATCTATAAGTGCATATATATAAATATCTATATACCTTATAGATATTATAATAACAAAATGAGATTATAAACATTATAATTATAAATTACATATAATTACCAAGGAATCACATTTGCATTAAATCATAAGAGAGGAATCAAATGATACAAAGGATGTCAAGAAAGGCTCATCTTGTCTTTCTATCTCAGAAGTAGTTTGACGATCGAGATGAGCCCTACAATTTATAAATACATGCTTCATTCCTCTCATTTAATACAGCATGAAAATTAAGACAAATACATTGTGTTGTAAGAATCAATAATCTTTCCCTAAAATATCAACCCATCAATCAGATAAAGAAGGATGAATGCTCCAGCAAACAATTCAAATTACATGCTCATCCTCTGATGCTTCTCTCTAATCGTATTACTTTACATATTTTCGGATTAACACTTCTCCAAAGTCATTTAAAGCATGGCGTCACGTGATATACACGTCATCAACAACTAATTGCATTCCCACACCTACAAGATAATTACAACCACAGTGCTTTATATTCTAAGTTAAAACTAAAATAAACATATGATATTATGAAAATTGTTTTGAAAAAGTTTTAAGGTAGTCAAATAAGTTCTAAAAATTTGAGAAAGTGTTTAATATGCCTCATTTCTAGCTACCACATAAATATTGAGGACTAAATTAATTGATTAAAAATCTGTTGGCATGTTTCATTTATGAAATCAAATAAACTAGGAACAAAATTAAAAAAAATTTAAGAATGGAAATGGAATAAAGAAATAAAAACTATTTGTTATAGTTATTTTGAGGTATCATGAATATATATAAAATTAAAAAAATATTCCCTTATATATGTAAAGATATTGCAATTCTTTATTTTTCAGTAATAAAAATTTCATTAAACAGTCTTTTTGTCAACAGAATGTATGGATGGGTTTACAGATGAAGAATAATAATTTTATTTTTCTCTTATAAAACCAACTACTAGAAAAGTTTATTTAAATTTTATTGTAAAAGATGGGACTTTGTTACTGATTATGGATTCGTTTGGCTCATCTTTTTGGTGTCTTATTAACATTTATTTGAATATTGTGCTTGCTAAGTATAAGATGCAAAAAGATAGAAATATAATTATAAATATATATATTTCTATTTTAAAAATTAAGTAACTAATAAATCCTTATATATTTGAATTTATCTACCCTTTACTATATTTATTTTATACAAATGCCAATTCAAATATCCTTTTTTTTAATACATTAAATATGCCTTTTTAAATATTTTTTTCTTAAAAGTAAGTAAATTTTAACTTTCCAATTTTTATACTCCAATTACCACTTTTGTCATAATTATAAAACAGAAACAAATAAGATATAAGATAAGATAGCTTTCCATATGTAGATTTCAAATAGATATAAATAAGATATGGACTAAAAAAAAAAAAAAACTAAACATTACCTACATCAATAGTGAAATAATTATGTAAGCTTAATTATCGTCCTTTTATATAAACAATTAAAATTAAACAAAAAAAAAAGTTACAATGTACACTTCTTATGTGATCAACAATCCAAATATCCATATCTATCATTATCTTCCTAACAAATATTTATTTTGTTGATTTCCCCTATAAAGTTCATGTGCTTCGGTCTTAATTTCCTCATAAATTTTGAACTAACACTCTTCAACAAAAAAAAGACGTCACCACTCATTTGTTGAACTTTTGTTCTATAATATATATTCCCCCAAAAGTAAATAAGTGGCCAACTAATTAAGCAAATCAAAGTAACCAAAAAAAAAGAGAGAGAGAAAGAAAGAAAAGAAGCCACTTTAATCCCTCAAAAGTGATCATATAACATGATCACTTTTCAGTTTAATAAATTTTTTCAATATATAATAAACTATGTTCATTAATAGTAAAAATAAAACTATTGATAACAAAAATGAGGCTATCAACAACTTCTTTTATTGTTAATGGGGATTATTTTATTGTAGATTGGAGAAGGGAAGAGGAGGGTAGGGGAAAGGAAAAAAAGGGTTATGAGAAAATAATCATAGGAATATAACACTTGAAATTGCCCCTTGAAGTAGCCATTTCAAATTGATTTAAAATAGCTATGATGAAATCGCCTCTTAAAAAGGTAACTTTAGTTGAAACTTTTCTCTAATTGTCTCTTTCATTAGCCCTTTCAGTATTGAAAACAAATCAATATCAATCTTGAAACCATATTTCTTATTGTAATCATGGAACTATAGAATTTCCTTGATTATCATCATAACTAGGAGTAGAAGACTCTGCAATTGAAGGATTACCTTAATTGATATGTTTTGGTTTAATTCCTATATTAGCACAAACCTTAAAAAAACCTCCTTTTCTATGAAGAGGTTTTAAGCAGTGAAAGCTTAAAACTTTGGAGTTTTTAGGTTGACATAAATGAAAATTTAGCGAAATGTGAAATGTATTGTAAAGCAAAATGTGAAACATAATCTCAAAAGAGACGATTTCAGTTCAATTAAAAATCTCTTTTCAAGTGCCATATTTCTAGGTTTATTTTCTTAAGACTTTTATCTTTTGGATTTTTTCTATAATTTTCCCCCTTTTCCCTCAATTGGGGTGATTTATTAACTTCAATATGGTTACTTGTAGAATTTCCTAAAAAAAGGAAAAAAAGTGAAAGGCGCAAATTCAAATTGCAATTAGAAGACACCACACATACTGAAAAAGTTTTTATCTATTATTTGTTGTCATCTACTAACCATATATGATAAGAAAAGTTTGAAAATTTACCTAATGGCTCTCTCTTTCGATAACTTCCCCTCGTACTCTGTAGCTTTGCTTGCAAAGAAAAAACAAAGATTAGAACCTAATGACCTGCATGATCACATAGAAAATACTCTTGATACGTAAACAAATTATGTGAATAAGTTATCATAAACATCGATGACACCAACTTTGTAAACAAATCCATAGCTTAGTCCCCAAATGGCAAATGGTTAGCAAGTTCATCCTGTTCTAGAAAAGTCCTATAAGGACTTGGTAGCGACTAATATCCCGAACGCATATGAATTGAGTTTCTCATTGTTTGATGTAAGTGATGATATGGAGGAAGACAATACTAACTACTCTATACACTCAACTATTCGTAACATGAATGAGGACAATAAAAATAAAAAGGGATAAGTCATATTAAGTACCCGAACTTTACTCAAATATGCAATTTAGTACTTGAAGTTTAAAAAGATCAATTTAATACTTAATTGAATTTTTTATGGATATTTATACTACATCGCCTAATAGAGTTATTGTCTGTTTGTTGAAATGGCATCAAGTGATACGTGGCGATTGCATTGATTGCTACGTTGGCATAGGACTTGCTGACATAGCACCAACTGATACGTAACAAGTGATACGGCATCCATGTGGCATAGCATATTAAAAAATTGATTGGGGTTGACCTTAGATGCAAGCTTTGATGACGTACTCATACTATGGTCTTCTCCATATATTTGAACCCAATCTACCATTAACCTAAGTTTAATATATAGAGGAAAGTTTCTTGTGGGTTGGCAATGTGGGACTTGTAGATAAAGAGCTTAAATAACTGCTGCTTTACAATTATTTATGTGACTTTGTTTTACTTTTTTTATTTTGTTTCTCTTTAAAAATAAAAACAAATTCTCAATATTCAATCTATACCATGAGATCTTTCATATCATATAAATTTTTTTTCAAAACCCTTCCAAAATAGGTTGTAAATAGTGTATCAAAATAGGCATACTAAGCCGATTTTTAAGAAAATTGTAGCAACTATATGTATGTTTTTTGCAACTTGTATTTTCGATTTTTATCATTTTAATGTATTTTCTTTCATTAAATTTGCTTAAAATACATTCTACTTCGTGTGTACTTTTAGATCATTCAAAGAATTCTCTAAAAACTTGTTTAAAACTTGTATCAAAGTTGTGGTCAAACATACATATACTTGCTGCAATTTTTTTAAAACAGTTGAAAGGCCCACTTTAATTGAGTTTTAAGCAAGTTTTGAATGTGCTTTCTTGAAATTTTTTTATATAATATAAGTATACTCACATAATAGATTCAAGATATGATAATTTTATGAAAATTGAAAGTAAAATGGAGTATAAAAAGTTGAGTTGAAGTTGGTTTCTCATGCATATAAACCGCAATATGTAACATGGTTACTACAACTTATCCCATATGGTTAGGTTACTAATTTTTGCTTTCTATATAATAAAGCATCTTTTATTTTATTGTTGAGAAATTATATACCATGGACATAAGTTGAAGGATTAGTTGTTCATATATGAATATATATTATCTTAGAATATAATATGCATTTCCAAAAATTATTTCTCTATATATGTCAAATGCCACGTGTCAGTTCATGCTAATGGTAAAGAAAACTTCAATTAGGCAATAAATTGAACTTTTCAAAGTTTAGGTAATAAATTGAATAATTTGGTAAACTTCAGGTACTAAATATGACAATAACCCAAATAAAAACCCCTTATGTAAGGGGATGGTTGAAGTACCCTTCATATTTATTGCAAACCCTAACTAATAACAGACAAGGTTGATCACTAAATGGGTCCAAGCTTACCGAAAGCTTGAAAAGGGTGATGAGGAATGTATGAAAGAACGATAAAGTGAATGAAAAATAAGTAAAACCCATGAGCAGCTCCAAAGGATACGATGCACCAATGGAACTTTCAAGGATACGACGCACCAATGGAACTTTCAAAGATTTATGACATAACTTGATATGACGCACGAATTGGTTTGGTAAGGTTACTCGCTACCTAGCCTTACTTAAGAGTTAGGATAAGAGTGAAATGAAAGTAAACAATTAATGTTTACGAGAGGAAGAATATTCAATATATTGATGATCCAGCTCGTTTCAACTATAGGTACAAGGGGTACCTAAACATAGGTTATGATATTAGTTTATAAGGCTATGGTTGTGATATTAGTTTATAAGGTTGTGGTTGTGATACTAGTTTATAAGGCCGTGGTTGTGATACTAGTTTATAAGGCCATAGTTGTGAATACCTTATCAATACAAGCTTAAAACTTTTAGGCTAAATGGTTAAAATAGGCCCATTAGTATTTGTTTGCTTGGTTATTTACTGCTTATGGCCTAAGGTATTACATTTATACTCGAGAATTTAGGCCAATTTGTCTAAAAGGGAAAAGACAAAAAAGGTATTACCTCAAAAAAGTAATGTACAAGAACACAGAAAAGTAAAAATGAATATTCAAGAAAAATAATGATTAGTGTAGCAAATTCTTCATATGGTCCTATATACGTGGTAGAGATGCATTAGTGATGTTGTTGGAGGATGCGGACAAAAGAGTACGATCAACTTGCTTATTCGAGTAGGGGTGATGAGGATTGGTTTGAGGTTTCTCTCTTGGCTTCTCGATAAGAGTGATGCCGAGTAAGTGGTTGGTTCGAAAATGAGTAAGTTGGAAAGGTTTGGTAGATGCCTCAGCATTCTTCAATTTGACATACAATCTTCGAGAGATGGGCAGTCATTCGGCTTAGCATGCAGAGTAGCTTGTCAAAGAGATACTCGGCTTCGATAGAAGTTAGCTGGAGTAAGAGGATTCGTACTACCAGCTCTTCTAGTCCTTAGACTCGACTGTGGGTTAAAGGTCTTATAGCTTAATTCTTATCATTTCCTCTGGGTTGATTTGGATTTGGGATCAAATCTAAATGGTTTTTGATCAATTCTTTGTCAAGGTGATATGGACTAAGGTTTGCAATGTTGAAGCTGTTAAAAACCCCATAATCTTTAGGTTGCTCCAACCTGTAGGCGTTGTCATTGATCTTTTAAAGGATTCTAAAAGGTCCTTCATCTTTAGTAAATAGCTTGTTCCTCCTTTTGCTCAGAAACCTTTCCCTACTGAGGTGCAGCTATACCAAGTCTCCTAGCTGGAATTGTTTAGTTGCTCTTCCCTTAGCTTTGGTCGATCTGTTGAGTAACTTTATCATAGATGTGTTAAAGGGACTATGCTCATGCTCTTGCATCGGGGTCTTCTTGCTCAGCTATAGGTACAAGGGTGTGATCGAGGGGAAACTTAGGATTAAAACTATAGACAACTTCGAAGGAGGTTTGCTTAGTGGTGTCATGTACCATTTGGTTGTAAGCAAATTTGATTACTGGCAAGTAAACGTCCCAATTAGGTAAGTTATTGCCCATTACAGCTTGGAGCAATGATCCCAAAGTATAATTAATTACTTATGTTTGGCCATCAGTTTGGAGGTGATAGGAAGTACTGAATAATAGTTTAGTTCCAATCCGATGCCATAAGGTCCTCCAAAAATGGCTTAAGAATTTAAGATCTTTGTTGAATACTACACTACTTGAGATGTCGTATAACTATACAATCTCCTAAAAAAAAGAGAAGCAATAGCCTAAGCATCGTTAGTCTTGAAGCAGAGCAAAAAGCGTGCCATCTTATAGAATCTATCCACAACGATTGTTACAGAATCTTTGCTTCGGGCAGTACAGGGTAGTCTAAGAACAAAGTCCATGCTTAACTCAATCCAAGGTTTCGTTAAAATAGGTAAAGGCATGGCTTTCCCTTGTTCAACTAGGCATTTAGCCTTCTTGCATACGGCATAGCCTTCAACAACTTGGTGCACATCTCCCCTCATTCTTAGCTAGAAAAGCAACCACTCAGCAACTCATATGTCCTTCTTTCTCTAAAATGTTTAGATAGTTCTTTACTGTGGGCTTCCCTGATCAGTAGCTCTCGAAGTAAACAAGTCAGCATACATAATTTCCCTCCTCAAAACAAGTATCTCTCCTCTATATGATACTCATCCACTATCCTTCTAATGACATAATGTATAAGTATGGGCCTAAAGTGTGGATCCTCAGAATACTACTCTTTGATACTTATAAACCCAAATAACTTGGTTTGTAGTTCAGTCAAAAGCGCATGTCTTCTTGAAAGAGCATCTACAACTACGTTGCTCTTTCCTTACTTGTATTTTATCACGAAATTGAATCCTTTAAAGAATTCGACCCATCTTACCTATCTCTTCAACAACTTTATTTGACTTTGGACACACCTCAGGAACTTATGGTTAGTATAGATGACAAATTCTCTCAGCAGTAGATAATGTTTCCATACTTGCAGTGCTCAGATCAACACCAAAAGTTCCTTGTCATACACAGAGTAGTTTTAATGAGGTCCTCTGGGCTTCTCACTAGGATAGGCAGTCGGTCGGCTTTCTTGCATTAGGATAGTGCCTATTCCAATGCTTAACGCGTCATATTTTAGCCCAAATACCTTCTCGAAGTCAGGTAAAGATAGCATAAGTGCAAAAGTTAATCTTTCCTTCACCTCGGCAAAGCTTCTTTCCTCTTTTTCTTTCCTCCTTTTCTCCCCATCTAAAGTCGATATTCTTCTCTGTTAGTTCAGTAAGGGGTGCGGTAAAGGTGCTGAAATTCTTTATGAATCTCTTGTAGAAAAAAGATAATTCATGGAAACTTCTCACCTCAACACAAGTAGTAAGAGTCAATCATTCGATGACTGCTCGGATCTTCTCGTCGTCTACTTGTAAACTTCCTCTACTTACTACATAGCCCAAGAATACCATTTCCTCCTAGCAAAAGCAATATTTCTTAAGGCTGCCAAATAATCTCTTGAGATGGAGGACATTCAGTACGGTACAGAAATGTTTACAATGATTGGGCATGTCAGCATTATACACCAAGATATCGTTAAAGTACACCACGATATACTTCACCATCATATTTCTTAGCACATGATTCATCAGTTGCATGAAAGTGCTTAGGCCATTCAACAAGCCAAAGGGCATTACCATCCACTCGTAACGTCCATGCCGAGTTTTGAACACAGTCTTCCACTCATCTCTTGGCCCTATACGAATTTGAAGGTAACCGGATTTTAAGTCAATCTTTCTGGAGATCTTAGCTCCACTCGGTTCATCCAGCATATTTTCTAACTTAGGAATAGGATTCCTGTATTTGATTGTTATCTAGTTCACAACTTAGCTATCAACACACATCTGCCAGGTTCCATCCTTTTTTGGCACTAGGAATGTTGGAACAACGTAAGGGCTGAGACTTTCCCTAACATATCCTCTTTCTAATAGCTCATTAACTTATCGTTGGAGCTCAAAAGCCTATTCGGGACTTATCCAATAAGATAGCTTATTCAGTAATGTAGCGTTGGGTATTAAGTTAATGTAATGTTCTATTCCTCTAAATGGTGGCAATCTTTCCAGCAACTATTCTAGAAACAGATCAGCATATTCATCCAACGACCCTCTTAATTCTGGGGCCAGTTCACCTTGCTCCTTCAATTCTAATAGACACTTGACCAACATGAAGGTTGGCACATCAGCCTTAATGGCCTCTCAGAGCTCAGCCTTACTCATCATCAAGGTTTTATTCGATTTGTGAGCAAGTTTTGTTTGTAGTTTGTTAACTTCACTTGACGGCATCAAATTAAGTGTAATTTTCTTGCCATCTTTCTCGAATACATATGTGTTCCTGTATCCGTCATAGATAACTCTTTTATCAAATAACCATGGTCGGCTAAGTAATATGTATTAAGTACACATGGGTAGCATATCATAGAGAATCTCGTTGGAGTAGTTTTCAATAGGAATTGGTAGCAGTACTTGCCAAGTGACATGTAGTGCTCCCTTCTCATTTAGCCAATGCAACTTGTATGGCCTCGAGTACGTAATAGTTGGCAACTTCAACATTGTGATCAGATTGGCTGATGCCACATTAGTGTAACTTCTGCTATCCATAATTAGTGTACTCACTTGGTCATTCACCCTACAAGTGATATGAAACAAGTTCTCCCTCTGCTTCTTCTCGTATGAGGCTTCCAAGTTCATTACGCGTTGGACAATTAGGATCAATTGATCCAAGCCCTCAGCAAACACATCCTCCTCAATCAATTCGTTCTCCTTAATGGCTTCTTTCTCAGCAACACTTTCCTCCTCTTCAGGTTCCTCATCAGTACTTTCCATTTCTAGTTTTGGAATGTCTCCTTGACGACCATAGTCCTTCAGTTCGAGAATTAGGCAGTCATATGTCCAAACCCTTGGCATTTGAAGCATTTGATGTAGTTTATCTTCCTACTAGATCCTTACCCTTTCTCATAAGTTTAAGTTGGTACATCAGCTTTTGTTCAGCCTTTCTGGTCAGTCTTGATATCCCCTCATTTGATCGAGTCAGCATTTGGCTAACCTCAATAGTTTCCTTATACAGGTTAGCTTGATTGAATAGGTTGATTAGTTAGCATCCTTGTCGGCATTTAGCTTCTTCTCTATCTTTCTACTAACTGAGCTATTTGTATTGCCTCATCCAACATGGCAAATTATTGGAGTAATACAATGTCTTAGATATCACTCCTCAATCCAGTAAGGAATCTCAAGACAGTTCATGCTGAGAGGTCTTCCACTTCACAACGAATCATAAGCATTTGGAACTCTTGGGCATATTCGTCAACAATTCAGTCTCCTTATCTTAGCTCTTAAAACCGAGTAAAAGTGTCTTGTAGATAAGTTTCTAATACAAATTTGTTTATGAGTATTCTCTTCATTTTAGGTCAAGTATTGATCTCTCGGTATCCTTCTCGCCTTCTGATGGCTTAGAAATTCTTCCAACACATGGTAGCGTATCCAAAGAACTCAACAGCAACAGTTCTCACTTTGTCATACTTGTCATAATGTTAATAATCGAAGACTTACTCTACCTTCTCTTCCCAATCCAAGTAGTCATCCGCATTTTTAGACCCATTGAAGCTCAGAATCTTAAGCTTCATATGGTTGTATGCTCAAGGTGCTCGAGCTCTCTCTTCTTCTTCATATTCATCCTCTTCCTCCTCATCCAAGTCTCCTAAGTCAATCTTTCTTCTCACTTGTCCATCTACTCTTCTACCTTGAATTCGTCGAGCTGGGTTCTGACCTCTAGCAACTTGGACAACTTGTGGAGTGTTATACGCAGCTTCAGTAGATCTATAAGCTAGTGCATGAACAACTCAAGTTAAATCTATAAAGAAGTTAGCTACCTCGTAAATTCTCTTGTCAATACTTCTAGGAGTGCCTTAGGATTATCGGCCATGGTGGATAACACTACTGTTGTCATCCCTAACACTAGCATTAACACTCGGGTTTGTCATTTGCTCTTAAAGATTCAAATCCCAACTCCTCGATTTAGTGCATTAACTGACACTATCTCTCAAAATCACACTACATACTTCCTTTAAACTGGAAGCTCAACAACTAGTAAACACGGTAGCTAAATTAACATAAAAAACTTACTTTATTCCACACACGTAAGAAAGAATAAGGAAAGAACTTCGAGACAACTATTACTACTTAAATGAGACCTTCGCTTTAATACTAAGATAATGCGAACCATAACCAAGAATAGATAAGGCCGGTCGTTGAAAAGGTCCGAGTTTGCCAAAAGCTTGAAAGGGGTGAACAGGAATGTACGAAAGAATGATAAAGTGAATGAAAATAAGCAAAAGCGATGAACAGCTCCAAATGATATGACGTACTAATGGAACTTTCAAGGACCCATCGCACAACTCGATATGATGCACGAATTGGTTCAATGAGGTTACTCACCATCTAGCATTACTTAAGGGTTAGGATAAGAGTGAAATGAAAGTAAACAATCAATATTTACGAGAGGAAGAATATTCAGTGTATTGATGATCCGGCTTATTCTGGCTATAAGTATAAGGGGTATTTATACTCGAGAAGTTAGAGCAACTTGACTAAAAGGGAAAATGTATTATTTCAAAGAAGTAACGTACAAGAATACAATTTAAGAAAAACAATGATTAGTGTAGTAAATTCTTTACGTGGTCCTATACATATGGTAGAGATGCATTAGTGATGCTATTGGAGGATGTAGATAAAAGAGTACGATCAGATTGCTTGTTCAAGCAAGGGTGAATAAAGATTAGTCTAGGGTCTTTCTCTCAGCCTCTCGACAAGGGTGATACCAAGTAAGTGGTCGGTTTAGATATAAGCAAGTACATGAGGTTTGACAAATGTTTCAGCATTCTTCAATTTAGCACACAATCTTCGAGAGATGGACAGTTGTTTAGCTCACTATGTAGAGTGGCTCATCAAAGAGATATTCGACTTCAGTAGGAGTCGACTGGAGTAGGAGGATTAACCTTACCAACCCTTTTAGTCCTCAAGTTTAGTTATAGGTCAAAGGCCCGATAGCTTGATTCCTATGAATATTGGAAGAGAAGGACCTAAGGAAACGAGGGAAAAATATATTGATTATTAAATTATACCGGAGAATAATGGGCTATCTACAATTATACCTAAGATTCAAATCCTTACAAAAGCTAAAAAATAATTTCTGTATGATTAGCTTAGGAGTTAGTTGTTACAACATCTCTTTCCATGATCCTAAAGATTTGTAACATATTAGTAAAAATAGTCCCCTAGTTTATTCTTGGTCACTTTTTGGCTATTAGAAGATTGGAACCAAATTTTCAAGCATCACAAGCCTCTTTCAATTTGGTAGCTGTTTGGATTCATATCCCAGAGTTGCCACTTGAATATTATGAGCCCTTAACATTACGAAAAATAGGAGAAGCTATTGGTCCAATTTTAAGTTTTGATATATCTATGTTAGACGTAGAAAGTGGACCATTTGCCGGTATATGTATTTAGATAAATCTATCGGAACTGATTTTACACATAACAATTATTGATGGCCTTTCTTATAAAATCTAGTACAAATTAATATAAAATTTGTGCCATAGATGTAGAAGAATTGGGTATGGCCTAGTACAATGCCTTTGGGTACAAGAGGACAAATATGAATCCTACTTAATGGTCATGAGCATTAAAAGCCTCAAGATATAATAATGAGGAATCATTATAGTTGGCCTTACATGGCAACTCACCATATAAGGCATTAAATGACAAGAAGGATTACATTTCTCATACTTTACGATATAATAACCTCATTAATCGACCTTCCAAACCTAAGGATGCAAACAATGAACATTGCATTATAATATAACCCTGATGATGCAATGCTAACCCATCAAGAAACTGAACCATTACCCGACCCACCCACACATCTGCTACAACTTCATGATAGCAACTACCTTGTATCTCCTAAACACATGCCACCTAAAACTTTACCTAATCCCAACTAGTTAGAACCTCCCAAACCCATGATCCCAACACCCATGACTATACGTCAAATAAATGAAAACCGAAAAAATCAAATTGCCCCTACTTCAAGCTTAACACTAACATTACTTCAATTAAATGAGATTGTGATGTTATTTGTGGATGAACATATGGACCCAATATCACATGTAACCAAGGGAGTAGGTCTGGGCCTTAAGATGGCTAGAAAAGTAAATGATAGTCGAAGGATAAGCAAGGATTCCCGTGCATCAACATTGGATATGACTCACTTGATATGACACACAAGTGTGATTGGAGCTTACTTACCACTAGTCCACACTTAAAAGGCTAGATAAGAGTAGCTTGAGAGTAAGCAACATAATACCTAGCGCAAGAGAATATGTTTGAGAAATTCAATTTGATAACTGTCATTCCGGCTATTACAATGTACAAGTATTTATATGATTCGATTAGGGTAAATCCTAGGTGAGAGTAAATTATAAAAAAGTTTCCTACTAGTAAAGAAGAGGATAATTTTCAAGGGTATCAATGTAATTGTGTAAAAAGAATATCCACTGACAGTAAGGATAGTATGGATGTCGGGAAAGGATATCACACATAATTTTGCTCCTTTTATGGTCCCAATAACACTACAGGCCGAGTATGGGTAGGTTTCGATCAGGTCTAGTCAGCATCGGTAGTTCGGCAGCTCAGGTTATTAGGACTAGACAAAGGTTAGCTTAGGGGTAACTCACATTTGGGTCGGCCTTGGATGGTTAGCTCCTGGCAACTGTCAGCCTAGCTTCAATAGTAGTCAGGTTGACAATATCTTAATTTGATACTGGGAATGTTACGTAACGAAAAAGTCGGCTCAATAAGTCAGCTAGTCACCTCGGTAGCTTCATAGATAATGTAGGAAGCGAAGTAGCTCGGCAGGTCGAACTGAGGTAAGTACTGATCCTCGGAACTTAACTCACCTTAGATAGTTCAACAAACCATTTGAGCAAGCCCTGGGTTTGAAAGCGCGTGATTGGTTCTTGATCCCTATTAGATTGCTAACCCCACATCATTAAAAAGCACTATAAAACAAAACCCTAATTAAGAATAAGTTTTTAAATCGGCTCCCTTTGCAAAATAAACCTTACACCAAAGCTCTGGTAAAAAGACTTCATCCTTGAAAACATTAGCTAGACAAAAAGCTTAACATAGATAAGAGAGTATCTATCACAAAAATTCTCAAAGTGCTCCATAGAGACTCCTAAGTGCCATAGATGGTTCCTCAAATTTGGATGTTATATGTTCCTTATCTAGAGAGCTAGACAAGGTCTCTTATGGAGCTTCATCAATTGACGGTGGTGAACAACTACATTAAGCTAGTGGAATAAACCCCCAAAATTAAACTCTTTGTTACCATGGCTAATGGACAAATAACGATCAGAGTAAGAGCAAGGATAATCACAGTGAAGGAATTTTTCATCATAATACCGAGAATGATCCTAGATTATCTATTCCACCTGATTGGATCATGAATCGCTAGAAAGTCACATGCATTACGGCTCTCCAAATGATGTTTCAATACCTCAATATGGAACCTGTCCTGACAACAGTTCCAAAAACCCATTTACTAAGGAAGAGGCAAATTATCTCAATGATCTTCTACAACAAGGATAAAGTAACTGCAATGATGATATGTGAATTCAAGCCCTCAAAGATTCAATTGGAAGCCAGAAAGATTTACCAAATAGCCCCAAATACTCTTTGGTATCAAGTTCTTACCACTACTTCATTCTTATTTCAACAAAGCCGGTAAAAATTATTGCTTAGAATATCAAAGGCACAAATTCACTATGCAAAGCAATGTTGTTATAGAGATGGTTTTGCAAGACCTTTAGTGAAATATGTTGTTACTTATTGAAACTTGTATGGATGTCGTTTTTGTATATGAACTTGCTGCCCAATTGCCGTTTGATTTCATGATGTGTTTAGAAACAAATGGTGCATATGAAGGTTTTCTGCTACTTTATCATGAATCATCGCTAATGGTCACTCATATGCACCAATCGCTAAAGGTACTTCGTGTGCTAGTCCTCAACCTAACATTAGAGAGACGTAGTAGCAATCTATTTACTACTATCACACAAAAATTAAGGATAAGCCATGGTGCATTTGAGGTGTTTTTAATGATATTATGGATGTTAAGGACAAATGGGGTCTGTTTGCTTTTGATCCGAACAAAACGAAAGCATATTGTACTTGTATGTCATTATATGGACTTCTAGACATAGGTTTCATGGCCCTAAGTTCACTTGGTTGAACTAAGCAAACACTACTAAAGTTATCGAAACCTATATCAATAAAGGCTAGGTAAATTATGCCTAGAAATCCCTTTTCCCAAATGCTTATGTTAAGCATTTTCCTAAATCAGCCTTAGACCATTGTCCAATAATGCTATAAATAAACTAAACACCATATTCTGTTATAAACCTATGACCTTTTTGTTTTCAACTCATATAGTTATGATACCCAACCTTCCTCGCTTTAGTTAAGATGGTTTAGGATAAAAACCAACACCATGTTGTTGATGCTACAACTAAAAGCCCAAAAATGGAACTAAGCTATCTTTAGCCACCTAACTAGTTGGAGAAAACAAATTTAAAAACAACTAAAACAAGTGGAATACCAAATACCTAAAAATCCTACTCTTCAAGTAGTTTAATTAGAACATGCCCTTAAGCTCAAGTTAGAAGAAGTCTTTACCAAAGAAGAGTATTTTTGAAAATGGAAAATGAGATCTAAATGGATAAGGGATGGGAGAGAGAAACAAATTACTACTCCCTAGTCTTAGCTTGAAGGTCCAAAAATCGCATTTAGGGGTGACAAGATTTAGTTGAAAACTAGATAACTAGATCAAGCGCTCTTATATCGCACGTTAACAATTTCTTTAAAAATCTATACAACTCCAGAAGTGATGTCAATCTCTATGTCCTACATGGCGGTCTTACTGAATCCTAACAAAAGTAACTAACAAATGCTCTTGCTCTTAATGAAATTATAATTGCTTTAAAATAGCATTGGCTTCTCCAAAAGCACTAGGGAAGGATACCCTACATGCAAAATATTATAAAAAATATGGGCCAATCATTGGAACATTTGTTATAACATTGATACAACCCAACTTCAAAATAGGTTATATACTAGTAGCTTTAAATGAGTTGCTTATTGTCTTAATTCCTAAGAATTTAGGAGCAAAACAAAAACCCAATTTCAGCCCATCAGCTTATGTAACACCATATATAAGCATCTTAAAAAGATTTTGGCCCAAAGAACTTAGCCCCTATTAGACAATCTCATTCTTTTAACACAAGCTAGCTTTATACCTAAGTAAAATGTCTTAAATAATATCATCCTTCTTCATGAAATCCTATATAACTTCTAAGGGGGGAAAAAAAAAAGGCCATAAAGAGTATATGATCCTAAAAATTAACCTTGAAAAGGCCTTTGACAAGATTGAATGGGATTTTTTGTCTATCACCTTAGATGTACTAAAATTTCCTAAATCCTAGATCACTTTAATCCAATCTTGTATCTCCATTGTAAGTACCTAAGAACTACTTAATGGATCGGCTCTCAAACTAATTACTCCATTAAGAGGCATCTGTCAAGGTGATCTAATATCATTGTATCTTTTTATAACAAAATTAGAAACCCATAGTCCACTTATAAACTATCAAGTCCATTAAAAGATGCAGAAACCAATTTGACTAAGAAAATTAGACTTCAAATTGTCCCATTAATTCTCTACCAGGAAGATCATTAATTCTCTACTTAACAATCCTTTCTGAATCGATGGGATGTATGCTAGGGCAAAAAGATGAAATAAGTAGAAAAGAGCATCATATATATTACTTGAGTGAGAAGTTTATAAAAGGTGAACAGAAATACTCAGAGGTGGAAAGAATGTATCGTACCTTAATATGGGTGATGCACAAACTCAGATAGTATACTCTTTATTACTTACTGACAAAACTTGACCTGTTGAGGTATTTAGTTGAAAAGCCAGCATTGATCGAGAGAATATTAAAGTAACAGATGTTGATTTCTGAGTTTAATATCAAGTATGTAAATCAGAGTTCAGTCAAGGGGCAGGCAATAGCTAATTAATTGGCAGTTAAAAGATGAAGATGATGGTTTAGAAGCTCAATTTTCTGATGAAAATGTGATGGTAACAAATGAACCCGGTGGTGAAAAATCAAAATGAAGAATGTATTTTGATGAGCAACCAATGTGTTTAGATGTGGGATAAGAGCAATACTGGTATCACCTAAGGGTTAATCATTTCCCTATGGTAGCGAGGTTAGCATTTCTATATATGAACAATATAGCAGAATATGAAGCCTGCATTTTAGGGCTCAAAATGGCATTAGACATAGGAATACAAAGGCTTGAAGTATATGGAGATTCCTCTCTTATAATTCTCCAAATCTCTGGAGAATATAAAAAGAAAGATGAGAAGTTGATATCTTATCACTAGCATTTAAGCAGGCTGATTGAAAGATTCTAAGAAATTTCATTCACTTACATTCCAAGAACCCAAAATCAATTTGTCAATGTACTTACCACGTTAGCATCAATGGTGAAAGTTATGGATGGAATAGAAATCCAGCCCCTAAAGATTGAGATAGAGGAAATACCAGCTTTTCGTTTGACTGTTAAAGAGAAACAACAAAAAAGCCTTGATATTATGATATCAAAAAGTTATTTTAAAGGGGTGAATTCCCTAATAAAGCTAATAGAAAAGCCAGAAAAGCCTTAAGGAGCTTAGCTACTCATTTCTTGTTAAATGGAACTACATTATACAAAAGATCACTAGATGAAACATTGCTAAGGTGTGTAGATGAAGAAGAAGCCAAGAAATTAATGAAGGAAGTCATAGAGGAGTCTATAGTCCTCATATGAATGGGTATATATTAGCTAAGAAAATTATGAGGAGGGGATATTTTTAGATGACGATAGAATCAAACTGCATCAGATACGTAAGGCATTGTCACCTGTGTCAAGTTTACACTAATAAAATCAACGCTCCTCCCTAAGACTTACATGTGTTGATAGCTCCTTAGCCTTGGGGAATGGATATGATTGGTTTAATTTTGCTAATGGCTTCAAACGGGCACAAATTTATTTTAGTCGCAATCGATTATTTTACCAAGTAAGTGGAAGCAGTGTCATATGCTACAGTATCATATGCTACAGTGGCCAAAGGAGTGGTGGTCAGGTTCTTAAAAAGAAATATCATTGTAAGATATGGTGCAACCAAGTCTATTATTATGGATAATGGGTCAAATTTGAACAACAAGCTTATGGATGAAGTATGTAACCAATTTAAGACCAATCATAGAAACTTAACTCCATATCGACCTCCAATGAATGGGGCAGTTGAAGCTGCTAATAAGAATATCAAGAGAATCATTAAGAAGATGGCGATTACTTATAGAGACTGGTATGGGATGCTTCCCTTTGCTCTAATGGCTTACAAAACCTCAGTTAAAACCTCTATAAGTGAAACACCTTATTCATTGGTATATGGAACTGAAGCGGTATTACTGGTGGAAGTAGAAATACCTTTATTCCAAGTATTGGCAAAATTCAGCTCGATGAAGTAGAGTGGGTAAAGAAGTAGAGTGGGTAAAGAAGCAAATGGAGCATTTGAACCTTCTAGATGAGAGGAGGCTTGCTACGATATGTCATGGTCGGTGTTACCAATAGAGGATGATCCAAGCCTTTAACAAGAAAGTATGCTCAAGGAACTTCAAAAAAGGAGATTTGGTGTTGAAGAAAGTATTACTGAATGCAAAAGACCCTAAGGGTAAGTTTACTTCGAATTATGAAGGCTTTATTTAGTGAAAAAGGTATTATCGAAGGTGCATTAGTATTGACAGAAATGGATAGCCCGGAGTTAAGGGGACTTGTAAATTTAAATGCAGTCAAATTGTATTATCCATGAAAACTAAGTTCAATAAAGATTCCAATTTTTCTTAAGAATTGTTTATAGTTAATCGTTCATTGTTTACAAGCAAAGTTGATATCCATGAATGTTCTTGAATTTGGATGGCCATCGACTGACAAACACTTCACCAATAAATCCTTGTATACCATGTTTCTTAGCCTCATACACTTAAACACTAAACACTTATCAATGGATTTGAGTCACCAAATAAATTGAAATCAAATGTTCTTAATGATTTAATCTTGTTTCTTTCGAAAATAGATTTATTTTTCAAGAATCATAGAGAGGTGGAAATTAAGACTCTATGATGATAGAAACAGAATTGAGGCATGAGCATGGTACCGCTATAAGAATCATTAGCATGGTACCGCTATAAGAATCATTAGCAAAAGGTTTCAATCATGAAAAAGATCTTATTTCAAAACAAAACAAAAAAAGAAAAAAGGAGAAAAAGAAAGAAAAGAAAAAAAGAGAGAGAGAAAAGAAGAAAAGAGGAAAAAAAGAAGAAAAGAGGAAAAAAAGAAGAAAAAGTAAGCACAATCTTAAGGAAATGCCTTGGTGATATTCTACAATCTAAATCAATGAATATCGAAAGTCAATATAAGGTATGCTGATTGGTTGCTATTTGTGAAATTATCCATTTCTAAGTAAAATAATCCTAAAAGTCCTTGAAAAAGATGTTTAGGAGAATAAAAAAGTTTTTTTTTGAAATCTCGAGAAGATCTATCCTCTTCGGATCATCCAAACCAAAATAAGTTAATTTGACCTCTAGTGATTTTTGTCATATCCTTCCAAGTTAGGCACATTAAATCTTTTGCCATATCCTTCTAAGTTAGACACTCTTAATCCTTTTGCCCTATCCTTTCAGGATAGGCACTCAATTCCTTTGCCTTATCCTTTCAAGATAGGCACCCAATTCATTTGCCCTATCTTTTTAAGATAGGCCTCTTAACCTTTTATCCTGTTCTTTTAAGACAGGTTCCTTTTTACCCCGTCCTTTCATAACAGGCCTCCTAATGACCCTAAATCCTTAGCCCTATACCTTTTAGAGAAGCGCCCAATTCTTTTACCAAGTCCTTTCCAGACGGGTTTTCCATTCCTTTGCCCTGTCCTTTCAAGACGGGCAATTTATTCTTTGCATCGACTTTTTAAGTCGATATCCTTCTTCAAGATAAAACATAGCTTAGTTGACCATTTAATAATCTTCATTTTATTGGTTCAAAGTAGGGTTTGGCAAAAATGGATATCTCTTTTGTCTTTGTAGCGAAATTATAATTGAACTTCACTATAAAGAAAGGCAGCTATAAACACCTTATTTTTGTCATTTTATTTTAGTAGTTTTATTAAGCCAGAAATATAAAAATAAAAATAAAAATAAAGAGTCCAGTCATATCATGTCTAGTCAAGTTGAGTTATTTAGGGTCGAATCAGATAATAGTGAGTGCTTAATTTAATAAATTTTAAGTCATTAAAGGGTTGGGCTTCATTGAAATATTTTTTGATCTAGTCTGATATAGAGATGATTTTTATTTAACTTATATTAAGCTAAAATAAACTTAAGATTTATTAAGTAGGTTATTAGGCTAAATTAAGTTGGACTGAGTTGAGCTCAAAAGATAGAAAGCTCGAATCAAGATAGAGTTTCTAGAAATTAGATCAAATCTTCAAAGAATCTGAATCGTATCTTAGTATCTAGGATTCATTATCGTATCTTTCATATCTATATCTAAAAAGATACAAAAGATTTGGTTGTGTAGCTTATAAATAATGAGTCGATGGTGAAGTTTAAAAACGTTTTTATAATTACATGCCCCCTATAGTCACAAAAACACAAGTCTACCTTTACGTGTTGCACGAAATCCACACATATCCATTAATAGCCCACTATACTCCCTCGATCACTTACAAGCCCTGTCTTCCAATTACTCACTCGGACAACACTCACCACAATCATAATAACCACTACTAGCATGCTCACTTGCACACAACTCTTCGTATATAAACCACGCGCAAACACACAACACTCCGTACGCCATGACGTAAACACACAGCTCTTCAAACACTGACACAAACATACCAACCACGATATATAAGCATTACATACTCCCTTACACTACACTTGACTGATACGTCCACTCCTTCACCGTATACACTCTTTCACAATACACTCACATTCTTACAGTATACACTCCTATAAAGATACACATACACATGTTGATACACAGCTGTATGAATGCTACACACGAAGCACAATACACGTTGACACATATGATACAATAAATGAGCCAGCCATGTCTAATAATTCACGAATACGCCAATCACGCATGACTCAATGCGTTTAGATAAAAAATTTATTATTATTTCATTAGTCAATTTAATTATTTTTACTAATTTATTTTTTTAGTGCAAGTTCTTATATATATTTTTTAATTATCATATTGTTCATTATTTTTTTTAGATAATTTTTAGTTTTTTTTTTATAAATTAGTTAGATTGCATTTTTTGAAAATCCCATATCCTTTCTCCAAGATTCGTATCTTTGAAGAAAATACATATCTAGAATGTATCTTAATAGATCTTACAGATAGGATTTAGGAAAGATTTTTTTTTTTTTTTACTCTTAATGAGTTCTTAAAAAAAATAAAAAATTTTAACCAGAGTTCTTTAAAAAAGATTTTGTTAGTTAGGGTTTTCTTAGATTTGTGAAATTAGATTTTTTAAAAAATAATAAATTGTTAAATAAACGTAAATTTGGCCCAATTTTCAAAAATAAAAAAACTACCCACTAAATATTTTATAGAAAAAGAGCTACATTGGTTTGATCTCAATTAACGGGTATATAGGCACTTTTAAGGTAACCGTATAAAAAAAATTCCCTTTTTCTTGAAAAATTCATAATAAAAAATAATAATAAATGCATTTAGTTATGTATTTTATATCTATATATATCTTAGTATTCTTAAAAAAACTATAAAAATAAAGTCTATTAATTTTTTATTTTTTACATGATGATTTTTGTCTTCATAGGTTAGCCTCAATCTTAGTTTTTCTAGTTATTTTTTTAAAATTATTTTTTAGAAAATATGCGGATCAATAGCCAAATTAGGGTTTTCTTACACGAAAACTCTAATTTAATTTTTTACTAGTTAAACAGGTTGGCAACTCCAATTTTCAATAATATTTTTTTCAAAAAAAAATGTTTTCTTAATTTAACATGGAGTAATTTATATTAAACAAACTAGGCATAATATAAGTTAAATTAAAGAAAACGAAAGAGAGTTTGATAAGCATCTTTACCAATTCCTTCAGCTCGGGGTAGTCAAGTTAGGACATTAACTCGACTAAACTGACCATTGTCTCATTCTTGTTGCTCACGTTCCCTAATGGGGCTATTTCTAGCTCATTGCTTATTTTCTAAGATAACTAATAGGGATCAAGGACCGACCACATGCTCCTAAGCTTGAGGGCTCTCTCAAATCGTTCTTCGAGTTGTCCGAGGTAAGTTAAACACTGAGGAGCAGTGTTTATCCCATTCCGAACTGCCGAGCTACTTTGCTCTCCACACCCTCTAAGAAGCTGCTGAGGTGATCAACTGACACACAGAGCTGATCCCTCTGCAACACCCAGTCCAAGTACTAAATTGGGAAAACAACCATCTCTACAATATCAAGGCTGAGCTAAAAATTACCAAGAGCCAACCATCTGAGGACAACCCGAATGAGAGTCATCCCTAAGCCAACCCCTGTCCAACCTCGATAGTCAAAGTATTGAACTGTCGATACCAAACAGACTGGATCAAAGGCCCACCCTTGCTCGGCTCATAAAGTTATTAAGGTCGTAGAATGAGTAAAACATGTGTGCGCTGTCTCTTTTGACATTCTTATTACATTTCTGACTAAGGATGTTCTTTACACACGATTTCATGCTTTCCTTATAAATTATTCTTCTTTTATTTAGCAAGTAAGGATTCATTTTTTGTAAGTTTCTGTAACTTAGGACTTACCTTAACAGGGCATTATAAATATTCACATAATGTAATAGCCGCTTAATCATATACGGAGAATACATTGAACTTTTTACTCTCATTGAGCTAAGTGTCCTTCTATTTATTTTTGAGCTACTCTTATATAACTCATTGAAGTATAAACTAGTGGTAAGTGACATTTGGCTATACTTATACATCATATCAAGTGTGACTTAAACTTATGTGAGGTATTGGTGCATCATATTCATTGTTGGTACATAAGAACCCCTTCTCATCTCTCGACTATTATTTACTTTCCGACTCATCTCTCAACTATTATTTACTTTCCGACTCATCTCTCAACTATTATTTGCTTTTCAACTCATTTTGCGGCTTGGACTCATTCCTTTGGTTACGTATGATATTGGGTCCATATGTTCATCCATGAGTCTGTATTATCTTGGTATCTAAGCTTAGTTACGCTCAAAGCTGGATTTTGCTATTGTGTTCTTTTGATAGTTTATCATTACTCTCGTGTGATAAAGGTTCTATTGTTCACATTGGAGCTTAGTGGTTGAGAAGTATTCTGTACTCTATTTTCCCTTATTTTCAATATGCAAAATAGAGTGTGGTTGATTGTTTTTTTGTTGTGTGATTGTCAATTATTGATCTCCAAGTGGTATTAATAGGCATCAATTTTGTGAAGTGACCATCAATGTCGAACTTAAGTGTTCAAAGAACTTTGGGAAACCAAGAAAGTGGTACATGACATGGGTAAGGGTAAGAAGGAAGCTTCACGCCTCAGTTAGTGGATGACTGCTTGGATACGCTTACCAATTTGGTGGCTAGTTTGGTAACTGTTATCCAAGAAGACAAGCAATGAGCTAGAAATAGTCCCACTAGAGAACTTAAGCAGCAACAGTAAGGTAATCGTCAATTTGGCCGAGTTAATGCCCCAACTCGACCACCCCGAGTTGAAGGAGTTAGTAAGGATGTTAGACGAAGGCTAGTGCTTGAAGAGATTGTGAAAGAAGAGGAAGAAGATGATGACGCTGAGGAGTACTACAAAGCTAAAGAAAGAAATGTACAAGCCCCTAGAGTTAAAGGATTAAGGATGCATATTCTAAGTTTTTCTAGAAGTAACGATGCTAAGGACTACCTAGATTGGGTAGATAGGATTAAAAAGCAGTTTAATGCCATGACGTACTTGATAATACAAAGGTTAGACTTACTATGTTGGAGTTCATTAGTTATGTTACCTTATGGTATAAGAGCTTGCAAACCATTCAAATAAGGGAAGGAGAATGAAAGCGATAGATTAGGAGTTAGGATGAAATGACGAGGGTTATGCGGAGAAGGTTTATATCGAGCTACTATTTGTAAAGTGCCTTCAAAAGACTACAAGAGCTAAGGCAAGGAAGATCAAGTGTAGACACTTATGTTAAGGAATTCCAAATGTTAATGATCCAATGTGAAGTCGTAGAGTTAGAGGATTAATCGAATTGTATCTCAGTTCATCGATGGATTAAAGTATGAGATTGGGGATGTCCTATAAACCTTGGATATTATAATGCTTGACAACGTGATCCGAGCTACCCAAAGGATAGAAAGGCGCCGAACAGGAAGGTTTCGACTACCTGCCAACTAACCTGGCAATATCGGACCTGTTTGAAGCAAACCCGTATGAATAGAATCAAGTAAGGTTACCCTCGAGAAAGTTTGAGAAAGGCCAGAGTTCAAGGAAGAAAACGAGTGGAATCAAGTGTTTCAAATGCTAAGGCCTTGGACATATGACTACTCGGTGTTCAAACAGAAGGATTATGGTAATCTAAGGCGAGATGCTAATTATCAAAGTGGACAACACTGACGAAGAAGTAGAAGAGCTAAAGGAGGACGAATAAATAGAGTTGTTTGAGGAAGAAGTTATCTACAGTGAGGAAGGTAACTTTATGTCGATCACTCTAATGTTGAGGAAGACGATAAGCATCAATCCTGTGCCTAAAGACAAATAGAGAGAAAATCTCTTCCATATTAGATGCAAGGTGAATGAATCACTATACGCACTGATTATTGACAGTGGAAGTTATACTAATGCAGCCTTTGCATTTATGGTCCAGCAGCTAAAATTGCCAACCATGCCCCATCTGAAACCTTATAAGCTTCATTGGCTTAGTGATAAGGGAGCCCTATAAGTAAACAAACAGGTGTTTGTGCTGATCTGCATTAACAAATATCGAGATGAACTGCTCTGTGATATGCTGCCCATGAGTGCGTCCTACATTCTACTTGGGTGACCATGCATGTTTGATCGAGCAATTATATATGACGGAAGGAAGAATACATGTTCTATAGAGCAAGAAGGTAGGAGGATGAACTTAAGCCCTATGACTACCAAGCAAGTAAAGGTTATGCAATCCCAACTAAGCCAAGCCTTGAAGAAAGAGGCTTTGGTATTGACCCAAGTCGAATTGAAGAGAGAGATAGAGCTCGAAGGACCGACCTATCTGCTGGTTTGAAGAATTTTAGAGTTGAGACCCGAGGAAAAGGAGTTGCTTATTGAGGTAAAAACCTTACTAGAGAAATTTACCGACCTATTTCCAGAGGAGCTACCAAAGGGTCTACCCCTAATATGAGGCATCAAGCATGCAATTGACCTGCAGTTAAGAGCCGTACTGCCAAATAAGCCTGCTTATAGGCTGAATCCTGAACAGGCTGTTGAATTGTAGTAGCAAGTAGATGAGCTTATGAAGAGAGGATATGTGTGCGAGTCCCTTAGCCCCTGTACCGTATTGGTTTTGTTAGTGCTAAAGAAGGATGGTTCTTAATGGATGTATGTGGATAGTCGAGCAATCAACCGAATCACCATCAAGTACAAGTATCCCATACCTAGGCTTGATGATATGCTAGATGAATTAAGTAGAGTAAAAGTGTTCTCCAAGATCGACCTCAAATCTGGATACCATAGATCCAAATGCAGGAAGGTGATACATTCAAGATTATATGAATGGCTTGTAATGCCATTTAAACTATCCAATGCGCCAAGCACATTTATGTGCCTAAATTCATAGGGAGGTTTGTTGTAGTTTATTTTGATGACATTTTAGTGTACAGTCCCGACTTGGAGATTCATAAGGAGTATCTCCAAAGAGTTTTTGCAAAACTCCAAACTAAATAGCTTTACGCCAATTTGAAAAAGTATGACTTTTGCCAACCTGAGGTGATCTTCTTAGGGTTTGTTATGAGTGGAGGTGGCATTTAAGTTGATGATGAGAAGATAAAAGTAATCATGGAATGGCCTGAGCCGACCTGTTCTACCAATGTGAGAAGTTTCCATGGCTTAGCATCATTCTATCGTAGATTCATATGCGGCCTTACTTACTGAACTCTCAAAGAACAATGTTGAATTTAGATGGGGAGTGAAAGAGCATAGGAGTTTTGAAGAAGTGAAGGAAAGGCTAACTACAACCCCTGTCTTAGTTTTACTGAGCTTTGACAAAGTATTCAAAGTGGAGTGCAATGCATTTGGACTAGGCATAGGTGTTGTGCTAATTCGAGAAGGTTAACCTATTGTTTACTTCAATGAAAAACTTCTAAGAGCTACACTTAACTATTCTGCCTATGACAAAGAGTTATACTCCTTAATTCGAGCCCTAACAGTGTGGCAATACTATCTGCTGCCCAAGGAATTTTTCATCTACATCAATAATAAATTCTTGATATATTAAAAGAGCCAACCGAAGTTGTCCCAGAGATAAGCCAAATGAGTCAAGTTCATGGAGGGGTTTTCTTATGTTGTAAAATACAAGAATGGAAGAAACAATGTAGTAGCCGACGCCCTGTCAAGATAACATACCTTCCTGACCAAGTTACAAATAAGGCTACTTGGTTTTTCAACCATAAGGAATTTATATGCTGAGGACCTACACTTTGGTCCTATCTATGCCTAATGTGAGGAAGGACAAACATTGGACAACTATCACAGGAAAGATGGATACCTATTCAGGAAGAGGAGGCTATGTATCCTGACCTATTCCATAAGAGAATTGCTAGTGCGCAAGGTGCATAGAGGAAGATTGCCAGGACATTTTGGCTAATATCGAACCCGTGAAGTACTATTTGCGAGATTCTTTTAGCCAAGAATGATGAAAGACATACAATTCGTATTGGAAAAGTATGCGACTTAGAAGAAGGCAAAGAGCCAAGCTATGTAAGAACTTTATCTACCCTTGCTCGTCCCAACCAAACCATGGTCTGAGCTAAGTATGGACTTCATGTTAGGATTGCTAAGGACATCCCGAAGGAAGGACTCCATCATAGTGGTTATAGATCAATTTAGCAAGATGACATATTTCGTGCTCTGCTCCAAAACTAACAATGCTTTAGCTATCTCTTTTTTTTTTTTTCTTGCATAAGGTGATCAAGGTTCACAATATGCCAAGAAGCATTGTTTCGGACTGAGACCCTAAGTTCATGAGCCACTTTTAGAGGACGCTTTGGAGGCGAATGGGAACTAAGCTATTGTACAACATATCCTGCCATCTACAGATCGATGGAAAAACCGAAGTTGTCAACAAAACTACGGGAACTTTGTTATGGGTTACTGTCGAATGAAACATAACCAATTGAGATCTGTGTCCGCCAATCATCGAATTCGCCTCCAATCAAATCGCCCACAGTATAACAAACATGTCTCCATTCGAGGTCACTTATGGATTAAACCTTGAGCTCTCAATGGACTAAGCACTCTAGTTGAGGCTTGATGATGACCGACCAGCCACGGAAAGAGTTGAGGCCATCAGGGCTATGCACCAAAAGGTTGTAGAGCAATTGAGCTAAGCTAATACTAAGCTCGAAAAGTGAAGCTAAAGACGGAGGAAGAGAGAATTTCAACCAGGTGATTTGGTTTAGATACATCTTAGTAAGGAATGATTTTCAAACTTGAGGAAGAGCAAGTTATCTCCTAGAGTCAATGGGCCTTTCATAATGCTAAAAAAGATTTGATGTGGACCATGAGTAAGAACAGGCAAGGCCAGTCGCAAGGATGGGTGTAAGCTTGTCGAAAGATTGAAGGGAGTAATGAGGAATGGCACAAAAGAACAAACGACAAAAGAAAAGTAAGCAAAAACCTACGAACATCTCTATAAGATATGATGCACAAAAGGAACTTCTAAGGACTCACGACACAACTCGCTATGATGCATGAGTTGGTCCGGTAAGATTACTCATCACCTAACCTTGCTCAAGGGATAGGATAAGAGTAAAATGAGAGTAAACACGCAGAGTGTTCATATAAGGAAGAATATCCAGTATGTTAATGATAATCTAATTATTACAGCTATTGGTATTTATACTCAGGAATTTAGGGCAACATGCCTAAAAAGAAAAAGGCAAAAGGGGTATTACCCTAAAGAGGTAATGTATAAGAACACAAGAGAGTAAAAACAAATATTCAAGAAAAGTAATGATTAATGTAATGGTTTTACACATGATTTTGTATATATGGTGATGCTGTATTGATGAGACGTTAGAAGATGCAGACAAAAAGTATGGTCCGCTAGCTTGACTGAATAGAGGTATCCTCATTAGTTCGGAGTATCTCTTTCAGCATATCGGCAAGGATGATGCTGAATAAGTAATTGATTAGGTATGAGCGAAGGTTGGCTGTTGTTTCAGCCTTCTATTTCTCAGCACTTTATCTACGAGAAATAGGGAATTATTCGACTCAGCATGCAAAACGGGTCGACAAGGAGATACTTGGCCTCGGTAGGATCGACTGGAGCAAGAGAAACCGTCGTGCCAAACCTTTTAGTCCTTAAGCTCGACTATGGGTCAATGGTCTAGTAGTTTGATTCTCATCAAGATCAACCTTAATGCCTATAGGATTGAATTACCTAAAGGATATGGAGTCTCAAACTCCTTCGACATTACCGATCTCCAACCCTACACTCCCGAGGATGAGTAACCTAAAGTTAAACTAGATTTGATCCTAAATCTCAAACAACCTGGAGGGGATAATAGGGATCAAGAATCGATCATACGCTCCTGAGCTTGAAGGCTTTCTTCGATGGTTCGCTGAGCTATTCGAAGCGAGTTAAACACTGAAGAGCAGTATTTATCCTAGTTCGAACTGCCAAGCTACTTTTCTCTCTACACCCTCCAAGAAGTTGCCGCGGTGATTAGCCAACATGCTGTGCCAACCCCCCCCCCCTTTTCTATGCAACACCCCAGTCTAAGCACCAAATTAGGAAAATAGCCATCTCCATAGTGTTGAAGCCAAGTTGACAATTGTCAAGAGCCGACCATCTGAGGTCAACCAAAAAGTGAGTCGTCCCTAAGCCAACCCCTGTGCAGCCCCAGTAGTTAGGGTACCAAATTGCCAAAGCTGAATAGATACGATCAAAGTCCCATCCCTGTTCAACTCATAGTGTTGTTGGGATCACAGACTAAGTAAAACGCGCACACGTTGTCCCTTCTGACATTCGTACTGTCCTTTCTAACAGAGAACGTTCTTTGCACACAATTTCATTATTTCCTTACAAATTCTTCTTCTTTTATTTAACAAGTAGGGATCAATTTTTTTTAATTTTCTATAACTTAGGACTTACCTTAACAGGGTACTATAAATATTCACACAACATAATAGCCGCATAATCATATACAGAGAGAATACATTGAACTTTTTACTCCTTCTTGAGCTAAGTATCCTTTTGCTTACTCTTAAGCTACTCTTATCTAGCGTATTCCAATGTGGACTAATGGCACCATATCCATTGTTGGTGCATGAGAACCCCTACTTATCCCTTGACTATCATTTACTTTTCGAGCCATCTCGCTGCTTGGACCCACCCCTTTGGTTAGGTGTGATATTGGATTTGTGTGTTCATTCACGAGTCTGTATTAATAATAGTCACCAAATTAGCTACTACGTTAATAAGCCCATCTAAGTGGTTATCCACTAACTGAGGTGTGAAGCTTCCTTCTTGCCTTTGGCCATGTCAAGTACCACTTTCTTGGTTTCCCAGAGTTCCTTGAACACTTGAATCTGACATTGTTGGTTTAACTTACAAAATTGATGTTTCAAAAATACCACTAAGTTCTTTTCATGAATGGCGGTAGCAAAACAATAACTACCGCTCCCACTACAACAACTACACACAGTGAATAAACAAATAACTGTACTTTGTTTTATGTATGGGAAACAAGGGAAAAATAAGGCATAGAGTGATATGAATCAACCCCTTGGACCAATCACAAGAAGTCGAGTTGGAGGACTTCAAGTGCTCATACGGAAAATATTAGCTCTAAGCCATAGTCGAGACGAGGACTCCTATCCCAATCCGACCTCCTATTGACTTATCTCTTAAATCCTCACGTGTGTCCAACATACTCCTGCCCAACAGCAAAGTCTTAATCTAGAAGATAGCCCAAAACTAACTGAGCTGAGCTACCTATCTAACCCATTGGTGTCTGACTTCAAGACAGCTGACCTTTTTGCTAAGTTGATTGGCTCCCGAACTGATCTAGATTAGGTCAACTCCTGACTCCCAGCATTTCTTGTTTTTGCCTGTATATCATACTCCTGACGTGCAGTCATCAAGTAATACGTGCCTTCTGACACAATGTTCTAAAATGATTCTTTATTTTTCGTACTCGATATTCTTTATCCTTTATATCCCTTTTTAGTATGATTAATGTAACGTAATTGTAAAATACCCTTTTGTCCTTTCATATATATAAAATAACCCTAATAGGCAAGTATATAAACCTCTACTTTCCTTGTATGCCCACATTCAACTTTCAATACAGATTTACTCATTGGAGCAACCTTAGTGTTCTCATTATCGTTCAACTCTTATATATTCCCTGTAGCAAGAAGTAGTGGTGAGTGACCTTTCAATTCGGACCAGTATGTCATATTTAACGGGTTGTAAGTTGAGTAAGATCGTATGGTGAGTCATATCCATTCGATAGTTGCCCGGACTTTGCTAGTTTCTTTTTTGTTTCCTTTTCGGTTCATTCATTGTGGTGCTTCTCCATATGTATGACCTCGAAAATACATCACAGAGTTTTCCCTTAACACTTCTCAACTTCCAAACTCCAATGTCAACGACAGAACTTTTAACACACAAAAACAGTAACAAACCACTCAAAGAATATAGTAGTAGAATCTAGCTTTGAACGTAACTAAGCTCTGATACCAAGATAATATGAATTCGTGGATGAATACATGGACCCAATATCATGCGTAACAAAGGGGGTGGTTTCGAGCCACAAGATGACTTGAAAAGTAAATGATAGTCGAAGGATAGGCAAAGATTCTTACGTATCGATGTTAGATATGACGCATCGATGCCTTAGGACACACTTGATATGATGTATAAGTATGACCAGAGGTTACTCACCACTAGTCCACACTTGAAGAGTTAGATAAGAGTAGCTTGAAAGTAAGCAACATAATACTTAGCTCAAGAAAGTATGTTTGAGAAATTCAATTTGATAATTGTTATTCCAATTATTATAATGTACAAGTATTTATATGACTCAATTAGGGTAATTACCTTATTTGATTCTTATTTCAATCAATTTAGGTAATTACCCTACATGGTCCAACTTACTAACATCCTTACTCTTTCTCTTTTTGTCTCTCTCTCTCTCTCTCTCTCTTCTAGTTCTTTTAGGTCATAGGTGGTGATTTATGCTTCCTTGCTAATAATACCTTTAAGTGATATGCCATTTCAAACCACTAGACCTTTATAGAGTCTTAAGGAAACGAACAAGTCACTTTACATATCCTGCATGTTCCTAATGATAGTGGAGATTGCATTGAAGATGGTGGGGAAGGTTATGGGTAATGGCATAGTAATGGTAAGGCATGTAATGGTCGTATTTTTAATGCCTTTTTGTTTTTATTTTTTTTTTCACTTTTTAATTTTCATTTTAATATAATGTATATGTTTAGTTAAGTCATTTGATGTATTATTACCATGTCAGATTCTTTCACCATATGTTACTCTTGTAACTCAATTGATTGTCAAAATAGTTTATGATAAAAAGGAAAGAGAAAGATATACCTTATTTGAGACAGGATAACCTATTCCATAGGAGTAGTGTCTAAAAATGACTAAGAGAGAGAATGAAAGAATTATAAGGTCTTTTGATTTACTTTTTGTTAATGGTGGAATTATATAAGGATGGTATTGAACCTGTTAGGTTGTGGAGAACATGCACAAAATAGTAAATATAAGCTCAAACGTGCACTGCAGGTGGTTCTGACATAACCATTCTAATGCTCAAGTTAAAGAGATGCGAGAGACAGTATGTAAGTATGTAGAGAATAAGGATTCAAAATCCTTTACCGGGATGTTGATCTTATATATATAAAGGTATATGCTAAGCTATTTAAGGAGGAGATAATTCTCTTAATATCCTTTTTTTTACTTTGCATTTTATGAAAGGCCTGTACTAGGTATTAGCTTTCCTTATCTAGTTGAGCTACACCTAGTCTTCATTTAAACTCGTGGACTGAGTTTGATAGGCTTGAGCTTGAAAGCCCAAGCTCCATTAAGTAAGTTAAAGATAAGAGCTTATATAGTAGTTAAAGGAGCTTAAACAAGCTTTAGGGAGTGTAAGCCTTACAACCAGCCATACGAGGTTCTGATCGAGCCTAAATTATAAAGTAAAGTTAAAAATATTAGTAAAAATGATCTCGTAAGTTCGAATTTAAGAAAATAAGTAATAAAATAAAAGAAGATAAAATTTCAAAATTTTACGTATATAACTTGTTATTTATCGAAAATGCGTAAAATGCATTCCGTTAACTAACGAATTACTAGAGATAAATTATATGCGCACTAAAAATCATAAAATAACCTAAATAATATTTAGCAATATTTATTTGTATCATATGTGAATTTACATGTAGGTAAAAATATGCGTAATTACTTAAAATAAGCGAAATTTATTAAAATAATACTAAATAATTAGAAAATTCATAATTAATTAAGAAAAAATAAAGAAAAATCAGAAAAAATAAGGAGTGATCCAGATTTAGGTCATAGCAGTTGCGGAAAATAAGAAAAAAATTAGCCAATTAAATTAGAACAACACAAAAGGTAAATTGGAAGAAGATAAGGTAGTTATCAAATTAATTTAATGCATAATAATTTCCCTAATGCTTTATAAATAGAAAGAAATTTTTAGAAGCTCATTTGGTCGGTTTGGAGAGTGAGAAAAATAGAGAGAGGTGAAATTAAGAGTAAATTAGGGTTTTAGAAAAAATCACAAAAAATCTGTACAGTTGGGGCTTTTGAGGAGAACCCAAACCTAACGAGCAACTAAGAGTGAATGTCCACCACCATCATACGGTGGTGGTAGTGCGTAGGTGGGCCGACACACCTATGGCCATCGACGGTGGCTGGAGTCACCCAAATCGGTAAATTCAATTTCCAACCCGATTTTGTTAATTTTGTAAAAATATTAAATATTCTTAGAAAATTATGAAACTGTTATTCTAGAATATTTTTATATATAATTTTTAGAAAAAATATTATTTTGATGAAAATATGTCTCGTGATATATGGTCCTTAAGTAATTATGCAGAATCGAGCATGTTTCGGTTTAAAAATAAATGACCTTAGTAGTGTATTTTTGAGCTCAAAATTTTTGTGTAGACTACTTAGATGATATAGAATAGTGCTATGAAACTCGTTTTCAAAAATTAATTTTTCAAATTTTTAGATAATTTTAGGCCTTAAAATGAGGTATAAAATGGGTAATTTAGGGTTAATTAAGTAATTAAATAGTTAATTACTAATTTAGTGAATAATTATATGTTTTAGGATGTTAAAATCTGATGAAGTATGATACTTGTAGCATTTAAGGTGTTAGATGTAATTATTAGGTTAATTATGTAGTAAATAAGTAATAGGGAAAAATAATAAATTTTAAGTTAATTTTATAAATTAAGGTAATTAGGTGTAAAATCTGATTTTGGATGAATTTAGACATTTTGAAATGATAATTGATGTTGGGAGATGGTAATTAGAGTGATAAAAATATTAGATGGGTATTATATAAATAATAAGTAATAGTACATAATATGTAATTATTAGAAATATAATAAATAGAAGATATTAGAATAAAAATTGATATTATGATAATAATAGAAATATACAATAAATTTGATAGGAAACTTAAATTAGGGTAATTATATGAAAAATGTAAGATTTTTTCATAACGGGGGTGAATTCGGTGATTAAATTAGAATTCGGGTATACTGCACGGACTAGAACACTAGTTAGAGGCTAAAAACGATATTTAGGATATTCGAAGATAATGCGATTAATTTCACATTATGGGTTGGAATGATTTCTTAGGGTGTACATATAAATCTTTAACAAAAAATTGAATTAAAAACCTAATTTAGAAATCGATGCGAAAACTGAAACATAACTTAACATGATTCAAGAAGAATTGTAAAAGACTTAAGACTTAAATAATTAAGTATATTAAACTCTAAACAAAAGATAACAATATGCATTATAGAATAAAACTAACCTATAGTAGTTATATGAAAAATTGAAACCACATTTATGTTATAGGGATGATCGGCGATGGCCTGAGTTAGTTGGACCTTGAGTGAGTAAGTGAGTGAAGAGTCCAAGTAAGTTAGGATTAATACGATGTTATATTTTGGAAGCTTATGATTATACTTAGTTGTAGTTGTTAAATAGTTGGTTATGTGTATGTGCTTGATTATGAATGATACTATGATTCCATTTGTTATTTTGGCTTACATTATATGAAGTGATCGATCACCCTAAACTGAAATTAACAAATATATAACTTATAAACATAAATCGAACCTATATAGCAACCCATTAAGGGAAACTTAGGATTCTCCGGTCAAATACCGACCCCTTCGAAAGGGATAGCGTTGGATGGCATAATGGGTCTCTTCTTCATTTTTAGTCAAACTAAGTGATAGGTGAGGAGGTCGCGACAAGGGTGAAGTCAATGGTTCGAAGGTAGTCGCGGGAGGAGCGGTGTCTCCATTGCACAAGCCTGACCTTGGTCGTGAGCAGTTGCATTAACAGCAACTCTTCAACCCGGATTAAAGCTGGCGCAATTTCTTTAATCTCACGACAGGCTAGACAACGTTGTGCGATGGTATTTACATGAACATATATTGCACTTAATAAGTTGGTTGATAACCATATTGTGTTTATGATATAGTTTTAAGTCCTTCATCCTAATTTACTGAGCTATGATTGTTCACATTCTTATAGACGTTGTTGTAAGTATTGGCTAAAAAGCGGCTTATAACTACCCTAAAGCTAGCAATCACTGGATCCTGGAGAGTGAGGAAAACATTTGAAGAACAAACATATATTTTTAAGGTCTAAGTTTTTATTTTAGAATTTTTCATTTCTAAATAAGGTTTTAACTAGGAAATATATTACGGTGAAACGTTATAAATGTTAGATGTAATAACTGAATTCTAGTGTATATATATATTTTTCTACTTTCTTAGGTAAATGATTTATTTAAATTGCAAACTGTTTACTTCAAAGCGGGTTAGTCGTGAACGCTGTAAGCCTCATAACTAGTTACTTAAGATTTCGATTGGCTGAAAGATTAAATCGAGCCTAAATTATAAATAAAGTTAGAAATATTAGTAAAATGATCCCGTAAGTTTGAATTTAAGAAAATAAGCAATGAAATAAAAGAATATAAAAATTCTAAATTTTAAGTATATAACTCGTTATTTATCGAAAATGCATAAAATGCATTTCGATAATTAACGAATCTCTAGAAATAAATTATATGTATACTAAAAATCATAAAATAACCTAAATAATATTTAGGAATATTTATTTATACTATATATGAATTTACATGTATGTAAAAATACGTAATTATCTAAAATACGTATAATGTGTTAAAATAATACTAAATAATTAAAGAAAATTCATAATTAATTAATGAAAAATAAATAAAAATTATAAAAAATAAGGAATGATCCAAAATTGGGTCACGGCAACTGGGGAAAATAAGAAAAAAAATTAGCCAATTAAATTAGAGTAACACAAAAGCCAAAAATTAAGGGATTTAGGTAATGTCTTGTCCAATTTAATGCACATTAATTACCACAAAACTCTATAAATAGGGAAAAAAAAAATCAAAAAGCTCATTTGGATAGTTAGAAATCAGAGAAAAATTAGGAGTATCGAAATTGGAAGAAAAAATTCGGGTAAAAAAAAAAAAGAAAACTGTGTAGTTAAGGCTTGTAAGAAGAATCCAGACCTAACGAGCATCTGGGAATAAACGGTTACCATCACTATACGATGGTGACAGCGCTCAGGTAGGCCGACATACTCGATGGCCGGAGCCACCCAAATCGGTGAGTTCGATTTCCAGCCCGATTTTGTATAATTTTGTAAAAATAGTAAATATTATTAGAAAATTATGAATTTTGTTATTCTGAAATATTTTTATATGTAGTTTTTATAAAAAATATTATTTTGATAAAAATATGTCCCGTGATATATGATCCTTAAGAAATCATGCAAAACCGAGTATATTTCAGTTTAGAAATAAATGACCTTAAGAGTGTAATTTTGAGTCCAAAATTTTTTTGTAGACTACATAGATGATATAGAATAGTGCTCTGAAGCCCATTTTCAAAAATTAATTTTCAAAATTTTTAGATAATTTTTAGGCCTTAAAATAAGGTCTAAAATGGGTAATTTAGGGTTAATTAAGTAATTAAATGGTTAATTACTGATTTAGTGAATAATTATATGTTTTAGGATGTTGACATCCGATGAAGTATGATACTTGTAGTATTTAGGGTGTTAGATGTAATTATTAGGCTAATTATGTAGTAAATGAGTAATAGGGAAAAATAGTTAATTTTAAGTTAATTTTGTAAATTAGAGTAATTAATAGTAAAATCTGATTTAAGATGAATTTAGATATTTTTAATTGATAATTGATATTGGGAGATGATAATTAAAGTGATAAAAATATTAGATGTTTATTATGTATATAATAAGTAATAGTACATAATACACAATTATTAGAAATATAATAAATAAAAGATATTAGAATAAAAATTGATATTATGATAATAATAAAAATATATAATAAATCTAATAGAAAATTTAAATTTATGTAATCATATAAAAATGTAAAAATTTCTCACATCAGGAGTAAATTCGGTACACTAATACGGATTTAAGTATACCAGGTGGAATAAAATACTGATTAGGGATAATGATAATATTTAGGATATTGGGAAGTAATGTGATTAATTTCACATTATGAGTTGAAACGAATTTCTAGAATTCGGATATAAAACAGCATTTAGAAATCGAACTAGAACCTAATTTAGAAATTGATGCGGAAACTGAACCCGAACCTAACTCTAAACCTTAAAATAATTGTAAAAGATTTGAGAACCTAAATAACTTGATATATTAAATCCTAAACAAAACATAACAATAAGCGTTATCGGATAAAACCAACTTATAATAGTTATATGAAAAACTGAAACCACGTTTGTGTTACAGGGATGATCGGCAATGACTTAAGCAAGTTGGACCTCAAGTAAGTGAGCGAGGACTCCAGGTAAGTTGGGATGAATACGTTGTTATATTTTGGAGGCTTACGATTATGCTTGGTTGTGCTTGTTAGATAGTTGGTTGTGTGCATATGCTTAATTATGAGTGATGCTGTGATTTCGTTTGTTGTTCTGGTTTGTATTATATGATTTGTATAAAATGATTGATCATCCTAAACTGAACCTAATCAAATATATGACCCATAATCATAATTGGACCTACATGGCAATCCATTAGGGGAAGCCTAAGATTCTTCGGCCAAATACCAACCCCTTCAAAAGAGATAGCACAAGATTGCATAATGCCCCCTTCTTCATCTTCAATCGAATTAAGTGATAGGAGAGGAGGTCACGGCAAGGGTGAAGTCAATGGTTCAAAGGTAGTCGTGGGAGGAGCAGTGTCTCCATTGCACAAGCTTGGGTTTGGTTGTAAGCTGTTGCATTAACGATAACTCCTCAACTCATATTAGAGCTGGTGTAATTTCTCTAATCTTACGATGGACAGGACAACATCGTGCAATGGCATTTGCTTGAACCTGCATTGCACCTAATAAGTTAATTGATAACCTTGTTATGTTTATGGTATAGTTTTAAGTCCTCTATCCTAACTTACTGAGCTATGGTTGCTCACATCCCTATAGACGTCGTGCAGGTGCTGGTTAAAAAGCAGCATACAACTACTCTGAAGCTAGCAACTACTGGATCCTGAGAAGTGAGGAAAAACATTTGAAAGTGAGGAAAAACATTTGAAGAATAAACATATATTTTAATTGTAATAACTAAATTTCAATGTATATATATATTTTCTCACTTTCTTAAGTAAATGATTTATTTAAATTACAAATTGTTTATTTCAAAGCGGGTTAGTCATGGACACCTTGTATAGATTAGGTTTAGGATAGCGGTTGTAAGGACAACTACTATCTTATTTATATGGCGGGGCTGTTACGACTCTGCCACTTCGGGGTGTGACAAACGCCTTGTATAGATCAGGTCTAGGATAGCGGTTGGAAGGCCAACTTCTATATTAGAATGGTTTACATGGCGGGGCTATTACGACTCTGCCGATTCGGGATTTGACAAGGAGCTCAGCTTATACTTCGAAAGGTTTCTTGAAGCTGGGGACTTAGCATATACTTAGGTGAAGTTGGCTAAACTTTGAGGAGATCAACCCAAGCTCCAATAAGGTAAATCTAGGTTTTGAGGGCACAACCCATGCATAAAAGAGATATGCTTGGATTAAGCGACTCATGTCTAAATAGTTTATCAATACTTTTATGAGTGAATGGATTCATTTATATTTCACTTAATAGAATTCATTTTACTAATTGATAAATCTTACTAGTCTTTATCCATTTTTTTTTGTCCATTAGTCTTTATACTATCTAACGTACTAACATAATACAACTCAATTAATGTTATACTAATTTTCCTAATACAAAATTGCACAATGGCAAATACAAAAGCAAATGTGTGGGTTTCATTTATTTCAAGAAGGAGAGTACATGATTTTAAAAGGGCAAATTACATACACTATCCCTCAAATTTATTGTGATTGTATGGACACCTCTCATTTTTAAAATTAAGCACTTATCTTCCTGAAATAGATAATTAGATATGTTTTTTTTAAAATTATGTGGCAGCTTTTGTGTCAAATTAGTTGCCATAAAATGAATAATTTGCTACATCATCTAAATTGTTGACATTGCAGACATGTAATGAAATCATGTAATTCCAAGGATTATCTACATAACATGTGATGCCTGACTTGAAACCAACTCGTAATGCAGATCTTAAAGGAGTTTAATACAAATCTAGGGTCTTTTTCAAAAAATAATATGGAAAGGGCTCTATATGAAAAATATTATCAATTTGGTATAGTGAAAGCGCATGCAGGCATACACCTTCAGTATGTTAAAGGCGTAGCTACTAGTTGTGCCTTCAATATTCTACCTATATATACCCCATTCCATACAGTCTGGCCTCATTTTCACTACTCTCAAAATCTAAAATGCAAAGGAAACATGAGGAAAGACAAGGTTGAAGTTCTTGTCTATTTTTTTTTTTTAATTTTGGTCCATATTTAAAACAGGTAATAATCCATAATTCACATTGGTGTTTTTTTTTTTTTGAAATAGTAATCCATACTGTACGCATTTTTTTAAGAAAAAAAATGTTAATGTATTACATATACTGAGTAGTCGTAGATGTACCTTAATTTTTCAAATTTATTGTTATTTTATGAAAATTTCTTATATTTTGTCTATATTAAGTCATGTTTTGTGGTTTGATAAATAAGTTGTACGACTATGAGTATGGAAAATTTTGTTGTGTAGATTGAAATTGTTTTTTTTTTTTAGGTTGCCACAATATGTTGGGTAGAATTAATGAGTTAAAGTTAGGTAATGTGTTACACAATTTAACGAGATGACATTATGTGTTTTGTTAAGTTGTCACTCTGTATGTAGATGGAGTGTCTTATGCCATCTTAATCTTTGGTTCATGGTGCATTACTAGGGTGGAAATAATAAGTTACGTAAAAGTTATTATCTATGCGAATGGAAACATTGTAATGGGTAACTTAGGGTCATAGTATAATAGGGAGCCAGTTAAGAAGCTGAAGATTATGAAGGATTTGAATTTAGTCGGAGAATTTATGGATGTGGTAGAGTTGACTTAGGTGGTGTTGAAATCATGTACAGGTATCCCTTTTTTCATGATGTTGGAGTTGCTTACAAGTTGATGACTATTAGAGATGATGAGGCTATCGAGAATTTCATTAAAATAGTTGAGTCTTTTGGGGAATGGAGTATTTAAGAAGTATGCCTAAGGCATAGCAAGGAATCGAGTGCCCCGCCCTAACATGAATTAGACAATTCGACCCTTCTGACTCCCCATATGTATTATACGATAACCGGTGTAGAGCAAACTGATGTGAATATGTCAAATGAACTATACATGGATTTCACTGAGTATGGATACATCAATATCACATTAGAGTAGCTTAACGAAGCATTAAGTTTCATTATTGAATATAAAGAGTCTTATGATCCGTATGTGAAGAGAATACACATGGACATAAATGTTGACAATGAGGGTTAGGAGGAGGCAACTGAGGATGGCAATAAGGGTAACGTTAGATTGAAAGATGACAATGGTGAGGGTTGTAAGGATTTAAGAGAACCTCAGGTGAGACAAGATGTTGTTGGCAAAAATGTACTGGTTTGGGTACCTCGCAAAGATGGCCTAAGTAGGCCCTATCATCTTATTCGTGTAGCAATGTCCAATAGTCAGTTTACGGACTTTCCAATAATAAATGAACTACTGGATATGCTTGTGAGAGATCCTATTCCATTTTACAATAACCAATATAACGGTAGTAGATACGTAACAATTGAGAGAGACATTAACAAATTTGTAGCAACATTAGTAGTTCCAATAACTTGAGCGTTGGTATGCATTTCAACACTAAGAAGGATTTCATAGACGTAGTTAAGTCATTGTACATAAGGAACCACTATAATTTCCATATCGAGATATCGAAACCAACAGTATACGAGGTTTATTGTAAGAAGAAGGAAGAAGATTGTAAGTGGAGGCTATAGGCTTGTTTCAAAAGGTAAAGTATCTTTTCAAAACCATAATTCGAGAGGGCTACACACTTGTGTGAACCCCATGATGAACCAGGACCACCCTTAAATTGACACTAACATAATGGCTAGGTTATCCATCAATAATGTATGGGAATAATCTTGGTGTGAAGATTCTGGATCTTGTAGCTAATGTGCAAAATATGTACAGAAATATAGTAAGCAATAAGAGGGTTTTCGAGGACAAGAGGAAGGTAGTTGAGATGGTACATGGTAACTGGGAGAAGTTATATAATGACCTGCCAAGACTTTTGAATGTAATAAATGTAAACAATACGGGGACACAGGTAGATTGGGGCTAAAGGAGTTTGCTAAAGCTAGGTGACTCTCAATTTAAATGGATTGTTTTCTAGACATTTCGGCTGTGTATGGAAGCTTTTAAATACTATCAGCCTCTTGTACATATCAATGGCACTTTCTTATACGACAAATACGGATGTAAGTTATTAGTAGCATGTAGCATGGATGGGGACAATCCAATAGTTCCATTAGCCTTTACTCCAATTGATACAGAATCAATAGATGTGGTTGGTCAGAAGGGGGAAGCCTCATGTTTTATCTTTGATAGAGCATCTGGCATCGATTCCGTATATAAGGAACCATCAGTAGGGTGGTAAACTCTGTTTGCAGTTTGGAGATACTTCCTGCAGTACGTAACTAGTAACTTCAACACAGCTTACAAAAACCAATTTTGCAAAAAACTTGTTTGGTTTGTAGGTATTCAAGCATAAGAAAGGAAATTCAAAAGCTTCATGGAACAGTTGGGACGAGTCAAGGAGGATATTTTTATGTGGCTTGATAATCTGGAGTTAGACAGGTGAATACTTGTATATGATGGATATTATCATTTTAGATACATGACATTGAACATTATCGAGAGTTATAAGTTCGTTTTGAAATCAACACGCGAATTACTCATCACTGCATTAGTCAAGAAAATATTTTACAACTGCGTTGCTTATTGGGAAGAGAAACATAAGGATGCTAGAGAGGCAATAGAATATGGTAAGATCTATACTGACTACGCTTTGCAAATGTATGAAACGTAGAGAGAGCAAGTTAGTGCATATAAAGTCATATTATTTAGTTATCAAAATGGTATTTTTGAGATTTTGGCTAGCAGTAGCATGACGAAGATAGGCTTAAAAGGATGGGGAGGGACACATACGGTTGATTTCAGGAGTTGTACATGCACATGTCAAAAGTGGCAAATATATGTAATCCCCTGCTCTTACGCATATGCTGTTGTAGCAAATATGAGGGTAGACAACAAATCAGCAATAGGGCAATGGTATAAGTGGACAAACTAAATAAAGTGCTACCGATCTCATTTTTACTTGCTTGGCGATAAGTTAAACTAGTCATAAGTTAGCTTTCCTTATCTCTACCTAAACATAGACTTACTATGTAAAAAAAGTAAACCTAAGTAGAAGCATTATCACATGGAGATAAACATCAAGGAGCAGTTAAATAGAACAAAAAATGCATGTGGTTGAGAATGACATAATAGAAGGAGTTATCCATAGTTTAATAGGGTTAGTAAATATTGCTTTTACATATAGGCATTATATTACACAAACTGCATAAGCATAAATAGATGCACGACCTAATGTCTACTAACCATGTTCGTTTGTGTTCGCAAGATATATAGAGTAGGGACCATCCACACATACTTAGGAGGCAGGCGAACCACTGTTTATAAGTTGTTTGGGAGGGTAGGATTAGTAATAGCATTCTCAAGTACTTCTAACTTTTTTCATAAAAGCTATTTTACTTGCTAACTTCATCGATCATTTGTGTAAGAGGCTATCTATGCACTACAAGTGTAGCACAGCAAGATGTCATTATGTAAAGAGGAGCGGGACATTGGCATACATCCTTGTACGGAGCCTTACATACAAGAGACAGGTTTTTGGGGAGTTGCATAACTTACATTTATCATAATGGATTGGCACTTGATCACAACTTTAGTGGAGAGATGGAGGCTTGAGACACATACGTTCCACCTACTTATCAAAAAGGTAACCATCATATTGCAAGATGTAAAGGTCTAACTTGGGCTTCCAATATAGGGGTTTGCAGTGGCAAGTCGGACTAAAACAGATGATGAGGAGAGTTAGATTGATGTGAGGGAGAGGTTGTTGGGCATGAAGCATGCTTAGATGAGAAGAGCTCATATGTCTCTTGTATGACTACGAGAGCACTTTTGAATACTTCCATGTTGGTGGATGATGAAACAGTTAGATAGTATGTACATGCGTACATACTTAGTTTGATGGGGGGATTTATCTTTGCAGATAAATCTTCTAGTTTTATTTACCTCATGTTCTTACCATTTGATGGGATCAGGCTACTAGATCATTGAATCGTAGCCAAGCCCGAAGATTAGAGGGATTGGCAAAACAAATTCTTTTGCTCTAGCCAACTCCTACCAAGGTCGAATATCTTCTTGTCGATCCGTTTTACATGATGAGCTAAGTGACTGCTTATTTTTCGTAAATAGTGTGCCGAGAAACAGAAGGCCAAGGTAATAGCCAATCTTCATTCTCACTCATGCCTAGATAATCACTTACTCAGTAACTCCTTTGTCGAGATGCTGAAAGATAACTTTGGACTGACTAAGTCACCTCTGATTGGACAAGCAAACTGATCGTTCCTTTGTCCGCATCTTTCAACGGCCTTACCAATATAGTATTGCCACATATACAAAATCATGTGTAGAATCCATTACAACCAATGATTATTTTTCGTCAATATTCATTTTTACCCTTTTGTATCTTATACATTACTTTCTTAGGAAATCCATTTTTTGTCTTTTCCATTTTAGGCATGTTGGCCTAAATTCTTGGGTATAAATATCCCTTGTATTTATAAAGATCAGATTGATTATCTTATACACTTGAGTGTTTTTCTGTCCCTACATAAACACTACCTTTTTATACTCCGCATCACTCTTATCCTAATCCTTGAGCAAGGTTAGGTGGTAAGTAATCTCACCGGACTGATTTGTGCATCATATCGAATTATGCCGTAAGTTATCGAAAGTTCCATTGGTGCATCATATTCATTGGAGACGTTCTTGGTTTTTACTTACTTCTCATTCACCCTTATTAGTTTGCTCCTTCCCCATCACTTCCTTTTCAAGCTTTCAGTAAACTTAAACTCATCTAGTGATCAGGCTTGTTTGTTCTTGGTCATGGCATGCATTACCATTGCTGGAGGACTTCTTGGTAGTTATGTAGTTTAACTAAGGGGCGCTTGCCTGGCATAGTTATACCAATAGCTGTGCTTTGCTTCATCATTCGATGTTCATGAGCTTGGCGAGGTGGTGATTCTACTATAGGTCTAGACTTAGGATAGATTCCTATATATCGCCCTGCTTAGTCGATACAGTTTTATTATCGACGGGGATAGGTCATTGGTGGCTAGGTGGAAGGTAATGAAGGATACTACTCAACATCCTATGCATGTAATGGATGTATACTGCACAGTGTTATACTTACAGACGATGCGGTAGTATGATATGATAACTTTTTCTCTTTTGTAGTCCTTTCATCACATCAACATACTAACCCGTATTTACTCAAAGTTTCTTTTCTTTTTTTCTTTTTTCTTTTTTTTTTTTTGCATAAGGTTGTAATCCATACATGGAGGAGTTGTTGCACTTGCTACCACCTTTTTGCACTATTAGGTGATACATTTGGACTGCCTGGGTTCCACTTATATGTTTCTATATAATCAAGTAGTGTTTCCTTGATTGTGTCCTCCGGCAGTTTAGTGGATATTAGTACCCTTCACAGGATGTAGACACCTTTGAACAATTCTACCAGTTGGACCTCCGGGGTAAGACGGATGTTAACTGGATCAATACGCATGCTACGTACATTTACGCTTGGGGTCAAAGGCATGTACTCTTAGTACATATCCAGGGTCCCTGTGGAGTCGATTAGAGTTTTAACTGTGGTACAAATAGATTACCGTGTGTCACATTGCACATTAGAGAGCTATCATTGTTCAGCCGGTAAGTGCATGTGTAATCATCCAATTGTTTCTATACTCGTACGTACTTGCTATTATATATTTTGATACCTGCATTTCTATTCATTTCAAGTAGATTTGCTTAAGGATGTGCGGTTGGCACCTGAATATCCTAAAGCGCTGGGTATTGTAGATAGAGCATTGCAATTTGTCGAGCAGCATAACAACTTTATCATCTATCCACATCACAAGGGCGTACAGTAGCCACCCTATGTAAACTACGACGTTGAGTAAGGAGCACTTGTGGATGAGGATATGCTGGCTTCTTGTGCACCACCTAGGGCTAAAGCTTGAGTTTAAGGAGGCAGGGCTTGATTAAGACATACTTGGAGAGACCTCGATGAAGATGTGCCACCACATAGGCATCATTCCATAGACCTTGGCCAACTTAGCGTGGGATAAGGTACACACCTTGGATTGGGAGTCACCCACACCTTAGGAGCCGGATCCAACTCTAGGGTTAGATCTAGCTCTTATATGACTCCTGAGTTCCAATGTCATCTAGATCTCGCGACTTCACCAACACCTTAAAAGCAATGTTCTACCCACACTCAGTCCTCCATGAGTGAGGGTATCACTCAACTGCCCTAGACAACCCCACCCCTCTAGATGATCTAGTCCCTCATAGGGATCATGATGATCTACCGTCTTAGTTTACACAGTCACAAGATGGCCAAAGGCGTTCACTTTTGTTTTATGTTGTTAAGACCTTCACATGTTGTATGCGACAATAGATATCTTTTGTCATTTTTTTATATCATTGTATTGACATTAATACATTACAGTTTTTGTATATATACTTCTTATTTGAATCACAATTTCGCTTTCATCAAATGTCATAGTTTGTGGCATTCTTTTCTTGTCATGGTATTATAATTTTCAATTATTTTAATTTACTATAGTTGACTCATATAATAAACGGATGATCATTTCGTATACTGAGTTTTGTTGTGCTTACCATCTTCGTTGAGGCGTCTCATCTATTGTTATTTTATGTAATCTATTTTTATAGTAAACTTCCAATTCGATTTGTAACATGCGGAATGGGGTTTAAATAGAGTTGGTACATTGAAGGCACATATATTATATGTGCTTTTAATGTAAAGTTTTACAAAAAGTAAAAGTGCATGCAGTAATATTTTTCACATGAGGCCTTTTCCATATTATTTTTCAAAAAAGACCTCATATTTATATAAAACTCAATCCTAAAGTCATAAATAAATAGTAACAAAAGAACTCACAAATATGAAACATATTTGTCCCCAAATTGAAGCACATTATGAAACCTAACTAGCCAATTGAAATATGTCTCTGTTCATGTAATGGCTTATTGTCCATTATAAGGATGTCCTAAGTCCAAACTTTTAATATGTCAAACTCCTCTTGTTCTTTATTTTCCACAATAGGTGGAATTGTTTTCATGTTGATGTTATGATGATTTATTTTAAATCATTTAAGTGTATTTAGTATATTTATATCAATTCGAACCTACGTATAATTTGGTGGAATTAAGATTTATTCACTTACTCTTTACGAGAACTATGCAGACTTCCATGATGGTCATTTTGTTGATGATACTTGCTAAATGAATGAAATCAAACAAATGTATGAATAATAACATTTACTCGAGGCTTTGAGAGTAATCTTGTTAAGCTGGAACCCTTTGAAACTTTTACCTTTATAAATAAAATCATTTTGTAAACAAACATTCGACTAATAATGGTGGTGGTGGCGGGCTTTAGGATTTGCATTATTAGTTGGTTTCGGGTTAGACATCATATGTTATGCGGATCGTCCATGGAAAATAAATAACTTAATTACTTGTCTGCTATGTCATCAATTTAGATAACATGGCAAATAATTTGTTTTATGATATTTCCAACTTAGTGGAATTCGCTAGATAATATGTTAAAAATTAGAACAACCGATCCTCGTATTTATTTTTTAGTGTAAATACTCAATTGTAAAACACGATGTATGTTCATGTAATTTTAATAGTTTTAAGGAATGGTTTGTGCAATTTACCTATTTTAAAATTATCCATATATTATGTAATTTTGACAAGTTATTACAAACTACAAAATTTTTTGTCACAAATGATTTAGTGCTTAAAATCGCATGTGAACAACCATCTTTATAAAGTATAGTTTCAGTAGATAATTAGAGCAAAAGATATTAAGTGCTCAAGTATCTTCACAGGTCTACTGACCAAAACAAATTAAATATGTCCCAATAAGTTCTTCGCATTTGAATATATTCTTTAAACGTGCAGCTAAATTAACCTCTCTTCTTAGGCCACATGGAAACAAATTAAATTCAAGTGACAGAAATAGCCCACCAAAAAATGGAAACCCCACTAGCAAGGGCAATACTAAAATCACCTACTAATTCTCATCCAAGACCACTTACGCGAAAAGTTACTGGTCCCAGACGAAGCTACTGTGCCTGTCGACGTTCCTTTCCTCTTACGTAGTGCCATGTGCACAATGAGTCATTCCCGCGGCCCCGCGGAAAGAAATGTTGAGGTTAATAATATTTAGAAAATGTCAACATTGATATAGTCCAATTACATTAGGGTTGGAGAAAAAATCAATAATCACCGATTAAATAGTAAATTAAACTAAATTAAATTGAAAAATTATTTCTTTTTTTTATAAATTGTTTAATTCAGTTATATATAAATGGTTCGTAATTCAGTTTGTAAAAATAAATTGAGTCTCGAATCAAACCATCTTAAATTAAACCAAATTATTTGCTTAAATAAAAAAAATTGTGCAATCATTTTGTACATTTTCTTAATTTTTTTAATCAATTTTCATGAACTTTTCATATCTTATTGTTCTTTGTCTTATTTCTAAATTAATTTAAAATTAAGTTGAGTTAGTTTTACATGAAATTTTATAATTAAAAATTTTCCTTTTCTTATATGTTTTTAAATCAAGGGCCTCATTTTAATATTTTTTACGTGTCCCTCATCTCTTTTCTAATCTTTAGTATATCTCTTTTATTTTTTTCATATTTTTTAAAACTGTTACTTCTCTCTCCTAATTGTTGTTCATTAAAACAAAGTGTCTTATCCTTATCTAATTAAATTGAGTTTTTTAAAATCTTATGTAACTTTTTGCTAAATATCGTTACATATAATAAATATATAAAAAATTAACTGAAAATATAAAAGTTTAATGGAAAGAAAAATATGTTATTAGAGATAAAAATATTTAGCAAAAAATTGACATAAATACTTTGAGTTGTAGATTGAACCGGACCAAACCTATTTTAATTATATTTGAAAAATTTACAAACTGAATCATATATTTATATTCTATTTAAAAAAATAACTAAACCGTTTATATCAAACTTAATTCAAAAAATGGATAAATCGTACGAAACCAAATTGCACTTACCTCTAAGTGACATCATCACTTATCTCCCATTATGATGGATTAGTGTTCAAATCTCTCCCCTCCACAAAATTGTAACAATTGAAAAGAAAAAAATAAATAACTGCATCTATTTACGCATCCTCCAGTAAGCGAAAAACTTTCTTATTTCATTTCATATTATAAACACATATATATATATATATACATAATATTGGGCACCAAATTTGCATTATGGATGATAAAAGACAGTAAGAATTTATATGATAATGGTTAAAATGAAATACATTTTTTTTCCTTATCAAAGAATAGTGATTATTGCACTAACATTATCACTCTTTAATATATTTTTTTCCAATAACATTACATTAACCAATGATACATCTACATGCATGTAAAATATATATATATATATATAATATGCTAAATAATTGAATGAAACTGTAGGTTAGAAAAGAGTTGTCTAATAAAGTACTATTGCTTTAATAATAATATTTGATGATGATAGAAATAATGTTTTAATATAATAATAATGGATATGGGTTATGAAAGAGAAGAGTTATAGGTTAGACAAGAGGAATTGAGCAAAAAATTATTACCTTAATAATAATATACATATATATTATTACTGGAGAAGAAGATTCAAGTTTAATCGTATCATTAGAAGATTAATATTTATACCACCTTTTAAGTAATTACTCTAAACTACAAAATATAAATATAAAACACCAAATCCATCCCAAAAGACTTTATTATTATTGATAATGCAACATTTGGGAGCTGACATACGAGGATATAAATGGTTAAAAAGTTAGTGACAATGGTAATAGTATGATCTCTTTACTTTGGCACAAATATTGCGGATATGAGCCAAGTAATAAAGTATAAATGAAAAACCAAATAAAGAAATTTTTTTACTTTACCAATATGCGTTTCTTTTGATAGAGTGTGCAATTAATTTTGAAAAGGGTCCAAAACCAACCATTTTGCACCATCCACTATTTTTGACATGGGTCTTACTAATTTAAGGATAAAAATTGCATGATTTCATAAATTAGGTCTCCTTTTATACAAGGAAGGGAGAGGTACCTTTTTTAGGAATAAGATAAGTTTCATTTTCTTTTCCCACTTATTGGCTAATTTATTATATCCATATATATATATATTGCAATTTTTAAAATGCAATCAAGTCTAATTCATTTTATTAAAAAATCAGTAATTGGCAAAAATAAAAAATAAAAAAATAATATTTATAATTTATATTACTAATATAAAGAAAAAAATTATTTTGTACTATTAAATTATGAAGATCTTAACTTGCAATGAATACTTCAAACCATTCGTTTAAGAGTCCTATCTCATGTTGCTGACTTCTTCCCCATTTCCGGCCGGCGCGGATTGCTACTTTTCTCTGTTCACTCTTTATGAACATATCATTTTCTCCATTAATGGAATTGTTTGCTTATCCCAGATTGGTAAGCATATTATACCCATAGTTGGAAAATATTTATCATCGTTGGGGACCCATATAAGTAAGCTTGTTTGTGCAGGACCTTCAATGTTTTCATCAGAAAATTCACTAAAATCGTCATCTTAACATGCCACTATAACTAATAATTGAAATTGAAGATAATTTAAAACTAAACAATTCTATAATGTGATTTGATTAATCGGTTTATAACATATGATAGGGATCACATAAAATATCGAAATTGATTCAATTTGCAATGAGAGTAAAATAAAACTAAATTTCTGATATTTAAATAATGTCATCATTCATACTTATTAATCATGATCTAATATATATGAAAATTATATAATATTGATTTTATTTCATGGTTTTTGGTCACATATACTTATACATTAATGAAGTATATACGAATAGTTTTGACATTTGAATTGATGAAAACTTCGTATTCAAAATCTCAAGTACGCACAATGTAACTAATACCAAAGTAGCCTTTAAGGTCAAAGAAATTAGCATCATCATAAAATAAATCAAGTTGCTAAGATTTTTAATTGAGTTTTAAACTTCCACAGCCCACATGAATTGAAGTCAAATGAAGGGTAAAAAGTATTTTACACTTTTCCCAATTAGTGATATGTTATAGGTATAATTTATTAGTAGATAGAAATAAATAAGATTTTAGAATAATGATATGGATGATTACGAGTTCTTATATGTTAAAATTTCATTTTAATTACCACTAGAAAATCACATAGAGCACCACTTTTCCATTCCTAGATAACTTTGAAAAGATGGAAAAAAAAAAAGACCTAAGTATGAAATTAACCGCTATCTCTTAAGAAAAAGAAAAAATTAATAAAAAATTACAGATAACACCCTAAATTTTAACATTTTGAACTTTAATTTTAATATAAATATGTATTGTTAAATTTTTATGTATTATAAATAGCCACTTAAATCGTTATCCCAATGTAAAGAGATTGTTTGAACTCATCAAAGCATATATTAACATTCTAAACTTTGATCTAAATGTATTTTTCTATGTGAGCATTTTATTAATATTTGAAAGTTTAGAATATATTTATGGCAACATTGAGACTCTGTGATTTATTACAATATTTGAAAAGTTAAGGGTATATTTTTATCAGTAAAAATTCAGAGGTTATCTGTAGTTTTCAAAAATTAAATTTATTTTAAATTCAAAATTACTTTAATAATTAAATTACAATATAATATTGAGTATAAAGAAGAAAGCAATTATAAATACTAGTATAAATCTCGCCAAACTCCCCCTGCCTCTTTCTGCATATTCTGAGCATCTGTGGAATTGTCTTCACTCCATCATACTTAAATCACAAAACACGCCTCCTTCTCCTATTATCATAATATACATTACATTACAATTGCACGAAAAACACGCGCGAGAAGAGAGAGAGAGAAGACGGAACGAAGAGAATTCGAATTTTCAAGAGATCAGATTCCACCCACGGAGACGACGACACGCGGCAGCGCGAGATCACCGTTCATAAGTATTTTTCGAATTGATTGATTCGACCTGGATTTCGTATTTGGCATTGTGACGAATTCCAAATTTAGCTTGAATGTAGATTGTGATTGCGTTTCCTACACGCGGAAAAAAATTTTGAATTTTGGTGAATTTTAGTGTTTATTTCATGAGATCCGGTTGTATAATACAGTTTTTAGTTGAACTAGCTATGTCGGCTCGTGTTTTGATTGTTCGTTGGAGTCGTTTGCACACAAAGATGGACCTTTTATGCTCTGCATATGAATTATTTTACCTAGACTGTTATGTCGATAGATATGCTGGTTTAATACCTATATAATCAGGTTTAAATTGTTCGGGATCTTGCCGGGCGGTTTATTAAATAATAGATGTGATAAAAGAGTGTGGTTTGATTAAGTATATATGGTGATCGTCTGATTTGTGCTAGAGAATGTAAAAATTGAGAAAGATCTTCCCCATTGTGGTTTTGATACCTAAGCTAAGCACGTGGTTGTCGTGGCTTATGCAATACTGAATTTAGTGGTTGCAGTTGCCTTATTAGGAAATATTGAGTGCTTGCTACCGTTTTGACATATGTTTTTGATGTTTGTCAGCTTAGTACTTATGGATTACTGGCCCCTAGGATATAGCAATTTTTAATACATTGTTGTGACTTTAATGGCAGTTTGTTTACTGCAGATACAGTTCATGAGGTTGTAAGCTGTGTGAAGTTCAGAGGGCAGACCAATGAACGGGGTTGTTGAATGTAGTGTCTGCCGCTCAAGGCTTTTGTCTCCAACAAGTAAAACAATTTCAAGGGCTTATGATCGGCATAAAAGCAATGTCTCATCAAAACAACGTGTCCTAAATATTCTTTTAGTTGTTGGTGACTGTATATTAGTTGGTTTACAGGTAATTGATCATATTGATTATTGCTTAAAGCTAGAGCTGACAGATTCTAATGTACTAAATGCATGAAAATACATATAATGTATTTATCCTCTTGAAACACAGTTTTATTTTAATTATTTACTTTATTTTTCCTTTTTTTGCAGCCTATTCTGGTATATATGTCAAAAGTAGATGGGAAGTTCAATTTCAGCCCTGTTAGTGTGAACTTTTTGACGGAGGCTGCCAAAGTTCTGTTTGCTGTTGTGATGTTGTTGTTCCAGGTGCATTTATTCTCTAAATATAATACATTGGACAATGGATGTCATCTAGCTCCTTTTTAGTGTGTGATTAAATTGTATTAGGGCTTGATACTAAGAGGATTTTGCAGTTTGGAAGCAAGACTCTATCTGCTATGGGTTGATTCTTCTTCTTCTTCCTTTTTTCCCCACATAAGTTGAAGAGTGCAGTCCAATAAGCATGGATATAGTAGAATAGTTTGCATATTATGAGGGCTTAGCATGAATTGTGTGGATTCTTGGGAGAAAAATGAAAGAATGATTTATTTTCACTTTAACTCTGATGGGAGTTATGTCTGGTTCCTTTCTGCAGGCTAGACGTCAAAAGTATGGTGAAAAGCCCTTACTCTCGGTGTCTACATTTATTCAGGTAAATTAGTTTTCTTTTAGGGAGCCACATTTATGACTGCTGATGCTGCTTGAAGTGTCCCATGTATTGCTAGTGTTGCCTATTCACATTGGATGCGAAAGCATTGATATCGTATAATGTTCTAGATCATTTAGTGGCAGTTATGTGAGCTTGAGCTCACATCTTTTCCATGTAACAGTGCGATAAGATATGCTTAACTTTGTCACTCACAAATATACATACAGTGTTCATCGCTCTTCATGCTTTTGTACTTTCCAAGACATGCACTGAATGTCACTTGTAAAAAATTGGAGAGTTTTTAAAGTCTGCCAATCAGTCACCTGGTAGCTCATTCTTTGTCTGTGGACTATCATTCTGTTGGGTGAGTTAAGTTGCCGATCATCTACTTTTTGGTATTGAATATTCCACTTTCCCACTTTGGGACACTGTTATTTATTGGGTTTTTGAAAATTCCTTTATTTATTTTGATGCTGAACAGGCAAACTTTTAATGCTATATTCCATATATCAACTAATAAAACTTACTGTTCCAAGAAGCAAATGATTTATATGGTTTATTCCATCATATTTTGAGTTACGGTAGTAATAATTTACTACCTGCATGCAATTTTAGAATCCAATATGATCTAATTTTCTGCTTGACAGGCTGCGCGTGCTAATGTGCTCCTTGCTGTTCCAGCCCTTTTGTATGCTGTCAATAATTATTTGAAGTTCACCATGCAGGTACAAAATATTGACTGTGTTCTTGGGGCAAAATTTAATAGAGAGGATTCTTCTCTCTGCCCTCCCTTCCCCTGTCTGTGTTCCTATGGATGTGAATATTGATTGTGGAATGACATTATTAGGAAAAAACCATACCTAAATTCTCAGTTTTAATGATATCAATTAACTTACTCTGCCCCTGGGGACATGGACCTTGTAATGCACGATCTCATCTATGGTGTATCCAGGAAATCCACTTACTTCTTTTCATCTAAAGGGATCAATTTTCATCAGGATCAAACTTTAGATTTTGTTCACTAGATGTGTGAATAACTGTTATGGTTTCAAAAAGTCTCTCTTTCTCTCCCTCCCTCCCTCAAGCTTTTGAATTTTCCTTTAAGTGCTGTTGATGTGATCAGGACCCTAGGGTTGAATCCAATCATAGGAGATAGTGCGTAGCAACTCACAAAGATAGGTATTTTATGTTTATATCTGTGTGTGTAGGATAACGAAATATTAAGGAAAATAGGGCTATGAACGATTATCAATAGATAATCAAACTACGATGAGCAGAAAATCAATAAAGATAACAATTAGATAGACCGGTCAAAATCGTGGATCAATCTAATTATTAAGAAGAAAATACACTCAATAGTGTTTGCAATATAAAATAAATCTCACTCTAGGAGATTAACAAAATCACAATCTTCAAAGAAGAATGCTTAATATCAAAAGTGGCTGAATACTGTCTGTTAAAATAATGACAAGAGACTTAACTGCTAACTAGCTAAACCTAGGTCAAAGGGTAAAGTAGTAAATAAAATAAATATAATTAAATAAAGGAATAATGTAACTAACATCCTAAGTAATGGATACACATTGAAGTACTTGGTGTGTACCTTCACTTGGTTCAATGCACAGTGTATAAGTGTGGAAATTGAAGCCTTGTATTTGTGTTTATGAATCACACGGTGTATACCCAAGTCCACGTTGATATACACAGTGTGTGTCGGCCATTAAGGAGCATACACGGCATGTACTTGCATGGCTTGACTGTGTCTTCTTCACTTCATCTCATCCTTTCACTAGTTGGTCTCCTGTGTTTTATCTTGTAAGTCTAAATGGGTTCATAACCCCTTGGGTCACATCACCTGTTGATGTTAGTGGTCAATAACCAAAACATAATGCAACCCAAATGTACTTAAATTTACATATTGAGAATCTTTAGAAAGCTTAGTAGACAAAAAACAATGTCTAGCCAACTGGACAAAAGAAATGCTATAGCAACAACTTATGCTTGGTTATGATTACATAGATATGTTAGATTCATGGAAAAGGCCAACCAAGCCGAAATAGTTACTAGTTAGTTGATGGCTGATGACTGAATGGATAAAATATGCAAGTGCAACAAACAGCTATTCAATGTCCACAAGATCCTTTAGTGGTGGCTAGAAAAACAATTGTTCGATTGAAAAAATAGTACTATGGTATTTCATGACCACGTGATGTGGCTTTTCATGAATTTGTTTATTCAATGTCTCCCTTAAAGTTTCTAAATTGTTCATTGTTGCCTTTGAGGTTCCAAGATCATCGAATGTTTCTCTTGAATTGTGAAATTGTTTGATGTTGGCCTTAAAAGTTTCAAAATTTCCATTGTTGCCTTCAATTGACTCACAAAATCATGGATGATGTTACGAAATTAGTTTATCACTATTACATGCCAAGTATATTCAAGCTCTTAAATTAGATTATTAACAGTGATTAGATAAATCATATGAACTGCGACACAGTTTTTCTGAATCTAGAAATGGGGACTATATGGAACAGTTTTAAAATTTTAAGGGCAACATTGAACAAAGTGATTGATAAAGGGCCATATTTTATAACCTTGAACATTTCAATAGCTCATTTGAGAATTTGACCCATAGAATATGAGCATGCTAACATGTTGGATCAATATTTCATTGGCTTGAATGCACTGCAAGCTCATAGGTTCAGGACTTATGCCGCTATGAAGTCAATTTTGAAGTCTCTTTTCCATGCAATTTCTGTTAAAGACATTAGTGGTTTTTGAAGTCCAACATAGAATTGATAGGTGAGGGATGAACAACATTATAGGAGTTGCCTGATTATCCTTTTCATAGAGTAGGTGCTGTCAACGATTTCATGGGAGAAATCTTCCAATGAATAAGTTGTGATTCTTCTCCTCAACTACACTATTCATATATAGTTAGTAGTAACTGCAATTGTTGCCACCAGATAATTCCATATATTACAGTAGCTTGAAATCTTCCATACAAAAAACTTTGGAAACTTTTATCACTTTCACTGATGCCTTTTCAAAAGTAGCATCATTTGACGAGACATTTTTAATAAGTTGTCATTCCTAAAACCTTTTCAATGATAGCTTTCCAATTTTGCGTTTAAAAGGCATGTCCTTTATTCAAATAATATAATTTAGAGTTGCGACCTTTGCATGATTCAATATAGACTGACAACTTTTGAAATCCCTACATTTAAAGATACTATAACTCTTTTATTAATTTCATTAATATAAATATATACTACAAACTGATATCCATGCATAGCATGAGGTTTTAACTAGTTTTAATTAATGAGGATGACCTATCAAGATATTTTTTATCATATACCATGCCCAGCCTCCCTCAGCTGTCTCTTGTGTGTTCTCAAGAAAAAGGGAAAAGGGAAAACTAATCATTTGCATTCCTTCTGTTATGTTTCTTTTTTCTGAAGAATCCCCTCTTTGTCTGGATTTCATAAAGATTCATGTATGTATATTGAAACAAGAAAATAGTTATCTAGGCTATGCAAGAAGGCATTTCTTTGCTCCTTTCTTTCACATGCAGTAGAAGGAACATGACTTAAAAGAAAATGAATATTCACTAACAGAAGAATTGCTTCTTGTGCAGCTCTACTTTAATCCTGCAACTGTGAAGATGCTAAGCAATCTGAAGGTATTTTTCGACTGCAACTTTGTCTAATAGTATGATATCGGTTTTGGTATGTGAATTTGAATGAAAAAATTCCACTATGTGAATGGTACTAGAATCATCTTCTCACGAGCCCTTATAACATTATCTTTATTTGTTGCAGCTATATATGTTTCAATGCATGAATCATCATTTAATATTATTTTGTGAACAGTGAATGATATAGTCGGCAGTCTGCCAAATTCTGCTTCCTCAAACTGTCACTAATATTTTGGCCAAAAAAAAAAAACCGTCACTAATATACAGGCTGGAATTTCCTGTTCTGCTTAAAATCTTGGGTGGTTTTTCCCCCCGCAAATTCATCATTATGCTAATATTTACATGTCCTCTTATATGAAGTAATTTTGTTAGGACATAAATCTTTGTTCTTTAATGACATTGTTTTAGTAAGAAAAAGAAGCAAACTGAAAGAATGAGCCAGAAGACAATAAATGCAAATGGGAGAGAAAAAGTGAAAAGTAAGAATAAGTTTTGTTTGAATCTTATTAATTTTTCCCCTGCTAGATCCACTGAGCCTAAAATAGATTGAAGTAAAGAATGAAAACGGGTAGAGACCCAATGAAAGCAGCACAGCTGAGAGGAGTAATCATGTGCTTGTTGAAAATTCATGTTTAATTTTCTGCTCCACCAAAATTGCTAGTTAACTCGTGGGTTGGCTTTTAGGCAGTATTTGTTTTCTTCAAGGTTTGGATTGGAGGAGTGGCTTTCAGGGGCTTTCCCTTGCCTAGGTTCCCTAAGGTTCTTTTTTTTATCCCCCTTATAATTATATTATTAAATGAACTCCACTTAGCTTCTTTTAGTCTCCCCCTGCAAAGATTTGGCTAGTCAACTACCTGTCTTCCCTCTTCCATGCTACCTCAAGATATGCTTAAGTTTTAACTTCTAGATTGTAATAATGTTTTCCCTAGATTGCTTGATATACTCCTTTTGTAGTGTCTGATCAAACCAATCAATATTGAAGGAACTATTTTTGGGTATATTGCCCTGATTTAGGTTTAAGGTGACAGGAACCCACGGCAGCATGAGCAAATTGCTTCATAAGACCTTGATTTTTTCCCCCCAAACTCGAGTTTGAATTTAATGCTAGCTAATTCTCTAATAACAAATGTATATATTTCCAAGTTAAGAACTTATATAGTGATCAAAAGAATATCTTTGATTTTGCTCTTAAAACTCCAGAATTTTAGCTCTTTATCCCATGCCTTGGGACAGATTGTGTGTCTAATGATTGACTAAATGGCTTTTTGAATGTATCACTGAGTAAACTCATGTGGTCCTATCCTGCTTGTTAAGCAGTAGCCAAGTTTGGTGGACATATTTCATAAGATGAATTTGATGATTAGTGAGATTCAAATCATCTATATGAGAAATATTCAAATACATTCCATTGGAATAGGAAAGGAACAGAGGTGAAGACAGAATTTGAATATGTCTATAAATCAAGATAAAGTCCTAGAGTGAAGTTTTATAAATTTCAGTTTTGTTGTTATTCTACTCAAATGTACCACCTGAGGCGAAGTGGAATAGCCCGACTCAATCCTTGGTGAAACTCCCATGCTAGCTGATGCCATGGATAGGGAAGTTGAGAAGATCTCCTTTGCATTGATACCTTGCAGAAATGAGTTGAGCTAGAACTAAAGCCATATGATGGTCTGGCATGTTGCATATTAAGCGCGTGGATTGTGGATGTTCATCATTTTTTATCTCCCCTTGTTTAAGGGTGAGAGCAACTCGTGCTCTACTTGAGTGATTGAAATGTACGGTTCTCCTTTGAATCACTAAGAGTTTTCAAGGCGTAGCTTATTTATTGACCTATGATTCAAGAATTGGAAGAGAGAGAGTGAGAGAGATAATTGCATTGTTGGAATCTTTTATTGAAGGTTCTGCAGCTGACATTTTTCTGAGGCACTCAAGAAGACTATCTGTATAGTAAATTTAGTGGGCTCACTATATAATCTAGTGTGAGAGAATGGCATCTGGAGACCAAAATGCTAGCTTGTTAGTTTAGATGAGTAAGGAACCACACTGCATTAATGAATACCTAATATACGATCCAGTTTGTTGAGTCCTTCTGAAGCCAAGAATCTTTTACACTTAAATATAGTTGGGTTTTTTATGAAGGGACATCGAGTAGTAGACCTAGAACGTACTGGTATCACTCTTGATTTGTTGTTTATTTGGTGTGAATATTTTATATGCTTTGGCCTTGATGTTGTGGAAATTTGATTTGTTTATTGTATAGTATGATGAATTGTTCAATATTGTATGATTCACCTAACTCATGCAGGTTTTAGTGATTGCTGTTTTGTTGAGAATAATAATGAAACGTCGGTTTTCCATTATCCAGGTTAGTTGTTTCTAGCTTTTCACTGTTCTGCTGGTGACTCTCTTTGTATCCCTATTTGTTTTGTGAATGTGTCAAGACTCATCATTCTTTTTTACAGTGGGAAGCTCTTGCTCTTCTGCTTATTGGTATAACTGTGAATCAGCTGCGATCTTTTCCAGAGGGTACTAGTGCAATGGGTCTTCCAGTTGCAGCTGGTGCATATATTTATACACTGATCTTTGTAAGTAATATAAGTCATCTTCACTAACATGTGATGCATCCTGTAAAAAATGTGTGTTAGAAGAATGTTTAGGCCATATGCCAGCTTGAGCAGACGTTATGCATGTATAAATTACTAATTATTAATCTTTCGGTGCTTGAATTTGCAGGTTACAGTCCCATCTTTGGCTTCTGTCTATAATGAGTATGCTTTGAAGAGCCAGTATGACACAAGCATTTATCTTCAGGTTAAGTTTACTTTTAAATGATTTAATTTTGATTCTACTGTTCTCTACATTGCTTTAGAGCTAAAGATCTCCAAAGCTACAAAAGGAAATGGGAACTTGAAAGCCTCTCCATTTGTTTTATAAGATTATCTGGTTATCTGTTCATTTTCCATGTGAATTATATGCGCTCTCCGTCTCCAACTCAATACAATTATAATTTGTTAGCAGCTTTTCAACAACAGCACTCAAGCTTTGTTCACACTAGTTGGGGTTGGACATGTTAGCAGCTTATCATTAGAATCTTTTTAGATCATATAGACAAAGAAGCAGCTCAAAGTTGAGTTGATGCTGATTAAAGAAAGTAATAATTATATCACACTGATCTATGTGTAAAATTTTATCTTATGATTATCTTGGGCTACTTTGCTCATCTTTCAAAGTTTTAATACCATCCTTATTTGCTGGCAGAATTTGTTCTTGTATGGATATGGTGCTATATTCAACTTCCTCGGAATATTGATAACTGCCCTTTTCAAAGGTATGTTCTCAACAGTATTCTTCTGGTTGAGTGTAAAGATTTCAGTTGGATGTCAGAAATAAATGGAGATATTCATAAAAGATCTTTCGATTGAATGAATATTTCCATAATTAATATGTGCATGTTGTCTGTTGTCATGTGAACTCTGCTTGAATTCACTTGTTAGTTTATGCGTAGTGTTAGTTATTTATTTCTTGTCAAAGTGGTTAATCTGTATTACCATCAGCACTTGGGGTTGTAGGACATTGCAACAGAGGTGGGGTAAGATGCTAAATGTGAAGTCATTCCCCTCTTTTATCTTTTTTTTTTTTTTTTTTTTGTGTGTCTAGCCGCAGATATGCTAGTGTGAAGTTCTGATACAAAGGTTTTTTGCTTATTCTTACAGGACCAGATAGCTTTGATATACTGAAAGGCCATTCTAGAGCTACAATGCTACTAATATGCAACAATGCTGCACAAGGAATATTATCATCCTTTTTCTTCAAATATGCAGGTTAGATTGCCTGTTTGAATTCAAGACCTTTTTCTGTCCTAATGAGTAACATTTTAAGAATTAATGTTTTCCCCCTAATCCACATACCGATTCAATTAATGTTAAGAATCCAGAATGCTACTTATCACACACGCAGGCACTCATACATACACACAAAAGAAAAAAAAGGCAGAGAAATGAGTATGCTTAAAACTTATATTATGTTGGCTGCATGCAGATACAATTTTGAAGAAGTACTCGTCAACAGTTGCCACGATCTTTACGGGCATAGCATCTGCAGCACTTTTTGGTCATACCTTGACAATAAACTTCATCTTAGGAATATCAATTGTTTTCATCTCGATGCACCAGGTTGGCTGTTGACAGCTTTTTTTTTTTTTTAATTATTGGTTAGGCAAGGGAAAAAAATCTCGACTTTGATCACCTTGTCTGCACTGCTTTTTTCTTCAGTTCTTTTCAGGCCTTTTGAACGTCAAAGATGAACCCCAAAATGGTGCGGTGGAATTAGTGGATGGCCCAGATCACCACAGGTTTCTCATGCCTTGTCATCCCTAGCTTCTGCAGTTCTTTTATACCTTGTACATTTTTATTTAGTTTGTTGACTGAACCATTGATATTTTCACATTTTTAGGTCCAGAGATTCCTTTGTAAATATGGCAGCAGGGGCAAATGATGAGGTATGAATTTAATTGTTCCCTTTTGCACAATCCTTTTTTAAATGGAGAATATATGTACATATATGTTATATATATATATATATACACACACACACACATACATACATACATATATATATATATATATCTGTATGTATGTATTATATTTATATAGAATAGACTTCCCCCCCTTTCCCTCTTCATTCTTCTTTTGGCTGATGAGAAGTCAAGCTAAAATGAATGTTCAAATTAATCCCTTTGTCCAGGCTAGCCATCGTTCGGAGTCTGATGACAGGCAGCCACTACTTCCTAGATGAAGTTACTTCAGGTACACTGCATAATCTTTCTAGTTATTCATTTGAAAACCAGAAGGAGATGATCTGAAGATTAAATGTAGAGTGCAGATATTTGTCTTCAAGCATATTCTGCCAAAATTCTTGCACATTTGTGCTATGAGAAATCATGTCAAGATGAGTCTGTACATGGCTTTTTTGTGTTTCCTTATGTTGCACTTTATTATTTGTTAATTCTCTGGAATTTTCTTATGTATGGTTGTAAGATCAGTAGTGCTTTGTGGATGTCACTGCTGGGTTGTAGGAGAGTAACAGAGATCAGAATACTAGGATGGATGTTTGGTCAAAGAGGGATGGATGAAATAGAAATGACAGTGTTCATGAAAAAGTTGTAGTAGCATCCACAGACGAAAAGATAAGGGAAATACAATTGAGATGATTTGATCATGTACAGAGATGTGATTTGGGGGCTACCTGTTAGACGTGATACCTTAAAGACCAGTAACATACAACAGGGGCTAGGGAGACAAATGAGGATGTGGAGTAGAAATAAGAAATGGCGTGACTTTTTTAGGTATTGATAAAAATGTGGTCTATCATTGTGTGTAATGGTGAAATAAAATCCAAACAGCTGACCTCGCATAGTAGTAATAAGGCTTGATTGTTGAAAATGGTAATGTGCTATTAGTGTACTTCTGTTCAAATTGTATCTGAATGCTACAAGCGGTTTCATTGTTTTTAGAAACTTCATTTGAGAGTGATCTTGTTGCAGGATTCTTTGGTTGGTACGGAGTCAGCCGTTTATTACATAGCAATGAAACAAAACCTACATTACATATTACTTGGGATCCTGCTGCAGTTTTGTTACATTATTGGCCTCTATCTAGAGAGGCTGTTTTATAGAGCTCCAAGTACATATGGAATTGATCTCCTAGGGTATAGTTTGGATAGAAAGAGAGAAACAAGTGATGCGTAGTGGCCAGTTCGCACAGTCCTTGGCCTGCTTATATATTAACTGGATTTCGTTACTAGTTCCCAACATTCTTACTAGCAAGAAGAGCATCCTCTCTTGTTTCTCCGATATATATATAAAATTCATTACCATTTCCTTAATGATGTATCTTATTATGGCCATCCACCCGGTTGTTCCTGTTTAGGATGATGATTCAGCCGAGGTGCTGTCACGAAACATTTGTGAACAGTGTTAGATGAATTTGCAAATTTTGGTTACTTCCTTCCCTCTCTTCTCCAGGTTTCCCTTTCTTCAGTACCTGCTTCTTCAGCTGCTTTGGTTTTTCTGGTTGGTGCTCGTCCAAATATATAATTACAAACACGTAACTGCATACAACTGAAATTCAAAGGCTTATTATTACTGTACTTTGCCGATAAAATAAGATAAAGTAATCATTTATGGATGTTTTGAAAGGATTAATTTTGTTGAAAGAATTAATTTTGTCACGTGTGAAAATCTTGACGGGGGAAAATAAGTCAGAGAGGTGTGATATAAATATACGTACTTCTATAGTATTATGTAAACAATGCTAGATGACGTGAACTAAAATATAGGCATGAGCACCATTTCAGGAAGAGCTGTGTAACGGGTTTGGATTGATTGACTCGGCTAATAACAGGAAGAATTCATACTTTTATCTCAAACCAGCCTGTCCCGAGTTAACAGGTTAAATGTGCCCCGTTAATCTATCCCATTAAAACTCGAGGGGATTGTATGGACTAACCACTAATCTATCCCATTAAAACTCTAGTGGATTGTATGGACTAACCACCAACCGGCTATTATGTTATTCAAGAGTTGCCATCTTGTCTAATTGAGACATGCTAGAACCTAGGGAGGACCTTTAGGTTGGAATAACCTTGGTTTCTTCCCTATGTTACCTTGTTCTTATTGCTTATGCTTTCTTGAATTGTTAAAAGCATTTTGATGTAACTTCTAAATTTACTTAGCCTTACTAGCTCCTCATTGACTCTCATTCTTAGAAGCCAATATAGGGAGTAAATCCATTAGGAAGGTTGAATTGTGTCCACAATTGTTTTAAAGAGCATTTTATCAGTAGAACTATATATGAACCTATTGTAAGCGAACTTAACAATAAATAACCATAAAGCCCGTTCAATTATATTTTTTGGTAGTTGTTGCCCAAAGAAATGCATGCAAAGTATGGTTAACAACTTTAGTATGGCCATATGTATTGGGATGATAAGATTATTGAACAACTTAGTTTTTAGCCTTGCCATAATGTATTCTAGAAAAAACTAAAGAACCTAATGACTCCATCTAAAATAATACTATGTGGAACACCATGGAGCTTAATGCTATCCAACACAAAAAGGTTAGCTACAAAAAGAGTATTATCAATTTGTGAGATAATGTGGAATGAGACATTTTATTAAACTTATGATTTAGTCTTTTCTCCTTACTGTCTATAAAAAGAGCATTGTCTATTTGTGACATGTTATAAAGTGAGAATTTTATTAAACCTCTTAGCAATTGCCATGATTCAATCATTTCCTCTTATTGTCTGAGTAAATTGTATAAAAAAGATCCATATTAATATCAACCCATAATTTTGAAAGAACCTATAATAGCAATTGCAACCTATATGCCTCTCTTAAGCTTTTTGCCATTCTACATATAGCAAATCTTTCGACCACTTCATAAACATTGCTCTTCATCCCAAGCGAAGAGTTTTTAAAGAAATCTACTGTTTTCTTTTCTCCAAAAAGCCTAAACAACCCTCTAACATATTCTTTCCTCACTAATCCCTCCTCCATGCACCCACATTTACAGAGCTTGCTATATAACTTGTGTGTACTCAACTCCATAAATATGGATCTAAAATGTTTACACATGACTATTCAAATCATAGCTATAATCTAGTATATGATCAAAATAAACTACAATATGAAATTACCAATGAAGTCACAAAATATGTGATTTAGTAGTTGTATAAAAGTGCTGTACATATTGTTTACGCGAAATGGCATGACTGTCTAATCATAGGGACCAATTTTTATTCTGAATGTAGTTTTTCGCTTCATATACATATCTAGTGATACCTAAACTTTAGATCAACTTTGGACGAGATTTGGAAGGGGCTTAAAAGTTATATTTTAGAGCAATTCAGTTTTCATTACCTCTTATTCGGTTAGGATCGCATTTTCCATCTTTATTTCAATGTTGGATTTAACATTTGGAATCATATACATATATACTTAGAAAGGTTAATCGCTTTCTTAGTGTAATGCGTAAATTCACTACATTAACCCCTATATGGATATAAACGATTCTTTACTTGCTTTATTAGCCATTTTGCGAAATTTCAAAATTTTTTCAGTTACGGTTGGTTCTTTTTTTAGAAAACGTGTTTGTCATCATATATTTATTATTTTCGTTTATTTTTTAAGCATTCCAGCATTGTCCTCTAGTAGATTCCAAACAATGATTTTCTTAACACGGTTACACTTTCTATTAGTATATAACAAGTGTTCACCTTCAATTCTTTCATGTAATTAACGTAAAAAAAGTAATATAATATTAATAAATTAAATGATTAAGAATATAAGAAATCTGAAATATAAAATAAATTACTAAAAATTAAAGAAAGAAAAATTTATAAATTTTATAGAAAAAACCGTTTTGACCATTCCAAAACTAGTGGATCGTTGGAATGGCAGCTTCAACTAAGATGGATCATTTGAGTTACTAGAGATCATGGGTGTTCTTGGATTAAAAAAAAAAAATTAAAATCCAATTTGATCATGCAATGGAAGTTTTACTTTCCTAAATATATATATATATATATATATTTGGAAAATAAACTTTTAGTCCTTAATGATCACTTACTTATCTATTTGAGTTCTCAATCTTTTTTTTTATTTATTTTATTTGAATCAACAACATTTTCAAAACCTTGTAAAAGTATGACTTCCATTAGATAATGCAGTTAGGATTTGTACAAATTTCTTTGGTCCATTTTCTTACTTTTAATTATTATGAATTTTTTATCATATCATATAATTAAATTTATTTTATATTATCTTTATTATATTTTGTAACTAAATATATTTAATATTATTGTTTTATTATATTAATTATTATGGATCAATTTGAAATTGATACGTGTCATAGATTAGCAAATAATTCAACAAATTTATGGAAATTTTATTTTTATAAAATTTTGAAAATGTTGAGAATTTAAATAAAAGAAAAGAAAGATTGATTATTCAAATAGAAAAAGCAAATAAACATTAAAGGTTAATGTATTTTACCTTTTTCTTTTAAATAAAGGCCATGCAACAAGCGGCCTCCATTGGTGATAGGTTGAGGGACCCACTTTTTGAGTGGGTTTTGACTTGCAAAATCAGTGCTCGTTGTGCCACCTAAGGATATGATGTTGTCAAAACGATCAATCTCTCCAATTTTGCACTTATTTTATCTTTTTAATATTCATTTATTTTTAATATTTTATATGTTATTCATTTGATATAAATATCTGAACCAATAAAATTAGTCACGTGTTTTTCTGTAACAGAAAAATAACAATGTTAAGAAACAACTTACTTAAAAATATTTGCAAATGTTGAGACTTAGATTGCCAAAAATAGAAGTTTTAAACTAAAGTATAAAAATAATTTAATATCGAGATAAATAATGTACTTTTTCCTAATTTTAATATGCCGTACTCCACTGCAGTAACTTTATCGCCTTTTTCAAACACGTGGACAATGGCAATTCCTTTACCTTTATAAGAGCATATCGTTGGTGTCTTGAGAGCGTCCCAAGAACCAAGCAGCCCGAAGTGGCGAGTTCCTTTACAGGGACGTGCATTTAATAAGTAGGCGATGATGTGGTTCTGTTATTGTTGTTTTTATTAAATCGAATTTAATATAATAATTTATTTTTATTTTAAAATTAAATTGAATTATATGATTAGATTTGTAAATTTTTTAAATCAAATTAAAATCGATTCAATTCGATTTAATTCATAATTCAAATTTTTTATATTAAATTTTTATTAAATATTTTTATCTTCAATAACTATGAAATTTTAAATAAAATTCACTTAATTTAATCTTAATAATTAATATAAAATTAAGATAAAGAATAACAAAATATAAAAAAATTGATAAAATTTATGAAAATTGATAAAAAAACAATTATATAAATTTTTTTTATTTAACTAAACGTTTCGATTCAAAATAGTATGATTCAATTCGCTTCCTCAAATTAAATTGCGAACCGTTTATACATAACAAAACCGAATCATAAATTAAACAATTTGTAAAAGAATCAATTTTACGATTCGATTCATGGCTGAATCCACAATTCGAATATTTTTTATCCACTCCTACTAATAAGGTACTTTCCTTATTATGTTATTGTTGATATTATTGTTATTTAATTTTTTATTAATTGATGTATAATAATTGAGCTCATAAAATTATTAAGGAAAGTATTAAATAGCTTTTTAGAAACAATTGAGGAATACGTTAATGGATTCTTAAAATATTAATATAATACCTAGTAATAAGATAAATATTCCTTAAAATAAAGGATGAGGATGCTCCGCTATTATTTAATAAAGAATGATTAAATTAATTATATTATTAATTATTTAAATTTAATAAATATTAAATAAATAATAAGATAAATTATCAGATCGATTTTATTAAAATATACAGTAAAAATCCCGTTAAAACAAACACATGTTTCTAAACACCAACGTGTATTGCTCTACCCGGTACCCGCCAAAAATGGAACTCACCAGTGCCGTCACTTCAACCACCCCTCCAACCTACGACCGTCACCATGAACTCAAATCCTTCGATGACTCGAAATCCGGCGTCAAGGGCCTCGTTGATGCTGGCATCACCATCCTTCCCCGGATTTTTCGCCGGCCGCCGGAGGATCTCGCCGTGGAACAATCCGATATCAGCAAAACCTCCACATCGACCCAACTAAGAATCCCGGTCATCGATCTCAAGGCAACGCGGTCCGAGGTGGTTGCCGGAGTCAGGGAGGCAGCTACGGAGGTAGGGTTCTTCCAAGTGGTGAATCATGGGATAGGGGAGAGTTTATTGGAGAGGACGGTGGAGGCGATGCGAGGGTTTCATGAGCTTCCGGAGGAAGTGAAGAAGGGTTATTATAGCAGGGAAATGAATAGGAGAGTGAAGTATGGAAGCAACTTTGATCTGTATGAGTCAAAGTATGCTAATTGGAGGGACACTTTGTTTTGTCTAATGGCTCCTGAGCCACTTGATCCTCAAGAATTGCCTCCTGTTTGCAGGTAAATCAAGTGCATTTTGTTTTCCCTTTCAGATTAATTGTTTTTAGTTTAGTACTGGAAAACTTAATGTTGTCGTTTACTTGGAGCTCTTTGATGATAGTAGCTCTTCATCTGGTTGCGACATTTTCCTAAAATGGGGGAATACTAAGTCATATGTGTACTGTGCTGTAGGAACACTGTCTTTGATGAATGATGGTGATAAAATGATGAAGGGATAAAATTTAGTGTTAGTTGGGTTGCATAATTTCAGGGAATTCCACTGGATAAAAATCTAATTTATGTGTTTGGACGGCTAAGTACGTATGATACTGGATAAGAAGGTCCTCCTACGACAGTATAACAATATTACTTAATATAAAATGTTGTTGCATACGCTTTCATATAAATTCGTCCATAGAAGAACAGCTAGTCATGCCAAAAAGTCTCATTTTTAAACTATGAGTTCAATATCGCCTTAAAATAACTTATAGCTCCAATTTTAATAATTGATATTGATTATTACGAGGTTTTTTTTTTTTTTTTTTTTTTTATCTTATTTGTAGTTGATGTTTTACCAGGAATATATGAGTTGACTTCTATGTAGTAACAAAATATGAGATTACAGGAACAAGGGGCATGATATTAATGGTATAAATTCAGTACTAAAAATTTTAGGTGTATAAGAGGTCAAATCGTGTATCCTATCTCTTAGAAGTAGATTGCAACATTTTAGAGACAGAATATATGGAATTCGTGGTATTTTTAAGTGAATCACAATAGATATTTTGTGCTATGTTTGATTTGTAACTTAGGAAGAGCGTACTTGCTAAGTTTATTGCCATATCTTTTACTTACATCTTTAATCACTCTTAAGCTTGATAATCTTATCAAGTCGAAATAGGTTCAAGCTCAAGCGTAAGATTTGACTCGATTCGATAAACTGCTTGAGCTCATGCTTGAGATTTAGTAAACTACGATCGAATCGAGTTCATGCAAAGGTTGAGCCCATTTTGAATAGCTAGTTAGCTTGCTTAGTTCTTTATACCCCCACTTAAAAGCAGCTTACATGCTATTACATTTGATCTTCTGTGCAGGGACACAACCATGGAATACTCTAAGCAATTGAAGGCACTAGGGATCACTTTATTCGAACTGCTATCGGAGGCTCTTGGACTCAGTCCCAACTACCTCTCAAGCATTGATTGTGCTAAAGGACATGCTCTTCTTGGTCACTACTACCCAGCTTGCCCTGAGCCTGAACTTACCATGGGCACCACTCAGCATTCTGACCCTGATTTCTTAACCATCTTGCTTCAAGATCGTCTTGGTGGACTCCAAGTTAAACATCAAAATCACTGGGTTGATGTCCCTCCTGTTCGCGGAGCTTTGGTGATCAACATTGGAGATATACTACAGGCATGTCATTGTTTATCCTATTACCTATCCATGGTTTTTCATTTGCCTAGCTCGTTGGTGTTAGAAGGTTTAGATATATCCATGAGGCATAATGATACTAACTCTTTGCAACCTTTCATCAGTATCTTAATATATACGTTATCACCAAATTGGAAAACACCCTTTGCATATAAAAGAAATTACTGAAACTGTGATCCCACATTCTTTGAGGTTCTCGCCGTTTCTGCAAATCGAACTTACCAATTTACAAAATTTAATAGTTGCCATTTCATGGTTCGACAAGAAATGCTTGAGTATAGATCCAAGAATGTGATGCTATCCACTAATAAAGATCCTTAGACATTCCACATTATAAATATGTTATTGAAAATCCCCCCCCCCCCCCTTTTTTCTTTTTTTAAATTTTATTTTTATTTATGTGTGTATTGCTATGACACGGTTTCTTACAATTGGATTCTACATGAATAGTCTTTGTCGCTAATATTCCTTAAAATTGTTATTATTGTAGAACAGTTTTTGTTTTCCTAAACTGGCATAATACAATAGCTTTAAATCTACTATCATCCAATGAAGTGGCTCTGGAACAAATTTTACAGAGACTTATCTCTTGAGTATATTTATATTTTAGGATTAGGAGAATTGCAAGTATACTCCTGTACCTTCACTGTATGTATGTTTAACACTCTACTTTTGAAATTGAGCGTTTAGACACTAAATTGTAAAAACTGTTCCTTTAGATTTGTACATGGCCCTTTTGTCCTTAATAAAGATAAGAAAAGAATAAAATAAAAATAAAAGTAACATCAATTATCACAAAAAATTGAAAAAATAAAATATAAAAATGGGGTTCTCTCTTTTCTTTTTTGATTTAATATATTTTTATTTTTAATTTTACTAATTTTTTAAAATTATTTTTAGAAGAAAAAGCAAGGACTACATTGAATACTTCATAGGATCTTTTATTTTGAATTTCATGCAGCTTATAACAAATGACATCTTCAAAAGCGGAGAGCATCGAGTTCTGGCGAACCGGGTCGGTCCTAGAGTTTCGATCGCTTGCTTCTTCACTCCACATCTATACGCAACAACAAGAATGTATGGTCCTATTCAGGATTTGTTATCGGATGAAAATCAACCAATATATAGAGAATTCACAATTAAGGAGTTCATTGCTTATTATGACTCAAAAGGACTAGATGGTTTTTCGGCCTTAACGCACTTTAGATTGGAAGAATAAGGTTGCTAGTAGATTTGCGTAGATATAAGCAGTTTTGGCTCTTAATTAGGCATGTATGAATTCAAATTGTAATAATGATGTAAATTGTCATATGCCATGTGTATGCATGTGTGCGTATGTATGTACTATGGAATAGTAACGATAATGAGATAAAATTTTTACTTAAAAATAAAGTCTTGTGATTTTCTACTATGTGAAAACATTTACATGATTATTTTCTAAACTTTATACTATGTAATCTACATGTAGTGTGTAATTATCAATTGGATTTAAACATGTAGGGAAAATAGTAGATAATTGCATAAAAATTTATTACTAATATTATTATATGTTTAAATATGATTGATAATTACATTAAATATATAAATACACGCAATGTGTACTACTAATTTAATCTTTTTTCGGCATCCCTTCGTAGCTCGTCGTGGTCTACCATCGTTTGTTTATTTCGCTTACATTTTCATCCATTTTCAGGTTAAGGCCGACTATAATTTTACCGAGGGTTGGGATGATAGCTTTGAGTGGAATGTGCTAAAAGGAAAATATTTTAACATTTGTCATGATGGAGCCTCATTGGAATCGCCGGAAACTACCACTGTAATTTTTTTAGAAAGGATATAGACATCTGTGATTTTTAGTATGATAAATTTCAATAGAAACACAACAGTATCGATTCATCTTTCGTAGGAGTAAAATAACATAAATATAAATTTTTATTTTTATTTTTTTTGGTTCCGGTGGTTACACTATTGATATATTAAACTAAAATAAAGTAGAGGGACTACTCCATCGATACATCAAAAAAGTCAGAGCATATAGCTCTTCGTACGTGCAAAAAAAAAAAAAAAATCATGCCAGCCATCGGAAAATTAAAAATATGATGTCTTCTTCTCCCTACCTATACATGCTATAACCAGTTACATCTTGCTTTAAAACAAAGTTAAAGCAAAAAACAGGAGGCATAAAAAAATCTGCATAATCTTCTTCTTGCTGTTGCATCCATCGGGCTAGAGAATTAGCCACTTGATTTAGCTCCCTAGGGATAACTTCAATTGTTCATTGCATTGCTCCATCTTGGAGAGAGCCTTTTTCCTGCATGCAGTTAATACATTGTGATAAAGCAATTTATAGTTGGAATTTTGTTGAAGCAAAGAGGTTGTAACAATAGAATCTGTGCAAATTCTGATTTTCTGGATTCTTGCTTGCCTGTAGACAGCCCATCACTTAGTTAATGGAATGTCTGGTTGGCCGAAATTCCATGCAAAACCATGGATCCATTTCCCATTATAATCTCTAATAACAGCTCCTATAGTGGCTGTCCCTGTGAAAGGGAACACTGATAGGTAAACCTTTTCAAGGAGGATCCAAGTTTTCCTTTGCTTGAGGAAGGTCCATTGTTCATAAGCTGCAGCTCTCTCATGCTGTGAATATGAAAATATCATAAACAATAAGGAAAATGATTTTCTTTTTAAAAATGTAGATCATTTTCCAATTTTCCATAAATATCCCCATTATTGTCATTATTATCACTAGTTATATCACTTTCTCCTTCGATCATCACTTACTACTCGAAGTCATGTACAATGACAGCTGATTGAAAATAATATCCAATAATTATAAAGGTTTAATTATAATATTATAAACCCTGCAATTTAGCCTTTTTGAATATATAATTGAATTTATGTATTGTAGATTTTTTCTTTAAGTTAATCAAGCCAATAAGTTTAAAACCGATTAAAATTTTAAACTTAAAACTGAAAACTTAAAATAAGTAAGAAAAACCTTAATTTATAAATAGAAACTTTAATCACATACAAAAACTTTAAACCCTGAATATGTGTAACCATAAAAGATTAACCTTGAATCAAATAAAATCCTTAATTGTGTATTAAAACCCTAAATTTTATATGTATTTAAATACTAAAGATCAAACCCGACTATGATAAAAATCTTAAAACTCAAACTTTTAGCTCATAAATATACTAATTTGTTATAAGAGCGATAAAACCTTAATTGAGCCTAATAATTAAACGATACATTCAATCATGTAAAATTGCTAGCAAATGACTAAAGATAACTTATAAATACCTATAAATATAAAAATATTAAATTAATTCATAAAAATTTAAAATATAATTCTATAATTAATATTAACCTTATATTTATATAAATAAGTTAATATTGTGTTAATTTAGACATTTATTGATTATTTAGACAATATATAGTAAATATTAATAACATGATTTATAATTTACTTTGAAATTATATAATTTATTATTCTAAATATTATTTATAGGATTAGAAATATGTAAGGAAATTCTAATATATATTTTTTATTAATTTATTATAATTAATTTTCTATTTTTCCTCTTACTCTATCTTTTTTCTCTATTTTCTTTTCATTTCCAAATTATTTATAGATAATACATAAAATATTTAAGGAGTTGACCAAGTCAACATACTTTTATCAAATGCATTGAATTCTTTAGCTAATGCATTTAATTTTCCTTATCTCTTCGTGAGCTTCATTAGATTTCTAGAGCTCTCCAAATCCTTCCATTTTCTATCCATTAATTATTACAAATAAAAGCTAATTTTCCTTTCATTTGAACCAACAAACACACATACATTTCTCCATCATCTTCTTCCCTCATTCCTCCTCCATTTTCTTTATCTACTTCTCCACTTCCAACCAAACTATTAACTACCTAATTTTCAACAATAAAAGAAAGGATTAAGAGGAAGATTCTTTATTAAATCACACATCAAACTAAGTAACCACCTTTCCTTTACTTAATATTAGTATTAGTCCTTTATGAAAAAGTATGTATTATAGTATATTTTGTACCATTTTATTTTGATATATCTTATATGTATTTTAGTATAAAGATTTAGAGGTTATATGTAATTACGTTAGCTTTAGATATATGATTTATTTCTTTTAAGGGTGTTGTACATATGTATATACATATGGTATTATACGTATAGATAAGTAGATATAAATATATGCATATTCTTATTTTACTTAGAAACATGAGTGCATGAGTAAATATATATACATACATACATATATATATACAGTTTGTATGTATATGTATGTGGGTATAGGAATATATAGTATGTACATAAACACCTATATAAGTGCACAAAATGCTTAAAATATGTATATATATAAACCGAATATATGTGGGTGTTGTATAATAAAATTTCTTTAAAATATACTAAGAAAATATAAATATACATATAAATATATACATATAAAAGTACATATAAACTTAGGTATAAATACATATATATGTACATGTACATAAATACGTATAGTAAAAATATAGTACGTGTATAAATATGTATACATATGTATGCCTACAAGTATAGATATACATATGTATACATGTATAGGTAAGTATGAGCATAAGAGTTTATAATAAGGTACTAAATAAAAGTACAAATAATAAAATATCAAATATAATAAATTAATTAAGAATACATGTATGTATATAAATTCATAAGTACTTATATATAATTATACATATATAATGTATACTTATTTAATATAATATAATAAAATATATATATAAATATAATGGGCCAAAACTTATAATACATAATTAAGACCCATAATCTATTAATTAATTAATATAATAACATGTAAATAATAATAATAATAATAATAATAATAATAATAATAATAATAATAATAATAATAATAATAATAATAATATAAAATTTAAGAAATATAAAATAAGGAAAAATCAACAAATTGCTATGTGGACAAGTGGAAACATGCCACATTAGCAATTTATCTAAATTATGTAATTAAACCAAAATTTTCAACATAATTAAAAAATAATGATAATTAATTAATTAGAAAAATTATAATAATAACAAAAGTAGTATAAGTGGTATATCAAGCTTAAATATGAAGAAATAATAAAATTTACGTAAATTGGATTTAAACATAAAATATTATAAGAATATAAAATTTAGAAATCAATTAAATCATAAAATAATAAAAAGGCTCAAAATTTATCAATAAAACTATTTTGATCAAAATAACCAAATTTATGATACTTTAGACAAATGATGAAAAATGCAAGTCTTAATGTTCAAAACAATCCTGTTACGTGAACATACGCTCAAAAATAAGAAAAATCGACTATAAGTTTATAAATAATGAAGTTAGAACAAAAAAACTATATGCGATTTAGGATTTAGAGAAAACTAAAAGATATAAGTAAATAGATTATTGTATTTAACTGATAAGATCTTACAAATAAATAATTAAGATAAAACCTTAACGAATAAAAAAAATCCAAACATAATTATTTATAACATATATAGATTTCTACAAGAGGAAATCGATAAACACATATAAAATACGAATAAAACATAATAATAAGATCAAAAGATTCTTTTAGACACCAAAATGTTAAATATACGCATGTATACTTAAAAGTCAAAATATTTTGAAGAAGATATGTTATTATATGTAATAACAATATATGTGTTAATATGAAATAGTAATAATAATGACAACTAATGATGATGACAATGATGATGATGATAACAATAAGATAAAATCATACAAATAAAGGAAACAAATTGAATATAAGTGTCCATATAGGTAGAGTATAATCTTAAAATAATATTACAATATCATTGAGTTAATGTTTTAATTGTGTAAATAAACGATTTTAATATTTTTACCTAACTTTATTACTTTATCTAACTTATCCTATTTTACATGGGATCACAATTAAATTTTAATATAATAATGTGTTAATATAAAATTTGAGAAAAGTGGAAAGATCCAAATTCTTATAATATTTACAAAATTATATATTATTACTTATATAACAAAATAATATTTCCCAATTATCATCATAAATAAATTAAATCATGTTTATACCATACTTAGGTCATAGTAGGAAAATAGACAAACTGCAATAGGTATATAGTTGTCACGCTTCGAAGTGGTAGAGTTGTAACGATTTTACTGTGCAAATTATTTTAAGATAGAAACTGATCTTACAATCGCTATCTTAGGCTATCTTAGACCTGATTTACATAAGGTATCTACAACTAACCCGCTTTAAAGTAAACAGTTTATAAAATAAGTAAGTTATTTACTTATAAACTTAAGAAAAATACATATTTGCATTAAAATAATTTGAGTATATTTATAAGATTTAGCAACCTAATCACAATTTACTTAAGTAATTTGTAAATTAATGCTAAATGCTTTAAAATAAATCTGATTAGAGAGTGTACTAGGTTTCAGTTTACATCCATATTCCTTAGGATCTAGCAGTTGCTAGCTTTGAGGTAATTATATAGTTGCTTCTTAGTTAGCACTTGTAACAAAATCTATAAGGATGTAAGCAACCACAGTTCAGCAAGTTAAGACGAAGACTTAAAACCATACAGCAAATACAAACAGGGTTATCAATCAAATTATTAGGTGAAATGCATGATCAAACAAATACTATCATATGACGTTATTCGGCTCATCGTGAGATTAGAGAAATTGTACTCGCTTTAATCCGGATTGAGGAGTTTTCGTTAATGTAATAACTCACGACCAAACTTAAATTTGTGCAATAGAGACACCGCTCTTCTAGTGATTACTTTCAAATAATTGACTTTACCCTTATCATGACCTCCTCACCTGTCACTTAATTTGACTAAGAATAAAAAATAAACTAATTATGTCATTCAGCACTATCCCTTTCAAAAAAGTTGATATTCGGTCGGAGAATCTTAATATTCCTTTTATAGGTTGCTATGCATATCCAATTTAGAATTTATAAATCAAATATATGGTTAAGTCCATTTTAAGGTGATCAATCGTTTCATACAATTCATATAATACAAGTCAAAGGAGTACATCAACATCTTATTATCAGCTCAAAACAAGTACATGCGCATAGTTAATAATCTAACAAGTATAATTAAGTACATTTTCAAGCTTCTAAGTACTACAAATTAGTACTCTGAAATACAATAGTGTATTAATTCCAACTTACCTAAACTCTTCGTTTGCTAACTCTAAGTAAGACTTGCTTAGTCTATTGCCAAAAATCCTTATAATACAAATATTATTTCAATTTTCTATATAATTACTAAAGATTAGTTTTATCCTATCGCGCTTATTGTTATCTTTTGTTTAGAGTTTAATATGCTCAATTATCTAGGTTCTTAAATCTTTTATAATTATTCTTGGTTTGAGATTAGTTTCAAGGTTAGGTTTGGGTTCAGTTTCCATATTGGTTTTTAAATTAAGTTCTATTTCTGTTTTTAAGTACAATTTTATACATGAATTCTAAAAACCCAATTTAACCCCTAACGTTGAATTAATAACATTATTTTCAAGTTTCCTAAATATTATATTTGCCCCTAATCAGTATATTAATTCATTCGGTAGACCTTTTATCTTATTTAACTATCGAATTTACCTCCGATGTGAGAAAATTTTACGTATTTCATATAGATACCTAAATTTAAGTCTTCTACCAGATTTTATATATTTTCCTATTATTAGTATATTATCAATTTTTATTTTAATATTTTTTATTTATTATATTTTCAATTTTTCATATTATGTATTATTACCTATTATGTACATAATACATATTTAATATTTCTATCACTCTAAATATCATCTCTCAACATCAATTGACATATCAAAATATCTAAATTCATCTCAAATCAGATTTTGTACTTAATTACCCTAATTTACAAAATTAACTTAAAATTTTTTATTTTTTCTATTACTTATTTATTATATAATACCCTAATAATTACATTTAACACCCTAAATGCAACAAGTATCGTACTTCATCAGATTTGAATATCCTAAAATATATAATTATGGACTAAATTAGTAATTATTTATTTAATTACGTAATTAACTTAAAATTACCCATTTTATACATCATTTTAAAAAAGGCTTCATAACACTGTTCCATAACACTTAAATAGTCTACACAAAAATTTTATGCTAAAAAATATACTCTTAAGGTTATTTATTTCTAACTCAAATAAAGCTCGAGTTTACACGGTTTTTTAAGAACGGTACATTTCTATATATAAATTTATCAAAATAATTTTTTTCCCTAAATATACATATTAAAATATCTCAGAATAATAAAATTCATAATTTTTTAAAGACTATTTAGTATTTTTAACAAAATATGTAAAATCGGAAAAAAATTTGGACTCACTAAAACTAGTGGCTCCTGCTTCTAGTTTAGAATCTCTTCTAAGCTCTTAACTGTATAGATTTTTGTTAATTTTTTGCAAACCCTAATTTTCTCTCAAATTTTTAGCCCTCTCAATTTTTCTACTCTTCTAATTGTCCAAATGATCTTTTGTAATTTTTGGGCTATTTATAGAGATTTTTGAGATCTTTTATGCATTAAATTGATGTGAAACGAGTCTTATTCTCTTTCAAATTGTTTTTTTTTATTGGTTAATTTTTCTACTTTAATTTTCTGCTTGCCATGCCCCTATGCCCCTATTCAAGACATTTCCATAACTTTTTTGAATTTTTTAATATTTTTTCTTAATTACTTATGAATTTTCTTTAATTATTTAACCTTATTTTAGCATATTTCACGTATTTTAAATAATTATGCGTATTTTTATCTACATATAAATATATATATCATATAAATAAATACTTCTAAATATTATTTAAGTTATTTTATAATTTTTAGTATGTATATAATTTATTTTTAGCGATTTGTTAGTTATCGGCATGTATTTTACGTATTTTCAATAAATAATGAGTAATATACTTAAAATTTAAAAATTTTATATTTTCTTATTTAATTATTTAGAATTTTATAATTTTTGACTTATAAGACAATTTTTGTATCATGGATACATATATAATATAAAAATTAAGAAAAAAATTCTATTAGAAATATATCAGCTTGGATAATTTTGATTTGATGAGGAAAAGAATTAACTGAGGGATAATATTAGTCGAATAATTCACGAATTGTCGGTCAAGACTAATCCGCTTGGAGATTTTGTGTAGTTTCTTTATGCCACAGGATGACAATGTTATATTGCATAGCTCGCTCAGCAATTAAAAAAATCATGCTATAATAAATAAAAAAGAAATTAAATAAAAAGAAAAGTTAGGCTTTTTAACTCCCTATTGTCTTCTATGATAACAATGTTGAAAACCACCTTCCAAAAGCACTCCTCTAAGACCCATCTCTACAGACAAATTCTTAATTCTTCTACAATGGCTTTACAGCGTGGCTTGATGGATGGTTGATCTGCCGCTGGGTTACGACCTCGCAAGTTGTGAAAATGTATAGCCGGTTTAAGATAGTAACGAGTTGACAAAGGACAGATATATTACAAATTGCAAAATAAGAGAATCACGAATAAAACAATGAGAAAGTTTTCGTCAATAAATAATCAATAAATAACTTGTCTATAGATGCCATATTCTTCTCCTCCAACTTCTCTATATGAAGGAAACCACCATACCAACTACCAAGGCATTCCTCCCAAAACCATCTCCAATTCCTATCTCTTTCTCTTGAGAGGCCCACCCATTTCCTTTCATATCTCTATGCCATGGTGTGTTTCGATTTCTTGTCCTGGTTCACTTCCATAGTCCTTGAAATAATAAAGTCACCCTGTGGTATTTTTTCTGCTCCAGTTTACTCCTTTCTCTCTCTTTCTCTTGAGAGGTCCACCCATTTCCTTTCATATCTCTATTCCATGGCGTGTTTCGATTTCTCGTCCTGGTTCACTTCCATAGTCCTTGAAATATCAAAGTCACTCTGTGGTATTTTTTCTGCTCCAGATCAAATCAACTATGGAGGCATTCCTTAATCCGCAATCACTGGATGATGATTCAAATAAGCTAAGATAGTTATGGACTGTTATCAATGCCATGAGCGACTCAGAAAGGACAAACAAATGGATTAAAGAGGTCGGGGAGATCATAATCCAGATTAACCGACTTCGGCTGCTGGAAGGAGGATCAATAAACCATAATGATGACCACCAAACCAGCTGCTTGTGTGGTGGTGCATGTTCCCAGTGCAACTTGCATAGAAAAATCAAAAGAATGATAGATCAAGGCGATATAATAAAACGCCCCACACTTGAACGAAAAAGAGTGGTACACATCTTTAACTTCCCCAAAATAGAAGATGGCACTTCCGCTGGAAGTAATTTGAAAGCAGTCGTGGACATGCTCGAAGACAGTGACGCTTGGTGTATCGAGGTGTGGGGCCCCGGAGGAGTGGGTAAGACTACCCTTGTGAAGGCACTCAATAACAAGCTAGGGAGTAACTCTTCATTTGGCTTGATCAGATTAATCGAGCTTAAGGGAAACGACAGAGATAAAGAGGTGCAGGAATCCATTGCTAAAAGCCTAGGACTAAATATGGGAGAAGGAATTGAAGATCAGATTCACAGCACACTTCAAAAGGAGAAGTTTCTCCTCATCCTCGATAATGTTTGGTCAGAACCCATTATTTGTCGAGCATAGGCATTCCTAAAAAGCAAGAGAATTCCAAGATAATATTGACCACACGATTTCAGAATGTGTGTATGAAAATGGATGCCAAAGAAATTGAGCTAGGATATCTATCAGAGGGAGAAGCTTAGGGATTATTTGCGGAGAAGGCCGCAGAGGTTGTGAATGGTGAAAAGATCAAACCACAAGCCAAAAAGGCTTACAGAGAATGTGGCTATTTGCCCCTAGCCATGGTGATGTCGAGGTAAAAGGAGAGAGAAACATTCATGTATGGCAAAACGCTGTCAATGACCTACAAAGTTCTGTAGCTATCCATGGTGATGTCGAGGTAAAAGTCTACAATTCATTGAAGTTAAGCTATGATTCGCTAAACGATACTCTCAAAGCTTGCTTTCTGTACTGTTCCTTATATCCTGAAGGCCACTATATTGAGCCGAATGAACTAGAAGAGTGTTGGGTGGCTGAGAATTTGATTGATGAGCAATTGTACTATACGGACGCATGCAGTAAGGGGATGGGTTTGATTAAGAAGTTGACAGAGTCATGCCTACTTGAAGAACATCCGATTGAAGTCGAACAACAAGTAAAGATGCATGACGTTGTTCGTAATGTCGGTAAATGGATTGGGAGGTCTGTCAAAAAATCCGTTGTCTTCTCCAAGTTTGGAAAATCCTTGAGTCCAATTGTCAAATTGCCAGAGGACGTCAAAAACTTCCAATGGATTTCTTTCGTTGACAATAGGGGCATAATACTACCCCAAATTGAGCAGGACTATTCTAGTGTGACTACGCTTCTAGTTTATTGGAATGGTTATGAAGAATACTTGGAGGTTTCAACTGAGTTTCTAAAAGAATTTCGAGCAGTGAAAGTCCTAAATATTCACGAAATGAAGTCATTGGATGCTTCCCTTCTACAATTGGAAGAACTCCGTACTCTTATTCTAAGTCATTGTTCTGATATAGAAGCACTGCCCAATGCAACTACTCTCAAGATACTTGACCTTTCACTCTATCTTAATTTACGTAATATACCAAGAGGAGTGAAAAATTGCACCAAGCTAAAGAAGTTACGCCTCATGCCTTCCATAGAAGAGATAAGAGGAAGCCTTGATTGGTGGAACACAGTGGAGTGGGGTAGCGAAGAAGAAATCGAGTCATGTATGAATCAACTCTTCAAACCACTCAATCGAGATTCATCTTTCACGGACGGCCCTTTTTCCGACTTGCAAAGTTTGTGGTGATTGCATTGGTTGAATGTCGTTATTTATATAAGCTCTTTTTTTTTTTTTTTTTACTACATAGAATTACCCATTTGGTGTCATCAATTTTATTCATTAAATATAAATCAAATTCGGTTCAAGAAATTCTCAACCCTGCTTACTGTTTTCTTTTACACTTATTTCTAATTTGCTATTCTTTTATTAATTCATTATTTTAATTTTTAATATTGTTATTATTTGAAAAATTTATTAAGTTTTTTATTTGATCAACATTTATAAGGATTTTTCTTTTAAATTTATTACAATTTTGATTTTACTAATTATACTATTAGTATTTTTTTTTATATTTTTGAGTTCTAGTTATTTTTTATAAATTTTTTACACTAAATTATGTGTATTGTTCGCTAGTTGAAATGGAAATAAATCAATCTCATTTATTGGCAATAGGTAATAAAGCGGTAATAAAAACATGTCAAATTTGTTATAATATAATGGCATGAACAGTGGTCTTTTAATGGAATAGATTCCGTTCAAATCCTCACCTATTAAGTTGTAATATGTTATTTGAAAAAAACCAAAAAATACTCTTGCAAACCTTAAGACTCGAATAAAAAAGAAAAAATAAATAAAGGTTGAGGATTTAAAGAGAAAAAAAAAATAAAAATTGTTGACTCCATAACAAAAATGATAGTGTAATTTTATTTTTTATTTTAGTTGTAATAATATGAATGTTCAATCCCAATAAACATTGAGGTTGATTTGCTCGATTTCTTAAAACTTAAATACTCTCGAATATACTATTTAATTGTGGTGGTTGTGTTGTGTTGGTGGGTGGTGGTGGTGGTGTTGAGTTAGTGTCAACTTTATGTTGGAGAAAGAAGAGAGGATGATGTCAAAAGCGTTTTCTCATTTTTTTTTTTTTGTTTTAACAAAATTAGGAAAAAAATCCCAAATAAGTGTTTTAAGGAATTGAGATTCCTTAGTATAATTTGAATCTTACAATGCACTGTAAATATTGATACGAACTCGGCTCTTTTTCGAAAAATATTATGGAAAATGACATGTTTTAAAAAAAATTATATATTAAAAGCACATCAAGTAAATGTAACTTCAATTAGTTGTGATGTTTACACTAAAGATGCATATAATGGATGCGCTTTTAATAGCCTAATTTAGTAAAAATTGAACCGAATTGACATCAAGGGAATACGCTTTCAGTATAAATATTTACATTAAAAACGCATTCAATTTATGTGCTTTCAATATTATAATTTGAACTGAAGACATATCAAGTGAATGTGCCTTCAGTTCAATTTGTACTTAACCTACTAATTTCCTCCAATCCAGAATGATAAAGTAATGTTTTTCCAATTATTAACTTATAAACTAAATGAAAAATTTAATATAGTAATTAATTACATAAAATCATAATTGGTGGAATGTCTCCACAAATATAGCAAGAAGGGAAGAAATAAGTGAATAGGATAATCATCCAATGACCATATGGGTCTGATAAAAGAAAAAATAATTATAAATTGTAAAATTATGATAAATAAATAATGTATTGAATTACAATATATGTTGAAAAGTGAATTACATTTCAAATAATTAGTATATATATAAAATTTGTAATAAGTTAATAGCACCACAATAAAAACACAATATATATATATACATACATATATACAACAATTTCCACTTACATTCAAATATTATTTATATTCACATTCGTATAACTTATATACTGTAATAGAAAACATTCCTTAATTTAAACAACATATAATAAATTTTCATTAAATATTAGTAATTTATACAATTTATGGAACATCTACGATTATGAAATCTAAGTAATAATGTAACAAATTTTTTTCTAAAAAAAGAAAATTGTATAATGTTGATTATTAATCAAATAAAAAAATAAAATAAATAACATACTTATAAGTTATAAATTTGTTATTTGTTTTAGATTTACACTTGCGTAAAGACATGGTCTGATATTTCAACTATCTATATTTTGGAATTTCAAAAACTGATATAAGTAAAAATCAGCTCTGACCTTTTTGGATTGAGGAATATATAGGTAGCATAGTAAAAGCGCATGCGCGTATAATTCTTTATAAGTAAGTAAATGTATATTTACTTCATGCGTTTTTAATATATTGTTTTTATATATTTTTTTTAAAACAAGCCCTTTTTTCGTAATATTTTTTGGGAAAGAACCTGTATTCGTATAAAACTCCAAACTCAAATGGTTTGTTATGTCAAACAGAAACTAATTGAGTCCTTGCTTAGTGTTATGTTCTGTTTGGGCTGTCTTTTTTTTTATATTTTTTTATATTTGATTTTTATCTTATTAATATTCGATTTATATCTATTTAAATTTTAATATTTTAAAAATTATCTTATTTATTTATATTTCATAATTGTGATGAAAATGATTATTAAAATATGAAATAAAAATTTTCATGCTTTTAAGAGAGAAAATTATGAAAATTTAAAAAATTATATTTTATACAATTAAAAATGATTATTTTCATTAATATTTAAAAATATATATATTTTTATATTTTTACTATTTTATTTTTGTAAAACATTAAGATTTAAGTAGATAATCGGAGCCTTAATATTGCCTAAAAATTTTTCTTTTTAAAAGATAAACAAGGAGATAAAAATAGGTGAAAAATGAAAAAAAATTCACTTCGTAGTTTCCGGAATGCTGGTTTCATCTGCTTCCTTGAGAACGACCCCCTAATCTACAACCCTAACTTCTGGCCCTTATTCAAAATCAGTCATACTTCATCCTACACTTCCAAAGCCAACATGAACTCTCTCCACTCACATACCTACGCCCACCACCGTTTCTCTCTCATCCACTACCACTCCCAACGCCTTCTTCTACTGAAACCCTACCGCCTAATATCTTGTGCCTCCGTCCGTCGCCACCTCCGCCCTAGTCGGAGAAAACGCTTTCGCCACCATCACCTCCATGGTGACATCAGTCCCTCAATCCCCAAATTAGCTGAATTCACTCCTCACGACCAAAACTTCCAGCTCAAGCTCACTATCGACTTCGAAAACTTAACTAACATAGGAAAATCGAAACTTAGCCCTTTAGTTTCGAGGTTTGAGGACGCGTACTTTGACCTCCGAACCCTAATTACGCGCGACGAGGAGCGGAGGCTTGTGGTTTCGTGTAAAAGGTCGACGGTGGAGTTTGTTGGGGGATTAGTTGTTTTGAGCTGTTTGATTGTGTTTTCGGTTAGGGTTTTGGTGAAATTGGTGTCCGGTTTAGCGTTAGGGTTTGGGAAGAGGAAAGGAAGTGATGTAGTGATTGTGAGGAGAGATAGGAGTCTTGGTGGGAAGGAAGTGGTGGTTGGGAAAATGGGAGACGTGGGAGGTTTTAAGGGTTTGGAGAACCCGCTTTCAGTGGGGCCGGACAGGGTTGTGATGATTGAGGGGAGAATGGGGCGGCGGAGGAGGAGTTCAGGAGGGCGTGGGAAAGAGAAGCTTCCGGAATGGTGGCCCGATAAAGGTGCAGAGGTGGCAGTGGGAGAATTGGAGGAGGGGGATGAAAATAGGGAGTTTTTCCAAAGGGAGGCTAATAGATTGGTTCGTGGTAAGTAATTGCTTGATTGTGTTTCCTAATTGGATTTTGAGCAGGGAAAGTTGGTCATATTTTGTGACTGTTTTTAGCCAATCGAATTCTTTCTAAAATTTACATTGTTTCAAAGTTGTGGTATATATGATAGTGTATCACCCATTTCTTGCTGTACTAGAATGATGCTTCATATGGTTAAACATGCAAAATATGCTTTGCTTTAATGTTTCGAGTTTATTTACTATTGAAATTGGAAATGATTTTGTGTTGCTTGTCATACAATGTTGTGCCAATTTAAGTCTATAAGTGAGGAGAAAAAATTCATATGGATTATATCATATTATATGTTTGATTTATGAGTTAAATGGTAGAGAGGATTGGTTTATGATCAGAGACAATGGTGAAATAACGTTATGTATCCAACCTGTAAGGCTTGAGTGGTGCTGTTGCATACATTTAACATTTATTGTATATTGAACTCATACGTCAATTGGCTTTTCAGCTATGGTGGACAAGAGATTGCATGGGAAGGACATAATGGAGGCTGATATAATTCAAGTTAGTCCTCTAATAACCTGTCAGTTTCTAGAGAAAACTTGCAAATGAATTGTATCAAGTTGTTAAAACTTTTCTTTTAGGTCTGACAGATGTGGCATTCATCAAGATGAAGTAATTTCTATGGTTTTTGATAAACTTACCCCAGTAGACTCTAAAAGTGGGAAACAAAAGCAAACCGAAAATTCAGCTTATTGAATTTAATAAAGGAAATCATAAGAACCGATAAAACAATTATAAATTCTTTCAAGCTGAGGACTTGACCATATTAAATATTCTGCATTTCCTCTTGTTCATCTTGCGGTTTCATCCAACATTTCTCTGCAACTTCTTTGTGATGCATTTACTAGTCACTTATTAGGTGATCCTTCAATGATCCACTGGACTTTCCTTTGCCTGTATGGATGAGCAGTTACGTCGAATATGCAGGACATCTCGAATTCGGGTCTCCTTTGGCACAATAAACACACGGGATTCGTTTTATCGTGTGGCAGTTGACTTTGTTTTGAATTTCTGCAGTGGGTATGTGCCTCTAGGCTGAAATCCATTTTACTTTCATAACTAATGCTTTTTGCTTTCCCTTTATTTACATTTTATTCTTCTAAGGAGTGTGTTTGGAATAAATGCAGTGCTCCAAATCAGTTGACCTCTGCTCCAATAGATGTAGATGGTGAAGACCCATGCCGATTCATTGCTGGTCTTGCTGAGAACATAGGGCTTGAGAACATTCGTGCTGTGAGAATTGTGTCAGCTGCTGTTGCTGCACGCACAAGATCTTGTTTTCTCCAGGCCTGGGTAAGCACTTTTGTATCTTCTGTAGTATTGTCATCATTTTGACAGCATCATGATAACATGCTGTTCTTCTTGGCTAGTCAGTTTGGTTGTAATGTGGCAGCAAGTTTGTATTACTGGTCTACACTGTTGGATTGTAAAGCAATCCTTAATATTACTTTTGATGCTATGCTTTTGAAAGGTTTGGCATCATTGGTTTCTCATTTACGAAATTCAAGTACATTAAATAGATCATCTTAGGGAAAAGCTCAGATGCTAATTTTGAAGTGTTAGCCTCAATGATGTTCAGTTTACTAATGTAGGTACCAGATTCCACTCACACTAGTTTACTTTCTTTTAATGTTTCTGTACTCACTTTTAATCCCAGGCTCTGGAGATGCAAGGTGACCATTCTGGAGCTCTAGAGGAACTTTCAAAGATATGCCTTATTCACCGAATATTTCCTCCGAGGGAGTCTTCTGTATGTACCTTATTTACAAAGTTTACTGCAGGATTATACTCATTTTGTCATGTTTTGATGTTTTCCTTTGCATAATTATATTAAGTCTGCATGGTCTATAGTACTAATGTGATTATAGTTAGTAGTCTTAATAAGATGTGTTTCTGATTCTCTATGAAAGGTTCCATTGTTCCAACTCCCAAGTGAGGGAACAGAAAAAAACTTAATATTTACTTACCAGAGAAACTAAACCATTGTTCTGAAATATTTCTACTGTAATGGTTTAACATGTTCTTTAAAGGAAAAGATAATGAGATTATGCCCACCCACCATTAACCAACCCCACCCCACCCATGCACTTAAAACTATTTTCTTAGTTAATCAATGCCTCTTCGACTTAATTAGACCAAAAAAGGCACCTTCTACTTTTGTTTTTCCCATCAATGCTCCCCCTGTTGTTGTTTGCATTATTCAGTTTTATATTGTAATTGTAAGACTTGACATTCTAATTACATGCTAGAATATCAAAATCATTATTTTCCCTTCAAAACATGTGTTTTTCATCATGGTTTCATCGAGCGCTTCCAAAAACAGTGCTTCTCTCTCTCTCTCTCTCCCTTTTACCATTTTATTTTTGCAAGATAGTACATGTTCTGAGTTTTTTTGCTCGTCCTGAGTTTTTATGGTCCTTGCATCATTATTAATGGATGTACTTGGAAAATCTTTTGATGCTATCTGCCTTTTCATTTTTTCCTTTGATTGATTACAATTGAATAATATGGCCTAAGCTCTTGAATCTTTGGACTTATGTAGCCGGAGATGGAAATGGTTGCTCTAGGTCTTGAGAAGCAACTGAAGGCAGACCAGCGGCAATTTTTGATGGACATGCTTGTTGGTGTATGTGGCCAGGAGAGCCCTGGAAGTCTTGCAGAAGCTCTAGGTTTGGTGTGTATTTCATCTAAATCACCAATTTTATAGACTTGTATTTGACGGCAATAGAAAGAACTTGCTTACCTTTTATGATCTGGAACAAAATTATTGCAGAAATGTATGATAAGAAAACATGAAAGAAAATGGAGTTTGTAGAAACTTTATTTAGGATTTAGGCATATATGTAAAATGAAACGGACGAGATGGTTTTATTTGTTTACTAGGTAACATCTAAATTTGTGATGTAAATGAAAATACCACACTTTTCAAGTTATGTACGTTGGTCTTTAATTTCATTACTATTTTGTCAATGTAGGCTACTTCTTCTAGCAGTGCTGGGGATCAACAGGAAAAGAGTCATGCATGAATATCAATGCAATGGGGTGTAGCAACCTAATTCTTTTTAATTATTCTGGTTCAATGTAACTTTAGTAGAAGTGTACATGTAAAACTAGGAATAAAGAAAAATTATTCTTTAATGAACACAAAATTCTATTACCTGTTTTGATGTTCCTTTAGTTATATTTGCAAAAAGACCTTGTCATTAATTCAAACCCTAGCAAAGATCTGGGCTTGATTTTGATTTTTTGGAAATATAAATCGGGAAATTTAGCCACATAACCAATTTGCCTCGGAGGGTCTTAAGTACTAACGTTTTGTACACTTGTTTAAAAAATTGTTTAGTTTATATCTTAGGAATCATCGTCATGTCTGATATCATAAAACTATTATTTCAAACTCTAGTTAGAAGATTAGAGGATCAGTACTAAATGGATAAGTTTAGTACTGAGAGAAGACCTAAGTTAGTACAGAGAGAAGACCTAATTGTATAAAAAAAAATTGAGTAGGCTCGATAAGCTTTATGGTGCAAGGATATTTTTGAAGATTTACAGAATGGTTACCACCACCAAATTTACGCGAGGCCGGGCGATGAATGGCTTTGCTTTGTCATTCAATAATTTACTATTAACGTCCCTACATTCTAAATTTTGCGTAGAGACCCAATTTGGTGCTGAATTCCAGTTATCACAGTTAATGATGTGTTGGAATTGCGGAAATTTAAGGGGTTAAAATGGAAAAATGGCGAAGTATGGGGGCTGGAAAACTGAATTGAAGTAGTTGCTGTCACCAAGTTGAAAAAATTTTGCTGTATGCTTCGAAAATATTTTATATCCGTAATCAATATATGAAAGATTTACTTTATGGATTAATTGTGCATGCGTAAAATTAAGTGCAATATGATAACCACTCTTCATAAAAATTTTTCCGGATGCTCACAAGCGGGAAAATCCAGTTTTTCCACATTTTAATTCCAAAATTCGAGAAACCGTAATACGGTTTTGACTAACGTTTCAACCACAAACTAACATATTGGCATTGAGGAACATTATGTGAGATGCGAAACATTTCCTAATGTGCTTCTACGTGTCTCGTAGGGTTTTTGCCCTCTATTACCTCTCTGTTAAAATGGAGGTGAAAGATTTGATTCGTCACTATAAGCTTCAAAGGAGCATAATAAATTTGTAATTCTTCCAATTCGTCCATAGATTCAAAAGCATTTACATAAAGGAGCTTAAGATGGTCACCAGCAGGCCGCAACGGATGTTCCATCGTTGGGAACTGCAAGCAAATTGCCCTTCCTGTCCCCTGTTCCTTCTCAGGAAAACATGTTACCTTACTAGTTTTAGACCATTCTATTCTATGGTCTAGTTGCAGGAACTATCTAGTCCATTATCTCAATGTTGGAATTGCTATTGTATTAACTTCTACGACCATCTCAATGGTATGATTATGTATTGGACAGCTCCATCTACGCGCCGTACAAGTTTCTAGTTTCAACCATTTTGTCCATCTCAATTCTCAAGGGAAATTAATGACCAAACAATGTAATTAAAAGAAACAAGAAAGGACGGCTCAAATGACAAATGTAGTTGCATTTGATTACCATTACATTATCGCACAATAATAAATCAGCACAAGAAGACTAGTACATCATTGTGCAACCCTCCTATCATGATTCACTTGGAGGGCGTAGGTCATTTTAGTAGACAAAATATTGTTTTTAAAATGATTTTTGTTTTGTCAATCATAAAATGGTACAAAATTTTTCGATTTCTATAAAAGGCTAAAAATTGCTATATTATTTTTCTCACCTAATTATCCCCTTTGGCGTCATTTTCATTTTACTCAGCATGTAAATGATTACTCTAGTCGGACCTAACTCTATGTTTCGTTCTAACGCCACATCCATTTTACAAACTAAACATTATATAGATATCTTATCTAATATTTATACTAAGAGCTACCACAAGGAGGACAATTTCAACATGGCTTCAAAATAATTTGGAGCCGGAGCAACTAGAGCTAAAGGGATAATATTTCATCATGGACAATATTTGCAATGAAGGAGCCTGCCCAGTGATGAAGACAGAAAAAGCGCTTAGTTTCGTTAGGGACTGACGTTGCTAGCCGAGTTATGGGATTGGAGCAGAAAGGAGTGCAACGGGTTTTGTAACCTACATTGGCCTTGGGTTACTATCATGAGTTTTCTTTTGTCTAAAATTTCCTGGTGTATGAGTGATTTCATGTCATTCAGTCAAGAGGGCAAATCCTCATAGGCAACTCAATCAACCACATTGTTCATGCTCATTCGAGAATGACTAACATGAGGTTGGATAGAAGAAAAGCTTCATAGTTGATCTGGGGGCAAATAGTAAATGCATTCCCTAATTTATGAGTTACATGCAAATACACGTCCTAAATTTTCAAAGTACGCTTTTTATCTCCTCATGAATATTAAAAATATGCATGTACCCTGAAACCGTCACTACAACCCAAAATTGTTGTTACTTTAGATCTTTCAGTAATGGTTTTTAAGGTTCTTGTAATATGATTTGGTTTATGCATGTACTCAAAAGTTATGAAAGGTAAAACTCACATAAATAGAGTTCTAGGGCTCTATCTGCACCTGACAAAAAGTTATGGGAGTTTATCTACAATTATGCCTTGGTTTGTTGAGTGAGCGGAACACATCTAATCAGCAATTGATTCTTGCCTTCAAGAGCACATTGTGAAATTTCGCAAAGATGATGAACAAAACTGATCAAGATCAGCCATTGAAGATGTTGAAGTTCCTCTTGTCCTCTCAGGTGTGACAGAAAAAACAGAATTTGTTGAGCAAAAATGAGATAAGTTTCACTAGCTAGTAATTGAGTTTATACATACAACCATCTAAACCTTAACTGCGGTTAACCAATACAAATTAGCTATTAAGTGCTGCCATTGCTGATGTGACGGACTAATACAAACATACATATCTCACACACACATTGGATATACACTGCTATCGTTGAAACCATTTCGGAGTCCCAGACCACTTCATAGTGTGTACAAGCTGTTGAAGACCGCTAAGCTCTAGTAAAACTTGCTTCTCTACTTTCAATTGCTGGACAGACAAGATTTGCAGAAACAAAGACGGTAAAACAAGCAAGTCGTTAAGTTGAAAGAATAAAACAAGATAAATATTTGCTTTTTCAAACCATGAATAATTTTAAAACGAACCAAATTCTACAATGCATGATTGATTGTATGGGTGTGTGTGTGTGTGTGTGTATAGAGAGATATTTCAAGGCAAATTGCAAATAAACCCTCTAAATTACTGGTTAGATGTAAGTAGAAGGTGACTTCACATCCCCTAACTTTTCAAAATAAGAAATGACCCTCAAACCGTTGCTAAAGCCCCATGCAATCGCTATATGCGGTTCTTTCTATTGATGGATTTAGGGTTCTATCAATCGTTTAGGAGTTTGTTTGGGAATGCGAAGTCACGGCTTACTTACACCGAACAATAGTGTATTTGCAATTATCGCTGTTTTATTTGACCTAAAAAGCCCTTCTATAATAGTGAAACTTTTCAATCAGAAAACCCCTCAGAAACTATATTCGAAGACGGTCGGATTCTTCAGCATTTAAAGCTTCCTTTAGATTATGAATTCAATTCCATTTACTATTCATAATTTTCATTATTAGGGGTACGTCTGCTAGCCCCGTCCCTAATATTTAATCACAAAATAATTTTATAACTAAGGAATTTCAATGCAAAAGCTTGACAAGTTACGGAAACATCATATGCAACCATATCAACTCAGTAACTCAAGCAATACAACATAATTTCAAAGAGAATCAACACTTACGCAAGTGTTACCTGGAAGTAGAAAGAACACGATCGAAGACCAGATTCTCGCTATCTTCAGGAATCCACTTTTCATCATCATCATCATCATCATCATCATCCGTGGACACGTATTTGTATATTTCGAAGAAGCGTTCGTCCATACATGACTTGGTTTCAGGGTTATCCCACTCTAGCTTGTTCCACCATTCTGACCTTCCTTGTATTATGGAAGTGGTGCATGGTAGCTTCTTCAGCTTGGGGCAATTTTTCACGTCAACTAAGTCTAGAAAATGCCACTCCTCATTCAACTCATAAAAGCATAATCTTTGCAGGCTCCGCAGGTTCCAAAGGTACAGAAAACTTAGTCGGGGAACAACAGCTTGGATTTTTGCTGGACCACACTGAAATACCTCTGTCATATTCCCGCAATCATTTACGACGATCTTTTCTAGTTTGGGCAGTCTAATATGCAGATCATCGGAAGCGAAAACATTTTCCAATCTCCAAAACTTATATATATATAGATATCTTAAATTAGGAAAAGTTCCTCCTAGAGCATTTGCTATTTGGGAAAAGCTCACCACATGTTCATCATTGACGTAGTAGAGCTTCAGCTCTTCCAAATTTGATAGGACGCTATAAATTGGAGCTGTTTGTGCTAATTCTTTGGAAAAAGAACACCTCTGCAGTTCTAATACCTTTAGTTTGGATTTCGATTGATCAACTGAAGAAAAATTAGCAAATGTCTGGTTAACACTTTGGATACCTTCCAGTGAGAGTGTTTCCGCATGCAAAATGAAAGACCGGATCTCTCTATCTTTATTTCTATCTAAAGAAATCCTCTTCTCTTTCCTTTGTGCTTTGAATTCATCTGGGGGACTGCCATAATATAATACAAAACTCGTCAATCGTTCCATCCAGATACATTCTTCGTAAGTGCCTTCTACATCAGCTAGTTCAAGATAGACTTCCTTCAACCACTTTAGTGTAGAGAGGTCCTGCAGTGTTGCCTCTCCCGCGTTCAATCTTTTCTTAGTTGGCCATTTGTAGCCGCTCATCCACATGTCCAGGATCTCCAAGAACTTCAAATTACATATTGTATCTGCATCAACTATTTTAAGGTCCGTGGTGAACGATAAATTCAAGACCCTTAAGTTAATGAGTTGTTGGGTTCCTCTGGGTAATCTATGCAAAGAAGAGTCTGAAAGATCAAGTATCTTGAGTTTCACCGCAGATGGCACTTCTTCTACATCGTCACATTCCCTTAACAGAAGAGCACGGAGTTCTTCAAGGTAGAGAAGAGAAGACGGAAATGACTGCAACCTCCACATATTCAAGACTCTAAGTGCTGGAAAACCTTGTAGAAACTGCCTTGAAACTTTCACTTTCTCATCATAATTGGTTCTACCAAGCAATAGAGTTGTCACTTTTGGCAAATCCATCTTATGTTCAGGTAGTGCTATTTCATTATTGTCTACAAAAGAAATCCACTCTAAGTCTTTTGCTTCCTCTGGGAATGTAACAATTGGACTTCTAGATATTCCATGCCCCGAGAAGATAACAGATGTTCCAATGGACCTTGCAATCCATCTGGCTGCATCTCGGACCACATCGTGCATCTTTACAGCATCGATTCTCTCATCAAACATAGAAACTGCTTTTTCTAAAAGGCACGACTCCTTCAACTTCTCGATCAAAGACAACCCTTTACTATAGATGTTCTCATAGTACAGCTGCTCGTCAATCAACTTCTCAGCAAGCCAACATTGTACCAGTTCATTCAAATCAATATAGTAATTATCAGGGTATAAAGAGCAATACAGAAAGCAGGACCTAAGAATATCATTTTCTAGTGAATCGTAGCTTAACTTTAGTGGCTTGTAAACTTGAGATTCAATGCCCTCGATAGGAATGGAACTTTGCAGCTCGTTGACAGCATTCTGCCACAAATCAATGGCAGCCTTTCCCCTCATGGCTGATCCTACAGCAACAATCGCCAGAGGCAAGCCCCCACATTCTCTGCAAACTGCTTCTGCTAGTGGTTTAATTTCTTCTCTATTCACATACCCTCCAGCTTGTTCAACAAACAATCGCCAGGCTTCACTTGCCTCCATGTATCCGATTTTAAAAGCTTCAGCTTTCATCCTCATACACACATTCTCAAATCTTGTAGTCAATATTATCTTGGATCCCTCTTGTCTTTCCGGGATGCCTATGCTCGACAGATCGATGAATTTCCAAACATTGTCAAGAATAAGGAGAAATTTCTCCCTCTGGAGTCTGTTGTGAATCCGATCTGCAATGCTTCTGGTGTTCATGCTTCCTTTTACCTTCAGATTCAGCCTTTGAACAATAGCCTTTTGTATGTCCTCTTCATTGGCATCCTTTATAAGAGGGATTAATACTACCAAACTAAAGGAAGAAGTACCCTTGAGCTTGTTATTTAGTGAATTGACAAGGGTAGTCTTGCCTACTCCTCCTGGTCCCCACACACCAATGCTCCAAAAATAGTCAAGGCCAAGCATGGCCATGACCTGCTTCAAATTTCTTTCTTCAGTGGTGTCCTCATCAAAAGAGGGGACACCTCGAATATGCTCTACAGGTTCTATATTGAGATTGGCACATGTTATGATTTTCCGCCCCTGAATTATCAATTTCCTCACTTTCTTATGTAACTTACACTGCGAAACTCCATGACCGAAGATGCAGCAAGATGGCTGGCCATTTTCTTGACTTAATGATCTATCTGGGTTTAGTAGCACCTGAGGAATCTCTTCCATGATCTTCTCGGCCTTTGGAAGCCATTTGTCGATATCATCCGAGGGTCTCGCCCCTTTGATCTCATTCACCATATTGCTTAGCTTCTCTAAATCTGCATTTAGTGATCCAGGCGCATTGAGAACATCAAAAGTAGTTTTTATCTTTTCATATAAAGGAGCACAAAGAAGACCACCAGCTGCTGTTACAAATGAAGCTACCACGGAAGAAATGACATCTGCTAGACTAAGGAAACCCATCAAAAGAGAAATTTGATGTTGGATTAGCAAGAGAAGTATGATATCAGATTACACTAAGCAAGAAGTTTTTGGTGGTGTTGGCCAAGACCTGTAAGTCAATGGTATCTTTCAGTCAATGGTTTTTGAAATAACATTTCCCCTCTGGTGAGAGCAGTAGACCTTGGAGGCTCAGTCGGGTTGCGTTTAACTTATTTCATTTTCCGCAATTTCAGGGGTATTCACAATGGAAAAGAAAACTCAACCCGTTTGTTTCAAGAAAAAAAATTATTGGAAAACATTTTTCTTATTTTTCCTTATTTTAAGTAGAAAACATTATTGAAGGTAAAATTCTTTCATTGTTTCGAAAAACGATTTTCTCTTTTCAAAATGGAATATTGTTTCCAATTTAATATTCACAAACTTTTAACTTTAAGAAAATGTTTTTTTTTTTCTTTATTGTAACTTACCTATAAATTATATTTTAAATATGAAAAAATTATATTAAGTAAAAAAGCTATAAATCTATTAAAATATTATCAATATCAACTAATGCGGTTACAATAATATATATTGAAAAATTCATTTATATTTATACTTTTACTTTTAAATAAAATATTTGATATATTATATTAATAGTAACATGTAGATATTAATATATTTTAGTATAGTTATAAGTTGTATGATAATCTATTATATTAATATGCTAGTCAAATATTGAAATTTTTTTTAATACATTCTTATAAAAATATCCAAACATATGAAAGTATTTTCTTCTATCATATATTTTTCCTTAAAATAAACTGGTCGGATTTTACATTAGACCACCCTCATACTCCGTTACTTCCCACGTATCCTAAGATAGAAAATTAAAATGAAGTTAGTTCACCGTTGGAGAGGGTTGCCTCTCTAAGTTGCTTTGCCTTGCAAAGCAACATTTAAAGATGGTTTAATATTTTATTTTCATTTATTTTTTTAGTTTTGATTGAGTAATTTTATTGAAATATCTTTATCTCATAATAACTTGTCTCGTGTTTATAGATGTCATAATAACATATTAAAAAACTCTTATTGCTAAACAACTCCTTACTTTATCTATAAGGAAACGTTTGGTTATAAAAACGACATTGAATAAAGAGAATTAAGTAGGATAAGTATAGGGAGGATTGAACAGTATAAATTTATTATATCATATTTGGTTTGTACAATACATGATATAAAATTTATATTAAAAAACTAATTATTTATATTATAAAATAAATAATTTTTGTTATATTTAATAAAAATAATATTAATTAACTTAATTTTATAACATAAAAGGGTATTATTAATCAAATTTAATTTACATATTTATATGTATCAATCATTATAATGTTTATGTGTATTATATTTTACATAAATTAATTATATGATGTAATTTATGTTACGTATCCATATTATATTGCAATATATCGATAATTTATAATTAAAGATGTTTAACATATTATAATATTTTATTCCGCTTATAATGAGTTATATAATATATATATATATATATTACTATATAGAGTTCCAAAAGCAATTATTAGAAGAATTTCAAGATGGAGAATCAATTAATTCTGATATGAAATTTAATATTGGTCTCCTATTGAGATAGACTACAATTTTAAATCCCTCCTTCCTATAGTTGGGCAAAAAAAAAAAAAACTAGTAGTCTTTTGCATCCATTCATAAAGATATATCATTTGAAAATAATATCCTTATTTGTTGTTGAAGTTGAACCTAAAATTAAAAAAAAAATTACCTTAAAAGAATTAAATTTATAATTATTCTTTTTTTCTTACAAGAATTTTTTAAATTTGGATTGCTACTAACCAGAAAATTAAGAATGTCACAATCATCTAGGTGAATTGATTTTACCCCATACTCATATCCCTCTTTTTAGTCATTTAAATAACCTAATTAATTTTCTTGCTTACCCTCAATATTGATCTCCAATTTAGTATATTCCCTTTGGTGGTCCTAAATTTGGTTTTGAAAGTACGTTTAAGATCCATACATTTAAAGCATTTAATCCAACTATTCTTTTTAGTCTCCTGTTAATGATCCAATTCTTGCTTAGATACCATTGGAATCGTCTTCTTGTTGTTGTTCTTCTCCCTCTGCTTACCTAATATAATCTTAATTTGATTTTCTCAGTTTGCCATACTCGTTATCATGATGCTTTTCCTCATCTTGGCCCTATAAAGATTAACTAGCTTGCTTAAGTAGTTGGAGGTTGATAATGAATGCTTTTCTACTATGGTTTTACATTAACTACCAATTTGATCACATTTTATGTTGTGGTAAGTGGTAACTTCTATTATACTAGCTGTCTCAAACTTCAACCTTAATCTAAACCAGTCTACTATTTGCTTTTAAGGCTTATTGTCTTTACATCTACTTGTAACATCTCAAACACTTCCGTTTAGTCTTCTATATGTGGTCTTCCCTGCCTTTGGTTTACAGTACGAGGAATATCCCATATTAATGGTATTCTAAAAACAACCGACTTTGCAAAATGCCTCGAGAGCTTCATCTTGAAGCTTTTTTAATTTATTTGTTCTTGATAATGAAATTGAGGCAACAACACTTGAACTCGTTGCTGATTATGAATTTGATGGTACAACACAAGGCTTAATCTCAAATTAACTGAAAACCTTTACTAGATGAATTGTTGGGAGCTCGATGTGGTGTGGAGTAAGGACGCATTTATATTGAAAATCTTATGAGATGGGTGGAGAGCTTTCCTTTCTTGTAGTTGCTTTTAATTGATTGAGATGCAATTGGAATATCCCATCATCCATTGGGTTATAATTAGTTAATCATAGGTGAATCTGATTGTGATGAAGTCTCATTATCCATATAATTGTATCTCTAACGGGGAAAAGAATGAGACGGAAGCCTTTGATATTTGTTTGTTTAATTAATATTGATTACAACATAATCTCCTAAATTTATACCGATTAAACTTATTTTGATATATATATATATATGTTATATTACAACTTTAAGAAGGTATAATCAAATTTGATCTATTATATTATGAAATTTCGACCTAGGTACAGGCTGTGACTCAACCCGAAATCGCCCTATCGAATCTAAGACTTAACCTAAACCCGACTGAATAGGTTGGACTCAAACTAACTTGTTGGATTAATAAGTCCAAGTCGGGTCTACCTCTTAAACCTGTGAATCTAGCGGTTTTTGAACTGTCGACTTAAAACAAAACAAAAAAAGAAGATAAAAAAAAAGAAAAGAAAAGAATAAAAAATAGTGAAATAAAATAATTTTAAAAATAAATAATAATGAAAACTAAAAATTTTAACTAATTTCATATAAATAGGAAAACAATTATTTTTCATTAACAACATTTAATGTGTTACTATTCATAAAAATGTAATAAGAGTAATTTTAAAAAACTTGTGTAATTTGATATATATAGATCTTTTATTAAAAAGTGCATCTTATTCTTAGTAATGTGGGGTTAAATTTTGTTTTTTAAACTTTTTTGTAGTCTTCATATCTTTTGTCTCATATTATTAATATAATAATTGGGTTGAATATGATTATATAGAAATAAGTATATGTTCTATATAACTATTTTGTAAAATGAATAAGGATAACATTTATCTTATGTTTAAATAATTTTAATTTAAAATATAAATTTAGTTTATTTTTTTATTAAAAAATCAATTTACAGTTACTTAAATCGTTGTTGGGTCTAAGGAATCGATAGGTGAATCGATCCCACGAGTCTGAATCGGTTCCAAATCGTGCCCAATTCTAATAAGATCAGTATTTACACTACTATACTAAAACACTCTTAATATTTAATTTTTATATTAACAATAGATTTAGTATGTTTATGCAAAAAATTCTGTATATGCAAGATGTGATGGTTAAAAATTTTGTAGGATGAGTTTGATTTCTTTTCACAATTACCATGTGTATATAATGATTAAAACTATAAATATCAAATTGTTAATTATAGGTAGTTAAAAAAATTATCGTTTTAATATAATAAATGTTACTAAAATAAAAAAGGACACCTTGAAACCGTTTCTAACATAGTATATATATATATACTAATTGTCGATATAGTCGCATTGTGTAGGTAAATTTTTTTTTTCATCTAATAACAAAAAACATATATTTATTTTAATTTTATAATAAAATATTTTGTATTAACCATTATAAATTTTACTTTTAATGTACCTATATGATTTATAATGATTTCTTTTAAAAAATCATATTAATAAAAGAAATTATGGAAATTGTGAAAAAAGGGGCTTTATTAAAAATTGTAAGAAAAAAAGAGAAAAGAAAGTGGGAGAGAGAAGAGAGAGAGAGAGAGGAAAAAAAGTGGAATACTAATATTATAAGTAAAGATAAATTTATCCATAATATAAGTTATATATAATTTTATAATATTATTTTAATATTAGTTTTTTTGATAAATAATATTTAATGTTGATCAAAATAGTAATTTTAATTATAATGATTACTTAAGTTTTCAAATGTTTTAATTATATAGGTAGATATAGATATTACAAACATTTTAAATTTCTATTACAAATATAAATATTTTCGTATGTTGACTATTGTATAATTAAATAAAACAACCTCCTTCACATTCTATTGGCACGATTACGGCATTACCTCTCTCTTGACATCCATGATAACATCCATAAAAACTCGATCTAAAATCTCAAATAACCGAACCATAATACAAAAACCAAACCCCAAAATTTCAATTACAAAATCCCAAATCCACACTCTCTCAAATTTCCATTCTAACTGTAAACTCCACTCTCTCTCTCTCTCCTTCATTTTGCTTCGGGTGGCAACTCAAATCTCTCTCGCTCTCCAGTAGTAGCGAAGGTAGGTATTTTTTCCTGTGAAATTGATCGATTCCGTTTGTTTCTCGAGAAAATTAAGAGCCTCGATAGTAACGGAAGACTTAGGGCTTTCTCTCTTTCTTTTCAGTTAGAGTGGAGCTTATTAGATTTTGTCCTTCATTTCATTTTTGTGCTTGATTGAATTTTGAATCTCTGTTTTTGCAGATTGTACGGAATCGAAGAGACACGAAGGTGCGCTCAGATTATAGCAACTGAATCTGTCATTAGTATCTGCTTTGTTTTGTTCGATTCGATTTGATTCAATTGCTTACTTGCATATTTGATTGCTCATTTCCACTGTGCGGTCATTGTTATGCAGTTTCATTCGGTTGGTGAAGGATTAGGAATCTGAATCGTCAGCTACAATGGTTTCCTTTGAAATGAATGACCGTAAAAGTAAGTTTTGAGATTCGTTTCTCAAACCTCCTTCGGTTATGCCGTGATGTATAATGCTATAATGTAGAGAAGTACTGTGTCTTTATTTGCTCTGGCGAATGAGTTGAATCTGTCTTATAGTAGGTAAGAAGTGTATGCAATGACTCTATTCGGTGAAATATACAGTGTTTCTGTTTAACGTATGATTATTTGCAAATAAATTCAAATTTTTAAGTTGAATATGATGGGAGGAAAGACTATTTACAATTTATCAAAAAAAAAAAAAAAAAATTATCAGAAAAAGGAAAAACTATTTACATCTGGATGGTCCTTAATGAGATTGTTTGGGCACATGGCTTGAAACCATAGGAATGGATATAAAGTAGCTTATTGTGCTTTGTGGGAGTGGAATATTGTTAAGAGATATCTGTCCTCAGAGGCAAAGCTTAAAAATAGCTTAATGATCTCCTGAGCTCAGGCATCTGAAAGCATTGCTTTCAGTTGTAGTACAGTCCGAATTTTGGATTTCAGTGTAATTTCTGACTCGATTTGCATATGTGCATTTTTCTTTTCAAGGGAACATAGGTTTTGTTTGTGGTTTTGGTGTATTTCATGTGTTTTTAACATTTGCAGCTACTGATTTGGTTGAAAATGTTATGGATTTTGGGTCCCTGGATATTTATGGTAGAATGGTCAGATCTAGTTCTTTCTTTCAGAGATTCTCAGTCCTTATTTAGACAGCCTCTTAGGAGTCTATACATAATTTTTTCAGCGAGTTTGAAGATAAGTTTGTTGGAGTGACGCTATAGTGTCAATATATCTTCCTGTAGTTGCTTCTCATGGATAATCCTCCGGGCAATTTGATTCCCTGAATCCATTATAACGACGGCACTCAAGCCTTATTCCCACTGGATAGGGTTGGCTAAAAGCAAATGGGAAGTCTCTAGATCTTTTAGAATATATCAAAGATGATCCATTTTCTCTGACCAATAAGATGGCATCATTTGTAGTACAAGACAGGGAAATTTCTCATGTATCTTGATATGACAAGGTTTCAATAAGAAATCTTTGTATAATAATTATCTAGGGTTTGCTGTGAAATATTTTGGTTTATGGGTTTTAGTTTTTTTATGGTTTTTCTTTCTATGTAAGAAACATAGAAATTGTAAAGGATATGGATGATTTAAATAAGGTTGTGATGCACCAAAATTAAATCAAACTAGGATTTTGAATTCTTAGATTGATATCATGCACAATCTAAGAAATTCAACAAAAGGTTGATTATTCTTTCATAGTGTGTGCTTTTTAAATACTATTCTTGCGCCATTGTGGCTGCACATACATGGTGGATGGGAAACCCTTCTGAAAGAAAATAATTGATAAATGTATCTATAATATTGAAAGAAGAAAAAAATGTAAAACAAATGAGAACACATTTTTTTTTTTTTGTGGGGGGGGGGGGGTGGAAGGGAGTATGGAAAAATATTAGTACAAATTTTGAGTTTTTGTGACCTATCCTCATCGCAAGCAAATGTGGTTTACAAATCATACCAAACAAAAGCTATTAATATTGGGGCAGCTTTTCTTTTTGGGTTGGCGCTAACAGAGGGGCCCAGCCATGATGAGAATGTTGGTCTGACCTTCTCTTTAATGTGATGAGAATATGAGATTTGAAGCTGTGCCTTCTGGACTTGTTCTGTAATAGTCATCTTGATAATTGTCACGCTGGCTCCTTAGGTGGTGGCATTTCAAGTTCATTCTTCTAAAATTTCCTTTAAGCAGTCTTTAACTTGCAGTTAACTTGCATGTGTCTGGAAGGAGCGTTCTTTTTTCTTTTCTGTTCTTTTCTTTTCTTTTTTTTTTTTTTTTTTTTGGAGCAAAACTGGGCAGTTCCTTAATAGACAAGGAAGTCATTTGAGGTGATTGCATTTTTGCCTTGAAATGGATACTACACATATATTCATCCAGCATTATTTCTTGATTGATAAAAGTTGTTCTCTCAATTGCAGTTTTTCTGTTTCCTGGTTAACCAATGTTTTGATTGATAGGATATGCTGAAATATTATTGCTTTAAACATGTTTCAAAACTGTGAATCTAAATCTCTTGTGGCTTGATGTTATTTTCTTTTGAAATTCCTTTTAGGAAGGATTCTGTATAATTATTTTAAGTCATGAAAATGAATTTCAAAGTCTAGCATGATTTTCTCATTAGCACTGTTGCGTTTGATTCTGGTATCACCATTATATCGATTCATCTGCTTTAGTGATTTACAAATTGTTCTGATCATTTGTATTGATTTATCAGAGATTGGACTTGGGTTGACTGGATTTGGCATCTTCTTCTCTTTCCTGGGAATCATCTTCTTTTTCGACAAGGGATTGCTTGCCATGGGAAATGTGAGGATCTTCAATTAGTGCAAATCAGTTTCTGGTTTCTCTAGTTGCTAAATATATACTCGCAATTTAATTTATGTATATTTTCAATTGGATGGTCGATTGCCATTGCACTTACTGTGGTTTATGATCTATCAGATCCTCTTCTTGTCAGGAGTGTCTCTGACCATAGGTTTAAAGTCAACCATGCAGTTCTTTATGAAACGACAAAATTTTAAGGTTTGAATCTTTCCCCCTCCTTCAAGTGCTACACACTTACAACCAAGTACCAATAAAAATGTCAGTAGGCTGGTAGTGACTGTCAGTTTTGGATTTTCAGGGTACGATATCATTCGGTTCTGGCTTCTTCTTTGTAGTAATTGGATGGCCTATTATTGGCATGATCTTGGAATCATATGGGTTCATTGTGCTGTTCAGGTCTGCCAACGCTGCCTACTCGTTACCAACTGAAAGCTAATAAAGGCTTTGAATAATTGTTTGTACAAAGGATATTTTTCCGAAGATAACCCAAGTTTTTCAATGGAACTTGCAGTGGTTTCTGGCCCACACTTGCAGTCTTCCTGCAGAGAATTCCAATCCTTGGATGGATCTTTCAGCAACCATACTTTAGATCGGTAAGTTGGCTTAGCATCTTGAATGTTGATCTCTTACTAACTTTGTCCTTTCAATACTTAAAATACTGTAGTTTTAAGCTTCCCACTTGGAGAATGGGGGTTTAGTAGAACTGTCATGTCCTCAGTTTTGGCTTCTATAATTTTTTGATAGTATGATAGTTGTTTTAGTTGCCATGTTGGAGATTAAATCGTTTAGTTGGTTTGACTCTAGTCATTATCATCATCATCAACTTAGTATTGTTCTTTTATTCTCTCAAGAATGATAGCAATATCAATTAATCATGATTGAGTGAAAGATGTTGATGTGGTCTTAAAGCTACTGTCATTGCACTTTAGTTGTTACTATTTGGATAGTGATCGTTCTTTAGTTTTAGATTCACAGCTCGAGACAATTGCACTGATGTGGCTTCCACAAGCTATGTCAATGTATCATCTATGTTGTGGGATGAATATGCCAACAGGAAAGAGGGAAGAAGGAGAGGGGATTTGGCGGGGTGGCCAGGATTGGAAAAAGAACAAAATTAAATGGATAATTTTTAATTACCCAGTAAAGGGTTGCTTTCTGCATTAAATAGTCCAATGTTCTAGTTGTAGTAGCTTACACATATTCTGTAATTGAGACTTGACTGCTTGTCCTTGATCTTAGTTTAGGATAAGTGCAAATTTTGTTTCGTTGTAATGTAACAATTCCACTAATTGCTTATACCAAAAAAAAAAAAACTAATTAGTAATTAGTGTATAGAATCTGACAGGGGACCCCCTGTAACACAAATTTAGAGCTAAGAAAGCTTAAATCATTGGCCCAAAAAAAAAAAAAAAGCAAGCTTAAATCATTGCTAAATTTATCTTTTAGGAGCTACAGTATCACCAAGTAGCATGGAGAAATACACATTGTGATTAGAATTATGGTATGGGTGAAAGTGTGACACAGCTTTGAAATGAGATCGAACTCAGCAGTGTTCATAAACAAATTTTATCTGAAGCAGTCTGGCCAATAACATGATTGAACTTGTTAGTGAGTTGTCGATACAAAGTTGATTTCTCTTGTAACATACACCTTTGCAGCAGAGTTTGTAAGCTTTAGGCTGGATAGGTGGCAGAAGAGAATAGTGAAGTTTAGTAGTTTCTTCCATTGAGAATCCTCTTACAGAAGATTGGTTCCTGCTGACACATTTTCCCTGACATGTTTGGAGTAATTTTGTTGTAGAAGAAGTGGTCTCTTGTCTGGAGAATGCAATTGTACTGAGATTTATCCATTCCACTATAGCTATGAACAGTGTCCTGGTTTAAAAAAAAAAAAAAAAAAAATTAGCTCCTCATACTTTTATGTATGCTCAATATGGTCCTTGATTTGATTCCCTTGATTTTCTGATAATAGTTGACAGACTGAACTAGTCAACAGTCACTTAAAATGCATAAATATTATGTGTGAACCTGGATGACAGAACGTTAACTCTGAAATTGTTGTGCTATGCTTATGATGACCTAGCATGGGTCTGCAGTTTCTAAAAATGAACGATGTGTTGGTTGACTGCCTACAAATGAAAGATCTTCTGCTTGATTATATCATGCTGAGAGAAATCTAGTGCTACCTTTAGAATGTGCCTGGATTATAACCCTAAATGAAGAGCTTTTATTTCGAAGATTATGTCATAGCCTTGTCTGATGTATTGAGCATGGTGATTTTGGGCATGCAAATTAGTAATGGGAAAGCATCTTTCCCTTCAATATATGGGCATATATAACACAATAATATCCAGATGTTATCTGGTTTTGAAGATGGCTAATGGATTTGCTTGTGCCTTCAAGTTCACTTTCTTTGCTTCACATATCCAGTCATCTTGTATTTTTCTCACTGTCGTTTGTTGCAATGCTTTGACATCCACCTGATGTCGTATATTCAAGTGACAAATAGTGCTGATTGTGTATTTTCAAAGGGTAGAATTACTGGCTAGATAGTGAGATTTATTTTCCCTATTGAAGCAGCTGGTTTGCATGACTCTGGAAAAGCTAAAAACATTGGAGAAGGGTTATAGTAGGCATAGTGTTAATGCTTGCCAGCACATCAATTTGCTATTAGGCCAAGCATTAACGTTTACTGGAAATGGCATACTGAGAATATCCTGTTTGAGGAAAAAACTTCTCTGTTCCATTGTTTAGCATTCAAGCATTTTTAGCTTCGTGACCAATTAGATAGAAGAAAAAGATTGTGAATAGAAAATTTTTTTACCAAAAACCTGTTGCCTACTAACATTCAGTCCCTTCTACGATGATACACAGTCGGCGCTGTTGGCTTTTCAAAATGCCTGCCAACTTTTCAGTTAATAATCTTTCATAGGATGGATATATTTTGTTCATAGAGATTAAGGTGTCGTAACCAGTTTTACGTCAACTGAATGCTCCTTTCTATGACTGTTATTGCTGGAACTTTTTCATCTCTGAAAACTTCATTTCTTGCCAAATGCTAATTATATTTACATCAGAAGGCTTCATCCTTCGAGATTGTCCTGACATTAGAATCGCATGTGAGATATGCTATCCTACTACCATGCTCTCGTTTCTTGATTCCTTCTACTTTCTTGCAGCTTGTTGATCGATATCGTGGAAGGCGTGTGCCTGTGTGATCTTGCGGTTTGTTGATTGATATCGCAGAAGGCTGGTGCCTATGTGACTGTGATCAGGGAATGGTGGGGTCGAAGCTTCAGTAGTGTAAAATATGAAATGCTCGAGATAAAGTTGCCCTTTTTTTCTTCTCGTTAGATAGGTAAAAATTAAAAGATAACTTTTCATGATATGCTGTAGATTTCCTCTTGTTCCGATTGTTAACGAAAGGGAAAGGGAAGTGTTGATTGATCTTTCAAATGTCATCTTTTGCTTGTTCTCTGCATTGTCGCTGACTGTCATTTTTGAAAAGGGTTTTTTAATCCTTCTGTGACGGTAACCATGCCATTATGTTCACAAAGTAAATATCACAAAAGAAACTTATATTTGTTTTCCAGGATTTGGAACTCGATACTGAAGATTTTATGAACCAACTATTATCGAGACTTGATCACTTGCTAAGCTACTCGTTCACCTCGCTATTATCTCACTACCATTGCAGTTTTATTTCTCATGGAAGAATTATTACCGTGTTTAGTTATATTAGGTTTGTAATAGCAATTCCACAAGAATGTCTGTTAAAAAATATTGAATAGCTAGTCATTCAAAACTATGAATAGCAATTAAATGTTGAATTTATTTATTTATTTTTATAATGTGCTTATTAAAATTAAAATTAACAGAGGAGATTCTTACTATGCCATTAGCAGCGGCTGATCAATCTCTATTCACTGCTGTCATACTCTGGTGGCTCATGGTGGACCTTTGCCATGATGTTTGGACGGCCCACTTTCATTGATTATCTATGCCCAAACAGAAATATCAGACATTTAATGCTATCTGAGAAAAATGTATATATATTATATAATCTATAATATATTTTGATTCTATGTATGAGGGTTTCAAACGCACACGATCTCCTCATATTAAGTCTTCAAATTTTCGCTGGCACTACTTGAAAGAACATATGGCCCTTGGAAAAATAGTTCACAAAAAACGAAAACAAGGATAGCTTCGGTAAACTTGTACTTTCACATTTCCCCTCGTTATTTGCCAAAGAGCCATCTTCAACTGCGTATACCTCGTGCCCATAAAACCTATACAACGCTAGTTGCTAATATTATTGGCAATACTATATTTAAGGAATTTCTACGTGTAATACTTAAAAAGCCACTATATAGTATAATCATTTTTAAGTATAGCAGTAAATCATTACGAATTATAATGAATAAGGTCATCAACTTAAAAAGAAGTTGCTAATAGCTTCCGTAGAAATTATTAATAATCTTTATTCATTTTTATTATTAATGGGTTTTATTTAATGTAATTCTAGATGACTTATGATAACTTGAAAGTGATTGAACCATATAGTTACTTTCGAGTGATTAAATCATATAGTACTTTGAAGTAATTGTATGTGTAGTCACTTTTGGGTGATTACAATGTGAAATCCTCTCCTATTTCGTTCCTTGCCTTTTAGAAAGGGTTTTTGCCCAAAAAACCAGCGAATGCTTTTGCAACTATAAGAGCTGCTCTTCAAGGGCTATATGAAATATCGAAGGAAAACTAAATAAAGGTATAGAATTAAATAAAAGCTACCATAATAAATTAAAACTAGTAAACATATTTCATGTAAAAGATAATAAAAGAAAGCTAATAAAATAAAAGGTGAAAAGAAAAATTAAAGGATAAGTGACTTTTCAATAAAAATAGTAAATAAGTATAGAAAAGGTATCCATTACCACTTTCTATAAATAAGGTCTTACTCTCTTTTAAAAAATTACTCCAATAATTTTTGATGTGTCTAGGAGGAAGAATCACTAGGAAACTAGTCTTGAAAATGAATAAGAGTTGCATCTTTCCCAATATCGAAGAAAAGAAAAATAGATTAGTTGGATGATTTAGCAAAATGTATATGGTTTATGTAGATATTACTCACCATGAAGCAATAGAATAACTTAATTTCTACTTTGACATGATGTACAAAGTAGATAACTAAGGTTTTCTCATCATAACCTTGTTAAAGGGTTGATAAGAGATATAGGTGGAGAAAAAACCGATCAAATCAAACTAATCGATCGAACCAAATTGAAAATATGTTTTCTTTTACAATTTGATTTAGGAAATTCTGAATCTGAATCAAATAAAAAATTTATAGTTGATTTAGAAAGATAAACCAAACCAATCTGTAAAATCGAACTAAATGGTTTGGTTTGGTTTATAAAAGACATTCCTATATTTTTTATTAATTGAACCAAAAGATATTTCTTAGTTAAAGTAAAATATTGTTATATTTTTTTATAAAATGGTTTGGTTCGATTTTACAGATTGGTTTTTGTTTTATCCTTCAAAACTGTTTTATAAAAAATATAGTAATATTTTACTTCGACTAAGGAATGTCTTTTGTTATAATGTAGTATTTAATAGAATTTTTAATTCATATTTATTGAAATGTATATGTATTAAACTTTTTAATTATTATAATGTATAAATTATATATGTAGTTTGACTTAAAATTTATACAATATGTTATTTTTATAAATGAAATTAGTTATTAAGAAACATTTAAAATTTTTTTAGTTACATGGATATTAATTTTATCAACCTTTACTATAATAATTATTATTATTCTTAAATCAATTTAATACTTTTTACACGAGATTACGTATTTCTTAAATATACTTTTCTAAACTAAAAGATATGGTTTAATCCGTAAACGAAATTGAACCAAACTGAAATTTTATGGTTTGAAAAAATTCCTAATTTGAACCGTAGGTTTTATTTAAAGCTATAAAAAAATGAATTATATTTTTATGGTTTAGTTTAGTTTGAAAGGATAATTGGACCAAACTAATCCGTACCTATCCTTAATAATAGAGGACCAATTGGAGAAAAAACTCACAATTCAAGAATAAAGATGATAATGATCGTTCATTGATAAAGCGGCTACATTTTACATGGGTATTTATAGTATCCTCATTACGACAAATGACAAAGATGGAATAGAAATAGAATTTGTATGAAAGGTAGTAAAATGATATATTTGTATAAGAATAGAATAATCTAGAATTTATCTTATAGTGGCTAGCGATACTGGCGTCATTGTGTGTTAGGTCAAGCTTATTGATTAGGTCAACTAGAATTTCAAGTAGCTCGCATTAGGTTCACTGTCTTCTGGCTTATTCAAAATCCTTACTCAAAGGTAGATGTTTTAACTTAGAACATGTCAAATCATAGGATGTAGGTCGACATCCTTAATATGGTATGTAGGACTCATGATCATGTTAGCCATTGCTACCATGAATCCTTAGAGATGATGTCAAGTTATTCAGTAAGCTACTTTAAGTTAATCTATTAAAGTTTTCCTTGACTTACATGATTATAAAAAAAGTATCACGGCTTGTTAGGTGTTATAGCTTGTAAGACTACATGAGGGCTTCATCCTTGGTTAGATGGTTGGATAAGATCTTTCGTGTAAGATTCTGCATTTCGCACATTTTGGCTCTAATGGTCAGATCTAAGGTTGAATTCTTATCATCTCCTTAGGGCTGTTGATGATATACCCTTAAATCAAGTGGGTCTTCTTTTGGAACATAAGGAGTCAGCTCATTGATGTTGAAGGTTGGAGAAATGCCATAGCCTTTAAGGAGTTCAAGCTTATAGGCATTATTGTTAATCCTTCGAAGGATCTTGAATGAATTGTTTACTTAGGACAATAATTTGTTAGCTTTATGGTTAGAAAATCAATCTTTACTTAGGTGTATCCTCGATAAGTCTCGTGGCTTGAAGCTCACAACCTTCCTTTCTCTATTTCCTTGCTTTTATTGTTTAGCAATGATCTTGGCAAGATTCTTGAAAACATTTTGATGCAACTTCTAAATCTCTTGTGCTCTATCTATACTACTTAAACTCTCCTCCTTAAAAGTTGGGATGGATGACATGTCCATTACTAAGGTTCGCTTGCACTTATATATAACCTTAAATAAAGACTTATTGGTTGTATTATGTATCGACCTATTGCAAGCAAACTCAACTATGGGTAGGCATAAGTTCCATTCTATTAAGTTCTTGCCAACCATATCTTTAAGAAAGGTGCTTAAAGTTTGGCTAACAACTTTGGTTTGGCTATTTAGCTAGGGGTAGTAGGACATATTGAACATTAGTGTGGTGCCAAGGCTTTTCTATAATATCTTCCAAAGGAAATTGATAGGAATCAACTCTCTAAATTGATTACACGTAACCAAGCTAAAGGACTCTAAGAACTCTTTCAGAAAATATTAGCTCTAGATCATAGCTGAGATGAGGATTCTTATCCCGAGTAGGTCTTTTGCCGACCTAACTATCAAAACCTTACATGCATTAGATTCGCCCATGTTCAATTGCGACGCTTTATCCTAAAAGACAGCCTTAAAATAGCCGAGGCGAGCTCCTGATTTGACCACATGCATCCAACCTTAAATCGAGCTGACACTTTAGAAGAGCTAATTAGTCTTCGACCTGATCCAGATCAGGTCGACGCCGGCTGCAATGTTCTCCTGCTTTTGCTTATGTTATATCATAATATTAACATCTAGCCAACAGGTGATACATGTCTTTTGATACGATATTCCAGAATGAGTCTTCTCTCTTTCATACTGAATATTGTTTGCCCATTTTACCCCTTTTGGTATTATTTATGTAACCTAGTGTAGAATACTGTTTTGTCTCTTCATACATGTAAAGTAACCTTAGTGGATGGGTATATAAATTCCCACTTTCTTGTATGCAGGGGACATCTCTCTTCAATATGGAATTACTCATTTGAGTAACCTTAGTGTTATTGTTATTATTCAACACTTATTTATTCCTTTTGGTAAGGAGTAGTGGCGAGTGACCCATCAATTCGGACCAGTTTGTTATATCCAGCGGATTGTGGGATGAGTAGGATTGAGTGGTGCGTCATATCTATTCAGTAGCTTCCTGGGTTTGCTAGCTTTTATTTTGTTTTGTTTTCGGCTCGCTTCATTATGGTGCTTTTCCATGTGTTCGACTGTAAAGACGCATCAGCTTCGTTGGTATCAAGGCACAGTTCTATGAGGGAGTATGTGGAGTTATAGTGAAGTTTTGGTTTGCTTTACTATTAATGGTTGCTATGTTCCTTCCGTAGCTACCGCGGTGTATTAGTGTAATAGCAAGAGTAATTTATTATTACCCAGTTTTTACTCTGTTTCTCATTACGAAAACGGAGTAAGTTTGTTTCTATTCTATTTAAGTGACTATCTGGTATTGAAGTTATTAGTAAGTTGGTAATCTATTTGAGAACTACTGTACCATGTCTGATTTAAGTATTCAGGGTGTTGTTGGTGACTAGGGCAGTGATGTTTAGCCTAGTCGTGGTCATAATGGTAGCAACACCTCAGGGTCGGTTGACGATAAACTTGACAGATTCATAAATTTTGTTGAGAGTCTAGTCACCGCAATGCAAGTGAATAGGCAACAACCCTATGGTCAAGACAATTGAACCAATCACCCAATTCTACCACCATAAGCTAGAGGAGTAGCAAATCGAGCTGTTAGACGAAGATTGGAGTTTGAGGAAGATGACGAGAAGCTAGGTGTTAAAGGGTTTGGTGAGGAAGAATAAGTTGATTATTACTAAATATAGGGACAAGGACGTCGAGTCCTTCGATGGTTAGACAATGTCAAAGTTCAAATTCCGCCCTTCAGTAGAAATGGAGATGTGGATGCAGATGAATACTTAGAGTGGGAAGAGAAGGTCGAGAAGGTGTTTAAGTGTTATGGGTATTCGAATACTATTAAGGTTCAACTAGCTGTACTGGAGTTTACTGAGTGTGCTACAATGTGGTGGAAAAATTTGAACATAGCATAAGCAAGGGATGGAAGACGAGGTATTAGGACCTGGGACGAGATGAAAAGGTTGTTGAAGGGTAGGTTTGTGCTTGAGAAGTACCTATAAGATACTTTTGCAAAGTTGTTGGAGCTTCAACAAGGAAACTGATCTGTTGATGACTATCTCAGAGAATTTCAGATACTTATGATCTGAGCAAACGTAAAAGAACCAAAGGCCCGTATAGTATCGAGGTTCATTTTTGGGCTTAAATATGAAATTCGAAATATCGTAGAAGTACAGAGGTTTTATACCTTAGAAGAGATGATCAAGATTGCGTAGAGAGTCGAGAAACAAAGGACAAATGTTTCGAATTGACTTGAGCCGACATTCTCCTGAGCCTTGGTACCACGCTGACCTGTTCAAGCTGAGCTAAGGAAAAGAGCGACAAACTTGATGACAGCCAGGCCAGTTAGCAGGGCCGAGCCAGTTAGCAGGGCTAGGCTGACCCCGAAAACATATGAGAAGGGACAAATCTTCGGACGAAAGATTAGTGAGGTGAAATGCTTTAAGTGCTTAGGCTTCAGACACATGGCTACTGAGTGTTTGAGTCGATGCATCATGGTGTTCTGAGGAGATGTAGTGGATATCATTGATAATAGGAGCCCGAGAAAGAAGAAGACGTTGGAAAGCTCGAGGCTGAAGAAGAAGAGGAGACTTGCATTTATGCCGATTTGGGAGAAGTGATGACCCTAGTCTTGAGGTGAGTACTGAGTTCCTTGCCGAACTCTAAGGAGGATTAAAGGGAAAATCTATTCCATACCAAGTGTAACATTGAAGGCCAACTATGTACGATCATTGTGGATAGAGAGAGCTATATTAATGTGGTTATACGACCCTTTGCGCAGAGGTTGGGTATGTCGACCTCAAGGCACCCTTAGCCTTATAAGTTACATTGGCTTCATGATAAGGGTGTTTTACACACGACTGAACAAGTCGCTGTACCGTTCAGTATTGGGAATGTGTATAAGGACGAAGTAGTGTGCGATGTTGTCCCCATGGGAGCTTCACATTTATTGCTTGGACGACCTTGGTTGTTCGATCGACGTGTCATGTACGATGAGTGTAAGAACACCTATGCCTTTGTTAAGGATGGAAGGAAGATTGTGTTGCAACCTTTGACCCCATCCCAAGTAAATGAAACCCATAACTAGCTTACTTGAGCTATTGAGAAAAAGACCTTAATTATGAGCAGAAGAGAGGTCCGATCTGCTGAGAAGGCTGATGAACCGATGTTCCTACTAGTAAGAAGATTGATGGAGATGAGGGAATTGTGGGATGTTCCAAAAGAGATCCGAAGCTTGCTAACCGAGTTTTCCGACTTTTTTCTAGAAGAATTACTTAGAGGACTATTGCTAGTGTGAAGCATTGAGTACTGTATTGATTTACGGACAGATGCTGCCCTACTGAACCAACCTGCATATAGGATGAACCTTAAGTGGGCTGTTGAGTTGAAAAGACAGGTGGACAAGTAGGCTGTTGAGTTGAAAAGACAGGTGGACAAGTAGGCTGTTGAGTTGAAAAGACAGGTGGACAAACTCATTGAATGAGAATATGTGAGGGAGAGCATGAGCTGTTATACTGTACTGACTCATTCCGAAGAAAGATAGTTCATGGCGCACGTGTATCAACAGCCGAGCAATCAACTGAATTACTGTCAAGTATAGATACCCGATACCAAGACTAGATGACATGTTAGATGAGCTTCATGGCACAAAGATATTTTTGAAGATTGATCTGCGAAGTACCTACCACCAAATTCATATGAGGTCGGGCGATAAAAGGAAAACTGCCTCTAAGACTAGGCACAGACTCTACGAATGGTTGGTTATCCTATTCGGACTTACTAATACGTTAAGCATATTCATGAGGTTAATGAACCATGTAATGTAGCCCTTAATTAGGAGATGTGTGGTCGTATACTTTGATGATATATTGGTATACAGTGCCGACCTGAATGATCATGTTCAACATCTTCGTGACGTATTTAACATTTTGCGAACTGAGAAGTTGTACAAAAATGTGAAGAAGTGTATGTTCTACCAGAGAGAAGTGATATTCCTAAGGTTTGTAATGTCAGGGGAAGGAATCCGAGCAGATGAGGAGAAGATACAAGCTCTTATGGACTGGCTGACACTGGAGAATGTCATCGAGGTCCGAAGTTTTCATGGCTTAGTTTTTTTTATAGGCGATTTATTAAGGACTTTAATACTATAACTACCTCTTTGACCGAGCTGACTAAGAACATTAAAGGATTCAAGTGGAATAATCGAGTTGAACGAAGCTTTAAAGAGATCAAGGAAAAGCTTACCTCGGCACCTGTCTTATTACTGCCAGATTTTTGACAAGCCCTTTGAATTAGAATGTGATGCATTGGGAGTTGGAATTGGTGCTATCTTGATGCAGGAGCGACGGCCCGTTGTCTACCACAGTGAGAAAATTAGTGGTCTTACCCTGAATTATTTTGTGTACGAGAAAGAGTTGTACTCTTTTTACCGAGCCCTTACCTTTTGGCAACATTATTTACTGTCGTAAGAGTTTGTTATTTATACAGACCATCAACCTTTGAAGCATCTAGGAAGTCAGAACAAGCTCTTGAAGAGACAAGCCAAGTGGTTGGAGTTCATGGAGGGTTTCTCGTACATCATTTAACATAAGAAAGGAAGTGCAAATGTGGTCACTAACTCTTTATGATGACGACAAACCTTGCTGATCACTTTGCAGACAAAATTATTGAGACTCTCACTCATTACAGAGTCGTGTGCTCATGATCCTTATTTCAGCCCCATCATCGAATGATATAAGGATGGAATTGCTATCAGAGGATATTATCTTAAGGACGGCTATTTATTCATGGACCGCTGGCTATGTATTCCAAACTGCTCTACGTGTGAACTATTGGTTAGGGAAGCTCATAGCAGTAGACTTTCAGGCCACTTTAGGGAGGTTAAGACAACTAATCTGTTGAAGAAGAACTTTTATTGGCTTGGTTTGGCTATAGATGTCTACAAGGTGGTTAGTTGTTGTGAAGTGTGCAAGCGAGCTAAGAGGAAAATAGAACCCCATGGAGAGTACATGCTACTACTAACACCCACTTTACTTTGGGCCGACCTTAGCATGGACTTTGTCCTAAGGTTGCCTTAGACATCCAGAGGGAAAGATTCTATTTTTGTTATAGTGGACCACTTCAGCAAAATAGCGCATTTCATTCTGTATCATCGGAATAATGATAGCCCTATACATTGCTGATTTGTTTTTGCAGGAGATTATCTGACTACATAGAGTACCAAAGATTATTGTCTTAGATTGGGACACAAAATTCTTAAGCTATTTTTGAAAGACTCTTTAGAGAAGACTTGGGACTAAACTTGTATTCAGCTTTAGTACCCACCTTCAGACTGATGGCCAAACTGAAGTGGTGAATAGGATGCTAGTTAATTTGCTTAGAGCAGTCATAGGAAAGAACTTACGGGATTGGGATCTGTGCTTACCAGTTGTAGAGTTCGCCTACAACCGAACTGTTCATAGTATTACTGGGAAGAATCCATTCAAGGTCATCTATGGCTTAACTCCGCTACTTCCTTGGATATGATCGATACCCCAACAGCTACTAAAGAGAGTCAATTTGAAGTCAACTGATCCAAAGAATTGCACGAGCTATATCAGTCTGTAACCAGGAAGATCGTTAATTTTAATTAGAGGCAGTATGAAATTGGTAGCTAAGGCCACCGAACTATTTTTTTCTATCCAGGAGACTTGGTATGGATACATCTCAGCTAAGAACGATTCCTACACTTAAGATAGAACAAGTTATCCCCTTAAGTTGATGGTTCGTTGAAGGTCCTAAAGAAAATTAATCGCAATGCTTACTAAATCGAGTTGCTTGATGACTATGGTGTTTCTTTCACTTTTAATGTGTCCGATTTGATCCCTTCCCAACTAGCAGAAGAAGACCCTGCAAGCGCCCTAGAAGAAAGGATAAGGACTACTCCTGATTAGAGAATAAATCTTTCCGACCCCTAAGCAGATGATAGGAATCAACCTCCTTGGACCGATCACACGTAGCCGAGCTAAAAGACTTTAAGGACTCGTTCGGAGGATTCTAGCTATAGGCCATTGTAGAGACAAGGATTCCTATCCCAAGCAGATCTTTTGCCAACTTGACTATTGGATCCTTACATACGTTAAATTTGCCCATATTCAACAGTGACGCTTTATCCGAGAAGACAACTTAAGAATAGCCGAGGCGAGCTCTTGATCTGACCACAGGCATCCGACCTCGAATCAAGTTAACTCTTTAGAAGAGTTGATTAGTCCTTGACTTGATCCAGATCAGGTTGGCTCTTGACTACAATGTCCTTCTACTTCCGCCTACGTTGTATCATACTCTTAACATCCAGCTAACAAGTGACACGTATTTTCTGACACAATATTCTAGAATGATTCTTCTCTCTATTGCATTGAATATTCTTTGTCCCTTTTACCCCTTTTGGTATTATTTATGTAACCTAGTATAAAATACCCTTTTGTCTTTTCATATATATAAAGTAAACCTAGTGGATGGGTATATAAACCCCCACTTTTTTGTATGTAGGGGACATCTCTCTTTAATATGGAATTACTCATTTGAGCAATCTTTGTGTTTTCGTTATTATTCAACTCTAATCTATTCCTTTTAGCAATGAATAGTAACGAGTGACCCTTTAATTCGGACTGGTGTGTCATATCTAGTGGATTGTAGGCCAAATAGGATCGAGTGGTGGGTGAGTTGCGTGGGTTGAATTGATTATTACGGAAGTTTAATACTTAACCAATTTTTGCTTTTTGATGTTCAATATCAATTATCTGTATTACACTTGTTCTTAATTCCTAACATATTATGAATATTAATAAATTTAAATAAGAGATTTGTGTATGAAAGCTAACTTTAATACCTAATAATTCAATTTTTCAAATAGATTAATTCATTAATTGCGCTTTTTATCTTAAGCCTAATATTATGCAAATGATTTTGATAAATTGTGTAGCGCACAATCACTCAAGTAATATATCATAAAAAATAAATAAATAATTTTTTAGTAAATAAAGAATGTAGGGTTAGAAAATCAAGCAAGCATGTATAGTGGTTTTGCTACATGTGTCAATCCATTCTTCTACCTCATGGCTAGGAATATCGGGTCCACTCTTCCAGTCCATAACTAGGAATACGGTTATCCACATCGTGCTTCCATTATTTGAAGATAACTTTACATAGAGGTCAACTGTTTCCATGATCTTATCTTGTCTCCAAATCGCAAGTCTATAGAATTTCCTTCCCAAGTTTTCTTAAATAGTATTCTACTAATTTTTAAAGAGATTATTAACTCTTTTGAGAATTGCAATAGATTTCCTAACACTTTTGCACAGTGCTTAATAATATTAAATTCTTAAGTTATGAGCTCTATCTTTTAAATCACTTAAATGTTTGTGAGGCCAATCAAATTATAAATATCATGGGAACTTTTGTAGCTCTTTCCTCTTATCTCACTTCTTTGCTGACTCTTGTTTTGCTTTCATTTCGTTGATCACTTCTCCTTTAAATAATTTTGGCTTCTAACATCAAGTGTTCTTAATATGGTAGTAGTTGCTATATAGCAGTTGCTTCTTCAAATCTTTGTGATCTTCTTGCTTTACTGTCTTGTTGATACGCTCATATGTCATGAAATACTTTTCTTATAGCTTTTTTATATACTTAGAAACTTTGATTAGTCTGTTGTATCACATGCTTTTGAAATCTTTGTAAGTACTACATTGGTGTCCCTTGGCTTATCAAGATATGTTACCCAATTATATCTTTATGGTATTGGATCTTGACTTGTTCTTTTATAATAAGCTTTGATTACTTCTTGCTTCTAAAAATTGAATGCATTAAGTCCTATGCTTTTGATAAGTGTTGTCTTATGATAAGTTCTTTTCTTTTCTTCCTTCATCTAAAAATAATGTAGCCATATCTTTTACTTCATTTGATCAACTTTTGATAGTTATAGTTTTGAATCAACATGCATCACTAATAGTTGTTTTCTGGTTTTTGATTCTTCAAGTAACTTATTATTTTATCAACCTTTCATCATTCAACTCTTTGTTTTTCTCAAGTTCCTTTAAGAATGCTATTCTATGTTTTGTATAGTAGGTAACTTGATTAGCAATAATAAAATAGCTTTTGTTCATTTCCACATACATTTTGTTACTATTAAAATATATTTCATTTAGGGTACATCATAAAAATTTTTTTCATTCGGGTTCTTATACTAATAATTAGGTCATCTTGTTGAACTGATTTACTATTACCATAATTAAGTATTTCCTCTTATATGTCTTTAGCGATTCAAGAACAAAGTCTATACTTAGGTTGACCCATGGCTAAGAAGGTATTTGTAGAGGCATGTATTCACCAAAGCTTCCTAACTTCTCTTGGCCTTTTGATACACCATACACCTCTTTAGTACTCGATGAACATCCATCGTTGTCAAATGTTCCTTTAATAGCTCACAGATTTTCTTCTCCATAAAATGTCCTAACAGACCTCTAACATGTGCTTCTTAGACTAATAGTTCCCATACTAAGTAAGCTAGTATACAAAATCAACCTTTCTTTGACAAATGGTTTTCAACAATATAGAATCCATCCATGGTCACACTAAAGTTACATCGAGCTGCAATAGGTCCACAATAAGTATTATACTCATATTGTTCATCCAACAATCCGAAACCAAGTAGCTTAGATTATAAGGTGATTAAAAACATATATACGAGATAATGTGATTACTACATTAACACCCTTTTTCTTGTACTTGATTACGCAGGAAAAACTCTTTAAGAACTCAACTTACTTTGCCTATCTCCTTTTAATAGTGTCTATTGACCTCTTAAATATTTTATTGACTCATGGTCGATGTAAATAATGAATTCATGAGGTAACAGGTAATGGTGACACATTGTAAATGCTTGAATTAGGGAATAAAATTCTTGTTGTAACTTGAGGAGTTTAGAGCAGTATTGTCAAGTTTCCTATTGAGTATCTAATTAGTCTTCTTACATTAGTATTGCACCTATATCGACATTAAATGTAGCATACTCCAACTCAAGGACTCAATGTCAAGCAAAGTAACGACTAGGGTGGTGGTGAGCTTCTCTTTGATCTCTTTAAAGCTCCTTTAAGCTCAATCATTCTACTTGAACTCCACAGTCTTTTTGTCAGCTCAGCCAATGGGGCTACAATCATACTAAAGTTGTGAATAAAGCACCAGTAGAAAGAAGCAAGCCTTATGGATATTATTGACCTCGCGACATTCTATCAAGTTGGATAACTGAGTATAGCCTTGACGTTCTCTTTGTTCACTTGAACCCTATCTTTTATAGCTACAAATCTTAAGAATATTACCTTGGGTTGATAGAATAAGCATTTCTTTAGTTGCCATAAAGCTTCTCAGTTCTTGACATTTCAAACACCAATTTCAAATGTATTGTGGTTAGCTATTTTTCTACTATAGAGCAAAATATCATCGAAGTAGACTACCATGCATTTCCTAACAGATCATGCATTACATGATGCATAAGCCTAATAAATGTGTTGGGCACATTAGCCAGCCTAAAAGATATGACAGTCCATTCATATAATCTACAATACACCTTAAAGGCTATCTTCCACTCATCTCTTGGTCTCGTACAAATTTGGTGGTAGCTACTCTTCTAATCAAGCATAGAGAACTAACATATTATTTAGTCTAGGGATTGGACATTGGCACTTGATGGTAATCTTAGTTAATAGCTCGTTTATCAATGCACATCCTTCATAAAACATCCTCTTAGATACTAACAATACAAGTGCTTTCCCTTCGATGAGATTGCCTAATTAGCATTTCAATTCCCTTGCTTCTTTAAGGTTCATGCAATAAGTAGGTTAGTTGGCTAACGAAGCATTTGGTTGCAAGTTAATACGTATTTAAAATTCTGCAATGAAGGTAATTCACTTGGTAATTCCCTAAGGAATAAATCCTAGAATTCCTTTAAAAGATCCTTCAACTCATTAGGTAATGAATCCTAATTGATCACTTTCAACAATTGCTTGATCAAGAGTAAGTATATAGACTTGCTAGAGTGCATGGTTTGGTCCAGCTCACTTCTCCTCATGAATGAGGTCGTCTTTTATGCTTAAGCAACCTAAGCTTAAGCCTCTTGTACTTTTTTGGGTATGATGAAATGCAAGAGTACCATCTTGCCATCTTTCTAAGATGAGTAGGTGTTATGATATCCATCATATAGTTTGCCAAGCATAGGTTTGGAGTGGGGATAGGGGGGACTGAGATGCCTGGCCTCCTTAAGCTTAACAAAAAGTTAATTCACAAGAAAAAAAAATTATAAAAATTTTAAAAAGCAAAATATGATATAATATTAGATACAACTAAGTAATTAGTTGCTTGTTTCACCAAACTTGAGATCTTCGATTCAAATTTATAAGTGTCATTTTACTTTTTTCAGATGCATTTAATGCATGAATAAATGACATTCTCTTTTTGGTTTCTTTTTTTTTTTTTTTGCTCCAACATTTTCTTTTTGCAATAAAAATAATATTAAATTCATTCATTGCAAAATTATACTTAACTAAACAAATTCTCTTAAATTGTTATTTTGTTAGTAGTATACTATAAATAGTAATTGCATTGCCTATATTGCGATTGTCTTGGATTCATAACATAAAATTATTAATAAATAATACAAATTATACGACTTGGTTTAAAAATTTTCTTTTACAATTAATGCTATAAATATACATGTGGTTTATTGCATAATGGATTGCAAATTAACTTATATTCACAATTATTTTTTTTTTTAGCATTGTTAATGAAACAAATATGCAAAGTTCTTATAAAATGACATCGTAGAATAATCATATTCATGTCAATTTGCTATACTTGCAATTTGTTATAATCAATTATTACTAAAAATAAAACTTGCGTAGGTCTTGTATATTAATTTTATTTTTTTATGAATTAATAGTTAAATTTCAATTATTATATATGTCATAATTAAGAGACAAAAGTTTTAATTTTAACCTCTTCTAAAGTGCATTGAGCATCCTTAATCATTCTCTAATTTTTTTTTATCCAGTAAAGATTTTGAAAATATAAGGGGTGTAATCAGTAACAAAATCTTTTTACAAATATAAGATGTAATGTGATTGTAATAACAAACAGATATTTTCCTTTAGATGATTCTAATATGACTTGATCAGAGTAAATCTACCCCCCTCAATTGTGATATTTTGTACTTGTCCTTGTAGTTTACGTTAGTTAAAACATCTAACGTTGGTCGAGTAGTACATTAGAAGTACACATTGGCAACATGTAATGGAGCATCTTGGCACCTATCTCTTATTGCTATTGGTACTTGCACTTACTATGAAATATGTAAGACTCCCTTCTCATTCAACCATTGTAACCTATAAGGTTGGGAGTGTTTACGGTTGGTACTTAGTTCATTAAGGATGAAGTGACTACATTAGTGTAGCTACCTTATCAATAATTAGAGCACATAGATGCCTCTTTATCTTGTACATGATATGGAAGAAATTCTCCCTCTGCTCATCTTCAAAGGACACTACACTCAATGCTCTTGTTAGTACCATACTTAAATACTGGAGTTTCTTGGTGCAAATTGCAATGTCCCCATCATCATGATATTTTACAAGAACCTTCTCTAAACTTCCTAATTTCTCTTCAACCTTCTCTTCATCAGCAAATTTGATCTTAAACTATGATTCTTCTCCCTTTATGATCATCACCTTTCGGTTTAGACATTAAGAAGCGATATGCCTAAAGCCTAAGCACTTAAAGCATTTAGTTTACCCCATTTTATAACTTAAGTTTTGTTTAGCCTCCTTTTGTGTCATACTGATCACCTTGTCGAATTACTACTCTTTTAGGTTGTCTATTACCAAGTTACATCAGTAGTGTTGACCATGACATTAGCATCCTACTCGAATAATTGCTGCTTTGTTGTTCGACCCTCTCAGCCATTTGAATAACATCATCTAGGGTGTTCAAGTACTGTAGCTCAACTACACTCTTAATTCAATAATTTACTCTTATTATAAATCAAGAAATTGTCCTGTTCATTAGCTCTTCTATCTCAATGGATCATTATCATCTAAAACTCTTTTCACATAATCATCTACATACATCCCTCATTACCTCAGGATCTATAACTTCTTAAATGCCTCCTGTGTATAGCAAGAATGAATCTCTACCTCATTATTAGCTTCATCTCTAGCCATGACTAAATCTCTTGCCTACCATTCCTTCTTTGAGCATTCATTATGTTCTTCTATCATAGGGTGGCATACCTAGTAAGTAGCTATTCGTACCTTCACAACTTTATGGTACTATTGGCATTCAAACATTTTATCCATTTTATTTTCCCATTCTAAGTAGTCATTTGCATCCCTACTTCTTACAAACAGAGGTATTTGCATCTTAACATTATCTAATCCTTTAGGAGCTTGTGTTTCCCATACACCATATTCCTTGGCAAAATGGTCCCCTGCTCCTTTGTCAATCTCTTCTAGCTTTATTTATCTCCTTACTTTCGTGTCTCATATAAATCCTCTACGATTTAGGCCATTTTGAGGTAGATTTACCATTTCTTCATTCATCACCCTCTATACACTACTTATTGAGTTAGTAGAAGGAGAAGAAATAACATTTATACCAGAAGTAGTAAAATGCTGCATTTTCGCACAAGAATAGAACAATCTAGAATTTGTCCTGTAGTGATTAGTAGCACTAACATCACATTATATCATGTTGAGATGATTGATTAAGTGGGTTAAACTGTCCAATCACTCGCATCAAGTTCACCATTGATTATCCTACTCGGAATCCTTACTCGAACGTAGATCTATTAGAGGTTGAAAAGTTAGATCACAGGATGCAAGTTAACATCCCTGATCTAGCATGCCAAACTCATTATTAGGTCGACTAATGCCACTTATAAATCCTTAGAAATGGTCTTTGTTTAGTAAGTTACCATAGGTCGGTTTATTAAAGTTTTCCTCAACTTGCGTGATTGTCAAAAGAGTATTATAACTCAATAGGTGATATAGCTTATAGGATTGTATGAGGATAGCTTTGTCCCCTCTTAGTTGATTGGACATGATCCTTCATGTGAATTTCTTGATTCTGTGCATTCTTGCTTTAGCAATCAAACCCGATGTCAAATTCTTATGAAGTTTCTTCTTGTTGCAATAAGTAAAAGGATAAAGGATGGAAACACTCTTAAACAAGTAAGCGTCTAAAACCTAAATTCTTTTGAGTAATATAATTATGAATTCAACATAGATTTAGAAACACAATTCATTAAGAAAATTATTATAATAGGAGAATTGGGTTTTCTGAAAGAAATTGAAATCGATAAATCGGGGATGCATATAATGGATCTACAAATTATAAATATGTAGAAAGAATTTATAAACTATAAACAAAATCCTAAAATGATCTATACATCGCAATTTATACGCATCAAATTTGAATAATTAGTTTTAAAGAGAAAATTTTTAGATTCCATAGATGTAGGCTTTACTGCTTTAGGAAAGTATGGATTATAATTAGATAAAATCCTAAAGTCATATAAGATAAATTAGGAATAATATGTTATAGGAACTAAACCTAATGTTTTATTATAAAAGAAATCCTTTTAGGACAAATTAGGAAACCATAATAGAAGTATTAAATATAATAAACAAACATGGAAAATCTCAACTAGATAGTTAATAAGATAACAATAAAATATTATTTCATAAATCCTAATAAAGCTTAAACTAAAATGGAATGAAGAAACCAAAAGAGATCCCTAAGATAAAGAGAGGCTAATTGCTAGATATAAGTTAGTCGACTACCCCTTCGTCTTAGTTGACTAGTCTCTACTTCGTCGCTTAACTTCCACCATTTCCTTAGTCAATTAAATGCTAGGTTATTAATTAATCAAAACTAGAGGAAATTCATAAGCAATAAAAGCATAAAACAAAATAAATTTAGGATTAAATTGTTTGATTACTTGTTATAGCATAATACAAAGAAGAAGGGCAAAAGAAATAAGCATTTTAGGAAAAAAAGGGAGCAGCTATGTTGTTACATGCTATAAATGCTTGTGGGATTAGAAATAAAAAATTTTGATTAATAACTATTCTGTTGGTTGTGCTTTGCCATTATATGATTTATAGATGATAACCTAGATTATGTTTCCACAACCCTAGATTAGGTTTCCGTTGCTCAACGGATAGTTGATATCAGAGATCTATGATAGGTTCATTTCAGTGAATGGGAGGTCGGTTTGAACATTGCATATGGACAGTGCTCTTGATGGCACTATATAGGTAGTGTACTTAGTATAAGATTATTTATTATTGTTATTGTTAGCATTGTGGAGTTAGATTGTTCCTTTTAAATATATAACCATTATCATTTAGGTTTAGCCAATTTAATGGGAGTGATGAGCAACTCCAAGGTTTTGGGCATTAAGGTTATGCTACTTGCTTTTGTTTGTTGTTTATCAAATTTTGGTACATGTGTATGATTCATGATGTTTGATATTCGTGTGTACCTTATGTAGTATAGTTATTTTTTGCATATTTGATCATCTCATTTAGGGATTTTTATTTCAAATAATTAAGATAATTAGGGGGTTGAAAACTTGGAGAGTATATAATGAGCCCTACATATTACTATTTAGGTAGCAGTTTATAGTGAATTGGCCATATCTTTTGGGTTTAGGGCATAAAAGTTAGTGGTAAAGCTTAGATATAATGATCGAGAACCTATTGGAAAAGGCTATGAAATGGGAATGACTTAGAAACAATGTAATTAAAATTAGAAAAGTTTAATATTGCCAACCGTTAAGTGAACAATCATAGACTTGGTAGTGGAAATAAAGTAAAAGTCATAGATAATAATAATAATAATAATAATTAATATAAATAATAGTAACCAATTCCAAGCCATCACATAAATACTCTTTCGATGACAATCTCATGATAAGATATGGGAGAAAGTGATGTAAGGTCGGTAATAGATAACTTAAAATAGACTGACCTAGTTGTAAGTTGGTTAATCTAGCCTAAAACCCTTGTTAAATGAGTAAAAATATGTAAATAAGTTATAGGAATCTAATGGTTAGAAATTAATAACTAAAAGTTATAAGCTAGAGAACTGAAGGTTAGAAAATGGTAACTATAGTAATAAACAATAAAGAAAAATCAACCAACATGAATTAGTAGCTTGACGATAATATAATGATAAGATTTACGCAAAAATAGTATTAAGATGATAACATAGCTTATAATAGGTTAACCTGATTACATTTAGGTCAACTTGATTGGAGACAAGACAACATAAGTAGGAATGGAAAAACTTAGCTTGAAATTACTTGTTTGATGAATAAAAATACGTAGATGATAAGTTACAGGGACTAAAAATTTGAAAATCAATAACCATTGTGAGAAATAATAAATAAACCTTAAAATATAAATTACAAGTCCATCATATAAATCCCTTGGCTGCAATACCTTATTAAGATAGTGGTGAAATAAGGCGTGAACATAAATAAAAGATCATTAGAAAACTGTCGACATTAGGTAGAGAAGTCAAAAGATCTAAAAAATAATTTACAAGTCCATCGCACTGAATCCCCCTAAGTGATGGCAACATTACCATAAAATATGAAAACAATTATTGAAAAGAGATAAAGAAACACAAACCATCCTATTAAGATCCCATAGGCAGTGGTATATAAATAATAAAATTTCAAAGATTTAAAAATATCACAAAATCTGTCTTAATGACTTTTCCTATGATGGCTGTCATGTTTAGAAGTCGAAGGAGGTGAGCGGTCCGCTACGTCCTCATACCATAGCACGAGTATATTAAGACTCATAATAACTAATTATCCATAATAATATAAGAATTGTATACTCTAAATTCTTGTAAAAAAATATCCTATTTTTAGTAATTTACATCTCTTTTAACTATAAACAACTAAGTTACTAACTAAGCAGACTATATCAAAACAAGCTAGAGATACCAAATTCCTGTGGCACAGTAGATCCCAGAGAAAGGTCTATAGTCAAGATCCAATATTCCTTAAATTTATAGTTTGTAAAGGAAAAAAAAATGTCCGAAAAGAGGTGAGTTATTAATACTACATAGTTATACAAGTGCTCACGTATGTCATGCAAACACAATCACACACATAGAACTCATACTAATGTAACAACCACAATATATTAATTTTTGAATTAGCTTAACAAACAATATAGCCTTAGGCACCTTGGGGTTGACGTGTTTTAACTTCACAATGATACAAAACGTGTATGGAACTCGACACATAATATGCAGTTTGTCCAAATGCAAGCAATATCGTATGAACTCGAGGGAGTAGGTTTTAACTAGGTTATGGCCATAAATAAGAATGCAGGTCGGGAGCGTTAAGAAAACTCGTGAAAAACTCTGTGGATATGATGTAGCAATTGAGTCCGCATGAACTTGAAGTCCTTCTATATATGATGCATAAGTAGTGATTTAGGTTTATGGGCTGCAAACCTTACTCAAGGGTTTGTTAAGAGTAAATTTGAATATGGGGAAGCTTGGGAGCTTACACACAAGAACAAATGAAGAGGAATATTCAATATATTGATGAAAAATCGGCTGAGTACAGGTGAGGCACTTATGGTGACCTTATTAGGGTTACAAGATAGAATAAGTAGTGATTAAAATAGGTAAATATATGAGTGAAGAAAAAAAATACAAGATAGAAGTGTTTAAAAGGGGAAAAATGAAAACAAGAATATCCTCTAAGAAATAATATAGTGGTCACAATGTTAGAGACATGTGTCGACTAGAGGTTAGATACTTTTTAGCAAGCGCTAACAATTTCTATATAAAGAGGTGGTAGATTAGATTTGTTCAGACAACTTAGATTCATCCATAAAGAGCTTATGATTGGTTAGGAGAGCTGGTGATAGCTAAGGCTGAGCTGTTTAGGATGACCAATTGGTTGGAATCTTCGATCTAAGTTCACGTGAAGTGGTTGCATGAACTAAGGAAGCAGTGCAGCTCAATTGAATGCAACAAAAACACCTCTTTGATGGTAGGTCAGGGGGCAATGACTCGGTACACCAAATTCTCCAATCCTTCAACACGGGTGCATGTTATAAGTCGACGGGTTTCATTCTTATCATCTCTTCCGGGCTATATAGGATTTGGGATCAAATTCGTGGAGTTTTCTTACTGGTCTTCCTTTGGCACTTAGGGGCTTAAGTTGAGTTAGTAGGCATTATCATTGACCTTCCAGAATATTTTGAATGATCCCTCTATTCAGGATGATAACTTGTTCTTCCTCAAATTAAGAAATCTTTCTTTACTCAAGTGTAACCAAATAAGGTCTTTAGGTTGGAGTTACGTTTCTTTTCTTCCCTGATCTCATTGTTCTAGCTTTACAACAGCTCAACTAATCTGCTTGGTCACCTTATGATAGATCTTTTGTAGAGCTTAGTTAAAGAACACATGATTTTTAGTAAATTTATTATTTACTACCTAGCTTAAGCAAATATTCAATATCAATTATTCATTGAACTGTGGAAGTTCCTAATGTGAGTTAACTAGAATCGTTTCAACAAATCAACTCCTAACCTTAAGTATATTCTATCAAGATTGCTTTTACAATAAAATATCTTAAGATCATATTAGATTCTTGAACACCTCTATTAAGTTGCCCTAATCAGGAGAAACTATATAGATAATCACTTAGTCTATTTAATTATATCTAATTATACCAGTTTATTTACTACAGGATCTCGTAAACTCTATAGAAAACTCAAATGATTAATAAATAGTTAGCAATATTAAATCAAAGACAATAAGCGCAATGTAGTAAGATTGCAATGGTATACATCATTGATTGAATAAGTAAGAGAAAAAACAATGCTATATACAAGAACTAAGTTTCAATAATAATTTACCAAGAAGAAATGAAATAAAGTAAGATATTAAAGAAAATGATAATAACCCTAGCCTTTAACTTTATCTTACTTACTCTTTTTCAAAAGAGCTCCCTTATTAACTTAAGCAAGACTCTATTCATAATACTAAATCTATCATAAGGAAACTTTCCAAAAAAATAAAAAATTCTTTCATTAACAACATGTTCTTACCTAAGAAGCATTTGAAATTTCTTGAAATTCTCAGGTAAAGGGATCACAAGTAGTAGCACGGGCATAATCTTCTATGAACTTCAATTCTCCACCAAAAATTCTTCTTTTGAATGGAATTTCCAATATATTCCTCATTGAAGCTCCAAAACTCTAGCAAACCCTTCAAAAATTCTCAAAAACCCTTCAACAAACCTGCTAATGAAATAAATTACAAATAACCTACAAATACTCTAAAGCAAAGCTAATAATCAACAAAAACTTAACAAAACCACCTCAAAATACATGTGTTAAATAAGAGTCATCAAATCCCACCACGTTGCTTGTCCTCAAATAAAACAATAAAAGACTAATAAACAACATCTGAAGGACAAAAATTTCACACCTTAAAAGATTACATCCTCAATTCAATCATCAAGAACTTGCCAAATGCTTCTAAAATTACCTCGTATTCTTTCACAAAATAGTGCTATTAGAACACTTAAATAATTGCATTAAGAACCATACTAGATTTCAACCATCAATCTAAAATGTCCATAGTTAGCCTCATAATGTAAACAAAACTTAAACTAAAGATTAAAACAAGCATCAATAAATAAATAAAGAGTTATAAGTGTTTCACCACTATAAGTATTTCAACTGCATAATACCTCTTCCCCAAAACAACTACGTAATATCAATATCATAGACATTATCACCTATTTTACTCATTGACTTCCAACTGAGTAATAGAGTTTTCTGCCATAAAACCAGCGAGGGTTTCCGCGGCTATGGTAGTGGTTCCCTTGCGACTATACCTATACATGGTGTCTTCATTGAAGTTGAACCACCGTTAGCATCGACTACTAAGGGTATTGATATCCTAAAATTTATTCGAGGGAAGAATTTTCTTAAAACCGGTGGAATGAGTTTCTTAGCCAAAGGTCTGCCCTAACTAGCTAGAAAAGCACTTCATGTATTTAAAATTTTCTCAAATTGGAACTTATTAAAGGGAGCCAATTGATATTTTCGTGCTGTCTTCGTCATGACATAAGAAATTTTTATGTTGATGTAGTGTAGCGTACATAAAATAATATAGTGAAATCCAGCATTTTATTAGCATATAGTTGGTATGTTTTGAAATTAGAGTCCTAAAATCTTTCTAAAAGCTTTTTATAGATAATTGTAACTAGCGGCTTTTAGCAAAGTTAATGGCAAGGAAGAAAAATTTATTGATAATAATTAGCCGGAAAAAATGACATGCAAGTATTACTAATAGTGTATAGCTTTAAAAAAGATCATTGATATTTTCAGGTGTTATGATTTTATTAGTATTTTCATATTATTAATTAGTTATAAACATTTTTTAGTGACAAGAGATGAAGGCTACAATTGAATGACTAGCACTACTATTTAATCATTGTGGAAAATGTTAATAAAAGAGAAGTGATTTATATTTTCCTTTTTCAAGAAGAAATCATTTTAACCATTTTCGGAAAATTACACTTTTAGTCATCGAATTTTATCACTTTTTTCTAATCAAGTTCTTAGATTTTTATTTTTTCTATTTTAGTATTCAAACTTTCATAAAGTTTGCAAGTTCTCCATTTATATTAGTTTTTCTATTAACAAATAACTTTTTTATAAACTCTTAGTAACTTCAATGTACTTTTTCTATTTCAATTGAAAAATACTTTAAATGGTTGATAATTTGATTTTGTATTCTTAATAGAATCAAATAGCATTTAATTTTATAATTTTTCAGATTTATATACAACAATAGTATTTTTTTCGTCAACTACATTACATATTACAAAAATCTAGAGAAAAAATGATTCAAACCTAATTCATCTCTTTTGGAGACAAGTGTTGATTAAGTAATTGTAAAACTTGTTTGATACTTATTCTAATTATTAAGTTGAATAAACAATAGTAGATACAACTAATTATCATATTTTATTTGATGATACTATGTAAAATTAGTTAATATATGATACTAATGGATGTTTTTTTTACAAACTTTTCAAAAGTATGAGCATTGAAATTGAAAAACTAAAAGTTTGGAATTAGTAAAGTTTAAACACTAAATGTGTTATTTTCCTAATCATTTTCTATTAACATATTTTTTTGTCATTGGTAGCCATTATGGCCGGTATCTTTGCTTCGTCACTTGCTACTAGAAGCCATTAGTTATGCAATCTCTTGAGAGTATTGCAATGATATTTAGCAATCGATGATATTTAATTATAACAAATTTCAAAAGATAAAAAAAGTGCAAAGTGCTTTTCTCGGTAAACAAACATACCCACTGTCAGATTTTAAACCTTTTGCATTATTTGTAATATGATTATGATTCTTAGCTTTTCCATCCAATCCGTCAACATGGTATTCCATTTATTTATCTAGCCACGACAGCATGACGTTTCACTTATGCAAAATTGAAAAAGAAAAAATAAAAAAGAGAAAAACGCCACAAGAAGCTCTGAATCTTTATATCTTTTGCCACATATACAATCACGAACAATCTTAAAAGATGCATGTTGATCCTAAACATTCCTTAAATGTGGGAGTTAGGGTGGTGTAAGTGACGTGTCACACCAACTCGAAGGAATTATGAAAAATTGTTGTTTTAGTCGGTTAGGTGGAAAAAGTTCACGAATAGACTCATTTTAAGACATAAATTCATCCAAAGAATTAGGTTTCTCAATCACAAAATATATAAAGACATAGGACCTTTTTTGTTGGCCCTTTTCTAATTTTTCTTGGAATATATATCATGGTAGGCTCGCTAAATTCAAAATTCATGTTAACAGGTATGATGAAAAGTTGACGATGGGACTCATGGTATGCATATTAAAATTTATGTGTCCCTTCAAGGGGAGTAAAAAAAAAAAAAAAAAAACAAAACAGAAGAGCCTTCGATAATTAAACGTACTGAAGTTGGACTTCCTTGTGGGATTACTCCTTGTCGAGTGCATGAAACATCTCTACGTAAGGGTTATGTGATCTTGACGCATGAACATTTGAAAATGAATCCTCTAAATTAGGTTATAATGTTAGTAGGTTAGTTCGACCGAAAGATTGATGAATAGACCCGTATTACATCAAGAGAGCAGGTTATAGTGATTCAAAATTCATCCCGCTGTACTAATAGAGTTCTTAAACTTATCTTAAAACCCTATAAGCAAAGTTTCTAAATCCATCCTAAAACTTTATAGGGTACTCAAAACCCATCCTACTATCCTAATAGGTTATGCACTTTCGGGTCTATTATATATATATATTTGTCAAATGATTATTTTTTTCTTTATTAATCAATAACTAAAAATTGATTTATATTATTTATAGAATATGGATAACACAATAATTATTATAATCCATTTATTATACCCTCTTCATCCTATATATTTTGTCACAACATCAATGAAATACCTAATATGATTGTTATATAATAAGTTTAATAATCTAAGTAGGCTTTATTTTGATTATTATATGTTTTGATTTTAAGTATGCGGTCAATATTTCCATCATTTTTTTATTTACTTAACTATTTCTCTCTACTATATAATAAATAAATAGCCATCTTCCTTTAGCCAATAAAAGAAAATCTTACCTAGATACATATTCATAATATTAATAGAAAATAGTAAATATAATGAAAATTGTTATCATCCCCGTTTTCATCTATTTCTTATTTTAGATATTAGAAATTTTAGTTAATAAGATATTATTAATTTATTATTTTTTATTAGGTAATGGGTTTCATATCAACTTTTTTTAAAATCTCATAACTTGTTCCTAAACCCCAACTGGTTTTTAACTATATTTCAAAATCTTATTGGATAATACCCTATAGAGTTTTTAGTGGGTTGGGTGAGTTAGGTATTTATAACGATTATTTACTTTCCTAATTACATATTTTAAAAAGGTTTAGAATTGAAACATACTTTAATAAATGTTTGTAACTCAAATGACAAAATCTAATAAAATTTAGGATCTATTGTTTGGTAATACATAGCCAAAAGTAATATAAAGATTATCACATAAGCAGGATTGATGGATTCTTGTTACATTTTGGAAAAAGGATTATGATTTAAGTTACTTTTGGAAAAAAAAAATAAAAACTTAAATAAAAAAACAATAAAAAGTTTAGGACTTTCAATAAGATTTCCCTTAATCATTCTATGAAAAACATGATTACATTATTATTGTTATTCCATCTCAACACGTGCACATTCTTCACATCCATATTATAAAATAAAAGCTTCTATTGATTGGTTCCTTCAGGACAATTATTATAAATTGAAGATGTTTTACACTTTTCAATATTGTTATACCTTCGAAATTGGTAAGTGTACATATAAGTTTCTCTATATAACAAATAAGAAAGTCGGGAAATTTCTGTTTTTAACCTCTTACGAACTTTAAGAACGTCAACCAGTGGTTTCTTAATAAATAAAGACCGGCATAAAAAAATGCAATAATTTGATATGGGCCGATACGATAGATTCAAATACGATATGACTTGATTTAAATGGATTAATATATAAAAATATTTGATATGATGCATAAATAGGTTAAATCCATTTAAACACTATTAAATTTGTATCCAGGTTTCGATTAAGCTATCAAATCCAGATACGAGACATGAGAAACCCTATTATTATTCTATTCCATATTTACATTTTAGTGTTCAAATTATTTCTTTCTAAGCTAGAGATATTAAATAAAAGTACAAGATATTTTAATTATTTATATATTCTTATTAGTACACTGTAGATTAAATAGAAAAAAAAAAAGAAACTCATGGATAGATTTTTTTATGTCTCTGTTGAAAATCCAATAGACTATCTATTTAAATTATGAATCTACTTAATTTAATGATTTTGTGTAACTTAAACTTACTAATGTTATATACTCTTCTCGTCGCATCATAATTTAAATGACAAAAAATTACGAATTCTTGTATAGATGATTTGATTTTTCCCCTTGAAAATCTAACAAATAATTTGATAAATTTGGAAATTAAGAGTACTAGTGATGTTAGTGTCCATTTAATCCATGATTCCTTTTAATTTAGTAATATTATACAATTTAGATTTTTAAAATTTCCACATTTAGAGAGATTTTGCTTTACTAATTGGTATGATGGCTAGTTGGTGAGATCTAGTATGGATTGTACATGGATGGTAGTTGAAGCCGACGGCTCTCCTAAGGTTTTCTCATTTGGGATCTCTAGGAAAAATGATTAAGTTGGCCCTTGTGAATAGCTTAACGTACTATCTCCCTTTAATTTTTTTGAGTGAAATATAGCAAAACTTTTGTTTCGATTGTAATTTTGTATTAAGTATGAAAATATTGTATAATTTTTCTTTATAATATTTAAATATTATTGTCGTTTTTTTTATATCTATAAATATTTTATAGATTTAATTACAACTTTTTAATTAATAAACGACATTAACAAATTATCAATCTTAATATAAATGAATTTGACCCAATATAAGACATGCTAGATTACGAATTTGGATTTTCTTATATAATTAATAAATGGTTATATCATGGGTTTAAGTTTATTAGATATGAACTTATATAGACGTTATACTAATATTGTTAACATCAACAATAATGATATTTTAATATTTTAATGGGTCTGAGGTTGTATGTGGACAAAAAGATTATTGTCCCGTCCTTATAGTGTCCAATAAGAGGAAAAGAGTTATAGATATATATATCGTACAAATACAGAATCGAATAACACCATGAATAGTTAATGCTAACAATAATGATATTTTAGTGGATTTAAGGCCGAATGTGGACAAAAAGGTTATTGCCCAATCCTTAGAGTGTCCAATAAAAGGAAAAAAGTTCTATATTATACAGTATATATTATTTATATATATATGATGTATAAATATTAATACAATATATATATGTTAATATATTAGTGACATTATTCATTGAATTGTTTGTCCCGATAACAGTTCCTTTCCCTAATAAATATGAAATCCAAGAATAAGATTGTCGTGATATGGAGGAGCTCCTCTTATTTATTTATATTTTGCTAGCTCCCTTTTCAATATATATATTTTTATTTATATTATCATAGATATATATTATAATAAATGCAAACCCCGTTCCATCGTCACGTGATTTCACAGCAGTGAAAACTCCTTTTAGCAGTCGGAGAATATCGAGGGACTATCATGCATATTGTATATCACGTGTTATTATTATTTGTTATATATTTCTTTGCGTGCGAGAGGTCGGGAAGGAATACAAACCCCATTCCTTCCTCCACGCCCACTAATACTCTCTGCTTTTATTGAGCCGGTGGATCGATATTGTTGATTCTGTAATCAAGGAAGGTTTGGTGACATCTGCTTTTCATTTCAATCTTTATGTGCGACTATCATATATCCATCACCATAATATAATCAAATTTTACATACAAAGTAAACTATATATATATATATATATAAATGACGATTTAAGGAATTATATATAAATCGCTTACAAATGCATAGGGAAAAGAACAAATGGATAATTTATGTATTTGCTGAAAAAGACAAAGATTATGATCCAACAGTTTTCTCTTATTTGAAGGGGCAAAAAGAAGAAATTAGAGAAAGTTGAGAGCTAGAGTATTAGTAATACGAAAAACGAAGCAGACTAGTGTGTTAGTGGGTTAATATGATAGGATGCGGTAGTTTAGATATGTAATTTACTAAACTAATTATCTTCAGGAGAGGGTCAATATCTAATAACTATTAATAATGAAGAATATAAGTTAAGATATAATAATGGAGAATTATGATAAAATTTTTTGGACATAGGAATAAAGTTGCATTAGCTCTTTTTTTCTATTCCTTTGTTTTTATGCCAATAGGTTGTATTAGCTTATTAATAGAGTAGTATGCTAGATTCTGATGTGATATGTATATATAAGGCTCCCAAGTCCCACCGTATATAATTCTTCTCATACAAGTCTTCCAAACTTCCTCTAGTATTACCAAAAGGCGCATGTATAAGTCCTTCTACAATACACAGAGACAAAAGCACTGATGTCTTTGCCATACTCTTACTCTCATATTTCCAGTCTGAATTTTGCCTAAGTACCATCTTCAACGGTGTAATACATCTGGCCACAAACAACTACATAAAACCAATATCATTGACAATGTAGCCTATTTTGAGCACTAGGGTTTTCCGCCATAAAACCAGCAAGGATATTCGCGGCTATGGTGGCGGTTCTCTTGCGGCTATAACTAAACGTGGTGTTGCGTTGAAAGAAAGGTACGTCATTGAAGTTGAACCACCACCATTGGCACAGACCACTGAGGGTGTTGGTATCCTAAAATTTATTCGTGGGAAGAATTTTCTCGTAACCTGTGGAACGGGTTTCTTAGCCAAGGGTATGTCCTAGCTAGCTAGAAAAGCACTTCATCCAGTTAAAAATTTTCTCATATTTGCACTTGTTAAGGCGATAAATCGATATTTTCCTGCCATCCTCGTCATGACATGAAAAATTTATGTTGATGTAGTGTAGTTAAGATATAGTGAAATCCAGCATTTTATTTTAGCTTTTATTAGTATATAGTTGTTATGTCTTCATATTGGAGTCCTAAAATCCTTTTGAAAGCTTTTTATAAATAATTTTGTAAGTAGCGGTTTGTATTAGCAAAGCTAATGGCAAAGGAAAGAAATTCATTAGTTAATACTGCCATGCAACGCACACCTTTTAAAAAAATTGTTATTTATATTTTCACGTTTTGAAATTTAATTAGTATTTACATGTCAATATTCCATTCATATGATATACGGTATATTAATATCATTAAAATTTTTCTCAAAAATAAAAGGTAAAGGCTATAATCAATTATTGATATTTAAATCATAACGAAAAATGTTAAAATTAAAAACCATTTTTATTATTTTCTATCAATAGTTTCTGTTGTTGGAAGCCATCATAGCTGGTATTATTCTTCCGACTATCATCCCTTAGAGCTATAAGCCACTAGTGAAATCTCTTGAGATATTTAATTACAATAAATTTCAATAAAAGAAAAGAAATTCAAAGAGTTTCTCCCGGGAAACAAACACACACCCAACGTTAAATTTTAAACCTTTTCATAATCTGTAATATGATTATGATTGTTGGCTTTTCCATCCAACCCGTCAACATGGTATTTCTTTTATTTCTGTAGCCACGACAGCATGACTTCTCCGATGCAATTTTTTTTTTTTCTTTTTAAACGCCTGAGAAGGTCTACATCTTTATATCTTTGGCTATATATACGAGTCACGAACATTCTTAAAGATGGACTTTGATCCTAAAGAAACTATGAAGAATTGTTGTTTTAGTAGGTTATATGGGAAAAGTTCGCGAATAGACTCATTTTTTACATATTTATAAGAAGGTTTCGACATAAAAGTTTACCCAAAGAATTAGATTTATAACTGAAACCACAAAATATATAAAGACTTAAGACCATATGTTGCTCATGTATTGCTTTTTCAATCTAATCTTCCTTTATGTTTCTTAGAGAGATGCCATTCTTACAGTCGCTTATTTAATCAATTAATTGCTTACTTAATCAATCAATTACTTACTTCTATCTTAAATAAAAGTACTCCTTTCTTGGTGTTGTCATCAAAACCCTCTTGATATATACACTTATACATATATGGGTCTTTATCTTTTACTTATATACTTGTTCGTGACCAAAAAAAGTTAATGCCAAATTACATCCATACATTTTTATTGGGTATCTTACTATAGTTAAAGGCTGCAAGCTATTTGATTAGGTTTAGAAATACTTTATTTCTAGGAATGTTCATTTTCTTGAACATATTTTTCCATTTAAGGTTCCTATTGTTCATGATTGATTAGTATTGTCCTCATCAGATTCTTGTTGTTCAACTGATGTTTGCACATATTTTATGGATCTTTGTTTCATCAGTATGATTCTTTTGTTTTTATCAAGCGCTCAAGTCCAATACTACCAACAATAGTAGTTTGCTCAAAATTCCTCTACTACTACTAACATTTCCTTTCAAGGTCATTTTGGTACATGCAATGCCATTTTACACGTGTATGAGTTTGATACACTATTCTAGTACCAAGATTAGTAAAATTCCTTCTTATTTGCATGATTATGATCATAGTATTACTCTTTCCTTAGTTGACAAAACTAATCATATACATACTATTGCTTCTTCTTCCACTACTCATCCTATTCAATAAGTTTTGAATTATGATAACTTTTCTTCTTCTTTTTTATTTTTCTTCTTGTGCTTTCTCTATTAAACTCACTCAATATGTCAAACCAACTTATTATGCACAAACTGTAGCTTTTAAGACATGGTGTTAAGTCATGGCTAAAGAACTAAATGCTTTGAATTATGACAATATGTTGATTGTTGTTTCTTTACCTAAAGGTAAACACATTGTTAGGGATAAGTGGGTTTATAAGTTGAAAACTAAAGTGAATGGAAGTGTTGATCGCTATAAAGCCTGTCTTGTTGCTAAAGGCTATAACCAAAATGAAGAGATTAATTATCATGAAACATTTAGTCTAGTAATCAAACACACTACTGTTCGATCATTTTATTATTTTATTTTTTTGCTCTAGTTACTGTTTTTCATTGGCACGTTTATCAAATGGATGTGCATAATGTATTTTTAAATGGTGACTTAGATGAAGAAGTGTACATGAATTTGCTTTCAAGATTAGATGTTTAGGAGGGAGTATAGTGGTGATACTAGGTTAGTTTGTAAGCTAAATAAATCATTATATGGATTAGAGCAAGCATCTAAGTAGTGGAATGCCAAATGAACCATGTGTCTATTAGCTAATGTGTTCAAACAACCGCATTGTGATTATGCACTTTTTTGCTAAAAGAGTTGGACATGATTTTATTGTTATGTTTATGTATGTAGATGATTTAACTGTTGCAAGTAAATGAGACAGAGTTATTACTAACTTCAAACAATTTCTACAAACATAGTTTAAGATAAAAGATCTTGGCATGTTAATATATTTTATTGGATTTGAATTAGCTAGATGAGATGATGGGTTTATGTTGTGTTAAAAGAAGTTTACTTTAGATTTACTCTCAAATACAAGCTTTCTACATAGTAAATCATCCTTTGTTTTGATAATGTACAATCACAAGTTATCTCATGAGGATTCAAATGTTGTTGCTGATGCGACATTTTACTGATAAGTACTTGGAAAATTGTTGTATTTGTTAATCACTAAGCCTGATATAGCTTACTTAGTACATGTTCTTAGTTAATTCATGGATTGTCCTAAATAAACACATCAATAGCCTTAGAAAGAGTGTTGAGATATCTCTAGCATAGTCTTGGATAGAGTTTATTCTTTTCTAACAAATTAAACTTAGTCATTAGAGCTTATAGTAATAGTGATTGGGGGTGGATGTGCCAATACTAAGCGTTTAAGATTGGATTTTGTATATTTCTTAGCAACTCTTTGGCGAGTTAGAAGTCCAAAAAGTAGATGACAGCTATAAGAAGTTTAGTAGATTCCAACTATAAGGCATTAGCTTATACAACATTTGAGATAATGTAGTTTCTTTTTCTACTGAAAGAATTTAGCATGCATTGTTCCACAGCTGTACAATTATTTTGTGACAATCAATTTGATGTTCACATTGTACGAATCCATTTCTTTGTAACAAGATGAAGCATTTAGATATGGACTTACACAATATATAAGGTAAGGTTTCAAAAGGTGTTATCTTGCCCATGTATATGTCAAGTAAATTTCAAACTATTGACTTGTTTACTAAAGGGTTATTAGAAGCACAATTCAAATTTCTTCTAGACAAGATGGGAGTAATCAACATGTACTCTCCATCTTGAGAGAGTGAATTGAATATAGTATACATATTCACTTTATTTATTTAATGTTTGTGTTCTTTACTAGAGTGTATTGATATAGTATACTTACTCATCCCTATTACTTCCATTTTGATTTATTAATGTTCCTCCTCGCCTAGAAGGATAAGAGAAGAGGGAAGAAGATGGGCTTAGCTCTTTTTAGGTTAAGAAGGTTGAATTGAAACCTTCTTTCTAAAGTTAATACCTTATCAAAGCAACATATTTTGTTTCTTTTTAATTCTATTAATAGCGCTGCTTCATTAATATGCACTACTATTTCTTTTTTATTTGACCTTTTAAAAATAATACTTTTTCAAAATATAAATATAGTTGTTCACTCTTTTAAGATACTATTTTTAGAAATTAGCATCACATCCTTTTCAATTTAATCTTTTTAAAATGTTACTTCTTCAAGAGATAACATTAGTTGTTTTACTTTTTTCAATAATATTACTCTAACCTTTTAGCTCTCACCTTTTTGAAAATATTACGTCTTTGAAAAAATGTATTAGTTATTTTATCTTTTATTTTTTAAATAGTATGCTTTCAGAAACAAGCATCATCTTTTTGCATAACCATTTTAGAAATATTACCTCTTTAAAAAACAAGTAAAAAATGCATTAGTTGTTTCAATTTTATTTAAAAGAGTATCAATGTGAAATAAGCATTACTTACTTTTGGGTCTCTCTCTCTCTCCTTTTTTAAATAGTACCCCTTCAAAAACAAACTTGACTTGCTTTTCGATTTAATCTTTTCATAAATACCTCTTGAAAAAGAAACATAAGTTCTTTCACCTTTTTTTGAAATACTATCCATTTGAAAACATGCATTATATTCCTTTTTTAGTTTAGCTTTTTTTAAAAAACGTCTTTTCTTTGCTTTCTTTCCCTTTTTTTTTAAATACCAATTACTATTACACAACTCCGAGGAAAGAGACAAATTAAACTTGATTCATCCTTATTGAAAAATCAATATTTATTTCACTTTAACTATTAAGGCCTTAAGGGGGAAAAAGTAGCATTAGTTCCTTTCAACAAAATTACCATTAGTTGTTTCATTTCTTTAGAATAATGCCACTTTAGAAACAAGCATTACTTCCTTTTCAAATTTAAACATTTTAAAAATAATATCTCTTCAAAAAAATATCTTTAGTCGTGTCATTTTTTCTTAAAATATTATCTTTCTAAAATCAGCATTATTTCCTTTTTGGTTTAATATTTTTAGAAACGGTACGTTTCCATAAAACAAACTTAGTTGTCTCTACCTTTTTTTTTTCTTTTTTTTTTTATAATAGCACCTCTTCAAAAGCAAATATTACTTCCTTTCTTGTTTAAACTTATGTAGAATAGTACCTTTTTAGGAAATTGTATTACTTGTTTTATTATCATAATTTTTTTTTTTTAAAATTGTACCCTTCCAAAACAACCTTAGTTGTTTCAACTTTTTTTCTTTGTAATAGCACCCCTTCAAAGGCAAATATGACTTCCTTGTTTAAACTTTTTTTGAATAGTACCTCTCTAGGAAATAATATTAGTTGTTTTATTATCTAAAACAAGCATTACTTCCGTTTCGGTTGAACTTTTTTAAAAATGCTCTCTCCAAAAGCCAACGTTAATCATCTTACTTTTTCTTTTTCTTTAAATACTATCCTTTCACTAACAAGCATGACTTCCTTGTAGTTTTAATTTTCACTAGTACAACCTAAAAGTGCGCTCACAAAAGACCGAGAAAATTGACATCTCTGGCCCACTCTTACTTTCATATCTCCGCTCTGAATTTGCCAAGGAACTATCTTCAACTACGTACAACCATCGGCCAAGGGAATTAACATAATTCTGATATCATCGGTAATGCCACCTATCCTTCTCCTTGCCTTCCAGCTATAAATTCTAGGGTTTTCGCCCATAAAACCAGCGAAGGTTTCTGCGGCTATGGTAGCGGTTCTCTTGCGATTATCCCCGGACACGGTGCTGCGTTGAAGAGGAGGTCCATCAATAATGAAGTTGAACCACCAGCATTAGGAGAGTCCACCAAGGGTATTGGCATCCTAGGATTTATTAGCTAAAGGTACGCCCTACCTAGCCTCCAATATCAAAACGTACTAACTATGTATACTAATAAAAGCTAAAATAAAATGTTGGAATTCACTAAATGAGCATAATCTTTTATGCCATCACGAGGATAACACGAAAATATCAATTTATTGCCTTAATACCTGCAAACGCGAGAAAATTCTTTCTACCAACTATTGTCAACAAAGTAAAATAATGCATATACAGAAACGAGTTGAGATTTCTTAATTGAATCAAACCTTATATGTAGCACAACTGCCCTCGGAAATAAAGATCTCTTATCTATGATATTTAAACGTTAGGAACATTTTTTATCATCTTTTGGTATCTTGGATACATATTAAATGATTTTTATATGATATTAAAAAAATCAATTGCATTAGTACAAAACAACTTCTCATCTCTCCATTAAATAATGGCATTGTGGTAAAACAAAAAACACAAAATGATAAGATTGTAAAACTTGAAAATGCACAACCCATTGTTCGCCCTTTTGCAGTAACTGATAAATATTTGGAATTTTATAGCTATTATAGAGAAGCTGCTGAGGGAAATTCCCGATATTGGGAAAATATATGTTTTGATTAAGGCAGCAAATGAGGAAGCTGCAACGATCAGGTTAAATTCAGAGGTATTCTCGAATATCTTTTGACCTATCAATGATGGCACTTGGTATTAAAATTAAAAAAAAGTGGCAACAAAATTTTCACCTGAAATAACTTTCAATTTTACACATAAATTGAAGTTTCTGAATAAATTATCGAATCGATTTTTTATAGGTCAAAATATATAACTACAGTTTAAAGCCATTAAAATGACCAATCTAACAAAAAATTTCCTTGTCAATTTTATTGAAGAGTTGGAAATACAATGGCATTAGCAAATTTGATTATGGCATTTAATGATTTCAAATACCGAAAATTCAAATAGCATTTTTCTTTCTTTCTATACACAGCATTTTTTGATAGGTTAATTTGACAACTATCTGAATGTTCCATGCGATCTATGTTATAGTTTTACATATCATTCTAGAGACTCAGGGCCTCACCCCATCAAGTTTACGATGTACGATTATATGTTCCGAAATTATCCTTAGAAAAAATTTTCAAATCACATTGATACCCTAATATTTTTTATTATAAATTTATATTAATGAACATGCAGTGGCGTCCACTTGCATAGTGATAATTAGGGATGTCTGTCCAATTTTGAAAATTAGTACTTTTCTCGGTAATAAAACTTGTGTACATTTGAAACTTTTCGTGATTGCAATATCATTATAGGTAAACAACCAAAAGAATATGGAATATAGGAAAAATTTTGGAAGTTTTCTGGAACAGTGGACTATTTTCTGTTTCTTATATTTAGCGAAAGTATAATGTAACATATAATCCATACAACAAATGTTTATCAATTACTTTTAACCGTTGTCCAAAAATGTATATTGTTTGCAATTCCTGGAAATTCTGTTGACTAACGGACCGAAGAAGGGTAAAAGATCATTGGAGTTAGATACTTTGGAATTATGAATTTTTATTGTATTCCAACACATACTATGGAATTTATACATACATGTAAGTATATGTGAAGATTAGCAATCGCTAACAGTTTTCGATTTCATTTTACACAGTTTTTGTTTAATTTTTATATATGATACTATGATCAACATAAACACACATGGACCATCTAGATTGATGAGCTTCGCCAAGAAGTGTTAAAAACTTTGTCTTTTGGTCCACATATCGACAAGTGAGTGAATGAGTATATAATAAATCGAGAATAGTACCAGAATCTATAAAGAATGTGTATATAGATTTATCACAAGGATTACTGATTCCATGTGGCAATAATTGCTCCAGTGTACGTTCATGGGGAAAGAAAAGGGCCAATTTTGGCGAAACCTTTCCATCAAGGTGAGAACGTAAGGATGTAGAGAGATTCCACCAAATTTTTGTTTCCTTAGGAGGATTGGATGGGAAAGCTGAAATCAAGTTGGCTAAGGAGTCAACCCCTAGAGTTTGATGAAAAGGAAACCCCCCAAATGAAAGAACTTGGGGTTCAAGGTTAGTAAATTTCTCTACGTTTTTGTCACATAATTTAAATTACTTTCAAGTCCCACAATTAATGATGTGATGAAAAATTGCGATCTCCCCATAGATCATCATACGCGATAACATTCCACACGTCTACCTTTTAAGAAAATCAGCTTCACACAATTATAGAAATATTATTGGAAAATCCTCTTCACACTTGCATGTTAGGACGGACGTAACATCATGATATTAAGATATTTTATCTTCATTAGATTTATTCAAAATGTGAAAAATGTAATACACTTTATGGAGAGATAATCATTAAATTTCCTTGTGGTACAAAAATTACATAATGGGTATCTATTCATTAAAAAATCACCCTACGATTTAGGCCTACTTTGCTTTCAGATAAGATATATTCTTCTAAACAATGATAACAAGTACATTAACGTATCCTAAAAAGCAAGTATCCATAGGAAACCGTATTCTTATGGTTTATCTACTTCAAAATATCATTGTTAAGGACTCCATTTTTCGTTAGCAAAACAATACAGCAACCGTTGACATTTTGCAAAAATTTCCCCCCTCTTTGAGATAATTTCTGTGTAATCTCGAGTAGGAAGCAAAGTCTTTTGATCCTACGTGAGGCTAACTATTTAAATTCAAACACTACTATTTTCTCCTTCTTCCTTCCAATTAAATAAATGAAAAGGATGAAATTCTTTACTGTAAAATGAAAATTTTTTATCCTCTTTTTACGTGTGTGTGCGTATGTGAGTGTATCATATGTATATGTGTGTCACGGAAAGGATGTTTCACTCCTCCTAAATTACCCATGCAGTACTCGATCATCATTTTTTTCTTCATATTTGCTTGTATTTTGAATGGCAAACTAGATTTTACCCAAGACATTTCAAGCCCTTTCATCTCCAATAATACCCTCTGGTATTGTCATAAGCCCCTATATGTTTAGGAGGCCCAACTATCTTAATTGATTTCAATGTGCCATGACTATCATCAGGAGAGCAACATCAGCTTACAACTAGTTTACTTATAGGAGGCCAAACTCATCTTCAATGAATATAGCACCCCACTAACATACTGTGTACTGACTCCACTCATTTTACATTAAACCTATGTTAAATAACCTCATCGTTTTCAAACTCATGGGCTATGACATTCACCTCCACTTAAATCTACGACAGCCTCATCGTAGAGCCAACTTTTCAGTACTACCCTCCACCAAAAGATCACCAACCCTTCTCTCCTTGCCTAAATCTAATCAAGATCACCTTCGCCAGGATTTTGGGCTTTCACAGGCTTCTCTCATGCCTTAAGCCATTGCTTCATCCTCCGAAGTTGCCTCTTGCTAAGTGGCCAAATAATAGGGTCTATCCATTGAAGTTCTTTTCATTTTCCAAGGTTTGGGTAAAGTCTTGTTATAATGTAGCTCACAACATAGTTGTCCCCTCTATTAATGATTTCCTCGACCTGGTGGCAGCTGTGACTCTTGAGCTTCATCTATACAAGCCTACTTGTCAACAAAAACTATCATTTTCATTTAGCACATTAGGTAGTATTTAAGTAACTCATCAAGCTAGAACATTTTAGCTTTAATACCACTTGTCACAAGATGAGAGGTTTTTCCCTCCTAAAGTGCCCATGCGGTACTTTAACATCTTTTGCCTCATCATATTTGCACATACTCTAAATGGCAAGCCAATCTTTTCTTTCCTATTTACCAAAAAGTATACCAAACCATTCTGTCTTTAGGAGTACCCTTTGATAATATCACAAGCCCCTATATGTTTGAAAGGGTTAACTATCTTAACTAGTTTTGGGCCACCATGGCTATCATCAAGTGAGTGACATCAGCTCTCGATCAATTTGCTCACAAGAGCTCACAAGCGGCTAAACCTGCCTTCATAAAATATTCATGCCATGAGCAAAATATTTGCTAGCGCCACTCACTTCACATTAAGTCTAAGATGAACATACCCATTACCTTCATACTTATGGACCATGACATTCTCTTCTACCTAAATCTACGACGCTGTCATCGTTAGGCCCACTCTTCATTGCTACCTCCAACAAAGGGTCATCAGCCCTTCTCTCATTACCTAACTCTAACCAAGATCACCTTGACCAAGTTTTTAGGCATCCATAAGCTTCTCTCACACGTTCACCCATTCCTCCATCCTTCGAAGTCGTCTATCACTGAATGGTCCAAAGGTAAGGTTTGCCTATTTAAGTTCTTTTCATTTTCTGAGGATTTGAGCAGAATCTTGTTACAATGTAGCTCATGAAATACCTACCCCTTCTAGCAACGGTGTGCTCCAACTAGTAGCCAATCCTCTTTTTAAGCTTCATCCACATGAATCCAATTGTCAACAAGAACTATTATTTTTCATTTAGCACATTAGTTGGTGTTTAGGTGGCTTATTAGGCTGGAATGTTTTATCTTTGATATAACTTGTCACTAGAAGGGAGGTTCACCTCTTCTAAAGTACCCATGTAGAGCTACCATCCTTTACCTCTTTATATTTTCTCATATTATGGATGGTGAGCTAGTCTTTGCCTTCATGTTTACTTAGGACTTTTACAAACCCTTTCGTCTTTAAGAGTTTCCTCCAATTTTGTCACAGGTCCACATATATTTGGGAGGCTTAACTATTTCAACTAGTTTTAGCTTACCATGAGCATCATTAGAAAAGCGGCATCATTACCCAACTAGTTTACTTATGGGAGGTGAAACACGCCTTCAAAAATATCTCATCTCACGAACAAACTGTTTATTAACGCCATTTACTTCACATTAAGTTTGAGTTGAACACCCCTACCACATTCAAACTCATAAACCATGACATATGCATGTACATGTGTGCATCACTTTGTTATTAATATCGAGTCCCATTATAACTACAAAAGAAATACATGAACATTTTTATAAGTTTCATTACTGCACCAATACCCCTTGATGATTTCCATAAAAATGGTTCCAATGAATTATGCAACTAGAAATTTCAAAGTGCCAATATATTTAAAATATTAATCAGAATGATTTAATGATACAAATTTTATGAGTAACTACACCTACACTACTTGTTATTAATGTTGGTTTTTGTCTCTAGCAAGATGTGGACATTTTTAGATAAATTTCACAATAACACGGATACCTCTTGATAATTTCCCAAAAAATGGTTCCAATGTATGCGAGGAGGTTTGGATGTAAAATTATGGTGAAGATGACTATGCTAATCTCCTAACAAGATGAACTAAATCTAAATTTTCTTACTTAGTTAATAAAAAATATAAATTATAAAATTTAGTGGCTACTTAATAATTTAATCATGCTCAAGGATGGATGCAAGATTTAAATAAAAAAAATTATTATTATATCTACATTTTTGAAACAATAAGTGGTAATATTAAAATTAGATTTGAATAAAAATTCCTTCTTTTTTAATAATATAGAAAAGGAAAATTGGAGTATATAATCAATTTCAATACCTATTATAACTAATTAAGAAACTTAAAAACTTTTGAATCTTAAAAAAATTCATTGAAAAATAAAATCTCAACACAATGTAATATAGGTTCTATTAAATAGTATTTTCGAATACTTGTCTTCTTGATATTAAAGGAATAAATTTTGCGCTTTTCCAAAATAAGTCATATTTTTTTTACTTAGATTTGAATTATTAAACTATATATATATATATATGTATATGTATATATATATATAAAGTTTTGGTATCTTAGAAAGTTCCATTAGAAATAAAATTTCAACGCAACATAATATGGACCTACAAAAGTTATTTATTGTAATATGATAAATTAATTATGTTTGATTTAGGAAAAAAAATTCTATGACTAGTACACTTCACGTGTGTATATATATAAATATATACATAATATGTAACTACCTTCTTTTCAAAACATGCGTACCATCCGTGCACAACTTCTAATTTGCATGGGAGTAGCTTACTCTTAGTAATTTTGTTTCAAAATTCACATCCACCATTCTTAATTAACAATTCATCCCTTTTTTTTCTATATGTGAAACTTTTTTTTTCCCCTCTTAATTAGGCCAAAGTAGGTGAAAGAATTTTTATCTTGAAATTCATTATATACTAGCAATATGTTTGAAAAGGTGCAATTGAAAGTAAAAGCATCATTATAGTACTTGTCAAATGTTTATTTTATCTATAAATCTAGGACATCATTTTGTAGAGCTAGTATTTCAAAATTTTGATATACAACAGTTCAATATATGCATTAGGCAAAATTAAGCTGCAATGCTTAGTATTTGTGTTATTATACGCAAGCGTAGCTATGTGTGATTTCGAACTTTGTAGGAAGAAATCATTTATATAACTTATAAGAGTCGCATTGCTGTCCGACAAAAGTTATTAATTGCAGGTCCTACAACAAAGCAAAATCGTCGTTCTTTCATATACAATACAGGTTTGGATCGTTATCGCCTTTTCCTTTTATTGAGCCAAGAAAATTGTCGGTCTCACTTTTGGATCTTAGTCATGCTCACGTACTAATAAAGGGGATAAATATTTACTGCAAATATATTCCAACCAATTACATGTATACACTTATATAAAAAATTAAAAATTTATTCTATCTATCCATATGTGTGTGCATGTAATTGGCAAGGGACTTGTTCGAGTAAGATAAGATCGGTAAACATTTACCTCTAATACAAGTATTTCAAGTGAAAAATAATATTCTACATAAAGCTATTTAACTCATGTACTCGAACCTATTTATCCACGATAAGATTGTCCTCGTAATTTTGAATATTGATTCCATATCCTGAACTCTTCGAGTGATGTGTTCGTCTAGGATTTTAACAGTAGTCCCCCCTCCCCCCATCTTTTCTTTTAAAAGTAGATAAAATGGCCTCAATATATGTTTATAAAGGAATTCATTTTCGGGCCAAAAGATATTTTTTTGGCCAAAAAAAGAGCCTTCCCAAGTTATATAAATGAGAAATGGAATAATATTCTCTGTGATCCAATCATAAAACCATTCGAACACTCGCAGGTATGTTGAATACAAGCGACGCCAATTATATTCCTATAAGTAGAAAGATGCGACCATACAGATTCAGTTTGTGATCAAACTTGTTGCCTTTTAAACCATGCGATATATACAATAATCACAAATCATTTGAAAGTAACTAATACTGTTCTAAACGCTTTCCATGTTTATCAAGTGTTTCTGTTGGCAAAAAAAAAAAAAAAAAAACATCACATTTATATTTTACCTATATAATTCATATGCATACATATTTCATATGCTCATCGATTGTACATGACGTGAATTTTTTGGTTATTGATCACACAATACATTAGTGGTGGAGTTGCAACAAGTGAGAATGAGAACCGATCAATTCACTATATGTGTAATACCAATGGTTTGGTGATTTTTCCAGGATCTTTCTAAGAAATTCTAGGGGCTTTTGCTCTACCTAATATATATATATATTACAAAGAAGCCAAGCCTTGGCATAAAATAGGAAACTGACAAGGCCATAATAAATATAATTTAGTCTTTGTCTGTTTCTTTGTCTAAATATTTTTCCTCAATAGTGTTGTATAAATTCAAGACATAAATCTATAAATCTCCATCTTGACTTGAATTTGCATGCCTAAATACACCTGCACATATACTCGAACAACTTTACTTGTAATTCATTCAATTCGGTCTTGTTAACCATTCTTCTTGAGCTAATAGACTGCACATACCTACAAGATTGTCACCCTATGCCCATATGAAGTTATATGTTTACTCAACATCTATGCTTATCTTTTGACCTTTTCACTTTCTTTAGCCAGCAAATATAGTGTCATCAAATACTTCTTATCATAGATTTATTGAAGAAAACCTTCAATCACTAACACCAAATCAAAACAACTTAACTCACATAGAAGTTATCTGATATGAGATGAAGCGGGAGCGTATCTTGTTTCATTGATTCATAGTGACTTAAAATGTAGGTAAATGATCTTTTAATTATTGTGTGCATAAACTCTCTCTTTGATCAATGAGAAAACTCGTAACAATGAGTGGATAGAGGCTCAAATATATGTGTATGTGTGTGTAGTGCTCACACAACTAAAGACAATAACTCTAGCAGTTAAACATATTGATTGGGCTATTGAAAGAGCCCATTTAATTTTACTAGTAGCTTAGGTATCTATACACATATGTATATTTATATTTATATATATATATATCCCACATGATATAAGATGATAAAACCTACTATTAATATAATCGACTAATCATTAATATAGGGCCAATAAAGCTCGCATAATATAAGATGATAAAGCCCAGTATTAATATAATCGACCGATCATTAATATAGAGCCAATAACTCAATTTATTTATAATAAACATACAACCACTACTTCTTTGTAATTGCATATGCATCTACATGCATCAATCCCATAAGTACACATGAATTAAGTCTGAATCCTAACGTCCTATACTTCCTTACCTTTACCTTCCACCACTCTACAACTTAAGACTTTGTACAACTCTTCAGTGAAATAATACAAATTATGTAATCACATAAGTAACATGCATTTCCCTTTCATCAACAACACTAATACCATGATCTTACATAGTAGGATCAAAATACCTAATAGAATGATTAGGAATACCCATCTCTTACAATAAGAACTTGTTTCTAGACCTAACTTCACTTGTTATAGCCAAACCTCTATGGGACACTTCCATACTATTAGATCTTACTATGCCATAGTGACTAGCATGGTCCATCAAGCTCAGAGATAAAACATTATAGGAAAACTCTAGCATATACCATATCTAATACCATGTACACCTAGTTACTATGTCTTTAAACCTGTATTCAACATACTCCAACAATTCTTAGCCTCTGGCCATTTCCTATCTTTATGCTACAACTCTTCATAGGCTTATGCTCTAACATCAATCTCTTATGCAATATATATAGAAGAGTTCAAAAATTCTAAAACTCAATATATTTATTTTCTTTAATTATCAAATGTTAATAATATCTCACAATTTTCCTCTTAGAGCACATTTCCCCCATGTAAATAGTCCTTTTATTTATTGTGATAACAACTAATGCCCTAACCTTTAGAACTCCCTCTAAAACTATTGCTTCCTTTCTAGTAGTGTAACTAGTTCTTTACTCAATAGATAGCCTCTTACATCAATTATTGACATGTTATCCTTGACATAAATCATGGTCCCTTTAAATTTAATAAGCTTGAAGTCAAAAGATAAGTCAAGCAATCCAAAGAACAACATATAGCATTATCAAGTCATCTAACTCATGTCGCTTGCATTTTTTTTACTAAGTTCAAAATCACCTAAAATTCAGTAGTACTACGTAGATACCTCATTTTTGCTATTTTCATTTTATTTTAGTTGAGCCAAGTTAAAGAAAAATAAAAATAAAAATAAAAAAACGAAAATTAAAAGAAAGAAGGAAAAAATGAAAAAATAAAAGATAAAAAAATAAAAAAGAGAGTCGAGTCGAATTGAGTCAAAGTCAATCGTATAAAGTCGAATTGTATCGTATCGACTCGAGTTGAGTCAAGTCAAATCATATTAAGTTAAGTTTAGTCAACTTGAGTCAAATCAAATTATATTAAGTCGAGTTATATCGAATCGAGTCGTATCAAATTGAATCGAATCGTATTGAGTTAAATCATATCAAGTTGAATCATATTCTATCGAGTTAAGTCGAATTGAGTCAGATCGTTTATGATCAAATCAAATAACGATGTGTGTTTAATTTCAATAATTGTTAAGTCATTAGAGAATTAGGATTTATTAAAATGATTTTGGCCCAATTCGATTTAAATTAGATTTTTATCTAATTTATATTAAGCTAAAATAGACTTAAGATTTATTAGATAAGTTATTAGGGTAAATCAAATTAGATTGAATCAAGTCTTGAAAAATAGAAAGCCCGAATTAAGTAGGATTTCTAAAAGTTAGGTCAAATCTTTGAAAAATTGTTATCATATCTACCGTATCAAATATGATTAAGAATTTATAAATAGTAAGTCAGTAGGTGAACATCTATCCACACTTCACCACTACCACAATCCAAACACAATTCTTCCATACATTCCACGACCTTCCATCAACAAACAATTGCTAAAGTCCACATCACCTAGCCATCCACTCTACCAACCGAAACAGCAATAGGCATATTGCCTACACTTGATCCCACGCCAACATCACTCAGAAAAATCAACGTCCGCACTACACAAGCCACGACCCCCTTTTATTCAACTAACCGTCCTCTCCTTTAACACCTGAATAGCACACTTCCTATAGCTCCCTACCCTTGACTGAAACAAACAACACACAGCTCGATCTACATAAGCTAATACGTAGCATGACCCACTGATCTAAGTTACAATATTCGCATATCCTAAACACAAATCTATATGCCGTCACAATCCACGTATCCAAACGTTCAACCGACTATCACTGAACATCCCTGATTGCTGTAATCCCATACATATACAACCAACTCACAATCCATGCCCACAACACATTTAACACGCACACGAAACACAATCCACAACACATTGTATGCAAACTCTACGCCAGCGAAGTACACACAAACGTAACCCAACATATGAATACGACTGTATGTGTACAATCAACTCCATCAAGTATGCGAATGTAGTCCACACGATCACAAGCGCACTAATCATAAACGAATCAACCCATAGGTAAAAATTGTTCTATTTTATTTTATTCGTTATTTCAATTATGTTTACTAATTTAGTTTTTTTGTTAAAGTGAAATTTTTTTATTCATATTACTTTTTTTTTAAATAATCCCAATTTTTAACAAAATTTACTTAAATTACTTTTTTTTAGTAAAATTGTATTTTTTTAAGTAAGTGTATTTAGATCGTATAAAGATATATATCTTACGGTTGAGATTTAATATAGATACGTATGAAATGCGTATCTAAATCGTATCCGTATCTTCAACGTATCTTAAGGTTATGATTTAGAAAATATACGTACAAGACATGTACCTAGATTGTATTTTAGTAGATCTTACAGATAAGATTTAGAAAATATATCTTTTTACACATAGTTGTGTTTTTAAAAAATAAAAATCTTAACTAGAGTTTTTCAAAAAAATTTAGTTAGTTAGGGTTTTCTTTAATTTATGAAATTAGATTTATTAGGTTTTTTTTTAAATAAATAAATAGGTAAATAAATGTAAACCTAGGCTCGATTTTCAAAACTAAAAAGAATCTACACATTAAATATTTTATAAAAAAATAACTGCGGCTGATTTAATCTTGACTAGTAGGTACATAAATACTTTCGAGGAAACTGCATAAAATTTTTTTAAAATATTTCCTTTTTCTTAGAAATTCCTAATAAGATTTTTATTTTATTTTAGGAAATTATAAAAATAAAGCCCATTAATTTTTCTTTAGTTCTTATATAATGACTTAATCTTAATAGGTTAACCCTCGAACCTATTTTTTTTAGTTCAATTTTTTAAAAAATCAATTTTTTTAGAATATCCTCAAACTAGTAGCTAAATTAGGTTTTCCCACTCAGAAACTCTAATTTCATTTTTTTACCAATTAAACTTATTGGCGACTCTAATTTTAAAATATATATTTTGTAAATATTTTTCTTAATTTAATATCAAGTAATTTATATTAAGTGGACGAAGCTTAATACAAGTTATATTAAGAAAACTAAAATAGGGCTTAATACACTATTCAATCAAAACTCTATTCTAACTATCTTCACTTTTACTTCTTACTCTAACTATGTTTCTATCTAAGATTCTAACCCATATTATAGTTTTTATCTAAGATTCTAACCCATATTATACTTTTTTACTATTTATTTCATTTAAGAATCTTAATATTATCAAGGTGACTGTCAAGACTAGAATGGTTACGAAAATGTAATAGCTAAATGCAAAAAGGAGAGATTTGGTCTTTTTTCACATTATAAAACTATTTATCGATGATAATGACTCTACAAAAAAGCATATTTTAAATTTTCAAGCATGTCCGTTGCCTTTTTGACAATTAGACGTTGATGGAAGCTATTTCATGTCAAAGAGTTTTTTTCTATTTTTCTTTTAATTTGTTTTCCCCAAAATAGTTCAACTTTTGATGCAATAATTAGACCTTAGAGATTATTAAGTAACGAACTAACATGAGTTAAAGAAGCAAGCATATTGTAATAAGGTGTTGAAAAGAATGCTACAACTTTTATGTATAATAATACGTATGTAAGAATTTAGATACATAAGCTTCCATCTTTATGTATGTAATAAATACACAATAAACATGATACATAAGCTTTCATCTTTACGTGAATTACCAAGTGTTGTTGATAAGAAACACTGTTGATGCCGATATTATTAATGTTTGATTATTACATACCTAACTGTAATACTTGATCTTCAACATTGTTGCTTGATCATTTTATTACTTCGTCACCCCATAACTAAACTAAATAACTATTTGAGTTACAAAGAAAACTCATAGTTATCCACAAGTACTCATAGCATGATTGCATATAAATCAATTGACAAGCTAGCAATGGACCTCTCTTATGATTAAGTTCTATGATCTTAAAAGATATAAATTTGGTACAAAAAATGAAAATCCTTCTATTCGAAAATAAAGTAGTCTCCTAATTTTCTCCTATTTATGATGAGAATAATCTCCATAAAAGAATTCAAAAAAATTTTTGACTTTTATTGAAAAACAAGTAGATGAATGGATTTTGTTGTGATTATATGAAAGCTATTTATATGCTCGAAGTAAAACCTAATGTGAAACTAATATCTAACAAATTAACTAACTATTACTAATATGAATCTACTATCAGCTAATGTTTAACTACACATTAAAAGAAAATTAAACTGCTATTTTTCCTACTTCTAATATTTGAGTCATAAAAACTTGAACATAAGTTTGTATTGTAAGGCCTTACGGGTATGGGATCATTTAGTATATTGCATGTTAGCTCTTAGAAATCAAATGAAATAAAACAAAAACTTAGTTAAGTAATATTTGTGCAATGCTTGTGTGTCGTTAACCGATATGAGGGATAATAACCTTGAACGATGTCCTTGGTAGTTAGGTACTTAGATGTTGTCTAGGTAAGTAGTTGATAAGAGGGAATAACATCAATGGACAATTGACGAAGATGAAAAAAAGTTATATCAGTTGTAGCTTAAGTTTTAGGCCTCAACGAATGATATGATGTAGATGGATTGTGATCGCCAATGTCGGTATTACAACGATGAACTCCATATGGGGCTACTTTATAGAATGATAGTATCAATTATTGGTTATTGGTTATTGGCTATTGATTGATGTTTTCTGTAGGGATGTGATAATTGGATATACTTCTCAACCCTCCCATATACCCCTAATGTGTTACTTAAATAATGAGTATTCCATGTTGCTTATTATGCTTTAAATATATAATCTAATGATTTTTTGTTATTGCATTAGAAATCAAATATATGAGACATACATATGTGCTTTTGGCTATCTTATGCTAAGAAAATTATGGTTCATTCCTTCTTTTACTATTTTAGGTATTGAAATGTTGTTGATAATATGTCAATTAAATTTAGATTTGATTTCTAAAATTGGGGGTAGGATCTTATTGGTTGAAGAGTTTAGGTGATGGTTACTAATTATATTGATGTAAAGGAACTTTATGAAACCAATTGACTTTCGATTTTGTAAGTTTTATAAAATCATTATCTTAATTATCAAGAACCATTTCTATATAAAATATCAAACATCTTTTACAATTAATGAATAATTTTAAAAAATTAAGCAGTGTAGAAACCTAGTCTTTGATTAGTTAGTCTTAACATATTCTATTTAAGTAAATTGATGGCAGTTGTAATTGCCTTTTACATTTCAAGGCATGACATCCTCTCTTTATATCTCTAAATGGGGAAATGTTGCAGTTTACACCTCAAATTTGCCATCTTTTGTAGTTATATACTCGAAATTTCAATTTATTTAATTATATACTTAATTAAAAATTTAATTTCCATAATTTACACCTCATTTAGCTTCTACTCGTAACCATAGTCTACTCAACACGTTAAGGCAATGGAGTAGTTTCTCACTACCTTAAAAGGGTCACGTGACCCCCTTTGGGCCGTACATGGCCACTTATGATCGCCAATGGGTCTCGCAACCCATTATTTTGTAAAACTAGTAGTCACCCATAGGGGGTTGCATGACTCCTCTAGGCCATAGGCAACCACCTTATTAGCTAATTGTGTTAACTGAATTAATAGTGTAAATTAAAGTTAATTAAGATGTAGATGATAACAATCAAATCATTGGGTATACAATTGAACAAGTTGAAATTCTAAGTATATAATTGCAAAAAGTAGCTAAATTAATGTATAAATCATAACATTAACCCATCATGTTGATTTTTGACAGTTGTTGATATAGAGTTGTTATATTTCCCTTATCCTTAATACACTCAATCCTACAACCTTGATAGTTTGTTAAAATCATATTGCTATCAAACAATAATTATCGAAAACTACAGAACATCAAAGCTCCACCAATATTTTTCAAAACTAGCTACCAATAGTAGCAGCAATAGTAGCCTTCTATCAATCCTACTATAGAAATTATGTTTCTTCATTTACATACCCACCTACATCCATTTACATACATTAAATACTTTCATACATACATATGCCCTCACATGCTATGCTAATGTTATAAGTATATAAACAGCCACATTTTATGAGAAAAGTCTCTTTTTTAATTAATGTCAATCGTCATAGTCTATTAGCATAGCAAGTTCAAATTTGTGAACTTTCTATGTTAATAGACTATGATGATTGACATTATGCCCATTTGTTAACTTCATTCAATATTTACCGTCTTTTCCTTTCTTTTTCTTTTTTTTGTGTGTGTTCTATTCAAATAATCTTTTTTGACTTTTTTTTTTTTAAGATCAAGAGTCTAAAGGTAAGTTCTTTTAATCATGGGTTATGCTTATTTCTTAAATTTATATTCAGTTGACTATAGATTTGAGGTTTTCCATATTAAATGCAATGTGTCAAAACCAATGGATTACTTGAAGTTTTTATCTTTAGGTGAATTTTTTTTACATGAATGCATCCTCTAATTTTATTTGTGTAGATCTTATGTTGAATGTTCTAATGATTGTAGATGCTTTAAGGTTGGAATTTCACAATATGTTACTTTCTGCTTCTATTATTTTTGTTTTGTTTTGAGATTTTAGATGCCTATTTTGCTACCAAGTCAATATGTTGAATTTGATCATGCTTAGGATAGGCAAATTGAGTTTTTTAATGTGAGAATAAGTTTTGTAATTCATCAATGTATCTTTTTATGGGTTTAGAGTAGATTTTTTGCAAAATATAGAGATGCTAAATTACAGAAGATGCAATCTATAAGCACAAAATCGCTTATGACTTAACATAATGTTTTTTAGTTGAGATGTATCATCTTTAAATCCTATTCCCATAAAGATGATGTTTTGTGATTATTCACTTCCTTTGCATTTGGTTCTACATTTTTATTGCTTTCATTTTGAGTTTGATCAATTTTTGCCTCAAATTTTACTTAGTAATTGAATGTTTTCTAGCTAAGATGATGGAACCAAAGTTGACAACACCATTGATTCCACCATCCTCATTGCAAAATCTGCTTGATTGCCAAAAATTCTTGAAGTTGAAACTTGTGAAGCTTAGATACGACTGCTTAATAAGTCATGGAATGTATCTATTCCATTCCCCTCTTGTGGTTGTCATTGTTGCTCAACTTTTGACATTTTCTCTTTAAGATCTCTGAGACCTTTGGGTTAATCTTCAATACACCTTGATATCTATGGTGGTTTGCTCAATTTAACTTATTTTCTTCTCCACTATGTACTTCCTCATGCATCCCCATACCATGTACCTTGTTAACTTTTCATGCTATAAGCCTAAAGAATCTCACAATTGCACAAAAAAGACTTTCATGGATTAGACACGACTAGTCGGTTCATTTATAGAGGAAAATGTCAAGTTCTAATATAAGATCCTAAAAAGATCTAGGAGCAATATACCTTCTTGAAACTGTATATAGTAATTCTCTAAATTTGTTGATGAAGGAATCTAGGAAAGAAATGGAAGCTGTGATGTTTGGTGCTATGATGAGCTTTTGGCTAAAATTGACATGAAACCAAAGGACATTAGTATCTTAATTGTCTATTGTACCTAGAAGCCTGGAGGGACATCATCAGCTATGGCTTAAGTAGCATGGGGCATAGTGTAGGCTCAATTTCAATTGGCCTTTCTAAGGATCTACTTTAGGTTCACCCAAACTCATATCTTTTAGTGATCAATATGGAGAATATCACCCTCAATTGGTGATACTTTAGAAATGGTTGATCTAAGCTCATGTCAAATTACTTATTCTATTAAGGAAGGCTGCTGTTATTTTCTCTAACAAGAATCCAATAGAAGAAAATCCAAATACTAATTAATCCATACTATCCAGATGCACAAAAGGAGCTAATGACAAATGCTTTGCTTGTGTCATGCAAGAAAAAAATGTTAATGGTAAAGTAGGTGTCACACTGTCAAAGGATCTAATTGCAGTTACTAGTAATGCTTTAAAGACCAATACCACCACATTAGGGCTTATTGTTATTCCAATGTTTGAATAATTGCTATTCTTTACTACCTTAATTGGGAAGAAGTTTCTCAAAATGAAAGGTAAAGCCTTACATCCCTGATTTTAAGTTGGCCTTTGAGCATTTTTTCATTCATGCTGGTGGTAGAATAGTATTGGATGAATTGGAGAAAAACCTTTAACATTTTAATTGGCATATGGAGTCATCCAAAAGGGTCCTTGACTGTTTTGGATACACCTCTAGTAATTCACTTTGATATGAAATGCATGCATAGAAGTTAAAGGAAGAGTTAGGAAGGGAGATAGAACCTAGAAGATAGCATCTCGTTCTAAGTCTTTTAGGTTCAAGTGTAATAGGGCAGTGTAGGAGGCTATAACTGTTATGACTAGTATCATAACTATTTCATCTAAAGGTCTAAACTTATAGATATAATAGGAGGTGAAGCTATCTAAGACAATTGGCCATTTTTGAGACCTTTTAGTGTTTTTTCCATTATGTAGGAATTAGAATCAAAATCCTGTTTATCTACTTTTATCTATAGAACTATTTTATTTATTACATAATATTCCCCCTCACTTTAGGTTTGTACTTTGATTGTGCCCAACAAGTGGAGGGCATAATTAAATGAGGATTGACTAAAGATATAGGGATTTAAACCTAAGATGTCCTGCTTTGATATCACATTATGAGTGGTACTAGGACATGGTATTGAAGCATTGCAATATTTGTCACTATAATAGTCATGTTACTTAGTTATTGTAGGTGAAGAATTAAAACCCTCAGTTTTTTCTCTTGTAGTGATCTCTTTTATCCCTTCAAACACCAAGGCAATTTAGAAGGGCCAAATGTTGTTCCAACTAGTAAATTTGAGCATATTTGTGCTTATTAATGTCTAAATTAGTGTGGTTACAAGTTGTTAGCCTATTAATTCAACAACAAAAGTGAGCTAAACATAATAGACATGTAATGCAACATTCTACTCTTGCAAAGCACAGATCTTAAGGAAAAGGTAGAATTCTTTGTATCTTTAATCTGAGATTTTTCTTATCCCTCCATGTAGTAAGTACACTTAGAAGTTGGAACCTTAATAGTCATAGACTACTAATTACTTTGTATTTATTCTATCATGTGTAATTTACTTTCTATTCTTTAGTTTTGTATTTAGTTAGTCAGTTAACAAGTTAGTTACATAGCCTATAGGTATTGTAAATACTTTGTAGCCAATATAAAATGTGATGAGTCTCATTTTGTTTTGTACTGAAACTTTTCTTCAATATACAATACTGAAATTCTTCTTTACTAGCGGTAGTGTACTTTGCTGGTTATGCTGAAGGCCAATATAGCAACCACCGGTAGTTATAAGCTAAAGACTAATTGAATCTGATTCCCTAAATGGTATCAGAGCAAGTTCCAAGTATTTCGATTCCTATTATATGTCATTTACTTGGATGATTATATGAATCAAATTGAAATCAGAAAAATGAATAACATCATTAAATTAAGGTTAAATGATCCAGTTTATCAGTCTAAATCAGATAATCTTGAGATGTCTATTGGTAATATTTTCTTTAATGGTAATAATTACCTTGCATGGAGTAAATCGATGAGATTAGGTTTAAGAGCAATTGATGGCTCGATTCAAAGGCCAGTTGAAACTGTTGAAAACTTTAGTAAGTGGTTACGGTGTGATTTTATGGTCCGAAGCTGGTTGTTAAACTCTATAGTTAGTAATCTAGCTCATAATTTCCTCTATACTCAGTTAGCAAAGGAGTTGTGGGATGAAATTTTAGAACAATATGGAATAGCGAGTAGACCTCTGATTTTTCAATTAAGACATGAAATCAGTAATATTAGGCAAGGAAATGCGATTGTAAGTGTTTAGTATAACAAGTTCTGTAGCTGTTGGGATGAGTTACAAGAACTTCATCCATTTCCACATTGTGAATGTAATTGCCTGCATTATTGTACTTGTGCTTTTAAAGAATGAGTTGTGGATTATGAATCACACATGAAGCTAATTCAGCTTCTTATGGGACTGAATGAGGGTTACAAAGGATTACGAAATCATATTTTGTCAATGGAGCCTCTTCCATCAATAAATAGAGCATACTATCTAGTTCAGCATGTAGAATAGCAATGTCAAGTTACTAGAGGAATTAATTTCAATATAGATATTGCTGCTTTTATGGTTCACAAGACTAACATTAGTGATAAAAGGAAAAACAAATGAGATCTGCTTTGCAAACATTATAAGTCGCAAGGACATTCTATCGATACATGTTTTCAGCTTGTTGGGTATCCTGATTGGTATAAAGGTACAAAGTTGAATTTGAAAACAAAATCTAATCCCCAAGCTTCCTTTTATCGATTAGGTAGGGATGCAATGGCTAGTCTAATGGTTACACTTTTTGAGGAGGGTAGTTCACTTCATTCCAGCTCTACAAGATCTTATGATAAAGATTTATTACACAATCTTTGTCAAGAAGTAGTGAAATTGCTAAAGGAGAAAGAAGGATCTTCAAGTGTTTCCAATGCTATTGCAACAACATGTATGACTACTGTTAGTTTTGTTTATTTGACAATAATTAATAATTCTTTAAGCACTTAGATAGTTGATTCGAGTACAATTGACCAGATGACTCTACATCTTGATACACTTTTTGATGTTGAAAAATATGCCAAACCAATTTCTATAAAGCTTCTAAATGGAACCTTATTGTCTTCTACAACTTCAGGTTTAGCGCTATTGGGACCAAAATTAGTCTTATAACATATATTAAATGTACCTAGTTTTACACTTAATCTACTTTCTATTAGTATATTAGTTCCTAATCTTTCACTAAGAGTGATCATTGATTCAGTTTCTTGTCAATTTCAAGACCAAAGTACTAGTGATATCGTTGTTACTATACAAGCTAGAGTTGGACTTTACATACTTAATATTAGTAATCATTCTGCTATTGGTGATAGTGTTTCTTTGCCCGTGCAAGCAAATCTTGTTGATGCAAATTTAAACCTTACATACAATAGATTAGGACATACATCAGTTTCCAAACTCAGACGTTTAGATATCTATATACATTTGAGTTTCAAGGACTTTGTATGTGATTCCTATCAGTTAAAGTAAAACTATTTTATATTTGAGTTGCTTGATATTGATGTTTGGGGACCTTATCATATAACTTCCTTAACAGGTGCTCGATACTTCTTAACTGTAGTGGATGATTTTTCTCGTTCCACTTGGACTTTTTTTATGCATCATAAGTTACAAACACCAACACTTTTGTAGGAATTTTTTTGTTATGTTTCTAGTCATTTCACAGCCACTCCTAAGTTTGCCCATACTGATAATAAAGGAGAGTTTCTTTCTTATTCATGTCAATCACTCTTTCACACACTTGGAATCACTCATCAAAGGACTATTCCTTATACCCTTCAGCAAAATGGTCGAGTAAAGCGTAAACACTGTCGTTTACTATATATAGCTAGAGCTTTACGGATTTATGCCAACCAACTTAAGCAATTTTAGGGGGAGTATATATTGGGTTCCACATATCTAATCAATCAAATGCTTATGAAATCTTTAGGGTGGTGAACTCCTTTTGAGGTACTTTTTAAAAAATAATAATAATAACTAAACTATTTAGGTCTTAAAGTTTTTAGATGTCTTTATTGTGTAGCTGATCTTTCTCCCTCAAAGGATAAAGTTGACCTTAAAGGTTTAAGATATGTTTTTCTTGGCTATGCTAATGCCTTTAAAGCATATAAGGTCTTTCATCTTATTGCTCAAAAACTGTTTGTTAGTCGTGACGTTGTTTTTGTAGAAAGTTTTTTTGCTTTCAAGATTATAGGTTATTCAAAGTCATTTTCTTCCTTTTCTCATGTTTCTCTCGAAACTGATGTTGATCCTATTTGTTCTTATCAATCACTGTTTGCTACTCCTGGTCAATCATAGTCTATCTCTGATGATCAGTCATGGTTTGCTTGTACTCATTTTCCTTTAGCTACTGTTTCTCAACCATCTAGGAGATCTACTAAAGTTAAACATCCACCAACTTGGTTACATAATTATGTACATTTTGTCTAACCTAGCAATGCTAGTTCTTCTACCATTTGCCTTCTGCCTAACATTCCTACAAAATCCTTATCTAATACTGCTTTTGTTTCCAATTCTTTGCCTACTCATTATCCTTTGTTCACTTCTTCAGACTTTAGCAACTATCCTTCTGATTATGTTGCTTCTCTTGCATACATAATAGTTGTTCAAAAGCCTAAAAGTTATTCATAGGCAATTAGTGAAGATGAATAGGTTAAAGCTATGGAACAAGAGTTGTTGGCTTTAGAACGCAATGACACTTAGGATCTTGTAGAGTTACCTCCTAACAAAAAGGCTATAAGATGTTGATGGGTTTATAAAATTAACTATAAACCAAATGAAAGTGTTGAAAAGTATAAAGTTAGACTTATGGATAAGGGATATACATAGATTTCTAGGGAAGATTATAGTGAAATATTTTCTCCAGTAACTAAATTCTTTACTGCTAAGCTTTTGCTTTCTATTGCTGTTGTTTCTTCTTGGCCTATTTATCAGGTTGATGTTAACAATGCTTTTCTTCATGGACATTTACATGAGGAAGTTTACATGCTGCTAACTCTGGGTTATCTTAAGGTACATTCCAATCTTGTTCTTCAATTAAAGAAGTCGCTCTATGGACTTAAGCAAGCTTCTCGATAGTGGAATTTAGAGATTTTAGGTTTTCTTATATCTCGTAGCTTTTCTCAATCAAAGCATGATCATTCACTTTTTGTAAGGCATCAGTTTGATGGTTGTGCGATTATTTTTCTTTATGTGAATGATATGTTGGTGACTGGTTCAAATGCATCTTCCATATAAGACATTAAGCAACAGCTTCATGATAATTTTACTATTAAGGATCTAGGTCTTGCACGCTATTTTCTTGGTTTAGAACTTTATCATACTTCTTCAAGCTGTTTACTTCATCAGTGGAAATTTATCCTTGATGTGCTACTCGAAACTGATTTATCTGGTGCTAAACTTGCTTCTATTCCCTTAACTTCTGGTTTTAGTGTTATTTTGTTGCTAGTGCTCCATTAGTGGATCCAACTTATTTTTTTCGCTTGGTAGGAAAGTTGTCTTACATTACTAATACACGTCCTAACATTAGCTATGTTGTACATAGTTTCAGTCAATCTATGTCTACTCCATGTGAAGAACATTTAAGGGCTATTTTCATGTATTGAAGTATCTGAAGGGTGCCCATTCTATTCCTCCACAACTTCGTTGGATTTGTCTACATACTATTATGTTGATTGAGCATCCAATTTAGTTGATAGGTACTCCATCATTAGATATTCTATGTTCTTAGGTTCTTCTTTAGTTTCTTAGAAAACTAAAAAACAATCTACTATTTCTACTTCTTCCACCGAAGCAGAGTACCATAGCCTTGCTACTGTTGTCAAAGAAGTTCTATGGGTTTCTTATCTCCTCAAGGATCTTTTTGTTTCATTGGTCCCGCCTGTAGTAATTCATTGTGATAATAATTCCTCTATGCTTGTTACTTCTAATCCATGTTTACACTCTTATACAAAACACATTGATATTTATGTGCATTTTGTATGAGAGCATGTTGCTTCAAGACTCCTCAAAGTTGTACATATTCCCTCTCGCTTGCAAGTTGTTGATTTGTTTGCAAAGCCTCTATCTTCTCCGCAATTGTCTCACTTTTGTGCCAAGTTGGCGTTGTAAGCCTGACCAACTTATGGGGGGCATCATAGACTACTAATTACTTTATATTTATTCTATCATGTGTAATTTACTTTGTGTTCTTTAGTTTTGTATTTAGTTAGTTAGTTAGTTAGTCAGTCAGTTAGCAAGTTAGTTACATAGCTTATAGGGATTATAAATACTTTGTAGCTAATACAAAATGTGATGAGTCTCATTTTGTTTTGTACTGAAACTCTTCTTCAATATACAATACCGAAATTCTTCTTTGCTAGCGGTAGTATACTTTGCTAGTTGTGCCAAAGGCCAGTACAACAACCACCGGTAATTCTAAGCTGAAGACCGATTGACTCCAACTTCCTAAAAATAGAGCCCATGTGATTAGCGAATATAGGACCAAAATTTCACACAATGTTGTACTTAGGTTTTGAATACTTTTGCCTGCCATAAAGTTCTTACAAATATAGGAGAATCTGTTGTCATTGCAGTTTGTATGAACCTTAATTGTAACTAACAAAAGCTATAGATGATACTTAAGTCATTCATAAAGCCTCTTATAACACCAGAAGACTTATAGTCCTAACCTCAGCTCATAATAATGTTATGTGAATTATGTCAAAAGAATGGGAAACACTTTGATATAAAGTATCAGAGGAGTGATGGAAAATGCAACAGAAGTTTCATTCTCAATGGCACTTTTGATACCCCCCAGTCTTCCAAGTAAAAAGACCTTTTGACGCTTAATGCTACCAAAGTTGCTTTAGCTATCCTCTTAAGGAGAGAGGCTAATGAGATTAAGAGAATTGGTAGGCCATTTGAAATAGAGCATACATGAATTTTACAACAATAGGAAGTGGTCAAAACTCAACTATAACATTTTAAGAAATTCAAGCCATCTACACCGAAGAAGTATATATGTTCTATAAAGGTTTCAACTTCAATTATCACTTATTGCATGGAAGGAGAAGTACAATTTAGATTTGAGATACTAAGAATCCTACCTTTTCCTTAATGGTCCATTCTTTGTAAGAGTGGAATGTCATATAATATGGCTATTATGTTTAGTTAGAGCTTCTATCTCATTTTCATCATTGAATTGATAAGCTAACAACTTGTAACTATATTAGTTTGGAAATTAATAAGCTCAAATATGCTTAAATGTAATAGTTGGAACAACATCTAGCCATTAAAATTATCTTTAGTATTTGAAGGGATGGAATAGATCATTACAAGGTTAGGTTTTATAAATCAGAAAGAATGCAACAAAAAAAATAAAAAACTTATCATATGATCCATGTATGACATACAATAAAAACTATGTTAATAAAATTATAAAACTACCTTTACCTTGATAAAAAGTACCGTCTCCTCCTAGGGATAAAGTTCAATTGAAATCTAAATTCGATTTGTTATTTCAACACGTGTTCACCACAAGGACTCCGAACATAATCCCTTTAGTGGTATCCATACACACATTAATAAGAACAAATTATAATCCTTTATATTGCTAGATAATTGGGATTATAATTAGAAAAAACTAAGAAGCAAAATTATATATCTCTCTCTCTTGTCTTTTTTAAAGGTGTTTCTTTAAAAGAAAATCATCATCATTACTCTTTCTCCTACTCTTGTCTCCTTTTTAAACATTAATTAAATTTAATGAAAGAACAATTTCATTCCATGAATTTTTCAATTACTATAACCTTCTAATTGTATAACAATTAAATATGGAATCAATAGCAGACAGCTTTTTAATTGTAATGAACTTTGCAATTGAATATGAAATTAATAAATTATATATCCTTTCAATTGTCATAAACTTTTCAATAGTAATTAAACATGGAATTAATAAATTCCATCTATTAATACACGAAAGGGCAATAATAAAATACATCACCCTTAAAAGGTACTTAATTGCAAATATATACTATGTGATAAAATAAATTACTTCTAATTTATTATTTCAGATCAATTTATTTTACTTCTGAAATAAATATTGACAAATTTTAGTATCCACTAAAATTTCTTGTCAAAACTTCATTCCCATTAATCATGATATAGTGTACAACCCTTTAGATTTCCATACACGAAGGTAATGTCTAAATATAAATTAAGGTAACTGTCTAGCAACAATTATTAATCAGCAAACATAATAGAAAAAGTGTAAACAAGAAACCACCATGAACCGATTACTACATAATTAAATTTCTTCATCAAATGATATCTTAATTAAACTATTACATATTATGTCATTAATATTTAATCATTTTACTTGGTTTCCAAGATAAAATAAACTTAATAACACTTGCCATAGCCACGGGCTTATCACTATTATCTTAACCAAATGGCTCTAGATATCAACTCCCTAATCCAAGAGAATGATAAATTTTATCTTAACTCGTCACTATCCTCTCTATATTTCATATTGTACCCAATAACCGCATTATTTACAATTCAAATAATGACTGTATTTAACAGTATTAAAGCATAACATTTCATATATAAAATATATGAAGGTCTCAAGTTTAAGAATTATTTACGCTCGTTCATTTAAAAGAGGAATCAATTACATTAAACATGTGGCGTCCTCTATTAGTAGGTCGTGTCTAGTGTACCCACTTAGCTTTGGATACCTACTTATATAACTCGAATATTTTTGTCTCGATCCAGTGAGAATGACCTTAGTTATATAATGTGTTGATCTAAATATCTATATTCGCTCTAGATATTTATTAAATATTTATCCGACCAAGGAGAACTTTTAAATAATACAATATAATGGAATCTCACTAATAATACACATTTATTATAATTCCATACATACTCTAATTATCTATGAGACTTTATTGTAAAATATATACCAGCAGAAAAGTATATATATATATATAATAAATACTTGCTTTTATAAATAATATCCCTAAATATATCAAAAATATCTTAACACATTGTGCACAAATTACAACATATAAGGGGGGGGGGAGTAAGGATTTTAATACTCATATATTGCTTAGTTACTGCATGTGAAAAATTAAAATATCTCTTTTTCCGTTATAGTGATCTATTATATTTCTTCAAATACCAAAGACAATTTCAAATAGAGTTAGCAATTTGGGACATAACGTAATACATTTAAAAGGAGGGTTTGTGTATAGAATAAATTGGCACATGACACAAATGGATTACACCATCTAAATTTATTTAAATTCATGTTCAAGTTTGTATCTAACTGCTATATATAAATACGAAACACGCTATGTATTTTTTCATACTTGCATTTTATTGCACAAATGTATTCTTCTCAAGTCAAAGATCCCGATTAAAGATATAAAATTCACTAGTCTTTACTATATATTCTTCTTATTACATCGTAGTCTAAATGGGCAAAAAGCTACGAACCCATATATAGATTCTTTTATTGTCTCCCTTAAAGATTTGATAGATAATATGTTTAATTTGAAAACCAATACTAGTGGTAACATTCATTTAAGCAATGGTTGTAATTTAAAGTTTTAAATTTCTTATATTTGATGAGACTCAACTTCATTGAGACTTTTTGTTTAGGATGTAATTTTATATTAAGTATGAAAATCTTATATTATTTGTGTTTGTAGAATTTAAATATTATTAACACCCTTTTCTTTTTGTATCTATAAACATAGTTGTTAAAATTGCCATTTTACTGTTTATTTAAATTTATAGAATCGGTAAAATCATATAGAATCATATAAAACCGGTAAAATCGTAAACTTATAAAATCGTAAAAAAAAAGTTCATAACTTCACTAAAAATTTGCGCATAAATGATTTTATATCCATTTTAACTAAGAAAAACAATATAAAATCATAAACTTGTAAAAACGTATTTTTGACTTGTGATTTTAATAATCATGTCTATAAGTATTTTATAGATTTATTTATAACTTTTTAATTGATAAACGAGTATAATCCAAACATGAGATATACTTATTAAGTGAGTCAAGTTACGGGTTTAGATTTTTATACATAATTAATAAACGAGTTGTGTCATGAGTTGAAGTTTTCCAAACACAAACGCATCTAAACGTAGAAATAAGACACGACATGACAATACAAATTACCAGCCTTAATTTCAAAAGGCTAAATGTTGTTTCAACTAGTAATTTTGAGCATATTTGAGCTTATTAATATCTAAATTGGGCGTATGTACAAATTGTTTGCCAGTTTATTCAATGAAGTAAGTGAAATAAAAGCTATAACTAGGCATAATAGCCAATTTATACCACATTCTACTCTTGCAAATTACTGATTATTCAAGAAGTACAATTCTCTACATCTTGAGTCCGAGATTTTTCTTCTCCTTGCATTTAGTAAGTGCCATTTGAGTTGTACCTTCACATAACACATGTACTTCTTTGCATATAGCAAACCTGAATTTTCACAAATAATTAAGTTTTTATTACTTTTGCCTACCAAAGTTCATGTAAGCTCTATTTGATGTTTCTATTTCAAATAGTCCATCGATCCTCTTAAGTTCACTGGCCTCTCTCTTAATGGCTTCTTCAAACATGATAACTTAGCTAAAGTGGCTTTAGCACCATTAAGCTTTATAAGGCTTCTTTGCATGAAAGATTCCAAAGCAATAAAAGTAACATTGAATTTGCATTACTTTTTTCACTGCTCATCTAGTGCTCCTTATCGATGTGTTTCCCATTCTTTTAACATAATTCATAAAGCATTGTTATGAGTTGAGGTCGTAGCTACAAGTTCTTTGATGACATAAGAGGCTCCATGAGTGGCTTCAGAGTTATGCATAGCTTTTGTTGGTTACAATTAAGATCCACATAAGCATGGCGACTACATATTTTGTTATATCCATAGGTGATTGTAGCAAGCAAAAGTTTTCAAAACCTAATTATAGTATTATGTGAAATTTAGGTCCATATGCAAAGAAGCAGGTAGATTTTGCTAAGCTTCCAGTTTCTAATGGCGCTTACTACATGGAGTGAAAAGAAAAACCTCGAATTAGAGATACAAAGAATTCTACCTCTTCCTTAATGAGTTGTGCTTTATAAGAGAAAAATATTATATAATATGTCTATTATGTTTAGTTACAACTAAACATAGGATATGGGTTGAACTAACCTAGAATTGGCTCATGCTCGCTAGTTCATGAGTCATTAAAGTGGTGAATTGTGATTAGCCCAAGATAGACCAATTCACTTGAATTGCTAGTCGGCCCATAAACTGATATTTCAATTTTTTTAAAAAAAATTCATGATTATATATACATCTAGATATATATATATATATATTAAAATACATTTACATATATATTTACATGCATATATATATAGTAACATGTCTTAGCCTCTTAGGTAAACACATATACTGATACAAACACACACACACATACATACACACATACATACATACATATATATATATATATATATATCTTGCATTTATATAAGACATATATACTAAATTCTCAAACTTTGTTGTAAAAATGGATAAATATATAAAGGAAAATTATTGTTGAATTCCACAAGTATGATGTGTGTAGTACACATTCAAAATTTATAATCAAAATTCAAAACTAATACAAATATGACGTATAGTTAAACATATACCAATATTACATACAAGATACATGTTACAAAGTTAAATTATAATATAACTAAAAAACTAACTTATAATGTTCATTTTTTTCGAAGATCTTGAACATATGGAAACCTAACTTTTTTTTTTTGTTGGCCTTTTTTTTTTTAAATAAGAGTTGTTAGCCAATTCCAAGGCTCGCTGGTTCAGCAGGTTCCTAAGGTTAAACTACCTTGACTCATCAAGCCCTGTAAGTCACTAAGCAATTAAGACCCAGCTTAGTTAGGTCCAGGTTAGTTCATAGTTTAGAACCACCCTTATGTCGGGTCTAGTTACAACTTCTATCTTATTTTTGTCACTAAATTAATAGGCTAACAACTAGTAACCACAACAATTTGGATATTAGTAATCTCAAATGTGCTCATATTTTGGACCTTCAAAATTGTGTTTAGTATTTGAAGGGATAGAAAAGATTACTATAAGAGAAAAAAGTGAGGATTTTAATTCTTCACATGTAATAACTAAGTAACACATCAATATTGTAGTGCCTAATATTGAGACGGTTGTAGTTATACTCATAAATGGTATCAAAGCAAGAGTTTAAACCCTTACATTGTCAATTAATCCTAATCTAGTTAAGTCATCCATTTATTTCCAAATAAGATGGTTTTGGTACTATTTATAACACTAAAAATGACCATCCTTGCGAAGGAGAAGAACCCCAAGATGGATAAGATTCATTACTTTCCTATTGTTGTTCCTAACGTATCTGCCATCTAGTGTTAGAAATGTAGACTCAATTCTAGCCGTACTAGTAAGAAATTTTAGTTATTCCTTAAATTAGGTGTTTGGCTTCTTTTGATTTAGTAATATAAAGAACATTTTGCCTGGAAGGTGCCATTCTTCTACCATTAAGTTATTTGTAGAAATCTATATGAATATTGCATTTCATTTAAAAAGGTGCCATTCTTTTGCTGTTAAATTAAAAGAAACTATACAAGGTTTGCAAAAGCCTGTAGTAGCATAAACTACGTAAAAGCAAAGAGAATTTTAGAAGATTAGTTGGGTTGAGAAAGGAAAGGTAGAAGATGATATAGAAGTTTCTCTATTGAAAGGTTATACTAGTGTAAAGTATTTTGACAAAATAAAACAAGCTAATCAAGTTTTGAGCAGTTTTTGGGATTATTAACATCATTTTTGAAGATAATATACTTCAATTTCATAAAGTGTTTTCTACAAGTTTTGAGTTTAAATTGTGAGGCTTAATTCAGGGAAGATATAAGTTTATTCTTTCAAATTTATTAAATCCTCATCTGAAAAAGATTAAAGGAAGTTTTAAAATTTATTAGAGTAAATGTTTACCAAAAGAAAAAAATCTATTTCAAATCAGCTTTAGGAATTGAAATCAAACATATCTCCACCAAATGAGTGATTTTGGTAAAAGTTTCAAATTTAAAATCTTATCAAGATTTTTTTTAGAATTTTTTAAAGAGTTTTATGTAAGATCTATCTTAATCAAGTTGTATTCTATCTTAATGGCACAATGGAAAAAAAAAAATCTTATTCAAGAGCAAAACATAATCTATCTTTTAGCAAATTTATTATAAGCTAATTCAAATTCATATGCTTTTCTTCAATGAAATTTTAGCAGTATAATCCTCAAGTGGCTATTGGATAATAACCTATATAAAATAGGGGATTTCAAATTCGAAGATGACATAGCTCACTCAAGAATCATTGAAAACCATCCATGAGCTCGAGCTCTCTTTTATGCTACATTGTTTACTATTAGTTTATTTGTGCTAAACTTAAACAATTAAATCATCTTATTTCCTAATTGATTATCGATTATTTTAAGTGAGGATTTGTCGTTCTTTGAGAGAAAGTGGTAGATCACTGTAGTCTATACTTTAGCTTGAGTTACAGCTAACAGAGATAGAGTAATGGGATTTGGTCAACATTGACCATATTTGTGCAACTCTTAAAATTTGAATTTTTGATCCAATGGAACAATTGGTATGGACGATTGGATCCTAACAATGGAACTGGAAGAGTGGTCTGACACACTACGCAAAACCACTATTAAAATTTCTGCGTGATCTTCTTCTCTCTATGCTTTTTAACTCTTACATTATTTATTTTTGTTACTAAAATTACTTTAACCCATTCAAATTAAACATCTTTAGGGGTTCATAAAAATTCAAAGAAATCTTAAGTTTGCAAAATACTTTCAAAGTTATGCCAATTCATTCTCCTTTCTCTTAATTGTTAAATGATACCTAACAATGACATATACGCCCATTGTCCAAAGTTGAATTGTTGGTGTAAATTTTCTAGTTCGAGATTATGTCCTCAAGTAGTTGTTTGGGCAACAGGACTGTAAGGTACAAAAGTATCCCTTAACACCCTTTGTCGTTGCTCTTCCTCTTTCCTCTTATGTATGCTTCTTCGTCAATGCTAAACATAACCTAGCCAATTCGAGGGATCAACCCCTCTACTTTAACATCCAAAACCTAAACGACTCATCTACATAGGCCACCTTCTATGACCCACCTTTTCCAGGAGCCTTTAGCCTTACCTTCCCCCTACTTGTCATGGTAGTTGGTAAAGGAGGGACCTATAAAGTAGGCTCCTAATCTACATGGTCTTCTCGAGGACCTGGGTTAATAAGGCCCTCATTCAAGGTCCTCGAGCAAGGAGCTCTACATAGCAATAACTTACATTTTCCTTATTTTATCTAGGGTTCAAATAACAAATAATAGTCATAAATGCAAAGAGTAAAAAACACATATTAAATCACAAGGATAAGAATACACTTATTGTATTAAATATAAGTGAATACACTTATTGTATTGAATATAAGCGCTAACTGCTCCTCAGTTATACAACAATCCACTTCTCCCTTAGCTAACCTTCCTCGGTAATATTAAAAGCATAAGGCATCCCAAATGTCTACATGTATTCTCTTTTTTCTTTAATTTTTTTTTTATTTCATTTTATTTCCTTTCCTTGTTGAGACTTTTTAGCCCCCCCCTCTTTAGTTCTTTTTCCATCTAGGAAGAAGCATTTAAGGTAACCTTAAATTTTACATGATTTACATTATCATACGAAGTTACAAGAATTCAAAGAATATGCATACATATTAGTCGGCTTAAAAATGCAAACACTGAATTCATAATTAATGATATTGCCTTAATCATAAGTTATCAAATCTCTATGGTAAGAAAAAAAAAAAAGCATAACTAAATAAAGTAACAATGTAATGACTTAACTCTAAAGAAGTAAAGTATGTTCAACTCACGATCAAGTTCAAAAGATATTACAATTAAAAAAATGGTAAAAAATTACTTCCTTTTGTGAGAAACGTAACTAAAGTTCCAAATATTTGAAAATTTTTGGTATTTATGAAACAAATGTCAATAATGGTATGGATCAATTGCAATTTCACAATTTATGTATAAGGATCAAAATTCAAAATATGCTACTCATGATATGAAGGAACACGTACACTAAACAAAACTAGTATACAACAACAACTATTAACAATCTAACACAACTACAAGGTAGCTCTGCTATACCATCTACATTTAAATATTTCATCAGCTCCACAACCTAAACTTAAGTACAAAATCCAATCCCAACTTTTATGACAAACCACATTATCATTGTCAACTCAAACTAAATAAAGATATAAAAGATGAGGGAAAGAAAAAATGGAACTCCCCTAAAGTGTAGGCTAATCAACAGATTATATCTAAGCAAGTCATTGCTAGCCTCATACAATTAAGTTCCATAACTACAATAGAGTCTCATCTCATATGCTCAAAAACTCTCATAGAACAATCATGCATCACAAGAAATGAGGTAGATCACATGAACCCATTCTAAAACATACAAGACTAAGGGAAATGACTAGAGGAAGAACAAATATAAAAAACAATAAACAAAATGGAAGTATAAACATTAAAAAAAAAAGGACAAAAATGGGACTAATAGTGGGTTACCTTACACTCGACGATTGTTTTATAGTCTTAACCCAACTTTTCAAACTCATTCTCCTTCTCAAGTCGGGTCAAATATCTTAGGCTTCTTCTCATCAACCTACTTTTTCTTTGTCAGTGCCTTATGTTGGTTATTCTTACCAAATTTAACCCCTACTCAACTAAAGCATGCAATGCTATATCTAACTAAGTGGTTTAAGGATCCTTTTTCTTCCAACGTTGAGATATTCACATGTAACTTTATATTCCTGACCCTTAACACCATCCCACTATTCTTTAAATAGATCATAGTCCAATAGTAGCAAGGAATAGGTAACTAAGGATAATGGAAATCTCATGATCTTCTTATATCCAAGACAACAAAGTCTATAGGGAATATGAATAGATCGAGTGTGTAGATAAGTGGTAGATTAAACTTCATGTTAAGCGCCTTTTAGTTTGAGTGCCTATGATCAACTGAAAGCTCTATTGAAGTCTATACATGTAAGGCTCTAATTAGACACTCATGTTCTACTAGGATATGTTACATGGTCATCATACTCTACCATACTTGCTTTAATCTCCTCAATCAAGTGCTATACCAATGCTTAAGCACTCGTACTACTTGGTTAGGTTTGTTATACTTGCTTAGTTGTGTTGTATGAAGTAGCTTAATTAGGTTTTAGTTGCTATTGTGGTGGAGTGCCATTTAGGGGGCTCTAGAAGTGCTTATAATGCATAATGGGGTTACTCTTAGTGAGTGCTCTAAGCCTGCCCCGATTAGCTATACAGTGCTGTAGGTGTTGATGAGTTAAAGGGCTATTATGTTCTTTATGCTCATTTCACAACAACCAAGAAACTCTTAAACTTGTCTATATGCTTTAGTAATGGTGAGGGAAAGAAGACTTAATGGTCACATGTTGTCTTAGCTCATCTCATGTGTGTTACACTTCATTAGCCCATGGAAATAAAATGACATTTTACTAATACTACAATGTGAATTGAATATCAAATGGGCCAATCCCCTATAGAATTAGCAGCTATTAAAAGTAAGCATGCTCTCTTTTTTGGAGTAATGGTAGCAACATTCTATGGTTCACGTATAAGCTACACTTAAAAGTAGTCCAAGGATGTTACAACCTAGTTATGTCTTTTAATGTCGAATGAACACTCAAGCTTGCTTTGTCTATTTAATTATTTACAATGTGTATGTCAAACTATGAGCTACCTTGTTGCATCTTATCATCCTTACTATTCATATGTAATGTGTTGACTTCAAGATGGTAAATGGGTGGTGAAGTTTAGATATGTTACATCATATAAAACCAAAATGAGACCAATACAATTGATCTCACTAACAACAATTGTTGAATTAGTAGGTTGTAATGGACTTAATTATTAGTTTAGTCCCTCCTTTTGACTGATTATTTAAATGAAGAGGATTAATGCTAAATCTACATGATGGGTTGACTTTTTTCAAGACAAATGAGCTATTGAAATGGAGATGAAATGGAATTGGTGTGAAATTGTAATACAAGACTCGCATGTTGAGACAAATGTCGATCCCTTTTCAAGATCTCATAAAGTTGATCTTAAACCGCACATCTTGTTGATTTTCAAGTTAAATTCACGATAAAGTACTAATACATGCATGGATGTATGCTATAAGTAGAGATAAATGCATAATTTTACGCATTTATTACAAGTAGCAAACATGGTAATTACATATTTGGAGCAAGCTTCTCAACCTAATACTATGATTCCTTAACACTATGTCCTAATATCAAACACGAATACAAACTCTTGGTGTATGATTTAAGATGCTTTTGAAATTCCTTTTCATCATTTTTACTTGAATAAGTTGTTAACCGACCATTTTTAACTTATATTTATTAATCAAGCTTCACTAATCCCTTTCAAAACTTTCTTTATGATCCTTCACTTCACCTTTTACTCAACCTTCTATTGTTTTACTACAAGTACAAGAGATTGATACCTTTAAATTAAGTCGATTGAATATAGAGATAATTTGATAATTTAGCTATAAATAAGATTGAAAAAGTAACTAGGTCAGTTAAAATGCTTTTGGAATCAAAATTACAATAAATGTGATTAAATATTGCAATAACTAGTTCTCATTATGGAGATCTTGGGACTAGCCTACAAAGTCTTGACAAGTTAATAGAGTGAGGTAAGCCTGCATAAAGAGGAAAGCATCAATGATTACTCTAACTTGATCATTCTAATACTTAAATCAATTAGAGTAAGAGGAGAACATTACATCAAAGAAGAGAAAAAAATTATAAGGTTTTAAAGCAGCGATTCCCCCCATACCTAAAGCTATCTGAAAGCTTATATAAGAGGGTTAAGTGAACTATAATTGGCCAATTCCCACTACTTCATCCCCTATGGATGCTAGCATTTTGGGAAGCAAATCCTAGAAGGTAAAACTGTGTAGTCATGTTCTATATGTGCCACCTATCTTCATTTGTTTCCTTTTCCTAGTAATGAGCATACTAGAAATGAGCATACCTTGTGGGATGGGCATAAGCTTGGTGGCCCAATGCAAATGAGCCATCAACACTTACCAATCGCCAACAAAAGGCTACTTTAGATAGGACTCTAAGCCTCTAAGGGCCCCTACATTATAAGTTCTTGATGGGATTAATACAAATACTGAAGACTCCGAGAAACAGATTTTATAAAAAAAAAAAAAAAAGTTTTCAAAACAATATCGATCTCTTAACCGACCAGTATGCTAGATCATTTACAGTAATAATATTAGTGAATGGGTATTCACCAAGTTGAATTCCTCGAGGAAAAGGGATTCGGTTAAATACTAGATCCTAACTTGCAACTCTAACCTAAGTGAATTAAAAAGAAAGAGTCAAGAATTTCAAGTGAAATAAAATTGTGAGCAAAAAGTAACAACTAATACAATTAATAAAGACGTGGTCTTGTGATGTTTTCGAAGTTTTGGTGAAGATATGCCGTTAAGATATTAAGGATGGTTTGTAACTAGTTTTGATGGAACTCAGTTGAGTCTGATCTTAGGTAAAGCACCTCACTCAATTATTTAGCAGAAAATCTCCTCTCAGTCCCATTTCCCTACACAATTAACTAAATACCCAATTCTTGTCACAAATTAAGCATTCTAATCCTAGGAATTAAGGAGTCAATCTTTTCTCAGTCTCATAACCTATCCTAATCTACAAGATCCACATAATGTGGTATGAATTTAACAGGTAATACATAATCTCCTTTCGATCTCATAGTTATAAAAACTCATTGTTGATACTTCACCAACTTAATGACTCAATTAGGGAATTACACAATTAATCTCCTTTCAGCCTCATAATTATGCAAACCTAATAAATCTCAAGGGTACTTCCTAGGACTAATCTCAAGCGTACTTCCTGAGAATCATCACAAGGAAAACCTACTGAAAATTCCATTAACAAGCACCTCAAGGACTAATCTCATTTAAATACACATACTCATATCAAAACTACAAAGTTATACTATCTACAACATCTACGTTATCACAAACCCCCTAAAACCTACTCAACCACATATGGTATCAACAATGACAGAAATAATAAATGAAGTTATAATAGAAAATTCCATTAGAGAACAAGACAATAAGATGATAATGAGAGAACAAGTAATTAAATGAAAAGAAGATAGTAAATGCACATTAAACTAACTCTAATGTAGATTGAAATCATAAAAACATTCACAAAATATCATAAACAAGTCAAGAAAACAGCAAAACAGGCAATGAGCTCACAAATGTAGACTAAACACTACTGAAAACCTATTATAGCTTGGATTCTTTGATACAAATGCAAGTATATATAATTTTAGGCTACCAATCGATCAATGAACACATGTCAGTACTATGTCATCTTCGTGTTTTATGAAATGTGACGTTTAAGGAGATTAAGGTTTTAGACGACAAACCTAACCTTAATTTCTTCTACCGATCGATCAATACTAATGGTACCAATAGATTGGCATGAGTGAATCTACCCTTACACTTTCTGCTTACGACATCATCCTCTCCCCTGCTCGATCGCCCAAGAATCTACTATAAACCTAATTCTTTAAGGCATTACCAATCAATAGGTGGTGATTAGTCATAGCAAGGTTATAGATCGATCGGTAGGCTAAATTTACCAACGCCCTTGATTTGAGCCTCCTTAGTCAAATAGCAAAGGCTACCAAGACTATGATAGCCCCTATCAACCTAAACGTATGATAAAAAGTTAATAAAATTCATCTTAAATTAATCCTTTTCCATGCATTTTTGGTAATTTTACTCAAGTTGGTGCATTTTGTTCATAAACTCCAATTTCATGTAAAATTAACAAGTTTTTGTTGAATTTACACATCAATACAAGTTTTAAAGTTGGAAAATTTTATGTATTTTAAACTATGATCAATTATTGTTCGAGTATTTGTTCACTATGATGTCAGTTGGTTAAATTCAAAGCTGCAGGCATAAAGTGGCCACATAGCTAGTGATGCTAGGAAAAGACCTTCCCTAAGATCTTTTCCATTATGGCTCAAGGTAAGGCAAGTGAAACCATGAAAAGTCATTTTAGGCCCCATTTGTTTCAATGAAAATGAGCTATCAACGTAAAACGTTTTTTTTTTTTTCCTAAATATAGTTTCCACAAAATAATAGGTTTTCATATGTTTGCTAGTTCTTAAAAAAAATATGATGAAAAATATTTTCTAATGTTTGACTCACAAATACTATATAACTTGTAGTTAGACATAAATACATTTTTATCAGTATGTTACTATAAATACATCATATCAAACAAATTATTTAAAATAAAAATATGAAACATACATTATTTTGTAATATTAGTTATTACAATCTCTTTGGTCGTTTTCTACATAATTATAAAAAATCATTTTTCCCCACTAAATCTTTTCATGTTTAAAGTATTAACTTATAGGTAATCATGACAAAAATCAAATTAACACCATTTTCTTATAGCTAAAATGCTTATGGAGACTAATTTAGAAAACGATTATCCATTTTGAAAAGAGTAAGTTGTTTTACTAGAAATGACTAGTATTTTTCTTTTAATTGAAATATCTTTTTCCTTATAAGGGAGAATCTTATCTACTTAAAGAACCTATTTCATCGTACGAAAAACTGAAAAAAGAAAAAATGTTTTTGAAATATTTATTATAAAATAAGCCAGGCCTTACCTTTTGAGTAGATGCACTCCCATCTATCATTATTATTTCTTTCGTTTTTTTATCTTTTCTTTAGGGAGGGGGTATACTATATTATTAGTTGAAAGAAGGCAGTGCTATGTTATTACATCAATAGATTTCTAGCATTAAATGAATGTTCACACATTTATGTGCATTTATGATCCATTTCGATGTCCATCAGGTCTCCACTTAATGGTGCCAATAGAATAGGACAACATATGGCAAATGAAATTCACAACCAATATGGTTCTTCAACCTTGTTTTTACTTCAAATAAACTAACGCGACTTTCCATTTCATTCTCAGTATTCCGCTTGCTGAGGATTTTGTCACAAAGCTGCATTGATGACAACAAGCATCACCCCATTGCGCAAGAATTTTCGTTCACATACATTATTTAGCATGGAAAATTATCTATTGGTTGTTGCTCGTTATGTATACATGTTTCACATGTTCCATTGAATCAGATTGACCGCAGCTCGCTCTTATGCCGGTAATACACAAGATAAAATCGCTACACCATCCTGGTTCTCTCTTTCTCCAAAAACAAGCAAACAAAAGACCAATGTGAGTACTTATTTGAAAAATAAGATCTAATTAGGCTCCCTCTTGGAATTATGGCACTCCATATTTCCATACCCTTACTCTTCAACCAAAAATAATAACGAGAAGAAGAAGAAATCATACGGCTGCCCAGGTATTAAATGACTCGTTGTATCGGACATACTTGTGCGGTGAAAAGTATTTCGGTAAATTTTTCTTTTTAGTATTAATTATTAATATTTTTTTTTCTATATTCATTATATTTAAACCATTAAAAATAAAATTAATTCAATTATTTAAATCTAATAGATATAAAATTAAAAATAAGACGAGGGTTATATCGGTCCATAAAAATAAGGACATACATATAAAAATTTATTACAACTTTTGCCTTAGAAATGTAACTTTTAACCAATTTTCTTGTAGAATCGAAGAAACTCGTTATTTATTGATTAGCGTTAATTACGAATACATTACTCTTGTTCTCATACTTTTATAAAAAAAAAAAGGGACTGAGTTACTCTTTCGGCAGACACATTACCAGCGTTTTTAAATTCTATGTTGATTATATATAGGGAAGCTTGGCACATTGCCATTGGTTAAACAAAACTATTATGTAATTCTAGCAAATAAAATTAATATATTTTATTGAAAAATAATATATCTCATTATAGTGAGAAAAAATATCCTTATGCTATAGCTCAAAACTGAGACAACGTGTGCGAAATATTGAGACAAGAAGTAAAATTCAAAACTAAAAGATAAAAAACTAAAAACTTTGATTGAAATTCAATTGGAAACATGGCAAACCCTGAATCATCACGATGATCTCGGAATTTGATCAATCTCAAGGAATCTCAATACCACCATCACATCTTTTACTGAACATCCTTGGGGCTTTTTTTCATCAACACTTACACATGTTCCCAATATCTCCTTCACTATTCCGCTCAAATCCTTGGCCATTAACCTGTGCCTCATCATCACCTTAGTGATCTCTATCGCATCGTCCAAAGAGATGTTACCGTTGTGCTTGGTGTTCTTCATCTTCTTCTCTTCGCATTCCGACTACTTTGGGTCTTTGATCTCGAGTGCAGCGGTAGATGGGATGATCGAGACCTTGGCCCGATGGTTCTGGCGAGTGAGCTTGACTATGAAGCGGAGGCCCTTCTAATCATTGAAAGCATCTTTGGCGATGTCTTCTCCGATCTTTTTTAGGGCTTTTCTTTATTTTCCCGATTTCTTTCTTTTCTATTTTTTCAATAAAATATATTAATTTTATATTATAATATTATTTAATAATTCGTTCGACTAATTGTAATGCATCAAGTGCCCCTATAGTAATTAACATAAAATTAAAAATCTTAGATTATGTGTTTTAAGAAAAAAAAAAACCTAAAGTTATCTCTTTGTAAAAGTACTATGAAATAGTTAGCTTTTTCCCAAGGCTATCTTTTTCTTCCTTTCTCAATTTCCACCAAGTCACAAGTCTTAAGTTTTGTTGCATCAAACAAGTTGGGATTTGTGTTGGAAATTAATTATGGTTTCTTGCAGTAAAATGAAACTGGAAAAGGAATCCATATGGGAATAAGCATGCGGTAAGTTTTGTTAAATGTCTTTTTAACATAGGAATTGATTACGATGTATTCTCTACTCGTGAATTCCAGTTGCTACGGGTTGAGTTTAGAACGTGTTTGGAGACGTAGAAATTGGAAAAGAAATCCCCACTGAAACCTTTTCTGTGGAAGTTGCGATTGAAATTGCCATAGAAATTTTGATGTATTGACTAAAAGAAAATTTTCTACAAATCATGAACGACATATTCCCTTATATTATTTTTAATTTTGTGATAAAAAATAAAAATAAAAACATAATTGTTGCCATGCAAGAGGAGTAGGACGAGTGAAAGATAAGCATAAGGGACAACATCATTAATATAAACTTGGCTAAAAGTTCTATTTACTACCTGAACTAAATTTATTAAATCCAATATCCAATTGAACTTTTAATTATTGAGTTTTATGGTGGTGAACTCAATGGAGTATCATCATTATAATATGTTTAGTCTAATCACCAATTAAAGTGAAACACGTGTGGTTTGTTTGCGTACCAAATATAATGATGATATAAAAAGTTTCAATTGAGTATCAAATTCAATAAGTTGAAAGTTTCAAGTAGTAAATTAATATTAGTGATGATAAAACAATAATTATAAGAACGGATATTTATATACTATTGATTAATATGAAAGTATATACTACAAGATGAGGTTAGTTAGTTGAATAATTTTCTTTCTTGCTAGACTTTTATAAATGGACAACTTAGTTTAGTTATGGATTGAATCTTGATTTTTTTTACTTAGTGTTGACATCCATATACATACTTGTATCAAGAAACTAAAAGTATGACTTATCAAAACATCATTTAGAGAGTGTAACTCAGGTACATTGTTATCATGTTTATTTACTTATATTCACAGGTTTAGATATTGTAACAAATTTAAAGACCTTTAAATTAATTGTTCTTTCTGCTTATTCTTGTATTAAAGGACCAAGAGTACTAAAGGTAGAGGTTGCAATTGGCAATTGTATTATCTTATAGGAGCTAAGATAATGTAATGGTAGATTAGGCATTGAGTCGCCACATGCATATAGGTTAGTTGTGGATTGAATTATTGTAGTGATATAGATTGCACCTCTAGAACGAAGCAACATTGGATCACACTAATGAAATGAGATGCTTTTGAGACAGTTATTAAGATCCAATTATTCTGATAATCGATACTAATAATAAACTCGAGATGAAACAACTTTCTTATTGCTGTTTCATATATATTTATGTCGTTATATTATATGGTGGGAAGTTTGAAATGCTCTAAGTCTTGAGAACACTAAACTTTATTGTCTGCTTCACCTAAATAAGATAATATATAGTTATGTTTGCTATTTAGTATTATGTATGCATGTGTTGTGTTCTATTTATCATGCACATATGTATGTGGTGCTATGATATTGTGCTCTGTATGGTCCATGAAAAGATGACCTCTACAAAACCTTAGAATCTAAGAGTAAATTCACAAAACCTTAAAATCTAGAATTAGATATGAGTCAACCAATGAGTGAAATAATAATAAACCAATTGTCTTCTCGTAATCGAATTGGAACATCTCATGAAGAATGTTAGTATTTCTTGTATTTTAGTAGGATTGAGATATATAAAAAAGGGCATAGAAGGTGCAATAATTTTTCAATTTTTGTACTTCTTTTTGTTGGAGATCGGAAACGGCTATTCTCTACTTTCTTTCTTTTTTTTTTTTATTCTATTCTTCTTATTCTTTCGGTTTTATCTATTGTTAGTAAAACATATTAATTTTATTATTTACATTATTTAATAATTTTATCAACTAATAGGAATACATCAAGTGTCCCTGATATATATATATATATAATTAACACAAAATTAAGAAATTTAGTTATGTCTTTGTAAAAGTAATATAACATGGATTATATATTTATAATTTAATCTATTATATATCATAAGGAGCCGATGATGGTATCTTTTCCAATTTGGGGCCAGTAACATAATACTACTGGGCCCCAACTACCGACTCCCCTGCCAAGTTTTTATCACAATTCTTGTGTTTTCGTTTTTTTTTTTTATCCTTAGTAAAAAAAAAAAAAAAAAAAAAAACTAAACGGGAAATAATTTGCACGTTTTAATTTTCAGACTTCTGTTTTATTTATTAAATTATTACGTATGCCTAATTATATTGTCTCGTCTACAGTTCCATCAATAGAAAAAATCCACAGATTCTGATAAGACGCCACATAATGAATATATATGATGTGATGTTGCATAAAAAGTATGTCATACATGATGCTAGAATTATAATTGATAGGAATACGTGTGTATGTGTGAAGGGACGAACAAAGGTGAGATTTGTCTTATTTAACTTAAAATTAGAACTGTTCATAAAATAATACTCGCTTATTTTTGTAATTATAGCACCCAATATCTACAAGGATTTGTTGTCCAAGTTTATCCATAATACTTCTAGTATTCAATATAAGAAGGGACTTTTAAATTTTTTAGGAAATAATAATAAAGAATTAACCTTTTATCTTATATATGTTAATTAGAACTTAACTATCTATTTATCGGAAAATGAAATTAATATATTAAATTTATGTAAGTTTTGTTATCAACAAATGAAATGAATCATAAAGAAGATTAAAATAGAAAATTGAAAGCGCAATGAAAAGAACAATTTGATACATATGTAGATATTCTATAATTTCTCTTTTTAATAATATAACGGGATTATCCTTTAGTAATGTTTAAAAAGAAAAATATCTTTTTAAATATAAGTGAATGGATGATCATTTATTCAATAATTATCATTTATTTTAATAATATTAATTAATAATGTTATCAAACTTAAACCGGCTAATCAATTCACCCTAATTCAGTGGGAATTGGTCATGAGAATGGGCTACCTAGTCCTCGCTCTAAGTCTCTGTTTGCTTCGAACTGAATTAACCCAAGCTGGGGCGATTTCACCATCATCCAGTTGATACAGCTTGATCTAGTGAATTAGAATGCACACCCATAATTTAATAAGAAAAAAATCGAAAAAGTCAAAACAAACATACTTGGTTTGCCTTGTGAATGACTTTCTTCACAGTCAACCAAATGCTTTCCCCAGTGAATTGTCAGTATAATCATTAAAATAAAAATCAATTTTATATCCATTCATGGGAAATTTTCTAAATGCCCATGTTTCCGCAAACTCGTCAAATATTAAATTGGTGGCATCAATAATATGATAATGTAAAAAAACTGATACACAATTAACCATTCGGTTTACTTTTTTTGAAATTAAGGTAAATAACAAAACTTATATTTTCATATTTATTGATATGTTTGGATCCTGATCGAGTTCAATTTGACCTTTTGATCCTTGAACTCCACATATATCAGAGTTAACCTTAGACCGGAACTAATAAAGTTATTAATTACAAAAACAATATTAATACTTTAAGTAACATGATTATTTGATATAGTATTTTACCTTCCCCGCCCCCCACCCCCAAACCCACCACACCACCCCCCCCCCCCCCCCCAAAAAAAAAAAAAAAGAAAAAAAAAATCTGTTTTAACGGGTAATGGACTAAAGAGACGATCTACATTGCACGGTAAATAGAAAATAACAAATCTTTTTATGATCTTTAGGGCTTTAGTTTATAAAAGAATGGATGTTATGAGTTTTTGGTGTTTATGGAAATATCTTCAAACCACTTAACTACAATATCCATGTTGGAGGATGACCACACATTTTTAATGATGATTCTAACTAAAGGTTGGTTTATCAAGGGAAAAATAAATAGGTACGTCTGACTGGAAGATATTGGTAGAAATAGGTATGCTCAAACTTATATATTTATATATCAATTAAAGGTTAGTGCATGAGCTGTTAATATCATGTAATGGAAGAGTCATATGGCCTGTAAATAAGGAAATTTTTATGTGAATGAGGGAACGAACAAATCGCTCTAGTTAAAAAAAAAAAAAAAAAAAAAAAAAAAAAAAAAAGGAAGAGTCCCAAAGGGTATCGCAAAAAAGATAAAGAAACATAAATTATGGGTGGGGAAAGGAAAGCAAACCAAAAACCTATGTTTAAATGGATTAGGCTGGCCTATCCTTTATTCAATGATGGTGGGACAATAACAGATTATAAGATACAAATCACGATGCCCTATTAGAGATGTTGGTTCCCAATATCTAGATAAGGTAACGAGTGCTGAGTTAAATAGGGGCAGTCAGTGTATGATCCTCAGGGAGGAAATAAGATTCATCTTGTTATGCCACGTACTTGAATCAGTTGTGAGTAAATATTGAAGATATTTATATATGTACTAATATCAGTGCGTAATTTCTGTTCAGAATTCCATCGCTTTATGTTTTATCCTAAATAAGGAAAGAATCATAAAACTTAGATATATTAAGCAGATTCCTGTAGACGTGATCGCAAATACCATAATTGCAGCTATTCCAAAACAAGGGATTATTAGTAAACCAAGCTTGACCATATACCAAGTTGTTCATCTTCGGTGAATCCTCTCGAACTTCATGATTTATTATTTTCGGTTATCGAGATAATATATAAATAGATATTAAGTATAAGGGCAACATTGATAGAGAAAAATATTCGAATATCGGTATAACATATAAATAGACTTTAAGTACTAAAGGTAAACTTATCCATAAAAAAATACAAACTCACATCTTTCCTCCTACATTATTTTCTTCTCCCACTATTTCATAATTAAGGATACATTTTTTTTTTTTTTTGCCACACCAGAAAACTTAAAGATGAACCCTCAAAAACACCTATAGATTCGGATTCAAAGAGTTAAAAGGCTAAAAATCAAAAAGTAACTTTTTAGGAAGGGATAATCAAAATCAAATAAGTCTCCACTTGTTCTTTAAAAAAAAAAAATCACTTTTCTCTTATCTAAGTAAAGAAAACTCAAAAAAATCATACCTTTTTAAAAGAGTAATGTAGGAATCATAAGTTAGTGTTTTAACCTGTGAATGTGTGTGCTGACGGTAATGCCATGCAGCAGGCATGTGGGTGTAATTGTGTGTGTGTGTGTGCGCACACCAAAGAGTATGCATTGTGTATGTGTGTGTGTCAGATTCCATACAACGTGGAATGTGTGTGCACGTGCAATTGTGCAACGATGAGAGTGAACAGGGGACGATGGAGAGGAAAGTGACATGTGTATGTGTTGTTTATAGGGAAGGGGACAAGAGAAAAGAGAAGAGAAGAGAGAAAAGAAAGAAAGGAAGAGAGAAAAAATAAAATAGAAAATAAATAAATATTATATAATCATACATATATATATATGTAATATGTAAATATATTATGAATGTTATGTATATATATATTAAATGTATATAATATAAACTAACGTATATAATAAGTGATCTTCGTGTATATACATAAGGGTTTAGTGTATATATATTATAGGATATTGAAAAGTATATGGAAGGATAAGAAAAGATATGTAGAGTGCAGTTTGGAAACTCAAAGTATAGGGCGAAGGGCTAAGTTAAAGAGAAGGAAGTATTAGGTCTTAGAATTTAAAAAATTCTAAACTAGCATTTATATTTTGAACAAGTGATAAAAGATGCACGATGTCGGATCTTATTGAGATAGGAGCTCCAAGTACGAAATACATATTTGTTGGATGTGTATGTTAGGATAGTATGCATAAACTGAACTAAATTGAAACTTAGACTTAATTATTTTGCTAATTATACTTGGCTTAGACCACTCACCGATCGGGTCCAGTGGTGTTAATGAAACACCTGATGATCCTTACGCGATGTTGTCCCATGTGGAATCCCGCACTAAAATGACTCAGGCAAATCTAAGATGGTTTTAACACTAAGGTGTTGAGAAGTATCCAATACCAATATTTATATAATATTATTATATGTTGTGTGTTTAGGATCATAAGTAACCATAAGTCTTAAGACGTAGAGACTGTGCTGTTTGTAAGCTTAAATGGAAAGATTAAAATTGTTGCTTACTACATTAATAGTGATACTTATATGTGTATACTTGACTGGTTCTTGTGTTTCACATGCATATATATGGTATAAGTATCAAAATCATGATTCTACTATTCATTTGAATGCATAGAATCATACAAAATTGATAAAATTATAAACTAATAAAATCATATAAAAAAGTTTATAATTTTACGTAAAATCTACACATAAATGATTTTATGTTTAGTTTAACTAAGAAAAATATTATAAAATCATAAACTCGTGGAATCATACTTTTAGCTCACGATTTTAACAACTATGTCTGGTGTCCTATACTGGGCATAAGCTTACCCTGCATGGATTGTTATTTTTCAGCTACGGGGTCAAGTTACAAGATAGGCAATAAGGTTTATATTGAGGATTTCGGATATAACTATCTTTACTATAATGAAGAGGGAGACTAATACTATCATGATGATGGAACTGGGGCATCACAGATTAGCTGTAGGCATGAACTTGAGGATTTATATTCATTTCCATTGTAATTGTTTATTTATGAAACTTGTGTAGTTATGGAGTCACTTCTGACTCTTGTTGCTAATTTTAATAGTTTAACTGTTGTCGGAGCTATAAGATTCTAATTTATGATTTAGCATCCTTTCATCATCTAAGTTGTGGAATTACAACAATTTTTTTTTTTTATTTTTGGTTATGTTATTATACTTAGCTATAGAGATTGAGTGGTTAACATTCTACTCCAATAGCATATTAGAGATCATCACCTATGAGTTGGCAAATTTAATAAAAAATTGTGATTTATAAATGGTACATAGATTCTAATATGTCTTAGCATATTGGACTCTAGGGTCGACATGTGGCAGAGTTGTGATATCCTAAGTTCCAGAGTATTATAGCTTTTGGTGGTATCAGAGCTTAGGTTGAAGATCTCTAGGGAAATAGAAACAATGACTTATAGGTGGTAAGGTATGAGAGGTGCAGGTAGCTAAAGGGTTGGGCTTAAATTTAGGAATGATATGTCAAGTGTTTAAGTATTGATCTCGAGTTGTCTTATTTCCTCCTTTTGTTTCATGTTTGTCTTGTTATTTATTGTTTCTTTTGTCTACCTATCTCCTAACTTTCTTTTCGTTGGTTATCTACGTTTCCATCTTTAGAATGTTACCTAGGAGAGCAGGTTCTAGTTTTTCTCAACCTTAGGACTACCTAGATAAAGGGCAAGACGCTCAGGGTAGTCAGAATGTATAGAGCGGTCAGAGTGCTCGAAGAAGTTATGAATTAACTAGTACATAGTAGCAACAAGGCCAGTAAGGGTACAAGCCTATGGAGGTCAATACGGTATAGTTACTAAATGCCATGAACAATCTGGTAGGTACCATAGTCCAGCAACAAAAGCATATTAGACATAACATATAGATGATCCAAGCTAATGTTGATGCCTAGCGTCAAGAGAGGTAAGCGGTCCGACAGTTAGGTATAGACCGTTACCTAAAAGTAGCCGAGGAGTTTGGCTCTAAACTTGATAACACCAATGCTACCGAGGAGTGAATCAGGCAAACAAAGAAAGCTTTTGGTATGGTTGAGGTTCCAAATGATAACAAAGTGAACTACGCTTCTTTCGTGCTAAAAGGAGATGCATTAAAATAGTGGGATGGCAGCCTCCACATAGAGCCTAAGGTAAGGGCCTAGACTTAGGAGACATTTAAGGATAGGTTTTTTGAGCACTTCATTCCCTCTAGTGTGAGAGAGCAGTTGCAACTAGCTTACTAGACTCTTCAACAAGGGAGTAAGACTGTAACAGCTTATGAGGTAAAATTAGATCAATTGGCCCTTTTTATAACCGAAGCTCCTATGAGGGATGAGCAGTCGAGGATTAACAAATTCGTTCATGGGTTAGAGCCTAAGCTGTAAGAGAAGGTTGTAGTCAATCTGCTTACGGCTTATGCAGTAACAATTGATAAAGCTAAGTGTTTAGAGCAGCTTATGAAGAGGAAGTAAAAGCAGTTAGCTCGCAAGGCAAGGGTGGCCTTAAGGAAAAGACCTGTACTAAGTTATATGGTGTCAGGGTTAAACAGAGCAAAGAGACTAGTTCCAGGGATAGTTATTAGAGAGGGTAGAGATAGGCCAATGGTAGTGCAGCTCAGACCTATGGTGCTACCAACACCAATTTAGACTAAAGCGACTACATTAGGTATGAAATGCATACGATGTTTTAAATCTCATGAGGTGTCAGCTTGTATGTGGGTAGTAAGGGTGTATTTTCTATGTAGGAAGATTGGGCATGTGAGTAAGGATTACAGAGAGACTATCATTCTATACTAGGGTTTCTGTTATAAATACAGCCAGAGAGGACATCGTATGGCAGATTATAAGGATACAAAGAGCCAAACAGCCCAAGGAACACCAATTATAAGACCCTAAACAATTCTAAAGTGACTCATCCTCAGTAAGCAGGCCCATGGTAGAGAGCCCTAGCCCGTGTCTTTGCACTTTAGCACTAAGACACTACCTATGACATAGACACCATGGTAGGTACGCTTTTTATCCTATCCCATAGTGTTTATACGCTTTTTGATACTAGTGCTTCCCACTCTTGTATAGCTGAATCTTTTATACATGTATGTGGTTTGTATGTCTTTGTTTTAGATACTTATTTAGCTGTGAATATCCCTTTAGGGAGTGGAATGGTTTTAAACCAAATTTGTAAAGATATGGAGATAATAGTTAAAGGAAGGGTGTTAGCGACAAACTTGTTAGTATTAGAGCTATCGGATTTTAAAGTCATTCGGGAGATAGATTGATTGTCAAAGCACCAAGCTACACTCGATTGTTATAACCAAGTAATGTTCTTCCAACCCCCAAGAGGGGTACCTTTCAATTATAAAGTAGAAGCTCAGAGGCCGACTTGATATGTTTCATACGAGTTGTGGGAAAGTCCTATTATATCTACCATAATAGCAAAAGCAAACAAGACTGAGTTGAAGTTACAACCGATATCGGTAATATAGGAGTATTTAAATGTGTTCCTTAAAGACTTACGAGAATTCTACCTAACAGGGAGGTTCAGTTCAAAATCAATCTAGTTCTAAGGATAAAACCTATTTCAAAACCAACTTATCGGATGGTGTTTATTGAGTTAGTGGAGTTAAAGAAGCAGTTGCAAGAGCTACAGGATAAAGGCTTTATCAGGCCAACTTGTTACCTTGTGAAGCTCTGGTACTGTTTGTAAAGAAGAAGGATAAGAGTTTACAAATGTGCATTGACTATCGAGAGTTGAATCAAGTTATGAAAAAAAAAACAAGTATGCCCTTCCAAGGATCAATGACCTTTTTGATCAATTGTAGGGTGTACAGGTCTTTTCTAAAATAAACTTGTGCTCAGGGTATTATTAGTTGAAGGTTAGGGTTGAAAATGTGGAGAAGACAGCTTTCAGAACTAGGTATGGGTTGTGTGAATTTCTAGTAAAGCCTTTCGGTTTGATAAATGCACCACTGGTGTTCATGGACCTCATAAATCAAATATTCAGGGAGTATATTGATAAGTTTGTCATTGTTTTTATTGACAGCATCCTCATCTACTCTAAGAATAAAGAAGATCATGAAAAGCACTTAAAGATTGTACTGGGGAAGTTGACATAAGAAAAGCTTTATGCTAAGTATAGCAAGTACGACTTTTGGTTAGAGTAAGTAGCTTTTATGGGTCATATTGTGAATCAAGATGGTATAGTTGTTGACCCAAAAAAAAATAAAAGCAGTTGTTTAGCAACCCTGACCTACAACCATGTCAGAGGTCATAAGTTTTCTAAGGTTACCCAGTTACTATCGAAAATTTATGGGGGAAGGTGAGGGGGGGGCTGCTTTTCTAAGATTGCTGTGGCTCTAACCTAATTGACTCAAAAAAGGGTTAAGTTTGTATAGGATGATAGTTGAGAAGTAAGCTTCCAGCAACCAAAAAACAGAATGGTGACAGCTCCAATAATGACTTTACCCTACAACAAGGAAGATTTTGTGATTTATAGTGATGCATCCATACAAGGGTTAAGGTGTGTTCTTATGCAAGACAATAAGGTAATTGCATATGCTTCTTGTCAACTTAAGCCATATGAGAAGAATTACCTAATTCATGACCTAGAATTGGCAACTGTAGTACATGCATTGAAGCTTTCGAGACACCACCTAGTGGGAGAGAAGTGCAAGGTGTACACAAATCACAAGAGCCTCAAATATTTCTTCACTTAAAGAGACTTAAATATGAGGTAGAGGCATTGGCTAGAGTCAATCAAGGACTATGATTTAGACATTTAGTATCACCCAGATAAAGCTAACGTAGTAGTTGATGCCCTAAGTAGTAAAAGATAAGGAAATTTGGCCAACTTGATCACTATCCAAAGACTACTACTCCAGCAAATACACCGACTTAAGTTAAAAGTGTTGACTAGAAAAGTTAGGGCCAAACTAGCAAGTTTAAGGATACGGGCTATCCTAAGAGATCGGATTAAAGCTACACAACTAGAAGATTAAGGGATCTAAGAGATCAAGGGTAAGATAGGAGCAGGGAAAGCTCCAAACATTACAGTACATGCTAAAAAGGAATTGTGAGGTTTAAGAGCAAACTGTGTGTACTAACGTAACTAGGTTTAAGATGTGAGATTCTAAAGGAAGCGCACTACTTCGCTTATTCCATTCATTTGAGGGGTAAGAAAATGTACAAAGACTTGAAAGATTACTAATGGTGGAACAATACTAAGAGAGAAATAGCACAGTATGTGGCCAGATGTAAAACATGTTATCTAATTGGAATTGAGCATCAAAGGCATGCTGGTGAGTTGCAGCCATTACTAGTACCTGAATGGAAGTAAGAGCATGTGACCATAGATTTCGTCACTACCTTACCTAAAACTTTAGAAAAGCATAACACTGTATGGGTAATAGTGGATAAATTAACTAAGTATGTACACTTCATCCCTATAAACATTAAGTATCAATTGGGAAAACTCACCGAATTGTACATTCAAGAGGTAGTGAGGTTACATGGGTTGCTGGTGTCTATCACATCTAACATGGATACCTGGTTTGTCAGTCACTCCTGGAGAAGCCTACAAAAAGTATTAGGTACCAAACTTAGGTTTAATATTGGTTTCTATCCATAGACAGATGGTCAGTCAAAGTGTACCATTCAAATTTTAGAGGACTTGTTAAAAGCATGAAGGCTTGACTTCGGCGAGCATTGAGATGAGCATCTAGTCTTAACGGAGTTCACTTGAAATAATAGATACCAAGCCACCATTCAAGTGGATCCATTTGAAGTGCTATACAGTCTAAAGTGTAGACCGCTTATTCACTAGACAAAGTAAGCGAAAGATAGTTAGCAGGACTGGATTTAGCATAGGAAGTAATGGATAAGATTAGGTTGATTCCTTAGAAGATGCAAACTACCTAAAGTAGGCAAAAGAGTTATACTAATAAGCAATATCACCCTTTAGAGTTTCAAGTGGGAGAGGAGGTACTACTAAGAGTTTCCCTAGTTAAGGGTATGGTCAGATTAGGCTTAAGGGGTAAGTTGAAACCAAAGTATATAGGCCCTTATAGGATCACAAAAAATACTAATAAGGCGGCCTATTTGTTAGAGCTTCCGCTATAGTTAAAGGGTATGCACAATGTTTTCCATGTATCCATGTTGAAGAAATAAAAGAAGCCCAATCTGAATCACGTCAAAGAACCACATGTGCATGTAGTAGTTTTAGAGTCGCTGAAGTTACAACCAGACATATCAATGGTGAAACAACCGGTGAAGACAGTCAATACTAAAGTACAACAATAAAAGAGAAGGGTTATTTCTTATGTCAAAGTTTAGTAGCCAAACCAGTCGGAAAGAGAGGCAATCTAGGAGCTTAAGGAAGAGATCAAGAGCAGGTATCCAAAACTATTTAAGGACTCAGGTATATACACTTTTGAGGACAAAATTTTTGTTGAAGGGGGAAAAACTGTAAAACTCAAGTCAAATAAATAAATAAAATTAAGGGAACTAAAGGAGATAAGTGATTTATTATTTTCAATAATCGGTATAATATGTAAATAGACATCAAGTGTCAGGGGCATTATTGTCAGGGGAAAAGACTTAAACATTGGTATCACATGTAAATAAGCTTTAAATGCTAAAGGAAAACTTATCCAAGGAAAAAGTTAAGCCCATATCTTTTCCTTTATGTTACTTTCTTCCCATATTATTCCATAATTAAGGAAACAATTTTTTTTTTTTTATGCCACACTCGAAAACTTAAGGGAAAACCCTTAAGAACACCTATAGATTCATATTCAAGAAGTTAAGGAGTGGAAATCAAAGCAAAAAGTAATTTTTTCCAAAGAGATAATCGAAATCAGGTAAGTCACCACTTGTTCTTTAAAAAAATTCGTTTTTCTTTTATCTGGGCAAAAGAAACTCAAGAAAATCGTACCTTTTCGAAGGAGTAATGTAGGTATCACTAGTTAAAGTATTAGTGCACCAAGAAACAAAAAGTAAGTCAAGTTCTTTGCGCAATTTTATGAGTTCTTTTTCTTTTTTGTATTCAACGGTTGTATCATTGTCATTAGTGCCAGCCATGGATTTAAGATCGTGTGAAGGTATCTGTGTATGTAACGTGGGTGTGTATGTGATGGGGCAGTGTTTGTATGTTTGTATATTTTTAACATGTGAGTGTATGTATTAATGGTGACACCATGCAATGGTATGTAGGCATAATTGTATGTGTCATATATTTTGTGTGTGTATCGGAGGGTGTACACTGTGTGTGTATGTGTGTCTCCGATTCCGTATGGCATGGAATGTGTATGTATGTATGCAGTTATGCAACAGAAAGAGGGAACAAGGGACAAGGGAGAGGAAAGTGACATACATGTGTTATTTATGGGGAAGGGGACAAAAAAAAAGGAGAGAGAGGGAGAGAGAAAAAATAAAATAAATACGTATAATCATATATAATATGTAAATATATTATGAAGTTATGTATATATATATTAAATATATATAATATAAACTAATGTCTATAATAGGTGATGTTCATGTGTGCGCATAAGGGTTGGTGTACGTATATTATGGGATATTGAAAAATATATGGAAGGATAAGAAAAGATATATGGAGTGCAGTTTGGAAGCTTAGATTATGGGGCAAAGGGTTAAGTTAAAGCGAATGAAGTATTGAGTTGCAGAATTTAATAAATTCTAAACTAACATTTATATTTTGAACAGGTACTAAAAGACATATGATGTTAGATCTTATTAAGATAAGAGCTCTAAGTACTAGATACATTTTTGTTGGATATATGTGTTAGGCTAATGTATACAAACTGAACTAAATTGGAACTTAGACTTAATTATTTTGCTGATTATGCTTAGCTTCAATCACCCACTAGTCGGGGCCAATGGTACTGATGAGGCACTTAGTAATCTTTGCACAATACTATCTTCTGTGGAGTCCTACACTGAAATGACCCAAGTAGATTTAGAATAGCTTTGGCACTTAAGTATTAGGGAGTATCCAACAACAATACTTATGTAGTATTATTATATATTGCATATTAGGGGTTATAAGTAATCCCAAATCTCAGAAAGTTAGGACTGTATTGCTTATGGGCTTAAATGGAAAGATTAGAATTGTTGCTTGTTGCATTAATAGTGATACTTATGTATGTATGCTTGATTAGTTCTTGTGTTTCATGCACATGTGTATAATATCCTATACTGAGCATTGGCTTACCCTACAAGGATTATTATTTTTCAGCTATAAGGTCAGGTAACAAGATAGACAATAAGATTTATATTTTGGATTTCAGATATAAATATCTTTACTATAATGAGAAAGGAGACTGTTATTATTATGATGATGGAACTGGGGCCGTCGTAGATTAGTTATAGGCATGAACTTAAGGATCTATATTCATTTCCGTTGTAATCATTTATTTATGAAAGTTGTGTAGTTATGGAGTCACTCGTGACTCCTGTTGTTAGTTTTAATAATTTAACTATTGTTGGAACTATGAGACTCCAATTTATAATTTAGCATCCTTTTGTCATCTAAGTTATAGATTTACAATGGTTTTTTTCAAATTTTTTTTTTTTTATGTTATTAGACTTAGCTGTGGAGATTGAGTGATTGACATTCTATTCCAGTAGTATATTTAAGGTTAAGGTTATTGCTTGTGAATTGATAAATTTAATGAAAAAATTATGATTTATAACAGTTACATAAAATCTTGTATACCTTAACATGTTAGACTCTAAGGTTGATACGTGATAAAGTCATGGCGTCCTAAATTTCGGGGTGTTGCACACCTACAAGCAGTTCTCTTCACGCCTGTTCATCGATGCCCATGGAAATGCCGTACGGATCGAAGAAATGAAGGCTTTTGTCTCGGTGGATGAACTATCGTTGTTCTTGTCGATCGAAATCGCACACAAACTTGGATTAAGGACATTGCAAGGCAACACTTCTCCTCGAACATTTTCGAAGAAACAGGAAAGAAAATGTGAGGCCATGGTGACCCATGCTTTGCACTTGGCCAATAAAGTATACAAGCCATACATGTTTGGTGAAGGATGGTAAGGATCTTTGTCTTTCCCTTTTCACATTGTTTAAGGTAAATTTTAATATTTAAAGATTCAATTAATGGATAAAACTTTATTATAATTTAAGCAAAGGATAAAATTTTTCAATATTCTAATTTAGGACAATAGGGCTCAATAAAGAGTAGAGGAAGATGGTAATTCTTCCCCAAGTGAATAACACGTAAGAGTTTTCATATAAATTATTGTCCTTATAAAAATAATCAAAATATTTGAACAGCTGAATCCATCCTTAATATAAGTATCAATAAAATTTTAACACGTAATAAAAAAAATGTAAATTTTTAAAAAATACCTATCATATTTTCACGTATCACAATTTTATTAGTAATTTTACATCATTTATCAATCTACATTAGTACTATTAAATCCTTTTTTTAATCAAATAAAAAAAAATTTAATAGTATTAATACACTACATAAATCGATAAATGATACGTAGATTATAATAAAATTTTAACATATGATAATGAAAGAATGTGCTTTTAAAAAAATTTCTCATTAAATTTTTACATATTAAAATTTTATTGACACTTATATATGACTTATTGATTTATATAGTGTATTATTACCATAAAATCATTTCTCCTTATCTATGTCTATGCATGGAAAATTTAAAACAAGTTTAACATGTGATAATTTACAATTGGTCCAACACACAAAGGGAAAAAAAATAAGAGTTGATATTGAAGCACTATTATTCTTGGAATGATTATATATGGGGGTGCAGGGATGTATTAGATTATTCTCGAACAAAGCTAGAATTAACAAAAGCAAACGAAATTATGATGTCTTTCTCTCTCACGTCCCCCTTAAGGTTGCCGAGGGACCGATTTCACGCTTTCAATACCTCTACCTCTAACAAAGGTAGTGCCTCTCTGTTTGCATCAAGAAATAAAAGTACCATGATCTTTTGTGGTGCTGAAACCGGCTCAGGCGGTCCACGTGTGAACAGTTTATCCGTGCCTCTCTCGACCAGTCGAGAAACTATTAGTACACATGGTGTCACACCGACAAAAAGGATCGTCATCGATGCCGAACCTTCCACATTTGTGGAATCCACCAGCAACGGTATTGGCATAACAAAATTTCTTCGGGGAAGGAATATTCTTGTGACTGGTAGCACTGGTTTCTTAGCCAAAGGTATATCTTATCATCTTTAACATTTTAGTTTTGATAACGTAAACCTACTCTTTTGACTCGGGAAAAATACAAATTTGGCTTCTATTGATTGCTAAAACGTAAATATTATACCTTCCCAAAACCCTGCTTACAGCTCTTGGAATATACTGCAGTCTATGAGGTAATAAGTTCATTGTGGCGAAAATTATCAAATATAGGTTAAATATGGATCCATACTGATAATTTTTTAATTACATCGATACTTCCACTTTTTAAAATTCAGCAAAATCTAAGACACACAGGATCCATACATTTCGTCTATATGATTCCTCATGTGGCAAAAGGGTTGGAACAAGTTCTATGGAGGGATACAGATTCTGAATTGATTCCGAAAATGGCAAAGAGACAATATCCTGACGTTATACATGTGGACAGAATCTGCTCTAAAAGGTAACAAGCTCTACTGAACATCCCGTGTGTATCTAAAAATATCAAGTTAGTTATAAAGCCTCGGTATAAACATAGCTCCATTAAAATAATATTATATGATATACTTAAAAAGCGGTGGGTTGCTGTAATTCATCAATAACATGCGACAAGGATGCCATTTGACCTAAGAGAAGTTGATCTATCGATACATAAAGGTATGAATTCGGATCCTCACATTTTACTTTTTTTTTAATTTCTATAGTCTAAATTTTTTAAAAATTCAATATTATCATCATAACATTATTATTTTCCTTATAATCATAACCATTGATAATATGGCAACATCTTAAGAAGCTAAATTAAGGAAAATTGACGCAAGTTAATGTAAATGATCCATTTCTAACATAATGTTAGAGAGAGGCGTGGAAGGAGGAACAGTTCATTTCATGTCTTGTATACACTCATATATCAGTGGATTGAACTCGATTTTCGTGATCCACTTTTTATTTCTTCTTAATGAATTAAATTGATATTTGATCTTCTATGAAGCTATTCTAGCAAAGTAACAACGTTTATAAAAAACTTGTCAATGTTCCTAATGTCCTAAATGATGATGGACAGACCAAATTGAGTCGTTGGATCGATTCTTGAAGATTGACGATCCATATTTAATCCTTTGATTTCTAGGCCTTAGGTTATGCTTGGATCGGGTTTAGACTTAAGAGTGTTCTTTTCTTTTACAAAATAGGCTCACTTCTTATGATAAGCCTAAGGCTTAAAAAGGATCTCTTTTGATCCTCTTCTTTTTGCCCGTGTGAAAAACGAGTAAATTGAGAACGAAAAAACTGATCCAATAATCTCTATTTCAAATCTATCAAGTTAGATTTCCTTAAGATATCCGTCATTAGGTAAAGTTTTCCGAGCTCTATATCAGCTACAAGTCCAATTACCAAATCGATTTTGCTAGGTGCTCCTCTTTTTCTTATGAAAATTGCCCTCCATTAAGTGTTATTAGTGTCTCTTATTGCCTTCTAAATAATTCTATCTAATACTTCCACGCGCGTGTGTGTATGTAATATATATATCCGGAAAGCCAGTATTTGTGGTTGCTAGGTCAGTTTTCCAGTTGCAAAAACTATCTGTCTAAGAGGGGTTTGAAAGCCCCATATTGCCTTCAATCCTCAAAATTCCGTGCGGTGCTTTAGCTATTTGAGTTATCTGTTTCATAAGCTAAGTTTTGACATAAAGCTCGAGAGTTCTAGCATTAAGATTGGATCGCGAGTGTTTGAATGATCTCATACAAAATCAATAGTTTTTTTTAGAAACATTTCCGTATAATTTTCAAAAATTCATGCTTTAGAATGCAAAATTACTTGTTTGATTGCAAGGAAATGCTGAAGATCTTTAATATTTCAGATTATTATGAACTTTGGCAGCTGTTATTGAGAAACTACTAAGAGCAAGCCCCGATATTGGGAAAATATATGTATTGATGAGGGCAGCAAACAAGGAAGCAGCAATGGCTAGACTAAAGTCAGAGGTAAAGAAAATTGGACCACAACATAATGTAATTTTCTTGTTTTTTCATTTGTCGACTCTTTTGTTTTTCTTCTTTTCCCCTTTAATTCCCCCTTATTTTAAAGACAACTTCTGACAATATTCTTAACAATTTACAAGCTTATTAATGAAAATAATATATTATATGATGTTCAGATTATAGATTCAGAACCATTCGCATGCTTAAGAGAAAAGCATAAAGAGACGAATTCCCAATTTTTCTCAAGCAAATTGGTACCTGTTGTCGGCAACCTATCAAGTCCAAATCTCGGCATAGATGCAAATTCAATGAAAATACTTTCTCGGGAAGTCGATGTTATAATCAATTCAGCAGCCAATACAACGTTTGAAGACAGGTTCGCAGCTGACGATCATAAAATCAGTAGATTACCCTACTTTTGAAGTAAATATCTAAAGTGCAAAAAGTAGAACGTCTATGAAATATGCACATGATATGCTTTTCAGGTATGATACTTTAATCAACACAAATACACGAGGACCCTCTATACTGATGAGCTTTGCCAAGAAGTGCGAGAAGCTTTGCCTTTTGGTACATGTATCAACAAGTGAGTAAATAAAAGCTAATCAAACAAATTAATATAACCGAGTTCTCCAATCATATGTTTGCTATATATGAATAAAAAAAAAAATGAAAGCTTGATTCTTCACATATGGCAGTATGTGATTGGACAACATGGATGAAGACAGAGAGGCTTAAGTCAATAAAATATAGATGGAAAAATAATATAAGACAGAGAATGAGATTTAACTCGTTCCATTTGGTTGATTTTTATGGTAGTGTATGTGAATGGAGAAAGAAAAGGGTCGATTGCAGAGAAGCCATTCCATGTAGGAGAGAGCATAGCAGTGGAGAGAGTTTCCTCCAAATTTCCATGTCCTTCGTATCCAGGATTAGATATTGAAGCTGAAATGAAACTGGCAGAGAATTCAACCCAATTGTTTGATGAAAGTGCAACTCGAGAAATGAAAGAACTTGGCCTTGAAAGGTTCGTGATGTCTTTTAAATCGTTACCTTTGATTATTCTCAAGTGGGTTTTTTGTAAGTTGAGATGTATAACAGAAGAAAAAAAATATATATAAAAGAAAATTTGGCCCTCATTAAATTATTATTTTTCATAAAGATAACATAACATATTTTGCCCTGCACCGGATGAACTTTTCAATTATGGTAAGAGAAAAATTACTTCTGAGGAAAAATGCATAACAGTCATTTTATCCCATGGTATGTCGTGTGTATATATATATATGTATATTGTCGTATGATGCCGTGTTTTAGACACAACATTTTCTATAATTTTGTGTTATTACTTTTAAGGTTTACTCTTATACCTTTTTGTAAAATTTCAAAACGAAATTCTTCATCAATTTCAATTTTTTCCAGTCAACTTCGTTTAATTTTCAATTAAGACAAAAAGATTTTACATTGTACTTTGGTAAGCTGACAAAGAAGCACGAACATCATGGGATAAACATGATAATACCTTTATTAACGTCAGACAATGGTGATTATATATAAATTTGCCTTGATCTCTCCCAAGAAGATAATTTATTCCGGATAAGTTTCAATTTTTTTTTTTTTTTTTTGGCCAGACGGATAAGTTTCAATTTGCATACACGTATTTACGCACTTCCTTGTTTTGCACACCTGTGCACTTGTTCTTAACACTTTTAGGGTTCTGTCACCATCAGTTGCTATTAGTCAGGGTACATGTAGCTAATGAACGATGGAAACACAAATATAAAGCAAAATCCATCGATTTATTTGTTAAATTAATACGATTGAAACATATATATATATATATATATATTAAGAAATCAAGTCCGCGTATGAGTTGATTTAATGATGTTTGTTTTCAAATAGAAATTTTCTTATATATTCTAATATCTAATGAACAGTGCAAGATTGTACGGATGGAGAAACCCATATGAACCAACCAAGGCAATGGGAGAGATGGTAATCAATACGTGTAGAGATGGCATTCCTGTGGTTATAATTCGTCCTAGTGCCATCGAAAGCTCCTTGAGTGACCCTTATCCTGGATGGATTCAAGGATACAGGTACTTATCTTCATTGTTTTCTATTGCAAATAAGAGCAAAATATTACTTAATTATTAGCTAGATTGATCCCTTTCGTTTTGTTTGTTTTTCTTAAAACTGATACATATCTCTTATTTCAATTGTCAGAATGCTAGACCCTTTACTCCTAACATATGGAAAAGGTCATCTTCCCGGTTTCTATTTAAATCCTGAAGCAATAATTGACATGGTAATTTTCTCATTATATCACACATTAATATAGTGTCCTCATAAGTTTTCTTTTTCTTTTTCTTTTTCCCCCCTTTTCCCTTACGAATATGTCTCTTCAAACCACTTAACTACAATATCCATGTTAGAGAATAACCACACAGTTTTAATGATGATTACAACTAAAAGCTAATTTATTAAAAGAGAAATAAATAGTTACGTGTGAGTAGAAGATGCCGGTAAAAATAGGTATGGTCAAACTTATATATTTATTTAACAATTATAGTTTAGTCAAATTAACAGCTGATGTCAACTAATGAAAAAAAAAAAAAAAAGATGAGGCTTAAGTTAAAGAACGGGCAGTCAGTGTATGATGGTGTAGGAGGAAAAAAGATTCATCAGTTGTGAGTAAATATTAAAGATATTTAGGCACGTATTATAATAAATACTGGAAAATTTCTGTTCATATTTCTGCCACTTCATATTTTATTCTTAATAAGGAAAGAATCATAAAACTTAGATATATTGTGCAGATTCCTGTAGACATGGTCGTAAATACCATAATCGCAGCAACTGCAAAACATGGGATTATCAGTAAACCAGGCTTGAACGTATACCAAGTGGGTTCATCTTCAGTGAATCCTCTCACACTCCATGACATGTTCATGTATACATACGAGCACTTCTCTTCACACCCATTCATCGATGCCCATGGAAATGCCGTACGGATCGAAGAAATGAAGGCTTTTGTCTCGGTGGATGAACTATCGTTGTTCTTGTCGATCGAAATCGCACACAAACTTGGGTTAAAGACAGTGCAAGGCAACACTACTTCTGCTCGAACTGTTTCGAAGAAATTGGAAAGGAAATGTGAGGCCATGGTGAACCATGCTTTGCACTTGGCCAAAGTATACGAGCCATACATGTTTGGTGAAGGACGGTAAGGATCTTTGTCTTTCCCTTTTCCCATTGTTTAAGATAAAATTTAATATTCATTGTTAAGTTTAATTAGAGAATAAAACTTTTTAGTAATTTAAGTGAAGGATAAAACTTTCGGTTAGATTAAATAGTGATAAACTGCACAATATACCGTATTATGCCTCCAGTGCTATATTGTTAGATTCGATAATAGGATATATTAAATATAAAAATTATTTACCATCTAATGTATGATTTTCCTCTCTATCTGATTGTAAGTCCATATGCTATTTGCACCATTTGCATAATTGGCACCGCATCCTAAAAGAGTTAATCACTACAAAGTATCATAAAAAACATGCAATTACCACAAGTCTGGAGCACTGTTACCAAATATTGGAGTAAAATCGTTACATATGGAGTTCTATTGCCAAAATACATATGATTTATAAGAAAACAATGTGAAAGTATCATAAAAGCAATTATCAAATACAGTATAGATAGAGTTCTTTTACCATATTATAAAAGTTACCTTTATGTTGTAAAATGTTGTAAGAAAATTTACTGCATGTGAAGTGTCGTCGTTATAGAATAAAAGTTTACTATTTTTTCAAAACATATCTAAAAGGGACATGTTGAACATAATAGTTTAATAAAATGTGAATTCATTTCATGCATTTATTGGTCTGTGGAATGTCCTTCCACGTTCTTCTACTATTCGTCAGTTTTTATTTCCATTAGTCAGTCTATATAATTTATAGTAATTATCTCTTATTATTATTAGTATTATTATTATTACAGCATGTTGATTTACATTCTTTCAAATAATAATATTGTAAAATGAATATTGCAGCTACAATAATTATAATATGCGTAGATTGATGAAAGAGATGTCTCTCGATGAGAGGAAGTGTTTTGACATTGACATCAAGAATATGGATTGGAGGAACTACTTTTTAAACGTTCACCTTCCCGGAGTACGAAAGCATATTTGGAAGGGAAGAGGAAGCCCTGCTAATAATTGATTCGTTTATTGTAACTGCGTCCAAAAGCCTCCATCGTATATACAAGCGATGGTAGGGTTTGCTTAATGTCCGTGGATGTGTCACGCTCAAAAATCATCAGGATGCAATAACTCCACTGCGTATTCGTACACTTGTTTGGTGCGCGTAAGAGTTTAGAGACGAATGTCTAAAATCCACAATATACATAATATAATAAATCTTTTATTTTCTTCTTCTGAATTCTGAAAATATTCATTTATCATCAAATTCTTTAATAAATTAAACCTTTGATTAATAATATCACATTCTCCTTACATCTTCAAAGTGGTAATAATCAACTATAAAGAAATTTCCCAAATTTAAGTATTGTTGTGTCTAAAAGTCACAAGGTATGCCATCCTTGTACCCACTCCTACATCAAAAGTTGCATCTAATGTAATTATAACTATCGACTTCTTGTAACTCATTCATGCATGAAATGGAAAATCCCAAACATGGGTGAGGTCGGACTGGAGCCCACTAGTAAAAAAAAAAAAAAAACTTTGTAAGCTACATACATTTGACATGTTACATTCATGTCTAAATAGATGTACTCAAGCAAAAACAATAGTAATAAATAGTATACATAGGCACTATTAAATTATCTTGTGTAGTTGGCAGGGCAACAAATACAAACAAACAAGGCATTTCAAGCAAAACTAGAATTCATGATTCATAATTAGATCCTCAATCTATAAAGTTAAAGAGTCAAATAGCTTCATATTGAGTTTACTACTCGTATCAACCACTAGTCAACCAATTTATGGCTATTGTCCATAATGGCATCCCATACAAATGGTGTAACCTTATAGAAGGCTCGATACTTAATAGAAAATTTAACCATATTAACGACCTACCTAATCAAATATAGTGGTTTTCTAACTAAACTAACAAACTTTTCATCCTAAATATCCAAGGTGGCAAACAAGAATTGAGCCAATATGACTGGTTACAACCTTAATATAAGCACAAAAAGCAAACAAAACTAATGGTCAAATAGTTATTAGGTGGTTTAATTAACCCTATATGCAAAAACTACAAACAACAATGATCTAAGTACTATGATTCAGCTCGCCAACTTGCATAAATTCAATTCTCATGGAATTCCTATAATTGTGCATGAGATAATGAATTAAATTCTTAATTATATTTAGGGATCATGTTTCTAAGCCTAAAATCTCAAAATAGCATACACTAGTCGACTACAAATAAAATTATGTTGACTAGATCCTGCACAACATAGAGGAGTCGACCAGTTCTCGAATTTAGTCGATTGCTTTTCCTAAATCCCCAATATGATCAACTAAATTAGAAATCTAGTTAGTAAATTAGTCATGTTGCCAGATATTCTTCAATGCGGCACGAGCTGTTTTACCTCTCTCTAACCTCATCCCATGGATAAGGGTCTCACACTTCCATCCATTAAATTTGATAATGATCAAGTGACATTACTTCTTTAGCCCAAACTAAGAAATCTCTTAGATATGATGCAAAATGGATCTTGTTTTATCATTGATCAGAGATTTCTCTATGAAAAATATGAATCGAAGCTTGAAGAGGGGAAAGGAGAAAGAGTCCTCAACCCACAATAGATAGAGGAGGAGTTATTCAATTACATAGTTTAGGCTCTTAGATGCCTCATTGGTATCACTTGAATTGTCGCCTAATAGTTATTATAATCAATAAAATTTTACTAATAGTAAATGATCGTTCAAGCTCTCCCTCAAAGTTCAAGGGATAGAAAACTATTAGCCCCATACCCAATTTGTAAATAAGTGATGGTCTAATAATGAGCGAGGAATATCTATTTTCCCATCGCTTCCAACATATCCTCTAAGATTTGTATCATTCATTATGATTGTCCCTAATGCTTAATGCAAACATTTCCAAGATCTTCAAACAAACCTATCTTATATGTCTTAAATTATGCAACTTTAAAATGTTTTTTATGTACAATTGAGCCAACATTTCAATCAAATACACCATCCTAAATGCTTTGAAGTGAATGGACCTAATTGCTCAATGCACCATACTGAGTAATAGGCCTCTGACTAACTTAGTGAATGCCCATCTCGTTAATATACCCACTTTCTTTTAGTATAGACAGTAATGGTAATTCACCTAACATTTTTTGATGTTTCATTCTCATATGCTAGCGAATGAGACATTCTGAAACAAATAAAGCTATTTCCTGCTTCATGTTATTCCACCAATAATGCACTTCAATTCCTTATATATTTTAGGGGCACCATAGTGTATTCACCTCTCATATCTCTTTCTTAAAATTTGGGTCATTTAGCACAATATAACCAATTTTCCTGTCTTAGTATACTATCTTGATCAACTTTGAATTCTTTCTTAGTAACATCTTCATAATTCTATTTGATCCTCTATTGTATAGGGTCTCCTTCCTTTTTAGCTTTTACTAGTTATACTCTCAAATTGATCAATTTAATAGTAACTCGCTCCAACAACACTTTTAAATTATTATCTTCTAACAACTACATTTGTAACATAATCAAGATAGCTAAGTTCCCTTAACTCTTCCTACTAAAAGCATCTTACATTACTTAAGTTATACAAGTTCTCTATATCATAGTTTTTTATCAAACTAGTCATCTCTTCTATCTCATATTTAATTCCTTTTAGCTAAATAAATACTTCAAACTCTTGTAGTTGGTATAAATTTTGGTGTAAATTTAAAATTCACCCTCTTGTATTTACTTTATATGCAGTTAAGGCCCTCATCTTTAAAATTAATCACATAAAACCCTAAATCTTCCAAAAATGTGTTTTCCAAACCTAATGTACTATTTTATCCTTAAATAAAACAACTAGAAAAACTTACTATAATAATTTTTTATTAGTTTTTAAGCAATCAGTTATCAAAGGATCAAAAAGCACCTTTTGATCATCATTACTTATTAATGGTTCAAATTGGCTAATAGTTTAGGTATATAGCCACCACGTACAAATGTGAGAATTGTCAATAGATCATATTGATGGTATGGGAGCATGGCTATTAAAATTGTTCATTTGTGAGCTCCTAGTAAAATTATGAGTTTAGGTATACGATTTTATAAGTTTGATATGATTTTAGCGATTTAATATGATTTTACTAGTTATATACCTTTCATATCTAAGTAAAATTGCAAATTTAATATCGAGGCAATGGACGAGCGATGGCTAATAAAGGGGATAAACCTAATATGAGAAAAGTTTTTACTTTTGAACTCCATAATTTGATTTAACTCATGGACTTTACTTATAGCTTCAATATCGGCTTTGCTTATGCTTGATACCTCCACTTGTATAAGATAAGTAACTGGACCTATGTATGTTGCTAAAAGTATCTATGTAGTAATATATTTGTTCCTATATGTGTTTCTGTTTGCAACTTCTCACAACTACACTTTGCAGAATTTCAAGTATAGGTTACTAACCGACATTTATGATTATCTTAGATACCATTTGTTCTACGAGGGGAAACTACACTAATGCTTAAGACATTACTAAACATTGATAGACTTAATTTATATCTATTGATAGGTGTCATGTCCCGAGGCGGCAAAGTCATAACAGCCCGACCATGTAAACCATTCTAAGATAAAAGTTAACCTTACAACTGCTACCCTAAACCTGATCTACACAAGACGTCCACAATTAACCCGCTTTGAAGTAAACAATTTATAATTTAAATAAATCATTTACCTAAGAAAGTGAAAAAATATATATATACACTATAATTCAGTTATTATAATTAATGTTTATAACGTTTTACTGTAATATATTTCCTAATTATTACATTATTCAAAAATGAAAAATTTTAAAATAAAAGCTTAGACCTTAAAAATATATGTTTGTTCTTCAAACATTTTTCCTCACTCCCCAGGATCTAGCAATTACTAGCTTCAGAGTAGTTGTAAGCCGTTTCTTAACCAGCACCTGCACGATATCTATAGAGATGTGAGTAACCACAACTCAATAAATTAAAATGGAGGACTTAAAACTATATCATAAACATAACAAGGTTATCAACTAACTTATTAGGTGCAATTCATGTTCAATCAAATGCCATTACACGAAGTTATCCGACCCGTCGTGAGATTAGAGAAATTTTGCTCACTCTAATCTGAGTTGAGGAGTTGCCGTTAATGCAACAGCTCACGACCAAACCCAGGCTTATATAATAGAGACACCACTCCTCCCGCAACTACCTTCGAACCATTGACTTCACCATCGCCATGACCTCTTCTCCTGTCACTTAGTTCGACTAAGAATGAAGAAAGAACCATTATGGAATCCTGCGTTATCCCTTTCAAAGGGGTCGATATTTAACTGGAGAATCTTAGGTTTCCCCTAATAGGTTGCCATGCAGGTTCGATTATGATTACAGGTCGTATATTTGATTAGGTTCAGTTTAGGGTGATCAATCATTTCATACAAATCATACAATATAAACTAGAACAACAAACAGAATCATAGCATCACTTATAATCAAGCACATGCACACAACCAACTATCTAACAAGCACAACTAAGCATAATTTCAAACTTCCAAAATACAGTATCGTATTAATCCCAAGTTACTAGGACTCCTCCCTCACTCATTCAAGGTCTAACTCGCTCAAGCCATCGCCGATCATCCCTATAACACAAACGCGGTTTTAGTTTTTCTTATAACTATTATAGGTTGGTTTTATCCTATAACGCTTATTGTTATGTTTGGTTTAGGGTTTAATATATCCAGTTATCTAGGTTCTTAAATCTTTATAATTATTCAAGGTTTGGGGTTAGGTTCGGATTCAGTTTTTGCATCGATTTCTAAATTAGGTTCTAGTTCGATTTCTAAGTACTATTTTATACCCAAACCTTAAAAATTTGTTTTAACTCATAATGTGAAATTAATCACATTACTTCCAGATATCCTAAATACCATAATTACCCCTAGTCGGTATTTTATTATACTCGATACACTTAAATCCTTAATAGTGTATCGAATTTACTCCTGATGTGAGAAATTTTTACATTTTTCATATAATTACATAAATTAAGATTTCTATTAGATTTATTATATATCCCTATTATTTATATAATATCAATTTTTATTCTAATATCTTCTATTTATTATATTTTCAATAATTACATATTATGTATATAATACACATCTAATATTTCTAACACTCTAATTACCATCTCCCAACATTAATTATTATTTCAAAATATCTAAATTTATCCTAAATCAGATTTTACACCTAATTACCCTAATTTACAAAATTCACTTAAAATTTACTATTTTTCCCCTATTACTTATTTACAACATAATTAACCTAATAATTATATCTAATACCCTAAATGCTACAAGTATCATATTGCATCAGATTTCAACATCTTAAAACATATAATTATTCACTAAATCAATAATTAACTATTTAATTAATTAATTAACCCTAAATTACCTATTTTATGCCTAATTTAAGGCCTAAAAGTTATCTAAAAATTTTGAAAATTAATTTTTGAAAACAGGCTTCATAGCGCCATTCTATATCATCTAAGTAGTCTACACAAAAATTTTGGGCTCAAAACTACACTCCTAAGGTCATTTATTTCTAAACCGAAATATACTCGATTTTGCATGATTTCTTAAGGACCACATATCACAAGACATATTTTCATCAAAATAATATTTTTCCTAAAAACTACATACAAAAATATTTTAGAATAACAAAATTCATAATTTTTTAAGAATATTTACTATTTTTACAAAATTACACAAAATCGGACTGGAAATCGAACTCACCAATCTGAGTGACTTTGGCCGCCGTGGCCTTATTGGCCAGTCTAAGCACTGCCACCACCATGTGGTGGTGGTGGCCGTCCACTCCTAGGTACTCATCTGATGTGGGTTCTCTTCTAAGGCCCTAATTACACAATTTTTTTTTTTTTCCTAACCCTAATTTTTCTCTCAATTTCACCTCTCTCTATTTTTCTCACTCTCTAAATTGACCAAATGAGCTTCTAAAATTTTCTTGCTATTTATAGAACTTTGGAAAATTGTTGTGCAGTAATTTGATTAGACAACTACCTTATCTTCTTCCAATTTGCCTTTTGTGTTGTTCAAATTTAATTAGCTAATTTTTTTTCTTATTTTCTCCAACTGCCATGACCTATATCTAGATGATTCCTTATTTTTTCTGATTTTTCTTTAATTAATTATGAATTTTCTTTAATTATTTAATAAGTTTTTAGCCAATTTAAGTAATTTTACGTATTTTTATCTACACGTAAATACATATGAGGTACATGTAAATATTCCTAATTATTATTTAAGTCATTCTATGATTTTTAGTATATATATGATCTATCTCTAGTAATTTATTAGTTATTAGATTATATTTTTCGACTTTTTAATAATTAATAATTATTATACTTAAAATTTAAAAATTTTATAGTCTCCTATTTTATTACTTATTTTCTTAAATTCAAGTTTACGAGATCATTTTTACTAATTTTTCTATCTTTACTTTATAACTTAGGTTCGATCGGATCTTTCAACCGATCGAAACCTCAAGTGGCTGGTTGTAAGGTTTACAATAAGGCCTTTTAAATATAGGTCCATCAAGCCTATGCTAATATGATAAGACTCACCACTTAGGATGCACCCCTAGAAGACTCAACCTTCCCCCTCATGGCCAACCTTAACCAAGGCCCATCACATGGCTTACTCAACTACAATAATCACCAACGGCTAGAAGAATACAGATAAAGCAATAACTAAGTCAAACAGTTACTTCCTATATTTGCGAACCACGTTGGACATCATGGCTCCATTGCCCAATACTTGCGAACGTAACCTCTGCCCACTAATTCCACTCTAACTACCTTTAAGTATCCTTACTCTTCTTGCATAAATGTTTAACTTAAGCATCAAAATAATCACTTCATGCTTTCTATGTATATTTTGTAGATCGAAATAACAAGTCAAGAGTCTTACTTATTCCGACTATATATATAAGAATATATAACAAACTACAACATTCCCTAGATTGAGAGCAAACCAAACTTCCAATTCACTATTGCTTCCACATCTTAAATGGAGACACATGGAAAGTTTTCCTTCCATTCTCTTTCCCTCTCCTAATTTCACCCTTCATCTCATCATCAATCAATAGATTTTGAAATTTTTCTTCCTTTTTCCTTACTCCCAATCCTTCCCTTTCTCTTGCCTAAGGGTATATGGAGCTGTTAAAGATGCTCTAAGTACCATAATTAGAGCGGCTCTCATTGGTGCACCAAAAGTTCCATTAATAGGTCGAAGTCGAACTCTCCTACGTGCTAGTCGCTCTCATTCAATCAATCATCCGATCATTTGTAGTTAAGTACGCAAGACAAGTCTCTACGACTAGGACCGGTGGAAAATTACTTATCTCAAATGATTGTCTATTACGATGAGCACGTTATCTCATATTATTCTTAAACTCAAAATTATCGCCACATTATGCTTTAAAAATGAGTCCTAAAAATTACCAAAATCATTATTAAACTTCAGTTTTAAATATTCCGAACTTATCCATGTACGTTATTAAGTCCGAATAAAGCCGTTTAGCCCTCCATAACTTATTTTTCAAATTAAGCTAGCCTGCTTAAATAATTTTAGGATCTTATTTCAGTTAAAATAAATCCTTTCCATAGGATGCGAACCCTAATGCATAATCCATTGTAGACCAAGAACCACGTCTTGATCGCTGTGCTATGTTTACTTTTGGGTGATACCAGCAAGTGCCCAAGGTCTTTGACAATTACGAGAAGATTTCCATATCAAACTATATCGAAAACAAAATTTATCCAAAATATTTAAGAATTCTAAAGTGAAAAACGAATAATACAAGAGAAAATAATGAGAAATTCCTTGATGATTAGCTAACGCCAAACTTTTAGAGAATACTAAGCTGAAACACAGATCGAACGCTGATCATACAAAACCTTCTTAGAGAAAACCCTAACCTAAGAGCTAACTTTAAGAGGCTAACTTCCCAACCGTCTCTTTGTACCGAAACCCCGTGTAACAATGCCGATCCACTTAGTGATATTAGCTGAAACAAAGGGATTGGATGGAAAAGGGACCGTTTTTCCGTTTAGACAGACTTGTTTTTGTTTGGACAAATAGATAGCAGTAGTTTCGACATTGTTCTAGTTCGAAATATGGTAGACACCAAAATTTGCCTCCGTTTTGCATCGATCATCCTTAACTTCAATGGTACATTCGAAAAATTACAAGCACACGCAAAAGAAAGCCATGTAAATATATGCAGACTTGGTTTATAAGTAACATCTGACTGATGAAACTTTCTCTCTGGCAAAATACATAAGATTGAGAGGAAATAAAGAGGAGTTTCTGTTTCAGTTATCGGACTGGCCAAAATACCTGCCTGATATAGTGGCCAGAATATTTAACATGACAACTTCATCGTCCAGTTCAGCCTTTCCAGCTCTTAAACTAGCACACTTCCGAAGCAAACTCCGAAGAGCAGCAGAAGTGTCCGCATGTAATGGGGCATCGACTGCAGCACAGAGTGCAAAGAGCCACAAGCAATCGGTCCTGGACAGGGAGCTTATGCTCTCCAGAGAGGCTATACGCCTTTTTAGCATAGAAACTCGTGCCACTGAATCCATTCCTAGAATCACTGATAATCTAGGATCATTACTTGAGGTTTCGCTGCCTGAAGCTTTAGGACTGGAAAAATTAGGTGATGCAATTTCATTATCTTGCATACTAGGTAAGACTGATGAGTCCATAGAAATAGCAAGGTTGGCAGAATCATGAGGTTCATAACAATTTTCTTCAACCACACGGTTATCCAAATTCAGAAGAGTGACAATTTCAGGAACCTTCTTGACATTGTTACTCTCTGCAGCATTGCACAATTGCTGCAATTCTCCAGAAACTTCCGCAATGGCAGCCTCTGTGCTTGATAGAGCCTGTGTTATGATATGAGGATCAAATTAAAGCAATCACAGTTTAGGAGGATAGATTAAACATATTGATCATTTTCACGTTTAACTACCTACATTCAGGGTTGGACAAAAAAAAAAAAAAAAAAAAAAAAAAAAACACTACATTCATGATTTCCATTGGACATCTAACCTTGTCGAGTATCTATATGCAGTTTTGACAACTTATACAAACAATTTGCTATACTAATAAGAATGTCAACATTTAATCAAAATTCCATCCCTTTCCAGTAATGTTATTTATCTATCGGATAGGAAAGCAAGCAGAAATGAACCACAAAATACTGAAAGGATAGTCCTTTCCACTCCACATCACCCCCCCACCCCCCCCCCCCAACCCATTAACTCTTTTAAATATTTCAGTCCAAGGTCACATGTACCAACTTCCGATAGGTTTTTGACATAATTTCTTCTTTTTTAAAAAGATGTTTTAAAAACTATGGAATCTGCACCATGAGCCAATGACATATAAAAGTTTTATTGAGATGATAAAAATGTTCTTAAGACAGGAAGGATCAAGTGAAAACTTCATCTATGACATTCCCGCTAGAAATTTCTCGTGATACTGGAACTAATTACCAACTGCAAGGTATGTGCTTTCTTGAGTGGTTTGCATTAATTTATTGGGATGCCCCATTTTCGTTAGGCAAAAACAGGGGTTTTTTTGTTCTTTTCTTTTGGCTCATTTGTGGTGCTTTCCTGCGTTTTCTCGATCTAATCATTTGGTCTCAGGCATTTATTCTTCCACTATGAATTTTTTCATCCTTTTCTTTCATTTGTGGGTGTGTTTAAGCCATTCAGTCATCCTCTATTTCACTTTGTCTTGGTTATGGAGGGGTTCTTCTTCAAACAGGAGATTAATAGGGGTGGTTCATCTGCTAAAATCAGTGTGCTACCAATCTGGCAGTGCAGGGATTCAGTTAACTTCATATCGGGTGGCTAATGGAAGCCATCAATTTGTTTGGTCTTGGACATCCATTCTTCCCATGTTATTCTATTTTGTAATTTTTGTTCTTACTATACTATTTAATTTAATATATTGAAAATATTATTTTATCACATTAATTGTTATGAGCCAATCAAAAGTCAGAGATGTGTTAACTTTTAAAGAAATTTTTAATGTCATTAATGGAAAGACTCAAACAGAAGGGTTTAATAACATTGAAGACTGAAATAGGAGAGAGGGGGGATAAGAAGGGTTAATGAATCAATAGAAAACAGCCAACTTTGAAGACTATTTTTATACTTTTCACTTCTCTCTTTCCCTTTTATCCAAGCTGAAAGGCTTAAAAAGATTGGTAGCAGAAAATTTGTCACATCATGAGTTCCTAAGCCTTATAATCAATCTCCTCAAAAAAAAAAAAATGGCTTGGATCTCACAAACCATATACAGCTTAAGAAACTTGGGACAAATACCAGTTCAAAGACCCTACCTCTCGTATCTTTGAGAAATCACCAAGAAACGCATTCTCCCATTCTTTCAGAGGTATCAAGTGCTCTGGACACATGGCAATATCAGGAATCAGTGGCATATAAGCAGTCTGCTCTTTCTTGAACCTACTCCGGTCAACTTTAGCTACCTTCACATCTGGAATTTGTGCAGCTTCCCACCTAAAGGAAGCTAGGTCATTAGAGTTTTTCTACTATAGATATACTTCAAACTTGATCAAGTTGCTTGATTGATTCAATGAATTCCTCAAAAGCATTAAATTTTTCCCAGTAAAAGAGAAAAGGAAAGATTGATCGAGTTTAGGCACATTGTCTTCATCTTTTTCATCTCGAAATGCTTGGTGCAACTCTTCCACAGCTAGAACGAATCCACTGAGAGCAACAATGTATTATGTTTAATTCTTTCAAATGATTAGATGCTTCTTTTTTTTCTGTTAGTTTCAGCGTAGTTATGATGGATTTCACAGAAAAGAAGATTTTCCAAAAAAGTTTTTCCAAGGAAAAGTACGTTAGCAATTTTATATCAGACAGCAGATCCCTAGAAAGTTATTTAAGTAATATTTTGTAAAGCAAAAGATGATGAAATTAAGGGATATAGCGGTAGAAGATGGAAGTACCTGACTCTCCTTAGATACTCTAGTCCATCTTCTGGAGGTCCAGCATCAAAATTGGGTTCTCCCTCAACTAAAAAGGCAGGTTTTTGGATACTAGCAAAATATTCATCACCATCCTCACTATCTTCCAGGCATTCTTCTTCTGAGATTGCCCTTTTATCTCCATGACTGACATCCTCACTATAATCATGATCCAAGGAATTATGATATTTTGTGTCATTATTATCTGGCATCATTTCTTGTTCATGAGCCACTACTTCATCACACACTTCCCCTGGAAATTGTCATAAAATTCAAGCTTTTTCAATAATATGAAAAGCAATCAATATTCCATCAACAATGATACAGAATAAAGATAAGTAAACATTTGACATAAAAGCAGCTAGAAGAAAAGAAAGGCAGCAGTTTGGTACGATCAATCATTCACTGGTACACTAGAGAATTTTCTTTATTTTTTCAAAAATATCAAATTGTTAGTTTCTTTACAAGGAATATTTTCCACCAGACTAAAAAGGTGGATGCAAGCTCTCTAAACAGTCAAAATGAGACAACAAAAAGTAGCTTCTGAATGTGCAAAAGCACATCTAACTACTACTGTAAAGGCCTCACAAAACCAAACTTCACTATACAGTTTGCACATCTAACTACTACTGTACAGGCCTCAAGAGACCAGGATTCACTATACAGGATATGGAGACACATATGACCAATTTCTTGCATATAGGTCTCTTAACAAATCCGGATTGACATAGACATTCAAGGGATCTCCTCTTCCAGTTCCAGCAATCCCACCTGTGCACATTAGAAATTTGCGACATCAAATTGACACAATCATCTCCAGGAAAATCTACAGAATCTATTTAAAATTAATACAAGAGCATTCCAAGTTTTTTATCAATGTCAACCATTATGGCATAATTTTCACATATACATGGTGTAAAACAAAAATATAGAGAGTTTAAAAGATTGATAGGGAGAAAATGAGAAGGGGATCAAAGCTTCAATCAAAAGCTTCAATCTAACACCAACTTACAGTGGAAGAATAATCGGATGAAAAATCCTACCAAGACCACCATTTGGGGCCACCTAGGCAGTATACACAAGCTAGACTAAGCCAGTCCATGGGTCTTTCTAGGATGTTTTATTTGTCTAGAGGGAGAAGGTTTAAGTGTCACTCTATTAATAAACAGAATAAAGAGAATATTAAGACCAGGCTAGTGATAAAGTTGTCCACAGAGATGCTTATTGACTTCGCATATGAGCCATTGTTATATGGAAAGAACAGAACATGCAGAAAGAAGGTAAAAAAGACAAAATAAATGCAAAAGATGACTTCCTTTACTTTCTTTAGTAGTGGGATATGAATGCATGTTAGAAACTTGAAGACATGAAATGTATATAAGTGAAAATAAAACGAAGTCCCTTCCAATTTTTTCCTCTAAGAAAAAGGAAGTGCGCATTCTTATTCATCGTAATTCATTTTGTTTCATCCTGGCTAGACATCTCTTTCCACTACTCATAAATTTTTCTAAAACCATGAAAACGAAAATCAGAACATTCAGAATATGCATCTTGCATTATACAAGGACTCAAGCAAATTACATAATCACTTCTCTCAAAAAGAAGCAGACAAGTATCCCTCTGGTGACAAACGAATGAGCAAACAACCGACTTTAAATCAAAGACACATACTTTTTCAGTCATTGAACCAACAAACTAAAACAATACTAGAAATAGTCAGCGCTGGTAACAGATACTCACCGAGAATGCCAGGCATCTGACTGACACCCTTTCCATATTGTTGCCTGCGACCATTAAACCCCGAAGAAGCAGTCTGCCTGTGATGCTTATACTCCGCAAGATGTGACAATTCTTGAGCTACTACGGGGCCAAGATGACTGTAAATCTTGCCCCAAAGTTTCCGCTGTTCCGGGACATTAACATACCTCAAGGCCTCTAACTCCTTCCTTGAGTACACTCTCTTGATTTCGTCTCCACCATTCTTTATTCCTGTAACCAAAAACCCACTCGACTGCATCAGTTCCTCAACACCCTTAACTCCATCTACACCCTTCCTATTTCGACCCCGTTTCTGTTTCTTTCCATCCCCTGATCCTTTCACATTCTTCCTCCCATTCGAATATCCCATAGCCGGGACTGGCACCGACTGAATAAGAGCAGTGTCATCAATCACTTCAATTTTAAAAGGACACCCGCGAGAGCCATCTATAATCCCATGATTACTATTCTTCTTCTGCTTCTTCCCAGTACCCTTCTCCGGGACTGCTGAAACAGCTTCATGATGATTATTACTATTATTGTTAAGCCCAAAAAAGGATCCACTTTGAAGATCACTCAACAACTGCTTCTTCTTAATTTCTAAAACATTGTATCCCATTCCTTTCTTTTCATTTACGTGAATCTCTGCAACTGAATCCCAACCCACCTCACCAGTATCAAATTCTCCATTTTCATAAATCCTACAATCAAAATGCCCCCTTTTGCAATCTTCAATTGATTGTAAGATATTGTTCACGGTTTCGTTCCTTCCATCCGCAAGAATCTCTGAAACCGCATCACCACCCACCTTACCATTAGACAAGCCCCCCTTACAATAAACG